>OW204012.1:15052000-16315000 GCA_934047225.1 Ypsolopha sequella | reverse complement strand
ACTCTCTCTTCAAAGTTCTTTTCAACTTTCCCTCACGGTACTTGTTCGCTATCGGTCTCGCGGTAATATTTAGCCTTAGATGGAGTTTACCACCCACTTAGGGCTGCACTCTCAAGCAACCCGACTCTGAGGAGAGTTCCTCTCGCCGCCGCCCTCCGTCACTACGGGCCTGGCACCCTCTACGGGAAAACGGCCCCGTTCAAGACGAACTTGGACAGGAGTCGCGACGACGAGAAAGCGGAACCTCCCGAACACCACATGTCCCGCGGCCGTTACAACCGCGGGATTCAGTGCTGGGCTCTTTCCTGTTCGCTCGCCGCTACTAAGGAAATCCTGGTTAGTTTCTTTTCCTCCGCTTACTAATATGCTTAAATTCGGCGGGTAACCCTCCCTGATCTGAGGCCAACGTGTATAATTGAGAGGCAGACTCGATATCCGTCGGCGCATTAGCGCGGTTCGGACGTCGAGTCCGCCTACATTAGGCTTACATATATATATCGTGTGTGTATCCGTCAAAGCGCAGAACGCTCGCCTTAGAGGATGTAAACATCCAGCACCGACGAGTCGCCACTAGGCGATGATGGAAACATCGAATAAATATGTTCCATGTCGATTTTTAAACGGACGAATTCATTCAAGAATCGAACCGTCAATTGCAACATGATTTTTATTAAAAATAAAAAAAACGTGCAGTGTGGTATTGTATTTTATGCAGCCGGCCCTCAGACAGGAGTGGTCCTGGATGTGTCTCCACGGACCGCAATGTGCGTTCGAAATGTCGATGTTCAAATGTGTCCTGCAGTTCACACTATGACGCGCAGTTAACTGCGTTCTTCATCGACCCGCGAGCCAAGTGATCCACCGTCCAGGGTAATAATTTTGGCAATATCGATTTACACTGATTAAAAAAAAATTAAAATCTCATTTCGAATGAAATATTCACCGCGCAGTTTCTTTTTTAACGTCCACCAAACAGACGACTCAGGGTGCGGATTTGTACCCATCTGCATCGTGTCAGTTCGACGGACGTCTCTCGGCCGCCGTCATTGTGATATTAAATCACATCAACTACAGCCTGAGAGAAACAGAATTATATTGTTTTATATTGAACGAGAAAGTTTTCTATCATTAGTTACAATAATAGTAGACAATTCAACAACAAAAATAAAACAATACAAGATATCTGTTGAGATCGTTTTTGTAAAAATCATCTGTCAAGACGATTCAATACGTTAATGATCCTTCCGCAGGTTCTCCTACGGAAACCTTGTTACGACTTTTACTTCCTCTAAATGATCAAGTTTGGTCAACTTCCCAACAACGCCGACGGCCGTGAAGCCATCGCGTGTCGGTCCGAAGACCTCACTAAATCATTCAATCGGTAGTAGCGACGGGCGGTGTGTACAAAGGGCAGGGACGTAATCAACGCGAGCTTATGACTCGCGCTTACTAGGAATTCCTCGTTTATGGGGGATAATTGCAAACCCCAATCCCCAGCACGAAGGAGTTTCAGCGGGTTGCCCGGGCCTCTAGGCCAGGGAGAACATGCTGATTCCTTCAGTGTAGCGCGCGTGCGGCCCAGGACATCTAAGGGCATCACAGACCTGTTATTGCTCAATCTCGTGCGGCTCGAAGCCGCCGGTCCCTCTAAGAAGAATTTTAATACGTCGCCAGTGAGTTGCGCGGCCGAAACCACGCACACCTAAATGACGACGCCTATTTAGCAGGCTAGAGTCTCGTTCGTTACCGGAATTAACCAGACAAATCGCTCCACCAACTAAGAACGGCCATGCACCACCACCCACCGAATCAAGAAAGAGCTGTTAATCTGTCAATCCTTCCGGTGTCCGGGCCTGGTGAGATTTCCCGTGTTGAGTCAAATTAAGCCGCAGGCTCCACTCCTGGTGGTGCCCTTCCGTCAATTCCTTTAAGTTTCAGCTTTGCAACCATACTCCCCCCGGAGTCCAAAATCTTTGGTTTCCCGGAAGCTGCCCGCCGAGCCATTGTAGTAACGTCGGCGGATCGCTAGATGACATATTTACGGTTAGAACTAGGGCGGTATCTAATCGCCTTCGAACCTCTAACTTTCGTTCTTGATTGATGAAAACACCTTTGGCAAATGCTTTCGCTGATGTTCGTCTTGCGACGATCCAAGAATTTCACCTCTAACGTCGCAATACGAATGCCCCCAGTTATCCCTATTAATCATTACCTCGGAGTTCTGAAAACCAACAAAATAGAACCGAGATCATATTCTATTATTCCATGCACGAAATATTCAAGCAGCATTTTGAGCCCGCTTTGAGCACTCTAATTTGTTCAAAGTAAAATTGTCGGCCCATCTCGACACTCACTGAAGAGCACCGCGATAGGATTTTTGATATTGAGTCACCGTTTGACCGGTGGCTCACCGACGATATGCTCCGCAAACGTGTCAGTATCACCGCGGATGCGGTGCACCGACAGCGCGGCGCACAAATGCAACTACGAGCTTTTTAACCGCAACAATTTTAGTATACGCTATTGGAGCTGGAATTACCGCGGCTGCTGGCACCAGACTTGCCCTCCAATTGTTCCTCGTTAAAATATTTAAAGTGTTATTTTTCGTCACTACCTCCCCGTGCCGGGAGTGGGTAATTTGCGCGCCTGCTGCCTTCCTTGGATGTGGTAGCCGTTTCTCAGGCTCCCTCTCCGGAATCGAACCCTGATTCCCCGTTACCCGTGACAACCATGGTAGTCGCAGAAACTACTATCGAAAGTTGATAAGGCAGACATTTGAAAGATGCGTCGTCGGTACTTGACCATACGATCGGCAAAAGTTATCCAGATTCATCAAAATGAACGACTTTGGACGCGAGGCCCTCCGTCGATTGGTTTTGATCTAATAAAAGCACTCATTCCATCACTGGTCAGAGTTCTGATTGCATGTATTAGCTCTAGAATTACCACAGTTATCCAAGTAACTGAGTAAGATCTAAGGAACCAAAACTGATATATTGAGCCATTCGCGGTATCGCCTTAATACGGCTTGCACTGAGACATGCATGGCTTAATCTTTGAGACAAGCATATAACTACTGGCAGGATCAACCAGGGAGCTATCTTTATACAAATGATGATAAACTTTCCGTGTTCGACGCATAGTGCATCGCACGACGGTTAGCTCGTTCAACATGTACAAAAACAGTTTGTTGTTTTCTGTATTCTGTATAGCACAGAGGGCGTACTAGAGACGCCATTATCGAACATTCAACCGAGAGACGTCTTCGACTTGTAAAAGTCTGCTTACGAGACTCGATAGTACGATCGATTACACCCGGTGCCATAGAGGCCAGACAACGAACACAAAGCGTTCAAACGCGCCCTCTGGACACATTGAAGTATTCATTTTCCAATGTGTCGACGCCCGATGTGGAATTTTTGTTCGTTCAACAGAGACACGACTTGGAAGAATTTCCTCTCTCTCTCCTCACCAACCAACACCACATAGTGGCCAATAAATTTGCACAACTTTCATTCAATAGTAAGTCTAGTGGAAAAAAAATGTTATTGTGCAAGTAAAAATAAGTGTAATATTAATTGCACTTTTATTGTGTAATGCATTTCTGCAATTATCAAAAAACCAACAACACCAATAAATTTGCACAAGTTTCATCCAAAAGTAAGTCAAGTGGAAAAAAAAAGTTATTGTGCAAATAAAATAAGTGTAATATTAATTGCACTTTTATTGTGTAATGCATTTCTGCAATTATCAAAAAACCAACAACACCAATAAATTTGCACAAGTTTCATCCAAAAGTAAGTCAAGTGGAAAAAAAAAGTTATTGTGCAAGTAAAGATAAGTGTAATGTCAATTGCACTTATTGTTAATGCTGTATAAGTGTAATGTTAATTATACTTATTGTTAATGCTGTATAAGTGTAATGTTAATTGCACTTATTGTTAATGCTGTATAAGTGTAAGCCTAGTGGAAAAGAAAGTTATTGTGCAAGTAAAGATAAGTGTAATGTCAATTGCACTTATTGTTAATGCTGTATAAGTGTAATGTTAATTATACTTATTGTTAATGCTGTATAAGTGTAATGTTAATTGCACTTATTGTTAATGCTGTATAAGTGTAAGCCTAGTGGAAAAGAAAGTTATTGTGCAAGTAAAGATAAGTGTAATGTCAATTGCACTTATTGTTAATGCTGTATAAGTGTAATGTTAATTATACTTATTGTTAATGCTGTATAAGTGTAATGTTAATTGCACTTATTGTTAATGCTGTATAAGTGTAAGCCTAGTGGAAAAGAAAGTTATTGTGCAAGTAAAGATAAGTGTAATGTCAATTGCACTTATTGTTAATGCTGTATAAGTGTAATGTTAATTATACTTATTGTTAATGCTGTATAAGTGTAATGTTAATTATACTTATTGTTGATGCTGTATAAGTGTAATGTTAATTGCACTTATTGTTAATGCTGTATAAGTGTAAGCCTAGTGGAAAAGAAAGTTATTGTGCAAGTAAAGATAAGTGTAATGTCAATTGCACTTATTGTTAATGCTGTATAAGTGTAATGTTAATTATACTTAGTGTTAATGCTGTATAAGTGTAATGTTAATTGCACTTATTGTTAATGCTGTATAAGTGTAAGCCTAGTGGAAAAGAAAGTTATTGTGCAAGTAAAGATAAGTGTAATGTCAATTGCACTTATTGTTAATGCTGTATAAGTGTAATGTTAATTATACTTATTGTTAATGCTGTATAAGTGTAATGAGTTTCATTAAAATCGGTGTTATCTTAGGAGTCAATATGTAAGTTCTTGAAGATTGTGTTCCTTAGCTCCGGAGGCTCAATATATCAGTTTCGTTCGTTTATTATGCAAGTAAAGATAAGTGTAATGTTAATTGCACTTATTGTTAATGCTGTATAAGTGTAATGTCAATTGCAATGTTAATGTTAATGAGTTTCATTAAAATCGGTGTTATCTTCAATCATATCCCCGGCTTAGCTTAGAGACTATTAGTACTAGAAAGCTGTTATTTGGCATGGATATACAATACATATTTATTACGCCAATAAATTAGTACAGTAAAATTTTGAAAAAGATTTTTTTTAGGGTACCGCCCCTACACGTAAAGTGGGGATGATTTTTTTTTTCTCGTCTATCTCCTAGTGTGGGATGACCTTGGATAGGTTATTTAAAAATATTGGGGGTGTGAGAAGACCATTTTTCGATCTAGGGTTCCGTTTGCAAAATATTAAGCTTTAAAGTGTTAATTTTTGTTAGAGTCAAGTGTCCCCTTGGAAAAGAAGTCCGCATATTGTGCAGGGCAACTACGGAACCCTACACTGCGCGTGGCTCAACACGCACTTGGCCGGTTTTTAGTATTTGTTGTTATAGCGGCAACAGAAATACATCATCTGTGAAAATTTCAACTGTCTTAACTATCACAGTTTATGAGATACAGCCTGGTGACAGACGGACAGTGGAGTCTTAGTAATAGGACCCTACCCTTTTGGTTAACCTTTGGGTACGAAACCCTAAAAAAAAAGTAAAATTAATAAAAAAAATATTTTATAAAAATACAATATGGGTATCAAATCGTAGGTATTAAAAAGTTTATTGTAAAAAAATATAGTTTGGCTATATTTGATTGCATCTACTTCGAAAAACCCTTGAAAAACCAATAAAAATCTATTTCCCGCCCCCAAAATATGAAAAAAATCATGGTAATATGTGTTAACGTAAAGATTAAAGGAAAAATAAAATCCCGTTTGATACCGTTAGGGTATGTAATAGAACCCTTAAAACTACACGGTTCCCAAATTCATTAAGACAATAAAGTAATACGTATACCGATAAGAAAACGGGTTAGTATAAAGTTGTTACCGCGGAATCCAGCAGCCGTCTACAAATTATCCTGGGAAAATGTCTCGAACAAATAACGCTGTACTTGGTAGGATACCATGTCTCTTTACGACAAGTTGTATCAATCCACTTCTTCTTTCTTTCAGGGCATCCAGGAAATCAGATAATTATGATATGTTTTGTAAAGCCATCACAATTATTAGATATGGTTTCCCAAAATTTACAAAAAGAATCGAAAACTATCTTAAGCGCATGAAAGCACATCACTACCGTTACACGCTTTCGACAAAAAAGGAGGACTATTTTGATTTATGTAGTGAAAGAAAGAGATATTTCAAAAAGACTTATTTGCACTGCCTAAGTATATGGTATGTACCATTATAAGTATATGGTATGTACCATTATAAGTATATGGTATGTACCATTATAAGCCGACCTTTGTAAGACTGGTGAAATAAAAATAAATCTTAGTAGTTTTGACTTACCGGCGGAATTTTATGCCATCTTTTTCAGACAAGACGACTTTCCACACCATTTCACTGAGCAAGAACTTAATTTAACCCGGAAGGATATTTTTTTAAGCTGAGACGTCACGCGGTACCTATGAACCTGATGACAGACGGACAGACAGCGGAGGCTTAGGGCGGCTTGCACCAATCTCTTAAAACTAGATTTAGTACGATTTAAACCCGATTTAAGCTTAAACCGAGTTTAACGTCTTGCACCACATCGATTTAGTGCTAAATCTCGATTTAGTGAAACGTCAAAACTAAACCGGCAAAATGGCGATTTAAGGAACTTAAATCTCGATTTAACTCTCTTTTAGGTTAGTTTTTATTTCTTTGGTTGGTTTGCAAATTGAAACATGTATTTCTCCGACGATGATGAAGAAATTGTTGAATATTTGAATACTCCGCATTTCTCAAGAAGAGTTACAGAAAGGACAGATTTGTTTAGTACTTATAGAGATGACGAATTTATTAAAAGGTTTCGTCTTACTAAGGACACCACAACGATGTTGTTGTACAAAATAGAACACCAGCTCAAATTTGAGACAGACAGGTTAGTCACTACTTAATATTACCATAGCTAATACTTTGTTTCTAGGTACCTATGTAGATATTTTAAGGGTTGGACCACTAATAAATGAAGATATTTTATTTCAGGAATCGTGCTGTAACTCCAATGAATCAATTATTATGTGCCCTTAGGTACTATGCCACTGGGAGCTAGTTGACGACCTGCGGTGATGTGATAGGAGTACATGAATCGACTGCATGTCGCATTATCCACCGCATCACTCATGCGATTGCTTCTTTACGTCCAGACTATATACAATGAATCAATTATTATATGCCCTTAGGTACTATGCCACTGGGAGCCAGTTGACGACCTGCGGTGATGTGATAGGAGTACATGAATCGACTGCATGTCGCATTATCCACCGCATCACTCATGCGATTGCTTCTCTACGTCCAGACTATATACAATGAATCAATTATTATGTGCCCTTAGGTACTATGCCACTGGGAGCCAGTTGACGACCTGCGGTGATGTGATAGGAGTACATGAATCGACTGCATGTCGCATTATCCACCGCATCACTCATGCGATTGCTTCTTTACGTCCAGACTATATACAATGAATCAATTATTATGTGCCCTTAGGTACTATGCCACTGGGAGCCAGTTGACGACCTGCGGTGATGTGATAGGAGTACATGAATCGACTGCATGTCGCATTATCCACCGCATCACTCATGCGATTGCTTCTCTACGTCCAGACTATATCTATATACAATGAATCAATTATTATGTGCCCTTAGGTACTATGCCACTGGGAGCCAGTTGACGACCTGCGGTGATGTGATAGGAGTACATGAATCGACTGCATGTCGCATTATCCACCGCATCACTCATGCGATTGCTTCTCTACGTCCAGACTATATACAATGAATCAATTATTATGTGCCCTTAGGTACTATGCCACTGGGAGCCAGTTGACGACCTGCGGTGATGTGATAGGAGTACATGAATCGACTGCATGTTGCATTATCCACCGCATCACTCATGCGATTGCTTCTTTACGTCCAGACTATATACAATGAATCAATTATTATGTGCCCTTAGGTACTATGCCACTGGGAGCCAGTTGACGACCTGCGGTGATGTGATAGGAGTACATGAATCGACTGCATGTCGCATTATCCACCGCATCACTCATGCGATTGCTTCTTTACGTCCATACTATATACAATGAATCAATTATTATGTGCCCTTAGGTACTATGCCACTGGGAGCCAGTTGACGACCTGCGGTGATGTGATAGGAGTACATGAATCGACTGCATGTCGCATTATCCACCGCATCACTCATGCGATTGCTTTTTTACGTCCAGACTATATACAATGAATCAATTATTATGTGCCCTTAGGTACTATGCCACTGGGAGCCAGTTGACGACCTGCGGTGATGTGATAGGAGTACATGAATCGACTGCATGTCGCATTATCCACCGCATCACTCATGCGATTGCTTCTCTACGTCCAGACTATATACAAATGCCAACAACAGCAATTGACCAGAATAAAGTTGTTTCTGGATTTTATAATACAGCAAGGTTTCCTCGAGTAATAGGGGCAATAGATTGCACTCACATAAAAATTATATCACCTGGTGGTGACAATGCAGAGATTTATAGGAATAGAAAAACATTCTTCTCTATTAATACACAAGCTATTTGCTCTGCCAACCTTTTATTTCAGGATATAGTTGCCCGATGGCACGGGAGTGCTCATGATGCAAACATATGGGATAACTGTGCTCAAAAAAGGAACTTCCTGCAGGGCATCTACAGTAACAAATGGCTTTTAGGGGATAGTGGCTATGCACAAACAAGCTATATGATGACACCACTTTCTGAAAACAATGTTAACACAAGAGCGGAAACATTATATCAAGAAGCTCAAATTAAGACAAGAAATGTTATAGAAAGAGCTTTTGGGGTGTGGAAAAGACGGTTCCCTATTTTATCCAAAGGGATAAATGTAAAATTACAAAGGGTGCCCGGAATTATAGTGGCGACAGCAGTATTACACAACATTGCTATTATGCAGGATGAGTGCATGCCTCCGGAGGACAGTGATACACCCCTCTCTCAACAAGACATTGACCCCCTAGACCAATCTCCTCGTGGCTCACAATCTGGAAACAATGCAAGAACTTTGCTAATAAATAACTACTTTGCAAGGTTGTAATTTTGTCAGCAGCGTTGGCATCAGAAATTCTGGGTTGGGGCAGTTTTCAGACTACATATGTTGGAATTCAATTGTGTTGATGATTAGGGTCTTCTTTCAAATCTAAATACTTTGTTTTTGTCCAAATACTTTAATCTATAAGGATTCAATATAAAATATTAAGTAGGTATGATCGACGACGTCTGTCATTGTATGCGTCACACGGCTAAGTGGCGATACAGGGGCGCGGGCGCAGGGAGATCCCGATGCGTTCCATATTTGTTATCTAAACAATCTCCGCCTCCTTGAAAGTGATGAAAGTTCTGTTCTTCTTAGAGAATGTCGATAAGCGGGCAAATTCGGTTGATTGCTCTCCGTATGATTCCTTTGCTTGTCTTGATGTCTGCTACACGACATGCACCATCAGATCCCTTGTAAACGCTAGTAATTCTTCCTAATGGCCACTTCATAGGTGGGCTACATTCATCTTTAATAAGAACCAATTGATTCGGTTTGATGTCAGGTTGTCTGTTCTGCCATTTAGTCCGCTGCTGCAGCTCGCAGATATATTCACGGCTCCATCTGCTCCACATATGCTGCCTTGCTTGCTCAATAAGGGCGTATCTGTGAAGACGGCTGGGATTTACATCTTGAAGATCAGGGGCAGGTAGTGACGTAAGCGGTCTTCCTACGAGAAAGTGCCCGGGAGTTAAAGGACAAAGGTCATTTGGATCAGAGGACATTGGCATTAGAGGCCTCGAGTTCAAAATAGCCTCTATTTGGCAAAACAATGTCGTGAGTTCCTCAAATGTAAAATGAGCGCTACCTACAACCCTTTTCAAATGAAATTTTGCGGACTTCACAGCTGCTTCGTACAAACCCCCAAAATTGGGCGCATTTACTGGCGAAAACTTAAACTTTATGCCTTCACCGGCCAGATCTGACACAGAATCGGAACAATTTTTGACAAGAGCAGCAATTTCTCGGTTTGCACCGACAAAATTGGTGCCGTTGTCACAAAATATCTCGCGAGGCTTTCCTCGCCGAGACATGAAGCGTCGCAAGGCCAGTATAAATGCTTCTGTAGTTAAGTCGCTGACCAACTCGAAATGGACAGCTTTAACCTTGAAACAAATAAAAACACAGAGATAACATTTAATTAACCTGGCGCCGCGACCCTTCCTGTTAAGGATTAAAAAAGGACCTGCGTAATCTGTTCCTGTTATTTCAAAAGGAGATCCAGGTGATAATCTAATCGAAGGTAAGTTACCCATGATTTGTTTTGCAGCTGCTCCTTTCATTCGTTTGCATTTCAAACAATTATTACATATTCTTCTTGCTAAGCATCGGCCACCAATGGGCCAGTATTGTTCTCTTACAACTGAAAGAAGCAGTTGCGGTCCTGCATGCATTAATTTGATGTGATAATATTTCATGACTAACTCTGTATACCGATGTTTACTACTTAACACGATTGGGTGCCGTTTGTCAAAACTATAGTCGGAGTTTTCTAGCCTCCCCCCAACACGAATCAAGCCTGTCTGTTCATCAATTGTCGGGGTTAAATTATGCAATGCAGGTAATGATTTGAAATTATTTTTATAAATGGAAAAACATTCTAGTTGTGAAAACTGAGCTAGCTTCAACTCGCTATTCTTTAATTTTTCAACGGTCAAAGGTCCAGTTATTTTTATATTCTTTTTGCATATATTATTAATAAATCGACAGACGTACGCAAAAGCACGACGTAATTTTATGAAACTCGAATATCGCTCAAAGTTTACAATTGACTTCGGATTTGTATCAATATTTGAAAAGTGGACTCTCACTTCAGGTAAATTGATTTGCGAAACAACGCACTGCTGGTCAGGCCACTGATCTTGTGCGCTTTTTAGGTATGTAGGCCCATCCCACCACAACGAAAGATGCGGTACCTCCTCGGGGTACACACCACGTGATGCGAGATCAGCTGGATTCAGCGATGAAGGCACGTACATCCACACGCAGTTACTTGCATACAACTCGTTTATCTCAGCTACGCGATGTGACACAAACGTACTTAACTTGTGCGGTGGAGTATTCAGCCAACCTAATACCACATTCGAGTCGCACCAAAAAACTTTCTTATCTGCTAGACAGCGCAGTGATTCCGTTACCTTTTTACATAGGCGAGCGGCTAAGACTCCTCCACACAGCTCAAGTCTAGGTATAGTAGACGTTTTCAGAGGGCAAACCTTTGATTTTGCACATAAAAGCCGTACTGTTATGTGCCCCAATGCATCTATCGAACGTACATAGACACAAGCCGCGTATGCACTCATTGATGCATCGCAAAATGTATGTAACTCGATTTTAATAGGATTGGTGCAGATAGCCTGGCGTGGGATTGACAGACGCTCAATATACTTTAAATTGTGAATAACTTTTAGCCACATTTCGGCAATATCCTGAGGAATATGTTCATCCCACCCAATTTGTTGAAGCCACAGCTTCTGCAAAATGATTTTACACGTAATAACGCATACACTTAATAGCCCTAGTGGATCAAATATAGTTGATGACACTGATAGAACTATACGCTTTGTAATAACATCATTACATTGTTCATATAATTTAGATGATTTTTCGACCGCGATAATAATCGAATCAGAATTAGGATCCCACTCGATACCTAATGTGTTAGTTACAGTGGAAATTTTTAAATTATCTTGAGTGTTTTCAATGTTTGATTCATTTGAGATTAAATTCATCAATGAAGCCGAATTACTTCTTACTTTACGTAAATTGAAACCGGCTGATGCAAGTTGTGCAGTTACACATTTGTAAATATTACCCAATTCGGTTTCATTGGAATGACCGGTTATTAGGTCATCAATATACAAGTCATGTCTTATTATGTCGCTTATCAACGGATCTTTGCATTCAATCGCTAGTTGCACGACACATCTTGTACTTAGATACGGGGCGGACGAGGTACCATATGTCACAGTATTTAACTGCAAATAATTAATGGGTTCCCACTCGTTTTCTCGCCATAAAATTGTTTGAAGATGTCTCTGTTTTTGTTCAATTAATATTTGCCTGTAAAATTTCTCTATATCTCCGGTAAAAATAAACGCATGCTGTCTCAATCGGATCAAAATAGAGAAAATATCATCTTGAAGAGTAGGTCCTACCATCATTATTTCGTTAAGTGAGACACCGGAAGTAGTTTTGCACGAACCGTCAAAAACTACTCTACATTTTGTGCTTTCACTTTGTTCTTTCAATAATGGGTGATGTGGCAAAAATACAGCGTTTTCAGGTCTCGCAGTCCTTGACAGATGCCCGAGAACTTCGTACTCGTTTAAAAACTTTACATACTGGGTTTTTACGTCAGGTTGCTTTCGAAAACGTCGCTCTAATGATTCAAACCTTTTACGTGCCATATAATACGAATCTCTTAATGTTTCTGGCTTCGATTTCAAAGGCAACGTGACGCAGAAACGGCCGTCCTCAAGCCGCCGAGTGTGCTGCTTGAAATGCCGCTCGCATTCCTTCTCCTCCTGAGACATTGCTGGCTTTTGAGGAACTTCCTCAAGTTCCCAAAATTTTTTAAGTTGTGTTTGGATTTCATGACTGAAATTACAAACGACTTTTTTATGATTATTATCATTACCGCTACACATGACTGGTCCCGATATTAACCAACCAAACATGGAGTTTTGTAAAATAGGTAAGTCTCGACCTAACTTTATCTGTTCAGAACATAATATTCCCCAAAAAACATCTGCTCCTAACAACAAATCAATTTTCGATGGTATGTGATAGGTACAATCAGCAAGAGTTAAATTTTTTGGCCACTTGATTTTCGATACATCCACTTCATGACTTGGAAGTGAACTGGTTATATCATTGATAACAAATGCATTGACTGACGTACTAAACGCATTTGAGCGCGACTGTACTTTGATATTACAGCGTTGTTCATAATGCTTCAAACGATATACTGTTTATTCCTGTTACGCAAACTGAATTCACGTTTTCAGTCTGGACACACAGTTTATTTTTTAGATCCTGACTACAAAAAGACGATTGTGACCCGCAATCAAGCAAACAGCGTGCTTCCACAAAATCATTTGAATTAGTACATGATACCTTGACAATAGCTGTCGATAATAAAACTTGATTAGAAATGCATGTTGATAATGAAATCGGACTAGAAACCAATTGCTTGTTCTCGCCAGTCCGTTTCTCAAAATGTAAAAGCGAATTGTGTTTGTGTTTACATAATTTGCAAGATGTAGACTTACATTGAGGGGCTAAATGTCCGCTACGGAGACAGTTGATACAATGCCTATTTTTCACGACCAAATTGAATCTGTCTGCCGGTGACATCGCCAAAAATTTTTCGCAATAATAAATTAAATGCTCACCATTACACACAAAACACTTGTTGTTTTTGTCACTCTCACAAGTAGCAGCAACAAACGACCTTTGTTGTTTATTTATGCGCTTAAATTGCATCAGCTGCGGCTGTTGCTGCGATGGCTGCTGCTCAAAACTCGGCTTGCTGCTACTTGCTGCTGTCGCCTCGAGAACATCCGCTCTCATACGCAAAAATGTATAGAAATTTTCCAAGTTAGGTACGTCAGATAAAGACCCTTTATATTCTTCCCATTTTGTGCTAGTAACACTATCCAACTTGGCTGAGAATAAAAATATAATCAGAATATCCCAATTCTCAGTTTTTTCACCTAGAGTATTTAAGGCTCTTAAATGTTTCGCAATATGATCGGCTAAAATGCGCAGAGAAAAATCTCCGCTGGTGTTCGGTGCGTCGAGCAAAGCCTTAAGGTGAGTAAACACTAGCTTACGCTTATCATTAAAACGATCGCACAGAAGTTTCCAGGCGACTTCATAGTTACGGCTCGATATTTCTAAACTTGCGATCACAGACGCTGCGGAACCGGTAATTGCACCTTTCAAATATTGATACTTATTAATACTTGCAATTGATTCATTATTATGAATCAACGAAGAAAAAGTATCGTGAAATTCCAACCAATTTGATCCGTCACCCGAAAAATTAGGAATTTTAATTTGGGGTAACTTAATATTAGTATTTTGTACATTTGTGTTCGAACATGAGCTTTGTACGTCCGCCTCAACCCTACTATTGTACATTTCTATCATATCTTGAGCCTCAGCAATACATGTATAAAACCTATTCTCACTAGCTTCCCTCTCGACCTGATTTTCGGAACTTTCCTGCTTAATTTCTATGCTAGTTTGGATTAAATCATACTCCTCGAATAGCTTTTCTAACTTTTTCAATCGTGTTTTTGTTTCATGACATTTTAACTTTGTAATAATAGTACATAACTTTAATTCCTCTAAATATTTCTCAAACGTAGTTAACCTTCCCTTTATAGAAGCCCTTTTAGCCTTTAATTCTCTAGACTCATCTGTGCCAGTCATTGCAATGAAGACAAAAATTCAAGTTTATAAATACCTTTACTCAAAGCAAACCTTTCAAAGCAGTTGTGACGTCGAGCGATAACAATAGTAGACAGGTCACCGGCCGATCGTAGATAAGAGTGCAATTTATCAGGTTTAGGTCCTAAATGCGCTTGCACTCGTCTTAGCAACCTGGAATTGAGATGAGTTGCAATTAAATTCACTTTTAAAAAACCTATTTCATTGTTTAGGTTCGGGGAAAGTTGTAGGTAGGTATTTTTATTTCAGTTAAATGTCTTTAAAACTGCAATAGCAATAATGAATTTATAGCTATGAAATGTTTAAACTAAATGGATTAATGGATCTGCGATACGGCTGCAAAATGGTAGCAAGCCGATTGACAAAAAAAAGCTTATTTACTTGCAGTAAAATAGAAAAATAGTAGGTACCTAGTTAGGTTATAAACAAACGAGAAGATATTTTAGCATTGGAATGCGGAAAATAGTTTCAATGATGCTTTGTTCATTTCACAGTAAATATGAAAACTATGTTTTGCTAATATTTATGTAATAAAAATAATATTTGTAGCTTGACTTAGCCAGAGAAACTCAGCACAAAGCGCCGTTTGAATGGATATGCCTTTGCGATAAAAAACAAGAATTATTTTTGAACTCAAGCAAGCTGGACGATTAAATAGGTTTAAAGGATATAGGAATCAGCTAAGGAACGAGCAAACCTCCACTTCAGAAGCCAACTTCACTATCACACACTGCAAATCCTGTAATTCTTTTGTCCCAAATCCAATATTCGCCGTTGCCGGTCCAAAGGTCGTGGCAAAGTTGTCCAAACGATAAACCCGTAGACGTGTCGATTGCAAATTCGTGTTCTTCTGTCACGGTCGCCAAATATGTTGATGATTAGGGTCTTCTTTCAAATCTAAATACTTTGTTTTTGTCCAAATACTTTAATCTATAAGGATTCAATATAAAATATTAAGTAGGTATGATCGACGACGTCTGTCATTGTATGCGTCACACGGCTAAGTGGCGATACAGGGGCGCGGGCGCAGGGAGATCCCGATGCGTTCCTATTTGTTATCTAAACAATTGACTTATACCCA
This sequence comes from Ypsolopha sequella, assembly GCA_934047225.1. Lineage (NCBI taxonomy): Eukaryota > Metazoa > Arthropoda > Insecta > Lepidoptera > Ypsolophidae > Ypsolopha > Ypsolopha sequella. The sequence continues at coordinate 16,299,352 of OW204012.1, read as the reverse complement.
GACTGGTTTTGTGGATTCTGACTGGGGTAGAGTGATGAAGTGGCTATTAAAAGTACTACTATTTTTCTAGAGAACAGGTTGAGAAAGATGTGATTAAAATTATTTATGTTTCCACAGGTAACCAGCTGGCTGATATTATTACAAAATCATTACTGACCGTATGTTTTTCTGAGATGAGAGAAAAACTAGGATTAATGTAGTTTTGTTTGTAAATAAGAATGAAAATATAAATTTGATATAAGATAAATTTATTACCTTAGATGATTTGGTCTGATTAGGTTTTTCTGGGTTTCCCTAATCCTTGTGCAACAAATGTTGGACCATAATAAATGTACCCCAGACAAAGGAAGGTGTGTGATATTTTTATTGTAAATAATTATTTTTGATTTTAAAGAAAATTTGATTTATTAAATCACGCCAGTTAAGTACCTAATGAAAGTTAGAAGGGTACAAAGTTTGCTTCAGCATTTCAGTTGATTATCGTCGTATCAATCCTGGAATGTTCTTGTATAGAACACACACCTGTCCTGTTAGAAAACGATTAATAAATTTAATATTATTTGAATCGTTAACTCTGCATTTTACTGACCTCCTAAACCCAATAACATATGCCCCCAGCAGGGGCCCTATGCCATATATATAGGTTGTTGTGAATTAAAAGTCATAATGTTGTTACTAAGTAGGTACATAATTGAAAGGGAAAAGGTAGTGAAAAAAAACATAAATATAGAGTTTAAAGCAAAAAATTTATTGAAATGCTTTGAATCTCGTGAATTGTTTCTTATTATTTTGTTTTACTGTGAAAACATAGTATAAAGTGCAGTAAGTCTGCTTATGAAAATACTTCAACACGTTGGTTATTTCTTATTATTTTGTTTTACTGTGAAAACATAGTATTTCATAGTATAAAGTGCAGTAAGTCTGCTTATGAAAATACTTCAACTTGTTGGTTACTTAATTGTTATTATTTTTGTATGAAATTTTTTAATGTTATTTTATAGTTTATAATGCGATAAGTTTGTTTATTAAAATACTTTTAGTTTGTCAGTTATTTAAATATTTTTATTTACTGTGAAAGGTTATACTATTTGATAGTTATAACGCGAAAGTTTGCATAGTAAAATGCTTTAGATCTCGTGAGTTGTTTATCTATTGTCAAAATTTACTGTGAAAAATACCTAGTTAATCTGTTGATTATTTATTGTCAATATTTACTAGAAACTCTTTGATTATTTGTACCAAACTGGCTCTATGGAACCAGACTTGGAACCTCATTAATTACAGAGGGCAAAAGCTGGCCTACAAGGGGAGGAAAAATCACTTAATGAGGAAAAGAAGAAAACCTCCCTGCCCAATTAAAGCTAACACCTTATTTATAGTAAATAAAGGTTGTTGTTAGGGGACAGATATCCAAAGTAACTGTTAATTACGCATAAATATCCACTACAAAACAGGTAGATATCTATGGATTCATAGACACGATTTATGTCAATGGTCATTGATTACTTAATTAATATTATCTGTCACTTTTCATAGGTATCTGCATTAAAAACAAGGCATTTGTCACTAAATATATAAAAAATGATTGTGTCACTTTTTACATCTGTGTAAAAAATAAAATAAGTCATCTGGCACAAATAGTGTAAAAAACGAATTATCCACAGTTCTGTCAACCCACCGTTCTGTCAACCTAGCGTTGCGGAGTCAAATATGAAACTTCTCTATCTAGTTGGCTAGAAATGGATAAAAGTAACTGTTATCCAAAATATCTGCTAAAATCCACATACTTGAAATCGATTTCAACCGGCTTAACATCTATAGCCATGACATAGTCCCACACCTTCATAAAGCAATCTCCCTGATTAAATTACTAGGTTAAATAGAGCTTAGTTCAGCTACCACACTGAGAAGAACGGTAAGAAACTCAGTGGAGACACTATACTATTTTACATTGTGTCATATCATAAGAGACCCGTGCTTTCTTATCACTTAATCACCAATTCACACCAAAAACACTGACACTTTATTTAAACAGTCACACAAATACACTAATCAAAACACTGAACAGTATCGCTTCACTAGTTCACTATACTTTTAGTTCCTAACTGTTTCGCATTCAAAACAGAAATGTTCACCCACTAATTGGTTTGTTTGTTTCTTAATAAACTAAATTCTAACTCCCACTTTTCTTTTAAAAATTTCACTTTCATTTCTTGAATTTGTCTTTGGTGAGAGAGTTGTTCTCTTGTGCATTGCAATTGTAGTTCCACCAATTCCATTTTTGCCTCAGACAACTTTAAAAATGAATCGGTCACATTTTTTTCCTTTGGCCTATTTGCAGTTTTCATGTTATTTGTTCCTGCATCATCAGGAAAAGTAACTAAAAAATGAAAAAAATTGGGCAAGTTAATGTAAAGTAAATAAGGTGTGCAATATTTTGAAGGTGTTTTAAAACATAACTAAGATCAAAGGAACTAAAATTCTTAATAAAACCAACCTGTATCCGAGGGTTCCAATGCAGAATCAAGTCTTTTTTTAATAATGCTTAGCCTTTTGCGCGGTTTTGGACTGGGAGTAATTGGGACATCTTTATTACACCACACATCAATTGGATCTATCCGCTTGGTGCAAGGTAACATTTCTTGCTGTTGCTTCATGAATTCAGCATCACTGTCATAAACAGTGAACATACCCTCTAAGGAAGGCTCAATCAAGCTCTTCACTTTATCCAGAAGTGGGTCATAATCAGGAGATGGAGGTGGCCCTCCACCTGCAAACAAAAAAAACATAGTCATTCATTAATATTGTATAATACTCATTGTGTTAAACAATGACATAATAGGTACAGGCCAAACGCCCCCTTATCGACACACCAACCAGATATAAGGTTGCGCCATTGAGCTTATTGAACATGGTATTGTAATTTTATGTATATACAGAGTGCCAAAAAATAAAAACAATGATCATTACTATGACATATTTTTTAATAAATTAAATGAGATGATAAACTTACTCATTTTCAATGGGAAAATGAAACTGGTAATATGCGGAGATTTTAATACCGATCTCTTAGTAAAAACAAAATTTTCTAAGGAATTTGAGGAGCTGGTATTAAGTAGTAATTTAAAATTTGCTATTAGACAACCAACACGTCCCTGTAGTGGAACATGTTTAGATAATATAATTCATAATATACGTGGTAGCAAAGGGGAAATATTCGAGTTCGCTGTATCTGATCACACAGCACAATTATTGAAGTGCCCTGTCAAGAAGACTTCGAAGCTCAAGTGCTGGTACACGTTAAAACGGGATTATTCGAAAGAAAACATACTAAAGTTCGGTCAATGTCTGGAAAAAATACATTTTACTGACACATACTCCTCAGTGGATCCTGATGAAGCATTTGACAACTTTTATGACCTTTTTACTATGTTTTATGAGTCGTGTTTCCCTATTATAAAAGTAAAACACACAACAAAAAAATCCCCTAAATGGCTATCAAGAGGCATCAAAAACTGCAGTAAGCGCTGTAGGGACCTTCTTTGGAAGTACAGGACAACACGAACACAGGAAAACAAACACAAATTTAAAACCTATTCTAAAAGATTAAAACATGTCATAACACAAACAAAAAAGGCACAAAACAATTATCACATTACAGAAGCAAAAAATAAATCAAAAGCTACATGGCAAGTTATAAATCAAGCAAAAGACAACTTTCCTAGAGATTGCATAGCACAAATAAAAACTAGCGATGGACTTATTAAAAACCCACGTGAAATAGCAGAAGCTTTTAATAATTACTTTATTGATGAAGTAGTACCAGTGACAAAGGACAACATAAAAAATAATAATTTACCACACATATTAAGCAAACCTCATTCGCTGTTTATGGAACCTACCTGTCCCGAAGAAATATATCATGTTATTACAAACTTAAAAAATACGAATAGTACCGGGTATGATAATATATGTACACGAGTAATAAAATATGTTTCTCTAATAATTGCGCCAATATTAAGTCACGTCACTAACCTATGCATCGAACGCGGTGTTTTTCCAAAGAAACTTAAACTGTCTGTCATAAAACCTTTATTCAAAAAAGACGATAAAGAAAACATGGAGTTCTACAGACCAGTTGCACTAATTTCCATAATGTCTAAGATCATCGAGAACATAATTCACCACAGATTATATAAATACTTCGAAACTAACAATATACTAGTGCACGAGCAAAACGGATTCAGGAAAAATAAAAATATTGATCTCGCGATTTACGATTTTTTAAATAAAATATATAAGAGAGTCGATAATCGACTGCCAATATTCGCACTCTATTTAGACATGACAAAAGCGTTTGATCACGTAGACCAAAAAATCCTATTACAAAAACTAGAAAATTATGGTGTAAGAGGAAATGTTAATAATTTAATAAAATCATACTTAAGCGACAGAACTCAAATAACCAAAATTGAACGTATATGCCCTACATCTAAAACTGAAAAATCATACATATCTCACGCTAGAAGTGTGCACTACGGTGTGCCACAAGGCAGTGTTCTGGGTCCATTATTATTCCTCATATACATAAATGATTTGCCGAAATGTATCAAGCACCCGATGGTTTTATATGCTGACGACAGCACTGTTATTTGCGAAAATGAAAGTGATATAAACATGGACCTTAACTCAATCACTAATTGGCTAAAACAAAATAATCTGAAACTTAATATAGATAAAACGAGTATAATGTCTTTTAAACAAAGGAATTATTCAAACCTTACGATGAATATACAGTTTGGAGGTAAAACCGTTGAGGAAATTAGGGTAACCAAATTTTTAGGCTTGCAAATTGATAATAACTTGAAATGGAATACACATATTGACCAAGTCAGTGCAAAAGTAACTCAGTTTTCTTATGCCCTTTACATGCTGGGTAAAACTGTAAATCGCAAAACAGTACTCACAGCTTATTATGGATATGTGGTTCCAACTCTCAAATATGGGATAATATTCTGGGGAAACGCTACTGGCATGGAGACGGTACTAAGATCCCAAAAAAGATGCATAAGGGCTATCTGTAGGTTGCGAAAAACGGACACTTGTGTACCAAAATTCAAGCAATTAAAATTACTCACAGTACCAGCGCTGTACATATATGAAACTGCAATTTTTGTAAGATCGCACCCAGAGTATTTTCAATATGTTACACGAGCAAGACGCTGTGATCGTCTGCGCCTCGTACAATGTAAAACCTCACTTTTTCACAACAGTATATTTGCCATGGCACCTTCTATATATAATAAAATACCTAAATTTATTCGGGATTTCAATAATATGAATGATTTTATAAAACAACTCAAGACTTTTTTAATAGACAAAGCGTACTATTCAGTTAATGAATTTTTGAATGATAAATCTATGACAGGTTAATATTTTTATTATTTTGAATCAGGACATATTATTTTATTGTGTTGAATTTGAAAACAAGTTTGTGTAACTTAACATTATAATATTTTAAGTGTAATATAATGAATGGCATGCCTACTTATAATTATTTCTTAGGTGAGGTTAGTTAACCGTTGACATTTATATTAAATACTGTCATTTTTTAAATATTTGTAATTTTAGCATTTGTGTGTTTATTTGTTTCAATTTTTATTTCGTATTTTGTATTTTGTTTGTTGTTTTATATTTGTATGTCAAATGACAGATTATAAAGGACTTTATATTATGTTTGAACACCATTTGTAAACTTATAATCACAAATAAATTAAATTTGAATTTGAATTTGAATTTGAATTGCTACATACCAGTGCCACTGATTTTCTTTTTATATTGTGCATCTGATTTTTTTGCCTCTTTTGCTATGCCGGAAAACATAGACTGGCACTCCACAGCGGGCATGTTCAAGTCGGCTGAGACCATTTCCCAGTCCTCTCCATTCTCCGCTACCGACTGAACAACAGTCTCTCTCAGCACTTTGGTGTCATTATCTAGAAACATAAAACACCAGAGTCAGGTTACTATTTTGGGAGGCTACATTTACAGCGCCATAGTGTGACCAAATTAAAGAACTTACTTGAGATCAGCATTTTTTCGCTTGAGTGCAGTTTCTTTGTCTTGGACTTCAAGTTTTTATAGCCAGCTAATAAATTTTCTGGCGTTCTTGCCACATATGTGGTATTGGCATTGTATTCGTCAGCCAAAATTTTCCAGACCTTCTGTTTTTCTGCTACTGTTACTCCATCAGTCTTTTTGTTTTCAATTATGTATTTATAATTCTCAACAAGGTTTAACAGAAGCAAACTTTCGTCAGAAGTGAAATTCGGTGCTCGCTGGCGTTTTTTACCCTCCATGTTATCCAATAATTCGTTTAAAATTAATCACAAAATACACACTTTCTCGAGTTTTCGCTGTAGGGAAGCAAAGCACAGCAAAACATCAGTCAAATCATGGCCGAAATACCATGAGTCAGACAGATGAGAAACACTTTCTGAGTCGCGTTCAATAATTTATACTATTGTCAGGTTTCAACACTGATAGCAGGATGGCATATATATTTATATAACGCGTGGAATAGAGATAGCATTAGAATCTGAGTGCAACATCGGTTTAGGAATGCAGCTCTGACAGGCAGGCAAAAGAAAATGCCATTTCATTTCACTCAAAACATTTTGACATAATTGTCAAACTGACAAGTTGAAAGTCAAATTGTGTGTAACGAATCGTATAGACCGAACGAAATATTGAATGATTGCCTAAGCTCGGTTTAGTTAAATCGTTGAGTAAAAAACATGGTGCAAGACAGATTTAAATTTAAATCAGTTTAGTGTTAAATTCGATTTAGTTAAACTGACTTAAGTGGAACTTTGGTGCAAGCCGCCCTTAGTATTAAGGTCCCGTATGGCACATTTCGGCTAAGGAACCCTAATACAGGACAAATCCTCGTCGCGGGATCATAACGGCAGTACCATATAGGGAAGTGCCGCGACCCACTTTCCTTCCCACTGCAACTGCAATATAGGTGTGCGGTGGTCGCGTGGACATCTCCGCGATAGTACGTGGTGCGGCGCGCAGGCGCGGAGAGCTTGCTACACATATAGCGCGCGCCCGGCCCCGCTCGCGGCACTCGGCCCTCGCTCCCGACGCAACCTCACTCCCCCTGCACTCTACTAGCTACTAGCTGTCCGCTGCCCGCATTCAGTAAGTACACTGCCTACTATTAAAGAACATATTTCCTTTTCTAAATATGTATTTTTTTTCCTGTTTCGTAAAATGTGACAAGGATCGTTTTTCATGCCACCCGCAGTTTGTATTTTTATAAAATATTTTTTTATTTATTATACTTTTTTTTTTATTTCTCATTTGTGCTCAACTTTTTTTAAAACACTATAGTTTTCCTGTGATTGACCAGTTATGATCTATAATCGTCATTTTTTTCATATTTTTCGGTGTACCAGTTTCGGATATAACCCCCTTATATGGCCCCCCGGCCATACATATTTTTGTGTTTTTTTAAAGATTTCTTGAAGGCAGTGTCAGTAAATATAGTAAAAGTATATACGATATTTTTACAATTAACTTTTTAATATCTACAATTTGATACCCATATTGTATTTTTAGGATAATAATTTTTTATTTTTCTCCCTTTCGTTTTGGTAATATTTTGAACAATTTTAATTTTTATTACACCATAATATGTGGGAAAATTAATGCTATTTTTGTGCCAAATTTCATGTCTTTATCACTAACGGTGCTAAAGTTATGAGGCTGTGACATACGGACGGACGGACAAGTACGACCAAGTACGGAACCTAAATTTGTATTAATTGTTGTTCTACGTTGAGTACCTACTACAATCAGAACTTGTGTGTATTACCGTCTTTAGAGCTGAAACAAATACCGTTAAAAATTAGGTACTTTTTCGAGTTTTTTAGGGTTCCATAGTACCTAAATGGTACAAAAGGAACCTTTATGGTGAGACTTCGTTGTCCTTCCGTCCATCCGTCCGTCCGCATGTCACAGTATCATAACTTTAGCACTATTAAAGATAAAGAAATGAAATTTGGCACAAAAAATGTAATAATTCGCCCACATTTCACGGTAAAATGAAATATGAAAAAATTAAAATCGTTTAAAACATGTCCAAAGCAAAAGTGAAAAAAAAAAATTATCCTAAAAATAAAATATGGCTGCGAGTCGGACTCGCGCACGAAGGGTTCCGTATCATTATCTATCTATAATCTATAATCTATATATATAATAATATATATAATATAATAATAATTATTATATTATAAAGAGAAAAGATTTGATTGTTTGTTTGTTTGTTTGCATTGAATAGGCTCCGAAACTACTGGACCGATTTGAAAAATTCTTTTACCATTAGAATCCTACATTACCCTTTATGAACATAGGCGATAGAATATTTTCAAAAACGTTAGGGATCCGCATGAAAACTTCAAAAGTGTGAAAAATATACCAAAAAAATCCTTATATTGCGTACGTCGCGGAAATTATTGACAATAAATCAAAGTAATGTACTACAGTTTTATATAGGACATCAATATCTAAAAAAAACCGGCCAAGTGTGAATCGGACTCGCGCACGGTGGGTTCCGTACCATTATCTATGAAAACGGCAAAAAAACATGTCTGTTGTATTGGAGCCCCCTTAAATATTTGTTTTATTCTGTTTTTTAGTATTTCTTGTTATAGTGGCAACAGAAATACATCATATGTGAAAATTTCAACTGTCTAACTATCACGGTTCATGAGACAGACGCCTGGTGACAGACGGACAGCGGAGTCTTAGTAATAGGGTCCCGTTGGTTACCCTTTGGGTAAGGAACCCTAAAAAAGTCCGCGGTACCAAATATCAATACCATACCATATGTCAATAACTACTTTTTCATGTTAAAAAATGCAATAGTACGCGGCCAGTACAAACTAGGCCACAATATTCGTACCTGTATTAATGCAATAGTACGCGGCCAGTACAAACTAGGCCACAATATTCGTACCTGTATTAATGCAATAGTACGCGGCCAGTACAAACTAGGCCACAATATTCGTACCTGTATTAATCATTATTATCCAAATAAATTTCGTATTTAAGGCTACCTGTAAATTAATTTTTGAATTATAGCATCCCCAAGTTCCATACAATAGTAAGTAATTTAAGTAACATTTTTTCAATATTTGTTTATCTCCAAATTTAAACAGAAATTGTGACATCCTTCTGGATGAGTCTCTAGGCCAAATAGTCCATAGTTAAGAAATTTAAATAGATGCAGGATACCCTGACATCGAGAATTTGCACGAAAAGGACTTTCATTGGTAGTGTTCTAGGGTAATAGTGTCACCTAGGAATGATACTGTCAACGAAATAAACAATCTGATTATTCAAAATGTCTCTGGCCAAATAAAAAAACCGGCCAAGTGCGAGTCAGACTCGCGTACCTAGGGTTCCGTATTGTGGATGATAAATTTAATTTTGTCATTTTTTTTTTCGTGAATTTCTCAACCGCTTTATTTTTCCTGTAATCTTTACAGAAACACATATTACCATGATTTTTTTCATATTTTTTGTCCACCAGTTTTGGAGATAAGGGGGTTTTTTTTAAAGATTTCTCGAAACCAGTGTCAGTAAGTAAAGTAAAAGAATGTATTTTTAAAATCAGCTTTTTAATATCTACAATTTGATATCCATATTGTATTTTTATAATAAAATAAATTTTTATTTATTTTACTTCTTTTTTTATATTTCTCATTAGCGCAAAATTTTTATTTAATCGCTATAGTTTTCCTGTAATTGGCCAGTAATGATATATAATATACATTCTTTTCATATTTTTCGGTTTCCTAGTTTCGGAGATAAGGGGGGGGGGGGATATACATATTTTTGGGGATTTTTAAAGATTTCTCGAAACCAGTGTCAGTAAATATAATAAAAGTATATATTTTTAGAATCAACTTTTTAATACCTACAATTTGATACCCATGTTGTATTTTTAGGCTAATATTTTTTATTTTTCTCACTTTTGTTTTGGAAATATTTTAAACAATTTCAAATTTTTCATATTTTTCTTACACCCTCATATGTGGGGAAAGTAATGCTTTTTTGTGTTAAATTTCATGTATTTATCTTTAACGGTGCTAAAGCTATGAGGCTGTGACATACGGACGGACGGACGGACAACGGAGTCTCACCATAAAGGTTCCTTTTACCTTTTAGATACTACGGAACCCTAAAAATACGAATCGATCGACACCGTCACTAATATCGAAGACGCAGTCCATTATCCACAGGAATTTTTAAATTCACTGAACCCTTCTGGACTGCCACCACACGAATTGACGTTAAAAATCGGAATCCAATCACGCTTTTGAGAAATTTAAAATTTAATTAATTGTAGCGACCAGCAGCTGGTCAACTATCTCGTACACCGAGGATACCGATGATCCCAACTGATCTGCCAATCCCCTTCAAACGGCTTCAATTTCAAGTAAAAACATCTTTCGCATTAACTTTTAACAAGTCCCAAGGCCAAACCTTCGAATTAGTAGAGATCAACCTACAAAAGAATGTTTCAGTCATGGCAAACTATGAAAAAACTGAAAATCTATTTATCATCATATATGATCATCATCATATATGATATCATCATCATATCATCATAAACATCAAATATCATTAACAGGGAAGCTCTGACCCAATAAATTTAATGGCTTATGTTTTGTAGATACGATATTTTTACAAACATTAAAAATAATCGAAAAAATATCAAATATTAAAAATGAACAAAAAAAAGTTAATATAAAATAATATAATAAAATATTAAAAGACAAAAAAGTTAAATTAATCAAATATTAAAAAACAACAAAAAAAGACAAAAATAATTTAAAAATAATCATCAGCATAATAATATCCAATCTTTCTTCATAATGTCCTCTTTTTCAGTAACCCCCAACGCAAAAAGAAGTGTGTGAGGGTGTGCGTATGTGTGTTAGAATTTTTTTTTTTTATTACATACCCGTGCGAAGCCGGGGCGGGCCGCTAGTCTATAATAATACAGATCACGCCAAACTTATAGTCCGCTCGGAAGTTGCACTTCCCAAGAACGGCCCATACATTTTGTTCCTGCTGATGCGAATCACCCCGTGTTTAGAGGGGACTAAAAGTTTGGCGCGATCTGTACTCGTTAACTTGTAAAGACTACTTAGCTGTGATAGTTTTCCTTTTAATTTCGTTAGGTATACTACTGCCGTGATTTTTTTCACGTCTCCAAATATAACCGTTTCGCTGACAGGGGGGGGGGACACTTGACTCTAACAAAAATTGACACTTTTAAGCTTAATATTTCGCAAACGGAACCCTCAATCGAAAAATGGTCTTCTTACACCCCCAATATTTTTAAATTACTTATCCAACGACACCCCACACTAGAGGATAGACGAGAAAAAAAATCATTCCCACTTTACGTGTATGGGAGGTATCCTAAAAAAAAATATTTTTCAAAATTTTACTACACCACGCGGACAGACAGACAGACAGACAGACAGACAGACGGACATGGCGAAACTATCAGGGTTCCTTGTTGTGTTGTTGACTACGGAACCCTAAAAAGGAGAGACAGGTTATTTCTTTTGCGTTATTTCCGACGTCAAAGAGCATAAGTTCATTATGATCAGATGAACCTGAAATATTTATTTTGCACTTTCAAAGTCACCTTGTTTATGTTTGAGAGCCCGTTGAACTCTTTTCCTAGAACGCTTGTACTTGCGTTAACGTAAATGCGCCCAAGTCCGACCACTCACGCCCTTTTTTCAAATAAACCGTCCAAAGATAAACGTAAACTGATTTATAAACTATATATATAGCTTACTTTAAACCTTATTGTTGAGACTTTCATTATAAACTACTAGCTGACCCGGCGAACTTCGTTCCGCCAAACAGTCTAATAATATCGTGTTAACTTTAGTTAAACTTATTTTAGGATTTTATTAAGGTAATAACTTTAATACAACTTTTTTACAAATACAGAAATGTTTTATTGCTTGCCATTGCGAAAGAAGAATGGCAGGGACCCATGTAGATTCAGTACCGTTGTTAGGCTTAGCGTAGGGTATTGAATATATGCAGAAATAATAGTTCTTGGAATAACTAAGCTATTTTTAAAACTTGGGGTTTAGATGTTATTTAATGATATCAGAACGCTACAGAAAGAAACCTATATATTTCTTTTATATGCGTAGTTTTGTCAACAGATGGCACCACATGCTGTTTGCATTATTCGATAACTTATCCGATATTTTATTAATTATTCTGCTATTCGGAGCGGATAAGAATACACCAAAAAAGAGATAACTAACATCGATCCAGCCGATCTTGAGTTATAAGTGGTGTAACTAACACGACTTTGTTTTATATATTTAGATAATTATCAATATTTATGTTGTCAGAGTATACAAAAAAATTTATTATTAATATGTTTGCCTGTCCTTCTTAAAAGCTCCAGTTACCGACCGCTTAGTTGAAGTTTTCCTGATACCGTCCAGCAAGTAACCCGTTTCCGACCACCATTCTAAAAATTGCCAAAAATGCCATTATCTCATAAAAATAGGGTCAAAAGTTACTGGAGATATCAAAATGTATAGATGGTTTTGTTCAATTAATAATTTTTGTTAATTTAGGCTTTAATTAACTTTTATTAATAGTATATATTTTACATTTTTTCATGTTCGTCGCTATCAATATAAACTTCATATGTTTGGCCAAATGTATTTTATCTTATTTCAATATGTAAATAAAATATTGTTTGTATAATACCGTTTAACGGCTTTTTTATTATTTGTATGTTGTATTTTCCATAGATATAAACACTTCATTAAAATATTTGACCCCTCAGTGGGGTCGTCATCAGGATTTTAAAAACCATGATTTAAAATATACTTTTTTATATTTTTATGTCAATAGATGCCAGCAGTTTTCTAACTTCAAACGCCTATATACAAGGTGACTTTTCCATCATCGTCCAAATTCATATTGGAGGCTTGATAAGTGACCAGCATCATGAATCGATAACAATTTCTGTGAAATTCGTATAATGAAATTTCGACTTCCCATAGTAATTCACTCCCAGTCCTGAATGAATCACTATGTGGAGTCGTAATTTAATTTTATGAATTATATTATACAAAAATCTTTATTGGTTCATGATGCTGATCACTTACCAAGGCTCAAGTATGAATTTGGACGATGTTCACAAATTCACCTTGTATGTCGTATGATATTTCTCTTTTCGTCTATAACTATTCAATCAAGTTTTTATGTTATTTTACTTATTTTTTTGATTTTTTCTTTATTTTTAAACTGTGATTAGATATAATGGTGTTTTTTTTTGATTTTGAGTAATTAATGAATGAAATTCGTAACTTCTAAGAATTCAAAGATAAAGAAAAGGTTAAGAGCTTGTACTTTATTTATAAAATTTAGAAATTAAAATAATTACAGTCCTTGCTAATAAAAAGTTTGAAAACATCGTCTTCATTTTCAATAAGTTTAACTTGCTTTACAAATTTTTTTTTTCAATTTCTCCGGCAATTTTTTTCTTAGGTTTAGGTTTATCTATCTTGTTTCTATAATGTTACAGAATTTCTTATGTTACAGGCGTTCTTATATTGGTTTTTATGTTGCTATATCGTAGGAAATACGCCGACTTCTAGATAACATAATGTTTCAGGAAGAAAGAAGTCGGCAAAAGTGTTGCTTCGGTACCATCGGTCTTTATAGAATTATTATTAACTTTTTAGTGAATGACTGCTGTTACTATTGAAGTCGGTTGCTATTTTTTTGTTAAAAGTTTATTTTATTTCACATTTTTTAGTGTTGCTGGGTTAAATTGTGAAATATGGGTAGTTCTTGCAAACGTGGTTTTAATATGAAACGAAGTTCAAGTGAGTATAAGTAGCTATGTTTGAGTAGCTTCCTGCTATCAATCTCGAGTTATGTGCTGTTAGTCGTTAAAGAGTTCTACGGTGATGAAGCCAAGATCGAAAGTCAGGTGGGTACACTGGCAATTTTCAAGCAATGCCCTGCAATGAGCACCATAACACAAACTGATTGCCGCAATCCAAAGTTATGTGCTGTCATCCGTTGAGGAGTTCTATGGTGATGAAGCCAGGATCGAAGGTCAGGTGGGTATTCTGGTAATCTCCAAGTAATACCCTTGAATTAGCACCCTAACGCAGTGATTGCCGCAATCTCGAGTTATGTGATCTGATCCGTTGAGGAGTTCTATGGTGAATATGGTGATGAAGCCAGGATCGAAGGTCAGGTGGAAGAATGTCGATTTTCAAGTAATACCTTGTAATCAGCACCCAGGTACAAAGCGATTACCTCAATTTCAAGAGGTATGCTGTCATTTTCTGAGGAGTTCCACTGCCTATCTCTGAAGACCTTCATCAGATCACGACCAAACCCAAAATGGGACCTACCTGGAAGTACACTCTTTCAAACAAAAAAATAATTGTTCAAATCGGTTCAGACGGAGTTATGGAGTAACAACGCCAAAAAAAAAAAAATAAAATAAAATACAGTCGAATTGAGAACCGCCTCCTTTTTGAAGTCGGTTAAAAAGGAAACTTATGGTGAGACTCCGTTGTCCGTCCGTCCGTATGTCACAGCCTCATAACTTTAGCACCGTTAAAGATAAATACATGAAATTTGGCACAAAAATAGCATTAATTTACTTACATATTAGGGTGTAAAAAAATATATAAAAATTTGAAATTGTTCAAAATATTTCCAAAACAAAAGTGAGAAAAATAAAAAATATTAGCCTAAAAATACAATATGGGTATCAAATTGTAGTTATTAAAAAGTTGATTCTAAAAATATATACTTTTAATATATTTACTGACACTGGTTTCGAGAAATCTTTAAAAAACCCCAAAAATATGTATCTCCCCCTTATCTCCGAAACTGTTAGACCAAAAAATATGAAAAAAACGTCAATAGATCATAACTGGCCAATTTTCACTCCCGTCCCATGTATCGAGTACGTTTATGATGACCCGCTCTTTTCGGGCATCAATAGTGGCGTCTCGCCCCTTAAATTTAATTACATCTTTAAAATAGTTTATCAAGTTTAACACAATTTCTAAATGTAGGAGCTATTTCACTAATTTGTGTTGACAAAAATCAAAAATCGAAACAACTAAACGCGCCTCAATCTGCAAGCGGTACCGGAGGTGAAATGCGGGAAGTGCTCAGCAGGGTGACGCCACGTGCCGGGCGGGGCCGGCTTCAAGCCAACCGAAAAACCGATCCCTGCTTCGAGCCGCTTTGCTCTCTACCCTGTAGATGTGCAGTGTAAGCCAGTTGAAATATTCACAGAATACATGTTACTATGGCCCCTGTCACGTCATGATAAAATTAATTAAATCCTTTGGCGATCCCCATACAAAATAGTTTTTTAACAGTAATCATGCCCCCCCCCCTTATCTATCTATATTGTTGTATCATAATGTTTTTAGGGTTCCATACCCGTATTGTGTGGTGATACGGAACTCTTCAATCGCGAGTCCGACTCGCACCTGGCCATATTATTTTCGTTTTTTGATTATAGGTTTCCTTTCTCGGCAGGGAGGGGGGGAGTCTAAATACGTTTGTTGTTATTGAGTGCGGCAGTGCACCACTAACTACTTGATATTGGTGTTGTTGGAACGTGCTTGGAGCACTCGGACGCACCCTGTATATTGACGATACACTGCAGTAACGTGTGCAGGAGCACACACGCACACGTAACCACAGAATACTGTGATCTAACTAATGGCCATCTTCTTTAGCTGGTTGCGACAGGGCTGGTTCCCAAACACACAATGTATGAACGTTTCCTCTTTATTATACCTGCCTATATATTAGTTGTATCTATTAAGAGCGGTTTCGTAGCCGGATTGTGAAAAAACCACCTTTTTCTAATTAATCGAAGCAGAACACTTAAATTCAAAATCACTCAATTGTTAATCAACAAAACCCTATTACCTATGTATGCCTATGTATTGTGTATACTGCATTCGCAAAGTTTCTATTGGTTTCTGTAAATTTCAAAACTTTTTTAATCCATGTTTTTGAAATTCTAATTTCTAGAAAGGAAACCAATAGAAACATTGCGATGGGAACATACACAATACATAGGTAATAAGGTTTTGTTGTATAACTATTGAGTGAATTTTGAATTTAAGTGTTCTGTTTCTATTAATTAGAAAAAGGCGGTTTTTTCACAATCCGGCTGTGAAACGAGTCTTAATACAAGTAAACCCTGACACTGATCTATCAACGCACTGACCAAACTGCTACACCTAAGAACATGATCTATCAACGCACTGACCAAACTGCTACACCTAAGAACATGATCTATCAACGCACTGACCAAACTGCTACACCTAAGAACATGATCTATCAACGCACTGACCAAACTGCTGCACCTAAGAACATGATCTATCAACGCACTGACCAAACTGCTACACCTAAGAACATGATCTATCAACGCACTGACCAAACTGCTGCACCTAGGAACATGATCTATCAACGCACTGACCAAACTGCTGCACCTAGGAACATGAAATTCTTTTTTATGACGTAGACATCCGCTAAGAAGCGATTTTAGGAAATTCCTACGAGATGGAGAGAAATGGGACCAACGTTGGACCAACGCTGCGGGGCGTCCGCTAGTCAATTGTTGTCAAACCCGGGACCTTTTGAAACGCAACCCTTCTGTGTACCGCCAGCAACGGACGTTCCACTAGACGTCCATTCATAATGTTGGATCAACAAGTTTGTTTGGAAACCCCACCCTCCGCGGAACGCAACAAAACCTTTAAGAGTCTGTAGACACTTCAAATTTAGATGAAGTGGCCTTCAGACCAGACGGCGATCTTTGTCTCATTCCTAGCACTTAAAATAAAATGACGGATGTAAGAAGACAGGTATTTATCTGGGGGCACGGCAGAGCCCCGTCAAAAAAAAAAAACTGGCCAAGTGCGAGTCAGACTCGCGTACCTAGGGTTCCGTATTGTGGATGATAAATTTAATTTTGTAATTTTTTTTCGTGAATTTCTCCACCGCTTTATTTTTCCTGTAATCTTTACGTAAACACATATTACCATGATTTTTTTCATATTTTTATGCAGCAACACTTTTGCCGAAGCAACACTTTTGCCGACTTCTTTCTTCCTGAAACGTTATGTTATCTAGAAGTCGGCGTTCTTATATTGGTTTTTATGTTGCTATATCGTAGGAAATACGCCGACTTCTAGATAACATAATGTTTCACAAAGAAAGAAGTCGGCAAAAGTGTTGCTTCGGTACCATCGGTCTTTATAGAATTATTATTAACTTTTTAGTGAATGACTGCTGTTACTATTGAAGTCGGTTACTATTTTTTTGTTAAAAGTTTATTTTATTTCACATTTTTTAGTGTTGCTGGGTTAAATTGTGAGGTATAGGTAGTTCTTGCAAACGTGGTGTTAATATGAAACGAAGTTCAAGTGAGTATAAGTAGCCATGTTTGAGTAGCTCCCTGCTATCAGCACCCTAACACAACATGATTACCGCCATCTCGAGTTATGTGCTGTCATCCGTTGAAGAGTTCTACGATGATGAAGCCAAGATCGAAGGTCAGGTGGGTACACTGGCAATTTTCAGCAATGCCCTGCAATGAGTACCCTAACACAAACTGGTTGCCGCAATCCAAAGTTATGTGCTGTCATCCGTTGAGGAGTTCTATGGTGATGAAGCCAGGACATGACATGATCTTGCCAAGTTTCTTGCCCGTTCTTCTTAGCAAGACTAATCGAATGGGTGGAGGTAGGCATGTATTTATATATGTAACCTATTACTATGTAGTATATAGGATGGGATTTGGTCGGCCGCCTGGATTCGTGCTGGGGACTCGGTTTGTGATCATTGAACCTTGTTCCTGGTCCCTGGCCGGGTCTCCGGTATGGGTTCGGGCGGTTGATTGGATTTCACCTTGTATAATAATATTTTACCTATAATTTTAATAGTATATATATTGCTACATAAATTAAATAAACATTTACTCTAAGTAGTTCATGTACATTTATTATTTTATTACATATATTTTTATAAGATTAAAATTTGACTTGTGAAACGTGTATTATATATACCTACTTTGCAAAATAAACTTTTTGAATTTTGAATTTTGGATCGAAGGTCAGGTGGGTATTCTGATAGTCACCAAGTAATACTTGAATCAGCACCCTAACGCAGTGATTGCCGCAATCTCGAGTTATGTGCTCTGATCCGTTGATGAGTTCTATGGTGAATATGGTGATGAAGCCAGGATCGAAGGTCAGGTGGAAGAATGTTGATTTTCAAGTAATACCTTGTAATCAGCATCCAGGTACAAAGCGATTACCTCAATTTCGAAAGGTATGCTGTCATTTTCTGAGAAGTTCCACTGCCTATCTCTGAAGACCTTTATCAGATCATGACCAAACCCAAAATGGGATCTACCTGAAAGTACACTCTTCCAAACAAAAAAAGAATTATCCAAATCGGTTCATAAATGACGGAGTTGTGCAGTAACAAAGCCCAAAAAAAAAATACAGTCGAATTGAGAACCTCCTCCTTTTTTGAAGTCGGTTAAAAATATGAAAAAATCACGGTAATATGTGTTTACGTAAAGATTACAGGAAAAATAAAGCGGTCGAGAAATCACGAAAAAGAAATGACAAAATTAAATTTATCATCCACAATACGGAACCCTAGGTACGCAGGTCTGACTCGCACTTGGCCGGTACGCACGCGATATGACGGCAGTGCTTTGTATCACCATAGGTTTTAAAATAGCGGGAAGTGAAGAGAAAATATTACGAAGATGAAAGATCTGACCTTGGGAAGGAGCTGCATGCACCACAAACCACGCTTCGCCTGGGCCACCAAGTTTCTGGTGTTCTCCAAGATGGGTTTCCTCTTCTTCTTCGTGCCAGGTTGCGCTCTTCTCGGCTAATCTTCTTCGTAAGAAAGGTGTATAGGAATATATGAGGATGAGGCGCACAGCGGGTGCGATCTCAAAATGGCGGTGCGGTAGGGTCTAGGTGGGACCTAGTCGAACAACAATCAGCGTAGACCTCGGCGTGAAAGGCTTCTGATTGACGACTAACTGATTTGAGTCCAAAACTAAGCGGGTGGAGATGCAGCGAAAATGACAGTTGCAAATGTGAATTCACAACTACCTTGCAGTATGAGAGCAACAAGAAGTGGCGCGAACAGTCGGTTTTTTTTACTTTAAAGTATTTACTATAGTCTGCCCAAAGTTTAAACTTGTACTTGTATGTATAACCGTTCTAAAGATAGAACCTTTGTTATAATAATCTGTGCTTTGGGTAAGGAACCCTAAAAAGGGTGGTTTATAATGTTCGACACATTCACATCAGTCTATTTAAGAAGAGAATCAACATTTCGTAATTAAGTCAAGTGCAAGTCAAACTCGCGCATGAAGGGTTCCGTATTAACACCACACAATATGGGTACAAAACCCTTAAACCATTATGGTAAACTAGCGACCTGCCGTGAGTTCGCACGGGTGCAATGCTGATACAAAGCACAATGCACATAAAATCTATTGCATTATTTTGAAGACTTGACATTTTTGTATGTTTTTGATGGGATTTATTTATTACCATAAGAGGCTTGTATCCCCTAACGACCTTGACTTGACTTGTGTCCGTACAAATATCAACAGAAACTATATTGAAATTATGTTTATACTAGCTGACCCGGCGAACTTCGTTCCGCCTAACAGTCTAATAATATCGTGTTAACTTTAGTTAAACTTAATTTAGGATTTCATTAAGGTAATAACATTAATATAACTTTTTTGCAAATACAGAAATGTTTTATTGCTTGCCATTGCGAAAGAAGAATGGCCGGGACCCATGTAGTAGTTTCAGTACCGTTGTTAGGCTTAGCGTAGGGTATTGAATATATGCAGAAATAATAGTTCTTGGAATAACTAAGCGATTTTTTAAACTTGGGGTTTAGATGTTATTTTATGATATCAGAACGCTAGATGAACAGGTCTCTTTTATATGCGTAGTTTTGTCAACAGATGGCACCACATGCTGTTTGCATTCGTAAAATTAATTAATTTATTTATTGTTATTCGATAACTTATCCGATACTTTATTACTTATTCTGCTATTCGGAGCGGATAAGAATACACCAAAAAAGAGATAACTAACATCGATTCAGCCGATCTTGAGTTATAAGTGGTGTAACTAACACGACTTTGTTTTATATATTTAGATTTGTGTGCATTGGAAATTGGCTGTTAAAACCCCGCGCGCCGCTGCGACTCTGGATAGCGCAAAATAGGAGAAAATAATACTTTTCACGTGGACGTTTTTCATTTTTCGTTTTTCATCGGGATGGAAAAAAATGTCCATCATAAATTTTTTCTAAGCTACCAGTATATTTGCTTTATTTAAATTCAAAGCAAGAATTATTAAAATGAAGCGAGTAGTTCCAGATTTAGCCCAATTTTTTATTCAAAATGATAATGGTTAGAACAAAATACATCATTAATTTTAAAGGCACTTAGCAACATATATCTTTTTTCAAGAATTTTCACTTGTTTTGCGAGTTAACTAACTAGTTAGTTAAGTTAACCCATTCTCAGTGGAAGCTATATTGAATGCGTTAACCAATTTTTAGTGGAGGCTATATCAATAAAGGCTCGGAAGAACCGCCTTATTTACAAAAAAAAATTATAGCCCATACAAAATTCAACAACAGTTTTTCAAAATTAGTATGGATGGTGACAATATTTCTTCCTTTCCATAAGTGAAAGTAGTTCAGTATGATCAGTAGAACACGTGGTTTCATTTAAAGACACCGGTACACTTACACAAGGTACAGTCTCACATAGCACTACGTGCCACCACGGTAGTTGTTATTGCGAAGGTAAAAGCGAGATAGACTACGGGCGTACAGTCAGTAACCCTATGTATCGAGTATATAATTCGTAGTTGTGTACAAACAAAAACTACATCCAAATAAACAGGGTTGGTTGGGCGCAACCTAGAGCATTTTGTACAGTCAGCAAAAACAAAATGCTCCAGGTTGCGGCCAGCCAACCCTATTTATTCTGATGTATATGCTCTTAGTCCAAGAACCCCCAAAGTAGTGTCAAATGTAAGTCACAGTCCATACTCGTACACCCACGTTTCACCAACGATTATTACGACCCAGCCTGGTGAGTGGTGAGCGCTCCGTACTTCGGTCACAAATTGGACAAGTACGCAGACCGGACACAAATATATACGAGATTTGAACCTGCGACTCAGGGATCAGTCGTTCAGTATACATTTTATTTTGTATACGTGGTTCAAAAGTTATGATAATGACGCTGGACGGATAGCAGATTTATTGGTTTATTTCAAAGGTTTATTTTTAATCCCTTGGCACGGAACCCTAACAAGACTCCTAGTATAAGTTTTTTAACAACAAGTACTATCCGTACTGTTCCGTCGATCGGAAGTCGCCGGGGTTCCGGTTACCGTCCGGAACAACAACCGGCACTGTTGACTTCCGGCAAATATTGGCCATCCTTACTGGGCTATTGTTTGTGTCTACCTTCTCAACACTAATTACATATTTACCTGTTTCGTCAAACTTTTGTGGAAAATATAGCTGTCGACTATTTACCTGATTATTTACTTACATTGTGATTAAGGCGAAGGTATTCAAAGAAATTTGTCTCGCTCTATCGCTTTAATTTTACTATTCAGAAAAATCATGATTTCAAGACGATGAATTTATTATTTTGGAATTGGAGGGACGGGTATTTAATCTCATGGACAAATTTTCCATCTGAATATTTTTCTGAGTTTATTTTTTTCTTTCATTTTCTCAGTTCTCGTTCACTGGATCCCACAGGGATCCTTCTGCGTGTTTCTGGTGGTCGCCCAATTTTCATGACGGCTTCTTCTCAAATATACGTTCGGGAGTGGGACGGTGCATGTTGGATGTCGGTGTGCGCGGGCATATCCTTTTCGGACAAAAAAATATAAAATTATGACGTCCGTTCTGCATCACGTTTTTACGGCGTTTATTTTGGAATAAGTGTTATTTTACAAAACTTAATACAAGAGAGAACTAGAAGGGCGTCGGCCCGAACGGGCACCACGGTCTGTCTTGCAAGAAACTCTCGGGCCATGGGGCCCAAACTTTATTACTTTTTAAAGAATTGTCGGCACGCCTCGTCGATGCCTCTGGCTGGAACTTACCTCGGTCAATGGATCAGCTTAGCGATCCAACGAGGTAACGCTGCCGGCGTCTTGGGTACCCCCCCACCGGGACGACTTAAAAAACATTATTTATTCAATATTGGATTTATAATGCCATTCAATTTGTTATTTATGAGTATAATTATTACTCACAATACAATTCAAATGAAATTATTCTTAGATCATAGTTTTGGCCTATCTTTGCGATTTTATTAGATGCAGAGAAATGCAAGTAAACTTGTATCGAATGGCCAATACCTTAATACATAGCATTGTAGTATAAAGTCCGGTGCGATTGTGGCAAAAGCTACATAGGAGAAACCAAGCGCAACGTGTCCACAAGACTGTCTGAACATATTCGATCCATGAAGAAACTGGACACTAACGGGTCAGCAGTAGCAGAACATGCACTAAGTTCGGATACGACCCACTACATCCGTTTCCACAAGGCCACAGTATTAGTGAAGGAGAAATATACCATTCCTCGCAAATACACGAAGCCATCGAGATAAGTTCTCATCTCAACTTCAACAGGGATCATGGTTGGCAGCTGGCTCCGTCTTGGAAACCCGTTCTCGATAAATCGAGCAACTTTAGAACAGTGCCCAGTAACAGTGACGACTTTGCGTTGTGAGCTCGGTTTGTTTAATAACTGCCCTCAATAAAGAACAATTGGAACAATTAAAAGAATCAAGTGCATCCACCATCCCACCTCCTTCGACGACGCAGCCAAGGCTCACCGCACGAGCAATGCGTACAGCTCGCCGATCGGCGGCTGCCAGTGCCCGTTTGACAACGGTTGGCATATACACTGGGCCACAAAGAAAGCGGGTCGGTAACAAAAACCTCAATAGCTTTCAAAGTATTGAAATTAGTTTTATAAAAAAAGTCTGTATTATAGACAATTTTATATTGCTTAAATAAAAGTCAAAAAAGTTCAAGTTTATGAAGTTTATTTTAAATAAAAGTAGGTTAAGTCAAAATATAAAAATTACAATTTTTCGAAAAATATGCAAATATGCAAATTTCGCACATTTTAGTATTTCGTATTGCTACCACGAGCTGTTATACGGTTTGGCATGCTTTCCACTAGATTTCTGAGCCGAAGAGTGTACCAGAATTCTGGCAATGCTTGAAGTCGGGCGCAGTCAGCGTTATACAGCGCTTTCATTGCGGCCCAGTGTAGTCAACAACAATCATACGTGAGTGTTAAAGCCGTTTTGATAATATTAAATTTAACGTTTTTGGGGTTCCGTACCTAAAAGGTACAAAAGTAACCTTTATGGTGAGACTCCGTTGTCGTCCGTCCGTCCGTATGTTACAGCCTCATAACTTTAGTAACGTTAAAGATAAAGACCTGAAATTTGGCACAAAAATAGCATTAATTTGCTCACATAGTACGATGTAAAAAAAAATACGAAAAATTTTAAATTGTTTAAAATCTGCTGAGACGTGGTCTCTTACCAAAGGCTTGATCCACCGATTTAAGGTCGCTCAACGAGCTGTAGAGCGGGCTATGCTTGGGATATCTTTGATGGATAAAATCCGAAACGAAGATATCCGTCAGAGATCGAAGGTGACCGATATAGCCTGCCGAATTAGTAAGTTGAAGAGGCAATGGACTGGCCATATTTGTCGCCGACGTGATAACCATTGGGGCCGTAAG
Organism: Ypsolopha sequella; assembly: GCA_934047225.1. Taxonomy (NCBI): domain Eukaryota; kingdom Metazoa; phylum Arthropoda; class Insecta; order Lepidoptera; family Ypsolophidae; genus Ypsolopha; species Ypsolopha sequella. The sequence goes on along the minus strand of OW204012.1, from coordinate 16,275,364 downwards.
GCATTGGGATGGAGACCACGTACAGCGTAGGCCACCCTCGTGCCCGCAGGATCAGTCAGCGATCTGAAGGACGTTGCGGGTGGCGGCTGGATGAGAATGACTGAGGACCGCCAAGAGTGGTGTAATATTGGGGAGGCCAATATCCAGCAGTGGACGAATACTGGCTGATGGATGGATGTTTAAAATATTTCCAAAACAAAAGTGAGAAAAATAAAAAATATTATCCTAAAATACAACATGGGTATCAAATTGTAGATATTAAAAAGTTAATTGTAAAAAATCTTTAAATGTTTAAAAACCCACAGAAAATATGTGTCTCCCCCCTCATCTCCAAAACTGGTAGACTGAAAATATGAAAAAATTACGATTATAGATCATAACTGGCCAATTACAGGAAAACTATAGCGTTTAAAAAAAATTAAGCACAAATGAGAAATATAAAAAAATAAGTAATATAAATAAAAAAATATTTTATAAAATACAACGTGGATATCAAATTGTAGGTATTAAAAATTTATTGTATTTACTGGCACTAGTTTCGAGAAATCTTTAAAAAACCACAAAAATATGTATGTCCTCCTCCCCTTATCTCCGAAACTGGTAGACCAAAAAATATGAAAAAAATGTCGATCATAGCTGGTCAATTACAGGAAAATCATAGCGATAAAAAAAAATTAAGCACAAATGAGAAATATAAAAACGGTTGAGAAATTCACGAAAAAAAGACAAAATTAAATTTATCATCTACAATACGGAACCCTAGGTAAACAAGTCTGACTCGCACTTGGCCGGTTTTTTGAGTAAATAAGTGAGTGTCTTTGAAAAAAATTAAAATGGGCGATTTTGTGTCGGAAAGGGCAATTTTAACAACCTGTGTGGGCAACGAGTAACACTGCTGCTAGGGAATCAATGGGAAGCGAGAACGTGAAAAGAGGGCGTGGTTTTATTTCTAAACGATAGCTTAAATTGGTTCTCTAGCGGTGTAATAATAAATTTGGAAATTCACAGCGCAGAATTGCGGTGATATAATGTAATATTAATTATTATATCGGTCAAACAATGTAAGCACTTATAAAACAGCCTTTGATGTTGTAGCACCTTATTGTAGCATGGGAGTAGAAATACGGAGGAGAAATAATATTTCGTGACGAGTATAAAATGGCGGATTTTCTTACACGAAGAATGAGAAGGCGAACGTCGAAAGCTTACATTCCGAGGGTAAGAAAACCCATTTTTACTCGTTGCTAACGATACTTTTTCTACTACCTGATTTATGTTTTGAAATATTTAATTTTTCCTTTCAAATTTAATTTATTTTATGATTTTGCAAAGCACGGCGTGGTTTTTTTTTTTCAGGCTTCGGCCAGCGGCTATTATTTATGGCCAGTATCGTTTTTCGAAAAAAGAGTGTTTGACGCGATATAATCGATTATGTCGGAACGCAGGGAATTTAGATTGTAAAGACAAACTAAGGACGTCAAAAAGAACCTAATTTTGCAATAAATGAAATTTCAATACGATATTTCAAACTGACCTGATAGTCATTCCGCAACGGGGCCCGGAAAATTCGATTTTAAAAACTAATTTCGAGTATCAAATAGTACATTGTTCACCGAGGGAAGAAAGGGGAAGATTACCAACGAGGGTGTAGTTTGAGGCCCGAGGCGAAGCCAAGGGCCTCAATACACACGAGTTGGGAATCGCACTTTCTCCCGAGTGATACATAGTGCTTTATACTACACCTGCGAGGAAATAGTATCATTTTACTTTTAATCAAGATACAATAAAAGAAACCGACTGACTCGCGTGCGATTGTCACTTTTTTTTTTTTTTTTTTTTTTCATTTTCCCACTAAGTGGAAAGGCAAAGGGATCTTAGCCCATACAGCCATGTTTGACGTTATAGTTTTTTATGTTTATATGCACTATCCTCTTCTGTTGAGGATCATCTGAAAGGTCTGTCCTGTCTAAGTCACTGTCCTGTCGTTTCCGCTATAATGATAGCCTTGTAACGCAAATACAACAGGGTTAGAAAAAACACACGAAAAGGCACAGCCCGCACTTTTGTTCCATTGAACAACACACTACACAGGTTACGGTGATTTTAATTCACAATATCCTATCACTATTGTTGATCAAAACACCCAAAATGCAATATTTTTTCAATAAAACAAAAAAACGACGCCATCACGTCTTCGCGCCTTTTTTCCAACCTTTTATTTCCTTCTTATTTTTTATTATGTGCAGGAAAAGCAAGTGGCCAGTATCATTTTTCGAGTTTTATGTACGAGTTCGCAAAATAATACTGGCCACTTGGCCACTTGCTCATTCTTTATGTTATTTAAAAAAAAAAAAAGCACGTTAACAATGGATTTGCATATACTTTTTCTGCCCGCTCAAGCACGTTAACAATGAATTTTCATACACTTTTGCCGCCCGCATATTTGTATGACAGTAATGACGTATTTTCTGCATCGTTTTCAACAAAGAAAGAAGATACTTTCCGAGCAGGTGTAGTATAATGGAACTTTTTCATAAAGGTAGTATAAAAAATAATTTGTGAAATTGATTTGCTTTTTATTTCCGAGAAACTTCTAACTTTTATCCGCGCGATACTTAAATCATCTGCCTGTACCTAAACCATCCCCCCTCCCCCCACCTGGACCTGCACCCCCCCCCTGAGTACATGCTTGTATCTAAGGACTAGTGTTTTGCGTGGTGCGCGGGCTGCAGGCAGCCCGCGTGAGTTGTAATTGTTCTTTGTTGTACTCTATTCATTGTTGTTTGTTGTTGCATTTAGTTGTTGTTGTAACTTTTTCGTTAACGTGACAGGACAAGGTATCGAGTAAAAAACACGTTTGAAATTGAGTTGAAACAGGTGATCAGACGACATTCAAGTAACGGGCAGAAGTCAATTGTACCACGAAAAGTCATCGGTCATGATCGGGTGGGAAAAAAGTCATCGGTCATGATCAGTTTTCAAAATTGTCATCGTCGTAACCGTAATAGCGCGTTAAAATACGTGTGGTAACTTTGATTCCATTGAAGTGGACTAATATTTTGCTATTGTGTACTCTGACAGTTGTCAAAGGTCCAAAATATACACGGTCGAAATGTGCTGGAACCAACTTTCAACGGAGTCGAATCCCGCTAAGCCCAAGCTCAAACGTTTGGAAGATGCGTCCAAAAGAAACAGTCTTTTAATGCTCTCGGGGTAAAGTGAACTCGGCCTCATGAACTCACATACTCGGCCTTCGGCCTCGTATGTTCGTTCATCGGCCTCGCTTATACTCGGTTCGGCCTTCGGCCTCACAGGCTCGGCCTCCGGCCTCGCCGCTTGGTACTGTTTGGCCTCCAGACGATTCCTCCGGAATCGTCCTCCGGGGTCGGCCTTCGGCCTCCCTAGGATGACATCAGATATGACTCTGGTAGCCGCGGTGTTGTGCTCGGCCGAAAAACGAGCATGTTCGGACTCCGAACGCTGCCAGCTCGGCCTTCGGCCTCACTGGCGCGTTCTCCGTCCTCACATGCTCGTTTTTCGGCCTCGCTATAAAGACACTTGTAGGCTCGGCCTTCGGCCTCGCCGGGATCCTTTACGCGAAATGTTTCCTCTGACAGCTGTCAAGTGTCCAAACTGTCAACGGTCGAAATGTGCTTGAACCAATTCAACGTAGTCGAATCCCGCTAAGACCAATCTCAAAGGTTTGGGAGATACGTCCAAGTGAAACTGTCTTGTAATGCTCCCGGGGTCAAGTGAACTCGGCCTCATGAACTCACATACTCGGCCTTCGGCCTCGTATGTTCGTTCATCGGCCTCGCTTATACTCGGTTCGGCCTTCGGCCTCACAGGCTCGGCCTCCGGCCTCGCCGCTTGGTACTGTTTGGCCTCCGGACGATTCCTCCGGAATCGTCCTCCGGGGTCGGCCTTCGGCCTCCCTAGGATGACATCAGATATGACTCTGGTAGCCGCGGTGTCGTGCTCGGCCGAAAAACTCGCATGTTCGGACTCCGAACGCTGCCAGCTCGGCCTTCGGCCTCGCTGGCGCGTTCTCCGTCCTCACATGCTCGTTTTTCGGCCTCGCTGATAAGAAACTTGTAGGCTCGGCCTTCGGCCTCGCCATTAGATCCGGAGAAACGCCCGACCAATTTTTTTTCTAAAAAGTGTCAAAGTCCCTGTCGGTTGTCAAAAAGTGTCAAATTTGACAGTGGATTCGTAATCAGCGACCCCACCTGCCCCTTGATACCGAGTTTCAGGCGAATCGGAGCACTTTTTTGGACCTGTCAAAAAAATGTCAAATTATGTCAAATGTCAAATTTTTTTATGCGGTCGGGTAGCGCTCGGCGAACCAATCACTAAAGTCGAAACCGCAACTCGCTAGGACTTACGGTTCGGGAGATATGGCCGACCAAAGTTTTCGTAAAAAAAAATTTTTTTTTCGACTTTTTTTTTTTTATTATTTTATTTCCAGAAAGATCTCGCCGAGCCCTTTTCTCAGAGTACCATGAACATGGGTCTAGCTCCAGCCGTTTGGGAGATACGGGCCGTTAAAGTTTTGACACCGGGGGGGGCTAGATCTCGGCGAGACCTTTTCTTAGACACCCATCAACATGGGTCTAACTCAAGCCGTCTCGGAGATACGGGCCGTTAAAGTTTTGACATTTGAAAAAAAAAAAAAACTTTTTTGTCACCCTATGGTCCGACCCCTGGGGTTGTACCACCTTCCGTTCCGAAGATATGGCCAAATCAAAATTTTTTTGTAGTAAATTTTAGAAAAAAAAAAATTCCCATCCCTAGTGACCGGGGACATCCCTAGGAACTGCGCCCGCTCGCGCTTCGCGCTCGCGGGCTTGTACCGGCGAACTTCGCCCGCTCGCGCTTCGCGCTCGCGGGCTCGTTCTTTCAATAATGTCAAAAATGTCAATTTTTCCCATCCCTAGTACCCAGGTACATCACTACGAACATCGCCCTCTCGCGCTTCGCGCTCGCGGGCTCGTTCGTGCTCGTTCGTAGGCTCGCCCTTCGGGCTCGCCTACTCACTCGCAAAACTCCCATACAAAATCCCATACAACGACCCGCCTCACTAAAATGTCAAAAACCCATGTCAAATGTCAAAAAATGTCAAATGTCGAGGTTTTTCCCCACTCAGTATTAGACACCCAACATTCCATACATACATCACTACCACCCCAAACGACTCCTTCCAACTAAACAACCATGTCAATGAGTCAGTGAGTGAGTTACCGTTTTGTAGCTTTATATATAGTCAATGAATAAATTAAAGCCAGTACATACAATTAATGCGGATAACATATGCGGCCCACGGCTCAGCACAACCCTCCAAACCCAACTCCGGTTATGTTAATTGTATTATAATTTGTGTTATTGTTGTTATTGAATAATAGTAACCTACACCGTAGGCAACAGAGTTGGCAAGACGGGAACTAATCCCATAGAAATTTAAATATTCAAAAATTTTACTCTCTGGGTATTTTTATTTCACATAACATAAGTATGTCTTTATCTATCTAAATATATAAAAGAAGAACCTGACTGACTGACTGACATATCAACGCACAGCCCAAACCGTTGGATCTAGAAATTCCAAATTTGGCAAGTAGATTCTTTTAGAGGTCTAGGGGTGTACTAAGAAAGGATTTTTCAAAATTCACCCCCTAGGAGAGTGAAACGGGGGTCCAAAGTTTGTATGGGGAAACAAGATTAGTAAGACTATTTTATTCGAGACTTCACAGGAATACTATCCATTACCATAGTTCCTATCCATAAATAAGTAAACTTCACAAACTTAACTCTTATCAATAAATGAGTAAATACGTGTTTCAGGTTTTTTCAGAATTCAACCCCTAAAAGGGGGAAAAGTCTGAAAATCAACATGTGTATCGTTTGTATGGTTTATCGGATCGCTGATTACGGAAACAACAACGATTTTAAAATCCAACGTAGTGGACGTGAAAAAGGCTTTTCCAGAATTCAACCCCTAAAAGGGGGAAATGGGGTGACGAAGTCTGAAAACCAACATGGGGTATCGTTTGTATGGTTTATCGGGTCGCTGATTACGGAAACAACAACGATTTCTAAATCCAATATAGTGGACGTGAAATACCATCATCCCCTGTTGGGGTGCGATGGGGTTGAAATGTGTAAATATCAATATGGGTGTCGTTTTTATGGTTTTTTAGGACGTTAATTACGAAAATGGCATCGATTTTGAAATGTAATATAGTTGACATGAAATCTCTTGAAACTATGTATGCCAGAGCAAATCGGCTGTAACAGACGGACAGACAGACAGTCACACAAGTGATCCTATTAGGGTTCCATTTTTTCCTTTTGAGGTATCTATATATCCACAATATATCTATCTATCTATCTATCTATCTATCTATCTATCTATCTATCTATCTATATCTATCTATATCCGAGAAAAATATCTTTGGCACGGAAGGTGGTACATCCCTAGGGGTTGGACCAAGGGGCACCAAAAAATTTATTTTTTAATGTCAAAACTTTGACGGCCTGTATCTCCCAAACGGATGGAACTCATGTTCATGTGTCTAGGAAAAGGTCTCGACGAGATCTATCTGCCAAAAGTGTGAAAACTTTACAGGCCCGTATCTCCCAAACGGCTGATGCTAGACCCATGTCCATGGTACTCTAAGAAAAGGGCTCGGCTAGATCTAGACGACGATAAAAAAAAGTCGAAAAAAAATGATCGAAAATACATGACCGAAAAAAAAGAATTAAATTTGACAAGTTTTGACAGTTTTTTTGACAGGTCCAAAAAAGTATTCCGATTTGCATCAAACTCGGTATCAAGGAGCATTTGGGGTCGCCGATTTCGCAGCCGTATTCAAATTTGACTTTTTTTGACAACTGATAGGGATTTTGACACTTTTTCGGAAAAACTTTTATCGGTGAGTCCCCGCGTCTGGCGAGGCCGAAAAACGAGCATGCGAGCTTTTCGGCCGAGCACTACACCTTGACTCCCAGAGGGAGTGAGAGCACTTATAATGTTTGCTTCTGAAAAAAATGTAATTTGTTTCCTGTGGGCTACGCGGGCCAAGGCGCGGGCAGAAGCTAATACTATCATAAATAGATAATTATTTCTATCGAGCGAATTTTCTGAAATCGTGTTCTACAAGGTACTAGAAAATGGTTGCAAAATATATAATTTATCACACTAGTAGCTTCTTCTGACCAGCAAGTGAACAACTTCTGACCAGCAAGTGAACAACTTCTGACCAGCTAGTGAACAACTTCTGACCAGCAAGTGAACAACTTCTGACCAGCAAGTGAACAACTTCTGACCAGCAAGTGAACAACTTCTGACCAGCAAGTGAACAACTTCCAATAGTGAAGATTTAATATAGTCTTCTCGAAACAAAAACTAAACTTTTGCCAGTTAACTCGTATATATTTATTTGTGTTATAATTAAACCAAAACTGGCAAACAAAATTAAATAAACCTCGTTACTAACCGAATTTTATATCACTACGACATGTATGCTTGAGGGGTCGTGATGAAATTAAATAAATTGATGAAATAATCAACTTTACTTTCAGAAGTAACAATACGATGTAAACTGGTGAACGTGTTACAATTAATATTTGTTAGTATTTGTTATGTAAAGTTAGCTGTAATAGTTTTTTTCTTATACATACGCGGAAATATTATCATTACTTTTGAATAAAGAACACGCGAAGTGTCATATTTACGTAGACTGAAAAACCAAAATCACTTCCCGGCGCATTCTTTAAATTTGGAACGAAGAGCGCACCGGCAATTATACTACCACATTCAGTAGAACAGCAAGGAACTCAGTGGGGACATTATACTACCACATTCAGTAGAACAGCAAGAAACTCAGTGGGGACATTATACTACCACATTCAGTAGAACAGCACGAAACTCAGTGGGGACATTATACTACCACATTCAGTAGAACAGCAAGAAACTCAGTGGGGACATTATACTACCACATTCAGTAGAACAGCAAGAAACTCAGTGGGGACATTATACTACCACATTCAGTAGAACAGCAAGAAACTCAGTGGGGACATTATACTACCACATTCAGTAGAACAGCACGAAACTCAGTGGGGACATTATACTACCACATTCAGTAGAACAGCAAGAAACTTAGTGGGGACATTATACTACCACATTCAGTAGAACAGCAAGAAACTCAGTGGGGACATTATACAACCACATTCAGTAGAACAGCAAGGAACTCAGTGGGGACATTATAGGTATACTAATTTACATTGTGTTATACATAGGTCATCATAAATGATATAGTTTTACCATTGGTTTTACTCAAAATATGTATAAGTCAGCCTGATGTACCTGCGCTGTAGACCAATAATTTTATCTACCAATGGCAACATAGTACTTATGTACTCATGGCACTTATGCATATACCTTTAACAGTTTATTTACAGCTGTTCTTTGAAACATTTTCGATCAGCCTAGAGTGATAAACTTTGAACGATTTGTACACGTTGTTACATTGTAGTTCTAAAACCCTTTACGTAATACGAATTTAAACAAAGCAAACAGAATTATTATTACAATTAATCTAACACACCCCGTAAAATTCTACCAATCGTCACCGGTCGGTCGTTCTACCGTTCAAAACGACTGGATGATTCATTTACTAATACGCGCTCCACGACGGCTGATCTATCACCGTGCGAGTGTTTTTAAATATACCTACCTACCATACTGCTACGCGCTGGCTCGTGTTTTTATTTATTTATCTCGTATTATTCGAGTATTTGTGTTTGTGATTAGTTTAAGTGTTGGAAACCCCATTATTCTGGTAAGTAGTGCATTAATTATTTTATTAGTGGTTATAGTTTGGTGTTTACGCCAATAGCGATGTCAATAACCTTTAAGTGACCCAGGTTACTAACGGTTATTATTAGTCAATAATTTCATTATTTAAAAGGTTATGTATGTTCATTTAGGTTGTAGTTTGAATCATTAGTCCATTTAGATTTTATCACTCTTATCTTAGCTTAGTTTCAGTCTTTTCATTAATTTAGTTAGATTTATCTAGACAGTATTTTCTAGTATGTAAAAGTCTATCCGCCTATCTGTAGTGCTAAACCTTGACTGCGGCATCCTTGATCATTAGCTAGTGCATTCATCAGTTCACGCATTTCACTTTTCCTTTTTTACGTTCAGTGCAAAAATGTTGCAGTCAAGGTCTATAACCGGACACTATCCTAATCGTCCACCTGGCCAATTTCAGGGTTTTAAGTAAGGAATAAGCTACGGCCCTACTCCCGTCTAGCTACACCCGCTTCACTGCGTCCGCCTGCAGCGAGACCGCGCTCTTCTGAAAACCCGCTCTTCTAAGAACCCGCTCTTCCGAGAACCCGCTCTTCCGTGTCCGTCGTCTGCGAAGCTGTTCGTTCTAGGAGAGTGTTGTGCGGTACCTCTTAGCCTTTGTAATTAATGTTGACCGTAATCAGACAAAGAACTGCGACCCTGTATAAATACTTAAGTAACGATTGCAAGTGATATATACCTATTTTTTAAATTTAATACTTATACTAGATGTCTTAGAAATATAGTTCCTAAATTGTAAATTATGTTTTATTTAAAATCTAAAGTAAAATGTAACATTGGCGCCCGACTACGTGGTTCTGAAGGTCAATTTTAATTGCAAAGTGTTTATTAGCATGGTTATTTATCATTGGTGTTGTTATGCATGGTTTTTTTATTTTTTTTCTGTAAAAACGATTGCGTTGTATCAACTTATGTGTTTTTTTTCTCAAGTTCTTTAATTGTGTTTTATGTATAAATCTTAGCTACCAAAATATTTTTTACAAATACCTACACATAAGTCGATTTTTATTTCTTTCTGTTTGGTTATTTTTAGTTTGTGTTTACACTTATCAACTACCTTCTTATTTAATTTAAAACGCATTCGTTGTAGTTTTTTTTTTCTTTTTGTAACGGAAGACTTAATTTAATTTTCGTTGCTTTGAGAAAGTATTTATATGTGAAAACTTGGAAAATTAATGCACTATTTACACATCCAAGATTATTGCGTGCCAGCGACGTAGTTTTTTCAATTTTCTTTAGTAGGTACTTACCCCACATATTTTTGTCATTTTTTGTGTTTTCACTTCAAAATGTCTCATACGATTCAATTTCTTTCCCTTCAAAAAGCTGAGCTAGAATATGAGGTCGCGGTTCGCGGTGAAACTCCTGCTGACACTGTTGAGGAGCTTCGCAAACAGATAGTCAAGCAAATTAAAAGTTTACCTGCCGAGATCTTAGAATCTCATCTTGAACCAACTAAGGATCTAAAAGAGGTTCGAGATTCCTTGATTAAAAACAAAAATAATTTGAAAGACCTAAAATCAAAGTTCAATAATAACCTTTATTTGAGAACTAAAAATCTTTCAAATCAAATCTATCATAGATTGTCTCGTATTCAACCAGTTACTGCCGATGACATAAAAATGCTTTCTGATTATAATCAACTATTAGAAACTAATTTTAAAGAGCTGAATGCTTTATCCCCATTGCCTTCGAAAAATGTCACAACTGACGAGGTTACTTCAGTTGATCCATCAGTTGCTACTGCAGCTACAAATATTTCGGTAACATGTGATCGTGGGATTACCTCCGATCTAATCAAACTCAAATTCGATGGGAAATCCTGCGTTCGTGCGTTTATACAACGAGTTGATGAATTTGTACAGGCACGAAACATTTCTCCTGATAAAGTTTTATCACTTGCGTCTGAGATATTTTCGGATAATGCTCTACACTGGTACCGCAGTATCCGTGAAACTGTCAATACATGGGACGATGTGATTGTCTTACTCAAACAAGACTTTGATCAAATCGATTATGACTACCGGCTGTTATCAGAAATTCGTGCACGAACTCAGGGAGAGAGTGAAAATATAACTATTTATTTTTCTATAATGCACGGTATGTTTTCTCGTCTATCGAAGAAACTTCCTGAAGATGATAAACTAGAAATTTTACTACACAACATCAGAACTTGTTATGCTAGTACTTTGGCTGCAAGTACCGAAATAAAAAGCATTGAAAATTTGCGTTCCCAATGCCGAAATTACGAAATTTTTCAATCTCGTCTCTCACAGTTTCGTGAACCTCCTAAGGTTTCATCTGAAACTCTTGCACCAGATTTTGCATACAGACCATCTAGTTCAGGTCAAAATAAAACTCTCAATTTTTACCCAAGATTTACTAATAACCAAAATAATAATTTTAAAACGACTTCCAATATGTCTGCTAAAAATTCTTATAGTTATAGTCTTAATAAAAATTTGCCTGTCAGCGCTTTAAATGGTCAACCAGCTAATTCAACTAGGACTGTGTATTGTCCTAGATGTCGCTCTGATGACCATTCCTTAAAAAACTGCAAAGAACCAAGAGTACCAGTTTGTTTCAAGTGTGGAAGAAAGGATGTCATCTTTCCTGATTGTCCAGATTGTGAAAAGCCCCCAAATTACCCAAACAATAGAGAAGAAAAAAACTGAATAGTTTGGATTGTAGCATAAACAATTTTAACCAAGCTGACTGGCAAGATTGGTTAAAATTCGTAAAAATGTTTTTTAATTCTAGTAAAGTAGCTGCAATCCAGCAATTCAGACCTTCTAATGACCCTCGTCCCTATATAAAAGTCAATATAAACAATTATGACTCTTTAAATATGTTTGGCCTCCTTGACTCGGGGTCTGTCGTGAGTATCCTTGGTAAGAATTCTCACACTATTCTTCTCAAATACGGGTTCCCTATAGTTACAGAAACTATTTCTGTCACAGCTGCAGGTGGACAGAATATTCTATCACTTGGTTATATGCTATTACCCATAGTGTACAACAATAAATGTGAGGTTATTAAAACTCATGTAATACCCGATATTGATATCCCTCTGCTACTAGGCATCGATTTTTGGTCTAAGTTCAAAATTTTTCCTAATAATCTCTCAGATATAACTTATCTAGCCCTTGATGACCCTTGCCTTCTTGAAGTTTCGTTGGATTCGGTTGATGTATGTCTACATTCTTATGACAACCTTAGTAGTTCCCAGAAATTTCTCGCTGATGACCTTGTCGAGCAGTTTAAAACAATCTCCTTTGAACATAAAGGCCTGGGTAGAACACACCTCATCAACCATCGTATTGATACTGGTGACGCTCAACCAATAAGACAGCGATACTACCGCATGTCGCCGGAGAAACAGCGCATCATTACCGAACAGGTTGATGAGATGCTCTCTCTTGACGTCATAGAGCATTGTGAAAGTCCATGGTCATCTCCAGTCCTGTTGGTTGGAAAGAAAGATGGCAAGCCCCGGTTTTGTCTAGACAGTAGAAAACTTAATTCTGTTACTAAAAAGGATGCATATAATCTACCGTATGTTTCCGAGATCTTAGATAATCTTAGGGAATCTAAGTTTATGTCTAGTCTGGATTTATCTAAGGCATTTTGGCAGATCCCTTTCTATGAACCGGATCGCGAAAAAACAGCTTTCTTTGTCCCTGGTCGTGGATCTCTTAAGTTTAAAGTTACTGCCTTTGGTTTGTCAAACGCTCCAGCTACCCAACAACGTCTTGTTGACTTTATTTTTGGACCTGAATTCGAGCTTAAAGTCTTCTGTTATCTTGATGATATTATTCTTATTAGCAAGACGTTTGATGAGCATCTGACACTTCTACAACGTGTCCTTGAAAAACTTAAAAAAGCTAACCTTACTATCAACCTCAGTAAATGTAAGTTTTTCCGTAATAAACTCAAATATCTCGGCTATGTTGTAGATGAACACGGCCTTCGAACTGACCCCGAAAAAGTTGAAGCGATTCTAAATTTTCCAACTCCAACTACTAGGAAAGAAGTTAAACGCTTCCTTGGGACAGCTTCTTGGTACAGACGGTTTATCCCTAATTTTAGCACCACTGCTGGACCTTTAAATAAACTAACCTCTTCTAAGAAAAAATAACCTCCGTTTCAGTGGACAGAGGAAGCTGATAAGGCGTTCATTGAACTTAAGTCTCTGTTAGTTAGGGCACCGGTACTCGCGTGCCCAAACTTCGACTATCCTTTCGAAGTACACACAGATGCTAGCGATTTTGGTGTGGGGGCTATGTTGTCACAAGCTATTGATGGCGTAGAACACCCTGTCGCCTACATGAGCAAGTCACTTTCTGGTGCTGAACGCAATTACAGTGTTACAGAGAGAGAGGCACTAGCTGTTCTTACCGCGTTAGAACACTGGCGCTGCTATTTAGAGAATGGCAAGACATTTGCCGTCTATACTGATCATGCTTCGCTTATGTGGTTCTTATCTTTAAGCAATCCATCAGGGCGTCTTGCTCGCTGGGGTGTTCGCCTTTCATCTTTTGACTTCGACATAAAGCATCGTTCTGGAAAGGACAATGTGATTCCTGATGCATTGTCTAGGTCTACAGTTGTTGCTGCCTTGAGTAGTAATGGCACTTCGTCTGTTCCTACTCCCCCTAATACTTCAGATCAGTGGTACCTAAATATTTTTCATGGCTGTCTCAAATCACCGACCAGTTTTCCTAATTACCGTGTTGAGAGGAACATCCTTTATCGTCACATGAAGAGTAATAACGTTCTTACCTCAGAGTTCAGTTGGAAGGAAGTTGTCCCAAAGGAACTCCGCGATGACGTTATTCTTAAAAATCATGCTGAACCCACTGCTGCACATTTTGGCATTTTTAAAACGCACAAGCGGTTACTTTTGCGATTTTTCTGGCCCAAGATGTATGGTGATGTTGTCAAATTCGTGTCAAACTGCGATACTTGTCTGGCATATAAACAACCTACTCATGGTACCTTAGGCAAAATGGGCAGACCTAAAGATTGTTCGCGCCCCTTCCAAGTCCTTTCAATGGATTTTATTGGTCCATTGCCAAATAGCAGGAAACAAAATAGCTATATTTTGGTAATAACCTGCTGTTTTTCTAAATACTGCCTTCTGTTTCCCTTAAGACATGCTAATGCTACTGCTGTCTGTAAGGCCTTGGAGAATGACGTTTTTCTTGTACATGGAGTGCCACAAACAATTATTATGGATAACGGATCCCAATTTGTTAGCCGCGAACTGGATTCATTACTTTCCAAATATAAAGTGCCTAATATTCATTTCACACCTAGATATACACCACAAGTAAATACTGTGGAAAGATATAATAAAACGATTATTACGGCAATCTCTACCTTTGTCGATAATGATCATAGGGCATGGGATGTAAATCTACCTAAAATTCAGTTCGCGATTAACAATTCCGTCAACGAAGTTACCGGCTTCACACCATCTTTTCTGGTACATGGGCGTGAACTGGTTACTTGTGGCTCCCACTACACAGAAAATGATAACCCTAATGATTTAATATTTATGCCCCGTGATGTTTATGCTGAAAACTTTGGTCATTTGGCGGATGTTTTTAACAAAGTGGAAGCTGCTTTATGGCATAGCCATCAGAAATCGGTTCAACGGTACAATTTACGCAGGAAACACGCTGAATTTAATATTGGGGATCTTGTCTGGAAAAGATGTTACTTTCAAAGTGACAAGGATGCTCATTTTGCCAAAAAGTTGGCACCCAAATTTGAAAAATGTCGCGTAAAGGACAAACGTTCTCCATTAGTTTATATCCTTGAAAATATGAAGGGCCGTGATCTTGGTGCCTGGCACATAAAAGATTTAAAAGCAAAATTTTATGTTTAGTTTTATTATTAAAGTTTTTTTTTTTCTCTCATGTCATGTTGTTTTAGTGTTTCGATTTTTTTTTTTTTCTTTCCGTTTTCTGATTGCCCCTAGGTGTTGTTTAGTAAGAATACGTAGATTTACGGATTTTCCCTAGGGAAAATCCTTTTCTAGGAAGGGGGATACTGTTACATTGTAGTTCTAAAACCCTTTACGTAATACGAATTTAAACAAAGCAAACAGAATTATTATTACAATTAATCTAACACACCCCGTAAAATTCTACCAATCGTCACCGGTCGGTCGTTCTACCGTTCAAAACGACTGGATGATTCATTTACTAATACGCGCTCCACGACGGCTGATCTATCACCGTGCGAGTGTTTTTAAATATACCTACCTACCATACTGCTACGCGCTGGCTCGTGTTTTTATTTATTTATCTCGTATTATTCGAGTATTTGTGTTTGTGATTAGTTTAAGTGTTGGAAACCCCATTATTCTGGTAAGTAGTGCATTAATTATTTTATTAGTGGTTATAGTTTGGTGTTTACGCCAATAGCGATGTCAATAACCTTTAAGTGACCCAGGTTACTAACGGTTATTATTAGTCAATAATTTCATTATTTAAAAGGTTATGTATGTTCATTTAGGTTGTAGTTTGAATCATTAGTCCATTTAGATTTTATCACTCTTATCTTAGCTTAGTTTCAGTCTTTTCATTAATTTAGTTAGATTTATCTAGACAGTATTTTCTAGTATGTAAAAGTCTATCCGCCTATCTGTAGTGCTAAACCTTGACTGCGGCATCCTTGATCATTAGCTAGTGCATTCATCAGTTCACGCATTTCACTTTTCCTTTTTTACGTTCAGTGCAAAAATGTTGCAGTCAAGGTCTATAACCGGACACTATCCTAATCGTCCACCTGGCCAATTTCAGGGTTTTAAGTAAGGAATAAGCTACGGCCCTACTCCCGTCTAGCTACACCCGCTTCACTGCGTCCGCCTGCAGCGAGACCGCGCTCTTCTGAAAACCCGCTCTTCTAAGAACCCGCTCTTCCGAGAACCCGCTCTTCCGTGTCCGTCGTCTGCGAAGCTGTTCGTTCTAGGAGAGTGTTGTGCGGTACCTCTTAGCCTTTGTAATTAATGTTGACCGTAATCAGACAAAGAACTGCGACCCTGTATAAATACTTAAGTAACGATTGCAAGTGATAAATACCTATTTTTTAAATTTAATACTTATACTAGATGTCTTAGAAATATAGTTCCTAAATTGTAAATTATGTTTTATTTAAAATCTAAAGTAAAATGTAACAACGTACAGTATTTTCCTCGATAGACATAATTATTGAAGTGAGGTCTTCAAACACAGTTTTCATACAGTAATACTTTAACACAATAAAATTCACATAGCCCCTTAAGTATTTCTTACATCCTCATTGTAAATGTTCCAGATCCCCACATCCCCGGTGTGCGATGTGCGCAGGCGCAGTGGCGCTGCTGTGCGCACTGAGCGCGGTGGTGGCGAGCGGCGCCGATGCGGCCGAGAGTAAGTACAGGAGCACACTGCATTGTGAACAATTTAATATCTGCCCCATTTTCAGCATGAACGTTTAATTATTAACACCCCTTATGTTGAACAAAGTCACTACAATAATAATAAAAATCCGCATTCAAATTCGCTGAGTGATTCTCAAATTAAAACTGAACAGACAAAAGTTTTAAATATTGCATTTTTAGCTTCAGTACAAAACTAATGAAATTAACAATGTCATTCAATTTTTTTTTAAATATGTTCGAGATTCTGACACCACTTTTTTACAACTTTATTACCAGTAACACGAAAATTAAAATTGAATCTGATTCAAAAAAAATCTTAAAATTGATCTATAATCTTGATGGGTATGAATAGTTGACCTGTTCTCTGGTTGTAGTCGCGCCGGTCCCGTTCGTGCTGGGCTCGAGGTACGGCCGATCGTTGCCGAGAGTGATCACTCCGAGGAACGACAGGTAACAACTGGTTGTACAGTCACGCCGCGCTGGTCCCGGGCATGCTGGGCTCGAGGTACGACCGAGGAACGACAGGTAACAAATGGTTGTACAGTCGCGCCGCGCTGGTCCCGGGCATGCTGGGCTCGAGGTACGACCGAGGAACGACAGGTAACAACTGGTTGTACAGTCGCGCCGCGCTGGTCCCGGGCATGCTGGGCTCGAGGTACGACCGAGGAACGACAGGTAACAACTGGTTGTACAGTCGCGCCGCGCTGGTCCCGGGCATGCTGGGCTCGAGGTACGACCGAGGAACGACAGGTAACAACTGGTTGTACAGTCGCGCCGCGCTGGTCCCGGGCATGCTGGGCTCGAGGTACGACCGAGGAACGACAGGTAACAACTGGTTGTACAGTCGCGCCGCGCTGGTCCCGGGCATGCTGGGCTCGAGGTACGACCGAGGAACGACAGGTAACAACTGGTTGTACAGTCGCGCCGCGCTGGTCCCGGGCATGCTGGGCTCGAGGTACGACCGAGGAACGACAGGTAACAACTGGTTGTACAGTCGCGCCGCGCTGGTCCCGGGCATGCTGGGCTCGAGGTACGACCGAGGAACGACAGGTAACAACTGGTTGTACAGTCGCGCCGCGCTGGTCCCGGGCATGCTGGGCTCGAGGTACGACCGAGGAACGACAGGTAACACGCGTCGGACGAGGATGAACTCGAGGACGTTGGTGAACAAGTCACGCACGAGATTGAAGATAGGCAAGACATCTGGCCAGAAGGGAAGTTGACTGGGGCAGTAACAGAGCTATCTAGTAAACGTACAGCGGGCACACCAATGGCCTAATGACGCAACGACATCGTCAGGGTTGCTGAAGGGCAGTGGATGAGGTTTTGAGAATAACGTGAGAAGCCTACACCCAACAGTGGACTGTGACGATGTCTACTTGCACTAACTACGCTCTACGTGCGACGCAGTGCAACTTGCACGTCACGTATAGGAAAAATACAGAGCTGCAGGTTGCACAAAGGGACATAATACCCTACATTACATCATCGCAAGAGTTTATTTGCTCACCTTCCCTCAGTAATACAGCCAAGTTTATTTGCTCACCTTCCCTCAGTAACACAACCAAGTTTATTTGCTCACCTTCCCTCAGTAATACAACCAAGTTTATTTGCTCACCTTCCCTCAGTAATACAACCAAGTTTATTTGCTCACCTTCCCTCAGTAATACAACCAAGTTTATTTGCTCACCTTCCCTCAGTAATACAGCCAAGTTTATTTGCTCACCTTCCCTCAGTAACACAACCAAGTTTATTTGCTCACCTTCCCTCAGTAACACAACCAAGTTTATTTGCTCACCTTCCCTCAGTAATACAACCAAGTTTATTTGCTCACCTTCCCTCAGTAACACAACCAAGTTTATTTGCTCACCTTCCCTCAGTAATACAACCAAGTTTATTTGCTCACCTTCCCTCAGTAACACAACCAAGTTTATTTGCTCACCTTCCCTCAGTAATACAACCAAGTTTATTTGCTCACCTTCCCTTAGTAACACAACCAAGTTTATTTGCTCACCTTCCCTCAGTAACACAACCAAGTTTATTTGCTCACCTTCCCTCAGTAATACAACCAAGTTTATTTGCTCACCTTCCCTCAGTAACACAACCAAGTTTATTTGCTCACCTTCCCTCAGTAATACAACCAAGTTTATTTGCTCACCTTCCCTTAGTAAGACAACCAAGCTTAATGGTCTGCTGTAAACATCTTTGTGCTTTTATTAGCTATGCATGTTTTTAGGGTTCCATAGTACCTAAACAGTACAAAAGGAACCTTATGGTGAGACTCCGTTGTCCGTCCGTCCGTCCGTCCGTATGTCACAGCCTCATAACATTAGTACCGTTAAAGATAAAGGCATGAAATTTGGCCCAAAAAGATCATTAATTTGCCCACATATCACGGTGTAAAAAAAATATGAAAAATTTGTAATTGTTCAAAATATTTCCAAAGCAAAAGGAAAAAAAATAAAAACTTTTAGCCTAAAAATACAATATGGATATCAAATTGTAGATATTAAAAAGTTGACTCTAAAAATATATACTTTTACTATATTTACTAGCACTGCTTTCGAGAAATCTTTAAAAAACCCCAAAAATATGTATGTCTCCCCCCTTATCTCCGAAACTGGTAGACCGAAAATTATGACAATTATAGATCAGAACTGGCCAATTACAGGAAAATTATAACGATAAAAAAATTGACCGCAAAAGTGAAATATAAAAAAGAAGAAAAATAAATAAAAAAATATTTAAAAAAATACAATATGGTTATTAAATTGTAGGTCTTAAAAAGCTGATTGTAAAAATATGTACTTTTACTATATTTACTGGTACTAGTTTCGAGAAATATTTAATACACCCCAAAAATATGTGTCCCCCACCCCCTTAACTCCAAAACTGGTGGACCAAAAATATGAAAAATATCATGGTAATATGTGTTTACGTAAAGATTACAGGAAAAATAAAGCGGTTGAGAAATTCACGAAAAAAAATGACAAAATTATATTTATCATCCACAATACGGAACCCTAGGTACGCGAGTCTGACTCGCACTTGGCCGATTTTTTTACATACCAAGTCTAAAGTTAAATGGACTATTAAAAATAGTAAAATATTTCAATAAAACCACACACTCTATCATACTGAATCAATCCAATCCATCAGCCAATATCGGTCCACTGCTGGACATAGGCCTGAACAATTTTACTCATACTGAAAAATTTTACTAAAAAAGAAACAAAAGCGGCCAAATTGAAAATGTTGCCTTGCTCGCATGTTTACAAGGTATTTAAAGTAAGTGTGGAGAAGAAAACAATTCCGTTAGTTTGCGCAGGAATATTCAAGTTGTAGGAAAATTGTTCAGTATTTATTTATTTATTTTGTTTATTCAGGAAAGAAGGCGGTATACATATTGGTTTATCTTTAATGTCTTCTTAGTACCCTACCAATGTGACAAGCAATAAACCTGGCGCCCTCTACCGTAACAGATTCTTCATGGGCAGCCGGTACGGCAAGCGGTCGGAACCGGCGTCCCTGCCCCTGCTGGCACCGGCCCCCGCAGACCCCGCGCTCGCCTGCCGCTACACCGGCGTGTCCGAGCTCTACCGCTGCACCAGCTCTTCTCTCCACCATCCGCCGTACGACAGGTACTACCTCCCTGCCCCTGTGGTTCCGCCCTTGCGTCTGTAAGAAAGAGTCGATGAGACCTAGGATAAAAAGGACCCGACAAAGCATACAAGTCATAAATCAGTCTGTCCAAGGACATCCACAAAATCTACGCAAGTCGGTAACGGACGAATGACTGGTAGGTACTACGTAACCACTCTCCCGGTAGTCTTCCTACGTCTCCATGTCGGAACACGATGGGCTGCTTGGCGTCATAGATTCGTCATGAGGGTGGCGACAAGCCACGGCTGAAGCCTACAACCGAGCGCGTTCTGCTCCAAACAATCAGAACATCGTTCTCCTTGACCGCCGCGGTCTGTGTGTGTCCAAGCCATCGCATAAATGACAGTGACCGCGGGACGCTGAACGCGTCTCTCTATGGTCGATCTGTTACAGACTTTAACGTTCCTAATAAATCGATAATTTATTTTAGAAAATCTCTTTTCTTTTTTTTTTTCAGAAAAAGCGTCGACGAAAGCGAAACCTTGGACGACAACTAATCAAGATCAACCATTTGCACCGCCAGCACTACTCATTATTGTATAATTTCTGTAGAAAAAATATTTTAACCCAAGACCGGTTTCACAATCTCAATAATGGTTCTTCATCAGAAACTATTACTATGAATATAAGCCATCCTATATCGCATTAAATACTTAAGTACATACATACAACATAAAAACACTTAAGTACATACAGCTACGCGGAAAATTTAAATGAATTATTTAGCCATAACTTAAATTCTGCTTTGTTATTTTAATAGTACCTTCACCAAAATCAATACTTATTTGTTACGCAACGCTGTATAAACAATTGACAAACATGTCGCAGACAAAACCATTCGAGAAAGTGATAGACTTTATCAAAGACACAGGTTTTATTATGTTATTTCAATATTCAACATGAAACTGTGCTCATATTGTACTAAAATTAAAGTATTAAAAGTAGTTAAAGTTTGGATAACTGTTCGCTCGTTATTCTACCTCGTACTTCTCTGGAAGGTGACTGAATGGACTAGACAGGAGGGAGATTTATTATTAGTTTAATTAATTAATTATGAAATTCAGACACCACGTCGTGTAACAGTGCTTTATTTTTGTATAAAATAGCCATATTATTAATTTCACAATTTATAATTTAGACAAACTGCTTAAGCTTAAACGAATTCAGTCTGAATCTGCTGAAGCTGGTCGGCTGTACAATGTACACTGACAGTAGGTCGGCTGTACAATGTACACTGACAGTAGGTCGGCTGTACAATGTACACTGACAGTAGGTCGCCTGTACAATGTACACTGACAGTAGGTCGGCTGTACAATGTACACTGACAGTAGGTCGGCAGTACAATGTACACTGACAGTAGGTCGGCTGTACAATGTACACTGACAGTAGGTCGGCTGTACAATGTACACTGACAGCAGGTCGTCTGTACAATGTACACTGACAGTAGGTGTTGGCTATGCCGATTGTAATAATTATTGAGGTGAGCCATTCGTGTATATTAGGAATTCTTCTCAAGTTTCATTCAATTTTATATTTCACTTTATATCTTGTTCGTCAACGTTTTAACGTAAATCTTAATGCATCGATGCAATTTACATTATTGTAAACATTACTATAGCACTGTTACTTTAAACATTACTATAGCACTGTTACTTTCACAACTTGAATGTTAACTGCTGTTTCATTCATGCATAATGGTGAGTGAATCAGGGAGTCAAGTAACTGCCCCGATTTCTGTCATTGCACGGAATTGGCGGTAATAATCAATTCTAGTCTTTAACTCCCTTGTGGTTATTTCAAACCAACAGGATGAAATTAAGCACAACAAACGAAAGCAGCGGAATTCGGGACAGATACTTTAAATACGCAAACGTATTGTCATTTCCGTAGCGAGCGAGGCTGGGCGCACGAGACGGACTTGACCAACCTGTGACAGACCTGCACACACCACTTGACCAACCTGCGACAGACCTACACAGTGCACACACCACTTCATAACCCAATTCGACAAAAGGAAGGGTAACCACATACTTTACTAAACACGCTGTATACATTTCCAAAACAACACCCGCACAAATGAAAACATTGGTATCTAATAAGTTCTCTACATAATTGGAATTGTTGATACATGGTGGAACTTGTCATACATTATGCTATATATGGGCTTCATCTTATATCTTAAACAGGCCAAGTGCGTGTCGGGCCACGCGCAGTGTAGGGTTCCGTAGTTGCCCTGCACAATATGCGGACTTCTCCAAGTACATTTTATAAGTTTGTCGACTGATACAGATCGCGCCAAACTAGATTTTTTGATTTTACAACATAATACAACATAATATGTGCTGATTTTTATCATCGAGTGGTTGTGTGGAGTTCTGTTTTATGTAATAAGTAGAAGATAAGAAATAATGTTATTTATTATAATTATAATGTAGCTAATTTATTGAACTTTATGTGTTTATTTGGTATCATCGACTGTTGGTTGTGTACAAATAATAAAAAGGAATATATCTAAACATTTTGTTATTTTCATCTCCAGCGTACCCTAAAGCACTTGTTCAAAAAACAGAAAAGTAAATTAATTAATTTATATATTGACACGACATGAATCCCCGAGGGGGTTTCAGAGGTTTCCTGAATTTGAACTGTAAAATGCAAGTCACCCACACTCGGTACACCCGCGTTTCACCGACGATTATTACGTCACGTAACAAATATACGCTTTTTAAGGCATGCAGGTTTCCTCACGATGTTTTCCTTCACCGTTTAGCAGGTAAGAACTGTAGCAGATTCTGAAGGCTTCAATTTTAGCTTGAGTGCTGTCAAAACAAATGTTTTCTTTATCGCAAAATAGACCTTAATAGTTCGGAACAGACGCCAAATTACTTTGGAAATTTTTCAGTTTTGACAGCATTAAAACTAAAATTAAAGCCATGAGAATCTGCTTTATTATGCACATAAATTCCGAAAAATTTATTGGTGCATGCCCGACCGGGGATCGAACCTGGATCTCAATATTCAGAGGCCAACATTTTACTCCTGTAATTAAATTTATCATCCACAATACGGAACCCTAGGTACGCGAGTCTGGCTCGCACTTGTTTTTGCCTATACATATGCTATAAGATCTATTTGTGAACGGAATTTAAAATTTTTAAGAAAGCTGGAAGTGCTGGATAGCCTTTCGGTAAGTCAATTTGCAATTTGCCTCCTCTCACACAACTTTTTAACGACTCTATGGCCAGCAACACATTTCCTTCTTTGTGGAAACAAGCATTCGTTATCCCACAACCTAAGATCAGTAATCCTACTTCCTATAAAAATTATCGCCCAATTTTAATCTAGACACTTGATGATATCCGTTTTAATATGGACAAACAGCATCTCACAGTTCTTAGTTTCTTACCTTGCTTGATTTCAGCAATGCCTTCAACTCAGTTGACTTTGACCTTTTGCTCGGGGCGTTATGCACACTTAACATTTCTCCAGCCGTCATCTCTTGGTTTGAATTATATCTTCGCGGTCGCCGCAGTGCGTCAAGGCTAATGATGTTGTTCGGACTGGTGTCAATTAACAACAGGTGTTCCGCAAGGTGGTGTCTTGTCTCTATTACTCTTTTCTATATTTATAAACATCCTTTTCAAACAGTTATCTTCTCGCTATCACTTTTACGCTGATGACCTACAACTCTATGTTGATGCTCCTGTAGAGAGCATTAATGAAGCAATTCGTGCTCTGAATAAGGATTTAAGTACAATATCGGTATGGGCCAAGGCTTTTGGCTTGCTTGTGAACCCCGGTAAGTCGTAGGCTATCGTTATAGGTAGTTTGCGTTTACTGTCTAAAATTTACGTAGACAAAATTCCAAGGCTTATATTAATTCTTCAGTAATCTCCTACACAGACTCAGCGAAAAACTTGGAAGTTTGGTGATCATTGAACCTTGTTCCTGGTCCCTGGCCGTGTCTCCGGTATGGGTTCGGGCAGTTGATTGGATTTCACCTTGTATAATATATATTTTACCAATAATTTTAATCGTATATACATATATCTAAATATATAAAACAAAGTCGTGTTAGTTACACCACTTATAACTCAAGATCGGCTGGATCGATGTTAGTTATCTCTTTTTTGGTGTATTCTTATCCGCTCCGAATAGCAGAATAAGTAATAAAGTATCGGATAAGTTATCGAATAACAATAAATTAATTAATTAATTTTACGAATGCAAACAGCATGTGGTGCCATCTGTTGACAAAACTACGCATATAAAAGAAACCTATTCATCTAGCGTTCTGATATCATTAAATAACATCTAAACCCCAAGTTTTAAAAATCGCTTAGTTATTCCAAGAACTATTATTTCTGCATATATTCAATACCCTACGCTAAGCCTAACAACGGTACTGAAACCACTACATGGGTCCCTGCCATTCTTCTTTCGCAATGGCAAGCAATAAAAAAATCCTAAATTAAGTTTAAAAAAACTAAAGTTAACACGATATTATTAGGCTGTTAGGCGGAACGAAGTTCGCCGGGTCAGCTAGTTGCTATATAAATTAAACACAACATTATACTGTCCACGTACAACACAACATTATACTGTCCACGTACAACACAACATTATACTGTCCACGTACAACACAACATTATACTGTCCACGTACAACACAACATTATACTGTCCACGTACAACACAACATTATACTGTCCACGTACAACACAACATTATACTGTCCACATACAACACAACATTATACTGTCCACGTACAACACAACATTATACTGTCCACGTACAACACAACATTATACTGTCCACATACAACACAACATTATACTGTCCACGTACAACACAACATTATACTGTCCACGTACAACACAACATTATACTGTCCACGTACAACACAACATTATACTGTCCACGTACAACACAACATTATACTGTCCACGTACAACACAACATTATACTGTCCACGTACAACACAACATTATACTGTCCACGTACAACACAACATTATACTGTACACGTACAACACAACATTATACTGTCCACGTACAACACAACATTATACTGTCCACGTACAACACAACATTATCCTGTCCACGTACAACACAACATTATCCTGTCCACGTACAACACAACATTATACTGTCCACGTACAACACAACATTATACTGTCCACGTACAACACAACATTATACTGTCCACGTACAACACAACATTATACTGTCCACGTACAACACAACATTATACTGTCCACGTACAACACAACATTATACTGTCCACGTACAACACAACATTATCCTGTCCACGTACAACACAACATTATACTGTCCACATACAACACAACATTATACTGTCCACGTACAACACAACATTATACTGTCCACGTACAACACAACATTATACTGTCCACGTACAACACAACATTATCCTGTCCACGTACAACACAACATTATCCTGTCCACGTACAACACAACATTATCCTGTACACATACAACACAACATATCACATCTCTATTTACATTAACGATGGGTCTTGCATGAGGCATCTTCTGAATGATGAGATTCTTCTGATATCTGTGGCTTTCAGCTTTGAGTTGTTAAAGGTCGTTTCTCTGAATTTGTAATAAAATATTAAGAATAGTAGTTTATGCTACAAGGGCGCAAAGGAATAAATTACGAGGACGATTTACCGAGTAATTTATTGCTCTTACGCCCGTGTATCATACTACGTTTTTCAATGCATAGTGTGAGGAAATGAAAACAAATATAATCTTGTGAACTTTAAATTATAATTGGCTCAAAAGGACTGTATCCAGAGCCGTTAAACAGTGGAAAAAAAAGTATAACATCTATGGTACACAGGAAGAACTGGGCATGGAAAGTTTCCTGCACACTTGAAAAGACTCAACCTGATCGCATCAGACATATGCCAATTTTGTAATTCAGATATTGCAACACCGCAACATCTTATAATGGAGTGTTCAAGTTTTATGATACAAAGATTAATTTTAATAGATGGCATACAAATGATATATGGTGCTAAAGAAATCCCCCGCCTTTTGCCATCGCTACTCAAGGAAAGACATATTTACCCATTGTTATATGAGTACATAACGACGACTTTTAATAAAATTTAAAGAAAATAAAGCATAGGCTGAATGGACTAGTATCCAAAGCCGTTAAACAATGTATTAAAAAAAAAAAAAAATGTCTACAGGTTAGCCAACCATTGTAAATAAATTAAAAAAATAATAATAATAAAGCCCTAGGGCAAAATAATCGACTTTTTGTTCGGTTTTGATGCATAAAAAGTGGGCCTTTACGAGCACATGCATTGAAAATAATTATAACGGCCAAAATACAACTTTTAGCTAAGAAAACTTAGTGTTTATGTTATAAAAATATTTTTAATAATATAACAATAGCTATAAAACAATTGGCTTTTCCATAGCCGTAAATTCCTAAAATAATCTAATATCACGCTTATGGAAAATCCAATTATTTTGAAGCTACCATAATATCGTTAAAGATATGCATATAGCAAACTTTTAACAATAAGTTTTCTTGGCTAAAAGATGTATTTACCGTTATATTTATTTCTTAATATTTTGTTACAAATTCGGAGAATCGACCCTTAACAAAACTTGTGCCTGTTCGTACATTATAATATAATAAAACTTTTTCGTTTGTTTGTTACAAGTATTTAGTTAACTTCTCACGGCAGACCGCGCGATTCTAACTAACTAATTAATTCTAACTAATTAACATTAAAGGCCAAAAAGCAAACATTGCGGGAACTTTAACTAAATATAATATACATTAATTAATAACTCATTTGCAATCCTCAACGAAGCCCTATAATGAATATCATTAATATTTAACGTAATTATACTGGGGGGGTGTTAATGGACTGCTGTATTTTAATTAAACCATAGGATTTAATGATCATACTGCACATTTTTCCCAAAGAAACGTATCTGCGGAAAGGAAAATTTTAACGTTTTCCTACTAATTTTAAAAATCTACTGCGAATTTTGTCATCAAAACTTTGGGTATGGAACCTTAAAAATGTACTGAAGTTACGGAAATTGTGGAATGAGGTACAAAAATGTATGTTGCAATTTAGGATGTCAATTATAGATCATAACTGGCCAATTACAGGAAAACTATAGCCATTTAAATGAGCACAAATGAGAAATATAAAAAAGTAAAATAAATAAAAAAATGGGTATCAAATTGTAGGTATTAAAACGCTAATTGTAAAAATATAAAGTTTGGCTATACTTAATTGCATCTATTTCGAGAATTCCTTAAAAAAACATGAAAAATTTATGTATGTAGGGGAGGGCCCCTTATCTCCAAAACTTGTGGACCGAAAAATATGAAAAAATCATGGTAATAACATATATTACCATGATTTTTTCACATTTTTCGGTTCTATTTTTAGTTGTATTTTGGCTCCAAAACTGGTGGACCAAAACATATGAAAAAAATCATGGTTATATGTGTTTACGTAAAGATTACAGGAAAAATAAAGCGGTTGAGAAATTCACGAAAAAAATTACAAAATCATATTTATCATCCACAATACGGAACCCTAGGTACGCGAGTCTGACTCGCACTTGGCCGGTTTTTTATTATCTTTTCTTTCTACCCAATGGTTGCCTGGAAGATATTGTTATAAGCAATAAGTGCCGCCTTTATACACAATGTCTGTTCTCTTTATAAAAATTTGTTTTAAATATCTATATAAATGTAGAAAAGTGTAATAAATTAATTAATTAATAAAAAAAACTTTCTAAATGAATATACATAATATATCAAACCTTACTAAATAAATCTACACTTAAAATCTTACTTAATAAAAATATACACCTAAACCTTACTAAAAATTTTAATCTATACATTTATTTTCATTAGCGCGGTATATTGGTAACTTTGTTCAGTATGATCAGCAGATTATGTGTTCTTATTTTAAGATACCTGTCTTTTGACACCCTTTATATCTACTGATGGGAAAAGTTTTGAACAACGTGTCAGTCGTATTTCAGGGCAAATTAATTTCAATTATTCAAGATAAATGTCTGAATTATATAATGTGACATCTGTGTTGTTTCTGAAAACTTGCAAGTTAAATACATAATAATATTGTTTAGTAGTGGTCGTGGTAACCGCTGTCAGGAAAAATCAGCAACTTTACAACCTGTTTAAATAAAGTTACTGTCTAATTAATTTTGTATGGGTAGTAATAAAACGAGTGACTCTAAATTAAAATTTCATGTGACAATAATAATTAATTAGACATATAGTTTACTAAGTGAGCGACTGACTGCGAGTAACGAGAAATTAATAGAACAGCAACTTAAAAACATTCATTTGAGTTACTTAAATAACAACATAAAAAGCTTCATAATATTTGAGCGACCTAATATTTGTTTGAGTTTCAACATGATGTCCTGCATTTTTTTCAATATTTGGCAATAGATTTATTTATAGTGAGTGGCATTTTATGTTAAATAAATGGGTAGTATTTAAGAGAAGGGGTAACAATTTTCTGTTTTAGTGACAATTTAATTTTAAGTAATAAAACTAGGGACGTCGCCTCGCTCCGCTCCGCTTCGCTCGGTTCCTAATTTTATCTTACATGTATACCTAACACGCTCCTCCTCGCTTCGCTCGTCGTCGCACCTATTTTTTGACTTTTGGTGAAGTATTTTTGATTTCATGCTATAAATTCGCCCACCCAGTATTTTAGTCGCTCACTTGGTAATTAAGTCGCACATTTGAAATTTTTGTATGCAAAATGTATTATTTACAGCCTACTTTTTGTAAGTTCGATCTGGATTTTATTATAAATCAATATTCGTCTTCGGTTTAGTAAATTTTTCGTTTACTCAAATTCATACCGCTCAACTCAAGTTCTAAACCAGTATCTCATCATCAGTCGCTAAGTTTTTTTTTATTCACTCGTTTTTATTATTCCCCATTTTGTATGTACGGAGGGTAATGTTCTATGCAACCTTGCACTTATCCTTTTGACAATGAGCATAGGCTACATTTAAACGTCCGTGACAGTGGTGAAACAAATTTAACACAATTTGAAGTACATATCTATCACGGTCGAGTTAACTCGGTAAATCGCGCGATGACGTCGTTACGGAGCTCTCCGGCATAAGCATTACAACGAGGTGCCTAGTGTAGTAGGTTGTTTAAGGTCCTCGGCCGCTTTGTTTTGTTTGTACAACGCTTTATAGGGACATATTACATACCTATTGCATTTAAACACCAGCGTATATCTCTGTTAGATATCGCCTGAGAATAAAAGTGACGATACTGTTGGACTTGATAGACACCATAGACTTGAGACGCCAGTATATCCTAAGAGTATGGTAGACACAGAATTATCACCTTTAGGCAGACTAATTAAGAACTGTCATCATGATACGTATCTACTATAGTATGAAATTTACTTGCAGAAGTAAATAAACCTCGTAAATATTTTTCTGACGACAACTATGTTAGTCCGAAAAGGATCCGTCCGCGCATACCGACAACCAGACATACACACCTTCCCACTTTCACTAAAATGTATGTTTGTTGCAACACGGAAAGGATCCCTGTAAACTCTGAAAAGGGAAACAACACAGAAAAAAAATATGTTAGATACATCACCGTATGTTTACCATTATTTAATATTTCCCGTCCAAATATAATGTTCAGAGATATAGCGGCACTACAGAGTGCTAGCGGCACTATCGCGACAACAGGAGACATCAGCCATTATTAATGTTCGGACGACATTATCAGCCATGGCCTACTGCTACTGCCCACTCCACAGGTCACGCAGGGTGATGATACAGCTGAAATACAGACTTTGTACTCTGAAACTTCCATTTACCCACTTTCGCTTTAATTACTGCGCGGTGGGGTTTAAACGTGGGAGCAAAACCTGCAACAGTACTTATCGATTGTGGAGTTATATAGGTAGGTAGTATACATATATGTATATATTATATATTTAATGTACATACAGGTTGTTAATATAGCTGGTAACTTCCGTTACACGGGTGTTATTATTCACGATAATGCTGCCAAAAAAATAAAAAGTGATACGTATTTTTTTTCTAAACTATTTTTATAATATTAGTTTATAATTTGTTAGTAAAATGTTTGTTATTTTATTAAAAAAAAACACATTTCTTATGAATTGTTGTTTTTTAGAATTAACATTATGTATAACTCGCAGACAGACGAATTCGTCCAACGTAACAATAGATATCCATTAAACCTGGCCGAGTTAACTTGGCACCTGGGGAGCGAGATATAAAATATATATCCTGTAGTATGATCGATCGCAGCAAGGACAAGGAAAGCGAAGTGCCAAGTTAACTCGGCCGAGTTGTACATAATGGACGGACTGTAGTCCGTAGGTCAATGCATGCAAGTTAACTCGGCCGAGTTGTACATAATGGACGGACTGTAGTCCGTAGGTCAATGCATGCAAGTTAACTCGGCCGAGTTGTACATAATGGACGGACTGTAGTCCGTAGGTCAATGCATGCAAAAATACGTCTTGGGTTAGAGTTTTATTTAATTTTTTTGGTAGATTTATTAACATTAAAACAATAAAATTAAATTTTTACCTACTAGACACATTTCAGCAGTATGCGGTAGTCATCAGTCGAATCAGTTTTTATTTTATACACATAGAAAGGATATTTTTAAATGGTAAAACACATTTAAACTTACTTTAAAATCAATGGAAATAACAATAAAAAGTGTAAAGCGCTACAAAAATAATACACAACCATAAATAAATTTTACGCCCTTCAAAAATAAAACTTCCCACTACAAAATTAATGTTTTGCACCATTGCACTATACCGTTTTCTGTATTATCATGAAAATAACCACGAAGGTTATGTATGGCAGTCGATCGTTACCTTCTCATTCTAATCTAACCTACCGGCTCTCTTCTGCGCTGAAAAAGTATTAATATTACTTAGAGTGCCAAGTATTAATTTTTATAGTTAATTTTAATTTATATATACGTATCCCTTTTTAAAGCTCTCTTGTGACCTTTTTAGGGTTCCGTAGTCAACAACAAGGAACCCTTATAGTTTCGCCATGTCCGTCTGTCTGTCTGTCCGCGGCTTAGCTTAGAGACTATTAATACTAGAAAGCTGTAATTTGGCATGAGTATACATATTTATTACGCCGATAAAGGTGTACAGAAAAATTTTGAAAAAATCTTTTTTTGGTACCTCCCCTACACGTAAAGTGGGGATGATTTTTTAGGGTTCCGTAGAACCTAAAAAGTACAAAAGGAACCTTATGGTGAGACTCCGTTGTCCATCCGTCCGTATGTCACAGCCTCATAACTTTAGCACCGTTAAAGATAAATACATACAATTTGACACAAAAATAGAATTAATTTGCTCACATATGAGGGTGTAAAAAAATATGAAAAATTTTAAATTGTTCAAAATATTTCCAAAACAAAAGTGAGAAAAATAAAAAAATTTAGCCTAAAAATACAACATGGGTATCAAATTGTAGGTATTAAAAAGCTGATTGTAAAAATATATGCTTTTACTATACTTACTGGCACTGGTTTCGAGAAATCTTTAAAAAACCTCCTTATCTCAAAAATATGAAAAAAATCATGGTAATATGTGTTAACGTAAAGATGACAGGAAAAATAAAGCGGTTGAGAAATTCACGAAAAAAAAATGACAAAATTAAATTTATCATCCACAATACGGAACCCTAGGTACACGAGTCCGACTCGCACTTGGCCGGTTTTTTTTCTCGTATATCCCCTGGTATGGGGTGTCATTGAAAAAATCACGGCAGTAGTATACATAACGAAATTAAAAGGAAAACTATCACAGCTAAGTAGGCTTTACAAGTTAACGAGTACAGATCGCGCCAAACTTTTAGTCCCCTCTAAACACGGGGCGATTCGCATCAGCAGGAACAAAATGTATGGGCCGATCTTGGGAAGAACAACTTCCGAGCGTACTAGAAGATGGCGCGATCTGTATTAGTCGACAAAATTATAAAATGTACTTGGAGAAGAAGTCCGCATATCATGCAGGGCAACTACGGAACCCTACACTGCGCGTGGCCCGACACGCACTTGGCCGGTTTTTTTTATTTCTATATCGAGCGCCGTTGCATAAAAAGCGAGTGAAAAGACTTAAAATGTCTTTGAAATTGAACTAATTAATTTGTTCCCATAAAATCTTAAATGCAGCCATAAAACCACTTACTCCTTCCTGCCCCTTGGTTAAATGTGGAAATTAATTCACCCGGTGCATTAAGGCCCTTACCATTGCCAAATGGGTACTTTCTAAAGCCTACTCCTCGTTTATGGCCAAACCAAAAATAATGAAAAAATCTATTATGAATAATCAACTCTTAGACAACATATGCAACAGTTTTCTTTTTCATACCACCAAAACTTCTACATGAATTTTTTTTTTTACTGAGTGGTGTTTTTTGACCTCAAATTCCCTACTGCTCCTGAGTTGCTTGGCCGATTGAATTCATCTATGCTTTGATAAATAGATGAACTTTATTGCTATAAACATAACATAAGATTATTCAATCGAGTAATCACGTCCAGGTGAAAAGTATAATTTTCTCCTATTTCGCCCTCTCAAGGACGCAGCGAGCGTCGTAACAGCCGCTTTGCATTGCGCGCTGATATGAACGTTATTTCAATGTCGTTTCCGTTGATATTCGTAGTGACAAATATCGAGCTGCTAATTTGGCGAAGGTAATCGCCTTAAGAGTCTATAGTACCTGAGATTGAACACCTAATTTTGCATCAAGTAGAACTCAACGCAATGACGTTTAATTGTTGTTTAAAATAGCGTGTCCAGACCCGTGGCTGTTATAAGTGAAACACGCTTTTTGAGAGCGCGCGAAGCTTCGGTTATCGTAACAGGTATAGTACATTTCAAATACCATGGCCCGATTCCACTTGAAACTTAACAATGGGGCTCATAATGTTTGCCTTTTGTTATCTAATTTGGAGCACTTCAAATTGGCACGCGTCGGTGGAATCTGTATGTAAACCGCAAAAGGGTCTGGCCAGGTATCTTTTGTTATCACTAATCCTATTGTTAACACCTAATGACCGTCTTAAGTGGAATCGGGCCATGGTATTTGAAATGTACTATACCTGTTACGATAACCGAAGCTTCGCGCGCTCTCAAAAAGCGTGTTTCACTTGAAAATATTTTTATCAGTAAAATAGAGGACCTTTTAAATGTAAAACATTTTGCGCATGCTTTATTTTAAATGTAAAACATTTTGCGCATGCTTTATTATAAATGTAAAACATTTTGCGCATGCTTTATTTTAAATGTAAAACATTTTGCGCATGCTTTATTTTTAATGTAAAACATTTTGCGCATGCTTTATTTTAAATGTAAAACATTTTGCGCATGCTTTATTTTAAATGTAAAACATTTTGCGCATGCTTTATTTTAAATGTAAAACATTTTGCGCATGCTTTATTTTAAATGTAAAACATTTTGCGCATGCTTTATTTTAAATGTAAAACATTTTGCGCATGCTTTATTTTAAATGTAAAACATTTTGCGCATGCTTTATTTTCAAATCAATGCACAGTTTCATGATCTAATTTAGAGTGTAAAGCACTACTAATTCATTGCATGGTTTGTAGGTAACGTTGCATTTTTAGGGTTCCGTACCTAAAAAGTACAAAAGGAACCTTTGTGGTGAGACTCCGTTGTCCGTTCGTCCATATGTCACAGCCTCATAACTTTAGCACCGTTAAAGATAGACATGAAATTTTCACAAAAATAGCATTAATTTGCCTACATATCACGGTGTAAAAAAATATATGAAAACTTTGAAATTGTTCAAAATATTTCCAGCAAAAGCGAGAAAAATAAAAAATATTAAGAATACAATATGGGTATCAAATTGTAGATATTAAAAAGTTGATTTTAAAAATATGTACTTTTACTATATTTATTGGCACTAGTTTCGAAAAATCTTTAAAAAACCACAAAAATATGTATGTCCCCCCCCTTATCTCCGAAACTGGTAAAACGAAAAATATGAATAAAATGACGATTATAGATCATAAGTGGCCAATTACAGGAAAACTATAGCGATTAAAAAAAATTGAGCACAAACGAAAAATATAAAAAAGAAGTAAAAAAAAATTATAAAAATACAACATGGGTGGAGGAAGACTGGAAGAAATCTCTTAATAGAGATAAGTTTGCCTTTGTACATGTCAACTTGTTTATAGTATGTTTGTAAATGTTTATTTTCTGTGTACAATAAAGAATAAGAATAAGAACATGGCTATCAAATTGTAGGTATTAAAAAGTTAATTGTAAAAATATATAGTTGGCTATATTTATTTGCATCTATTTCAAGAAATCCTTGTAAAATCATAAAAAATTGTATGTCCCCTCCCCCTCTCCCCTCTCCAAAACTGGTGGACCAAAAATATTAAAAAAATCATGGTAATATGTATTAACGTAAAGATTACAGGAAAAATAAAGCGGTTGAGAAATTCACGAAAAAAATTGACAAAATTAAATATAAATAAATAAATAAAACAATACGGAACCCTAGGTACGCGAGTCTGACTCGCACTTGGCCGTTTTTTTTTCTTTGGAGAAAATTTTATGAAATGAAAGTTTTTGCCTCATTTTGAGCGTACCATAAGTGCTCAACTTTACCACATATTCATTTTGAGCGTACCATAAGTGCTCAACTTTACCACATATTCATTTCAGAGTGATTGGTGGATAGTGGATGTAACAACGGATCATGTGAAACAATGTTAGGTATTACAGAATCTTAATGTCGTCGATAAGGTGGAAAGTGCTTTTATTTAGCCCTAGGGCCGAAATAGTATATTTCGTGACGAGTATAAAATGGCGGATTTTCTTACCCGAGGAATGAAGCTAGTTCGATTGTAAAGACAAACTAAGGACGTCAAAAAGAACCTAATTTAGTATGAAATGAAGACAAACGTCAAAAATAACCTAATTTTGCAATAAATGAAATTTCAATACGATATTTCAAACTGACCTGATAGTCATTCCGCAACGGGGCCCGGAAAGTTGATTTTTAAAACTAATTTCGTGTATTAAATGGAACTTTTTCATAAAGGTAAAAAAGTAATTTTATCTTTACTCATATCGTAAAATCCTAATTATGATCTTAAAAATTGTGCATAATGACAATTTTTTTACAGACGTCTCTAATACAGAAAAAAAAATTAATTAAAGTACAGTCTTCTGTACAAAATAATGCTTTAAGAGCACATTACATCTGAGACCAGTAATTAAAGATATCCTGGACGAGTAAGTTAAAAGGCCGAGCCCGTAGGGCGAGGACTGTTTTATACGAGTCCAGGATAGCTAATTATGGTCGAAGCATGTACAGTGTTTTTCTCAAAAATAAAACGAGATGTTTTCAAATTAAATAAGTTATTTTTCAATGCAGTTGCTCGTAAAGTTTTCTTTTTTGTGTAACAAAATTATGCGGAAACCGACTCTTTATTTCACGCGTGAAATAAAACAGTACTGAAATCCTTTATTTCACGCGTGAAATAAAGTAATTTATTTAATTTTTCTACTCTGTGGTGCATGGTGCAAGTCATAAATTTTTTAAAATTACAAAGATGCAAGGAGGTTTTGCTGTCCAAAAAAAAACAATTATTTATAAGTATGCGCGCTCTAGCAATAATTGAATGATGACAAACACCATAACACATAAGATTCTTGATTATCCCATTTAAAAATACGTGTTTTGTTTCCGCAAACAAAAATATTTTTTACCATTATTGGCTGTATGTATACTGTACCTTTGCCTCAAGAAAGAAAAAACTGTATGAAACGCGCGCTCTGCAAAGAAAGCACGCCATTTTGTTGTAAATAGGCTTTGGTGAAATAAAATTACTTTCTTTATTATACTTATTTTTTTGTTGTATTTCCTCGCAAAATGCATTGAAAAATGTTGTAAGATACTTGAGCGTAAAAGGTTTTTATCCGAATGCGTGCCAATGAAAATTATTCGTATAAAACCTTACTTTCCGCACGTGTATCTTAAATGACTATTATTACGTTAACAAACTCATCTTGAATAACAATCGATCGAGTTTGTTTTATGTGTCACGCAATTTTACTAAAATAATGCTATCGCGGTGTTCGACGTCTTTTGTAGTTAGATTTGTAAGCTCCAGACTTATACATACACCGTTTACTCCCATGATAAGAACAACCTACAACAAAAAATTCAATTTTAATAATGAATTAAAGGCCTATTTATAACTTTAGAGCCATACATAGTTATTTGTCATGCAAGGCTGGAAGTTAATTTTTGGCGCGAGTACCTTGTATTGAAACCTGAGCAAGCGAAGGAATCTAGGATTGAACCACGAGCGAAGCGAGTGGTTCAAATATAGAATCTTGAGCGTAGCGAGGGTTTCAAAGGTACGAGACGCTAAATAACTATGCTGCCGAGCGAAACACACAACTTTTCACCTCACTAAAGCGAGGAAAATGTTAAGTGCAAGAAAATATATATCGTACGCTTTTATGTATTTTGCGCGCGATTTTTCTGGAAGAAAACTTAACTGGGCATTATGTACCGCTTACACTAATTCTGCAGGTGTTAAATTTATATCTTCGTCGCTGCTAGCCTCACTCATATTTTATGATTTCTTTCGATTTTATCAAAAAACAAACCAAAATTATGGAAGGAAAGTGAATTGAATAAAGAGAAGGAAATTTTCAAGTTTTTGTTTTTAATAAAATTGTCTTGCTGGCCATTGCGATTATTCTGTAAATGAGGCTGGCACATGACATGAAATAAGTTTTTACATTTCAGTGGACTGGCTGCAGAGAATATAAACTATTACGAAACCAATGAGGTTCTATATATATGTAATATTATTGTACGAAACCTTTATTGAATAAAAATATTCGAATTTTAAAAACACTTTCCACGCTAGCGGATAAAGTGCGCTTTTCTACCCAGATTTCTAATGATAAACAGAGCCTTTCCGAGCTTGTGAGGTGAAAATAATATTACATAATTTATTTACCTTTATAACTAGATATTTATCATCAGGAGCGTCGTTAAACTGTTGTATATGTTGGCTTGAAATATTTTAAACTTCTTGCTTATATAGCCATGTGATTGCCTTTTTAGCCATGCCGTCAAATTGTTATAATTTTTCAATTTTATTTTATTCTTATTGAGCACAACACATCGGAGCATGGAATACATCGCCCATAAAGTGGAAGGCTGCTTTGTTTGGCTAAGGTGAATGAAATAAGCCAAAAACACATTTTCCGACCAACTGTTCGTGTGTTTATTTGCTTTCCACATTATGATTTTTCATAATTTGTTTAAATGTCCTTCCTTAGATTTTGGCGGAAGCAAGTTGTTTTTTTGCTAATTTCGCTTCCGCTTTTATATCTGGAGGAGTACAATCTATATCAGAGCCTTCTTCTGAACTCATTTTGTAATTTATTTACACAAAAAACTTTAAATGAAAATATTATGCAACAACAAAATTTCCCGCTTTTAATTTTCTTTTCGTTTTTTTTTTTTTTCTTTGGGGAAATGTATACGGCCAGCCCTCTTCATAAAATTGAGGTTAAATTTTAAGTGTTCAGTGGTTTTAAATATAACTATAAAATCAATAAAAATAATATATTTTCAATTTTAAAACATAGCAAAACGTTTTTAGAACACGAAATTGTAATGTTTTTTCTTTTTATACTGGCCGCTATACTGGCCGATACCGTATGATCGCCAAACTCTTTAGTCATTTAAAACATAGACACGGATAGTTAAAAAAAAAAACATGTTACGTAATGGATTTTCATACGAATTTCCTGGACAGTTATTCAGATTTCCTGGAGACTTGAAATAGCTCTACAGGATGAAGTACTTTCTGGCATGTCTATGCAATATGTAATTAAAGCATTACAACATATTTTTGAGAAAAATAACTTTTTCTACTACCTTTATGAAAAAGTTCCATTTAATACGCGAAATTAGTTTTGAAAATCGAACTTTCCGGGCCCCGGACGGACGGGCAACGGAGTCTCACCATAAAGGTTCCTTTTGTACATTTAAAGTACGAAACCGTAAAAATACGTTCATCTATTATCGGTAACGTTTTAGCGCTTTCAGCGCTAGATTTGAACTTAGTTGCCATAGAGTGAAATG
The DNA here is from genome assembly GCA_934047225.1 of Ypsolopha sequella. Taxonomy (NCBI): domain Eukaryota; kingdom Metazoa; phylum Arthropoda; class Insecta; order Lepidoptera; family Ypsolophidae; genus Ypsolopha; species Ypsolopha sequella. The sequence goes on along the minus strand of OW204012.1, from coordinate 16,237,144 downwards.
AAATAGATACACTTCAGGAGCTTTCACATGACAAGGGTCTCATCACATCACTGTTAAGGGTTTCGCAAAGATTGATGCTCAAAAATCGTCGTCGTATAATGCTCTTGTCAGTGTAAGTAGTGTCTGTCACCCCTGAATTTTGTTCATTGACAATTCCTTCAGTTTTTGGTATGACACGAATCTGCCTTTTCTTTTAATTGGTCCAAATAACTTATCCTGGGTCTCCCTCTTACTTACTCTTCTTTCTTCAATTCTTCCGTCTACTATGTTTTGTCATATAGAGGTCGTGTTTGAGTATGTGTCCGACCATCTTTCCTCTCCATTCTTCATTGTTTTTATAATCCTTCTCCTCTCTGCTACCCTTCTTAGAATTTCTTAAATTTGTGACTCTTTCCTTTCCATACTCCGCCAACGACGTTCAAATTCCTGTGATATATTAAGAAAGACAGTGATAATGTTATAGTGATTGATTTTGTGATAATGTTATAGTGATTGATTTTGTGATAATGTTATAGTGATTGATTTTGTGATAATGTTATAGTGATTGATTTTGTGATAATGTTATAGTGATTGATTTTGTGATAATGTTATAGTGATTGATTTTGGTTAACAAAATACTTCTAATACTTTATTAGAAAATTAAATTTACATGAAATGTGCGTGTTATACTTAGTTAGGTACTTACATACGAAATGTGCGTGTTATACTTAGTTAGGTACTTACATACGAAATGTGCGTGTTATACTTAGTTAGGTACTTACATACGAAATGTGCGTGTTATACTTAGTTAGGTACTTACATACGAAATGTGCGTGTTATACTTAGTTAGGTACTTACATACGAAATGTGCGTGTTATACTTAGTTAGGTACTTACATACGAAATGTGCGTGTTATACTTAGTTAGGTACTTACATACGAAATGTGCGTGTTATACTTAGTTAGGTACTTACATACGAAATGTGCGTGTTATACTTAGTTAGGTACTTACATACGAAATGTGCGTGTTATACTTAGTTAGGTACTTACATACGAAATGTGCGTGTTATACTTAGTTAGGTACTTACATACGAAATGTGCGTGTTATACTTAGTTAGGTACTTACATACGAAATGTGCGTGTTATACTTAGTTAGGTACTTACATACGAAATGTGCGTGTTATACTTAGTTAGGTACTTACATACGAAATGTGCGTGTTATACTTAGTTAGGTACTTACATACGAAATGTGCGTGTTATACTTAGTTAGGTACTTACATACGAAATGTGCGTGTTATACTTAGTTAGGTACTTACATACGAAATGTGCGTGTTATACTTAGTTAGGTACTTACATACGAAATGTGCGTGTTATACTTAGTTAGGTACTTACATACGAAATGTGCGTGTTATACTTAGTTAGGTACTTACATACGAAATGTGCGTGTTATACTTAGTTAGGTACTTACATACGAAATGTGCGTGTTATACTTAGTTAGGTACTTACATACGAAATGTGCGTGTTATACTTAGTTAGGTACTTACATACGAAATGTGCGTGTTATACTTAGTTAGGTACTTACATACGAAATGTGCGTGTTATACTTAGTTAGGTACTTACATACGAAATGTGCGTGTTATACTTAGTTAGGTACTTACATACGAAATGTGCGTGTTATACTTAGTTAGGTACTTACATACGAAATGTGCGTGTTATACTTAGTTAGGTACTTACATACGAAATGTGCGTGTTATACTTAGTTAGGTACTTACATACGAAATGTGCGTGTTATACTTAGTTAGGTACTTACATACGAAATGTGCGTGTTATACTTAGTTAGGTACTTACATACGAAATGTGCGTGTTATACTTAGTTAGGTACTTACATACGAAATGTGCGTGTTATACTTAGTTAGGTACTTACATACGAAATGTGCGTGTTATACTTAGTTAGGTACTTACATACGAAATGTGCGTGTTATACTTAGTTAGGTACTTACATACGAAATGTGCGTGTTATACTTAGTTAGGTACTTACATACGAAATGTGCGTGTTATACTTAGTTAGGTACTTACATACGAAATGTGCGTGTTATACTTAGTTAGGTACTTACATACGAAATGTGCGTGTTATACTTAGTTAGGTACTTACATACGAAATGTGCGTGTTATACTTAGTTAGGTACTTACATACGAAATGTGCGTGTTATACTTAGTTAGGTACTTACATACGAAATGTGCGTGTTATACTTAGTTAGGTACTTACATACGAAATGTGCGTGTTATACTTAGTTAGGTACTTACATACGAAATGTGCGTGTTATACTTAGTTAGGTACTTACATACGAAATGTGCGTGTTATACTTAGTTAGGTACTTACATACGAAATGTGCGTGTTATACTTAGTTAGGTACTTACATACGAAATGTGCGTGTTATACTTAGTTAGGTACTTACATACGAAATGTGCGTGTTATACTTAGTTAGGTACTTACATACGAAATGTGCGTGTTATACTTAGTTAGGTACTTACATACGAAATGTGCGTGTTATACTTAGTTAGGTACTTACATACGAAATGTGCGTGTTATACTTAGTTAGGTACTGTAGCCGCTGGCTACAGGAAATGCAGAGCTGATGATAGAGGGTAAATGGAACAATGTGGGTGCGCTGACCTTGCTTTGGAATGTTGTTCTCGATGGGCCGGCAAATGCGCTGTGCAGCGTCCCTCCTTGTTGGGATGATGCAGACGGCGTTTGTGTCAGGAATGTGCAGAAAGGGCAGTGTAGTAACGTGAACACTTCACTGGTATATAACACTGCGAACACAACACTGAGACGTATGCGATATTGTTTGTGGCGTCGCGAATGTGTGTACACGTGTCGCTCTCTAGAGAGTTCGGACGAAACAGAATGAAGCCAGCGCCCGCGCGCGCCTCGACCGGCGCGCGGCGGGGAGGGGGGGGAGTGGTCATCCGCGCATGCGCACGCGAATCACACGTCATGTTCTAACGTCATGCTGGTAACGTAGTGTAGCGTGAACATCCTGGGGGGGCCGGGGCTGCGGCTCCTCTTGAGCTGAATCCAACGGCAGCCTGGCTATCTTGAACACAGGTCGTCGCAGATTTCCATGAGCTGTGTCCAGATCCACAACTCGTATCACTCCATCCTTGCCAGGTATCGTGCGGAGAATTCTTCCCAACTTCCATTGGAGCGGAGGCAGGTCATCCTCTTTGATGAGGACCAGTTCACCCACTTGAGGAGGGGAAGAAGGGGAGAGCCATTTGGAGCGGGTTTGCAGGGTATGGAGGTAGGATCTGGACCAGAGAGTCCAAAAGCGCTGAGAGAGCGCTTGAATGAGTTGAAACCGTTTAAGAGCAGATATGGGTCTGTCGTCAAAAGACTGCTCAGGTAGAGCGGTGAGCGGACGACCAATAATGAAATGTCCGGCCGTGAGAGGTTCAAAGTCCGTAGGGTCGGATGAAATTGGGCAGAGGGGTCTTGAATTGAGTACAGCCTCAATTCGAGCCAAAAGAGTAGAGAATTCCTCAAAAGTGAGGTGCTGTTCACCTATCACACGATAAAGTAGTTGCTTGGTGGATTTTACGTTTATTTCGTGCAGTGCGCCGAACCAAGGCCCTTTAGGCGGGTTCAGTAACCAAGTTATGTGCTGATTCGCGAGCTTGTGAGTGATTGCATCATTGTTTGACCTGAGGAAGTTCTGAACTTCAATGAGTTGATTCCTAGCACCTACATAGTTTGTGCCGCAGTCTGAACGAATGAGAACCGGAGTACCGCGACGTGAGATAAAACGTTGCAATGCCGCAAAGAACGCTTCCGTTGAGAGTGCAGAGACTGGTTCCAAATGAACCGCCTTTGTTGCGAGGCAAACGAAAATACAAAAGTACGCTTTTATGAGTTTCGCGTTCCTCAACGTGCTGGATTTAACGAAGAAGTGGCCAGCAAAGTCCGTCGTGACGTGACTAAAAACTGGCTGAGGAGTAACTCTGTCTGCTGGTAGATCAGCCATGAGCGGAGCCTTAGGCTGAGCGCGGCACCGGAAACATCTAATACATTTAAACACGCGGTGTCTAATAATACGACGAGCGGACAGAATCCAGTACTGCTGGCGTAATATGGCGTGTAATGTGTCAGCTCCAGGGTGGCAGTGTATTGTGTGATAGTGATCTATAATGAGATCTACGAGCGGACTTGAACTGGGTAGAATGAGTGGGTGTTGAGCGTCATACCTAATTGACGCGTGAGAGAGACGACCACCGACTCTCAAGAGGCCGTCCTTTATGAAGGGCGAGAGACGCTGGAGCCGAACGGGACAAACCTTATCAGTCTGGATACGATTAATGTCTTCAGCAAACTCATTGTGCTGAACAGAGCGGACCCAGTGCAACAGAGCGTCCCTGCGTTCACTAACTGTCAACGGACCAGAGCGCCGTGCATCTGGGCTGTGCCGACAATTGAATATGAACCTTTTAATACAAGCCGTCACTCCGACGAGCTTGTCAAGTGAGCTGTAGCGAGTGAGCAAGTCCATATCGATATCTGGGACTGCTATGTGTGCTGGTACCTTTTTGGGCTTAAGGCCTGGGAGAGCATGATGGCCTAGAGCGGGTGGCATCTTGGGCCAAGTGCAGGTAGGTTCTTTGAGCCAACTGGGTGACCACCAAAGGTCATGAAGTGAGAGAGACTGGGCAGACATGCCTCTGCTTGCACAGTCAGCAGGGTTGAGATTCGTGGGCACATGCCTCCACGTATGGCTATTTGAAATAGCTGTGATCTTAGCCACTCGATTGGCCTCGAAAGTCTGTAATCGGTGAGGTGGCGTATTGAGCCATGCCAACACTATTGTGCTATCTGACCAGCATGTGTGTGTTTGAATGGCTATATGAGCTGACAATTGGGCTGACACTCGAGTCATGAGCTGGGATAAAAGAGTCGCGGCTGACAACTCCAATTTCGGGATTGAGAGACGAGTCTTTATGGGTGCGACCTTGGACTTGCCAATGATTAGGTGTACATTGACATGTCCAGTGATATTGCGCTCATGAAGGTAGATAGCGGCACCAAAGCCAGCCTCTGATGCGTCCGCGAACCCGTGAAGTGAGTAAGTAGACGTGGGCTTGTACTTACAAATGTGTCGAGGTAAACGGAGGTTTGAGAGCTGAGGAAGATCCTCTGAGATGTGTTGCCACTCTGTGTGGACTTCTTCAGAGATAGGCTCATCCCATCCTATTTTCAGAAGCCAAAGCTTCTGGAGAAGAATCTTTGCGCGGAAGATGACTGGAGTAACCCAGCCATTGGGGTCATAGAGAGACGCTACTGTACTGAGAATGGAGCGCTTTGTGACTTGAGCATGAGTGGGCAGAGAAATGCGATAAGTGAACTCATCAGTTTGAGGAATCCACTGTATTCCCAGAACCTTAATGGAATTAGAGTCGGGACTGAAGTCAAAGTCCTTGGGCATGTCGCACTGGTCATCTGGGAACCGTTCAAGGAGCTGGGGCGAGTTGGATGTCCATTTACTGAGCTGAAAGCCACCTAGGGCGAGTAACTCGATCAGTTCGCTTTGGAGCGACTGAGCAGATTCTACAGAATCTGCACCTGAGAGAATGTCGTCCACAAATATTGATTTGCGGAGGACCTGAGCAGCGTGGGGGTAGCGATGACCTTCGTCATCAGCCAATTGGAGTAAAGTGCGGATGGCATGGTATGGGCTGGACCTTAATCCATATGTGACGGTATTAAGGGCATACGTGAGCAAGGGCTGGTCGGGTGAAGACCGCCAGAGAATGAGTTGAAAACGTCTTTGCTCTGGGTGAATGAGTATATTTCGGAACATCATTCGGATGTCTGTGCTGAAAACTTGTGAGTAGATCCTGAAGGACATGATAATGTCAACAATATCTTGTTGAAGAGCTGGACCTGTATGGAGACAATCATTTAAATTGACGCCATTTGAGCTTTTACAACTTCCGTCAAACACGCAGCGTAACTTTTCTGATCCTGGCTTGAATATGCCATGATGTGGGATATAGAAATGGGATTTATGAGCAAAGGTATTGGGGTGACACGGCGACATATGTCCCAATTTTATGTAATCTGACATGAATTCTACGTATTTCGAGCGGAAGGGCGGGTTCGCTAGCAGCTTTTTCTCTAAATTGAGAAACCTGCGTAGCGCAATAGCGTGAGTGGAACCTAATGTCGGCGCGTTGTGCAGAAAGGGCAGTGTAACCACATATTGACCTGATGGTTCACGAGTAGTTGTGGTGCGGAAAATGTCCTCACACTGATCCTCTAATGGGCTGGTATGCTTGTAGGTTTGGGGTTCCTCGGATTCCCAAAACCTCTCAAGACTTTTGTGAATGTCATGAGTGGAATGCTCTGAGTCCGTGTGAGAGCCAACAATGTGAACTGAGTTGACCTGATTCGTGGGTGAAGTATGTAAACTTTCGAAAGGTCCAATCAATGTAAAATCAAATATCGTGCCGAAGGCTATAGGCTTGCCAGGGCCGAGCGACACCTTGGTTCCGTCTAACACTTGACCAAGAACGTCAGATCCTAGTATTAGATCAACCGGAGCTGGTGTGTGATATTCTCGATCAGCAAGAGGAATCGGCGGGTGACCTGTTAACTGAGCGAGATCTGGAACCTTTTCCAACGGTAGGTACCCAGTTACGTTCTTCAATATATGGGCTGTGGCCGTGATCATAGGTGTGTCACGGTGAGTAGGGCGGCATACAATTGTGATTGATGCCTTTGAGTCTTGTGTGTGCTGATTTCCAACTCCTGCGATTTTTAGAGATCTATGTTTTAATGGCAAATTTAAAATTGTGGCCATGCGCTGAGAACAAAGAGTCAGCATACTTCCACAGTCCAACAAGGCTCGTGCTGAGTGAAATTGACCATTTACGTCTGCTATTTTAAGTGAGACGGTTGGCAACAAAATTGGCGTGTTGGTGACGTTCACTACACGTTGTGCGGAGTTACAGTAATTTTCTGTTGGAGTTGAAGTCATTGAGTGACAATGAGCTGAGTGTGTATGTGATGAGTGAATGTGTGATGAGTGTGCTGAGTGTGCTGAGTGCTGATCGTCCTCGCCTTCATAGTGCTCTGTTATTGTAGGTAGTCACTGTTGACTACCTACCCGAGACCTACTTGGCGATCGCGATTGAGTGGGCGAGTTGGGATGGGACGTATATGCCTGTGTAGCATGTGCCGAACGGTACTGAGGCTCATGCGCTGAGCGCTGTCTGGGCTGCTCACGTAGAGACGGAGGCAGCAAATGAGCAGATGATCGTGTCGGAGACATGGCCCCATGACGATGCAGTGAAGTGTGGTGGTCAGACCGCCCACACTCCTTGCATGCACGTGTAGACCTGCACTCGTTCTCATAATGAGGACCCAAACAGCGTCGGCACCGGTTGCGTGCGTTCACAAAGTCCCACCGACCTTGAACCGGTTGGTTATTAAATCCTGGGCATGCGATGAGTTTGTGTCCCCTATTCCTGCAGTATGGGCATGGCATACCACCAGTAGGGGAAGAAGGTTGAGCCGAATAATCCTGTCGGCGAGTGGGTGATGGGGATGATCGGGCCGAGTAAACTGGCGCTGTCTCAAATGCCATAAATGGTTGACGAATAGGACGGGGGGAGCGATTGTCCTGCCGAGGAGCTATGGGGCGGAACTCTTGATGAGCCTGGTAGGGCTGACGTGGAGTACCTCGAGTGGGCTGAAGCAGCTTATTGAGCTGAGCGAGCCTTTCTGACGGGCCGAGCCGTGATGAAGAAGGAGCCTCCTGTGACGCAAGGAACGATGACTCATTCTCCTTGCAGCGTGCGTGCTCTTCCAGAAACTCAATGAGGTTCTTGAGCGTGGGCAGAGTTGCACGAGATCCGTACTTCCGCTCGAAAAGAGTGCGGAGCTCGCCTTGCAGTTTTCGCACCACCATGGACACGAAAACATAGTCGGAGTCTTTCATGGGCAGATCGAGGTTGCGGAGAGCGCTTTGCGCTGAGATAAGCGGAATTAAGAACGATGTGCGGATATCCGAGCGCATGTGGATGTGCGGAAGGTTCATTATAATGTCCACAAATCGGTCAATGAGTACGCGACGATTGTCGTAACGCTTGGTGAGAATTTCCATGGCTATGGGATAATTCTCGTTGGTAGGGTAGAGGTGTTTCACCATATCATGTGCCTCACCCTTTAGGGCGCCTAACAAATAATGCAGCTTTACAGCATCCGAAACTGTAGCCATCTCACTGACGAGGCTCCTAAAAACGGCAATAAATGAGGGCCATTCTTCAACGTTCGAATGAAACTCCGGTATGGGTATCTTTGGTAAAACACCAACGGGTGTACCTGAGCTGAGGGGTTGCGTCTTGTCCGGAAGAGCTGATTTTTCATTTAATTTTTCAAATGCCACTAGGATAGCATCATAGTTGCTAAGTGCCGACTGAAAATTTTTTGTGTAGGTTGCCTCAGTTTCGTCGGACAAATCCTCATCGTCAAGGATCTCGTAATATACGTTCTCTAACTTAGTTTTAACGCTTTGTATGTTTGCGTAACGAGCGGTGAAATCCGCCACAGAATAAGTTTTTCTGTCGCCTGCCTCTACCGCCGCACCGATCTCCTTTAACAGAACTATCGCCTTTACGGCCTCACGAAACATCGCGGCTTGTGATTTCGAAGGCATCTTAATTTTGTTAAAGTAGGTGGTTGATTACTAAGACAAAATACGCAACGATTTTGAACTGAACTATAAGAGCGGACGTACAACCAAAATATATAATGAGACAGATGAACAGAGCTGAGACACTTGCGCGGATGAAGTAACAATGACTATGTTCAAACGGAATACGGAACTCTTAAATAAACACGAAAGAGAAGAAAAAATATTTTTTTTAAAAAAAAAAAAAAAAAAAAAAACAACCTGTATATGAGCTGATACACCAACGTGGAACACCCTATATGTGTACCATAAACAATAAGAGCAGAGATGAGATGAAAAAACAAATTTTTTTTTTTACTATATTTGTGCTATATATATATCCGGTTAAAAAGCAGACAATAACACGATCAAACTGTCCGGAATACTATTACTGCGACGTGAGATTACCGCAACACAAAAATATCGAAAAGGGCCGATGAACTTGTTAGACAATAACACGAAAAAACTGACGGCAATATATCATAACAGTATATTTACAACAACACATCAGTCGTCGAAAATTCTATTTATAGAATAAAATACCTACCTACAAGCCTCGAACGCGTAAACGAACAAAGAATGTATTTACCTCGCAGAAATCGGATCAAAATGAGCGGACAATCCAATGATGCAGATCAAACTTTGGTAACGTAATAATTCGTAAACGTAAACGTTCGTTACGTAATAACTTACGTATACGTGGGTTTTACGTATGTGCGTAACTTACGTAAATGCACGAAATAAAGCAAATACTCGCACCGAAAAAATATCTCGCAAAATCTCGTAAAATTTGGGTTTAATAAAGAAGTATAGTGGACTGTAATAAACAATTGGGCTGAATGAATATACTTATGTTATCTGAGCTGAATAATAATAACAAACTGAGTTTATTCTGTAAAGGGGCGGGGGGGGCCGAAATATGTAACCGGGTGAAAATGGACTGTAGTAAATCGACGGGGGCTGGTTCAAACAAAGTTACGGGCCGGCGGGGGGGAGGCGGGGGGTGATATAAACCAAAAATTTTCCGCTCGACGGACCAAAATTTTTCTTGTATTGAAAATGGACTGTAGGGGCTGAAAAGGGGGCTGGTTCTAACGGTTCGAATTCGAAAACGGTCTCGAAGGATCAAAATGTAGCCGCTGGCTACAGGAAATGCAGAGCTGATGATAGAGGGTAAATGGAACAATGTGGGTGCGCTGACCTTGCTTTGGAATGTTGTTCTCGATGGGCCGGCAAATGCGCTGTGCAGCGTCCCTCCTTGTTGGGATGATGCAGACGGCGTTTGTGTCAGGAATGTGCAGAAAGGGCAGTGTAGTAACGTGAACACTTCACTGGTATATAACACTGCGAACACAACACTGAGACGTATGCGATATTGTTTGTGGCGTCGCGAATGTGTGTACACGTGTCGCTCTCTAGAGAGTTCGGACGAAACAGAATGAAGCCAGCGCCCGCGCGCGCCTCGACCGGCGCGCGGCGGGGAGGGGGGGGAGTGGTCATCCGCGCATGCGCACGCGAATCACACGTCATGTTCTAACGTCATGCTGGTAACGTAGTGTAGCGTAGTGTAGTGTAGGTACTTACATACGAAATGTGCGTGTTATACTTAGTTAGGTACTTACATACGAAATGTGCGTGTTATACTTAGTTAGGTACTTACATACGAAATGTGCGTGTTATACTTAGTTAGGTACTTACATACGAAATGTGCGTGTTATACTTAGTTAGGTACTTACATACGAAATGTGCGTGTTATACTTAGTTAGGTACTTACATACGAAATGTGCGTGTTATACTTAGTTAGGTACTTACATACGAAATGTGCGTGTTATACTTAGTTAGGTACTTACATACGAAATGTGCGTGTTATACTTAGTTAGGTACTTACATACGAAATGTGCGTGTTATACTTAGTTAGGTACTTACATACGAAATGTGCGTGTTATACTTAGTTAGGTACTTACATACGAAATGTGCGTGTTATACTTAGTTAGGTACTTACATACGAAATGTGCGTGTTATACTTAGTTAGGTACTTAAATACGAAATGTGCGTGTTATACTTAGTTAGGTACTTACATACGAAATGTGCGTGTTATACTTAGTTAGGTACTTACATACGAAATGTGCGTGTTATACTTAGTTAGGTACTTACATACGAAATGTGCGTGTTATACTTAGTTAGGTACTTACATACGAAATGTGCGTGTTATACTTAGTTAGGTACTTACATACGAAATGTGCGTGTTATACTTAGTTAGGTACTTACATACGAAATGTGCGTGTTATACTTAGTTAGGTACTTACATACGAAATGTGCGTGTTATACTTAGTTAGGTACTTAAATACGAAATGTGCGTGTTATACTTAGTTAGGTACTTACATACGAAATGTGCGTGTTATACTTAGTTAGGTACTTCTAGTTAGACATCTCAAGAACTAACATTTATAAGACTTAAGGTAAAATTAACTTCATATCATAGTTACAAATTTACGAGCGGTGAGCGAAGCGTATGAGCCATGCGATGTGTTTTGTGCGCTTATTGAATAAAAGACCCAAAAAAAAAGTACAAAGGTCAACGCAATGTACAAGTTACTAGGTGGGTGACTTCATTTTCCCCGCTCGCTTATTTTGAAATATCACTTTGTGCATTTTCTTTGTGAATAGAAAAGGCTTAAATTGCATATCCAACGTAAGATTGAAACTCTCTACAAAGCGGTTCCGACCTCGTGTCCCTTCGCACTGCGGCACTAAATTAGGTGACAACACAAAAGTATTACCTTTATCTTCTCCAACAATGTTAAATTATACAAAACAAAAATTAAGAGCTAGGTACGGTTCGATAAGTATGTCGGCTCTTGTTACAAAACAGAGCCTGTGTCAGCACACGTTATGTCGGCTCTTGTTACAAAATAGAGTCTGTATCAGCACACGATATGTCGGCTCTTGTTACAAAATAGAGCCTGTGTTAGCACACGTTATGTCGGCTCTTGTTACAAAACAGAGCCTGTGTCAGCACACGTTATGTCGGCTCTTGTTACAAAATAGAGTCTGTGTTAGCACACGTTATGTCGGCTCTTGTTACAAAACAGAGCCTGTGTCAGCACACGTTATGTCGGCTCTTGTTACAAAACAGAGCCTGTATCAGCTTATGTCGGCTCTTGTTACAAAATAGAGCCTGTGTTAGCACACGTTACGTCGGCTCTTGTTACAAAACAGAGCCTGTGTCAGCACACGTTATGCCCAAATAATGGCTACTACGTTGGGATGTCATTGCAATTGCTCAGGGTATCACGTCTCGGGGGCACCATAAACAGCACAAAAATATTGTCTAGCACATGAGGAACGGCTTTTTGAAAATCCTTGCGTAATTAAATTGACTAGAGTATTTTATGAGATGGATTTTTAAATCTTCCGAAAAACTAATGACGACGATGCTATAAGAAAAGCTTGACACTTTATCAATATTGAATAATATAGAAGCAGAGATGCTAAGAAAATTTTAATTTCAACGAATTTTCTGTCCGTAAAAGTAGCAAGTAGCAAGTCGCATTTCAATCTATAACAAAAAAATGGTATGCTTTGGTTTTTATTACAATGCCCACTTATCTCTTTTGTATATAATATCGATCTCTTTACAATAAATATGTAAATTTCTTTAAAGATCGATATACTGGTTAATAAGGGCAATGTCAAAAGAACCCGGAAGAGCTTGTATTAATGGATGTGGAAGAGGAAAAAGAGGTGTATCTGGATCGTAGCAGATGTAAATCTGTAGTCTCTGCCTACTCCTCTGGGAGACAGGCGTGAGTACTACATGTATGTATGTATACTGGGCCCATAGGCGTGGACTGCTAGGGCATCAAGTATTGTTAACCTGTCACAGACTGTATAAAGTAGTATCTATCACTGCCCCATACCGCAACAATAGATGTATCAAAGTCAATTTAATATAACACCAGGAACGATCTGTTATGTCACAGCGACGAAGGGTGCTGCCATCTACAATTACTGAGCTACCTAGTTTCATTTACAGGAAGATAGCAGAATATACATAGAGGAGAGGACACTATTTTCGAGAGCCTAATGGAGAAAACTTTAATTCCTGATAACATATATTTATTTGTATACCTTCACAGACTAAATCTTATGCACTATACAATAAAAAAAAAACTATAACAATAGAATAGGGACACGTTTAAACTTAAATTAATGGAAATAACAATAAAAAATAACTTTCAAATTGAATTGAATAATGTTTATGGAAAAAAATATACTTGGCGCCTTTTGATTAATTTAGTCTTGGCGCCAGCGATATTTGCTTGACGCCGAGTGTGATAAGCCACTGGTACTGTTTACAATTGCTGACGTTGTGATTGTGATGATGTATTCTTCATTCTACACCTCCCGACCCGCTCTGCATTTGCTGACTCCTCCCAGATATTTTTTTTTTTATTATTGCCGTGATAGACATATTCTCTGACTACCTAATACGCCTTAAGCGGACTCCTGAAAAAAGCTTACTAGAAAAATCAATGTTTATAATATCTGGACGATAATGAAGCATTATGTGAAATGAAATGAAATATTATACACTTATTTTTATTTCTCGTTACTATATTCAGTCAAATTGTTTTTTTTTTTAACTGATACGTGTATTTATATTACATAAATAAATATATTTAATTTTATTTCAATCCATAATGTGAAAGAAAAAGGACGTTGCATTGCGGGTAGCGGCTGGATGAGAATGACGCAGGACCGACAAAAGTGGCGAGATACTGGGGAGGCCTGTGTCCAGCAGTGGACGAACGATGGCTGGATGATACTGGGACCACACACGCTTCTTTTCGCTTTATACACATGTGGCATTGCGTTCGGCCAAACGACGACTGAATAGGAAGATGGTACGTGGTGTTGGTATTTTAGGTCGCTTGCCGCCACAAAGTACCACACATATACTTGTAGTAGGACAGGGTTCCATGTCAAAAAATGAAATAAAAACATTGTTTTAATTTTAATTCTTACATACATTTATTGAACACAATATTTTAACTGTATAACTAACAATACCACACTATTAATTAGATACAAATTACACAATAACAATACACATATTACTCTAATACAAATACATTTTATAATAAACGAGATGTTAATAAAATAAAAATCGAACCAGAAAATGAAAAATAAAACCGATGCATGTTTCTATTGTAGAATGTTTTTATTTCAATATTCAACCTTTGTTAATAAAATAACTATAGAAATGTTAAAGTTAGCATGAACATCATCAATTAATTCGTATTGATGGCAGTCAGAGACAACAGTAGCTACTGTCAACAAAACGCTAATTTTTACATTTTTTAAGGTCCGATATAAAAAGTAATCGTTCTGATACTGCTTTTTAGAGACAATTGTCAATAAAATGACTTTTATCTCTCAGCCAATGGGTTTTGTAATATCGATCTTATTCCCTGATATTAAAAACTAAATGACATTACATCATATAGTAATTTTAAATATATTTCGAGAAGAATTCCATTCGTAACCACCCACATTTTATTTTCCATAAAAATATATATTTTAACCGATTTGGACATTGCGGAAGGAAAAATGGTTACGAAATCTCGTTTCATATTAAAAGTAGTTAAGTCACATACTCAATGGACATAGGTATGTGACTTGACTACGTTATCAATTTGAATGATGCATACTAATTAATCTATCTTTATTTAAATTTGAACAGACACATTACATTATTACACAATTTATAGGTCTACAATTCAGCGCTAAGAGATTTTATAACACATTGCGTATATTAATACGTACGTAAACTAAATGTTTAGTTACAACAACGTTACTATTAATGTTACCTTACATTTTCGTGAACACACAGAGGAACTAACCCCAAAGAGGCAAAATGACAATTTAGCCAACCTTTGTCGCGCTCTGATTGGCTAAGCAAACACCACGCGGTGGTACAAATAAAGAATACTTTGTAAGCGGGAGTGAGATGCATATAGTCTATAAAGAACCGCCATTTCTCTCTCGGGGCTAGTTGCTCGATGACGGTGACTTACTTTCATTTTTTAATATGTTAACGTCGTAAGAAGAACATAAAAAGCTTTAATCCAATAGGTTCATTGAAGCAGCTTCTGATGGCTGTCATTTTAATTTGAGTGCTGTCAGAGAAAATGTTTAATATGAAAACAGAATTAGATTGAAAATGACACTACTGGTAGTGCCGAGCAGAAGTGCCTCGATAAAAAAAACGGCCAAGTGCGAGTCAGCCTCGCGCACGAAGGGTTCCGTACCATTATTAATAAAAACGGCAAAAAAACATTTCTGTTGTATGGGAGCCCCCTTAAATATTTATTTTATTCTGTTTTTTAGTATTTGTTGTTATAGCGGCAACAGAAATACAAATTTCAACTGTCTAACTATCACAGTTCATGAGATACAGCCTGGTGACAGACGGACAGCGGAGTCTTAGTAATAGGGTCCCGTTAGTTACCCTTTGGGTACGGAACCCTAAAAAGGGGAAAAGTTGTTAAACATGAAAAGAAAATTATACACAATTGACATGAATTGAATGTTACTTAAAAATAATATTTATAAACGAAAATTACCCGTAAAACTTGAATGGGGATGCTTAATGTCAAATTAGTTCCGCATAGAGGGCGCTGTGTGTTTGTGTGTGTTAGCTTGTCAGTTCACATACTAATAATTGAATAATTTATTATTTTCATTGAAAAGTTAAAGCAATGGGTGTTTTGTGTGGCTTTTGGAAGTAAAGGAAAGGTAACTTTAAAATTTCCTGCTGATGTAAAGTTGAGAAAAAAGTGGGAAAAGGCATTAAGGATACTGAACTATAAATCGTCTAGTTATTCTAAGTTATGTGCTAATCACTTTAAAGAAACTGATTTCGAAACAACTTCAAAGACAACAGGTACAACAAACAACTTTTCAAACATTGTGTTTCGTAAATATCTTACCCATATTTTAAGTATTATTTACATTATTCACCAAATTACTACCAAAAATAATATCTATCAGCACAGTGACAACACACAAACACTCAGCGCCATCTACCGTAAAAGCTTTTGGTTTTCTTTCCCATTACAAGAAAATAAAATAAAGTCTCACTACAATACTTAGACTACTTGCTACAATGATAATACTGAACAAGTTTAATAGTAGTATATGCTACAAGTGCGGTAAGGAGGCAATAACTTACACGAGCGTAGCGAGGGTTTTAAAAGTTTCGAGTAAGTTATTGGGGTTGGATTTAGTATCGTTTGGCAGTTGTATGGGGGTGAAAGTGGTTATTATCTATTAAAGTTAAAATGTCTATATTATTATCTATCATTTTTTAGGGTTTTTAGGTTAGTCAACAAGAAGGAACACTTATACTTTCGCCATGTCCGTCTGTCTGTCTGTCTGTCCGCGGCTTAGCTTAGAGACTATTAATACTAGAAAGCTGTAATTTGGCATGGGTATACATATTTATCACGCCGATAAAGTGGTACAGTGAACTTTTGAAAATGTTTTTTTTTAGGGTACCTCCCCTACAAGTGAAGTGGGGATGATTTTTTTTCTCGTCTATCCCCTAGAAGTTGCTCTTCCCAAGAACGGCCCAAACATTTTGTTCCTGCTGATGCGAATCGCCCCGTGTTTAGAGGGGATTAAAACTTTGGCACGATCTGTACTCGTTAACTTGTAAAGCCTACTTAGCTGTGATAGTTTTTCTTTTAATTTCGTTATGTATACTACTGCCGTGATTTTTTTCACGTCTCCAAATACAACCGATTCGCTAGCAAAAGGGGGGGGGGGACACTTGACTCTAAAAAAATTAACACTTAAGCTTAATATTTCGCAAACGGAACCCTAAATCGAAAAATGGTCTTCTCACACCCCCAATATTTTTTAATTACCTATCCAACGACACCCCACACAAGAGGGTAGACGAGAAAAAAATTCATCCCCACTTTACACTCAACCCATCCAAAGCTGCAGTCCGAGGCAAACTGCGAATAATTAAATCAACCATCTGTACCCATGGAGGGGGCGAATCTTCCCCGGACGGCGCGCACGCCGCTATGGTGCCTGCTATCCTCGGCGCACTAGTCGTCGGGACAGAGGGCATGCATTAGACGGTGCATTGCGTCGCGCGCATCACCCGCATAGCCAGAGAGGTAGGATGTGCCGTTTATTACGTGCTGATGGGGCCTGACTCGGCCGCTCGCTGCGCGGTGTGCGAGTCCCCAAGGTTCGACATTGCCTGTGTCAGCCAGATGTCAGCCAAAGCCAACTCCGCCGCCTCCATTTCAAGCCTATACTGAGACCTCGCATCATGGAATTCATATCTCAAAATTTCCTCTATCTTACCACCTTGTTTTCTTACTTTCTGCCATGCTATCCTTTTTCGCCTCTTCAAACTATCCAGTTTTTCATTCCACCATTCGTAGCCCTTGTCTGTATTGTCCTTCTTAATTCCCAAACATTCAGCTGCACTTTTTAATATAATATTTGTGAAATCCTCACACACTTTTATAGCGGGTTGACTGAAGGAAAGCCCCCCCGTACGCTGGTGAATCACCGTGCGGAAGCGCGCCCAGTCCACCCCCGCGTCCCGGAATCTCATCGGCTCAGCACCAGACAGTGGCGCTGCGTCAGGTTGGTTGGTGCTGGATCGAAGTGTCACGTTGAAAGTTATGAGCTGGTGATCACTTGCACTGAGCGCGTCGTGCCCCACCCATTCGCTCAGTCTCTCCCCTCTGGTGCTAATAGTGAGGTCGACATTTGACTCACCCCCTATGGGTGAAGGTGGGAGGTTGATCAGCTGCGTTGTGAAGGACGAGATTGCGGCCCAGAAAGAAGTTTTCGCGATAGTCCTTCTGTAGTCAGTGTCGGGGCCGCGACCTGTATACTGCTTGGGGCGAAAGTGCCAGATGTGTGAGTGAGCATTGGAGTCAATGCCCAGGATGATGTTCTTCCCACGAAGCGTGTCGAAGACGCGGTCGAGGTGAGCAAGATGACGCGCGACATCATGGGAGTACTGCGCATAGCACGATTTGACGTAGACATTTGAGCATCCGTCCGTTAGGTGGCACACAGTGCAATGAGTGTTAGATAGGTGGTGAAGCACCGCGCAGTAGTTTATGGAGCAGTGTTATTTTGTCGCGAAATATGTTATGATTATATGATTTATAGCAGAATCCATCGCTCTGGTTACTCTTAACATTTATCCTGGCCCGAGAATACCGAGAATACGAGAATATTTAAGTATTTGCCTAGACATTCGTCTCCAATGGATCTTTTCTACTTTGTAAACTCTAAAATTGAGTTCAAATATTTTCAGAGTTGTAAATCAAACAAAGTGGTGTAAGTTTTGTAGCGCGTCGGCGGTACACTGAATACTTAATAAGACCCCTCCCTAATGCTTTTAGTTAGGTTTCTAATTCTGTTACGAAGAAGAAATGAGCAGTTGATTCAGTTGTGTGCTGTGCAGTTTTGGCTCTTATACGCTAGTAATATGAGCGACAATATAAATATCAGCTATTTACTTGACTGTATTCTTGTGGGAACCCAACTTACTAAAATTCCATACTATTTTAAAATCTAAAAACTGCTTAATGGCAACGAAGGAACATTATATAATACAAACTTCATGTAAATAGACTCCCGGTTAGACTCCTCACATACAGATTTACTTTTATTTTGTGTTTCTACAACGCACGATATACAGGGAGTTGATATGATCCGCAACCTCCGTTACAGTAAACAAATATACACGATCGCTTTATCGGAAAAAGAACAGTTTTAACTGTTTTTGTAGACTTAACGTCTACAATTCGAATGGACTATAAACCCAAAATAGCGTCATCACCATCATCGCTAACTTCTGGATCAGCAGCTTCATCATCTTGTTCCATCAGTTCATTTTCTTGAATCGTCGGTTTATTATCCTTAGCAATTACTTCATTACATTGGATAATCGGTCTATTATCTTTAGAAATCGGTTCGTCGTCCTGTTTCATCGGTTCACTGTCATCACTCTTGTCATTTTTATTGTAATTTTGCTTTAACGGGTTTATTTCTAACATCAACACGCTTTTTGTCAACTTTTCATTGTCTTTATTATTTTTAAAACTTGTTTCAGTACTTACCGCAGATTTCTTATCTCTAGCTACTTGTCTCGCCTTAGATTCATCGACATCAGCAACAGTCGTAGATTTCGCGTCTGAATTACGATTGACTGAATTTTTCAACAGGCTTCTATTATTATTATCTAAAATTATTTTAATGGGTTTCTTCGTAATATTGCCCGGGCCCAATTGTACTAACGTACCCAGGGGACCTGTCAAATTAGACGCTGCTTTTTTTATTGATCCATGACCTTCTTTGAATATCGATCGGTTATTGAATTTTATTACTGACCCTTTGAACGAAGGGACTACATTTAAAATTTTAGGTGTAACCGGTGACGTCATGTTTTTAGTAAGCGTCGTGCCCGGGAATATAATCCTACGAACGTAATGGGGTGTTGCCACTGGAGTCTCATTGGACGCGACGGGTGTTATCTGTTTGGTCGGACTAGACGATACGACTTCTGTCGAGTTCTCTCGACTTTCATCTGAATCTGCCGGTTCAGGCGTTACTTGTTGTGTTTCATCCGGTGCGGTAACTTTGTGTGCTATTCGTCTTACTGAATGAGTTTTAATGCCATAGGGCGTTACTCTTTGTAGTCTAACTACAGGGAATCGGTTTAGACCTGGGCTGACTGTGTCTGGTGTGTTAGCTTGAGTCTTTTGAGAAGATTTGTTAACTAGAGGTTCATTGTCACTGTCACTATCTAGGTTAATGACTAAAGGGTCGGCTCTTTGTTTCTTGGGTTCGACCCTGTGGGTAGGGGCGGGTCGCTTGGGCGCGACGGGGGCGGGTTTGTTTTTAGTGACGATGATGTTGAGGCCTTGCACGAGGCTGCCGAGTGCTTCCTTCGCACCGTCGCAGTACACCGCGATGCGACGAGGCGTCTTATCTGGAAATATTATTTTATTTAAGAAATGCGATGATTTTGATCAATCAATATTAAGATCCGGGTTTGGATCCTGCCGGTCCAGCATTCACCAATAACTTTTCCGAAATTTATTTTATATTTGTATACTTACCACTTGCTGAACAGCGAAGGTAAACACTGTGAGGTAAACCTATACATTTCACAAAAATATGAAATTTAAAAAAACATCGGCCAATCTATGAAAACGGCAAAAAAACATGTCTGTTGTATGGGAGCCCCCTTAAATGTTTATTTAATATTTTGTTTTTTAGTATTTGTTGTTAAAACGGCAACAGAAATACATCATCTGTGAAAATTTCAACTGTCTAACTATCACGGTTCATGAGGTACAGCCTGGTAAAAGACGGACAGACAGACGGACAGCGGAGTCTTAGTAATAGGGTCCCGTTTGTTACCCTTTGGGTACAGAACCCTAAAAACGTGTGAACATGTGTAAAAACCGTGAAGACGCACCGCTCATCGCCTGCGCCTGCATTATAACCCGACGTGTCTCACCAGTGATGATGGTGCGCAGCGGCGTGAACGCGCCGGTGTCGCGGTTGTACAGTAGCAACTTGGAGCCGTTCAGCATGAGACGCCGCACCTCGTGCATGTCCCGCACGAACGTCAGCGCCTGCATATAACGACACAGTGTTATGCTAGGGCTACACAAAATGTTCTATGTGTCCGAATTAACAATTTGATCGCACCCGTAGACAACTTCACCATAGTAAAACCAGAAAAGTAGTTTATCTTCAAGCAAAGGTACATCGCGCGGGCTAATATGTGTGCGTTCTAGTACGCACGAACTACAGTACGCACACAACAGCAATATCTTAGCAGGGAAGGTAGGCGCTAGTCGGGGGTCACGCCGCGGTCGCGCTCAATTGAGTCTTTCGAACAAGCCGCCACGCCGCGCGCCGCGTGGCACCGACCACTTCAAATATGTCGACAGCACGCAATCGAACATATGCCTCAATAATAATTCCTCAAATCCAGAATTATCGTTCTTCTCGATAGGTAACTACTCAGCAAGAAAGCTGAGTACACAATTTAAGGTATATATAAATAATAATGTGACATGTAAACCGTATTTTCTTTGTTCATATTTAACATACGAGTATGTACCTATGATCATAACTGTGCTATGATTGGAAACGTGGAACTGATATGGTTAAAATAAACTTTTAACAAAAAAATAGCAACCGACTTCAATAGTAACAGCAGTCATTCACTAAAAAGTTAATAATAATTCTATAAAGACCGATTGTACCGAAGCAACACTTTTGCCGACTTCTTTCTTCCTGAAACGTTATGTTATCTAGAAGTCGGCGTTCTTATATTGGTTTTTATGTTGCTATATCGTAGGAAATACGCCTATGGTACAAAGCGATTACCTCAATTTCGAGAGGTATGCTGTCATTTTCTGAGGAGTTCCACTGCCTATCTCTGAAGACCTTCATCAGGTCATGACCAAACTTAAAATATGACCTACCTGGAAGTACACTCTTCCAAACAAAAAGATAATTGTTCAAATCGGTTCAGAAATGACGGAGTTATGGAGTAATAACGCCAAAAAAAAAAAAAAACATACAGTCGAATTGAGAACCGCCTCCTTTTTGAAGTCGGTTAAAAATCGCAAAAATTTTTTCATTTTAGAATAGGAGCCCATGTTTGATTCGATAGGTAGATTCTGACTACACACAATTTGATCAACGAGGTTGCAATTTAAGTGCGGAGTCTAGGTACCTTAATTATAGAAATTTGTAAGTGGTCCTTGAATTGTAAGATTGGCATGTCAATTTACAAACTAAATGACATAGAATTCTCATCGCCCTGATCGTGCTTTCCAAAAAATTTTTTGCAGAAGTTTTTATTAGGATGAGGATATACTTCACTTTAAGGCGATTACCGTCGCCAAATTAGCAGCTCGATGTTTGTCTGTACGAATATCAACGGAAATGACATTGAAATAACGTTCATATCAGTGCACAATGCGTGGTGGCTGTTACGACGCTCGCTGCGTCCTTGAAAGGGCAAAATAGGAGAAAATAATACTTTTCACATGGACGTGATTGTTCGATTGAATAATTCTATGTTATGTTTATAGCTATCAAGTTTATCTATTTATCAAAGCATAAATGAATTAAATCGCCTAAGCCGCTTAAGAGCAGTAAGGAAAAAAACACCATTCAGTTAAAACAATTTTTCATATAGAAGTTTTGGTGGTACGAAAAAGAAAAATGTTGCATATGTTATCCTAGAGTTGATAATCCATAATACATTTTTTCAATATTTTTGGTTTGGCCATAAAAGAGGAGTAGGCTTTAGAAAGTACCCATTTGGCGACATTAAGGTGTCCAAGTATTTAGTTTTCTATGAAATAAATGTAGATGGCGGTGCTTGCAGTTACATCGCGATATCATTTGCTTTTCAACTGCCCGTCATATGCTCGAGTTAAGTTTTGCACGAGATCGCTAACCTCTCAAATAAATAGTTTCTTCAAAGTATATCAAGTGAAGTTTCAGTTCAAAACACGCAAGTTTAGACATTGGTGCCGAAACCCGGGAATAAGGAATTAGTAAGTACAGTGAAGTGAAAAAGACTTAGAAAATTGTGCATTAAAAAGACTTAGGCGATTTACGAGTGATAAAAAATAAACTAAGTGTTTGTTGTACGGGACTTAGGAAAATTTGGTGATTCTGGGACTTAGAATATTTTCACAAATAATTTTTCAAAAAGTGGACTTTGAAATTTTAAAATCATCGTCTTTTTCTAAAACGTTTTAAAACAGTTTCTTTGTGAACGATTAAACTCAGTTGGACAATTAAAACATTGATAAAATGGAAGCTATTATTCTTTGTCAAGAAGATAAGATATCATTATTGGCTAATGCAGAGAAGAATTATAAAAAATCGCCAAAAGATAGATTAACGCAGTCCTACATCGAATCTAGATTAGAGACCTTGGAGCAACTTTGGGCAAATTTCAAACAGGATCACAGTATTATAGTGTCAGCGGTTAAAAAAGAAGACAAATCAAAGTCATCCTATTTCAACTCAGATTTGTATAGCCAGTTTGAAGAGAGTTATACGTTGTATAAGAGCCAACTGAAGGATGATCTGCGGAAGATTACAGTGTTGCCACCTGCAGCGAGCGCATGTCCTCAAGTTTCGAACGGTGAAATTAAGTTACCACGCATTCAACTACCGACATTCTCCGGTAACTACGACGAATGGCAGACCTTTTATGACATGTTTGTTTCGCTCATTCATACTAACAATACATTGAGCGGAGTACAAAAACTACACTATTTAAAGAGTGGTCTAACAGGAGAACCTGAGAATCTTTTGAGAAATTTGAGCACAACAGATGGTAACTATGAAGCAGCTTGGAAACAACTTACTCGAAGGTATAACAATAAGAGATACAATTCAAATGAGATTTTCAAACGTCTGTT
Organism: Ypsolopha sequella; assembly: GCA_934047225.1. Classification (NCBI taxonomy): domain Eukaryota; kingdom Metazoa; phylum Arthropoda; class Insecta; order Lepidoptera; family Ypsolophidae; genus Ypsolopha; species Ypsolopha sequella. Next base: position 16,213,919 of record OW204012.1, on the reverse strand, counting down.
CAACCAAAAGAATCTCAACACGGAGTCTGCAAGTGCGATTAAGCAGTTACTTGATACTACATCGTCATGTTTAAAGTCTTTGGACAATCTCGGTATTGAAACATGTTCGTGGGACGCTATAGTAAATTATTTGGTGGTATCAAAGCTAGATCAAGAGTCCCGCAAAGAGTGGGAACATCAGGTCAGTCAATCTTCATCTGATGAATTACCAACTTGGCAACAACTTGTGGAGTTTCTCGAATCAAGATTTAGAACATTAGAATTGATTGATAACAAGCAACAAAATGTCCAGGAAATGCACAACAGTTACGTAAAACCAATTTCTAAAAATAAGTCATTTCATTCAACTGTACAACTGTACAGTTTTTTCTGTGGGTAGCTACAAAAGTGACAAGCACGATTTTTTCCCTTATTATTTATTATTAATATTAAAAACATATAAATACCTTTTACTTCAAAAACAATCAAGGTATATATGGAAGAAACAATCAGGCTTCATAGAATGCAGTAGGATAGTCAAATCATCACTGCACTATTTCATAACCTCACTTCACTGCACAAGGTAAAATAAATTTAAATAAAAATGTCTAAAAACCAAAATAAAGGGACCAAAACTGCTACTCTCGACCCACTTATAGCAATTGGCAATCTCGAGAGGAAATTCCTAGATGGTATGGCTACTTTTGAGGCCCGTATTCAGTCTGCCACCACTGTAAACTCGCCCCCGAGTCTGGAAAGTTTGACAGAAGAGTTCAACCTCTTCAAGATCTTTATGACTGATGCTGTAGCTCTCTTGCGTGAACAGTTCTCTTCTCTTAATCAAACAGTGGATGAAATGGACAACAATAGAAGGCGCAAATTTTTGTTGTTCCGAGGAATCCCAGAGTCTGCAGATGAAGATGTGCCTACAGTGGTGTCCCAGATCGTGAAGGACAGGTTGAAGCTTAAAGACTTCACGAAAGAGAACATTAGTTCCTCCTATCGCCTTGGGAAGTCTTCACAAAATAGCAGCCGTCCCCGTCCCATACTAGTCAAGTTTAACAAACTAGACATCCGATCCTCAGTTTGGCAAAGCAAGACCAGTCTGAAAGGCTGTGATATCTCCATTGCTGAGTTTCTCACTGGTCAGAGGAGACGGATCTTTCAGGAAGCTCGTCGTTTGTATGGAGTGCACCAATGTTGGTCTCAGGACGGCCACATTTATCTTAAAATACAGGATGGTGAAAAGCAACGGTTGAGGTCCATGAACCAGCTGCTAGATGTCTCAGCGAAGAATCCTCCTGTTGCGGAATCCACATCTGTGACTGCAAAGTCCAATACCAGGTCCAAGAGGGATAAATCAGCGGGTGTGAAAACAAAATAATAAGAGAATAATAATTCTCTTATCTTTGGTGATATTTCTATGTTGGACAATTGAAACTGGTAATTTTACACTTGTGTTGCAAGATTCTGTGATATTTTCAGGCTTCAGTTTTCAATAACTTTCAGTACATTTTCTATAAGGTAGGTTGCAAAAGCAAATTCATTGAAAATTTACATTTATGACATTTCATTCCTACGTTTCGTATTTTCCTATAAATTTGCTTTTTGTTTCATCTTGTACGAAAATTTGCGTTTTGTTTTAAATATTTATTTTAAACTTGTCCACTTCGTAACTTTAGACAAAAGTATACCTTTTGTGAAATTTATACTGTTTATTGTCATATCACGCAACATTGGACAAAATCTTTTAATTTTGTTTAACTGTACCAACTTTAATTAGAATACTTTGTAATTAGAATGGCTATTTTGTTTCATTTTGGTTATTTGTTGTGCTTATTTCAGTAAATTGGCGGTGATGTGGAAATTGTACTGCCAAGCCTTATTAGGCTATTATTAATTTATTTTCTATATTTTATACTCTAGTCACGTATTATTTTATATATATATATTTTATATTAATATATTTTGATTATGGATCTTTCACATAATCCTGAACTGTTTCGTTCATTTGATTCTGATGACTCATATGGTGATGCTTTGGATGATTCTGCGTCTTCTACTGTTCCTCTTAGTGACTTGCTTCACGACTCTTTCTCTCCATATAAGAAGAATTTGAACATCTGTCACGTCAATGCTCAGAGTATCTCTGCTCATCACTCCGAATTTCTTGCGACATTCTCTAACAATCAAGATCTTATTGATGCTTGTTTAGTTTCGGAGTCTTACTTAAAGCCTACTATCCCATCAACTTCTGTAGCGATCCCTGGCTATGTTCTCATCAGAAATGATCGAACCGGAGCGAGCAGCGGCGGTGTTGCCATTTACTTGCGTTCTGATATCAAATACAGAGTCGTCTCCCAGTCTCCATCACAGTATACTGAATCCATGGAACATTTGTTCGTTGAACTCGATTTTGGTACTGTCAAATTCCTACTTTGTGTTGTATATCCTCCTCCAAAAGTTGACTATTTCGACAGTCTTGAAAATCTTCTTGTTACTCACTTGCCTAATTATGAGCATGCTCTAATAATGGGCGATTTCAACACTAACTTACTTTCTTCCCCAGATTCACAAATTTATTATCGTTCACAAAAACTCCGGGCCCTGACCTCTTCTGTTAACGTTTCTATCCTCGAACTTGATGCCACTCACCACACTGGTGATTCCCATACACTTCTGGATCTTATTATGACCCCCTGCCCTGAACGTATCGCTTCTCATGGCCAGTTTACAGCAGCTGGTTACTCTCACCATGATCTCATCTTTGCTTCCTATAAGCTAAAAATCCCTAAAGTCAAGCCTAAAATCATTCTTCAGCGTAATTTTGCAGATATGGACAGAAACGAACTTTTGGCTGATGCAGCCAGGGTGGACTGGTCTCAGTTGGAGAGCTTAAATAACATCGATGACAAGGTCAACACATTTAATAAATTGGTCACAGATCTCTACGATGTTCATGCTCCAATTCGACCCGTACGGATGAAACATGCCCCAGCTCCTTGGCTCACTGACAATATTCGCAAACTGATGGCTTTTAGAGATAGACTTAAGCGTAAACATAAAAAAGATCCGACTGATGATAACTGGGTTAAGTTTAAAGCTGCAAGAAATCGTTGCAACCAAGTGATAAGAAATGCTAAACGGTGCCACATTCATACCAATGTAGAAAAATGTTCCCCTCATAATCTCTGGCGATTTTTACGTACTTTAGGATTCGGTAAAAATAAGCAGGAGCCCATTTCTTCTCTGGACATTGATGGTCTAAATCGGCACTTCTCATCCCCTCCCCACAGTATTGACTCACTGTTGAAACACTCGACGATAAGACATCTTCTTGCATCACCCCCTTTAAATAACAACAGTTTCTCCTTCGTGCCAGTTTCTGATTTCAGTATTGAAAAAATTATCTTGTCGATTTCGAGTAAAGCAGTGGGTCATGATGGCCTGGGCCGTGACCTTCTTTTGCCTATCCTCAAGACCATTCTTCCTTCTCTTACCCACATAATTAACTTTTCGATTTCTTCTAGCAGTTTTCCTTCCCTATGGAAAATGGCGTATATGGTCCCAATTCCAAAGTCTACAAATCCCACCACTTTCAAGGAATATCGACCTATTTCTATCTTACCCTTTCTTTCCAAAGTGCTTGAACGAGTGGTCAATCGTCAGCTCTTGAGTTTTCTTTACAGAAATAACCTCCTAAACCCTTTTCAATCGGGATTTCGTCCATCCCACAGTACCAGTTCTGCTCTTATTAAAATTACCGATGATATCCGCCAAGCTATGGACGATAAGCAACTTACACTCCTTACCTTACTTGACTTCAGTAGCGCCTTTAACTGCGTTGACTACGACATCCTTTTGGCTATTCTGCGTTCCCTGAATATTTCTGACTCTGCTGTGACTTGGTTTGATTCCTATCTCCATGGGCGCCAGCAGCGCATACGTGTTAACGACACATTCTCCAATTGGTGTGACGTGACTGCTGGAGTTCCACAGGGCGGGGTCCTATCTCCTCTGCTGTTCTCTGTGTTTATTAATACTCTTGTCTCTGTTGTGAACTTCAGCTCTTATCACTTGTACGCCGATGACTTGCAGCTGTATTTATCTTGCAAGAAGGAATTATTATCACATGCTGTTCAAAAAATGAACATTGATCTCGAGTCTATTAGTGCTTGGACTGAGCAGTACGGACTTTTAGTCAATCCTGTTAAGACGCAAGTCATAATTCTGGGAAGTAGGGCTTTAGTGGACAAACTTGACTTAAGTACCGTACCCCAAGTCTGCTTTAATGATACACCCCTACCTTACTATACTGAGGTAAAAAATCTGGGTCTGCACATCAAAAATAATATGTCCTGGGACTTACATGTGTCGGAAACCAGCAAGAAAATATTTGCATCAATGCATGCCCTTAAACGCATGCAAAAGTTTCTGCCATACTCTGCTAAAGTTACTCTTGTTAATTCCTTGTTGCTCCCCATTTTAGATTATGCGGATGTTTGCTATCCCGACCTCACTGAGGAACTTCTTAATAAGCTTGACCGCCTTCTCAACTTATGCATCCGGTACATATTCGGACTGCGTAAGTACGATCATATTTCCGAATTTCGGACTGAACTCACTTGGCTTAATATCAGGTTCCGTAGAGATTCCCATGTTCTGACCTTTCTTTATAGTATTCTCCATAATCCTAGTTCCCCGTCATATTTGAAAGAACGCTTTGTATCCCTTTCGTCCCTCGACCATCATCAACGTCCCAGCAAAGCGTGGCTTCTTCGCACACCTGCGCATAGTTCATGCATGTATTCAAATTCTTTCACCGTGAGTGCAATACGCTTGTGGAATGGTTTGCCGCTACACATCCGTGAAGCTTCGTCCATGTCAGTCTTCAAGAGTTCAATTAAACAACACTTTCTTAATTTACAGAATGTTTCTTAATTTCTTCTTATGACTGTTATTTATGAGTTATTAGGTAAATTCTCATCATTATAGACATTTATGTACGGTATATGTAAACTTTTAAGTAGTATAAGTAGTTGAACTTATCAATTATTAATTTATTTTGTGTATTAGCATGTAATTTAATATAATTTATTGAGTATTTAAGTATAATATATATATATATATATTTGGAAATCATGGCACTACCCCAACAACTTCCCCATTGCCAAAGGTTAGCTGGTAGAAAATACTAAGTAGTATTAAGCTCGCCTGTGTACAAAAATTTAACTTGTGCAATAAAGAATTTTATTATTATTATTATTATTACAAGAGGATAATAAATCTGTGAATAATTATACTTGCGTGAAGTGTTCAGGCCAACACCTGCTCTATCAATGCAAGCAGTTCGGTAAGCAGTCCCCTGAAGAGAGAGCAAACTTTGTACAAACAAAGGGACTGTGCTTTAACTGCTTAGCACCGAACCATTCGGTCAAGAATTGTCATCAAGCAACGTGTTGTCGTCGATGTGGCAGGAGACATCATAGCCTACTTCATTATGAGAGAGGATCAGATCGTGTAGAAACTACAAATATTGAGAATAGTATCAAGCAAGCTGTTCAACAAACGGCTTCAGGTTCAGAGACGAAGGTGGTAGCTAATTTCTCTAGAGGAGAGAATCAAGAAAACAAGGTGTTATTGGCGACGACTACCGTCAGAGTCAAATCAAGAAATGGCTACGCACATATCGTAAGAGGTTTAGTCGATCAAGGTTCGCAAGCTTCCTTTATCAGTGAGTCAACGGTTCAATTACTTGGTTTAAAGCGTTTACCGGTAAATGGTTTAGTGTCAGGTCTGGGTGATGGTCAAACGAGAATCAAAAATATGGTGTCATTAAGTGTTGAGTCTCGTCATAATCCAGAATTTTCAATCCAAGTAAATGCGTTTGTGTTGATTTCCCTAACTTCGTTGCTTCCTGAGAGTAAAATCACCATATCTGATTGGCTAGATATTGAGAAATTACCACTAGCCGACCCGGATTATGGATCACCTGGTAGAATAAACATTCTGCTCGGGGCTGAAGTATACGGTGAAATACTATTGGATGGTATCATTAAAAATCCACAAGGTACAATCGCACAAAATACTCAATTCGGTTGGATTTTGTCGGGTAGAGTCCTTAATAAATCAACTTCAGCAGATAATAGAGTTATCAGCATGCACATTCAGGTTAATGGAGATCAACTACTCAAACAATTCTGGAAGATAGAAACTGAACCAGATTGTATCATGAAGAGATTAACTAAGGATGAAGAAAGGTGTGAAAAGATTTTCGAAACAACAACAAAAAGAGATCTAGACGGACGCTACATAGTACGTTTACCATTCAAAACTGAAGATCCTGAATGTCAGTACGGACATTCAAAAGAAGTTGCACAACGAAGATTTAAGTTGCTGGAGAAGAAATTGGTAAAAAATCCAAAGCTATATGAAGACTACAAGAAAGTTATCAGTGAATATTCTGAATTAAATCACATGTCATTGATCGCGGAGGATGAAGATGTGAATGAGAAGGCTGTGTATCTTCCCCATCATGCGGTCGTCAGGGAGGAAAAGGAGACAACGAAGGTTAGAATTGTATATGACGCTTCGTGTAAGGGTGTCAATAACGTATCTCTGAATGACGATCTGCTGGTTGGACCGAAGCTCCAGCAAGATCTTCGTCATATCCTAATGAGATGGAGAGTTCACCCAATATGTTTGGTAGCAGATCTGGTCAAAATGTATCGACAAGTTAGAGTTCATAAATATGATACCGATTTTCAACGAATCTTATGGAGATCTGATCCGGATGAACCGATTAAACACTATAGGTTGTTAACTTTAACATTTGGGACCGCTTCTGCTCCTTATCTGGCGGTTAAGTCATTGCAGCAACTAGCGAAGGATGAGCAATCTAAATATCCAATTGCTGCAAGTATCTCGTTGCAAGATTACTATATGGATGATTTGATGACAGGGTGTGAGACAGAAAGTGAAGCTGTAGAGGTATATGATCAGATGACGAAATTAATGATTGCTGGTGGCTTTCAACTGCAAAAATGGTGCAGTAACAGTGAATATTTACTGCAACATATTGAGAAAGAGAATCAGAGAACAGATTTGTCTTTACCAATCAAAGCAAACGATGTAGTGAAGGTATTAGGTGTAAGTTGGAACAAAACTACAGACAATTTTGAGTACACAATCCAAATTCCTGAAGTCAATCAACCGATCACAAAGAGGAAAGTGTTATCAGACATAGCGAGATTATATGATCCGATGGGATGGATTGCACCTGTAGTGGTTGTGGCCAAAATATACATCCAAAAATTGTGGAAGTCAGGCTTACTATGGGATGACGAGTTAACACCTGAACTTTTGAAAGAGTGGTTACAATTCAGGGATGATTTAATCACTATAAAAAATATAGTCATACCCAGATGGCTCGGTACGACAAGAGACTGCCACGTAGAGTTACATGTCTTTGCAGATGCATCAATAACTGCATATGCGGCTGCCGTTTATATGAGAGTCAAAAGTCAAAATGGCAACATTCTTGTGAGCTTGGTGACTGCAAAAACTAAAGTAGCTCCTATAGAAAAAGAAATTTCGATCCCACGTTTCGAGTTGTGCGCGGCTTTATTGGCTGCCAAGTTGATACACGAAGTTTCACAAATCATGAAAGTACCAAAAGAGAACTTATACGCGTGGTCTGACTCTACAGTTGTGCTGGCATGGCTCAGAGGCCTTCCTAACCGATGGACTACCTTTGTGAGTAATCGTGTTTCCGAGATTTTAACAATTCTCGACTACGAGCAATGGAGACATGTAACGACGAGCCACAATCCAGCCGACTGCGCATCAAGAGGTATACTACCTTCAGAACTGTCAAGTAATACACTTTGGTGGAATGGTCCAGAATGGCTTTATCAACAATCAATGGATGTCAAAAGAGAGGACTTTGTGACACATGAAGAAGAAAGATCCATTAAGTCTTTCACTGCTATCATTCAAGAAAAGGAAACGGATTTTGTATGGAACAAGTTTTCAACTTTATCAAGAATGCTGAGAATATTATCATACTGTAGGAGAGTTTTGAATTTAAAGATACCGAATAATCAGAGGCCTAAATTGTCAACATTTGTTTCTAGTGAAGAAATAAAGGATTCTTTCAAACTGTGTATAAAACAAACACAGGAATTCTATTTTGCTGAGGAAATCAAGCTTTTAAAGTCACAAGGAAAAGTATCAAAGAGAAGTTCACTCCATACTCTTGACCCAATCTTGGATGAAAACGGAATTCTAAGGGTTGGTGGTCGTATTCATCATGCTCAAGTAACCTATGACAAGAGACATCCAATAATCATGCCTGGTAAGTGCCACCTTACTAGATTAATAGTTTTGGATGCTCATGTTAAGACACTTCATGGTGGTTTACAGGTCATTTTGAATTACTTGAGATCAAAATATTGGATAATTCGAGCGAGGGATCAAGTCAAGAAGTGCTATAAAGAATGTGTCACATGTTTAAGATATGCAAAGCAAAATAACAATCAGTTAATGGGACAACTTCCGGAAGTGAGACCTAGTAAGCCCTTTAAAGCGTCTGGTGTTGACTATGCTGGACCTATTAATATGCGCTTTTCACCTGGAAGAGGGAGCAAGTCCTATAAAGGCTACATATGTGTTTTTATATGTATGGCTACCCGAGCTATCCACCTAGAGGCCGTGTCGGATTTGACCGCACAAGGCTTTATTTCAGCCTTTAGGAGATTCGTGTCGAGAAGAGGACATTGTCAGGAGCTTTACAGCGACAATGGTACCAATTTTGTTGGAGCTGACAAACAATTAAGGGAAATGTTTAATAGTGCAAAATCAGAGCTACCAAATGAAATTGCAGGATTACTGACCTTGCAAGGAACAACCTGGCATTTCAATCCGCCAACCGCTTCAAATTTCGGCGGACTATGGGAAGCGGGGGTTCGATCTACAAAAACTCATCTTAAAAAAGTAATTGGAGACTCGACACTTACGTATGAGGAACTTTCCACAGTATTGACACAGATAGAGGCGTGTCTCAATTCGCGTCCATTGACAAGGTTAAACGAAAATCCAGATGACCCCCTACCTCTTACCCCAGGCCATTTTCTAGTAGGTGAGCCGTTGCTAAATGTTCCTGATCAAGACCATACAAATTGCCATATTACAGGTTTGCAAAGGTGGAGATTGGTTCAAAAAATGGTTAATGATTTCTGGAAAAGATGGTCGAAGGAATATATAGTAACGCTCAATCAAAGATATAAATGGACCGATAGGAAACAAGAACCAGATATTGATGATTTGGTGATTATAAGAGATGACAATTTGCCACCAGCCTAAGCTTTGTTTACTACCGAAGATGTAGAAGAAACCAAATCCTTTATACATACGTAAGAACATGCTATTTCTTGTTCGTTTGTGTACTTTTTTATTACTGTTATGTTGTAAACCGTTAGGTATAGTGCTAGGATATTTTTAGTTGTTTAATTTCTTTAAATAACATTGTGTGACACATTGAGATTAAGAGTATAAAGTTTGTTTTGTTTTTGTGTTTTTTCACGGTGGGCGGACTCAATCAGCTACTGTAATTTAGGATTTATATTAGGTATAAATATGTGTGGCGGACTGAGTCCTTGGTGGGCGGAATGTCCAAGTATTTAGTTTTCTATGAAATAAATGTAGATGGCGGTGCTTGCAGTTACATCGCGATATCATTTGCTTTTCAACTGCCCGTCATATGCTCGAGTTAAGTTTTGCACGAGATTGCTAACCTCTCAAATAAATAGTTTCTTCAAAGTATATCAAGTGAAGTTTCAGTTCAAAACACGCAAGTTTAGACAAAGGGCCTTAAGTAGTAATAATAAGGCAAATCAAACTGGACGTAATCAACGTAAATATTTTTATGTCACAAATTTGTAAGCATTTTAGATTAAAGAAGTCGTGTTTAAATTAAGGACCTTTTTATTAATACCTACCTCGTATAAGGTTAAAATACGGTACTGAGCTCCCGGTCTACACAAAGGTCAATTGGGGGCTCTAAGGCGCGGCGGCGGCGTCGTTGCAGATCAAACGTGCCACCAAAGGGAGCCGCATTGAGAACACCACAAACTTATCTATTCCGGCGACTCGCGGCAACGAAGACTGTCACTAATGAATATAGAAGTCATTTTAGTTTGGCCTACGGCAACAGATAAGTTGGTAACACATGCATTTAGCGTAACGCTATTCGCACCGCTGCTGTCGCTGCTGCTGCCATCGAGTTGAAGCCCAATGTAAATAAATTTAATATTTACAAACATGATACATACCTACGTAATATATGTATAATATCTAAGTATTGATTTTGTATTAGCTACGAAACTAAAAGAAGGGACAACCCTGCAACAGTAGGTATTTAAGCCTCGTACGGGGCGTGAGTTAAACTACTGTTCTGGTTTTACTATGACTTCACTGACAGTCCTATTCTTAATCGAGACGCATATTCTCATAGACGCATCGATTTAAGCGCGATAAAACGCAAATGGAGCCCTGGCATAACAGGTAGCTCAACGAAAGTTGAGTAGATTGGTCTTGTTACTCTAATTGTTCGTGTACAGATGTCTACATGTTTCCTCCCACTTATTTCACCGACATCAACACAAAAACTATAAGTATGGGGTCGGCGCATCAACCTGTAGCCACATACAACACAACACATCACATCTCTATTAATAATTGACATTGTGTCTCGCATGAGGCCTATTTTTGGCCTCAAGCGTTCGCGAGCGCCACGGCCTCTTACCATATCTCCGGATATACGTGGTTGAGACGAACAACACACGCATATGTTTGCATGTGTTGGTAAATCTGAGCACGCTCGCGGCGACAACGTCATTTCGTAGCGTAGCCGAGTAACGCTCTCTGGCTTGCTTGCTCCCAACGTCTTTCGTAGCGTAGCTGAGTAACGCTCTCTGGCTTGCTTGCTCTCAACGTCATTTCGTAGCGTAGCTGAGTAACGCTCTCTGGCTTGCTTGCTCCCAACGTCATTTCGTAGCGTAGCTGAGTAACGCTCTCTGGCTTGCTTGCTCCCAACGTCATTTCGTAGCGTAGCTGAGTAACGCTCTCTGGCTTGCTTGCTCCCAACGTCATTTCGTAGCGTAGCTGAGTAACGCTCTCTGGCTTGCTTGCTCACAACGTCATTTCGTAGCGTAGCTGAGTAACGCTCTCTGGCTTGCTTGCTCACAACGTCATTTCGTAGCGTAGCTGAGTAACGCTCTCTGGCTTGCTTGCTCACAACGTCATTTCGTAGCGTAGCTGAGTAACGCTCTCTGGCTTGCTTGCTCACAACGTCATTTCGTAGCGTAGCTGAGTAACGCTCTCTGGCTTGCTTGCTCCCAACGTCATTTCGTAGCGTAGCTGAGTAACGCTCTCTGGCTTGCTTGCTCACAACGTCATTTCGTAGCGTAGCTGAGTAACGCTCTCTGGCTTGCTTGCTCACAACGTCATTTCGTAGCGTAGCTGAGTAACGCTCTCTGGCTTGCTTGCTCACAACGTCATTTCGTAGCGTAGCTGAGTAACGCTCTCTGGCTTGCTTGCTCACAACGTCATTTCGTAGCGTAGCTGAGTAACGCTCTCTGGCTTGCTTGCTCCCAACGTCATTTCGTAGCGTAGCTGAGTAACGCTCTCTGGCTTGCTTGCTCACAACGTCATTTCGTAGCGTAGCTGAGTAACGCTCTCTGGCTTGCTTGCTCACAACGTCATTTCGTAGCGTAGCTGAGTAACGCTCTCTGGCTTGCTTGCTCCCAACGTCATTTCGTAGCGTAGCTGAGTAACGCTCTCTGGCTTGCTTGCTCACAACGTCATTTCGTAGCGTAGCTGAGTAACGCTCTCTGGCTTGCTTGCTCCCAACGTCATTTCGTAGCGTAGCTGAGTAACGCTCTCTGGCTTGCTTGCTCACAACGTCATTTCGTAGCGTAGCTTATTACCTTTTTAATTTTACAGTGAATTGGATAAGTCTGTAATGATGTGCAATATTTTTGATAAATAAATAAATATACGTAAATAATGAACGGCGCGCCTAGCGCTCGCAGAAAATGTCAGGAAATTTTGTACAAATCACGCTTTTCAGATAACCCTACCAATGTGTACCCACGGTACCTCAATTCTATTGTAAAAGTACCTTATGCTGAGGACATACGGTGTAGAATGCACTTACCTGCGCGTATATGAGCGGCTGATCTTGCATCTTCAGGTAGAGCTTGTTGTCGAGCGAGACGCGCGCCGGCGCGGCGACCACCGCTGTCGACAACACATCAGATATATATATTTTTATTTTATTTATTTATTTGAGTAAAAGGAACTTAGGAGTAGTACATTCAAAATAATATCTTACGGCTAGTGAAAGGTTATTGCCTAAACTAAACTACGAAAGTAGCCTATACTTTAGGCATTAAAAATTTGTCAGAATATAATTAGGTCAGATTAAAGATAAAAATTTGTATACTTAAGAATTAATTAAATGTTTCAGACAAAACCTTAAATTAAATTACTTAAACTATCTACTTAAACTAATTAAGCATCTTACAACATCTAATTTACCACAGAGAGTAGGTTTTCCGTCTCATCGTAGGACAGAATTTGTAACCATTCTGAGACTAGAAATAAGAAGAGTTTTTGTGCGAAAGCGTGTTCGGTGCGTGTATGAGTGTAGACTTTGTCCATGCGTCTTTTGTTTGTTATTTCCGGGTTGTATGGTGTGGATTTGTGCTGCATTAGAGTTATTTTCATAATGAAAAGTTGGCGAACTAGAAGGACTTTGCAGGATCGATATAGTTCCCTGGTTGGGAAGTAAAAAGGCCGAAAATTTGAGACCTTTAGTATCGTTCGTTGTGCTCGTTCAATTGTTAGTAGAGTAGTCTTAGCAGCACCACCCCATGATGAAATGTAGTATGTTAGAATAGACTGACATAAGGCTTGATTACTTGATTGAGCAGTTTCTTGTGAGCGAGGCCATCGTAGTTTTTTAAGACAAAAATAAGCTTGCGGACTCTGGAAGCAAGTAGGGTTATATATTGTTGAAACGTAAGATTTGCATCTACCATCACGCCCAAATAATGGAATCAATTTTATGGATGAGAGCACATGCATTGCATACTTGCCGACTGGAAGAAGAACTGTGGTGAGCTCTTACTGTTTTATCCAGCAATGGTTGTTGAGTGTTTCTTATTGAAAAAGCTATGTATTCAATGTTAGTAAGTTGCGTTGAAGCCAGTTAGTCACATTGGAGAAACTTTTCTCTACATAGTTGTAAGCGTCATTAAAAGTATTCCCCGAGAAGAGTAGCACTGTGTCATCGACGTAGGATATCAAGGTGCCATGTTGTATTTCAAGGTTGCAAAGGTCATTTAAATATATCAAGAACAAGGTCGGGCCAAGGATTCTACCCTGAGGGACTCCAAATTCTATCATGAGGTCTGAGCTGATATAATTATTGATTTTAACACATTGAGAGCGGTTGCTGAGAATGTGGAATGAGAATTCAAGAGAATGTAAAAAAGTGTCTGTATTACGAAAGGACGGTGATCTGTACACTGCTACGATGACGGTTTCATTGCCTACTCTCACTAAAAGACTATTGCACTCCTGTATAGGAGGTTCCTCGATTGTAATATTCAAGTTAGATTTATAATAAATTACAACGCCATCATTTTGAAAATAGACTAGCTTAGTAATGAAACTACTGTAACCGTGTAAGTCAGGTAAATACGAAGCAAGATTTTTTAACCGAAATTCGGTTAAAATTATTAAGTTTAAATCTAGATCAATTCTTTCTATTGATGCTATGAATGCTTTGTGTCAAAATGGTAAAAGGATTTTTTATATCAGAGATGATCAACTTACAGTCTTAAACATCACATGATTTTGAGTTTCGTTGATTTTTGGTTTAGCTATTGAACTATTACTATTGAACAGACGTACTGTGGGTTAGCAGTCGAGCGCTTTACTATTGAACAGACGTACTGTGGGTTAGCAGTCGAGCGCTTTACTATTGAACAGACGTACTGTGGGTTAGCAGTCGAGCGCTTTACTATTGAACAGACGTACTGTGGGTTAGCAGTCGAGCGCTTTACTATTGAACAGACGTACTGTGGGTTAGCAGTCGAGCGCTTTACTATTGAACCGAACGTACTGTGGGTTAGCAGTCGAGCGCTTTACTATTGAACCGACGTACTGTGGGTTAGCAGTCGAGCGCTTTACTATTCAGCCACAGAGACGATCAAATAATGGAAAATTAATCTTTGCGACCGGAATATGTATTTGGCGACAAGCCCTGACATCTAATTTGGCAATTATAAATTAATTACGCTTATAATAAACAAAATCACAGTTTTTGTACAATTGCCACTCGATTGATAACAGTAAATTAGAGAGTGTGTGATAGAGAGTATGTGTATTATGTGTGTAGACAGGACTGACTACTGACGCGACAGGCTGGTGGGGTGCAAGTCCAGCCCGAGCCAGCGATGCCGCGGCCCGAGCGAGAAGACCTCAGCGATCCCGCACGGCAGGTCCACCTCCGTCACCACCACTGTGTTGTCAGTCAGCTTCCACAGCGGCTGCGCCAGGTCGATCTGAAATAGAAATGTATGTCTATTTAATTAAAAAATAAGTGACGTGTCGTCAGCGAATATTTCAAATAAGTTTTTAACTAAATAAGGGAGATCATCTATGTATATTAAAAATAATAAAGGCCCTAATGTAGAGCCTTGCAGGGCACCCATTTTAACTAATGATCCAAACAACTTTACCGTTTTAATATCTAGTTAATAAACTCGATCACTAAAGTATGATTTCAACAACGCTAAAGTGACATAAACACAAACACTATAAGTACGGCATACGCACATTAACAGTACACTTGCAATAAGAGGGCGCCGCTTCAACCTGTAGCCACGGACAACACAACCTGTAGCCACGGACAACACAACCTGTAGCCACGGACAACACAACCTGTAGCCACGGACAACACAACCTGTAGCCACGGACAACACAACCTGTAGCCACGGACAACACAACCTGTAGCCACGGACAACACAACCTGTAGCCACGGACAACACAACCTGTAGCCACGGACAACACAACCTGTAGCCACGGACAACACAACCTGTAGCCACGGACAACACAACCTGTAGCCAAGGACAACACAACCTGTAGCCACGGACATCACCCTGTAGCCAAGGACAACACAACCTGTAGCCACGGACATCACAACCTGTAGCCACGGACAACACAACCTGTAGCCACGGACAACACAACCTGTACCCACGGACAACACAACCTGTAGCCACGGACAAAACAACCTGTAGCCACGGACAACACAACCTGTAGCCAAGGACAACACAACCTGTAGCCACGGACAACACAACCTGTAGCCACGGACAACACAACCTGTAGCCACGGACAACACAACCTGTAGCCACGGACAACACAACCTGTAGCCACGGACAACACAACCTGTAGCCACGGACAACACAACCTGTAGCCACGGACAACACAACCTGTAGCCACGGACAACACAACCTGTAGCCACGGACAATACAACCTGTAGCCAAGGACAACACAACCTGTAGCCACGGACAACACAACCTGTAGCCACGGACAACACAACCTGTAGCCACGGACAACACAACCTGTAGCCACGGACAACACAACCTGTAGCCACGGACAACACAACCTGTAGCCACGGACAACACAACCTGTAGCCACGGACAACACAACCTGTAGCCAAGGACAACACAACCTGTAGCCACGGACATCACCCTGTAGCCAAGGACAACACAACCTGTAGCCACGGACATCACAACCTGTAGCCACGGACAACACAACCTGTAGCCACGGACAACACAACCTGTAGCCACGGACAACACAACCTGTACCCACGGACAACACAACCTGTAGCCACGGACAAAACAACCTGTAGCCACGGACAACACAACCTGTAGCCAAGGACAACACAACCTGTAGCCACGGACAACACAACCTGTAGCCACGGACAACACAGCCTGTAGCCACGGACAACACAACCTGTAGCCACGGACAACACAACCTGTAGCCACGGACAACACAACCTGTAGCCACGGACACCACAACCTGTAGCCACGGACAACACAACCTGTAGCCACGGACAACACAACCTGTAGCCACGGACAATACAACCTGTAGCCAAGGACAACACAACCTGTAGCCACGGACAACACAACCTGTAGCCACGGACAACACAACCTGTAGCCACGGACAACACAACCTGTAGCCACGGACAACACAACCTGTAGCCACGGACAACACAACCTGTAGCCACGGACAACACAACCTGTAGCCAAGGACAACACAACCTGTAGGCACGGACAACACAACCTGTAGCCACGGACAACACAACATATCACATCTCTATTGACATTGTGTCTCGCATGAGACCTATTTTTTTAGGGTTCCATAATCAACAACAAGGAACCCTTATAGTTTCGCCATGTCCGTCTGTCTGTCTGTCTGTCCGCGGCTTAGCTTAGAGACTTAGAGACTATTAGTACTAGAAAGCTGTAATTTGGCATGGGTATACATATTTATCACGCTGATAAAGTGGTACAGTATAAAATAAACTTTTAACAAAAAAATAGCAACCGACTTCAATAGTAACAGCAGTCATTCACTAAAAAGTTAATAATAATTCTATAAAGACTGATGGTACCGAAGCAACACTTTTGCCGACTTCTTTCTTCCTGAAACGTTATGTTATCTAGAAGTCGGCGTTCTTATATTGGTTTTTATGTTGCTATATCGTAGGAATACGCCGACTTCTAGATAACATAATGTTTCAGGAAGAAAGAAGTCGGCAAAAGTGTTGCTTCGGTACCATCAGTCTTTATAGAATTATTATTAACTTTTTAGTGAATGACTGCTGTTACTATTGAAGTCGGTTGCTATTTTTTTGTTAAAAGTTTATTTTATTTCACATTTTTTAGTGTTGCTGGGTTAAATTGTGAAATATGGGTAGTTCTTGCAAACGTGGTTTTAATATGAAACGAAGTTCAAGTGAGTATAAGTAGCTATGTTAGAGTAGCTTCCTGCTATCAATCTCGAGTTATGTGCTGCCCTTCGTTAAAGAGTTCTATGGTGATGAAGCCAAGATTGAAGGTCAGGTGGGTACACTGGCAATTTTCAAGCAATGCCCTGCAATGAGCACCATAACACAAACTGATTGCCGCAATCCAAAGTTATGTGCTGTCATCCGTTGAGGAGTTCTATGGTGATGAAGCCAGGATCGAAGGTCAGGTGGGTATTCTGGTAATCTCCAAGTAATACCCTTGAATTAGCACCCTAACGCAGTGATTGCCGCTATCTCGAGTTATGTGCTCTGATCCGTTGAGGAGTTCTATGGTGAATATGGTGATGAAGCCAGGATCGAAGGTCAGGTGGAAGAATGATGATTTTCAAGTAATACCTTGTAATCAGCACCCAGGTACAAAGCGATTACCTCAATTTCGAGAGGTATGCTATCATTTTCTGAGGAGTTCCACTGCCTATCTCTGAAGACCTTCATCAGATCATGACCAAACCCAAAATGGGACCTACCTGGAAGTACACTCTTTCAAACAAAAAAATAATTGTTCAAATCGGTTCAGAAATGACGGAGTTATGGAGTAACAACGCCAAAAAAAAAAAAGAAAAAAAAACATACAGTCGAATTGAGAACCGCCTCCTTTTTGAAGTCGGTTAAAAATTTTGAAACAGATCTTTGTTTTTTTGGTACCTACCCTACACGTAAAGTAGGGATGGTTTTTTTTTCTCGTCTATCCCCTAGTGTGGGGTTTCGTTAGATAGGTAATTTAAAAATGTTGGTGATGTGAGAAGACCATTTTTCGATCCAGGGTTCCGTTTGCGAAATATTAAGCTTAAAAGTGTTAATTTTTGTTAGTCAAGTGTGCCCTCCGCCTGCCAGCGAAACATGATATGATATCATATCATATCATATCAAAATATATCAAAATATGATATGATATGCCTAGGCCGATCACGATATGCCTAATTCTACGATGTGCCGACGACATATAGATGCATAAGTGCTCTACATTTTGAGTGTTAGAAATAAAATAATAACCGGCCAAGTGCGAGTCAGACTCGCGTGCGTAGGGTTCCGTATTGTGGATGATGAATTTAATTTAGTCTTTTTTTTTTTTCGTGAATTTATCAACCGCTTTATTTTTTTCTGTAATCTTTTTTAAACGTATTACCATGATTTTTTGCATATTTTTCGGTCCACCAGTTTTGGAGATAAGGGGGGGACATATATTTTTTATGGTTTTTGAAGGATTTCACGAAATAGATGCAATTAAATATAGCCAAACTATATCTATTTTTACAATTAGCTTTTTAATACCTACAATTTAATACCCATATTGTATTTTTACACATTTTTTTTTATTAGGTCATAATTGGCCAATGGAAGTAAAATAAATGAAAAAATATTTTACAACAATACAATATGGGTATCAAATTGTAGGTATTAAAAAGCTGATTGTAAAAATATATACTTTTACTATATTTACTGGCATTGGTTTCGAGAAATCTCTAAAAAGCCCCGAAAATATGTATGTCCCCCTTATCTCCGAAACTGGTAGACCGAAAAATATAAAAAATAAATACATTATAGATCATTACTGGCCAATTACAGAAAACTATAGCGTTAAAAAAAATTAAGCACAAATGAGAAATATAAAAAAGGAAGTAAAATAAATTAAAAAAATATTTTACAAAAATACAATATGGGTATCATATTGTAGGTATTAAAAAGCTAATTGTAAAAATATATACTTTTACTATATTTATTGGCACTGGTTTCGAGAAATCTTTAAGAAATCCCAAAAATATGTATGTCCCTTCCCTTATCTCCAAAACTGGTGGACCAAAAAAGATGAAAAAAATCATGGTAATATGTGTTTACGTAAAGATTATAGGAAAAAAAAACGGTTGAGAAATTCACGAAAAAAAAATGACAAAATTAAATTTATCATCCACAATACGGAACCGTTTTTTCACAGTATGAAGAGTCAAAGTTTGCAAATAAAAAATTTTAAACTCATAAATCGAACAAAAATTATTCTTTTTGGTTTGATTTTGGACTGGGGCTATTCAGGATTCCGAAACAAAAATAAGAATCTTAGAATATGGAATCGTGTAGCTGTGGCGCTGGAAACACTCATCTTACGTGTCGAATTTCACGATATTTATAAAAGTGTCGATAACGATAACTCGAAAACTATCGACTTTCTACTGAGGTCAATTTTGATATTATGGACAGTCATGAGCTGGCCTATCAGCAGGGATGATGTTAACTTTTGGGACAACCTGTATATTTTTATAAGTTAAATTTAACTCGTAAAAAGTGTATTATGTATATCTACATTACAAAATAAACTATTTGAATTATAATAAAGTGCTTTCAGTCCAGGCGACGCGACGTTACCTGCAACACTTGTATAGCTGTAGGGTCGTGCCCCTCGATCAGCTGCGCCACACCGCCGCTCCCGAGCCGCTCGGTCGATGTCTGCAGGAACTCCACGTACTGCGGCAGGCTCTGGGTCTGGTCGACATCGAGCGGGACACTGCAGGCGGCTGCAAGTAGAGACAACTCAATGTGCTGCGTGTCGGACTTGTATACCACTGATAAATTACAGATGTAACTATACTAGGGCACCGAGAGATTGCACATTTGCAACTGCGTTTACATATACAATTTCGTTAACATTTTTATTCAAGTTTGTTGAGTAAATGAATTTTTCCCATGAGATTTAGGCAAGGATCGTAGCTGTTCAGCCTAATTGTCAGTAATTGACGGAGTAAACCAAAGAGATACTCTTTGCCTAGCCCAAGCAAAAGAATAAATATCGGTCGCTGATTGGTTACCTAAAACGGTGTAACCACAACCGTTTGAATTGGACCAATCATAGCGCAAAAAGGGGTGTTACAAATGTTCTGCAAAACTAACAAATAACGTAGGTACTCTAATAATTATAAGAGTTCGTTACAAACTAAACGAACACCCCAACATAGGTGCTTGTAAAACTGTTCTTGATATAGTTAATTAGCTTATTTTAGTAAGGAAGTAGACAGATATGCAGATTTTGTAATCCCTTAAATTAATTTGTAACAAAACAGTACAAACATGCATTACTTACCCGGTAAGGTACTAGTCTGTAAATTTGTGGTATGGAAACCAGTGGTCTGGGGACCAGGGGTTTGTAAACTAATGATCTGTGGGCCAGTGGTCTGGAAACCAGTGGTCTGTGGGCCAGTGGTCTGGAAACCAGTGGTCTGGGGACCAGGGGTTTGTAAATTAATGATCTGTGGGCCAGTGGTCTGGAAACCAGTGGTCTGTGGGCCAGTGGTCTGGAAACCAGTGGTCTGGGGACCAGGGGTTTGTAAATTAATGATCTGTGGGCCAGTGGTCTGGAAACCAGTGGTCTGGGGATCAGGGGTTTGTAAACTAATGATCTGTGGGCCAGTGGTCTGGAAACCAGTGGTCTGTAAACCAGTGGTCTGTAAACCAGTGGTCTGTAAACTAATGGTCTGTAAACTAGTGGTATGTAAACTAGTGGTCTGTAAACTAGTGGTCTGTAAACTAGTGGTATGTAAAATTGCGGTCTGTAAACCAGCGGTCTGGAGACCAGTGGTTTGTAAAGCAGCAGCTCCTAAATTGTTGATCTGCATAGCTTGACTCATTGCAGTGGCATTTACGGCGGTACTCTGTAACAAATTGTGTGGAAAATGTTATTTTACATTAGTTTCGTGAACAACTTTAGACTACATTATTTATGGTACATGAAA
Source organism: Ypsolopha sequella (assembly GCA_934047225.1). Classification (NCBI taxonomy): domain Eukaryota; kingdom Metazoa; phylum Arthropoda; class Insecta; order Lepidoptera; family Ypsolophidae; genus Ypsolopha; species Ypsolopha sequella. The sequence goes on along the minus strand of OW204012.1, from coordinate 16,193,057 downwards.
GAAGCCTCCAGTGTTGTGAATTGAGATACAACCACTCATTACTGCAAATACGTGCACCCTGCACAGTTGTACCGGGATACAACTAACTGACTAATACTTTCACTTCAACTGGCGGTAGACTGGTCGTGACTTGTCACTACTATGACGTCATGAGAAGCCGTACCGGGGGAGTGGTTACAGACAGTTGGTCAGTATCAGTCACTCGTATGTAACCGACATCGGTGTAATTTCCCTGGAAAGTCTGCTTTCATTCTCCAACTTTCGTTTAGAGGAGAAACCCGTGTCGGTAAGTTTTCTGGTTATTTACACTCGTAGTACTTGCTCGTGCAAGTTTCATGTGGGAGGGCGGGCGGTGCACGAGTCTGCATTATGAGTAGCAGGGCCGTAAATAATGCACATCGAGATAAAGGTAATCGGCTAGTTTCGGCTTAGTAGAGCGTCGGATCTGTCGCACGGAGCACTAACATTCCAGTATTTACTAGGAGCTGTTAAGACAATTAAGATTTCTTAATATTTGAATAAAATACACCAAAAAGTTTTTTTAGAAACATGATTGAAAATGAACAATTATTACTAATAAGCGGTAGTAGCTGGGAGGTAGAACGCTGGCCTCTCAATCTTGAGACCTAGTTTCGATCCCGGATCGATAATAAATGCACCAATGAGTTTTTCGGAATTTATGTGCATAATATATTTGTATTATCGAATACTTACCACTTGCTGAACGATGAAGAAAAAAAGTTGTGAGGATCCCAACTAACACCAACTAGTTGCTTAAAAGCTTTGGAGCGGATCTAATTGTTACCTGTGGTTGGTAAAGGAAAGGTCTATATCCTGCTCTAGAACTCTATAACAACAGCTCCGGCGCTAAAAGGGTACATCGCATAACATATCTGGAGCGTATACAATTGTGCCTGAAGGTGGAAATAGCAGCTCTTGTAGCCCTTATTTGGCACCTTGACCAGTGAACGATTTAGTGAACGAGATTATCGTTTAACTCATTCATTTGGGTCTTGTGCGGTGCTAATTTGGGGCATTGGACGTTATATTTGTATTTTCTTTGTAGTGCGTCGTCAGTTGTTATTTTGGTATAATGAAACCATTTTGGAAATTAATCAGATTATGGTGAGTAACTTTTTCTTCTAGTTTTACATGTAAGTGAATAATATGTGGGAACATAATTTTACTGACAATAATAGATGTAATTTCTTTTAAGGTATTCACGCGCCTTCAATTTAATGAGTATTTCGATTAAAATCTACGTAAATTGTAGACGGTAAATATACATTTTTGTTGAAAAATCTCAAAAAAGACAAGTTCTATAGGTCTCTTCATTTATGATTCACTAAAGAAAGTTGTAAACTTTGTTTGCAAGTCGTCAAATAATGTATAATTATCCAAAATATGTGAATAAACATTCAATATTATCAGATACCATATTTGAAACATGGCGACGGCAAGATGCGCTCATTGGTTCCAATTTTCACCCGTTTGCTTCCTCTTTGCAGGCCAAAGTGCTAAAAATCACAATTTTACTCTAGTACGTTTTAAATAGGGGCCATATGAGTGAAATTAATAAACTAAAGTTGTTATTTTCTGTGTTCTAGATATAAAGAGCAAAATGGCGTCGGCATGGTGTATCAAGGCTTTTGAGCAAATTCAATTTCATATATTCAAGAACTATGGCTAACAAAAGAGTTCTTTTAAGCACCAGAAGCTCCACCAGAAGTTGATGAAGAATCTTATAGCCCCCATCTACAGAGCCTCAGAGTCACTAATAGTACTCACTTATGATTAAAGCTATTAATACCTGTTTTGTTTATATATATAATCATAAAGAAAGATACGATACTTTTATTTTTATATAGCCTTATTTACTGATACCTTTAATGAAAAAGAAACGTTTTTATTTTAATCCTTAATTGGCTTCTAATTATAAAAGGATCATTATGTAGAGAAACGAACAGAAACAAATAAATACGATATATGAAATAAATAATGATTTTAGTGGTATAACGCTTCTAAAAATGCCCCTTGTGCAATTTTTGGTGTCAAAACAATCACTATTTTCACATTTATACGTACTATAGTGGGGCAAGAGTGGATTTTGCGTGTGTTAAGCGACAGTTGCCTCTCAGTGATTTTTGTATCCCTTTTGCCACTGTTAGATACATAAAATGTATAATTGGATCTCTTTTACTACTTCTATTGGTATATGGCACTCTTATGCCGTTGTGAGTGATAAAACAGTAGCAAATTGCGCCGCTTCGAACCTCTCAGTGGCGTTAATAAAGAATATGCAACCCATAGTTGATTTTAAAGCTGAGTGCTATTTCTCACTGCTAAGCAACGTAATACTGCTTTTTCCACCCGTGTAACACATATATAAACCTTCAAGATATAAGATTAGTTGCAATTTTCACTAATGTGTTAGTTGGAGACACCTGCATGCCCTAAAAAGCGGTTATTTGTGCCCCAAGTTCGGCGATAGGGTTCACCACCCATCACGTTGGGACGTAATAATCGTCGGTGAAACTCGGGTGTACCGAGTGTGGACTGGTGACTTGCATTTATCGGGGATTCATGTCGTGACGATATATTTAATTATTACGAATAAATTGTTCGTTTCTTTTACGAAATATTTATAAACATTGTAAATAATTTTGCTAACTGTGTATAGGGTTCCCTCTTTTTATTTTTGATGCCATTGTATAATTTTATGTTGGGGGTTTTAACAACTCTGTATATATGTATTGAAGTGGACGTGACTGCACTCTTATAAAGTTGTACAACGACTGGCGCGAGGGACAAAACAAAACGTCACTATTGTACTGAGTGACAGAGACGATGCTCTACGAAGCCGAAAATAGCCGCTTATCTCCCTCTTTAGCTCGATGTGCATTGTTTATGGCCCCGCACTGTAAGAGTGTTCAGCGGAATATTGCAAACTAACAATATAGCTATTAGTAAAATAAAAGAACAGTACCTGCTGTGTCGCGAGTGACCCGGTGAACAACTTGAGCTTCCCGTCCATTCCCATCATCATCAGTGGACCTGTGGGCACTGAACCACGTCAAATACGCTTTAAATTTTGTTTCTACGGAAAAACGTTAGTGTTATGGTAGCAACAAATTATGAAAACGGGCCAAGTGCGTGTCGGGCCACGCGCAGTGTAGGGTTCCGTAGTTGCCCTGCATGATATGCGGACTTCTTCTCCAAGTACATTTTATAAGTCTGTCGACTAATACAGATCGCGCCAAACTTCTAGTACGCTCGGAAGTTGCTCTTCCCAAGAACGGCCCATACATTTTGTTCCTGCTGATGCGAATCGCCCCGTGTTTAGAGGGGAGTAAAAGTTATGCGCGATCTGTACTCGTTAACTTGTAAAGCCTACTTAGCTGTGATAGTTTTTCTTTGAATTTCGTTATAGACGGAGAGCTAGCGACCAAATCGGTCATGTGGCTTCAGCTGTATTGAAACTCCGTTAGCTACTTCCCTGAACAACCTTTTCCGATAATCTTCGTGCTGGTAGGCCGCGGGCGGTGGGTGCGGGTGTAGTAGGGTGGGGAAAAAATGAAAAAAATGTGGGCTCAGCGACTTTATTTTTTTTTTAAAACAGTTGCTCTGTACTCCCTGTGCACCGAAAAAAAAAATTAAATCGATCGGGTGGTGGGAAGGGGTTGCCAGCGTTAATTAAAAGTACCAAAATAATAATAATTTTCATGTGGGCTCAGATATGAGGATTGTACCGTGAAGGACACTTATATATTAAGCAGATATGTACAGGTTGGCAAGTTCGGAAGAGTCGTAAAAGGCAGCTTCTCTACTTTCCATCCTGTATATCAAGTGAGAACCGATTAAGTGACAACGTGGCCGAAAATGGGGTAATGATGTTTTAGAGCTACACATTTTCTGAAAACTAAAAACGTGCACTTAGCTGGTTCTCGTGGTATACTCTCGATATATTGTGTGGTGTTCTGTAACCAGGGTTCAATCAAGGGTAGATTTAATATAGAACCAAAAGCAACAACTTACATTTGACAGCTTCACTTGTGTCGGCTTGAGACCCAACCATAGCCGCACTCTCATCTATTCCGGGAACTGGAAACGAGACCGGAATCCCGGGAACTGTCCCGGACTTCCCGGGCGAATTCGACACTATCGTCCCGGCCGGTATCGAGATGGTGAAGGATTTTGTCTGCGATTGTAAACAGGGAATCGTTATCGGAACAATATTGGACGGAACAACGGTTTGTGACTTTGTTGCATCATTTTGTACCTCATCCGGACAAACCGGTACTTCAACACAGTCCGACGAATCATCTTCATCAATATTTAGCGGGCTTCTACTGATTTCTCGCTCATTGTCAACAGTTTCATTCACAGAAACCTGTACATTCTCAATCGGTTTGACAGTGACGACCGTTTTCCTCGGTCTATGTATTCGTTTAGTTTCGTCGATCGTCAGAGTAGGCTCGTCATCGCTGTCGGACAACTGAAACGATTCTAGACCCATTCTCTGTTGTTGGTTGAACTTCGCCAAGTTGCTCTTCGTTAGCTGATGTGTGACGGGCGGCGCTTCGGACTGGTTCAAGAACTCGTGCAACTTGTCCTCGGGCACTTTGATGTAGACCTTGTTCGTCTTGGGCTCGACGATGTTGGTGACGAGCTCGGTCCTCGGTCCGGGAGGTTTGTTCGGGTTGAACTTCGGCGGCGGTTTAAAGCCGAACACTTCGCTCGCCAGGTTTCTCTCTCTGGAAGGTAAAGTCTTAGTAAGCAAGTCTCGTATTTTGTTTTGTTATTTTTAGTTATTCAGTTGATTTTTTTTAAAACACACTGGCAGAATGGGGTAGATGAAAACCAGCGCTATCAAAAAGTTGTTCTTTTTCGATAGCATATAGCTGAGCTTCGTCCGTTATCAATTTTAATTGATTAATTTTAGCTTTATAATTTATTATTTAAATTTTTTGTACCATTATGTCCCTGTATATGTAAATTATTTTGCTTGATAAAAAGTTTTCTTTGTTTTCTTTCATACGTATATACATAATACGTACATATACTGACGCCTGTCTCCCAGAGGGGTAGGCAGAGACTACAGATTTCTATCTGCTACGATCCTGACATAATGTAGTAGTAGCGCAGTGTGTTATGATCGTAACAGATATGTCATCCCTGCCTGCCCATCAATAATGTAGTAGTAGCGCGGTGTGTTATGATCGTAACAGATATGTCATCCCTGCCTGCCCATCAATAATGTAGTAGTAGCGCGGTGTGTTATGATCGTAACAGATATGTCATCCCTGCCTGCCCATCAATAATGTAGTAGTAGCGCAGTGTGTTATGATCGTAACAGATATGTCATCCCTGCCTGCCCATCAATAATGTAGTAGTAGCGCAGTGTGTTATGATCGTAACAGATATGTCATCCCTGCCTGCCCATCAATAATGTAGTAGTAGCGCAGTGTGTTATGATCGTAACAGATATGTCATCCCTGCCTGCCCATCAATAATGTAGTAGTAGCGCGGTGTGTTATGATCGTAACAGATATGTCATCCCTGCCTGCCCATCAATAATGTAGTAGTAGCGCAGTGTGTTATGATCGTAACAGATATGTCATCCCTGCCTGCCCATCAATAATGTAGTAGTAGCGCAGTGTGTTATGATCGTAACAGATATGTCATCCCTGCCTGCCCATCAATAATGTAGTAGTAGCGCGGTGTGTTATGATCGTAACAGATATGTCATCCCTGCCTGCCCATCAATAATGTAGTAGTAGCGCAGTGTGTTATGATCGTAACAGATATGTCATCCCTGCCTGCCCATCAATAATGTAGTAGTAGCGCAGTGTGTTATGATCGTAACAGATATGTCATCCCTGCCTGCCCATCAATAATGTAGTAGTAGCGCAGTGTGTTATGATCGTAACAGATATGTCATCCCTGCCTGCCCATCAATAATGTAGTAGTAGCGCAGTGTGTTATGATCGTAACAGATATGTCATCCCTGCCTGCCCATCAATAATGTAGTAGTAGCGCAGTGTGTTATGATCGTAACAGATATGTCATCCCTGCCTGCCCATCAATAATGTAGTAGTAGCGCAGTGTGTTATGATCGTAACAGATATGTCATCCCTGCCTGCCCATCAATAATGTAGTAGTAGCGCGGTGTGTTATGATCGTAACAGATATGTCATCCCTGCCTGCCCATCAATAATGTAGTAGTAGCGCAGTGTGTTATGATCGTAACAGATATGTCATCCCTGCCTGCCCATCAATAATGTAGTAGTAGCGCGGTGTGTTATGATCGTAACAGATATGTCATCCCTGCCTGCCCATCAATAATGTAGTAGTAGCGCGGTGTGTTATGATCGTAACAGATATGTCATCCCTGCCTGCCCATCAATAATGTAGTAGTAGCGCGGTGTGTTATGATCGTAACAGATATGTCATCCCTGCCTGCCCATCAATAATGTAGTAGTAGCGCGGTGTGTTATGATCGTAACAGATATGTCATCCCTGCCTGCCCATCAATAATGTAGTAGTAGCGCAGTGTGTTATGATCGTAACAGATATGTCATCCCTGCCTGCCCATCAATAATGTAGTAGTAGCGCAGTGTGTTATGATCGTAACAGATATGTCATCCCTGCCTGCCCATCAATAATGTAGTAGTAGCGCAGTGTGTTATGATCGTAACAGATATGTCATCCCTGCCTGCCCATCAATAAAGGCGTGCGTTATCTATTTATGATAAATCCGTTTTTCGGAAATAAACAACGCGGATTTTGCAAACATTTCATCATACATAACAATCCGAATATTTCCCTAAAAATAAATATTTTAATACAATGAAGCAAATAACTTAAAAAATTAATTGTAGCGACAGACGTGCCCGCTAACTAATGTTCTCAAATTAAATCACATGAGTGACATCCTCAAATGTTACATGTTAGAGTTATAGATAGATAAGATATATAAAATGTAAGATATTGTGGTAGGTTTTAGAGAAAAATATGTAAAATAATAAGGTAGAATAGTAAAAGTGGAAGAGCGTTGTCGCCAACAAACTACTCAGTAGTTTGGCGAGATTATTATTTGTAACTACGTATGATGTTTTGATAAAATAAATGAAAAAAAAAAATACAAGTTCAATTCAAATAATCCGACAAGGATCCACTTACACAGGCAAGGATTACGATAAGAAAACCGCAAACAGATCCCTGTCCACATAAATATATAAATATATTCACCTGATCCACTCTTTGTAGTCATCTTGTTGCTCGATAGCAGGGGGCGGCAGCTTGTTCTGGAATGATGTACCGGTGTATTCATTCATGAGTGAAATGACATCATTCATTTTTTTTTTACTACGGATTTACAACAAAATTTCCCCGCAGTATTATTGCAATAAATACAGCTACGATAGCTCAGGGGTAGAACACTGGCCTTTTAATCTTGAGATATAGATTCGATCCCCAGTCGGACATGCACCAATGGGTATTTCGGAATTTATATGTATAGTATTTGTTCTTACTTACCAGTTGCTGAACGGTGAAGGAAAACATCGTAAGGAAACCTGTATGCCCTAAAAAGCGTGTATTTGTGCCCGAAGTACCGCGATAGGGCTCACCACACATCACGTTGGGACGTATAAATCGTCAGTGAAACGCGGGTATACCGAGTGTAGACTGTTACTTGCATTTTCACAGTTCACACTCAGAACCCCCTCGGGGATTCATGTCGTGACGACATATTTGTTTATATTTAAATTTCTGCAAACATGTTGTGTGACCCCCTTCAATCTAGTGTCTGGGTCAATCAACTTTTTTACCCACACCACTTTTGGAGTCTTTGTCAGTAGGTATTTAACCATTGGCTCTTATCTTTCCTAAAATGATTTTGTTCGCTAGCTACTAGATAATATTGAAAAAAAAAAATATTAAGAATTCTCTGTAATACTTAACAAATGTATGGTAACTCAGTGGACGAGTTTGTCCCCGAGTTACTATGGAAAGAGTGTGCTGTCAACTGAGTTGCCCCGGAATTTTGTTGAAAATTACAATTATTATGAAATATTATTTGATTCGAAAGATACTCAATGATTTGTTTATACCTATATCATATTTTTATATTAAGCAAAAAAGGTACCCGTTAGACTTGCTTTTTTAAAAGAATAAGCGTTGTGGGTAAAAAAGTTGATTGACCAATCTACCCATAGACACCAATGTCGCGACATAATACCGTCCTTGTCTCACAACAGAGAGATTGTCACAGAACATGTTTGCCGTCGTTTGGTTGGAATTCATCTAATCCCCTTAAATAAAAAACAATAAGTCTGTGGCGATATCAGATTGTCATGTAAGAGTGAGACAGAACTATCGGCGCACGAGCCGAGTGTGACCGAGCGATCTTCCGATCGATTCGTGTATCTCCGTCGGACTAGTCCAGTCGCTGAAATACCTCGATGCACGCCGGAGGGCTGCTCGTTTGCGCTCCGCCGACTACCGAGTTATGTACGCGTACCTATGTATTGCTAAATATTGTGTTTCCTTGATAAGGTGTTGTGGATATTAAATAAAACTGTATCGTGAACATATACGTGTTTAACTTATAAACCTGTCCAACTACACCTACAAGTCATTAACTTATAAACCTGTCCAACTACACCTACAAGTCATTAACTATGAAATTGCCGAAATTTTCTTACAGATTCACAAGTTCATAATTCCTGTAATTCAATAGCTATTTCCATTATTTGTTTATTGTTTGAAAATTGATTTCAAGGTTTTAAATCTACGTATTAAATTTTGTTTTTTTTTGTCAGTTTAATATCTAAAATTAAATCAAAAACAGTACGTCCTAAATGCCATCCATTTCCATGATAGCATTCGTAATATATTTTATACTACACCTGCTCGGAAAGTACCTTCTTTCTTTGTTGAAAACGATGCAGAAAATACGTCATTACTGTCATATAAATATGCGGGCGGCAAAAGTGTATGAAATAGTATATTTCATTACGAGTGCGGAAAGCCTGTCATTGCAAAGAGTTCCGACAAATGTCTACCCGAGCCGAGGCGCAGCCGAAGGTGAGGGTTGACAGTCGGAACAAGTTGCAATGACGGTTCCGCACGTGTACTGAACGACTATTTTTAATACAGTTGCGAAAAAATGAAGCAATTTAATAAAATAATAAAAACACAATAAACTCAACTAATACTTCACGCAATAAATTCGTAGTACATATGTAGATATGTAGCGACTTTTTGACTTTTTCGGTAAAATGTTCTCCGAAGCATTTTGTGCAATTATACTGAGTTGCGGTGGTGTCAATTCAAATAAAATATCGTCGAAATTACTCATTTTGTGCAACAAACAACTAAACCCGCAAAGAAAATTTTTGGAAAATGCCGCTAACCGTAATAGTATTTTTCATTACGAGTGCGGAAAGCCTGTCATTGCAAAGAGTTCCGACAAATGTCTACCCGAGCCGAGGCGCAGCCGAAGGTGAGGGTTGACAGTCGGAACAAGTTGCAATGACGGTTCCGCACGTGTACTGAACAACTATTTTTAATACAGTTGCGAAAAAATGAAGCAATTTAATAAAATAATAAAAACACAATAAACTCAACTAACTAATACTCCACGCAATAAATTCTTCGTATGTAGATATGTAGCGACTTTTTGATCTTTCCGGTAAAATGTTCTCCGAAGCATTTTGTGTAATTATACTGAGTTCCGGTGGTGTTAATTCAAATAAAATATCGTCGAAATTTCTCATTTTGTGCAACAAACAACTAAACCAGCAAAGAAAATTTTTGGAAAATGGCGCCAACCGTAAAAGAATATAAGCAGAGATTTTTTTTGTTTTCTTCACCCATTCGGGGTAGGCAAAGGGAACTTTGCCCATACAGCCAAGTCTTCAGTAGAATTTTTTTATTGATATGAAATGAAAATGAAATTTAATGAGATGAAACCTAACCTAACTCATTGAATCAAATCATTAAATCTGATATTGAAACAAATTAGTACCTTCTTTTTAGAAATATTTGCATGAATCGTAAAAACTTCTATGATTTTTTTTTTGTAAAAAGTTCGTGGTTGGTTTTTTTTTTTTAATAGACATTATTTTGACAGTTGGGAAAGAGAACGCACGAGTTCGGAAAAGGTAAAGAAAAAGCTCGAGTATGTAATAGCCTACATCCCGAACGCTATACGTCCCTGCAATACGCCACTTTTTGAGCAACTGTATTAAAAAAGAATATAAGCAGAGATTTTTTTTTGTTTTCTTCACCCATTCGGGGTAGGCAAAGGGAACTATGCCCATACAGCCAAGTCTTCAGTAGAATTTTTTTATTGATATGAAATGAAAATGAATTTTAATTAGATGAAATGAAATGAAACCTAACCTAACTCATTGAATCAAATCATTAAATCTGATATTGAAACAAAATAGTAGCTTCTTTTTAGAAATATTTGCATGAATCATAAAACTTCTTTAATTTTTTTTTAGTAAAAACTTCGTGGTTGTTTTTTTTTTTAATAGACATTATTTTGACAGTTGGGAAAGAGAACGCACGAGTTCGGAAAAGGTAAAGAAAAAGCTCGAGTATGTAATAGTCCACATCCCGAACGCTATACGTCCCTGCAATACGCCACTTTTTGAGCAACTGTATTAAAAATTCATTGTTAACGTGCTTGAGCGGGCAGAAAAAGTGTATGCAAATCCATTGTTAACGTGCTGTTTTTTTTTTTAATAACATAAAGAATGAGCAAGTGGCCAAGTGGCCAGTATTATTTTGCGAACTCGTACATAAAACTCGAAAAAAGATACTGGCCACTTGCTTTTCCTGCACATAATACAAAATACGAAAATCTCGTAAGAAGGAAATAAAAGGTTGGAAAAAAGGCGCGAAGACGTGATGGCGTCGTTTTTTTGTTTTATTGAAAAAATATTGCAATTTGGGTGTTTTGATCAACAATAGTGATAGGATATTGTGAATTAAAATCGCCGTAACCTGTGTAGTGTGTTGTTCAATGGAACAAAAGTGCGGGCTGTGCCTTTTCGTGTGTTTTTTCTAACCCTGTTGTATTTGCGTTACAAGGCTATCATTATAGCGGAAACGTCAGGACAGTGACTTAGACAGGACAGACCTTTCAGATGATCCTCAACAGAAGAGGATAGTGCATATAAACATAAAAAACTATAACGTCAAACATGGCTGTATGGGCTAAGATCCCTTTGCCTTTCCACTTAGTGGGAAAATGAAAAAAGGAAATAAAAAGTGACAATCGCACGCGAGTCAGTCGGTTTCTTTTACTGTATCTTGATTAAAAGTAAAATGATACTATTTCCTCGCATGTGTAGTACCTTGGCTTCGCCTCGGGCCTCAAACTACACCCTCGTTGGTAATCTTCCCCTTTCTTCCCTCGGTGAACAATGTACTATTACAGTTGACACTTTTTAAGAAATTAATTAATGTTGCTGTTAGCTTAATGTTGTCTCATTCAACGCAACTTACTAACACTGAATACTGATAAGACTAAATACATTACCTTTACAATGAGAAACCCACAACAACCAACATGTGGAAAAACAATCAGAACTCATTGTTCTCCTACAAATCGGAAGGATTGTATTGTATGGCCGCTCATCCACAAAATTAATTCCATTAAATATCTAGTCTTTCCTTTCGCCAACATATTGACGTACTTGCTTCCAGAGTCCGCAAGCTTATTTTTGTCTTCAAAAAATTACGATGCATTGCAAACAAGAAATTGTTCTACCAAGTATATTCAGCCTTATGTCAATCTACAGTGTGTCCCTCGTGCAAGTGTACATCCGAAAAGGGGTGAAACTAGAACTTATTTTAACGAAAAACAAATTTTTTTTTTTTAGAAAATCTTTGTTTTATAAATTTACGTTTTAAATTATTTTTTGCCTACCATTGAGACTATATATAAAATATGTCATAACTTTTGATCTATCGCGAGTAATGCAATGAAATAAAACTGATATAATGCTTAAGAATAGAGGTTGTATACCAAATCAACTCAACTTTTTTTTCTTTGTTTTTGTCGACATATTTAGATCCAGTTTCACCCACTTTCGGATGTGCACTTGTACGAGGGACACACTGTATACTAACATACTGTATTTCATCATGGGGCGGAGCTCCTAAGACCACTCTGATTACTCTTGAACGAGCTCAAACCTTTTGGCCATTTTACTTCCCAACCAGGGAACTATATCAATGTTGTTCCGTCCTAACTATGTTATTGACTATACGCCAACCGTTTCACCGATACAATTTGGGCATTAACAAGGCAAGTGTCGTTCTTAGGACGACGACGCGGCGTCCACCGTCGTTGTCAAACGGACACTGGCAACCGCCGATCGGCGAGCACCTCGCGCGGCATTAGTCAACAACAATCACACGTGAGTGTACAAGCCGCATCTAATAATAATTTAGTATGTCAGCTCAAACGAGTTTTAAAAACATTAGAGTATATTAATTCACATATTATCGTGTTTTCAATTTGGCACTTATTCGTATAAAACCTTACTTTCCGCACGTGTAACTTAAATAACTATTAAAATGGTGGTTGAAGTATGGATTTCTGACAGAAGTCCATACTTCGGCCGCCATTTAAGAAAATATTTTTATAGGCACGGGTTATGTTAAGATGTTCTTAGTGGGAAGTTGAACTTGTAACAGCGATATGGGGTGATAATACTTTATATTACGTCTATTGTCCTTGTCTAGAATTCCGTACCCCAAAGGGTAAAACGGAACCCTATTAATGTCAATCTGCTGCCTGTCTGTCTGTCCGTCCATTCGTCTATTTGTCCGGTCTCCAGCTTGTAAACGAAATCCCATCAAAAACATAAAATGTACAAAAATGTCAAGTCGCGCAATGCAATCTTTCCACCGTAAAAAGTTGTGAGATCTTTATAGCAAAGGCTCTATCTTTAGAACGGTAATACATACAACTACAAGTTTAAACTATGGGCAGTCTGTAGTAAATACTTTTAAGTACAATAATGAAAATTAGGGTTCCGTACTAAATAGGTACCGAATTGTTTGTCAGGCGTTACCGTTTTATCCCTTTGTTTTTTGTCGCTTTAATGTTGCTATGGCATCTATATTGTTGTTATTTACTTTTAGGGTTCCGTACTTGTATTGTGTAGGGGTACGGAACCCTTTATGCGCGAGTCCGATTCGCACTTTACCGGTTTTATTTTTTATTTTTCGCACTTTAACGGTTTTATTTTTTATTTTTACTACTTGCTTTATTTTCGAAAATAAAGGTATACATTTTTTTACACTTTTTACCATCTAGCGTCACGAGGTAGAATTTTTCGTGGTAGATGTCTTTAATGCAAAGCAGTATACTACCAACGTCATCTAGTGTCATACAAATTTATAGATGCAGGTTGAAACATACATTTGTATAGACTTTGTATGGAAATATTAAATTACCAACCGCAAATAACCTTTTTATATTTTTTTGTTGCAATGTACACTTAACACTAACCGCATGCAAAATTTCAAGTTTGTAGGCCTGCTAGAACACCTTTAGACTTTTGATGATGTGTCAGTCAGTCAGTTACAAAATAAGGGAACTTTGACTTGAGATATTTCGTAATCAAATATAGGTACAAACTTGTAATTTGGGGGTAGAAGTAGGTTCAGTAAGAACTCTTGGTAACTGAAATTTCAGACTTCTAGCTTTACCCACAACGAAGATATAGGTGGGTTGAAAGAGCCGTGAGTTGCCTCGAGAAAAGGATGGTACGGCCGTTCCGCGTTTTTTTTTTTACGAGACTCGGCGGGGGCACTGCCGTGCCCCCAGATGAAATAGAAACATGAAAATTTTATATTTTGTACAGAATTTTGACCTTAACTGACTTTTGAATTTTGAATTTTGAGTAGGATATTGTATTAAAAATTTAATTTAATTATTTTTCAGGGAGGTTCATACATGAAAACCTGTTTTTTTTTTTTTTTCTTACCCCGTCGTGTGGGGTGTGTCATTGTCTTTTGTGTCGAGAGTCGAGACAGCGGCATTTCCTTAGACGCGGCGGTAGATGTCAGTCGGGGGAAGGGCCCGCTTTGCATCGTCTTGCTAAACGTAATATAGTCACCTTGTCCTTCTCTTTCTGCAGCTTGATCGCCTTACGTCGCTCGCGTCGCTCGCTTTTCTGATGCAGCTGCTTCGCCTTCCGCTTGGCGTGGCTCGCGGCGCTCCACGGGACCAGGGGCGGGGACGGTGACTGGACATTCACATACATTATATACTTTATTGTACATAAACTTAAATAACTTAACACTAATAAAAGTTAAATGAGACTTGAGGATAATTCATGATTTATATAAAAACGGCTCACCTCAATACGTGCTATGATCGGGAAAGCCGACCAGTTTCAGCAGATTTAGACTGCCTTCATCTGGGCGAGTGAACACGTTTACGCGACGACGTTACGCCTCACACTGAGTCGGCTTTCCCGATCATAACACGTATTGAGGTGAGCCGTTTTTATATAAATCACTAATAAAAGTCTTCTTGTACGAGTTCCACTATTTTATTTACTTGATTACTGCGACTAGTTTCGTCTATTTGACATCGTCGGGCTGATTGGAATAGGTACTCTGTTTTAGGCAAAGAATTTCTGTCGTTGTATATATCGTCAGTTCATTGATTTATACACACTGGAACTTAAAACCACAACGTTGAATTTAAATACGTAAAAATCTATCAACTGATAAGACCTGTCATTCTAATCAAGCTAAAATGTAAAGAGTATGGGCGCTAAACACCGTTTTACCTTTTTCTCAGCCTCTTTTTTCTCAGTTGCTTTCTTTTCGGCTTCCCTTTTGTCGGCCTCCCTTTTGTCGGCCTCTCTTTTGTCGGCCTCTCTTTTGTCGGCCTCCCTTTTTTCGGCCTCTCTTTTGTCGGCCTCTCTTTTCTCGGCTAGTAATCTCTCTGCCTCTATTTTGTCCTCCTGCCTCTTCTCGACTTTTCTCTCTGCCTTGCGTTGAAGCCGCTCTTTTCTGAGTATTAGTTGGTGCTCCAACGCCTGTCGACAATTAAACAATATTCTAACTTGAAGGTAACATATACTAGATCAGGGATGGGGAAACTACGGCCCGCGGGCCATCTCCGGCCCACGAAGCGTTGAAATCCGTCCCACGACCAACAAACAAAAATCAAGTGAAGTTTTCGTATTGTTAGAAATTTCACAGCTAACTTGAAAGGAGACGGTCAGTTCCCCATAAGCAAAATGCCTTAAGAGTGTACACAAATATATTGTGGTCAATGATAAAGAACAAATTCAGAATAACACGGTTTGACTATCCATTTAAAACGGACACAATCTTATAATAACTTTTTATGATAAATCGTTTTTATTTTGAGGTTATTTTCATATGGCATTGCGAAAATAAACTTAAGCGCGTTTGAAACGTTCATAGTTGTAACAATGTTTCACGATGATTCTGAAACATTGTTACAACTATGAACGTGTCAAACATTATGCTCAAATGTCAGTCGTAATGTAATCTCTATCAGAATCCAGAATAAAAGCATGAATCGTGAAATAAAAAGCTGTGACTGCCGATTGCGTCACGCATGACTCTTATCAAAGCACGCTGGAAGCGTAGTTTGTGGACTATTTGGTAGATGGCGCCCTTTCGTTTCGTTCGGTGTTCGCTCTCATGACTGGCTGCGACATTAAGTACTTATATAATTTTAATATGTGTGTCCGTGTTATTATGAAAGTGAAACTAGCTACGAATAAATCTAACAGAAATTATAGTATAAATTTATTTCATGTACGCGGTTAAGGCCGATTCTGACCATCTCCTTTAATTTAATTTCAATTTGCAATTTCTTCCTTATTTCAATGTTTATTTTATAATATTGCACAAAATATTAGTGTTTCAGAAAATACATACTAATATTTTTATTTCAGTAAATAATATAGCCAAAAATGCAATAATTTGGCCCGCCATATATTTCGTTAGTAAATATTGGCACGCGAAGGAAAAAGTTTCCCCATCCCTGGTCTAGATCGTTCAATAAGGCCCAAGACTAACTTGGAGATGGCGCATATGTTAAAAACTCTTTTGATTTTTAGAAAGTACTGGCCATCAAATAATTTGTGTCAAGTTTTTTTCAAAATCGAACATTTAAATATTGAGTGAAAGACATTTAAGCGACGCTACTTTTGTAATTCCGAAAACAATGGAAAAAAACCGGCCAAGTGCGTGTCGGGCCACGCGCAGTGTAGGGTTCCGTAGTTGCCCTGCACAATATGCGGACTTCTTCTCCGAGTACATTAAATTTTATAAGTTTGTAGACTAATACAGATCGCCCCAAACTTCTAGTACGCTCGGTAGATGCTCTTCCCAAGAACGGCCCATACATTTTGTTCCTGCTGATGCGAATCGCCCCGTGTTTAGAGGGGACTAAAAGTTTGGCGCGATCTGTACTCGTAAATTTGTAAAGCCTTCTTAGCTGTGATAGTTTTCCTTTTAATTTCGTTATGTATACTACTGCAGTGATTTTTTTCACGTCTCCAAATACAACCGTTTCACTGGCAGGGGGGGGGGGACACTTGACTCTTACAAAAATTAACACTTTTAAGCTTAATATTTCGCAAACGGAACCCTGGATCGAAAAACGGTCTTCTCACACCACCAATATTTTAATTACCTATCTAACGACACCCCACACTAGGGGATAGATGAGAAAAAAAAATCTTTCAAAATTTTACTGTACCACTTTATCGGCGTAATAAATACAAGGTGAATTTGTAAACATCGTCCAAATTCATACTTGAGCCTTGGTAAGAGATCAGTACCATGAACCAAAAAATTTTTTGTAAAATTTATAAAATTAAATTTCGACTCCCCATAGTGATTCAGTCAGGACTGGGAGTGAATTACTATGGGAAGTCGAAATTTCATTATACAAATTTCACAAAAATTGTTATCGATTCATGATACAAAATTATTTTTACAAATACAAAAATTATTATTTTTATTGGATCAAAAAATCTTAACCTAAAAATTACAATGTTAAGGCTAAGGTATTCACAAAAATTATGTGTTCAACTGAAACTTAAGTAAGGCAAAGCCTGTCATTTAAGAGTCAGTTGCTTCTGCTTGTAGGGACACAGTTTAGTTAATACAGGTAGCCGAAAAAGAGAAAAGCATGCAATTTATTAAAGCGTATTTAAATTTACAAAATTATATAAAAATTAACATGAGTGTATGTAAGTATGTGTGTGTATATGTGAGAGGGTGTGTAAATGTAAGTATGAGTGTGTGAGAAGATGATGCTGATCACTTACCGAGCCTCTAGCATGAATTTGGACGATGATCAAAAAGTCACCTTGTATGTATACTCATGCCAAATTACAGCTTTCTAGTACTAATAGTCTCTAAGCTAAGCCGCAGACGGACAGACAGACAGACAGACGGACACGGCGAAACTATAAGGGTTCCTTGTTGTTGACTACGGAACCCTAAAAAGGTAAAAAAAACAAATTTGATCGCGGTAGAGCCGATTAAATATTAAATGTTTATCTGGCCAAGCGCACACCATTAATGTAAATAACAACTAACCTCTCTAACGTCAGAGTCCACGACATCGTCGTCGTCGTCGAAGGTGCTACAGTCGAGGATCGCTTGTATCTGCTTGTCGACGGCGCGGGAGTCCTTCGCTATTTGCTCCTTGCTGTTCTCTAGGAGGTGGGCGCAACAACACTTGCACTTCGACTTGCCGCATCTGTGGAGACAGTTTGTACAAAAGTCACGTTGCTTTTCTTCCAACTATTGCGCAGAAAAATTATTATGTTATGTTGTCAGCATCGAGCAACTAGCCCCAAGAGAGCTAATCCAGGAACGTCCGATTCCGGCAACTAGCAGCAGGCAGCAGCACGTGTTGCGGGTACATTGCTGGAAGTGTATCTGCTTGTCACCGCCGTACTTGCGCTGTAGCTTGGGTATATTGCTGAAAGTGTAGTTACCCGTGTAGCTGCTTGTCACCGCCGTACTTGCGCTGTAGCTTGGGTATATTGCTGTAAGTGTAGTTACCCGTGTAGCTGCTTGTCACCGCCGTACTTGCGCTGTAGCTTGGGTATATTGCTGTAAGTGTAGTTACCCGTGTAGCTGCTTGTCACCGCCGTACTTGCGCTGTAGCTTGGGTATATTGCTGTAAGTGTAGTTACCCGTGTAGCTGCTTGTCACCGCCGTACTTGCGCTGTAGCTTGGGTATATTGCTGTAAGTGTAGTTACCCGTGTAGCTGCTTGTCACCGCCGTACTTGCGCTGTAGCTTGGGTATATTGCTGTAAGTGTAGTTACCCGTGTAGCTGCTTGTCACCGCCGTACTTGCGCTGTAGCTTGGGTATATTGCTGTAAGTGTAGTTACCCGTGTAGCTGCTTGTCACCGCCGTACTTGCGCTGTAGCTTGGGTATATTGCTGTAAGTGTAGTTACCCGTGTAGCTGCTTGTCACCGCCGTACTTGCGCTGTAGCTTGGGTATATTGCTGTAAGTGTAGTTACCCGTGTAGCTGCTTGTCACCGCCGTACTTGCGCTGTAGCTTGGGTATATTGCTGTAAGTGTAGTTACCCGTGTAGCTGCTTGTCACCGCCGTACTTGCGCTGTAGCTTGGCGGCGATGCGGCGCCGCGCGTCGTTGATGGCGCAGTGTTTGCGTGCCAGGCAGCAGTACGTGTTGCGGGTACCTTGTCGGAAGTCCTACGAGACAGAACGGGTTTACTATAGATTTACGAGATCGTGTGCGACAATCCCGCGGGGTGACAGACGTGGGCGGGGGCGAGGTAGCGGTCTTGTTTGACTGTACACACCACACTCTAGTTTTAGGTAATTCAAAGTATTTAGATTCATTGTTACAACGACCTTGGACAGTTGGACCATTTCAGTTTCTGTAAAAAGGTAATGAAGTATGAATTAATTAATGAATAGAGACTTTACTTGTACAAACACGAAATAATAGTAGTTTTCAAAACATTTGCTCAAAAAATGCATTTACAAAGCCTGTATACATTGTTCGAAAGTTAAACATTTCGCACCATACAATGGAACGTGCGGTTAAATGGGTACTCTCACCTAAGTACCTATTTTACCGCATTTTCCGTTGTATAGCGCGCCGTGCGTATTCTTTACGTTTTTTTTTAATTTCCATAAAAAATATATAAGAATTCCACCAAGGAGTTTGAAATTGCTGATTATAGCAATAAGTAATTGCGCACGACTTGTGGCAAGGCACGTAGCCTCGCCAGTTCTCTTCCTTCCCGACATTGTATAGTATTGACGTGTTTTCTTGTGTGGTTTTAGCCACTGGATTATATCGGACTACTAACAGTTAACCTGTGTTTCACTCAGTTAACACCAACCTGCCAAAAATATTTAACTGGTAGTTATGCAATATAGTTGTACATAGGGAATCCAATCCCGCAAACGCGGGATCCCGCACCTTTTTTGCGGGATCAAAACTGCGGGATTACTTATGCGGGATCCCGCACGTTCGCGGGATTGAAAAAAAAGACGTGTGGCACTCGGGGACTGCCGCGGTAAAGGACAATCCATTCTTTTATCCAAGTAAAGCTACGCTAAGAACTGAAATGAAGTTTTTAATTGAGAGACTGATGTCAGACGTGCAACCTGAAACTGAAAACCAGCAAGATGATGACAGTGAAGAAGACATGCCTTTATCGAATCTGCCTTCACATACACTAGAAGAAGAATTAGAGCGCAGTCTCCGTACTGAATGGGTGGCAGAGTCTAGAGCTGCTGTGCGTGTACCCACTCGAGATAATTCAACTGATTTGATATTGAAACGTGAGATGACACTTTTTGAATGTGGAGGGAATAGGGGGAAGTATTTGGAAGCTGTTTATACTTATGTAAAGTCAATTCCGCCTACAAGTGTGGAAGCCGAGCGTGCTTTTTCCGCCGCTGGCTATTTATGCAACAAGATAAGATCAAATCTAAAAGATAAAACGTTAGATACTTTATCATTTCTTCGAAAGTATTTTCAAAAAAAATAAGCTGATTTTAAATGCCTCTAAAACCAATGAATATGTTCTATTTCAAATAAAAATCTAAATATGAAACGTGAAATATTGTGAATATTGTATTGTTTTAAACATCATTATATTTAATTTATAATATAAGTGATAACTTTGCTTCATGTTGATAAGAATAATTAAAAATATTTGTGTGTATTTTCTTTCTTTAAATTACATGAAACAAAAATAATAATAATTAAAATCAATCCCGCAAATCCCGCGGGATCCGCGGGATTGATGATCTTAATCCCGCAGGCTTGCGGGATCGCGATTTTGATGCGGGATTGGATTCTCTAGTTGTACATCATACACATAACGTCATCTATTAAATTCAAAGCAGAAAATTAAAACAAATTTAATTGCATTTCTTGAGTTTACAAAGATTTAATAAAATAACACACGCAATACATTAATTAAATTGATGGTATATTCAATATAAACAGTAATGTATACGATTCACAAGAAAGTTAAATATAAATATACTATAATGTACCGGTACGTTACATAATAATAATAAAAGTCTATTTGACCAAAGATAGACAATAGTGTATTGTACAACTGTGACATAATATAAGACATTGGGACACGAGTGCTTGTTTGTGAAACGAGCGAAATGAGTTTCGTAATAAACTTGCACGAGTGCCCCAATGTCTAATTTTAATTATGTTCAGTTGCACACAATACGATATTTATCTACGACCATCAAACATATTGCCATTGTATTTTTGTATCATATGCTTTAAAAAGGGGCAAACTGAAAATCAGCGCTGCAAGTTGCCTCAACTTGTAGTATTTGCTGAGTTTGCTCCTTTTTGCCATTTTGCATTATGTTGCACTCTTTTTTTTTCCCTTTTTGTGTGTTTTTTTTTGGCAAATAAATTTATTTCACTTTCACTTTCATATTGTCTTCGCGTGACATTATTTATATTTAATTATGTTCAGTTGCACACAATACGATATTTATCTACGACCATCAAACATATTGTCTTCGCGTGACATTATTTATATTTAATTATGTTCAGTTGCACACAATACGATATTTATCTACGACCATCAAACATATTGTCTTCGCGTGACATTATTTATATTTAATTATGTTCAGTTGCACACAATACGATATTTATCTACGACCATCAAACATATTGTCTTCGCGTGACATTATTTATATTTAATTATGTTCAGTTGCACACAATACGATATTTATCTACGACCATCAAACATATTGTCTTCGCGTGACATTATTTATATTTAATTATGTTCAGTTGCACACAATACGATATTTATCTACGACCATCAAACATATTGTCTTCGCGTGACATTATTTATATTTTAAATAACAATTTCACGAAAAATGTGAAAAAGAACACTAGTCATGAAATTGTCGTGATACTTGTCATGATATACGATACGGTTTCAAAACCAATCAGAAGCGAGAACGAGTCAAGAGGGCGTAGCTTAAGAAATTAAGATAGCCAGTTATCGCTTGTGATTTTTTCTCTAGCGGTGTTATATATATATATATATATGCCCCATCACAGCGCAGAATTGCAGTGTTATAATGTAGTATTATAACATCGGTCAAACAATGTAGGTACTCATAAAACCATTTTTGATGTTGTAATTTTACCTTATTGTATGTAATATGGGAGTAGATAACAGAGATTAACAAAACGCCAAATTAACATACTGATTACCACATTTAAACAAAGCCATTGGTCCCCAAATTAACATCCATTACTCCCCAAATTCAGAACTCAGAGACAAGATCTCTATCCCACATTCGGTCGTCTTTGTAATGTACTATTTTCGTCTGCTTTTTGGGATAAATGCTTCTTTTTACATAGGTATGTAATTGAAATAATACATTTTTTGTGCTTATAAACAAAATTTTCAAGGACCTAATATGAAGTGATGTTTGTCCCTCATTTTTTCACAAACATCGCGTCAAAGAGCAGAAAATAATAGTACATTACTGCAAAGACCAGTAACGCCAGGGCACAGCTTCAGGCTTCTGGCAGCGCTTCTTGCTGCGCTTCCAGGCGGGTTTTGCGACGGGCTTTGCCCTGCCACGACACCTGTCGGCGCCTTCATGTATAGCTCGTTTGCCCGCTCAAAGCACTCGACACTATGTTCGTCCTGTGCGCTCGATCACTATTTCAACCACCCGCCTCCCCGCACACCGCCGTCCCGAGAGCGCAAGTCACTCGAAGCCGGACAAGACGCGCGAGCGGCGACCCATGGCCGGCTCTATACAACTTCATACATTTGTTCTCTCCGCCGCGCCGGCGCCGTCGCAAGAAGAACCCCTTGGCGCGCCTCTCGAAGCCTGAAGCTGTGGCCGACCGGCAAGTGAGCTTTCCTGGAAGAGTAAGTTAATAGTCCGAGCCCAATTCGATTAAAGGCCATAAATGCCCAATTACAGGAAAACTAACGACTTTAAAAAAAAGTTGAGCACAAATAAGAAATATAAAAATAAATGAAAAAAATATTTTATAAAATACAATATCAAATTGTAGGTATAAAAAGCTGATCGTAAAAGTGTATAGATTGGCTAATTTGGCTATATTTAATTGCATCTATTTCGAGAAATCCTTGAAAATCCATTAAAAAATGTGGCCCCAGTGGCGGCTCGTGCTCTAGGAAACTGGTGATTCAACTCACTAAAATTACAATAAAACCAAAAATTATATAATTACCGTTGCATATACGCAGAGGCGTGCACTCCATAAAGGCATAAAAGCACTGCCTACCTTGCAATCAGTTCAGCACTTTACAGTAAAACACAGTCTCTTGACCAATAACAACACGCGGTTACGCGCGGAGTCCGCGCGGTAGAGCGCGGAAATTCAAACTTCCAAATAGACGAACACGCGTACATTGTATGACCGAAGAAGCTACTAAAGGCAGCCTGATCACGCACACTTTGAAATTCTCGTTCACGCATGTACAGCACGCACACATCAATGGCTCGCTTTGAGCTCGATTACAAAACCACAATAAATTATTCATATGTAGTTTGCTATTATAACCCTTATCTTCGAGCCGTAAAAGTCAATTCTGCAATTGAAAGCTCTGCTTGTTAGTACGCTACATAATTACGTAATATGCAGTCGCCAAAGAAGTAAAGGAATGTCTCACCTTTTTAATTTATCCTTGTTGCATCGGTTGTCTCATTGCGAAGAAAGCATTTTGTTTGTTTTTATTAGTGTTCTTTCTGGTGTTATCGCGCGTGGAATACCTATTGTTTGTTTATTTACGCTATTCAGAGCAGTGTTCGGTTATTTAGTGCATATATAAATAGGTAGTATTGGTTCGGTGATTTTGATGGTTGGTTTGTGTAGAAATGGAAAAATTTACCTGTGAAACTTGCGACGGCCTTGTGTGTTTAACAAAATTAAAAAATCAGGCGTTCGGAAAATTATCTTTTGAGGAGAAACGAAAGGTCATAATCCAAGGAAGATGTATACCAGAACTACAGTTGTGTCAAAAGAAAGGAAAGGTAACTCGCCAATTTAATGAAAAATATTACGAGTCGTATAAATGGTTGTCGGGTTGTGTACACACCAATGCCCTGTATTGTTTTCCGTGTATTTTGTTTTCGGCTGTGCCTACCGTTTGGAATTCGACAGGCTACATCGATTTAAATAATTTTTCAAACGCGGCAAAAAAGCATGATCAGTCGGAAAAACATATTGAGTCTCTTTTGAAAATAAATACTTTCGGCAACACACGTATTGAAACGAGTTTAAACAGCCAGCTCAGATTAGACATTGAGAGACACAATGCCAAAGTTGATCGAAACAGGAATATTTTTCAGCGGTTGATAGACGTCGTTTGCTTTTTGGGGAAACAAGAAATAGCTTTTCGCGGACACGATGAATCTGTTTCATCGGTTAATAAGGGGAACTTTTTGGAAACAGTAGAGTTGTTAGCGAAGTATGACGATGTCCTTGAAACTCACTTGGAAAGCGCGACAAGCTCATTCAAGGGGCTTTCCAACAGAACGCAAAATGATTTGATCTCGAGCGTTGCGTCTGTAATGACAGAGCAAATTAAAAAAGAAATTAAAGAGACAGATTTTGTCGCAATTATGATTGACGAGACGCCTGATGTAAGTGGTAGGGAACAGTGTGTCGTGATATTGCGCTATTTTCATAAATCTGAGGTAGTTGACCGCTTTATCAAGTATGTTGATGTCAGCTTAGATCGGACAGCTGTAACATTATGCTCGATAGTTTTAAACATTTTAGAAGAGTTTGACTGTGCCTCAAAATTAATTGCACAGACATATGACGGAGCAGCAGTTTTGTCTTCTGAACTCAACGGTGTCCAAGCTTTGGTGCGTCAAAAATGTCCACAAGCTATGTACGTTTGGTGCTCAGCTCATGTATTGAATTTGATTTTATCAAAATCTTTTGAAAGAATTGGTGAGACCAAACGCTTTTTTAGCGTAATAAAGTCGTTGGCGTCTTTTTTTCATAGTAGTAGTAAAAGATTGGCACACTACAATGCATTTGCAGAGATGAAAAAGTTGCCCCGTGTAGCTGAAACACGATGGACGTACCATTCACGTACTGTTAATGTGATTTTCAATGAATGCACGCATTTAATAGAACTTTTTGAGGAAATGCAAGAAAATGTGAACAAATGGGATGGAGAAACTTTATTACAGGTCTCTGTATTTTTAAACACGCTAAAGGATTTTGAATTTCGTTTCTTCTTGAAAATATTTTCCGACGTTTTCGTGGAAACGGACATCCTTTATGAGATCTTACAAAAAAAAACAAGTGACATTGCATATTGCATCCAAAAAATTAAGATGTTTGAGGTTTTTTTGGAAAATTACAGAACCAAGTTCGAAATCAATTACGACACCGTAGTTAACGTTTGTGGTCAGCCAAAAAGTAAGAGAAATGTTCAGAACATCAAAGAACATTATAATCGCATTTTTATTGAAATAATAGACAATATTTTGAGTGAATGCCGTGACCGGTACAGAAATATTAAAGATTTGAAGTTTTTCGAGTTACTTTCACAAGAAAATTTCACGAAGTACCATAATCAATTCCCGGAACAACTATTAATAGATGTAATGCATACGTACAAAAACATGTTCAACCCCGACCGCCTCAGAAATGAGTTGCGTATTGTTTACCGTTCTGATGAATTTAAAAATGTCCGGATTTACGATATAATCCAAAATTTATATCAAAACAACTTGTCCTCAATTTTCTCGGAAGTTTTACGTCTAGCAAAACTAATAGTCACTGTTCCCGCCAGCAGCGCATCAGCTGAACGCTCCTTCTCGTCATTGAGACGCATTCATACATACTTAAGAAACACACAAGGCCAACAAAGACTCTCGAATCTGACAATAATCTCCATAGAAAAAGAACTGTTACTGGAAATAAAACGGGCAGGCATCGCTTCGTTTTACGACCAAGTTCTGCAATTTTATTTAAAAAAAGATAGGCGCTTAGATTTGATTTACAAAAATTAATTCGTAAAAAATCTTACATAAATAAACCTATAAAACAAACCATCCTTACAAAAATTTAGTAACCTATAAAACAAACTATGCTAAAAAACATCTAATCCTGTAAATTTAATTATGTATTTATTAGTAAATTACATTTTCACGTAATCACCGCGCATAGCACCAAGAAAACGTTACCACGGCCTTTTTAAAGGCCACTTTGAGTATCTTCTAGCTGACATGTGTTCCAATAAATCACTCACTTAGTTAGATACTTGAGGTGGTCAGAACTTTACTTCTTTTGCTGTCATCATATGAACAAGCTTACTCAAATATTTGGTAAGTTATTTTCATTTTCATTTGTCAAAATTAATTCTGCCTACCTAGGTTAAATATGCTGTGCACGCGCCTGCATATACGTAAGCACCCATGTAACTTATTTATTCTATGTATAACATACCTAATGAGGTCGAGCGTCATTTTTCTGATGCGAATTGTTGAATAACTTTTGAATGAAAATGATAATTAACCCTGCGGTCCGTAATAGAATTACAATGGATCATAAGCCATTCACTTCATACTTTCGTAATCGATTTTAGCGATATAATTCTATTTCGGAACGCAGGGTTCGTAAGTACCCAAAAAAATAAAAAAGCGTTCCAACGTTCACATCCACACAAGTTCAAACAACAATTTCTTTATACATTTCACGTTTAAAAGTTCGCGTTAATATTTTACTCTTCACGTTACACTCTGGTTCTGGTGGTCCCACTGATTTGATATTTAAGTTAAAGTTGTTGTTTTTATTGTAGCCAATATTAAAAGTAGCACTCGTTATTTCACCGCGCAGTAACATTCTATAATTAATTAAGATAATCATCAACGAACTTAACAACGCGCGGCTGAACGGTCATTGACTGATTTGTCACACCTGCTGTGTCCTGTGCCTGTGTCTTACTAACATGAAATAATAGGTGAAGGTCAAATTATTCGGGATATGTTGACTTTTTAAATCATCACCTTAAAAAAGGTGATATTATTTGGTGGTGCACGAGCGTACTTTTAAACCAGCCGCCTGGTAACTTTCAAACCCCCCCCCCCCCCCCTTATCTCCTAAACTGGTGGACCGAAAAATATGAAAACATCATGGTAATATGTGTTTACGTAAAGATTAGAGGAAAAATAGAGCGGTTCAGAAATTCACGAAAAAAAATTACAACATTAAATTTATCATCCACAATACGTACGCGAGTCCGACTCATTAAGCTCTTTTTTAGGGTATAATGAACATGAGTCAGCCGTTTAGGAGATATGGGCCGTTAAAGTTTTGACATTTCGGACGGCTAGATCTCGGCGAGACGTTTCCTTAGCGTGCCATCAACATGAGTCTAGCTTCAGCCGTTTAGGAGATATGGGCCGTTAAAGCTTTGACATGAAAAAAAACCTTTTTTTGACACCCTATGATTTTTTTTTGTTTTATTTATTCGATCCAGCTTTTAAGCTACCTTCCTTTACGAAGATGTGGCCAAAAGAAAATGAAAATTTTGCCGAAAACTAATTAGGCCGTTTTTTTTTTGCACATGCCTAGTGTGAGAGACATCCCTAATGTCGGGTACATCCCTAGTGCCAGGCACACCACCACTAATGGCTTATCCCTAATGTACCGGACATTACTAAAAATGAAAGAATGACAAAGCCCACCTCTAGTGTCAGGGACATCACTATGTCAATGTCAAAGAATGTAGAAGCACATCCCTAACGTCAGGGACATCACTACTTTGAAATAAGAAAATGTCAAAGCCCATCCATAGTGCCGGGGACATCACTATGTCAAAGTCAAAGAATATGGAAGCACATTCTTATCGTCATAGTCTCGGATAGTTTTGAAAAATAAACATATTTATGGTATGCAATGGATTTTCATACAAATTTACTGGACACTTATTAAGACATTTTATTGTGTTACTACTTAATTTACTAAACCGACGTAGATATTTCTAACGCATGGTACTGGCAGAATATCAATGTCACAGATTATTCTGTGGCGTATGCTGAGCCAACGCCCTTTCAGCCTCTGTCACAAATTGTTACATCTTAAGGGCGGCTTGCACCAACATCTAAGTTTAATTTGACAGATATTGTATTGACTGACTGATTTTGGTGCAAGCCCGCCTAAGGATTTTTTTATTATTTGCTATATTTTAATCTTTATATATGTATATTTTGTGTCTTATGTTAAGGTGTATTGAATAAAGTTTTTATCTATCTGTCTATCACTTACTGGAGACTTGAAATAAATCTCCTGGATGAAGTACTTACTACGGTATGGAATGATAACATTACAATGTATTTTTGAGAAATAACAATTTTCAACGCAAAGGCCGAGGTTCACTCAGCACAGTTCGAACGGCGGGGGGCGAGGGGGGCGAGGTGTGACGCCCTTTAGCCAGCCAAACATGCGCTTTATTGTCCCAATACGTCTCTTCGCATCGGAGTTGTCGTCGCCGGGAACTAGCTTCTTACTATTTTTGTGGTAGACCTTGTCAGAATGCCCCCCCCCCCTCCCCCCCCCCCACACAATCAATACATAACTGTACCTGCACAAATTACCGAAATAAATAGTTCAAGAAGTAAGATGTTTATTTATTTTCGTCTTTGGCGGACACAATGATCAGTTAATTAGAAATAGAAATATATGTATTTATTTGCCACAAAATCAAAAATTACAACTTATTTTAATTAGTAAATTTAAAATGGACCAATCTCAGCATTTGCTATAAGTTAAGAACGTTACAGCGCTGATTTTTAGATTGACCCGTTCCACACTAAAACTAACATTCTTATTGCCGGTAGGAAAACCCATATAGTTGGGTCTTGGTATAACTGTCCATCAACCCTAGCATGCACCGAAGATATAAATGTATTTTCAATGCAAGTGCTCGTAAAAGCCCACTGTTTATCTGTTTATGCATCAAAACCGAACAGAAAGTCGATTATTTTGCCTTAGGGCTTTATTATTATTATTTTTTAATTTATTTACAATGGTTGGCTAACCTGCAGCCTTTCCTGTGTACCATAAATGTTATACTTTTTTTCCACTGTTTAACGGCTCTGGATACAGTCCTTTTGAGCAAATCATAAAAATAATGATATAATAAATATATATAATGATAAATAAATAATGATAAAAATAAAAATTATGAGCAATTCACAAGATTATTTGTTTTATTTCCTCACACTATGCATTGAAAAACGTAGTATGGTACATGCTCGTAAGAGCAATAAATTACTCGGTTACGTTTATAATCGTCCTCGTATTTTATTCCTTTTCGCCCTTGTACCATAAACTACCATTTCATCATACTTGCTCTCTCGCACGTTAACCAACGCGGCATGCGAGACAGCGCAAGTAGGACCAATACACATAATATTGAGACCCAAGCTAGATGCGCCGCGCGCCGGGACCGAACACTATGTGCCTGACGGGATCTGAACCCGCGACCTGCGGGCTAGTGCTCCAATACTCGAGCCACTTACACTTATAAATATATTCATTGTTTACAATATTCCGCTAAACACTTATGTCGTGCTATTCAAAATGCGGACTCAAACAAAATTGCTGCTGAGCGGACAGGCAAGCAACAATCTTGAGGATGTCACGTTTAGAGGCGAAAAACGTGTCGACAAGTTTTCTCGCTTGTTACTCAAATTTGCTTTATATTTACGCTCGTACCTAGTCTGGCCATAAGTTCTGTAACTGGTAATTTGTAACAAGTTTATGTCAATAAACATAATTAGATAAGAACAAAGCAAATGAACCTTGAGCCGCGCCAGTATCTTGTTGAGCGTGTCGCGAGTGAGCGCGTTCTGCTGCGGCGACGAGTAGCTCGGCGTCCACCAGCCCTCACCGCGGGGAGTGCGCCACGCTCCTGTAACACGCACTTGATATATTATACACTTACATAAACACTAGCCGTTTGTCCACGGCTCCGCTCGGTTTAATTCAATCTTTGCCCCGTTTTATGATTGGCGGTTATTTTATCAACAAACCCTATAGCCTATATGTTGACCAGAGTCACTACGATGATAATAAAAAGAACCGCATCTAAATCCGTTAAGTGCTTCTCGAGTTAAACCGGAATAGATGGACGGACAGACTAAGTCTGTCTGTCCGCGGCTTAGCTTAGAGACTATTAGTACTAAAAAGCTGTAATTTGGCATGGGTATACATATTTATCACGCCGATAAAGTGGTACAGTAAAAAGTTAACGAGTACAGATCGCGCCAAAATTTTGTAAAAATAAACAATGGTCTATTTTTATTTGCACATCAAAAATGCAATTTTGCACACTAAATTTGCCATCAGAATCCTAATATCCTTTAACGCAGAAGAGAGCCGGTAGGTTACGTTAGAAGGTTAGGTATAACGCACAGTGTAAAATTTACTTTCTTGTTACGTGGAAAATCTTTTACTTTTATAATGAAACAATGAACTTCATTTTCAGAAGTAAGAAGACCACGTAAACATTTTTCTGACGTCAATAGATTAAACAACTATTTTAGTCCGAAAAAAATCCACCCGCGCATACCGACAACCAGACATCCACACCGTCCCACTCCCACCAAAACGTTTAATTTGAGAGAGGGGGACGGCATGAACATTTTCTGACCACCAGAAACACGCAAAAGGTTTTTTAGACACAAGTTCACAACTGTGAAAGAGAAAAACCACTCGGAAAAACATAAAAAGGAAACAAAAAGTTTGTACATGCGAAACACATGAGCCAGGGGGTTTATTGTCTAACTTCAACATCTATCGCTATTGCTTTCAAAGGTTGATCGGGTAGAAATGACGTGACACATCATTTTTAGTCAATCACGAGTACCTTTGAAAGCAATAGCGATAGATGTAGCAGTTAGACAGTAAGGCCCCAGGTTTGATTACCGTGTAACTGTGCCAAAATTCATAAAGAACAAATTGAGATGCGAAAATTAAAATATAATACCTCGCATATATCGTCCCCTGCTACCGCGGCCCCTAGCCCGGCCGCGACCACTTCCTCTTACCGCCACGTTGCGCCGCTCTGAGCCTTCTGAAACAGACCACATTATTACTGTGCGTGGTTCAAATATAGTAATTTGCTTTTTTAATTAAAAATATAATAATAGAAAAAAATATTGAACTGATGACGGCCCGAATATATCGAGTTAAAATATAATTTTATTGTTTTAATACTAATAAATGAACCAAAGTAATAAATAAAGCTTGAAAAAGCACAACATATATAACATAATAGAGAAAAGAGATCCGAGAACACATCCTTGTAGTACACCTGACTGGATCTTCTAAATAATAAAACTTGATAATTTTAGTTTTATTTCGTAATATCTGCTAGATAGCGACGAGTTAAATACAACGGAAACAGGATATCAAAATGCGTATATTCATAAGTTTCTTTTGGAGTCTGAGAATTACACTTTATCAAAGTCTTGGGTAATATCAAAAGATATAAAATATCGCTACTACAAAGGTTTTTTATTGGGTCCGTGAAACCGGCCTCCAAGTGGCGTTAACTGAGATACAACCACTGATTACTGCAAATACTGGACAGTTAGACCAAGACACTACTGATAACTTCACATTTCAACGGGCGGTAGGCTTCGGCCGTGGCTTGTCACCACCTGTATGACAAAACCATGCCGCCAAGCGACTCGTCATACCAGGCAGTTGCGTAGGACTTCCGTAGGTTTTGTGTAAGTCTCTGGATATACTGAATAACTCCTTCGTTTCAATAATGCCGCGCGTCCAATCAATACAGTAGTAGATCTAGCAACACTGACCGTCTCCGGTGACGTCACTGTACTGGTTGTAGGTTACTCCGGTGGGCACGCGCTGTGAGCGGTGCGCGATGACGGGCTCGCCCTCACGGGTCCACGCGAGCCGTGGAGTCAGCGTCCACGGCGAGGTGTGTGTGAAGTGTTGGCCGCGCTGGAAGGGAAACGGTTAGACCAATTTTCGGGTTATATACATATTTATCACGTCGATAAAGTGGTACAGTCGAATTTTGAAAAAGATTTTTTTTTTTAAGAAAAGTCGGGTGGTTTTTTTTCTCGTCTATCCCCTAGTGTGGGGTGTTGTTGGATAGGTAATTAAAAAATATTGGGGGTGTGAGAAGACCATTTTTTGATTCAGGGTCACGTTTGCGAAATATTAAGTAAAAGTGTTATTTTTGTTAGAGTCAAGTGTCCCCCCACCCTGCCAGCGAAACGGTTGTATTTGGAGACGTGAAAAAAATCACGGCAGTAGTATACACAACGAAATTAAAAGGAAAACTATCACAGCTAAGTAGGCTTTACAAGTTAACGAGTACAGGTCGCGCCAAACTTTTAGTCCCCTCTAAACACGGGGCGATTCGCATCAGCAGGAACAAAATGTATGGGCCGTTCTTGGGAAGAGCAACTTCCGAGTGTACTAGAAGTTTGGCACGATCTGTATATATATATCTGTATATATGATCTCGACAAACATATAAAATGTACTTGGAGAAGTCCGCATATTGTGCAGGGCAACTACGGAACCCTACACTGCGCGTGGCCCGACACGCATTTGGCCGGTTTTTAGGGGTAGTTTCTCAATGGTAATTGTACATACACGGTAGATCAAACTGTTGGTTCTCTTGAGATAGTCGAGTGTGGTCACGTCGTTGTACCAGACCGTCTCGTCGTCCGGGAGCTCGCCCGCGGGCGACGCGGGACGGGGCGACACCTGTACAACACGTATGTACATCACGTGTATACCGAGTGTCAATATACGGCTAATGGCAGTCTGCTATCTTGAAATTAAACCACATAAACATGTGAGAGTCCTCCACTAATGAGGACTTTCTAATACCCCGTACAGGTTCAAAACTGGGAAGGTCCCTCGGTGTAAGGGAGCATAACAATGTCCATCTAAGAAAACAAGGAATGTCCATCTCTCAAATAAATTAAAATGGTAATTCTGAAAAGTTTTATTTCTGTAACATTCCATGTTTTGCCTTTGTTATGTACCCTTTACACACTGTACTGATCATACTGAACTACTTCCTCTAACAAACATACCCGCACTAATTAAGAGGTGTCATCACACCCAAACCCCCATACAAACACTGGCACCATATTGTGGGGTGTCTATTGAATGTTATTATAATATTTTAGGCTGAGTACATTAACATTATTTTCAATGCATGTGCTCGTAAAGGCCCACTTTTTATGCATCAAAACCGAACAAAAAGTCGATTATTTTGCCCTAGGGCTTTATTATTATTATTATTTTTTATTTATTTACAATGGTTGGCTAACCTGCAGACTTTCCTGTGTACCATAGATGTTATACTTTTTTTCCACTGTTTAACGGCTCTGGATACAGTCCTTTTGAGCCAATTATAATTTGAAGTTCACAAGATTATATTTGTTTTCATTTCCTCACACTATGCATTGAAAAACGTAGTATGATACACGGGCGTAAAAGCAATAAATTACTCGGTTACGTTTAAAACACTCGCTACGCTCGGGTTTTAAATCGTCCTCGTAATTTATTCCTTTGCGCCCTTATAGCATAAACTACTATTAGATATATGTTTAAGTCGAACTAAACATCGTGAAGTTTGAGTAATATCTTAACAACAAACAGTTTAACGGCCGGGTCGAACATCGAAAACGTTATCTAGATAAATAATAACTAAGAATGTCTGTTCTTAACATAACAGTCCACTTTCCCATACAACATTTTTAAAGTAGGGCCACTGAGTGATGGCACCTATGACGTTTAAATGTCTACAAAGTATCGTCATTATTTATAAGCAAGTGTGAATAAAAACATATAATACTTCATTGCTGATAGTGACATACTACTTGTTTCGGTTATTATTTTTCGATTTGAATGTTGCGTAATTGTGCAATAGAATTCGTATAGAAACAAAGAATTTTTTTTCTTAGAAAAAAGGTTTCTAATTTTTATAGTTCGTGTTTGAGGTCGCCAGGTTACGCAATAATATTTAATTAAAAAGAAAACAATGACGAAGTTAAACTAAACGAAAATTAATGATAGTAAAACACTTTTTTCGAAAACTAAAAAACTCTTTTCAACTTGAATGACGTGTCTAATGTTGAGTAAACTCACACTTGATTTTTATTTTAACCGAAATTTGAAAATATACCTCATCACTAAATGCAGCTGTCATAAGTGCCATCACTCAGTGGCCCTACTTTAATAGGTTCTTAAAATTAATATGAAGAGAACAATTGAACGAGGAACCTTCGCCACCCTTCGACAAAGGTCGTATTTCCGCTTTCTATACAATCCACGACAGATTGTTATTCACTTCCGGCCGCCTACAAACAGCCAAAATGACACCCACTGCTTCTGGTTCCGATATTTTGCACATAATCTAAAATGACTCTGGACTCCTATTTTCTCTCTAGTAAGTTTCCAATCACTACTCACTCTTACAATTTCAGATTCAGTTATTTTCGAGAATACGAATATTTGTATGCACATTATATCTTTAGCGGATCTGTGTCTCTTTGGGATACTTGTTCAGTACGATCAGAAGAATATGTGGTTTCTTTAAAAGACAGCACTCTATTTACGCCTAGTAGAAGAAGGTTCCGTTTCAAAACGAGCGATTAGTCACTCGGAGTTATGCGAATTTTACACTACAGTGTTGAGAAATCGGCACGAGTGAATCCGAGGGTAAACGAGTTACCTGACAGTTGCACAAAAGTGTTTTGAAACGCGTTCGGGGAATGTGAATATCGCACTGACAATTTTAAACTTTAAAAATACATATATTCAAAATGTTTGTAGGGCTGTAGTGTCATATTTTTAGATAGCATTTATTTTCCTTTCCAAGTAAATACAAAATGCATTTTCGGTTTCCCGCCCTTGTTTTATTTAGAGGTTAATTCGACTTTGACATTTCACGGTTATCAACTGCAAGCGTTTTAAAACCAGATTTTTCTTTCTCTTTCTAGTATATAGCTATGTCTCTTTCTTATAAACAAGTGAAATTCCGCACGACGATCACACGTTTCGAAACGGAACCTAATAAGTTGTTATTTGCAGTGACAAACCGTATTCGTAAATATAAATCTTAAGAAACGTGTTTTTTATAAATAAAATACTAACCTGCGCTGCTCTGGACAAATCCACATTTATTGGAGTCACTTCAGCAGTTAGAATGCCTTTGTTGATCTTCCGAACATTATTTATATCTGGCAACTCTATTTTCTTTGCAATTCTAGGTTGAGGCGCTTCGTCTCCCGATCCCAAATCTATCGTTTCAAGAATTTCTTCTTTGGCTTTAATTTCTTTTACATCTTCTACGCCTTCAATTTCAATTTCTTCTTCATTTTCATCATTTTGGGCAACATCTATCTTTTCTACGTCTATAGTCAGCGGTATACATTGTTTAATCAGATCTTTATTTCTACTTGTAAGGAGGAAGGAAACAGAGAGGCGTTTTAGCCGCGTGTTAAAATCTGGATTCTTGCACAAAGATATTGGTGTGTAACTTCTATGTTTGTTAGATTTTAGAATGATAAGTCTTGGCGCTTCTAAGGGATGAGTGGATACATTCATGATAGATGTTTCAGTTGGTTCTTTAATTTCTTTTTCATTAGCATCATCTATTGATTCTTCTTTTACGAAAACGTCTACATTTAGACATCTTCTTCTTCTTCTTTTTGGTTCTATCTCATATTTGTCTAACATAGAAACGTAGATGGTGTTTTCGTAGTTGTATGTCTTCCAAGATTTAGTTTCGTCAATTCTGGGGAGCAGGACGGTGGGAATCATTATCAGTTTGATATCGACATTCGGTTTTACGTCATCTGTGTCAGACGAAGCGTCGTTGTCGTCATTTGAAGGAGATTTGTTAACAAGACCCATTTCTGTAAAAAAATGTATAAATAAGTAAATAAAGTGACCGCTTGCTGTGGTCTTGTGGTTTCAGTACGCAATGTTAATGGTGTCCCCTTCTGAGGGTGGTAAGTTGTAGGTGCCTGCTTGTCAGTATGTATGTATGTATGTATTAACATACCTTACATTTTTTTTCATGTGTAATATTTAAAGAAAAATACCTTTGAATTCTTATAAGTTCGTTCGCAAATATAGTGTACTAGCTGACCCCGCGAACTTCGTTCCGCCTAACAATCTAATAATATCGTGTTAACTTTAGTTAAACTTAATTTAGGATATCATTAAGGTAATAACATTAATACACCTTTTTTGCAAATACAGAAATGTTTTATTGCTTGCCATTGCGAAAGAAGAATGGCAGGGACCCATGTAATTTCAGTACCGTTGTTAGGCTTAGCGTAGGGTATTGAATATATGCAGAAATAATAGTTCTTGGAATAACAAAGCGATTTTTAAAACTTGAGGTTCAGATGTTATTTAATGATATCAGAACGCTAGATAAATAGGTTTCTTTTATATGCGTAGTTTTGTCAACAGATGGCAGCACATGCTGTTTGCATTCGTAAAATTAATTAATTAATTTATTGTTATTCGATAACTTATCCGATATTTTATTACTTATTCTGCTATTCGGAGCGGAGAAGAATGCACCAAAAAAGAGATAACTAACATCTATCCAGCCGATCTTGAGTTATAAGTGGTGTAACTAACACGACTTTGTTTTATATATTTAGATTTACATCTTGTGTTTTCGGAAAAGTTATATGTGTCACACGAGAGCAAATTTATTTTGTCTCTAGTGCCTTTAAATCAGACCACTAATGTCCATGGTGTAGTGGTTAGTGGTTCGAGACTCGACCACTAATACAGAGGTCACGGATTTAAATCCCGTAGAGGCACATTTTGTGTTCGGACTTCGTGCTTCGGATGGCGTTAGTTATGGGTCCAATCTGATCTCACGAGCCATCACGTTGGGACGTAGTAATCATCGGTTAAACGTGGGTGTACGAATGTGGATTCAAGTCGTGACGACGTGTACTACGCAACTGGTGGGGCAGTGCGGGCGATGTCATACAGTCAGAAATTGGTTATTGTACCGAGTCCAAAACTATTTCTTTTTGTCTGTCTGTCTGTTTCGTTTTAATACTAAAACCACGCAACGGATTTGGATGCGGTTTTCTTTAATATCATCGTAGTGATCCTGATCAACATTTAAGTATCTTGCCCAAAACTGTCGATAATAGTTTTTAATTAAAAGGCACTTAAACACGAACGAAGCAAAACTTAGTTACAATTTAAAAGGGTAAGTAATGTCGTTTCACAAGCGGAATCACTTACCATCAGATCCTCTCCAAGCTTCTTCTATAGTTTCTGTATGTTCAACTTCCTTTTTAACCGTTACCTCCGTATTTAGAGTACGTCTTAGAAAGTTTTTATCCTCGAGTTCTGGAGTAATTTCATCCGTTTCAGTATCCTCGTTGTTTAGACCGAAATCCTTGAGTATTCTATTCACACTGTCGGTGTTAGATCTGTCGAAACTAAGAATGTCGTCTACTGTAGTATCATTAGGGGCTATAGTTAACATTTGGTTTTTACTATTTTCTAATGCAGTCTCTATAGAATGTTCTATTATCTCTGAATGTTCTACTACTTGAATGTCTGGGTCTTTTTCTTGTTTGATTTTGATATTACTATCGCAACTATCAGTAGGTTTCTCGAATTGTAAGATTTCTTCATGTATGGCATTTGTTAGATCACGGATTTCTTTATCAATGTCATCGGTTGTTTCTATCGGTTGATCTCCATCATCCATGTCATCGTCTTCGGAATCTATAAAGATTTTGGTAACAGCGTTTTCATCAGGATTTATATCGAACAGTGTAGATTCTACTGCTCTCTTCTCTTCTCTGAGAACTTGTCTTTCTTCTTCGTCAAACTCGTCCAAGTCAATAGTCTCTATCTCTCTTTCCACAAAGATGATGTCATCATCGGCTTCCGGAACTAAAATTTAAAAGGTAAATTATATTAGTTTAGGCATGTAGACAACATGAATGAAAGAAGAGTGAGGAAAGAAATGTATGGATCGCAAGTGGAAGGTAAAGATTGACCAAGCCACCCTAGAAGGACGTAGGCCGACTTAATTTCCATAAGTTATCTAAAAAAAAAAACGGAAAATTTACGCCGTTTTAGATCATAGTTAAAGTTATTATGGTATATAATTTTATCATTATTTTTTTATGAATTTTCAGATATGACGTCATTTGGGGAGTTTTAGGCACTATACACATTTCTAAACAGTCTTTTCTCAAGTGAAGTCACACGAAGTCAAATGGAAGTTGCTGGTACTTCGTAAAAATATTCATCATCATGATGTTTTTTAGACCCCAAGTTCTAAAATAGGGCTTATTAAACAAAAATCTTTAAATGGTTTTTGACACACCTTAACATAATTTAATCTATGCCATTGGTGACACACTGAAGAAGGGCAATGTCAAGAGTACCCGGAATAGTAGAGCTTGTATGACTAGATTAATGAATCTGGAAGAAGCGAAAGAGGTGTGTCAGGGCCGTAGCAGATGGAAATATTTAGTCTCTGCCTAACCCTCTGGGAGACACGCGTGACTAATTGTATGTATGTAATGTACATTATATAAAAAATACTTATGACAGTTGTATTATTTTAATAAGAGTATTAATCACAGAGTAGTGATCACAGAGTATGCTGACCTGTGAGTGTGTCGGCAGGTGGCAGCACTTCCTCTGACATGCGCACGTCGCTCGCGAGCGGCAGCTCCGGCTCGCTGCCCCAGCGACGCTGCAGCAACAATAACACAGGTTAGTGCCTAACATAACAACACACATACTATAGACCATATTTTGGTGTGTAGACTCCTTTACAGCGTACAACGTACTGAGTGTACCTTGTAGTGCTCGAGCGAGATGACGACCCTGTCTCCCTCGACGAGCTCTGCCCACTCCGGCAGCGATTGTGTCACCACGTGCGGGAACCTGCAAAATTAAATTATTAGCTTTTTCTTTTTGTTATTTTTTATAGATTCGTTACAATTACCGACGTATCAGTCGATTATCCCCGTTATCACAGGGCAGTAAGGTACGTGTTGGATCGCTCACCTCCTCGCGATGGCGACATGCAGGTACGGCGGACGCAACTTCTCCGCAGTCGGCTTGGTCTTGCGTTCGTCCTGCACAAACATTATATGTTTATATACCGGATGGAAATAGACCACTTTTAAATGAACTACACATTCTACCGATCATACTGAACCACTTTTCCCAAGAACCATACCCGCGTGAACCATTAGTTAAGGTACTATTTGAGTTTAAAGAAAAATGCATGAACCCTAACGTATCGAGATACGGGCGTTGTTCCGTGAAACAGCTACTTACGCACAGCGTTCTAAAATAGACATTTTCACCTCACTAGCTCTGTTGCTTAAAAACTGTGAGCAAAATCGATTTTTGCTCACTGGTTTTAAACAGTGAAGAAAAGTGTTTCAAATTAAGAACACTGCGAATTGTTCAAAAACTCCATAGCCTGTGCTTAAGAGAAAGAGAGACAGCAAACATCAGCATGGCGGCTATCTCTTTCACTCTATATGTATTCCATATACTTTGGGAGGCTATACACAGCCCCACAGCTTGTCGGATACCATAGACAAGGTCAACTTCTCGAAATCCTGTGTATGGCCTCGCAATGTGTATGGAATCCGGAAACGGATAGATAGAGTAAAACTCCCGCGTGATGGTTATTAACACTCCTTACATTTTATTTTATGTGCAATATGTGGTGTATTGCTTAAAGAATTCAATTCTTATAAGTTCGTTCGAAAAGATGGTGACATTACATCTGTGTTTTCTCGCTAGTGAAGTGAAAGATTGTATGTGTCACACGAGAGCAAATTTATTCTGTTTCTTGTGCCTTTGAATCCTTCACCACGCTCAGGATTCTAACTTAGAATCTTTGCTCTCTTTGCACAAATAACTATTCTCTTGCTATCTCTAAAGATCTCGCTCTCGCGCAAATGTAGGTTTTTAGGAAGAGAGAGATAGCGCCTAACTTCGGGTGTACAAGTAATATTGTGCTGTACTTGAGGAAGCCATATTAAAGGGAACTCCTAATCAACTATAATAGTGGTACCAGGACCACAAGGGATGCGAGGCGGTGATACAGACATTTAATTGCGCGCGCCAGTATTTAAGGAAGGTGTCCGCCGTCGCTTTCTTCAGCTCGTGCCAACGACGCTGCAACCCCACCAGCGACATCGTCTTGCCGCTGCAAACAATAATATATCATCTATGAGTCGTCATCATCGTCCGATTGATTTCGAACTTTGATAAAAACAGGTAGAAATAGCGGCTGAAAGAGGTATATTCCCTGTAGAGATCAGGGCCATAATGGGCACACCAATGGGGTTGCTGAATGCATATCATTGGTTCATATACCATAGTATTTATAAGATCGCATTGGAGCTGTAAAGCAATAATTAATAGTCCTTCCACGTTCCGCACGCGAGGGTCTATAAACAATATAATTGACAGATGGTCGGGAAAGGGAGGGGAAAGGTTTTTTTAAGTTTAATGAATCTTTAAAATTGATGGCATCCCTTGTGAAGAAAGTTTTAATGAACTTAAATAGTATATTTCATTACGAGTGCGGAAAGCCTGTCATTGCAAAGAGTTCCGACAAATGTCTACCCGAGCCGAGGCGCAGCCGAAGGTGAGGGTTGACAGTCGGAACAAGTTGCAATGACGGTTCCGCACGTGTACTGAACAACTATTTTTAATACAGTTGCGAAAAAATGAAGCAATTTAATAAAATAACAAAAACACAATAAACTCAACTAACTAATACTCCACGCAATAAATTCGTCGTATGTAGATATGTAGCGACTTTTTGACTTCTCCGAAGCATTTTGTGCAATTATACTGAGTTCCGGTGGTGTCAATTCAAATAAAATATCGTCGAAATTACTCATTTTGTGCAACAAACAACTAAACCCGCAAAGAAATTTTTTGGAAAATGGCGCCAACCGTAAAAGAATATAAGCAGAGATTTTTTTTTGTTTTCTTCACCCATTCTGGCTAGGCAAAGAGAACTATGCCCATACAGCCAAGTATTCAGTAGATTTTTTTTATTGATATGAAATGAAAATGAAATTTAATGAGATGAAATGAAATGAAACCTAACCTAACTCATTGAATCAAATCATTAAATCTGATATTGAAACAAAATAGTAGCCTTCTTTTAGAAATATTTGCATGAATCATAAAAACTTCTTTGATTTTTTTTTTTTGTAAAAACTTCGTGGTTGGTTTTTTTCTTTTTAATAGACAATATTTTGACAGTTGGGAAAGAGAACGCACGAGTTCGGAAAAGGTAAAGAAAAAGCTCGAGTATGTAATAGCCCACATCCCGAACGCTATACGTCCCTGCAATACGCCACTTTTTGAGCAACTGTATTAAAAAAACATTTCTGCAACTGGTCGAGAGATTGTTTGTGACAGAGTCGCCTGTGGGTCGGTTCGTTGTGTCGAGTTTGTAGGGCTTTTTTGGTACCACCGACGAAGACAGGACAGCGCCTGCATTCTAGAAGGTAAACGCAGTTGGCAATCTTGCATGAGCTTTTTTGTTTATCAAGAAATGTTAATAAATGTATACTGTGCTTTCTTAAGCTTTATTTATTTTTTTAGTTTAACATATGTTTTGGCACGATATATTTCGGCCCACGGTATGGAGCCGTCATCAGTCGAAAGAAAGGTGTTTACGGGAAAAAACATAATGACAATTTATAAAAGCGAAAAATATAAGCAATGTTTGAGTAACTGTACTGAAAATCATAAACGGAACAAAGAAAGAAATAATAATTAAAATACTAAAAAGAAGCGTCTGGTGAATTTACACTCACGTTTTCTTATACTCGACCTCAGCGTGCAGCCATGCCGCCTGGCGACGTCGCTCCTGCCCACACTCCTCCACGTGACACGCCTGTAACAAGTGTTACATTCAGACCATATACTCCCAAATAGGTGAGTGATAGATGAGATGAGAAATACTTGGTCGATGCACACAAAATTCAAATTCAAACAGTTTACACATAATACACATTTAACATTTTATTTTACTGATGCCGGGCTCGACTGTGGATGTAACACCATCTTACTTGGAGATCCCCTCGAAGTAATTCGGGGGAGAGTAAGGGGACAGCTCACAGGCAAAAAACCAGAAGGCCCACCATACCTGGGACCGATGGATGGCGGTATATCCATCCCTAATAGCCGGGCCTTATATGGAACAGACTGGTGACAGGCAGCGGCGTCACTGGTGCGAGTCACTGGTGTTGATCATACATCGAAGTGTTAGCGCTGGGCCTGGCTACTTAACTCTTTTGTTGACCATACATCGAAGTGTCAGCGCTGGGCCTGGCTACTTAACTCTTTTGTTGACCATACATCGAAGTGTCAGCGCTGGGCCTGGCTACCTAACTCTTTTGTTGACCATACATCGAAGTGTCAGCGCTGGGCCTGGCTACTTAACTCTTTTGTTGACCATACATCGAAGTGTCAGCGCTGGGCCTGGCTACTTAACTCTTTTGTTGATCATACATCGAAGTGTTAGCGCTGGGCCTGGCTACCTAACTCTTTTGTTGACCATACATCGAAGTGTCAGCGCTGGGCCTGGCTACTTAACTCTTTTGTTGACCATACATCGAAGTGTCAGCGCTGGGCCTGGCTACCTAACTCTTTTGTTGACCATACATCGAAGTGTCAGCGCTGGGCCTGGCTACTTAACTCTTTTGTTGACCATACATCGAAGTGTCAGCGCTGGGCCTGGCTACTTAACTCTTTTGTTGACCATACATCGAAGTGTCAGCGCTGGGCCTGGCTACCTAACTCTTTTGTTGACCATACATCGAAGTGTCAGCGCTGGGCCTGGCTACTTAACTCTTTTGTTGACCATACATCGAAGTGTTAGCGCTGAGCCTGGCTACCTAACTCTTTTGTTGACCATACATCGAAGTGTCAGCGCTGGGCCTGGCTACTTAACTCTTAATAGAATAATTAATGACCCCTTTTAATTGTGTTTGTATTTTTTATTTTACCCAAATGTGGAATGTAGTAGTAGAATTTATAGTAGTTTATGTTGCATGTAATGTAGTAATGTAGTAAATATTTAATTATTTAATTAATCTAAGATAATTTGTTAGCTTTAAGTTGTGTTCCAAATTTGCAACGCCTATAAAATAGGCATCTAAGTCATAAGTACGAACAAACATTTATAAGATCTGTATACACTTAGATTGCAATAAACGTTTGAGTTTGAGTTTTGAGTTTGTTGATCATACATCGAAGTGTTAGCGCTGGGCCTGGCTACTTAACTCTTAATAGAATAATTAATGACCCCTTTTAATTGTGTTTGTATTTTTTATTTTACCCAAATGTGGAATGTAGTAGTAGAATTTATAGTAGTTTATGTTGCATGTAATGTAGTAATGTAGTAAATATTTAATTATTTAATTAATCTAAGATAATTTGTTAGCTTTAAGTTGTGTTCCAAATTTGCAACGCCTATAAAATAGGCATCTAAGTCATAAGTACGAACAAACATTTATAAGATCTGTATACACTTAGATTGCAATAAACGTTTGAGTTTGAGTTTTGAGTTTGTTGATCATACATCGAAGTGTTAGCGCTGGGCCTGGCTACTTAACTCTTTTGTTGACCATACATCGAAGTGTTAGCGCTGGGCCTGGCTACTTAACTCTTTTGTTGATCATACATCGAAGTGTTAGCGCTGGGCCTGGCTACTTAACTCTTTTGTTGACCATACATCGAAGTGTTAGCGCTGGGCCTGGCTACTTAACTCTTTTGTTGACCATACATCGAAGTGTTAGCGCTGGGCCTGGCTACTTAACTCTTTTGTTGATCATACATCGAAGTGTTAGCGCTGGGCCTGGCTACTTAACTCTTTTGTTGACCATACATCGAAGTGTTAGCGCTGGGCCTGGCTACGTAACTCTTTTGTTGATCATACATCGAAGTGTTAGCGCTGGGCCTGGCTACTTAACTCTTTTGTTGACCATACATCGAAGTGTTAGCGCTGGGCCTGGCTACTTAACTCTTTTGTTGACCATACATCGAAGTGTTAGCGCTGGGCCTGGCTACTTAACTCTTTTGTTGACCATACATCGAAGTGTTAGTGCTGGGCCTAGCTACAACTCTTTTGTTGACCATACATCGAAGTGTTAGCGCTGGGCCTGGCTACCTAACTCTTTTGTTGACCATACATCGAAGTGTTTGCGCTGGGCCTGGCTACTTAACTCTTTTGTTGATCATACATCGAAGTGTTAGCGCTGGGCCTGGCTACTTAACTCTTTTGTTGACCATACATCGAAGTGTTAGCGCTGGGCCTGGCTACTTAACTCTTTTGTTGACCATACATCGAAGTGTTAGCGCTGGGCCTGGCTACGTAACTCTTTTGTTGACCATACATCGAAGTGTTAGCGCTGGGCCTGGCTACTTAACTCTTTTGTTGATCATACATCGAAGTGTTAGCGCTGGGCCTGGCTACTTAACTCTTTTGTTGACCATACATCGAAGTGTTAGCGCTGGGCCTGGCTACAACTCTTTTGTTGACCATACATCGAAGTGTTAGCGCTGGGCCTGGCTACCTAACTCTTTTGTTGACCATACATCGAAGTGTTAGCGCTGGGCCTGGCTACTTAACTCTTTTGTTGATCATACATCGAAGTGTCGAAAGCAGAAATCATTTATACGAATTATACGACATAAAGTCCTACAATAATAATGTTAAATTTACTGAATTCATGAAAAATTACTCACGCATCTTTAAATTGGTGTGTTTAAAAGCAAAAAGT
This sequence comes from Ypsolopha sequella, assembly GCA_934047225.1. Classification (NCBI taxonomy): domain Eukaryota; kingdom Metazoa; phylum Arthropoda; class Insecta; order Lepidoptera; family Ypsolophidae; genus Ypsolopha; species Ypsolopha sequella. Next base: position 16,148,620 of record OW204012.1, on the reverse strand, counting down.
ATCTACTTAAATAAAAAACTTAAAAGGTCCGATAACAAAGTAAAAAAAGTATGGAACATCATAAATACTGAAACTGGCAAAAGTAAGAAACGTGATAACGAGCTTAAGTTAAGTATTAACAATGAAGTCGTTACGGGAGATAAAGAGGTTGCGAATGCCTTTGAACAATTCTTTACTGAAATTCCGTCCTTAACAACTAAAGATTTAAATTCAAGCCCTGGGCTTGCGCAGGATCTTTTAATAGATAACGTACCGCAGTGTCTTTCTGTATTTGCTTTTAAACATATTAATTCATTAACTGTAATTAAAGCATTTAAATCGCTTAACTTGAAAAAAACCGAGGACTTATGGGGCCTATCTGTGAAAGTTATAAGTTCTGTTATCAAAAAAATTCAAAAATTCAAAAAGTTTATTTTGCAAAGTAGGTATATATAATACACGTTTCACAAGTCAAATTTTAATCTTATAAAAATACATGTAATAAAATAATAAATGTACATGAACTACTTAGATTAAATGTTTATTTAATTTATGTAGCAATATATATACAATTAAAATTATAGGTAAAATATTATTATACAAGGTGAAATCCAATCAACCGCCCGAACCCATACCGGAGACCCGGCCAGGGACCAGGAACAAGGTTCAATGATCACCAACCGAGCCCCCAGCACGAATCCAGGCGGCCGACCAAATCCCATCCTATATACTACATAGTAATAGGTTACGTATATAAATACATGCCTACCTCCGCCCATTCGATTAGTCTTGCTAAGAAGAACGGGCAAGAAACTTGGCAAGATCATGTCTTTTTTTTAACATAAACTTAAACTATACATTGAATTACTTATATCTACTTTAACCAAGGGATAAGAAAATACAAGACAGCAGGAATTCAGGTTAATGAAAAAAGAAAAACATATATATCTTTGCCTACCTGTCTCATACAGTCTATTTCCTTTTACAGTCTGTAATTAATTAATGTTAACTCTTAAGAGGAATCAAAAGTTAGGAAATTATATTAATTAATTAAATTATTACCTACTATCATCAAAATCAGTATCACTATAACACCATGCTTCACCATCATCCAAATATTCATTTATTTTATAATATGCCTTTTTCAGTAGGCCCTGCTTAATATACTGTTTAAACTTATTCTCTGACAAAGTAAGGACCTCTTTTGGAAGTTTATTGTAAAATCTTATACCATGTCCTACGAAAGAGGTACTCACTTTGGCGAGTCTGATTTTTGGAAAAGCCAGTTTATACTTATTTCTGGTTTCCTTACAATGTTGCTCACCAAGCCTCGGGAGAGACTCAACATTTTTTCTAACATATCTAAGGACCTGGTAAATATATTCACAAGGAACAGTTAGTATATTGATTTCTTTGAACTTTTCTCTTAATGAATCCCGGTGCTTCATATTATAAATAGCCCGAACTGCTCTCTTCTGCAAAACAAAGACTGCGTCTGTATCCGCGGCTCTACCCCATAACAGCATGCCGTATGACATAATGCTGTGAAAGTAACTAAAATAGACTAGTCTAGCAGTATCTACATCAGTAATTTGCCTTATGCGTCTAACAGCGTATGCGGCCGAACTAAGTCTACCACATAGGTTTTCTATGTGGGGACCCCACTGAAGACGAGAGTCTACCGTAATGCCCAAAAACTTAGTTTCGTTAACTAACTCCAGCTTGGACCCCTGCAAAAGCAAATTACAATCCACTTGAATATCATTTGGTAACGTGAATTTTATACATTTTGTCTTTTTTCCGTTTAAAACTAAATTATTTACAGTAAACCAATCAAGCACCAGCGATAAAGTTGTATTCGCGTCGTCAAGGATATCTTTACGTCTATTAACTTTAAAAATAAGTGACGTGTCGTCTGCGAATAGTACTATCTTAGTTAAGTCTTTAATTAAATAGGGAAGGTCATTTATGTAAATTAAAAACAGCAAGGGCCCCAATATGGAACCCTGCGGGACACCCATTTTAACTAATGCTCCACATGACCTTACCCCATTAATGTCTACCCTTTGAATACGATCACTAAGATACGACTAATTATTGATTTAATAGCTCCTTATTTGGCATTAATTTTTAATAAATGTGTAGATGATGGTATCTTTCCTGACTTAATGAAGTTTAGTAAATTGATCCCCCTTTTTAAATCAGGCGACAACGTTGACCCATCAAACTATAGACCTGTGTCAGTTTTACCGGTTTTGAGTAAGGTTTTTGAAAAAATAGTTTTTAATCAATTGTTATTTCATTTTAATTTAAATAAGTTGCTTCACTGTGAACAATACGGATTCACTAGAGGGAGGTCAACCACAGATGCAGGAGTTGCTTTAGTTAAGCACATTTTTGATGCTTGGGAAGAAAAGCAGGATGCATTTGGTGTATTTTGTGACCTCTCGAAAGCCTTCGACTGCGTTAATCATGAAACACTCTTATGTAAATTAGATCACTACGGAGTGAGGGGCAAATCTTTGGCGTTAATGAAGTCGTATCTTAGTGATCGTATTCAAAAGGTAGACATTAATGGGGTAAAATCATGTGAAGCATTAGTTAAAATGGGTGTCCCGCAGGGTTCCATATTTGGGCCCTTGCTGTTTTTAATTTACATAAATGACCTTCCCTATTTAATTAAAGACTTAACTAAGATAGTACTATTCGCAGACGACACGTCACTTATTTTTAAAGTTAATAGACGTAAAGATATCCTTGACGACGCGAATACAACTTTATCGCTGGTGCTTGATTGGTTTACTGTAAATAATTTAGTTTTAAACGCAAAAAAGACAAAATGTATAAAATTCACGTTACCAAATGTTATTCAAGTGGATTGTAATTTGCTTTTGCAGGGGTCCAAGCTGGAGTTAGTTAACGAAACTAAGTTTTTGGGCATTACGGTAGACTCTCGTCTTCAGTGGGGTCCCCACATAGAAAACCTATGTGGTAGACTTAGTTCGGCCGCATACGCTGTTAGACGCATAAGGCAAATTACTGATGTAGATACTGCTAGACTAGTCTATTTTAGTTACTTTCACAGCATTATGTCATACGGCATGCTGTTATGGGGTAGAGCCGCGGATACAGACGCAGTCTTTGTTTTGCAGAAGAGAGCAATTCGAGCTATTTATAATATGAAGCACCGGGATTCATTAAGCGAAAAGTTCAAAGAAATCAATATACTAACTGTTCCTTGTGAATATATTTACCAGGTCCTTAGATATGTTAGAAAAAATGTTGAGTCTCTCCCGAGGCTTGGTGAGCAACATTGTAAGGAAACCAGAAATAAGTATAAACTGGCTTTTCCAAAAATCAGACTCGCCAAAGTGAGTACCTCTTTCGTAGGACATGGTATAAGATTTTACAATAAACTTCCAAAAGAGGTCCTTACTTTGTCAGAGAATAAGTTTAAACAGTATATTAAGCAGGGCCTACTGAAAAAGGCATATTATAAAATAAATGAATATTTGGATGATGGTGAAGCATGGTGTTATAGTGATACTGATTTTGATGATAGTAGGTAATAATTTAATTAATTAATATAATTTCCTAACTTTTGATTCCTCTTAAGAGTTAACATTAATTAATTACAGACTGTAAAAGGAAATAGACTGTATGAGACAGGTAGGCAAAGATATATATGTTTTTCTTTTTTCATTAACCTGAATTCCTGCTGTCTTGTATTTTCTTATCCCTTGGTTAAAGTAGATATAAGTAATTCAATGTATAGTTTAAGTTTATGTTAAAAAAAAGACATGATCTTGCCAAGTTTCTTGCCCGTTCTTCTTAGCAAGACTAATCGAATGGGCGGAGGTAGGCATGTATTTATATACGTAACCTATTACTATGTAGTATATAGGATGGGATTTGGTCGGCCGCCTGGATTCGTGCTGGGGGCTCGGTTGGTGATCATTGAACCTTGTTCCTGGTCCCTGGCCGGGTCTCCGGTATGGGTTCGGGCGGTTGATTGGATTTCACCTTGTATAATAATATTTTACCTATAATTTTAATTGTATATATATTGCTACATAAATTAAATAAACATTTAATCTAAGTAGTTCATGTACATATATTATTTTATTACATATATTTTTATAAGATTAAAATTTGACTTGTGAAACGTGTATTATATATACCTACTTTGCAAAATAAACTTTTTGAATTTTGAATTTTGTGTTAGCGCTGGGCCTGGCTACTTAACTCTTTTGTTGACCATACATCGAAGTGTTAGCGTTGGGCCTGGCTACTTAACTCTTTTGTTGACCATACATCGAAGTGTTAGCGCTGGACCTGGCTACCTAACTCTTTTGCTGACCATACACCAGCATTTCGAACTTCGAAAAGTAACAGATTAGGAAAAATGGTATCACTATTTGTTCATTTACTACACAATTACAAAATAACAAACAAACTATTTAACCCGTCGTATTTTCAGGCGCGATCGCATGCCTTCTTAACAAGGTGTGGACACGCTGCGTATAAACGATCCAGTATGGTCATTCCATTAGATAGATGTACAGACCTGAGCGATGTGGAACAGTGTGACGAGCGGCCGCAACTGCTCGTACAGCCGGACCGACTCCTGCAAATGAGAAAATGAACGAATGAGAGAATGAATGAATAAACATTTAATTGCAAACAAGATATTTAATAAATACAAAAAGAGACGGAAGGTAATGGCGGATTTATTCCTATAATAAATTTCTTCCACGAGGTGTTGTCAGAGGTGTTACCGGAAATGTTATAGGAAAATGTTCGCATGTTCTTGCGTTGTTCAAACCGAACGAGCGATCATTTTAGATCATTATCACTATCACTACATAGTATAAAACAAAGTCGCTTCCCGCTGTCTGTCTGTCCCTATGTATGCTTAGATCTTTAAAACCACGCAACGGATTTTGAAGCAGTTTTTTTTAATAAATAGAGTGATTCAAGAGGAAGGTTTATATGTATAATACATGCATAATATAGTAGAGAAACACTGATAATTTTAGAGGTTTCTAATGTGATGTTGTAAATAAACAAATTTTTTTTGCGCTTACATTGCAAGCGCTGGCTGAACCCTACGATCAAAATAATGTACTACAGTATTGTACACCTTAAAAAGGTCTACAAAATAGTCCGCAATGGTATGTCTATCTCTTAGGGATATATCACAATAACCATTTCTTATCCTTTACTTTTTACGAGAAATAATGGATTTACGAAGTGATTTTAAGCAATACATCATTAAACTAATGAAATGCCTTTAGTGAACATAGTTGATGACGATTGGCGGCACTTGGTGGAATTTACTACACATTATGTTAAAAAAACGCTTGTACTTATGCATACAAAATAAAACTTTATTATGCCCAACCGGTTTTTCGCTGTTCAGCATTTTCTAGGTCCTTTTATCTTATTTATGTCTAGATATTATACATTGTAACGTAGCAAATTTTATAAGGTGCGGTTATCTCAGCGTTTTCGCATCGTTGTTAGCTTGTTGGGTGTGTTCATGTCAAAGGTTGTGTTTTTGTCGATAAATTTCGATTTTTTGTTCGCTGGGTTGGTACGTGTTTCAAGTTGAGTGGATTGACATGTAGTTCGTTGACTTGGTTTGTGCGAGTTCCTATTCCGGAAGGGATGCTCGGCCAGTGTTTTAGCTGTCGAGTCGTGTCTTGTTTTTTATCATCATTATCTATATTTATCATTTTGATCATGGCGGTTTTGCAAAAACGAGTTGTTGAAAGTTTTAAAGAAGAATTATATGAAATTGGATTGATGGATTAAAAAGGAATTTTTGGCTGGGATGGAGGGAGATCTGATCTATTGTCAGGTCATGGGTTGTTGTTTTCGCTTCTTTTGAGTTCTTGGTCCTGGTGGCTGAGTGATGGCAGCCGCGTGGTTGAATCGCGGTCAAGCTGCCTTTTGTTAGCGAGGTTGGACCAACGGAATCGCCGGGTTGGAGTTCATTCACCCTAAGTTGGACAGCGGACCGCTTGGCAGTTCTGGGTAGAAAATGTTGGCGATTTACAAGTATGTGACGTAGATTTTATTTTTAACCTCACATTATAAAAGGTGGCTTGGACGGAAAGTTTCCAGGACACTTAGATTTATGACCTTTCTAAACAAAGTGTTAAATTCTTCTTTCTGTTTCATCTGGATAACCTAAAATTGTAAAATTTCATTGTTCTGTAATTTTTCCTGGTAAAACTGGATGGTGTACCAGACGATTTAGTCAAAAGAGTATGTCGACAAATATTATTAAGATGGATTCACGGCTCCACTGAGCTAGATTTGTTTGGAATTTATTTTCCTTGCTTTTTTCAAATTTTCTTACTCTTAAAGATATTTTTCTTTTTTTAATGTAGATTCACAAGATTCAATGTAATATAGTTACCTGTGGTTAAGGCGGTACCTAACCCAACCATTTTATTCACTTAAAGGTTTTAGTAATGACTTGGCAGAATTTGTTCCAATGTAATATTGCTACCTGAAGTTAAGGCGGTACCTGACACAACTATTTGATGTTCTAAAAGTTTTAGTAATGACTTGGTAGAGTTTTGTTACAATGTAATATTGTCAATTACATCTTCAGTCTTGTGAAAATATATTTATTTTTGATAAAGTTAAATACACTTAATTGTAAAGTACCTCGAAGTTTTCTTCAGAACCTTTTTCCAACTATTAGGTTACAATTAGGTCACTTTTTAACTTTATTTGTTTAGCAGCACGACTGGTGGAAAAGACCGGGTACCAGCCGGTCGTGCCACTTTACAACATGTCTAGGCATTAGACATGGATAAAGACCGGGTACCAGCCGGTCGTGCCACTTTACAACATGTCTAGGCATTAGACATGGATAAAGACCGGGTACCAGCCGGTCGTGCCACTTTACAACATGTCTAGGCATTAGACATGGATAAAATTAGCAATTAATAATTGAAAAATCCTAGAAAATGCTAAAATAATAAAATGTTATTTTATATGTGCATAAGTACAAGCGTTTTTTTAATAATGCCCTTTAGTGAAAGTTATTAAAATTTTATATTTATTTATTTAATACTGTTTTACTATTTCGGAAATACCACTTGTGTGTGTAGTTGTAAATAAAAACTTTGCATATTTAAGTAACATTTTCACCTCACAAGCCCGGAAAGGCTTTATTTATCATACAAAATCTGCGTGCAAAAGTGCATTTTATCTGCTGGCGTGGAAAAGGTTTTTAAAATTCGAATATTTCTATTCAGTTTGCCAGCTCAATGAAATGCATTAATACCATAGAGTAAAAAACCAGCTAAGTGCGAGTCGGACTCGCGCACGAAGGGTTCCGTACCATTATCTATAAATACGGCAAAAAACATGTCTGTTGTGTGGGAGCCCCCTTAAATATTTATTTTATTCTGTTTTTTAGTATTTGTTGTTATAGCGGCAACAGAAATACATCATCTGTGAAAATTTCAACTGTCTAACTATCACGGTTCATGAGATACAGCCTGGTGACAGACGGACAGACAGGCGGAGGCTTAGTAATAGGGTTTCGTTGGTTACCCTTTGGGTACGGAACCCTAAAATCAGAATAAAATAAATATTTAAGGGGGCTCCCATACACCAGATATGTTTTTTTGCCGTTTTTATAGATAATGGTACGGAACCCTTCGTGCGCGAGTCCGACTCACTTAGCCGGTTTTTTTTAGAACAATCGCACTGGCCAGCACGACGATTGCACGAAAAATTAAAAATATTTATTCGTTTCTCTTTTGTTTTTTCTTGCAATCATACATATACTGGACTGGCTATTGACGACCTGACAATGAAGCATTTTGATTATCGCCATTTTGGCGCTGATCGCTACAGTGAATGACGTGAGCCAACACGGAACTATTGATAAGGATCAGACAATGACGTTTCTAATATAACAAGTGGTTGCCGCGCTTTGAATCAGCACAAAAAAGACCTGTCATTTTGTATGTCACAACATGTCCAGCGTACATGCATTACTCATGTCAGTGTCTTGCACCTAGCATTTTCCTCGCTGTAGTGAGGTGTTAAATTGTGTTTCGCTCGGCAGCAAAGTTATTTTGCGTCTCGTACCTTTGAAACCTTCGCTACGCTCAGGATTCTATTTTTGAACGACTCGCTTCGCTCGTGATTCAATCCTAGATTCCTTCGCTTCCTCAGGTTTCAATAAAAGTACTCGCACCAAATACCAACTTTGCAGCCATGCATTACAAATAACTATTTTTCTTACACTTCTCTTAGTTGCTTCTAAGAGAATTAGAAGCATCAACACTTCAGTGTATGGATGGCACGAGCTCTCGTGCAAATAATATTTCCTAAATATACCTCAGTATGTATTGACGGTGAAATCATCGTCATAGAGCGTCAATTGTATGCGCGTCCTTTCCCCCTACACCCTACGGCCCCCGCATACATCAAGAGTACCTCGTCCCCGCCAACGTCTGTCGCCCCCCGTCTCGTTTGTTTGTATGTCGTCACCACATCGCAGAGTTGGACATATCATATTTCTGATAAAACTAGGGGGTCGTCTCGCTCCACTCGACTCCCCAAATTTATTAACATGTAGACCTAACAGAAGGTAGGTAGAAGGGCACGTACCTCAGTGATGATGGTGAAGTCGTCATCGTAGAGCATGAGGAGGTCGAGCACGCGCCAGTCCGTGTCGGTGAGCGAGGCGGTCCGACAGACCGCTTCCGGCGCATCACCGGACCGCACCAGACAGGACAGCTTCTGTAGCGACACGCCGCGGAGACGGTACCTGTCGCCGGTCACGGAACATTCAACAACACCGCAACAGGTATATTAATAATACTTATTAAATTATTAATATATCCACAGAAACATTTAATGATCAATTTGTTGAATAGGTGATCCCATTCTAACTAAAATGAAAAGGTGCTTCCATATAAACTAAAATAACAGACTTGGCTTTACATAAGATCATAAGATCTTACAACTTTTTCTCACAAGAATTGCGTTGCGAGACTTGACATTTTTATACATTTTATGTTTTTGATGGCATATATTTTTACTCTTTGATACATGCTTTGTTTGGTGCTGGCTTTCACCTCCTCCATTGTGAATGTACAATTTTGTAACGCTTTTTTGTAACACTAGTAAAATCGAGCAAATTTTTGCTGTCGAGCGGTCGGGCGGACAACACATCCCGAGGATGCCTCGTTTAGAGGCGTAACACGTGTCGATAAGTTTTCTTGCTTGTTATTTAAGATTGCTTTATTTTGTGCTCGTACTGCTTGCTTTGCTTGTGCATGTTTTATGCGGGAGGGTGGGCGGTGCTTGAGTCTGCATTTTGAATTTGTTTAGCGGAATATTACAAATTATTAATATATCCACAAATTTATGATGGACTTCCGCAAAGTAACACTTTTTTCAATAAATTTTATTAATTGTTTCCTAATAAGTTACCTACCAACATTTAGTGACTGTATTAATATTATTCATCTTTATTTCTATAATAATATATAGTGACTTCGCAATCGCACAGCAACATCAGCAATATTGGCAGACCTCAACTGGCTTTCTAAAGAAACCTGTCTTTCTCTTCAATCCCTGAACCAGCATTGGCCCAGTAATTAGTTCTGTTTCAACGATAATGTAATAGTCGATGCTCACCACAAATGGTGCAGATCATGCGTGGACTTGTTGAGTGTCTCCGCGAGCTCGGTGAACAGTCGGTCGCCCTTGCAGCGCTTGATGCGCATCAAGTAGCGCACCAGCGAGCGCTTGAACGACTCCACCTTCTGTAGCGCTTCCTTGTTGGGCTGGGTTGTTGCGACATTTACGTTCTATTAATTATAATTATAAATTTACTCCAGAACCTTAGCACATATCATATATACCTTTATAAAAAAAAAACAGTTATACTCATTCTGAAAGAAAACTCTCGGTACACTGTTCCACTTCGTATACTATTATTTTGCAACTTGTTTTATCCATTAAAGAACATCTTCAGGCAATTATGACTTTTATGAGTGAACTTACACAAAATCAGATTTAGTTCTGATGAATTTTGAAAAATCTTTAGTGATCCGTAATACTGATCATCACTTATCAAGCCTCCAGTATGAAATTGGCTGCATTAATTAATGTCACCTTGCATATAAAGATTCCAAGCATTTGTAGTCACCAAACTTTATTTTTTTAATGCTCCTATATAGGTATAATACAACGCATACACACCTGATTCTTGGCAGACTTGACCGGCGCTCTGGATTTGGCCGTGTTGGCAGACTTGGCCGCCGGTTTGGCCGGAATGCTAGGGGAATCATCGCCAGGCACTTTGAACTGTATTTGAAATATAACATTTTTAATAGTATATTATGCACCAAGGGGATAAAGCAGTGCCTTACGTCATCGTCACGGGCGTCATATTGAATCCTGAGCGTAACGAGGGACTCTAGTAATGTAGAGTCCTGAGTGAAGCGAGGGGTTCAAGCTGCCCAAGACGAAGACAGGCTTTATCCCAGAGGAGCATACTCTACTTTTTAAGTATTTATTTTGTAATTAATATAAATCAAAATGTAATATTAGTCAAGTTATGGAAGGATAGAGTAACATTTTTGTTCGGTACATTCACCACTCTAACGTAAGCATTTTCTAAATCCACAAACGCACAAAACTTTCCCAGACATTTTTCAAATATGCTTCGTAAAGAAAATATCTGATCCACGCAACCCATATCTCTTATAATATAATATCTGATCCACGCAACCCATATCTCTTATAATATAATATCTGATCCACGCAACCCATATCTCTTATAATATAATATCTGATCCACGCAACCCATATCTCTTATAATATAATATCTGATCCACGCAACCCATACTCGTATCTCTTATAATATAATTGACATTGCAATTTTAATTTTATTCTAATTTTTTTTATATTTTTGACATGTATGTAAGTTTCTGTTTATTTTTTAATTTTAATTATTATGATATCCAATAACCTCCATGTTTGTGTATTTGAGTAAAATAATTTCCATGTAATAATACAATTGTCAATATTTGCATACCTTCTTAGGTGAAATATGTTGGACATTTTAAATTTAACAACTGCACTGTACCATATTTGACGCAAATAAAATTATCTTTATCTTTATCTTTATCTTTATCTTTATAAATCCCGCATGTACATCCGAAATTTTTTCTTCTATGTTGGCCATCACCCTCATAATTAGAACCTTTTCATACAACTTGCCAACGACAGGCAATAAAACTTACGTGTTTGTCTTGTCGTCTCAAAGTTTCCAGTGAGTTCATCTTTGTCTGGAAATAAAATGATTATTGATTATTTATCAATTGTTATTAGCACTGGAAATGAGTTTTTTTTTAATCAAATAAAAGGTTGTAGAGTTGATGCCGGGCTCGACTGTGGAGGTACCACCATCGTACTTGTAAACCCGACCCGAAGTTATCCGGAGGAGAGTAACAACCAGGTGGCAGACCATGCCTGAGACCGATTGATGGCACTATATCCATCCACAATTACCGGCGCTTATATAAAACAGACGGGGGACATGCAGCGGCGTCACTAGTGCGAGTGTTTCGGCACCGCGCTCACCAACCCGCCTGCCCTGTGTGAGTATTGGCAGGTATTATAACAATACATAGGTTTTGTTGAGGAACTATTGAGCAAATTTTGAATATAAGTACTCTGTTTCGATTAAGTAGAAAAAGGCGGGTTTTTCATTTGTAAAATATGGGACAAGTGCCTAAAATAAATGCTTTTTATTTATATATATTTATTTTTACAATTCACCTGCTATACGATCTTAAGGTAAGGTAAAAAATAATTGATTTGTGGATCATCACGGCGAGATAACGGATCAAGGGCTGTATCTTTTTTTTTATCCACTAACGATTTAAAAGGAAGCAAGAAATGGCTTAGCACAGCATCCAGCTGGGGGACATAAAACATAATACACACCTCCATATAATTGGCCCAGCCTCCCTCCGCGTTCAGCAGCCGATACCGCTCCTCCCACGTCTTCGCCTTGCAGCACAGCGCGATCTGGCGACAATAGGTCACTGATGAAGACACCGGGCGAAATTGTTGCCATCAGATTATAGTTATAAAAACATTTCATGTAAACTAGGTCACCAAGACTCATAAGCTCACAACGCTTTCATTGTTAAAAAGTTATCAGATCCCATGTTAAGCCAAGTCCTTAACTCTACAAGGCCTAACTCTACAAACCCTAACTCTATAAACCCTACATCTTGCTTAAGAAGTATGGCTTGGCAGTTTCATGAAACTATTGCATGACATAGTATTATATTACACGGAAGTGTCTGTTTGGCGGCCACGAAACGGCCAAGCCATACTTTTTGATCAAGATGTAGGGTTTGTAGAGTTAAGGACTTGGCTTAACATGAGATCTGATAACTTTTTAACAGTGAAAGCGTTATGAGCTTATAAGTTTTGGCGACCTAGTTTACATGAAATGTTTTTGATGGGATTTCATTTTTTTTTGTAAGATGCTCTACTTCTTTTTATTTTTTCAGGCTGCATTTCTTGCGCATGTGCTATAACTTTTTTATATCCCACTCCCTATCGTTGCCTCTGTTCACGCTACAACGTGACGAATCCGCGCGCATGCGCGGACAGCTAGTCTCCCCCCGCGCGCCGGCTCGAGGTGCGCGCGCGAGCGCCGCTCGCTCGCTCTGTTCGGCTCGAGACGCCTCCCGAGGCGCACGTCTGCGCGCTCGCGCAGCTGGCTGTTTCGCCGCAACCGTCGACCGAATAATACGTGTGTGCACACATTCGCGACGCCACAACCAATCTCGCGTATCTACCGTATCTTGTGATCATCTCAGTGCTGTGTATTACTCCAAGACATTCTGCACATCCCTGTCCAAGATCAGCCCTGTCATCATCAGCCCGACAAGGAGTACACCACGCGGCACATTGTCAGCGCATTCGTCGGCTCGCCCATAAACATTCCAACCAGGTCAGTGCACCCACATTGTTTTCCACAATTCTCCCGTGTCAAATCCCATCAGCCCTGCATTCCTGTAGCCAGCGGTTACATTTTGGTTCTTCGGCCGGATCGAATTTTGGCCCTTCGAACCGTTAGAACCAGTCCCCCTCTATTTACTACAGTCCATTTTCAATCCAAGAAAAATTTTGGTCCGTCGAGCGGAAAATTTTTGGTTTATATCACCCCCCGCCTCCCCCCCGCCGGCCCGTAACTTTGTTTGAACCAGCCCCCGTCGATTTACTACAGTCCATTTTCACCCGGTTACATATTTTGCCCCCTTTCCCGGCAAAAAATATTTTGTGGTCTCGAATACCTATTGCGGGTAGGTAATTAGAACCGCCGCCGCCTAGAACATTCCATTTATCGGTATAGAACCGGCCCATCCATTCAGCCCAATTGTTTATTACAGTCCACTATATTTCTTTATTACCCTCGACCCGACCCGACCCAATTTACCTATTTTTACCCAATTTTTGCCCGTGGAGAGGTGTACATCTGACCATTGTCAAAGATAGGTTTCTTATCTTGCGAGATATTTTTTCGGTGCGAGTATAAATTTGCTTTATTTCGTGCACTTATATACGTCACATATATACGTAAGTTACGTGTGTTGAGTACATAAGTACACACGTTATTACGGTTACGTATTATTACGTTGATTAAAGCTTGATTAGCATCATTGGATTGTCCGCTCATTTAGATCCGATTTCGGCTAGGTAAATACATTCTTTGTTTGTTTACGCTCTCAAAGCAGTAGGTAGGTATTTTATTCTATAAATAGAATTTTTGACGACGAACCAACGCGTATTGTCGGCACATGATTTCAAGGCAAATAACATAAAAGTGAAAAGTGCATACATAGCTGTTTGTATTTTTACAAGTGTTGTTTAAATTAGTGAACAAGTTCAGCCCTTTCCGATATTTTATGTTACGGTAATCTTGTGTTACAGTAATATATTGCCGGACCGTTTATTTGTGTTATTGTCTGCTTTTTTTACCCGGGTATATATATATAGCACAAATATAGTAAACAATTTGTTTTTTCATCTCATCTCTGCTCTTGTTGTTTGTGGTACACATATAGGGTGTTCCAAGTTGGTGTATCAGCTCATATACAGGTTGTTTAAAAAAAAAAAAAATATTTTTTTTCTCTCTATCGTGTTTATTTTCCGTGTTCCGTTTGAACATAGCCTTTGTTATTTCGGCCCGCGCAAGTTACAAGCTATCCGCACGTTGGAGTTGGTAGCGCTCAAGTTTTAATAACTCATTTTCACATATAGTCACACTCATCACACATTCAATCAGCACATACACACTCAGCTCATTTTCACTCACACATTCAATCAGCACATACACACTCAGCTCATTTTCACTCACACATTCACTCATCACATACACATTCAGCTCATTTTCACTCAATGAAACCAGCACTCAGCGCACTCAGCACATTCATCACACACACACTCATCACATACACACTCAGTTCATTTTCACTCAATGACTTCAACTCCAACAGAGAATTCTTGTAACTCCGCACAACGTGTAGTGAACGTCACTAACACACCAATTTTGTTGCCAACCGTATCACTTGAAATAGCAGACGTACATTCACTCAATCACACTCAATTTCACTCAGCACGAGCCCTGTTAGGTTTTATCTCACGTCGCGGTACTCCAGTTCTCATTCGCTCAGACTGCGGCACAAACTATGATGCAATCACTCACAAGCTCGCGAATCAGCACATAACTTGGTTCGGCGCTCTGCACGAAATAATACTCAACTCAAGACCCCTCTGCCCGATTTCATCCGACCCTACGGACTTTGAACCTCTCACGGCCGGACATTTCATTATTGGTCGTCCGCTCACCGCTCTACCTGAGCAGTCTTTTGACGACAGATCCATATCTGCTCTTAAACGGTTTCAACTCATTCAAGCGCTCTCTCAGCGCTTTTGGACTCTCTGGTCCAGATCCTACCTCCATACCCTGCAAACCCGCTCCAAATAGCTCTCCCCTTCTTCCCCTCCTCAAGTGGGTGAACTGGTCCTCATCAAAGAGGATGACCTGCCTCCGCTCCAATGGAAGTTGGGGAGAATTTTCCGCACAATGCCTGGCAAGGATGGAGTGATCCAAGTTGTGGATCTGGACACAGCCCATGGAAATCTGCGACGACCTGTGTTCAAGATAGCCAGGCTGCCGTTGGATTCAGCTCAAGAGGAGTCGCAGCCCCGGCCCCCCCAGGATGTTCACGCTACAACGTGACGAATCCGCGCGCATGCGCGGACAGCTAGTCTCCCCCCGCGCGCCGGCTCGAGGTGCGCGCGCGAGCGCCGCTCGCTCGCTCTGTTCGGCTCGAGACGCCTCCCGAGGCGCACGTCTGCGCACTCGCGCACGTCTGCGCACTCGCGCAGCCGGCTGTTTCGCCGCAACCGTCGACCGAATAATACGTGTGCACACATTCGCGACGCCACAACCAATCTCGCGTATCTACCGTGTCTTGTGATCTTATCAGTGCTGTGTATTACTCCAAGATATTCTGCACATCCCTGTCCAAGATCAGCCCTGTCATCATCAGCCCGACAAGGAGTACACCACGCGGCACATTGTCAGCGCATTCGTCGGCTCGCCTATAAACATTCCAACCAGGTCAGTGCACCCACATTGTTTTCCACAATTCTCCCGTGTCAAATCCCATCCGCCCTGCATTCCTGTAGCCAGCGGTTACAGCCTCTTTTTCTTGTTGTCTTATTATTTGCAATAAGCGATAGATCAGGGCGGTACTTGGTTATTAAGCGATTATATTCAACTATGGCTGACTGTTACAAAGTCAATATTAATAAGGTGAACCCCTATCAAACCAGTCACCCTCGAAAGTGCTACGTAAGTATGCCCAGAAGAAAACGTCGATGACCCGATATCAATGAGAGTATTATTTAAACTTAGCCCTTGGCTTTTATGGATAGTGATGGCATACGCGATACAGATCGTAAACTGCTCACGGTGTACGAATGCTCTATTAATTCAAATTTTGTTTTTACAGGCGCAAGTTCATGTTTAAGACCGTTATTAAAAATAATTATATAACTCTTATTGCCTTATTTTTATCTTTAGCTCAAGAATAAGACTCGGAATCATGATAGGTTTCTTCGTCCTCAGCACAAGAATACAGTTGCAGTAGTACACTCGTTAATATTTATCTGCGCGCGCAATAACATAAGCAATTCTAGTCTGGCTGGAGTCTTCTGGACAACTGCTGTCAATTCAGGTACAAACAACCGGGCCTTCGATTTCGACGACGATGTCTATAACTAAACTTCACTTTCAATAATAGAACAGAAATCAGTCAGCTACCAGAGAGTACCTTGTGGTACCTATCAAGAGAATAACTAATATTAGTAACGATTTCAACGTGTAGGAAAAGGTTCACTTGAGTATTTGACGGGCAGCTCGCAAGCAATCGTGATATAAACAATACGTAGTACCTTCTACATTCGTCTGAAATAATTAAAAACTTGTCTTTCCGCGCTTGGAGGACCGTCCGGGGTGGCGTGGCTTCAGCCGTTATAGATAACCACTGATAGTTACTGGATTACTAATTTTACAGAATACCTACCTGTTTGTTACTATGGCCTCTAACACGGCAAATAATAAAATTAAAATTGCTAGGACTTGGAAGTTGGGAATATATTTTTAATATTACAGAACTGGACCCCCCTTTAGAGGGGTTGGCGGGTGAAAGTTACAGATTTCTTAATTTTTTTGTTGTTTGTGTGCTAATTCTAGCCTGCATACCAAATTCCAGCTTTCTAGGACTCCAGGAAGTTTGAAATTGAAATTTGATTTAATACAGAACCAGACCCCCCTTAAGAGGGTTTAGAGGCGAAAAGTTAGAGATTTATAAATTTTCTTGTTTTTAGTGTGCTAGTCCTAGCCTGCATACAAAATTTCAGCTTTCTAGGACTTCAGGAAGTTTGGAATTGAAATTTTTATTTAATACAGAACGACCCCCCTTAAGAGGGGTTGGAGGGTGAAAGTTATAGATTTCTTCATATTTTTGTTGTTTGTGTGCTAATCCTAGCCTACATACAAAATTTCAGCTTTCTAGAACTTCAGGAAGTTTGGAATTGAAATTTTTATTTAATACAAAACCAGACCCCCCCTTAAGGCCCCAGACTCTCTTTGCAACATTTCGCTTTCATCTTACCTGAGGCTTTAGAAGTGGCGCTCCCCCCGCTGCATTAAGATGTTAGAGACCGCACCTGAATGTTGCTCTACTTCGTTAAATGAGTGTACGATTACTTAAAATTTGACATGTGAAGATTTTTAATTATTCAAGTAACGGTAATTTACAAAGTTTGGTTTGTTTATTGGAACAAACAAAATGAATTTGCAAAAGCAAAATAAACAAAAGTAAATCTACCTGGAATAGATGGCTTATTGGCAGCAGTAAGAGTGATTAGTATTTAGACACAATACATTTTATAGGTCATGCAATTATTTGCAGATTTTTACCGAAGGGGTGTCAAGAGGTGTTCCGAGTGTGAACTGTGAGATGCAAGTCATAAGTCCACCCATACGTGTACCTATAAGTACACCCGCGTTTCTCTGACGATTATTACGTCTCAACGTGATGAGCCCTATCGCTCTAAGGAAACCTGCATGCCCTAAAAAGCGTGTAGTTGTACCCGAAAATTTCTTTATTCATCAAGATTTTCATTTAACTAATGCCTGACATAAAAAATACCTTTATAAAATTTGGAAATGTAAAAATTAAGAATCAAATCGTAACAATGAAAACATTTAAAATTATGTATTCCTAATACTCACACACATATTACAATCAGTTCTTTAAGTAATATAATATCAAAAATAGAAACTCTTACGGTAATTAAGTGTCTGTCAGTTTGTGTGTCCATGATTATGACTAAGGTGCAATAAAAAAGGTAAAAATTTAGTTTTAGAAATGTGATGTTTTAATGATAAGAACCGCAGCTGCGTACGTTCTTTTGTTTTGATGCATTATTGTCTAGCACGTTGTTATCTCGACTGTCGGTTTTAGTGACTTCGATAGCTTTTTAAGATATTTAAAATAAAAAGTAATAAAAAGGATGTAGCTTCGGCTTTAGTTATTCCAAAAAGCGGTGCTGGTATAAAATTTGTGTCACGCCATCCCCGTGGGCTTTTTAGACCACAACTTCTAAAATACGGCTTTACGGGTTTTCGAATTAACACACATTAACATAATTTAATCTAAGCGAATTAGGGCATGCAATTATTCGCAGATTTTTACTATCCGGATAACGGATAATGTATTATCCGGATAACCGGATACTTATGGTAAAAATTAAGGGTAGTAATAAAAGCTCCGAAAACTAAATTAAAACCACCCAAAAAAACGGCCTACCGCAAACATCTTGGAAAAAAACCGGCCAAGTGCGAGTCAGACTCTATTCAGAACCTAGGGTTCCGTATTGTGGATGATAAATTTAGTTTTATCATTTTCTTTCGTGAATTTCTCAACCGCTTTATTTTTTCTGTAATTCTTACGTAAACGCATATTACCATGATTTTTTTCATATTTTTCGGTCCACCAGTTTTGGAGATAAGAGGGGGGACATACATTTTTTTATAGATTTTCAAGGATTTCTCGAAATAGATGCAATTAAATATAGCCAAACTATATATTATTACAATAAGCTTTTTAATACCTACAGTGTGATACCCATATTGTATTTTTATAAATATTTTTTTTTTAATTTATTTTACTTTTCTTATATTTTTAAATCACTATAGTTTTCCCGGTTATTGGTCAGTTATGATCTATAATGGACATTTTTTTCATATTTTTCGGTCTACCAGTTTCGGACATACACATTATTGTAGTTTTTTTAAAGATTTCACAAAACCAGTGCCAGTAAATATAGTAAAAGCATATACTTTTACAATCACCTTTTTAGTGTCTACAGTTTGATACCTATATTGTATTTTTAGGATATTTTTTATTTTTCTCACTTTTGTTTTGAAAATATTTTAAACAATTTCAAATTTTTCATATTTTTTTTACAATGTAATATGTAGGCAAATGAATGCTATTTTTGTGCCAAATTTCATGTCTTTTTCTTTACGGTGCTAAAGTTATGATGCTGTGAAATACGGACGGACGTAGATTAGACTTTATTTTATCGAAACAGGGATTTCTTAAAATATTTAAAAAATATTTTATCCATAGTTAAATGATAAGTGCAATATTCAAGTAGAGCAACTTTCATGATACAGTTCGCCTCTCCATAAGAATCTACACGAGAGAAAGGGAGCAACCGTGCGAGCGGGAGGTAAAATGACGTCGAGCTACACAACACACGTCTGAACGCTGCGATGTCCCAGCGAAACTGAGGGAAATATCTACGCGTTTTGTGTTTTAAACTCTCGATAAGTTTCGATTTGATAAATGTTCTTAAAATATTTTTTTAAATACCGTTTTTTGTTATTTCACTTATTAATAGTTCTATTCTACGTGTTTTAAATTTGACTATGCTAAACGATAGTTTTCTAGTAGAAAAAAAATATTTTATCAGTGGTTGAATTCATAAAATCACAACTACTTAAAGCATTCGAAATAAGAAAACTAAAGTATTATCCAAAAAAGTAACTAGGTAAGATTATTGTTGAAGATATGGGAATAAATGTTACCTGAATAAATTTCTTGTTTTTGTCATAATTTTTACGTGACGTGTGCATGAATGAGACTCTCAACGCGTAGAACATAAATAAAGGTATGTTTAAAGCCTAAAAAACCTATTAAAAGTAGCATTAAAGTAAATAAAAAAATAAGTTTTGAAATATTCAAATTCCACACTATAAATTAACGTAAAATGTATTTTATTTATTGCTTTCTTACTAACTAAAATAAAATCTTTCTTTTCTGATAATTCTGCAAGAATACTGATTTTTAGGGGACTGGAGCCTTAAGAGGGGATGGAGGATGAAAGTTACAAATTTCTTATTTTTTTTGTTGCTTGTGTGCTAGTCCTAGCCAGCATACCAAATTTCAGTTTTCCAGGACTTCAGGAAGTACCCTAGATTTTTGATGATCATCAGTGAGTGAGTGAGTGAGTGAATGACGAAATCGACGTACTTTAGGTATTAATAACATTCAAAGAATAAAAGCTAGACAAATTAAACTTATATCGTGTTTAATAAAACTGCTTACTATATGTTATCTTGAGAATTTGGTATCTCTAGTATTATCTAGACCGAAGCTATGAGGGTTCGAAAATACGACGAAACGCTTCGAGAAAAGGTACGTAGTGCCCCGCTTCCTTTGGCTCGTCTTGGCGGGGGGATAGTGCTCCCCCCCCCCCCCCAGATTAGATTACACTGGTGTTGCGGGAATCCCTAATGTTACGTGTGACAAAGCCAAGTTTTCGATAACAGTCTAAATACAGCAAGACTCCTAATGTAATGTAATAATCTATAGATAGTACTATATTTATTTTAACTAATTGTTATGTATTTTTATCTTATTTATTATAAATATTATGTATAGGTATGTAAGTAAATATGTTTATTGTTTAAGTAGTTACTTAATTACATACATATACCCACACCTGTCTCGCAGAGGGGTAGGCAGAGACTACAGATTTAGTTACTTAATAATTATTTATGTAGGTATATTGTAGTTATTTATAATCATAGGGTGTAAGTATATTAACATATTTAGTGTACACGTATGTATGTCTACTTTTTATATATCAGTCAGCCAGTCAGCCAGTCAGTCAGGACTTTGAATTTTATATACACAGATATATTCAACTGCCGCTGCCGATAAAATGCGTTTATTCATCTACTATTACTATGTAGGTAGTAATATCGACAGGTGGTAGAGCTGATGCCGGGCTCGACTGTGGAGGTACCACCATCTTACTTGGAGACCCCCTCGAAGTAATTCGGGGGAGAGTAAGAGGACAGCTTACAGGCAAAAAACCAGGAGACCCACCATGCCTGGGACCGATGGATGGCGGTATATCCATCCCTAATAGCCAGGCCTTATATGGAACAGACTGGTGACGGGCAGCGGCGTCACTGGTGTGAGGGTTCCGGCACCGCGGTCACCAACCCGCCTGCCTAGCGTGTGTGAGTATGGGCAATTCTTCCAGGATGACCGCCGGGAGTGGTAAAGTCCTGGAAAGGCTTATGTCCAGCAGTGGACGAACTAGGCTGATGGACGGATGTGCTCTACACTCTGCCGAAAGGCGTATGAATATAATATTAATTAACATTTAAAGTTTATTTACATCAACATGCATTCACTATGATATTCAGATGCAATTAATATGCAAATTTATCGGGTCTCAGTCTTAGCCTTTATAGCGTACAAAGAAAATAATAGTATTTTCATTTATGAAAAAATATGTAAACAAATTGCGGTTCCACTAATATTACATACATATGTGTCAAATTTATAACCTCCTTTTTTTAAATCGGTTAAAAAGAAAGTGCGAGATAGATGATTCTTGTTGTAACTCGTGTCTATCTCTTTCACTCGATCATAAGTTAGACTGTCTCTTATTCATGCACCTGCAATTTGAACATTGAACTGTTTTTATCTTTATTTTAATAATAATATAATAATAATAATAATTCTTTATTTTCGTTACAAAAATATTCTTCAAATTAGGTACAAGACTGATATATTTTATTCTATGTCTTAGTAATTATCTTAAGTACCCAGGGAGTTATCCTGTTCCCTAGTTTAGGTAATCCTGAATCTTAGGGTCACAGTCTCCCCTCGACGAGATACAGACGAGATACTGTAAAATATAATTTTTAGATCTATATATAATATACATTTAACATGCAGGCAAAAGAAATAAAATTAAAACTAACTATAAAATTAAAACTAACTTAAAAGGGCTAATTTAAAATGTTGGTTGTGTGTATGAGAGTATGGATGTGTTGTAGTGGAATAGTGTTAGTATGAGTAAGAGTGTGTTTGTGAATAAATATGTGTAGTTTGTTGTCCTTTTATGACAAATTTGCGGCACATCCTGTTAACAAATTTTCAACAATTCTTCAGTTTTTTAACCGACTTCAAAAAGGAGGCGGTTCTCAATTCGACTGTATGTTTTTTTTTCTTTTCTTTTTTTTTTTTTGGCGTTGTTACTCCATAACTCCGTAATTTCTGAACCGATTTGAACAATTCTTTTTTTGTTTGAAAGAGTGTACTTCCAGGTAGGTCCCATTTTGGGTTTGGTCATGATCTGATGAAGGTCTTCAGAGATAGGCAGTGGAACTCCTCAGAAAATGACAGCATACCTCGCGAAATTGAGGTAATCGCTTTGTACCTGAGTGCTGATTACAAGGTTTTACTTGAAAATTGACATTCTTCCACCTGACCTTCGATCCTGGCTTCATCACCATTTTCACCATAGAACTCCTCAACGGATCAGAGCACATAACTCGAGATTGCGGCAATCACTGCGTTAGGGTGCTAACTCAAGGGTATTACTTGGAGATAATCAGAATACCTCCCTGACCTTCGATTCTGGCTTCATCACCATAGAACTCCTCAATGGATGACAGCACATAACTTTGGATTGCGGTAATCAATTTGTGTTAGGGTGCTCATTGCAGGGCATTGCTTGAAAATTGCCAGTATACCCACCTGACCTTCGATCTTGGCTTCATCACCGTAGAACTCTTCAACGAATGACAGCACATAACTCGAGATTGCGGTAATCATGTTGTGTTAGGGTGCTAATAGCAGGAAGCTACTCAAACATAGCTACTTATACTGACTTGAACTTCGTTTCATGTTAACACCACGTTTGCAAGAACTACCCATACTTCACAATTTAACCCAGCAACACTAAACAATGTGAAATAAAATAAACTTTTAACAAAAAAATAGCAACCGACTTCAATAGTAACAGCAGTCATTCACTAAAAAGTTAATAATAATTCTATAAAGACCGATGGTACCGAAGCAACACTTTTGCTGACTTCTTTCTTCCTGAAACAATATGTTATCTAGAAGTCGGCGTATTTCCTACGATACAGCAACATAAATACCAATATAAGAACGCCGACTTCTAGATAACATATTGTTTCAGGAAGAAAGAAGTCGGCAAAAGTGTTGCTTCGGTACCATCGGTCTTTATAGAATTATTATTAACTTTTTAGTGAATGACTGCTGTTACTATTGAAGTCGGTTGCTATTTTTTTGTTAAAAGTTTATTTTTCCATAGTTTAGTTGAAGTAGATAATCATGGACTTTTTGTGAACACTCCCTTCTAGGTAGATTTATTAATGTCAGATTCTTACTGAGATTATTGTAAATAAAAGGAGCTAGAGAAGTGTAAACATTTTTACCAAAACAAGTGCGTGTTCTTGGTATCTCAAATACGCGGTCTTTTCTACGTTTAGCAATTTGTTTTAGTTTTATTGATTCAAAGTCTGCTGAAGAGTGTTGGAGAGTTATTATTGCCTTGATATACAATTGCCTTACAGTTAAAACAGCACACTCTTGGTATAGATCTTCTGTAGAATATCGCCGTGATTTGAACTTCATCACCTTGAGTAGAGCACGTTGTGCACGCTCAAGGGGGAGAAGGTGCGTCCGAGCTGCAGCACCCCTTTTTTTAACTTATAGTGTAGTTTATCTCGTTTTCGTATACATTTTATTAATCCGCTAGTTATCCATGGTGTGAGGTTTCGTTGGTAACGAGGAACAGAATGCACCGTTGAATGTTTGGCTATGGCGTTTGTTACAATAGCAATAAACTTATCCGTGGCTTTGTTTACATCTGATAAGTCCAAGCTGGACTCCCAGTCCATAGTATCCAATTCTTTAAAGATGTCATCGTAATTCACTTTTGTTATTGTCTTTTTTTTATGTGTTATAACTACTGAACTTGATTTAGTTTGTAAAAGAACCGGTGAGTGGTCTGTGATAGTGGGGGGGGACTACAATTACAATGTTATCATTTCTTGATTTAATCATACAGTGATCTAAGCACGTATTACTTGGTTCTCGAGTGTGAAATGAATGTCCTGGAAGGAGGCCATGTGAAGAGAGGAGCGTTAAGTAGTAAGAACAGTTTTTATCATCGCCCTGTACGTCCAAAATATCTATATTTATGTCACCCATTATAAATATGTTAGGAAAGAGTTTGTATTTGGTAAGAATGATGTCAAGGGATTCACAAAAATCTTTTGTGTCATGTATAAAAGGTGGTCTGTAGATAGAAATAAATGCGTAATCTTTACCAAACGAGGCAACCAGACAATTAGCGTGTAATTTTCAATGCAGTTGCTCGTAAAGTTTTCTTTTTTGTGTAACAAAATTATGCGGAAACCGACTCTTTATTTCACGCGTGAAATAAAGTAATTTTTTTAAGTTTTTGACTCTGTGGTGCATGGTGCAAGTCATAAAATTTAAAAAATTACAAAGATGCAAGGAGGTTTTGCTGTCCAAAAAAAAACAATTATTTATAAGCAATAATTGAATGATGATAAACACCATAACACATAAGATTCTTGATTATCTCATTTAAAAATACGTGTTTTGTTTCCGCAAACAAAAATATTTTTCACATTATTGGCTGTATGTATACTGTACCTTTGCCTCAAGAAAGAAAAAACTGTATGAAACGCGCGCTCTGCGAAGAAAGCACGCCATTTTGTTGTAAATAGACTTTGGTGAAATAAAATTACTTTCTTTATTATACTTATTTTTTTGTTGTATTTCCTCGCAAAATGCATTGAAAAATTTTGTAAGATACTTGAGCGTAAAAGGTTTTTATCCGAATGCGTGCCAATGAAAACACGAGCGCATAGGCTATGTATCATCACGCTATGACCAAAGGGAACAGCGCAGTAAGAACTTTAGTGAACCATGTCGTCGGTTTGCCTTAGCGTAGTGCGTAGTAATCAGAGTGTTGCGGGTTTAAATCACGGACCAGATTGCTTTTTTATTTTATTGTTGTATGATCGTTATGTGTAACACCAGATTGGATAAGGCAAGTATAACTTACAACTTCATGGTATTTCTCTTTGAGCTGAGTCGTCCTTTCATGAGCTGCCTCCATGCCGACACCAAGTAACTCTGAGATATGCTTGTAGCTGGAGACTCTGACCTCCTGCAGGAATTATATGATAATGAGAAATACCGAATTACACTTGACGACTTATCCATCACAAGAACATATCAATTAACATAATATAATATAAGGTATATAGATTGAAATGTAGAAGAAAAGTAAATCTGGGTGTAAGAAAAATAGGTAAATTATCTGTGTAAATTCCTGAGTTATTTTGAGACCAGAATAGCTTGGTTGGTAGAACAATCGAGAGGTAGAACGATCGTCGACCAGCGAGAGGTACCGTGTTCAGATCAGAGCTTCTCACATTCAGGTTAACTTTTCTTATGCATTTCTAGGCTGTTTGATACAATGTTACAGTGAAACTTACCCAGTTACCAAAGTCAGGATGATTCTTGTCCCACAGCAGGCTGTGGGAGCAGTACGCCTGTGCCATCCTACTCAACTCATTTTGGTCCGTCAGCCACTGCTTATGTGCACCACCACCGGTGGTAACATTGTCCGTGGTGGGTTCTGTAGTGGTGCTGTCATCAGGTGAGCCCTCCATGGTTGCGCTCTAGTTGATACATAAATACAAAATGAAAATTTTAATGGACTAGTCACGACTTGACAAGACAAACACTATTTTTGGTGCACCAAATATATACTCCTCTGTGGTCATGATTCTAACATCTCAACCACAAATCCAGAGGTTGTTGAGGGTTCAAATCCCACATTTGTGTGTGGTCTGAATGTTACAGAAGGTATGTTAAAGATATTTCCTGAAGTATGTGGTACTAACCATCATGCTGACTGACAGGGGGGAGTGCACAATATTCACAATTGCGGAGAATCAGTGCAGGACTCATCGCCTCCGCTACGAATTTAGAACCATCATGCTGGCACGTAATAATCCTTGGTGAATTGGGGGTGTGGACTGTGACATGTAATTGGGGGTGTGGACTGTGACATGTAATTGGGGGTGTGGACTGTGACATGTAATCCATAGTCCATAATAGCAAACACCTCTGTGTTCATCGGACACGAGATTCATGTCCTGACCCTGTATATATCTATATTAGTATAACATCTTTAGCATAGAATCAGAAAGTACAATACGATTTTGTTTTGACAGAAGGTACTTTATACCCTGCAAATTATTATAAAAACAATTAGCTAAGTTAGCATACATTTTAGCCTGTAGTGAATCTGTTATAATGTGTGTAACAGGAAATTTTAGAATACCAGTCATAATTTATGGCATTTGTAATGTTAATTATTTTATAATTTTGTCCCTGTTGACATGGTTAGTACAAGTACCTACTTACAAAATTATAAAAATTAAATTTAAAAAGTAACTTAAATTTTAAACTAAATAATCCTATGAAGTATTAAAAACTTAAACAAACTAAACTGCTAAAAATAAATATATTTACAAACTAAACTAAACAAAAATATATTTACACTAAATATTATATTTAGTGTAAATATATTGTATTAAAGCTGGTACATCAAAAAATACAAAGCTTCTTTCTCTGCAAAATACTTTCAATTGAGTTGTTCTCAGAGGAATCAAAAAAAGATATTTTGTGTGTAACTGAACTCCATTTACATGAACATAATATGCACTTTAATAGTAATAATTTTAGTGTTCTTAGCTGCTACAATAGATTAACAACAAAAAGGTGGCTCCATGATTCTTGTAAAAAATAATATAAAAGCAAAGGAAAGAAAGGACATTGTAAAACGTTCTGCAGAACATCACAACATCAGAACATCACAACATCAGAACATCACAACATCAGAACATCACAACATCAGAACATCACAACATCAGAACATCACAACATCAGAACATCACAACATCAGAACATCACAACATCAGAACATCACAACATCAGAACATCACAACATCAGAACATCACAACATCAGAACATCACAACATCAGAACATCACAACATCAGAACATCAAGTAGAATTAGCTTGCATAGAAATGAGTACTGTATATCGTGTGACCGAAATAAAAGAAAAGCTTTTTTATTTTACTTGGAGCTTGATACGACACAGATATATAATGTACTCTTTGATACGACAACACAACAAGATTGATTGCTACTAATTTTAAAACAAACATCGAATATCCACACAACTACTCCTAGCGCCATCTATAGGCTTATAAATGAAGCTCGATACAAAAAGGTTGACAAGCTACTAATTTTAACAAGCCATCTGTAGGATGGCGCTGTGCTTAACAAGTACATATTATATTTGTGTTTACCGACCCTCGGCACAAGATTATTACAACATTTTTGAAAAAGCAATGGAATAGGTTTTAAAATTATTATTTGATACTTAGAAAAACGTTACTGTATGTGTTTTAGATATTAGATAATTATAATAAAAATTAAATATTTTTCGATAGATTTCGACCTCATCAGTAAGGCCGTCATCAGTTATTGTTTGTGGAGATTTTAACATAGATTTACTATAACAATCGATTATGCACTTAAAATTAATCTCATCCATCCATCATCATATTGCACTCAAAATTAATATATTTATTCAAATCATTTAATTTGTCTTGTGTTCTTAGAACCTATTCAAATTACTCGGGATACTGCATTATACCTCTACAACATATTCTGTGATTGTTAATATTCAGACAATAAAGTAAGCCAAAAAAGCCTTTTGCAGGCTGATTACAACTCACAAAGTAGATTTTTTTAAAGCAAACTTGGAAGTTTAATGACCATTTTTTTATCTTCTCTAAAATGATCCAAATACTCTCTTTACAGACCTTTTCAACATAGTCTCCAAAGAGTTTGAAAATACGTTTTAGATGCAAAAAGTTTCAAACAAAAGTAAAATCACCTTCAGAGTTCAGTGACTGGGCGTCACCAGGTATTTACAAAAGTAGAAATCATTTATACGAATTATACAACATAAAGTCCAACAATAATAATGTTAATAAATATTTTAAATTCTTGAAAAATTACTCAGCCATCTTCAACTTAGTGTGTTTAAAAGCAAAAAGTGTCTACTTGAATAAAAACTTAATAAAATAAAAACAGTATGGAACATCATAAATACTGAAACTGGGAAAGGTAAGAAACGAGATAGCAAACTTAATTATTAACAATAAAGTCATTAGGTACAGGAGAATGTTGTTGTTGACTACGGAACCCTAAAAAGTATCTGTCTGTCCTTTTTTTACTCACTATGGGCAGTAGACAGAAAGAGACCAATTATGTTTTTTACATTTGTTTGGGTTACCATGTCAGTTCTGATTGTAACATCCATGATACCATGGTAACAGCGATTGAAAGATTT
The DNA here is from genome assembly GCA_934047225.1 of Ypsolopha sequella. Taxonomy (NCBI): domain Eukaryota; kingdom Metazoa; phylum Arthropoda; class Insecta; order Lepidoptera; family Ypsolophidae; genus Ypsolopha; species Ypsolopha sequella. The sequence continues at coordinate 16,120,176 of OW204012.1, read as the reverse complement.
CAAACAAAGAATCTATAGAATCGCTTTAATGTTTTGTGGATTGCAATTTTTTACCACTGCATTTTTTTTCTGTTATTTTTATGGCATGCCGTATTTCCTACATTTATTTCAGTTTCTGTTTTCATTATCTTAATTTTAAATAAGCGTTTTTTTTTCATTAAACTTGTTATTTGACACTAGTTTACGAAAAAATATATAAATATAACATATACAACAAAAATATAAATAAAACAAAGCATAAGTATGTACATAATGTTTAGGACGTAAAATCATCAGTGAAAAGCGGTTGCACTAAGTGTGGATTGTGGCTTGGATTTCACAGTTCACACTTGTGAACAACTCTTGACACTTCCTTGGGGATCATGTCATGATGATGTGAGTAGGGGTGTATGTGTAAAACATAAATAAAACCTGTCAATCAAATCCATCCAATGTTTAAACAAATTAAAAAAAAATCAGTTAAAATTTAAAACTCAAAATAAAATAAAATTTTATGAATATTCTTTTTAGGGGCAAAGATCAAAAGTGGTAAGAAGCTACTCCATTCATCCTATGCTCGCATTTAATCTCTACTTGAAGTTTCGCATAGAGAAATGTATTAGATGAAGATGAATAACCTAAGAATTGTGCAACCCCTTCCAGTCGAACCTCCATAAGCTAAAAATTAATGCAAGCAAAATTAAGCATTGCAGCAATGACATGGTACCATTCAAATTAAAATGTTTTGTTTCTTTATATGTTTACACATGTATCTATGTTTGTATAGGTAAACTCGAGACACTTTTTTCGTAAAATTTGTACAAGACCCGGGGTCCATTTGGGTAGTAGGTCAATGACCTATAGACATAGATTATTTTATTATATGACAATTAAACCGACCTATAATAAATGTATCTGATATACTTACATTAGATGAATAAATATATTTCATTTAATTTCACAGCTGTTTCACAACAGCGCCGAATGGAATAGGTACATACCGTTCTACGTACAACGCAGATAAACTATATCACAAACATCACACACAGCACTCGAAATGTATTCCTACACTGTTTATATCCACATCACACTGTCCTTAGCATAGAAAACGTCTGAAAACCGTCTCATAACTTGATGAAATCGACATATGGCAAGCAGTTTATTTAAGCTAATTTTACAGAGTAGTATGGGTTTTAAACAAAATTTTTAACCGAAATGGAATTGGAAAACCCCGAAATTGCATGATTTTCACATGAAAACGATGTGCTTTTAAATAAAAATTTAAGTTTTCCCGTTCGAACCACGATACGAATAATACGAATACATACATACAATACACAAACGAACGAACCACAAACAACGCCAATTTGACTTTTGTTTTGTTTTTTTTTTCCCATCAGGGAAAGGCTATAGTGCTAAACCATAGGTACCGCCTAGTTCATCGGTTAACCTCATCTGCGTCTTCTCTTAATGCTTGAATAAATAAATAAATACTAATGTATTTGCTAATAAATGCATGTCTTGATGAAATGCCGTCAGGCCATAAGAAGTTTATAATCAGAAGGAACGCTCACGCGCAAAGAAAGCCGCACGATAAAATAAATTACCAATAGGTAACTCTATCTCTACCACTCATGAAACATTTTTCTATTCGGTGGCTATCGATGGCTTCTTACTCTTGCTTGAAGAGTAAAAAGTTGATAGTTATTTTTAAGCACCCACTGTCCGAAATATTCCGGTCGGAAATTCCGGTGTGTATGTTATTCACCATCACGCTTGAGAAGTTTATCATGTTCAAGAGTTATTTAAAGCTTACATATAGGTCACATTTTTTTTTGTTGCCTGTTTTAGCCAAAACTTAACGCACTGGCTAAATATATACCTATATTCTAAGAAGTGTCTATATATCTATATGGCGGTGCGCACCGTGCAATAGTACTCCGTCCATGGACCAGCTATTTACCGGGGCGGTCACGTGACTTCTTTGTATACCTTCGCTTGATTTGTCACTTTAGATAGGTAGGTACAGGCTTGGATCCAGCCCTCAAAAAAGGTTGTGGTCACAGCCCCAAAAACGGCAATTATCGGCGGATCCCTTTGATTTCTTTTAGTACAATTTGTCAAAAAATCAAAAAGTCCCTTTGATATAGGCCAGATCAAACTGATAAAATTACAACTGATTCTTATTATTGTTAATTACAGCTTTCAGCAAATTTCTGCCATGTCTAGTTGGGGTATGAACTCGCTCATGATCGATAGTGCAATGTGTGTTTAGTTTGTTTGCACATCACAGTGTCACATTTAGACTCTAAACTGTTGAACCGATTTTGATGAAATTTTTACATTTATCAAAGTTTATGGATATATGATACAAGGATATCAAATTGAATTAAACGCTAGTATACATTTTACATAAAATAATTTTATTTTGTTAAATTACAAATTCATATCTTTCTGAATATTTAATAGAGCTAGCCTGGATAACCGGTTTTCTAGGGGAGGCAACGTAGGCAGCGCCTCACCTAATAGAGTGTGGTACCTAAAAAAATATATTTATATATAAAAAATAAACAATAGTATGAAAAAACTACTCCAAAATTAGATATCCCGCGAGCATCGATTCACCGAGAAACCCTTTTTATTTCAACGCACACGGTGCGTCCGTTAATCCATTATAGCACGCAATTTGCTTGCATACTTGTAGGCGCAAATTTTTAAATTTTGTCTAGCGCCTCCTAAACAATAAACTACGAGACGGTCTACAAAGTTAACGAGATGAATTACGAGAATCTTATCAGCTTAAGCTAGAGTCACTTTTTGATGAGTCCGGTTGAATAATTTGTTTTGGTACAAAATGCTAAGAGCCTCCTTAATTCGGAGCGTCGAAAGTGAAGCAGATATATTCGTTGCATTGAGTAGAATAAGATGACATGTGTCACGTGAGTAAAACGACTCGACGCGACGTAAAACGGAACGTAAAAGAAAAGAACGCCATTTGCATTTTCGTCATGTGTCATTCCGTTTCTCCCCAAAAAATCCACAAATTATAGAGGGATACTAAAAAAATCCTGTTCAGGGGCTGCACTTCCCACAGCGCCGCGCCGGAGTCGTTGCAAGAGTAAGTGTCGAAAAAAAAGAGAGCTCAAACTAGGTTTACTATTTCTGACAATGGAACTGCCCCCCTTTCCCCTTAGAAAGATAAGAAGACCCCCTTACCCCCCTAACATTTTTGCTAACAATCTAAAGGATATAGTGCTTTGAGGTTAGGTTACAATAGTTTGTTTTTCTCAAGAACGCTGCATAACCTATTCAGGGGAGTGGTGCCAGGGGAGAGCCCCCACCCAAAACCCCCCTTCCCGCAAAAATCTGAAGTATTTTTCAATGCAGCTTCACTTCATGTTCGCATAAAATCGCATCATTAAAGTCGATCTTCTTTATTAATTTCTATTAATCGGTGCCTCCGACGAATAGCACCCCAGTTTATTTGGTATTGCGCATCGTTCAAAAGCGCCCTATGGTACGCTATAGGTACCATCAGAGTACTATATTTAAGAAATCAGCGGACCTATTATGTATCTTTAAATCGCTTAACAACTGGGTGCCTATCATCAAAAACTTAAATAAAAACTGAACTATCAAAATTGCTTTCAGTGGGTATATTGAACTGTTTATCCTTAGACGATTTGAATTCGATAGTGTATCTATGTTTTTGATGATAGGCGCCCAGTTTGCAACCGATTCAAAGACTAATAATAGGCCCGCAGGTTTTGGAGTTCAAAACATCTTCGGAAGTTTTTTTTTTGTTTTCTTTTTTTATCGCGGTGTTAGGAAATTTATGAAATTATTTCAGCTAAAAGTCAATAAGAGGTTTGACGATAAGCGAAGCGAAGCAGAGCGAGGAGGAGCGTGTTAGGTTTACATGTAAATAAATTCGCAAAGCAAAGCGAAGTGAGGTGACCCTCGTAGTTTTCATAGAATGTATGATATACGGAAAAAAAATCCTTTTGCGAGCATGTTGCAAGGCCACCGAAAAATAACCAGTCCATAGAGAAAGCGCTATTAAACGATGCGCACCGCTATACACGCAGAGTACTATATTATACGCCGGGGCCATTTCCTAAAATCACTAACTTCGTTCCATACATGCCATATCTTATGCTCGCGTAAAACAACGCCTTTGAGTATTAAACCAAAAGGGAGTACTCCTTTTGCACGAGTACTGAATTCGATGCAAAAAAAGACTGTCTCTTTCATTTGGGGGTAAGGCATAGCAACAAACACATATTACTTCATTGCTAATGCATTTTTCGATTACATCGCTATACACGCACATGACAATATTATCAAACGCTAGATTAAAATATACGCACACAGTAACATTCGCACAAAGTGTCATATAACCGTAGACAGAGGATATATCACGAACCTATGGATGGGATATATAGACGAATGACTTTTATATCTTTGAGAGTTATGCAGTAGGGTTGCCATTTGCCAACATGAAACCTAAACTCCCCAAATGTATTTTTCTCTGAGAAATGAAATTACAGATCTACCTCAGATACGCACATAAAAATATACAACGGGTAACAGAAAGGTGTTACCATATTTGAAGAGCTTATTCAGTTAATTGTATAGAACAACTTTTACTATAGAACAAAACCTGTATCTCGAAAAAAAAAAACAAATTTTTCATAGAAAAATGCAATGCCGCTCGGCTGAAATGTATGGAAGGGCAGTTTTTTTTTGAGATGTCAGGTTTGGCTCCATAGTAAACGTTGTTCTATACCATGGTCTTAATAAGCTCTTCGTCATGGATTTTATAGAAAGCGTAAGGAAATGCTACCTTTACAGAAAAGTGGTGAAGATTCCTATGCACATTATTTAGATAGTACTACCGTACCTCCTATGTCATCATATTATTTAACGTGTCACCTTTTGCTTATAAAACTATTACAGTCGAAATTTTCAGATTGTTTGTAATATCTGTTGATTTTAATTTTATTTTGTTTTTATATTTAACTTCAACTGTCTTGTTTCTTAGAATTGTACTGTTTGTTTATCTATGTGTGGAAACTTTGCTGGTTTGTGTAATTTCGTTGTGTATTGTTTTATGTAATGTTAAACTGTCTGTTTTCCAAATATAAATAAATAAATTACGTCAATTTATTTGTCTTAATATTAAAGTATTTAGCAAAAAATGGTGTCTGTAGATTGAAGTATTATCTGTAGTATTGTACTGATTTCGATGCTGTTTTCTTTATTATTATCATAGGTAACCCTGGTCATATAAGCTTTAAAGATGTGTATAAATAACCACAAAGCAAAAAGTCTCGATAATTGAAAGACAAACGGGCAAAGTGTATAGTAACAAAATAATAATATAATTTAAATAACTCTGACCTAAACAATACATGATCAATTCAATGCCATTTTATTTGGCTTCCAATAATGTAAATCCACAATCAAAACATGTGATCCGAAAAAAAAAATACAATTTCATAATATGCTTTATTAAATTAATATGAACTTTTTATTGCAACAAATACGGGAATATTTTGTAGGTTTTCAATCCGAAGACCCGCAGCTCTAATCCACAAGTCCACACGTTATCCCTAAGAATATAGGTTTGCCATTTGATAAACAAGCACAATCAAAAAAATTGTTCTAGCACCAAGTGTTGTGTAATAACATCGTGTTTTTGCTGGCAGCACTGGCAACAGGACTACTGATAAATTGTTTGTTTATTATTATTGAAATATATAGGACTGTATATTATTTACCCAACTTAATGGGTAAAGCACTTTTTTCCCTCATGGTAACAGAACTTTGTTACCCGAATAAATTGAATTTTCAGAAACCATACTGCAGATGTATGCTTTAGCGTGGCCTTCATAACTTGATACGGATAATACGAAAAACGAACAAATGATTTTTCTAAATAACTCGAAAATTTTCAGTGGAAAGGTAACCAAAAGATGAGTTGCACAGTAAACTTATGATTGCATTTCCTACCATAGTTTTTAACACCATAATAACTCGCCCTACGCCCCTCAGAATATCTTTTTATTCTAAGCTACGCCCGCATTATAACTCGGTTACTAAGAGAATGGTCCTCGCTGGAATGTTACAGCTTCCCCGCTCACCTCCCCGCGGTCGTCCTTTCGCGTCAGTATGGTTCGCATGCTCGTCACCGATATGCGTCTACTTTCGTCTTTGATATAACTTTCAGTTTTTTGAATAGCCTTGTTAAGATTTTTGTTAAATTGTGTTAGTTGTTTTGTTACATTTTTTGTTTTGTTATAATTGTTACGTTTTTGGACAAATTTTATTAAGTTTTTGGACTGTTTTGGGCAGTTATCATTAGGTACCTACCTACTTATTTTTGTGTGTTGGACCTTTGTTTTGTGTTCTACAAAAATGAGAGGAAAGACTATTCATAGTGATGGACGCAACATAATACTAAAATTCTTGGATTTTTCGAGGAAGAAAAGTCAAACAAAGTCAAGCGCATTTTCTGTATAGAATGATGTATTGAAATAAAACTAGTATTGTTATCCATTTTCATTCACTGTTACGTTTTTCAAATCTAACACAAAATAGTTAACATAGAGTTTTCACAAACATTGGTTTAAGTTTCATAAATATTCTTATTGATGCTTTTTTGCACACTGTACCCATGCATTGCAGTGACGTCATCGACGCCAGGGCCATTCTTTGGGTAACCGAGTTGTACCATCCCATATCTTTCGCACGTAAAAAAATTGATTATGTCGTTCGGCAATCAAACTGAACGCAGCTCTAGTTTGTCAAAAGAATTTTTTAAAATTCTTGTCGTAATTCGTAAAACAAACACAAATAATATGTAAACAGCCTAGATCATACCTAGTACATACCTAGATCAAAATGAGTACTTTGAAACGGCAATACTGTCGTTTCTGTGCCGAACAGAAGATGGAGAACGAATTATTTGACCTTCTTGTCCTCCCTGATTTAAGCCAAGCAATTGAAGAAAAGCTATCATTTTTCAATGTCGGGCTAGGTATAGACCTGTCGTCAGCAAACAGCTTGCCTAAAACTGTCTGCTTTTCGTGCCACGCTTCATTGGACAACGCTCATGGGTTCCTATTGAGAGTCAGGAGGTCTCAAGCCGTGCTCAGGCAGGTATACAAAGATAAGCTCACTGAAACAGGCGAAGCTGTTATAGGTCAAGTGTACGCGGGCTTAACAGTAGAAGTTAAGGCTGAAACACCACTCAAAGATGAACCCGACTACAAAATCTCAGAATCAGATATTGAATTGGACCCATTTTTAGATAAAGGTTTATCAGAAACCAGCAGCATTATAGACAGAGAGTACAAGTCAGAAGATGTACTCACATATATGGGAGTGCCTATATTTGAGCAGGACGTCTCACTGAATGTGGTAGCTGGAAATAGGAGCGAGGAAGATGTTTCATGGACTTCATATATGTGGGGTTGTCAATTCTGTGATCAGAGCTTTGTAGATATGAATCTGTTGCGGGAACACAGCAAGAAGGCTCATGACCTGTGTTGTGCCTTCAAATGTGCTGATTGCGGGGAGCCATTTGGGAATTTTGAAGTTTTTGTTGAACATGCAAGGGTACACAGAGTCTCACTCAAGTAAGTTATTGTACTGAACCTGAATGTTTTGTGCCACACTAGCCAGTGGTTCACAAACTTATATGTTTGGTGAACTGCCATATACAAGCAGTAAACTTTAAGGAAAAAATAATTTTGAGGAGATAATAATACTTTCACAATCATCTTGGTACAATTATATCAACTTTGGTACAGTGTTTTAGTCGCCTCTGAATGAGTTACGAGTGCAAGCTTGCACAGGTACAGTCAAGGAAACAATAATATCAATGGTTGATTATTAAATGTTTACTATAAGTGGGAAGGTGTACTTGTTGTACCTACCTATTTAATTATTTATTTATTATTTTAGTGCAATCTTAACTATATAAATAAAACGCATTAATATAAACACCATTTTTCTACATTGTCGCCTTAAAACGCTATAATGTCCGCGAGGCATAACAACAACAGTAAACTAACAAACTAAATCAACAAAATTTTAATTAACTAAATCAACAAAACAACAAATAAAGGCAACAAAAACAATAAACTATAACAAACAGATTTAACGATAAACTTAACGAATCATAGAATTTTTTCCTTGAAGGTACTTTTCATGCAACGGCCATTTGCACCCTCACTCCTGTAACGTCCCCCTGACACCGTAAAATGGCTATTGCATCGCCTCTTGCGGCTATCTTCAGAGGCGACTAAAAGATTGGCATGTACAGTCAAATTATACACTTTTTTGAAGATAGATTGATGTTGTGACCATCTTTCATTCCTTATTTCAGGTCGTACTGCCCATACTGCAATCTGAAACCTTTGCTTCTAATAAAACACATGAAAGGACATAAAAATAAAGATAGCATTTGCGAGCGATGCGGAAAGATATTTGGCAACAAACACTACCTTGCAGACCATAACACCAAGTACAAGCCATTGAAAAGAAAACTAAACAGCATTGGAAAACCAACAAAAGTGAAAAAGAAAAAACGATCAAATCCATGCGTGCTGCCAGCCTCCAGGATTGAAACGATTGAGAATAAATCATGGAGTGGGTATCCCTGGTCGTGTCAGATGTGTAAAAATGAATTTAATGATTTGTTCTTACTCAGAACACATATCAAAGATGTCCATGGCAAATGTTTTGCGATGAAGTGTGTTGATTGTGATGATATCATGGAGTGTTACAGAGGGTTTGCGTACCATGTGAGAAGACATCGACCCTTTCTAAAGTAAGTTAAAAAACACAAAAACTTTAGTCTAAGAAAACTAAGTTTCTTATTAACTGACTATGCACAATTAACAATAATAAATTGTAAAATGTGTATAATGTCCACATTAAATTTCTTGCCAGTCTTCTCAGTATGATTCGAATTCCAGTACTTAATGTAGGAAATACAAGGCCAAATCTGAATGCACGAATTGTTAAATTATTATTATTGACCTATTTCATATTTTAATTTTTTCCTTACTAAAATGAAACAAAATAATGAACTTTATTTTAGAAGTAAGAATACCATGTAAACATTTTTCTGATACAGATACAGATCTTTATTTATAAAGGTCAGTTACATGTCATTTTGTTACAATATAACAACAAAAAAGAAATAAAATAAATTGAATTAACTTAAAGTAAACAACAATCTCTATAAACAATTATAATGTCAAATCTGTCATACCTAGTGTATAAAATCCAGTACTTTATTATAATGATAGTAAGTTATAATTACATAAAATTACATCTTTATGTCAAGAAAATCGTCCACAGAGTAAAATGCCTGCTGAATAAGCCACTTCTTCAACTTAAATTTAAACAATGAAAAGGATTAGATTCTAGTTATGTCGTCAGGGAGTCTGTTGTAAATACTTGGACCACATATGTACACCGATCGAGCACTCTTATTGAGTTTAAAACTGATGGGAGCTTGTCACGGCTCCTAGTATGTTTGCATCTCTTGTCAAAATTATGGAGGTTTTGCCTTACAAATAATGCGACTTGGAGTATATACAAGGAGGGCAACGTCAATATATCTAGCTCAATAAAATGTGGCGGTGCTGTGTCGTCATATTTGATGCAGGCTATCATCTGTATCGCTTGTTTTTGTGTGACGAAAACGTCAATGAAACAATTATAATTGTCTGAAAAGGATCCACCCACATCCCACTACCACCAAAACGTATATTTCGAGAGGGGGGAATGCCATGAAAATTGGCCGATTACCAGAAACACACAGAAAGATTCCTGTCAGACAACAGTGAAGAAGAAAAAAAATATTGAGAAGCAAAAAGAATTATTAATTTATATATGTGAAAAACATAAGCCAGGTTCGATTACCGTGTAACTGTGCCGAAATTGGAAAACTGACTTCTGTATTTTGAATAGAAAACTAATTCGTTTTTTTTTCTCTGGATATTTTTCGGATTCTGACAGGAATACTTTTGCGTGTCGCTGCCTAGCGTCTGCTTTGTCCGTTCAAAACATATACCTATTTTAGTGAGAACTTGGTGTAAATGGCATTTTTGTCATGTCACACTGATATTTTCAAATGAAACTTAATAATCAAACTATTGCTCTTCACAGACAGTACTGCCACTACTGCAACTACAAGTTCAAAGAACACGAACAAGACACCGACCACATCTCCCAACACTTCGTCAACCCAGACCGACTGTGTGAAGGCTGCGGAGAGATCCTCCCCGATACAGAGACCTATCATCAACACATAACATCATACGACCCACCCAAACCTAAGCGACAACCATTCAGAAGAGAGAAACCTGTTGGCATCGAAGACTTGACATGCAACATCTGCCACATGGTTCTGAAAAGTCAAAACAGCCTCCGGACCCACAAAATAGTTCACACAGTAAGGAACAAAGATTTCACATGCGACCGGTGCGGAAAAGCCTTCTACAGTAAAACGCACCTCCAAGCCCATTGCTTGACCCACGAAGAATTCGCACCAGAAATATGTAAAGTGTGCAACAGAGGCTTTAAAACTGTGCCATTACTAAAACAGCATGTCTTAACGCATACAGGAGTGAAGCCCTTCGAGTGTGAAGTATGTCAAAGAAGGTTCCGAATCAAGAAGCAACTGGTAGAACATTCGCGAATACACACGAACGAAATGCCTTTCAAATGCCAATTTTGTGATAAAGCTTTTAAACACAAGAGTAACGTCAGAACACATGAGTTTCAACATACCGGGGCGAGGCCGTACCAGTGTACTGAATGTGGAATGGATTTTACGAACTGGGCGAATTGCAACAAGCATATGAAGAGAAGACACGGGATAACTCTGGCTAAAACCATGAGGACATCCCGGGGCAAGCTGCCTATAGACGTTAAAACTGAACACTTGGATGCGGTCAAAGAATGGACGGAAAAAATATTGGTCCCTTTAAAGAGAGGAAAGAAGACTAAGAAAATCATTGAAAATGATGATTGAAGCTAGAACACTGTGAACAGGGGGTCTACCGCGTAATCCTCATTTTCATCAACATCAACTTGAGATTGAAATTTGACGTGCATGCGACGACGCCCGCCTAACATGCCATCTCTTTTGCACGCGTTGAATTTCGCGTGCATTTGCTTGAAGTTGATACAAATGAGAATTACGCGGTAGAGCCCCAGGTTCCTTCCTTTTCCTTAGCCTCTTCAGTAACCTAATGCCGCCAAGGATAATTCCTCTGTAGTCAAAGGTTCTCCTTTCCGATCAACGATATTAGAAAAAAGTCACACAACATAAATGACTTCAGTCAATTACGTAGTATTGCAATGTACGTACATTGATACGTGGAAGTTGACAAGACAAGACAAGACCTATATGTTGCTGTGTCCCGTGCGACTTCCGTCATGCGCTGACGCAAGCAAACCCGAGTTCAGGTTGGCAAATTAGCCAAGTTTTAACGTGTCACTCGCGGATCCCCTTTAACCTGTTTACACTTTATTATAATATCGGTGTTTCCGATTATTTAATTCGGTTCCGTTTCGAAACGTGTGATCGTCGTCGTGTAATTTTCACTCGTATTTTCATGCATCTGGCGCAAGAAGTCTGCCTCACTGCTAAGCAGAGTACGGGAGAGCGGTAGCAGTGTCCTCAAAGCAATATCTGAAAGGTTCGACAGTCCTCTTATTTGGAAATTAGTATTAAGAACAAAATCTGTTTTAGCTATTAAGTACAAGTTTTTTAACCGACTTCAAAAAAGGAGGAGGTTCTCAATTCGACTGTTTTTTTTTTGGCGTTGTTACTCGATAACTCCCGTCATTTCTGAACCGATTTGAATAATTCTCTTTTTGTTTGGAAGACTGTACTTCCAGGTAGCTCCCATTTTGAATTTGGTCATGGTCTGATGAAGGCACCAACTCGAAAAAAAAATTGTATATTTAAACGATTATGTAGTTGTAGGTTTTGTGTAAATAACAGATATCGGTCAGTTCATGTAATTATTTCTATCTTTTTAGTGCAGTTGGAAATAAAGTTATTATTAAATTTGAAGTTGGTTGTTATTTTTTTGTTAAAGTTTATTATTAAGTAATTTAAACATTTGTTTTAAAGTAATTTTTGTGTATGGACTGAAAATTTGTCTGAAATAAAATGTTCATTATTATTATTAAAGCCCGCTCCATAGCTCTATAAGCGACCTTGAATCAGCGGATCAAGGCCTTGGTAAGAGAACACGTTTCATCAATCACTGCTATAATATTATATGAGCATTTCTCAAAAAATTTGCTACTAATTCAAAAACTTGTCCAAAATGAAAATATCGTAAATATATGTATATAACATAAAAATCTGATAATTTATTATGTTTAGATTGATAATATTGGTATAGCACGTATGTGATTTCACCGTTTCAGTGATAAAATTGTGAAAATCCAATTAGGGGGTGAAAAAAAGCGTCCTGTTTTGTTACTACTTATTTGGTGAAAATTGGATAAGTTATTGTAGATATACCAGTAGGAAACATTGTTTCTTTAAATTCATGATTATACTTTTAATAATTTCAGCAAAAATATCCCTTTAAATAAAAACATATTTAAAAAAATCTCTGCAATAATAATTTTTTGTTACCATTGGTACAAACATAAAGGCAAAAGTTTTTATTTTATGAAAACCAAAATTAATTATAGAAAGATGAATGAATGAATGAATACACACTTTATTGTACAAGGTCAAATAAAAAATTGAGTACAGAGTTTTGAACACACAATGTTGTACAAGGGCGGACTTATCACTTAAAGCGATTTCTTCCAGCCAACCTTTGGGTGGTGAAGAAAGTATTATTTTACGTAATGTGGAGGGGGATACCAATTTACAGAATACATAAATAAAAGAAGAATCAAAACCAATAAAGTGGATATACATAATGCCTAATATATAATATACTCCTATCCAACAAAACTTACACAATATATTTTATGTTTGATACATACATATCGTATACATACAAATAAATAATAATAAAAAAAAAAAAATAATAATAACTACTTAATATACTATTTATAAAAATATCAATAGACTGAGTGATGAAGTGAGACTACCAACCTAAAGAAACTTCATGATGTGATTTTAAATTATTTTTAAATATCGCCAATGAAGGCGATATACGTATCTTCGTGGGTAAATCATTCCACAGACGATATTATTATTTATCCCGACATGTTTCTATTTTTCATTATTAACGATAATTTTTTGGTGTTTTAAGTCAATTAAAACCCAGGAAAATTCAAAATTAATGTTGATTAATTTTTGGGACAGTAACAAAATAAGAGTAACAAAATTCCTTTTTTGTTACCTTTTTTGTTACTTTTGTTTGAATTCCTTTTTTGTTACCTAACTTTCCTCTTATGCTATGCCAAAGTAACAAAAGAAGAAGTAACGAAACGAGAATAATTTATGTTTTGAAATTTATTCATCACAGTAAAAACAATAACTGTTTTATTTAAATTCAACTCGAATGTAACTTAAAATATTCACTTTCAAAAACCAACAATGGTTTTATGAGATATTAACAACTTATCTGTAAAACCCGGTAACAAAAACTGAACAGAAATTGAGCAATAGTAGGCACGTGTACACTCTAAGACGCCATCCAGCAGAGAAAGATTGCTCAACAAAATGGCGTACTGAAATGTCCATGGATGTATACCTAAACTGGATTGTGCACTGAAGGATGTTACGCGTAGAAAAATAGACTCTATTTCATACAGTTAAAAGTTATTTTATTATGACATAATCAACTAGAGAAAACGTGCCGAGCGGGACAACACACAGTCGATGCCCGTGTCCTACTCGCACAGTTGCCATCACAAAAAAAACAAATTGCGATGGTAGGCTTGAGTTTTTCACGATTTAGTTTTTCAACGACTTTATAGTATTTAGCTTTTAGTAAATACTTGTTCATGACATTTCTTTTTTTTTAACCGACTTGAAAAAAAGAGGAGGATCTCAATTCGACTGTATTTTTTTTGGGGTATGTTATTCCTTATCTCCGTCAATTCTGAACTGAATTGAATGATTCTTTTTTTGTTTCGAAAAATTTTCTTCAAGGTAGGTCCCATTTTAAGATTGACCATGATCTGATGAAAGTTTTCAGAAATAGGCAGTGGAACGCCTCAGAAAGTAACAGCGTACCACTTGATATTAAGGAAATCGCTTTGTACTACGATATTAATCGCAGAGTATTACTTGGAAATTGTCAATCTTCCACCTGACCTTCGATCCTGGTCTTATTAAGTCATTACCATAGAACTCTTTAACGAATGAGAGCACTTAACTCGAGATTGCGGCAATCACTTTGGTAGGGTGCTGATTGTCGGGCATTTCTTGGAAATTATCACAATACCCACCTGACCTTCCATCCTGGCTTCACCACCATAGAACTCCTTAACGAAAGACAGCATACCACTCAAGATTAAGGCAATCGCTTTGCATTAGGATAGTGATTGCCGAGTACTACTTGTAAATTGTAATTTCTCCACCTGAACTTTGATCTTGGCCTCATTACCATAGAACTCCTCAACGGGTGACAGCACATAACTTGAGATTACGGCAATCAGTTTGTATTAGGGTGCTGATTACAGGGTATTTATTAAATATAACCAATTATTACTTGTCCTTCGTTCTATATCAACAGCGCGTTTACAAGAACTATCCACATTACACAATTTGACCTGTCAACACTAAAAAATGTAAAATAATAAACTTTTAACAAAAAATAGTAACCGACTTTAAATGTAACTGCAGCCATTCGCAAAAAAGTTAAAAATAATTATAAAATGACCGATGGTACTGAAATAACACTTTTTCCGACTTCTTTGTTCCTCAAAAATATGTTCTTTAAAAGTCACCGCGTTCCCTTGGTTATAGCAACACAGAAACCAATATAAGAGCGCCGACTTCTAGAGAACATATTTTTCAGGAAGAAAGAAGGCGGAAAGAGTGTTATTTCGGTACCATCGGTCATTTTATAATTATTTTAAGCTTTTTAGCGAATGGCTGCAGTTACATTTGAAGTCCGTCACTATTTTTTTGTTAGGTTTATTTATGTTTTACATTTAGTTTTATCCGTAAATGTAAGATCAATCATTCCATAATAAAGTTGGAATTATTCTTATGCTTGCAAACTGGTAACCCTTTTATCTAAAAATGGCGCCACGGCCGTGACATTTGAAAACTAAATTGTAAAATTAATAATTTTTTGCAAAAATGGTTAAAGCATGCAGCGTGAAGGGCTGCAGAAGCCAAATTTTTGGGAATTGTGGGATATCGTTTCATAGGTAAGGCATAATTACAATGTTTTCTCGGAGAAATGATACATGTTTACATTGATACCGCTAGAGTAACCATGATATTGGGTTTTACATTACAGTCTTCCAAAAACTGAAAATATCCGAAGAAAATGGTTAGAAGTTTTAGGAAACGAAGTAAAGTGCAAAAATCCAGTAGTCTGCAGCCGCCATTTTAAAGCAGAAGACTTTAAACCAATAAAATAAATGTTTTGAATACGGTTTTTACTACACGTGGTCTCAATCAATTATTTTTAAATATGGTTACCCTACTTAGACAGAGATGAAATAATCTAGTATGACTTCTCGTTCTTCACGTTTTTTGAAACAAGTACTCAGTCCTGTTAGGGTATTAGGTTCATGGAAATGTCACGTAGAGTGTTGCCAAAAACTAAAAATATCAACTTATTGGTATATTTCACAAAAGTAATATGCTAAAATTGGTAACAAAAGAGGATGTCACTTTTTGAAACTTTTCTGGGACAAGATTAAAATGTGTTTTTTGAAAAAATAATGCACTAGTCTCTTCTCAAAGATAATATGAAATGAACCCCGACATAATGATTAAGCAATTAAAATCAAAAAATACGTAGGATGCTTTTGAACTTTCCGAAATATTAGCGATCAAAGTATCAGTAAGTCGTATGGGACACGTTACTTTTCATACATTAAAATTTGGGAGTGTTTTTTATTTAATCTGTTGAATATGGCAGAGCAGGTTGTGCAGATATATTTGCGTGTCGTCTTAAAAAGAACGAGAAATAAAACCGTCAGGCACTTTCAATATACGTTTATTTCTCCATGAAATAAACTGTAGTACATCAGCGTCAAATATAATTAAGATTCAATTAGATACAAAATTGGACGACACAAACACAAGGCGAACGAGAAATCGTGTAGAGAGCGAGAACTGTCACTTGTGTGATTCACAGATAAGACATCCAGTGTAGAGCATAGACAACATCTTTGCTTTTTCTAACACTCCTCCTTATGCTCTACATTGGATAGAGTCAGAGTACATTTACAAAAATAAAACATTTATCACTCTAACAAGCATGCACCATGCATGACTCTATCTTAGTTTACAGAACATTATGATACTACACAATATAGAAGTCTTATTGATTCTAAAATCTAACATACATGTATATATATATCTAACATTTATAATGATACAAGAGACCACTCTATCAAGCATCACAAACATATATAACATTTTCGTACATTAAATTACATTACCCTGTTCTTAACAAAATTGTTTAACACTTTTAAGATTTAATTCAGACGTAAAATTACAATGCTTAACACTACACAAAGGCTTTGTTAACACATCTGCTATCATTTTCTCAGTAGGTAAATATTTTACATTTATCAAACCTTTTTGTACAAGATCCTTTACATAATGGTAGCGCAAATCTATGTGTTTTGTTCTTTTATGAGAGTATTCTTTTACTAGTAACAATTTCTGAGCACTCTGGTTGTCATTGTATACTACAACATCTATAGTTTTGCTAATAATTTCTGACAAGAAATTCCTGACAAAACAGATATCCTTGCACACGTCACCGATTGCCAAATACTCAGCTTCCGTACTAGACAAAGCTATGCAACGCTGTTTTCTTGCTTCCCAGTTAACAACGTTGCCACCCATTTTAATGACAAAGCCTGTGTAAGACTTACGGTCACACAGATCATTGGCCCAGTCTGCATCTGCATAGGCACTTATATTTAAATTACTTCCTTTACTAAAATAAAGTCCATAATTTATTGTTCCTGCTAAATACCTTAATACTCGTTTAGCAGCACGCCAGTGATCCATATCAAAGCATGTACTATATTGACTAAGTTGACTACAAGCATATGATATGTCAGGACGAGTACAGACAGACAAGTACATTAAAGAGCCTAACAGCTGTCTATACTTATAAACATCCTCCTCTAAACATTTCTTATCTGACTTATCAAGTTTAGGATTTATAGCTAGTGGTGTAGATACAGGCTTACACTCACTCATATTGAACTTAGCCAGTAAACGTTTTACATAGTCTGATTGATCCAAGATCAAAAGGCCCTTTTGTCTTGTTACATTCATGCCTAAACAATTTTTGAGCTCTCCTAAATGTCGAATTTCAAAATATTTTTCTAGTAATGCCAAAACCCCGTCTATACAGTTATTATGGAATACATAAAAATCATCAACATATAGAGCTATTATAACATATTCATTTTTAGACCTTTTTACATAAATACAGGGCTCGCACTTGCTCTGTCCATAGCCGTTTTCACATAATACATTATGAATTTTGGAATTCCACATACGGCTTGCTTGTTTCAAGCCATATATGCTTTTCTTTAGCATACAAACTTTATTATTGTCAAAGTTATTAAAACCTTTTGGCTGTTCCATAAAAATTACTTCCTCTAGTTCACTATTTAAAAATGCAGTAGTAACATCTATATGATTGCACTGCAAATCAAGCTCGGTTGCAAGAGAAAATAAAATTCTCAAAGTAGAATGCCTAACGACAGGTGAAAACGTGTCGCAGTAATCAATTCCTTCTTTTTGGCTAAAACCACGGGCAACCAATCTCGCTTTATACTTATTGAATTTACCTGCAGCATCACATTTCTTTTTGAAAACCCATTTGCATTTAACAACATTACCGTGCTTTGGTCGATCAACTACGTCCCAGACATGGTTTTTAATAAGAGCATCATACTCACATTTAATTGCCTTGCACCATTCCTCTTTATCAGGTGAATTCATGGCATCCTCATAGGAAACAGGATCGTCCAGTGAACTAGCCTCAGCCAACATAGTAGATAAGTCATAATCAGAAAACTTCTGTGGCAAATTACCTCGTGTACTACGTACAGGGCGCTGTGAACAAGACACATCGGTGGTACCATCCGATGTAGTCAGCTCTCCTCCTGGACATGCTGGCTCCGGCTCCGGCAGAGAAGAATCTTCATCACCTTCGTCGTCGGTAGCAATGTCTTCGCCAGTACAGTATTGATCAGATACTGGTGACCACGGAGGTGGTGTCATACCCGAATCTGAAATAGCATTAGACTTATCATTATCACAGTTAAATTTATCATTTGGAATTTCATCATTAATTTCTTTATTCATTTCATTATTTAAAATTCCATTATCACAGTTTAAGCTCTCATTAAAATTTGAACTGTCATAAAAAATAAAGTTATTATGATTAACATTCTCTAATTCAGCCCTTTGTGTGTTCTTTACATGAAACTCGCTTTCAATAAAGGAAACATTCCTAGAATAAATGACAATGCGAGGATCAGATGGGTCACTTAACCGATATCCCTTACAAGTCTCACCATAACCTACAAAAATATAAGGCTTAGCCTTGGCATCGAGCTTTCGTCGTTTCTGCTTAGGAATATGAGAATAAGCTACACAGCCAAAAACGCGCAAATGACTCAGATCTACAGCAGATCCTGTCCATACACACTCAGGAATTCTGTTTGATAACGCTGTGGTAGGGCTTCTATTCTTCAGGTAAACTGCTGTCATAACAGCTTCCCCCCAAAAGCGATTCGACAAACCAGACTCCTGCAGCATAGCACGTGCTTTCTCAAACAATGTCCTGTTGACACGCTCAGACACACCATTCTGCTGAGGGCAGTATGGAACTGAGGTCTGGTGTATGATACCTTCCTTCTTAAGGAAACCTTGTAAGGACACTATTACAATATTCTGTGCCGTTATCAGTACGAAGCACTTTAATATGCAAACCAGTTTGTTTCTCAACCATACTTTTGAAACTAACAAAATGGGAACTTACTTCATTTTTCGACTTCATGAGGTATCCGAAGGTTTTCCTCGTACAGTCATCGGTAAAGGTCAACAAGAAGCGGGCTCCGCCCCAAGTGCTGACTTGCATGGGCCCTGCGACATCGGAATGGACCAGTTCCAAAGGTGAAGCAGCACGTCTTTCACTTGCCCGAGGAAAAGATGCTTCATGCATCTTGCCTGACAGGCAAGAGACACAGCTGCTCAGGCAATGATCTTTTTCTTTTTCCTGAAAAACAACACCCAAACACTGATCCCCATCACCGAGTAAACGCATACCTGTAAGATTCAGATGGCCCAGACGCTTGTGCCATAAGCTTAATGACACACCAGCAGCTGTGTGAGCACTCACTGTCCCCTGCCTACAATGAAGGGGCTTGGAATACTCCTGGGGTAAGGACCTACCTTGTTGAGCACTAAATTTGTAAAGCCCATTAACTTTTCTGGCCGAGAAAATCTGGTTGCCAGTAATTTTAAAATTTTCATAAATATTACACCCATCCTTAGTAAAAACAACAACATAACCTCTTTCAGTAATCTGACTAACAGACATTAAATTATTAGACAGGTCGGGAACTACTAAAACATTATTTAGACTAACATAAGATGAGAGTGGAACTTTACCAATAGATTTACTGCAAATATTTTGGCCATTTGCCACAGAAATATTGCAACTTCTTTCTTTGGCATCTATAACTAGTTTTTCATTCTTCACCATATGGCAAGATGCACCAGAGTCAACAATGAACTCTTCTGACGCTGTAGCAGTCGCTGAGAACGCTGAAGCAACCATTGTGTGCTCCTCCTTTCCTTTTCGATCGCCTTGCTCTCGCTTCTTCTTGAAGCAGCGCTTCGCAATGTGCCCTTGTTTCTTGCAATATGTACAGATGATATTAGTATTCTTACTCTTCCTGTTAGCCACATAAGCTGCTGAATTGGTATCCGTATTTCGCCGGTGATCTTCTTGCAATAATCGCATTCTGACAATTTCACTTGTGAGATTATTGGTTAAACATGCTGTCTCTAGGCTTGACACGATGATATCATATTCTTGAGGCAAACCGGATAATAAAATCTCTGCCACTTCTCCATCGTCAATGTTCTTACCAATATCTGCAAGTTGTTGTACTAATCGCATGACGCCGTCTATATAATCAGACATGTTAGCGAATTGGTTGTATTCCACGCGATGTAACTGGCGTAGTAGAAGTACACGTCGATACAAGCCTTTGTCCTCAAAACTTACAGCAAGTTTTTGCCACGCCTCTTTTGCTGTAGTGCAGCCCCTTACATATTGGTAAAGAGCGGGTTGCAAACTAAGACAAATCCTGGCCAACGCTTTGCTGTCACGAACTACGTCCGTATCAGTGCCTTCCACGCACTTCCAAAGACCTTCCAATACGAGAACCATCTTCAACACAAATTTCCAGTTAATATAGTTTGTTAATCCTTCGAGTCTTTCTATTGAGGTTATGTTTCCAACATTATTTCCGCCCACATTTGACGCTGATTGAATTATTGACGGATTCGTCATCACGTTTATGATTCACAATTATCTTCGTCTTTTCAAGACTTACTGGGCCCATAACCTGTTGAATATGGCAGAGCAGGTTGTGCAGATATATTTGCGTGTCGTCTTAAAAAGAACGAGAAATAAAACCGTCAGGCACTTTCAATATTTTAGACATTCAGTATTTTTTTTCGTATTCAAAAATAAATAAAGAAAACCACACCGTCTACAGTTAAATACTTTTAGACCATTTTATACACAATAATGATAAATAACTTTGTGGGACAGCAAAAAATCAAGTTACGAAAAAAAATGAGAAATGCTCATATACATATATACTTAGGTGAAAATATATTTGTCAGGTGTTTAGTAGTTGGCCTATGCTCACCACGGTCAGAGAATATAAAGTATTACTACGTAAAGAAGCGACACTCACCTCCCCGCGCGAATTTAACGTCCCCCGCGGTCCCCCGCAAGTTAGTGGCAAATCTGGAGGCAGGCAGTGCTCGAGTAGCACTCG
Source organism: Ypsolopha sequella (assembly GCA_934047225.1). Taxonomy (NCBI): domain Eukaryota; kingdom Metazoa; phylum Arthropoda; class Insecta; order Lepidoptera; family Ypsolophidae; genus Ypsolopha; species Ypsolopha sequella. The sequence continues at coordinate 16,098,948 of OW204012.1, read as the reverse complement.
TTCGCTGCGCGCGTATTTTGTTTTGTTTTCTTGATTTTGAACACAAACACTTGTACTATTTGTTTCATAACATTTGTTTTATGTTATGAAACAAATAGTAGGGTTTGTGTTCAAAATCGAGATGCTTTTTAAGTTTCATCAAGTGCCGACAATTGCAAGTATGAATCTTGTTTTGTTTTATTACGATACTGATTTTTAATCAATATGGTTCGTTATTGTGGTTTATATGAATGCCTAGAAAACGGAGCAACCAATAAAGAACGGAGATTTTTCAAATTTGCTTCCTTCCGATGAACTAAGCCATTTTCTTTTATGTTAATTTATTTTTAAAGTTCTGAAAAAGCGGCGGTAACTCAGGGGTAGAACGCTGGCCTCTCAATGTTGAGATCCAGGTTCAATCCGCAGTTGGGCATGCACCAATGAGTTTTTCGGAATTTACATACTGCGCATCGTATTTGCTTATAGGTAAGTACTTCCCACTTTCTGAACGGTAAAGGAAAACATAGTGAGGAAACCCGTATGTCCTAAAAATCGTGTGTTTGTGCCCAAAGTACTTACGGCGATACGGTTCACCTCCAACCACGTTGGGACGTAATATTTGTAGGTGAAACGCTGGTGTACAGAGTGTGGACTGTGACTTGCATTTCAAAGTTCACACTCGGAAAACCTCTGACACCCTCTCGCGCATTCAGGTCGTGACGATATATATATTTTGAATACAAATTTATCCATGGGGAACCAGAACTAGGACCTAGGGATTAACCACGCTAAAATTTAGGAAGAGAATCATAAAAGTTGCTGACTATAAATGTTGTCCCTCTCGATCGACGACGCTCACACGCTTGCTGCCAGCCCTAGACTAGCTCACGCACACACTAAAGCGTGTGCGGACAAGCCAGATGCGCGCCTGAGAGTGTAGGTAAATAACTTGAGCGAGGACTTTGAAGTGTCGGGGGTGTGCCACGGTATAGAAAGCGGGCAACCATTTTGAATTTAGTCTTAAGGTCTATTAATTGATACGGGTACCTATATAATATATATATAATATAATATATATTTTTTAATTAGGTTAGTTCGACACCAAACCCTGAAAAAAAATGTTCTATGTTAGTTTTGCAAATTATCTTAAATAACGGCTCATCAAATATTGTTTTTCAAATGATCTGGCAATTTCTGTATATTACTTTTGAAAAAAAAGTTATTGCTATTTTACTACCAAAGGAGCTGCGTATTTTTTTGAAAGAGTGGTGGGCAGTAAAACTATTTGACGTGCATTAGAAATGCGATTTAACACGCGTTAGAGTGAGATAAATAGTGACGCTGTGGAGTCATGAAATTGCTGATTATAGCAATAAGTAATTGCGCACGACTTGTGGCAAGGCACGTAGCCTCGCCAGTTCTCTTCCTTCCCGACATTGTATAGTATTGACGTGTTTTCTTGTGTGGTTTTAGCCACTGGATTATATCGGACTACTAACAGTTAACCTGTGTTTCAATCAGTCAACAACACCCCAACTTGCCAAAGTGGTGACCCCGAACGTTGATTTCTGGACAGTGCGTTTGATGGCTGTTGGGGTGTAGTGTTTGTGAGGTGAACCGACGGGACAAGGGACAGCGGGAAGGGAACTCCTCGTCGAGAAGTGTCTGCCTCGGCGAGAATTTAGACGGCACACTCTGGGCAGGGCCGGACCCAGGGGGGTATTATACGGTCCTCACCGGTTTTCGTCGCGGCCGGTGTCGTATTCAGACGCAATCTTTGGGCAAGTAATAGCGGTAGATGTCTCTTGTCCTCTTTCATTTCTGGAAATGTACGGACAAGCTGGACGGACACTCAGCGGACAACAAGTTGGTGTACAAACGGGAGACGAACCATCTAAAGTAAAACAAACGACAGTTGTATCAAGTGAGGTACAGAAATTTAAACAGGAAACAGATGCAGCCATGGAACAAGCGACAAGCGAGTTAGCTTCGATTAGTTTACAGACCAAGTTGCCAGAGTTTTGGTCGGATTTACCGCGATTATGGTTCGCACAGTACGAGACGATTATGGCTCCGCAGAAAAAGGGTGACGCGGAAATGTTTAATGTAGCCGTTTCCAAACTCGGCAGGGACGCACTCAGGTCAGTCAGCGACCTAATCAGTACACCGCCTGAAAATAGCAAATACGGGACGTTGAAAAATAGACTTTTGAAAGTTTTTGAAGAAAGTGAAGAAGTCCAGTTCAGCAAGCTGGTGAGTGAAATCCAGTTGGGCACACAGAAGCCATCTCAGCTTCTTAGGCGGATGGCAGAATTGGCAAGGAACTCGGGAACATCAGAGGCTTCCCTGAAGAAATTGTGGATTGGACGTTTACCGTCGGCAGTTAGAGCAGTTTTAGCTGTGAGCCAGGAGACAAGCCTGGAGAATTTAGCAACAATGGCAGACAAGATAGTCGAGAACATTAGGACAGGAGATGTGGCGGAAGTGACAGCGGCGGCCGCAGCGACTTCCTCACCATTTCCGGAGCTGATGGTACAGATGATGGCGTTGACGTTGCAGCTTAAAGAGCTGAAAGGAGAAGTTAATGAAATTCGCGGACGCAGCAGAGATAGGATAGCAGACCCTTTCGAAATTGATGCCATTATTTGTAATTTATCTAACAATTCTGCACCTGGATATGATAAAATTACCACCAAATTCATCAAAATAGCCAAACATATACTTATCCCAAGCATGTGCCACATCTTTAATCTCTGCTTTGACAATGGCATATTCCCAAATATCTTTAAAAGAGCCATTGTCACTCCGGTCCATAAGGGTGGGAGCAGAGACGACGTCAACAACTACAGGCCAATATCTGTGCTTCCTGTCATGTCCAAAATTTTGGAAAAACTTATAAACGACCGCCTTAAAAAATTTCTATCGGATAACGATCTTCTATCAAAACACCAGTATGGATTTAGAAACGGTGTCTCAACGGAAGATGCTATTTTGGCTTTGACGGAAGAAGTTATCAATCATCTAGACAAGGGCTTTAAATGTGCTGGGGTCTTCTTGGATCTCGCCAAGGCGTTCGACACCGTCTCCGTTCCCATCCTTCTGGACAAACTACATCAGTACGGTGTAAGAGGTCTACCACACTCGCTTCTTTCAGACTATCTTACAGAACGTCAACAGCAGCTTAAATTAGGTGATTGTTTCAGCCACACATGTAAAATATCCTACGGTGTTCCCCAGGGCAGTGTCCTTGGCCCCACCCTATTTTTGATATATGTTAACGATCTCTGCAACCACGTTCTTCAAAACTGCAGTATATATACCTACGCCGATGACACAGCCCTCGTATTTCATGGAAAAACATGGGAAAGTCTTAAAACTATTGCTGAAACAGGAATTTCTCACGTCACTGATTGGTTAAGAGGAAACTTACTAACATTAAACGTAAAGAAAACCAAATGTTTAACATTTACAATTCGCAATAACGAGCAACCCGATAACTTCAGCCTTAAAGCTCATATCTGCTCAAATCCTTTCCCCGACAGCTGCGCATGCGAAGAGATTGCTATGGCTGATAGTATTAAATACCTTGGTGTCATTATTGACCAAAATCTTACTTGGACTCCCCAAATCAACAAAACCGCTGATAGAATGAGGAATCTCATATGGGTTTTTAAAAAACTGAGACATGTTGCCAACAGCAATTTGTTAATTACCACCTATAAAGCTCTTGCACAGTCAGTCTTGGCTTACTGTATTCCAGTCTGGGGAGGTGCTGCAAAGACTCACCTAATAACTTTAGAACGAGCACAAAGAGCCCTATTGAAGGTAATATTCTTCAAGCCAATTAGATTCCGAACGTTTGAACTACACACAACATACAAAATCCTCACCACGCGACAGCTGTATATTTTATGTTGTGTTTTGAGGAAACATAAATGTTTAAAATTCAGTCCTCAGCATATGTTAAAACGCAGGAATGATATAGTTTGCCATATAGACAAAAAAAGGACTACATTTGCACAAAAACAATTCCCATTTCAATCCTCATCCATGTACAACAAGGTTAACAGAATTATTGAAATTTACCAGTTTACCGTATCGGAAATAAAACAGAAACTTACGCTTTACCTAAACTATCTAAATTATGAAGAAACAGAAAACCTTATTAAGTAAATTATGCTGTGCCTATCCCATTTAACAAGTACGAAACCGCACACGCGCTTCCACATCACACACATACACACCCTCACACACCCTTCTACACCTTCTCACACACTTCTACACACCCTCACACACACACACAATAAAACAAACATATGTTAACTTAATATTGTAGTATTTTATTTAGAGTAAGATTTATCAATTATTATTATTAACAAAGCTGTACCTACTTTTATTTAAGTTCAAATTAATTGTCTTGGTGGTAGAGCGGGGCACCCAGTAAATCAGGTCTTTCAGGTCTAGTACAGGGGCCCTTGCAACTTGTGTTAATGCTCTGTTTTTGAACAATAAAGCTATTTTATTTTATTTTTATTTATTTTATAGGAGCTACGGTTACCGTGGTGATAGAAGAAATCGGAGCAGAAACAGGTCTAGATCGAACGGGCCCAGGAGAAACCCTAGTCATCCGGATTGGCTATGCAGATATCATTACAAATTCGGAAATAGAGCGAACAGATGTGAAACGCCTTGTAATTGGGGTGCACAGCAGCAGTCGCAGAATCAACAGCGGCAAGCACAGAGACAGCAGTCGCAGCAATACGGTTCATGAAAATTAGAAACGATGCAGTTGGGGGCGGTTAACAATTGCATTGCAGTGACAGACAATCATCGGTTAAGTGTTACGGATTGGAATAGTAAACTACGTTTTTTAATCGATAGCGGTGCAAACGTAAGTACTTTACCGGTTAGTTGTGTTAAACCGCAAGATCGTCGTGAGTGCACATATAAATTATACGCAGCGAACAATACAGAAATTAAGACTTATGGTGTGACTACAATGGAGCTAAATTTAGGTTTAAGACGTGCATTCAAGTGGACATTTATAGTGTGTGATGTACCAAAGCCCATACTCGGAGCAGACTTTTTCTTGTAGATTGTAATTTTTTATTGTTTTATTATTGTTTTCAAGTGATTTATAATGTCGATATATAGTCAGGTTAAGCAGGAAACGCTACCTGAGTGACATCGAATTAGAGCAGATGAGCAAAGACGAATAAACAGGGTTCCGTAATAGAATGCAAATGTAGACCCTTGATGCAATTCGAAATTTATTTTTATTTTTTGAATTTTATTGAATTTCTTGTGTATTGTGTATTGAAAATGTCATTTATGTTTGTAACTGGTGTAACTATGAAGCATGTAAGTAGAAATTTCCGGAATTTTTTCTTACATGACGTAAAGATATACTATTGGTATACTAGATATTTTTCTAGCTTTTGGATTAGCTACCCAAAAAAAGTTAAGAAATGTTTAGGATTCGAATAGATGTCAGATAAAATGTATTTTATATCTATATATATCATAAAATTCAAAGTCCTGACTGACTGACTGACTGACTGACTGAATTATATATCAACGCACAGCCTAAACCACTGGTCCTAGAGACTTGAAATACGGGTGATTTTTTAAGAGCTTGAGAACTTTTTTAAAAAAAAAAACGCATAAATTTTGCAAAATCTCATCGGTTCTTTATTTGAAACGTTAGATTGGTCCATGACATTTACTTTTTGAAGATAATTTCATTTAAATGTTGACCGCGGCTGCGTCTTAGGTGGTCCATTCGGAAAGTCCAATTTTTGGCAACTTTTTCGAGCATTTCGGCCGGAATAGCCCGAATTTCTTCGGAAATGTTGTCTTCCAAAGCTGGAATAGTTGCTGGCTTATTTCTGTAGACTTTAGACTTGACGTAGCCCCACAAAAAATAGTCTAAAGGCGTCAAATCGCATGATCTTGGTGGCCAACTTACCGGTCCATTTCTTGAGATGAATTGTTCTCCGAAGTTTTCCCTCAAAATGGCCATAGAATCGCGAGCTGTGTGGCATGTAGCGCCATCTTGTTGAAACCACATGTCAACAAAGTTCAGTTCTTCCATTTTTGGAAACAAAAAGTTTGTTAGCATCGAACGATAGCGATCGCCATTCACCGTAACGTTGCGTCCAACAGCATCTTTGAAAAAATACGGTCCAATGATTCCACCAGCGTACAAACCACACCAAACAGTGCATTTTTCGGGATGCAAGGGCAGTTCTTGAACGGCTTCTGGTTGCTCTTCACTCCAAATGCGGCAATTTTGCTTATTTACGTAGCCATTCAACCAGAAATGAGCCTCATCGCTGAACAAAATTTGTCGATAAAAAAGCGGATTTTCTGCCAACTTTTCTAGGGCCCATTCACTGAAAATTCGACGTTGTGGCAGATCGTTCGGCTTCAGTTCTTGCAGGAGCTGTATTTTATACGGTTTTACACCAAGATCTTTGCGTAAAATCTTCCATGTGGTCGAATAACACAAACCCAATTGCTGCGAACGGCGACGAATCGACATTTCACGGTCTTCAGCAACACTCTCAGAAACAGACGCAATATTCTCTTCTGTACGCACTGTACGCATTCGTGTGGTTGGTTTAACCTTTTGCATGTCCCCATAGAAGGGAATTCCAAGTACCCGAAATGTCCCCATAGATCGCGCCAAGCGAGATTTTGAGCGACTTGTTGTTAGAAATGCTCGGATTTAGTTAAGTTGCAATCATTATTACCGAATATGTTATATCTTCTAAAAATCTACATAAAATTTGCCATCTTCTCATGTAATTTACATACCTAGGCAACAATCCGAAGGAAAAATATCCTTAGATATAGTTTCACAACACTTCATTTACACTAATTTCAGAATTTGTTTTTACACTCACGTAATCAAAATTAGTTTACACGTAGACTACATACATTTTTTTATTGAAATACTCAGTAAATACTTCACAATAATTAAATATTTACGGACGTAAACAAACTCGATGCCGGTTGCGTTTTCACTGAGCAAAATGTTTCTAAAATTCATTCGTTCTAAACCGAAAACCAATGATACAAAAATGTTGGCCACACTGTGAGAAATCATAAACAATTTTTGCTCAAAAGTTCGTTCAATTTCACTCCGAGATATTTGGCGGCAATTTCATACCGCCGCTTATGATCAGACGTTTGATCATAGGGCATTTGAGGCACCCATTTTCTTATGATCAACCGTTTGATCGTAGGACACTTGACGGGTTAATGTCCAATAAAGTAAACTGAGTGCGAAACTTGGTCACAATCGCATTAATTGTTTGCTCACTTGGTCGATTATGTAGACCATAAATCGGGCGTAAAGCGCGAAACACATTTCGAACCGAACACTGATTTTGGTAATAAAATTCAATGATTTGCAAGCGTTGCTCGTTAGTAAGTCTATTCATGATGAAATGTCAAAGCATACTGAGCATCTTTCTCTTTGACACCATGTCTGAAATCCCGCGTGATCTGTCAAATACTAATGCATGAAAATCCTAACCTCAAAAAAATCACCCTTATCAATCAAAAATCTACCTTATATAGTGTAGGCATCCACTAAGAAAGGATTTTTCAAAATTCACCCTCTAAGGGGGTGAAACGGGGGTCCAAAGCTTATATGGGGAAACAAGATTAGTTAGACTATTTTATTCGAGACTTCACAAGAGTACTCCTATCTATAAATGAGTAAACATGTGTTTCAGGTTTTTTCAGAATTCCACCCCTAAAAGGGGGAAATGGGGTGACAAATTCTGAAAATCAACATGGGTATCGTTTGTATGGTTTATCGGGTCGCTGATTACGAAAACAACAACTATTTCTAAATCCAACGAAGTGGACGTGAAATACCATCATCCCCTGTTGGGGTGCGATGGGGTTGATGTGTTGAAATGTGTAAATATCAATATGGGTGTCGTTTTTATGGTTTTTTGGGACGTTAATTATGAGAATGGCATCGATTTTGAAATTTAATATAGTGGACATGAAAATTCTTGAAAGTATGTGTGCCAGAGCAAATCGGCTGTAACAGACGAACAGACAGACTGCCACACAAGTGATCCTATTAGGGTTCCATTTTTTCCTTTTGAGGTATCTATCTATCTATATATCCACAATCTATCTATATCTTTCAATATCCCAGCAAAATATTTTTGGAATGGAAGGTTGAAGGGGTTGGACCACGGGGTACCAAAAAAAGTTCTTTTTTATGTAAATACTTTGACGGCCTATTTCTCCCAAACGGCTAGACTTAGACCCATGTTGATGGGTGTCTAGGAAAAGGTTTCGACGAGATCTACCCGCCGAAAGTGTCAAAACTTTACAGGCCCGTATCTCCCAAACAGCTAATGCTATAGACCCATGTTCATGGTACTCTAAGAAAAGGGCTCGGCAATATCTAAAGTCGAAAAAAAAAAAATTGCCAAACATTTGATCGGCCATATCTCGCGAAAGGCTAATTGTAGGGAGTTCGGGTTTCAACTATTGTGATCGGTCAAGCTGGGGCTATATGACCAAAAAAAAAATTAAACAGTTTTGACAGTTTTTTGACAGGTCCAAAAAAAGTATCCCGATTTGCATAAAACTCAAGGGGCATTCGGGGTCGCCAATTACGCTGCTGTATTCAAATTTGAATTTTTTTGACAACTGATAGGGATTTTATTTATCGTATGGCAGATGTTAAAATTTATTTTTATTACACATAATAAACATTTATTTAAATCAATGAATTGTCGAGTCTTTGCAGGTATTCGACCACTGCTGGAGTCAGAGTTTTGAAGTCCTCCATAGGGCCATTATAAGAATACAGTGGACAGTCGGATATTATGTGTCTCACTGTTTGCTCAGGACACCCACAAGGGCAGGCAGCAGTCTCACTCCAGCCCCACTTATGCCTCATGTAGCCACACTTGCCGTGGCCGGTGCGGATGCGGTTGAGTCGGCTCCACACACAACGCTGTTGGTCGAAACCAGGCGGTGGATCACGTGGATTGAGGGTGAACAAAGCAGGGTCATAGTTGGTCGTTGACCATTCCTCTTCCCATTGTGTGTCCACATTCCATGATCGGTTGTTGTTGTGGAACATTAAGGCTGGGGGATTACGCGACTTCAGCCGTGTTGATGTAAAGTCCGTCAGGTATTCACGGATAGGAAGTGCTGGGCAGTCTGTGATCTTATTAAGTTCTCTTCGCAAATGGCCCTGCCTTCTTAAGTGCGGTGGGGCAATATGGCTCAACGCAGGCAACCACTGCTTTGGCGTAGATTTTATGCAGCCCGATATGGTTTTCATGGTCTGGTTTAGCTGTACGTCAACTTTTTGGGTGTGTGCGCTATTCATCCAGATGGGAGAGCAGTATTCTGCAGTTGAGTAAACTAGTGCCAGTGCAGATGTTCTCAGGGAGCGGGCTTTGGCACCCCACGTGGACCCAGCTAATTTTTGGATGATGTTATTCCGTGTACGAAGCTTAGCTGCTGTTTTTGTCAGGTGTTGTTGAAACGTAAGACTACGATCCAACGTCACGCCAAGGTACTTGGGGGCAAAGGTATGCTTCAGTTGGGCTCCCCGGTAGTGGACCTGTAGTTCGTTGTGGGCCAGTTGGTTGCTGAGGTGAAAGCATGCTGATTCTGTTTTTCCTGGGTTGGGACATAGACGCCACTGGCTGAAAAACCGATCCATGGTAACCAGATCCTCTTTCAAGACATCATTGGAAACATCCATGCTTTGAGCCTGATAACCCAGAGCAAGATCATCTGCGTAGGCAAACTTTTTTGAAACAGTATCTGGGAAATCGTGAGTGTAGAGGTTGAACAGAAGAGGAGCCAACACTGATCCCTGTGGCAAGCCATTATTGAGAGTTCTTGTGGTGCTGGTTTCGTTACCGAGGCAGACACGAAACAGCCGCGAGCTCAGGGCCTCTTCAATTATTCGAGCGATCTTAATACAGGGGATGCATTTCAGGAGTTTGTAAATCAAGCCATTTTTCCACACCGTGTCGTAGGCAGCAGTTAGGTCTATAAATACGGCAGACGTTTTTTGATGCTTATCAAAACCACGCTCGATGAATGTTGTAAGTGCCAGAACTTGATCGCTACAGCTTCTATTCGCTCTAAATCCTGCCTGTTCCATAGGAATTAGCTTATCAATGGTGGGGGTGATTCTGTTGCTAATGAGCTTTTCAAGAAGTTTATACATTGCACTGAGTAAAGCAATGGGACGATAGCTTTCAGGTCGATCAGCCGGTTTCTCTGGCTTGAGAATGGCAATAACTTTACTAGTTTTGAAGGATGGTGGCAGTTTTCCTGATTCAAGAATGTTGGAATAAAAGTGACTAAGCCATGTTTGTATGCGTGGGCCACAATTAATCAGGAATTCAGAATATATTCCATCTTCTCCACTCGCTTTTCCCGGTTTTATGTTTTTCAATGCTAGGCGCACTTCATCTGCCGAGAACGGTCGAGATAATACCGCGTCAGGCTTTGTTGTCTTCTTAAGTTGCCTAAGCTCTTTCCGAATTTTACGGGTGTGGACCTTGTCAGCTGGTGCCTTCGAAGTTGTGACTATTTTCGCGGCTATAGCGTCAGGTGAAGTGTTCAATTGTGTTCTTTTGTTCGAATAACCGGTGGTGAGTCTTCTGAGTAGGTGCCATACTTTTCTGCTAGAGTGGGTAAAGTTCATGCCCTCTACAGTGGACTTCCATTTTTCATCGCGGGCGTGATCTAAGGCCGCAAGGAGGTCTTCGCTGATTTCGGGATCACCGCTTTCTTCAAATTCCTTAAGAAGCCGCTCGCATTCAACATTCCACCCAGGCACGTAATCCTTGCGGTAGCCCCTCGGTATTGTCTTTTTAGCCACCGAGATCACCAGTTTTTGAAAGCGATCGAAGTTGCCTACCAAAGGGGGTATCCGTCTTATGGAATCATCAAGTCTCTGTTTAAATAAGTTCCAATCAGCTTTGTGGAAGTTCCATCTTGGCATTGGAATAGACTCAACAATTGGGATGCTCATGCCAGTCTCAAGTATTACAGGTCGGTGTTGGCTGTGAGGAAAATCGTCATGGATGCGTCGCGAGACTTGCAGCGGTCTTCCATTGCGATCTTTGCTGACAAAGGTGAGGTCAGGGTTGTAATCCTGATTCCAGTGGGCTGACCTAAAAGATCCACGCTCTTTGTTGTCATGTACCAGGTACAAGTCCATCCGGTCTGCCCATTCAGTTAGGTCAATTCCATTCTTATCGTCTGTCTTGTAGCCCCAGAGTAAGCTGTGGCTGTTAAAATCGCCCATGTATACCGCAGGGTGTAACTGGGAAGCGCAGGGTTTTTCCAGTGGCTTCTAGGTGGTTTGTACACATTACAGATTTTTAAGTCTCCGATGACAATTGTGAGAAAAGATGTATTTTGATCATCATTACCAGAGTTTAAAACTGAAACGGGGCCAACAGTTTTCCTGACATACGTCGCCAGGCCATATTGCGGATGATGTACTGCATCTATGAGATCGTACCCATGTATGGTACCTCTGTTGTTCAGTTGTGTATCGTCAGCAGTATGGGTCTCCTGAAGGAGGACGACATCGACTTCATTTTGTCTCAGCTTTCTAGAGAGGAAGTCACATTTAGCTTGGCTAATGCTCTCTATATTTAGCTGGCAGATCTTAAGAGATGGGCCTATTCTCTTCGTCCGAGGGTCCTGAGAAGGACCTTTGGATATGCGTATCTTGGGTTGCATGTTAAAAATGTGTAATAGCCGTGAGATTCGTAAGAACAGTACGGCAGCCAAAAGTTTGTTGCTCGATTAGCACCACCCGGGGGTCACGTGTAGGGCTTCTAGGGGTAAACTCCTACGGACGTGAGCAACGATCAACACCCCACAGATAGGGATTTTGACACTCTTTCGGAAAAACTTTGATCGGTGAGTCCGTTTGGCATTCTGGTGAGGCCGAAAAACGAGCATGTGAGGACGGAGAACGCGCCCGCGAGGCCGAAGGCCGAGCAGGGCGCGTTCGTAGTCTGAGCATGCAAGTTTTTCGGCCGAGCACTACACCTTGACTCCCAGAGGGAGTGAGAGCACTTATAATGTTTGTTTCTGAAAAAAATGTAATTTGTTTTCTGTAGGCCACGCGGGCGAAGCCGCGGGCAGAAGCTAGTGTGTTATGTAATAGTTTGTATTTGTATTTTTCCGCTAAAAAGTTTGTTTAAAGTTTTTTATAATAGCATTTTTTTCACATTATTATACTGTGTAAAGTCCAGTTATGAATTGTGTAGTTGAACAAATTGAAAATTTTCCATTATAGCACTATTTTGGGTATTATAACACCGTTATTATGTTATTTCACTGTTTTGGATATTCAAGTGCTATCTGTTAATTTTGTATTCAATTTCAGAGTAATTTCTACAGAAGTTAGGGTTAAAGAGTTTTTCAGTTTTATATTCATTTTTTTTTGTATTGTTTTCTTAAAGAATCTTGTGTAATTTTACATTATTAAATAGTTTTTACATTATGGTACTATACAATGTTGAAATTTTATTTCATTGAAATTTATTTCATTACAGCAAAATAAGAATTGCGTCAGCCAGTAGGCAGTTTCATGTTTCGAGCTTGCTTTGTGTTTACAATTGTTTAAATGTCGAGTCAGATTATGTTATTATTGCAACAGTGTATCAGAGTACAATCAGTGTAGTATGTTTTGAAACATTTAGGTACAATCAATGAAAGATGTTTTTAGTTTGTTAAAAATTTTATTTTGAAAAAAATTTTTTTTGTAGAAAGGGATGTACTGTGGAGTCATGAAATTGCTGATTATAGCAATAAGTAATTGCGCACGACTTGTGGCAAGGCACGTAGCCTCGCCAGTTCTCTTCCCGACATTGTATAGTATTGACGTGTTTTCTTGTGTGGTTTTAGCCACTGGATTATATCGGACTACTAACAGTTAACCTGTGTTTCAATCAGTCAACACCCCAACCTGCCAAAACGCTATTTAAAATGAGTTGGAATGAGATAGTAACGCAGTTAAACGTAGTTAAATGAGAGAGGCATAATTGAGATAGGCTACAGTGAGATAGATAGTGACGTGGTGCAGTTAAACGAGAGAGATAGCGACATAATTGAGATAGGCTACAGTGAGATAGATAGTGACGTGGTGCATTCCTTCTGAGAGTATTTGTTAGTTTCCACTTTTTGTAATAACAACTTTAGTAACAATTTTTTGTAAAGAAATAATTGGTCCAATTTATTTTCTCGCAAGTGTAAAACCAGCTCAACGGGCGAAAAATATTTAAAGCATGGGTAATGGTGACAATTAACCGTCACGATATAGAATAGAATAGAATAGAATATTAATTTATTTCGCAAGAAGGGAGTACAGTACAAGTTACAAGAATTTAAGCTTAAAATCTAAGATACACATAAAGTACTAATAACAAATGTACGCTGTTATCCTAGATAGGATTTTACGCCTGTAGAAAGGAATAACAGCCCCGTTTCCTTGAAGGACAGAATGGGGTAAAAAGACATAAGTACTTAGTTAATAGGCTTAACAACATTAACTAGTTATAGGTAAAAGAGAGAGAAAAAGCTATGTAAATAAAGGTATAATTTAAGATGTTAAGTTATCCATTTTTATATCCATGTGTGTGTATGTGTTATGTGTATGTGTGCGTAGGAGAGAGATAGAAGGTGGGTGCATGTGTGGCACGCATTCAAGATTGTATGGGTTTAGGAGGGTCTGTTTATTAAAATATCCACATGTTATGTATTAGTTTTCATGAAGTTTTCAGTTTCATCATATGTATTCTTCATAAGGAATGAGCAAAGTTTATTTTTGCATTGATAACGAGGTAATCCGTAAATGGGTAGGTGTAAGTTTATTTTGTTATACAGGTATGGCCCGAGATAAAAGAGAAATCTTTTGGCAAACTCAGTTTTAGGTTTAGGAACAGAACAAATACGATCTTTACGGCGTTTAGCTAACTGTTTGTAAGGTGTTATTTGATGTTGGTGCAGAATAGTTTGAACTATGAATAGTTGTCTTATATTGAGAAACGGATAGGACTAGAAAGTAGCAATTTTTAAAATAGCACGTTGTGCAGTCTCAAGGGATTTTAATGTTGTTTTAGCTGCACCACCCCAAGAGGTGATGCAGTAACATAAAATAGACTGACACAAGGCAAAGTAAATAGTGCGAATGACGGATGGCTTTGCAACATGTCTGATGTTTTTAAAGACAAAGATAAGTTTGCGTACGCGACTTGTAAGGAGGTTAATATAGGGCTTAAAATTTAGGTGCTTATCTAAAATAATACCTAGGTATTTTATAGAATCAGCAGGTGAGATGGATGGACAATTACAATTAGGTGAAGGTGGGTTAGAGCAAGAGTGTGCAAGGAGAGAAAGAGGAGAGGTAGGTTGTGAACTTGAACTAATAGAAAAGGTGATAAACTTAGTTTTAGAAGTATTGAGTGTTAAGTAGTTTGAAAGAAACCAGTCAAATATAGTATTAAAACCTTGTTGAGCTTTTTTCTGAAGGTCTGACCAGGACGACGATGAAAAAGTAATTGCCGTGTCATCAGCAAACGAAATTATTTTACCTGAAGGTTACAAAGGTCATTTATGAAGACCAAAAACAGCGTAGGTCCCAAGATACTGCCTTGTGGTACACCATATATCGTTTGAAGTTCACTGCTTAAATTGTTAGCTATTTTAACCCTCTGTGATCGTCCTGTGAGATAACTTCGAAAAAGATCGAGTTGGAGACCTCTTATGCCTATTTTTTCCAATTTTAGTAATAGAAGGGGGATTGGTACGGTATTGAACGCCTTAGAAATGTCAAGAAATATAGTGAGTACCTTTTGATTATTGTTGACGTTAGTAACAATGTGATTCACAACTTCATGCACTGCATCATTTGTCGATCTGTTTTTTCTAAAGCCGAATTGATTCGGGGACAAGAGGTTGTTACTTTCGAGATACCCAATTAGTCTTTTATTAATAAGACGCTCAAGAACCTTGGAGAGTGAAGTAAGAATAGCTATTGGCCGATAGTTATTGATGAGATTTTTGTCACCGGTTTTAAATATTGGTTTTACAATTGCCTTCTTGAAGGCTGTAGGAACGTGGCCAGTGTTAAAACATAAGTTAAAAATATGACTGAAAATAGGACCCAGGAGATTGGAGAATCTTTTCAAGAAGGTGGTAGAGATATCATCATAGCCCATAGCAGCATTAGACCTAAGTGAACGTATAATAGATATCACTTCTTCACTATCAGTGTCTAAAAGTACAAAAGATGACAGGACGTTGGACGATGAATTAGTGGGTGAGGTGAGATTATTGTGGCGATGAGATGTTATTTCCTCCGCAAGCTGAGTGCCTATATTAGCGAAGAAATAATTTATTATTATGTATCTCTAAAGGAGTGTCTGAAATGTTCCGAGTGTCAACTGATAAATCAAACACTCAAAAAACCACTTTTAGGCGACCATAATAAATTTACGTCCCGACGTGATAGCAAGTAGGATCAATGCCGTATGACGATGATCGAAATACACTAATAAATTAGATAAAATAAAATACGTATTACTTTTGACCCTACCTCGTCCACTCTATTCACATATTTTTGCTATGGTAGGCGCGAGCTTTGAGACCGGGACGAATTTCCCCCCGCGCGCTATCGTAAAATGAATAAGCCACGCCCGGAACTGGTTTTGTTTTGGCTATGTCATTCTCTTAAGAGGTATTTTACAAAGATCGCTATTTTGTTTAATGTTGCAATATTTTTCAATGTTGTAACATTTCTTTAACAACTGACTGCTTTAAAGGCGTTTAAGTTTAGATAGATCTTTTATTCTTTTGACGTTTGTGTTTATTTTGTGTTTTCTTTCTCTCGTTTTGTGTAAATTTATTTAAATTTCCATTCCTGTTACGTTTTTACTAAAAGAAAATAATATTACACAATGTGTATTGATCCTAAAGTTGAAGTTTGTGAATTTTGAACGACATGAGTGCTCCGAATTTAAAATATTGTCGCTTTTGTGCTGAACAAAAGCCCGACGCTGATTTAATACACGGTCAAGATTTTAGAGAAATAAAAGAAAAATTATCATTTCTTAAAATAAAAAACATATCATTTTCCACTAAAGACTCTCTCCCGAAGCATGTTTGTGTACAGTGCCACACTTCTTTAAACAAATCTCACGAATTTGTGGCAAAAATAAGACAATCACAAAAACAGTTGAGAGCAATCAAAAATGTTATCATAAACGCCGAGGTATCACCAAGCGACCATGTTAGTTATATTATCAAGAACGAAGAGTTATACAATCGTGACTATGAAAGTGATAACCCAATTATAGAATCTCATATCTCTGACACAAGTGAATCAGCCAATGAAACAAAAGAATCATTTACAAGAAAACACCTCGGTGACTTTTCACATGATGAAGCACAAGTATTTGAGAACAATCACTGCGTTGTGAAGTTAAAGGATGAACATAATGAATTAGTAGATAACTCCTGGACGGAGTATACATGGAGCTGCCAGTACTGTGATCAAGTATTTAGAAACATAGATGATTTGAGAGAACACGGTATAAATGCACATAATCTGTGCTGTGCACTGAAATGTGTAGATTGTGAACTGAAATTTAATAAGTTTGAGGAGTTTGTTGATCATGTAAGAATACATAGAGATACTCTCAGGTAATATTATTATTATGTAAATTTAGCTTCGCCTATTTTATAATTAAGTATATATTATATTATAAAACTCATCACTGTCAGTATGGCATGACCATTGATCAACTCGCCAACTCGACATGGCCTGTCGTGCCATTGCAGTGCCGGCTGTATCTCCTGCTAGTAGAAATGACGTCATATGGAGGGCATTTTCCACCATCACCTTGCCGGCTATTCAAAAGCGGAAAGGGCTTGCGCGTGATGATGGCAAGATAGGATGACATTAATTCTGAAATGGAATGGTCAATCCCTGGTGTGGACCGAGACCTGCATCGAAACCCTTACTGTGTCCTATATCCTGTCGACTAGCTGACTAGCTGGCGCAGCAACGGCAATGGCTGAGCGCCAGAAGCGCTGCAAATTAACATCTCTTAGTGAAGGCTGTATGTATCAGGGGGGTCCAGAAGTGTGACGATAATACCAACAAATTTTATCACACTTGGTTGACGTGTCAAGTGACACAAGAGCTTGGCCATACAGCGAGGCAACGCGGTCACCATCTTGGACACATCTGCTTTAGCTTTAGATAGGTTTAATTTAATTTATATATTAGCCTCTTATTTGTTTATTTTATAATAGGGCTTATACATTATATGAGTAGATATGGTTTCAGTAATAATATGGTAACAAAGGAAAAATAACACTTTTTGGTAATATAATATAATCCTTTTCCATTTAGATGAGAGGCTTACAGCCAGTTGCAGAAAGGTTATTTAGATTTAATCAAGCTTTAAAATGAATGTTGTCACTTTGTTTAAGAAAAACAACATAATGGCATCAATTTTAAAATTTCATTAAACTTAAAAAACCTTTCTGCAACTGGCCATTAGACCATAAGCTATTACTTTGAATGTATTTATTAATGCTGTATTTTCAGAATGCTTTATCTTTAAATTTTATTAATAATTCCCATAGCTTGATTACAAAAAGATTTTTTAAAATATTTTTTCAGAGAATATATATGCCATTTTGGGACATAGCTTACATTATTTTGGTAATTATAGAATTAAATGAGACTTGAGGATAATTCATTATTTATATAAAAATGGCTCACCTCAATACATGATCGGGAAAGCCGACCAGTTTCAGCAGATTTTGACTGCCTTCATCTGGGCGAGTGAAGACATTTACGCGACGATGTTACGCCTCACACGTCTCCAATCGCCCAGATGAAGGCAGTCTAAATCTGCAATCTGCTCAGACTGGTCGGATTTCCCGATCATAACACGTATTGAGGTGAGCCGTTTTTATATAAATCATTATTTTGGTATATAAATTAACCATTACTTTTTTATGATTTTTCAAATTATTGTCCGATATGACGTCATTTGAGAATTTTAGACATTATACTGATTGTTATGTGTGATTGCTTATAAAAATAGGTGATTTGTCTCTGTCTGTCTACTCATCTATCAAATTAGTCAGCAGCAAATTTTTATAAATTTGGCTTGATAGCAAAGGACACAAATGTTAAGAAATCTAAACAGCCATTTCTCAAATGACGTCACAAGAAGGCAAATGGAAGTTGCAGCGTTTTCGTAAAAATATTCATCATAGTGAGGTTTTTAGACCACAAGTTCGAAAATAGGGCTTATTAAACCTAAATCTCGAAATAGTTTTCGAATTATCACACCTTACTACAATTTAATCTAAGTGAATTAATATTCAGTTGTTTTTTTTTACCTTTAATTACAGACACTACTGTGAATACTGCAATTTGAAATTGGAATCTGAAAATGCCTCTAAACATATTTCAGAACACAAAGAGAAAGGATTTCTTTGTGAAAAGTGTGCTCAAGTATTTGAGAACAAAGACGGGTTAACAGAACACACCACTAAGTACAATCAGTTAAAAAGAAAACTTGGTAACAATGGAAAATTAACTAAAAGAACAAAAAAAAGGAAGAGACTCGTTAAACTTAAAGATGAATCCTGGAAAGGCTATCCTTGGATGTGTCAGCTATGTGAGGAAATATTTGTCGACATGACTTCACTTAGAACTCATGTTAAGGAAATGCATGGCAAATGCTTCGCCCTGAAATGTATAGACTGTGATGAAGCCATGGAAAGTTATAGAGGATTTGTTGCACATGTGAGAAAGCACAGAAAATATTTGAAGTAAGTGTAACATTTACTTGGGGTCCATTTCAGAACAAGGATTTTTACTCGGAGTAATGCGAATTTAAACCCACAATGTTAAAAAGTCGAAACGACTATTGAAATCCACACAATTGAAACCTAGGGTAAACGAAACTGTTACCTGACAAAGGGAAGAAAGTGAAAATTATTGTTGAGAAATTTGCATCAGGCTCATAAAATCTGTTTTTAGGGTTCCGTAGTACCTAAAAGGTACAAAAGGAACCTTATGGTGAGACTCCGTTGTCCGTCCGTATGTCACAGCCTCATAACTTTAGCACTGTTAAAGATAAATACATGAAATTTGGCACAAAAACAGCATTAGTTTGCCCACATAACTCGGTGTAAAAAAAAATTGAAAATTTAATTTTTTCAAAATATTTCCAAAACAAGTGAGAAAAATTAAAAATATTTGCCTAAAAATACAATATGGGTATCAAAAAAAAGCTGATTGTAAAAATATACACTTTTACTATATTTACTGGCACTGGTTTCGAGAAATCTTTAAAAAACCCCAAAAATACGTATGTCCCCTCCCCCTTTATGTCCGAAAATAATGGACAAAAAAATATGAAAAAAGTTATGGTAATATATTTTTACGTAAAGATTACAGGAAAAATAAAGCGGTTGAGAAATTCACGAAAAAATATGACAAAAAAATTTATCATCCACAATTGTTCATGAACAAAACTGTCGAATTACGGAACTCTACGTCGCGAGTCTGACTCGCACTTGACCGTTTTTTTTTTCTCTTTTGATACAGATAGTTATCTAGTTTAACTATACCAAATGTTCTTCGGGTTACGTTTCATTACATTACACAATTTTTTATAATTTTCTTACCTGGCGGCATGGTAACAAACTCTTTATTTGGTGTAGTGATTGTTGTTTGTACTCATTGAGGCACTGTACAGTATCATTGATCGCACTGACTGATGGAAACTATTTATTTATTTTGTAATTAAGATCTTGTAATAATTCCTTTGATAATGCCATAAAGGCGAAACCGGTCAAGAAGTTCTAAATTTTGTGGGATAGTACAAGTAATTTTCTGTTCATAATGTATTCCAAGTTCCGCTAAGTGCAAACAGTATAGACAAACACTGTACAGTATTTGTATCTTCTTTTTTGAGAAGACATTTCGCTGAAACTTGAAAATTTACGACGCGTAAGATACTTTTGCATAGAAAGCGATAGAGCGAATGAGCGCCAGGGGCAGGGATGACGTAGCACGCGTAATTCTGTGACCGGGCGAGACCTGAAGGGGGCGTGGCCTATTTTAAAATCTTCAGAAATTCATTGTTAATTCATTTGAAATGCTAGGAAAATATTTTTAATGCCATTATTTAAGTTCGTATTAGTCCGATTTTATTAAAATATAAAATAAATACCCTTTTGAACCTTATTTTGACTTCTGGCCAGAAGGGATCGTGTTTCGACGCTTTAGGGAAGCGACAAGGACTAAAATCCCTCAAAAATAGGCTAGTTGGTGTTAGTTTTAAAATGTTTAATTGTATGTATTCTTAGTATAAAGTATTCATAATATGGACCTTGTGGTCTGAAATAAAGAAATTATTATTTGTTTCGTTACAGACGACAGTGCCACTACTGTAATCACAAGTTTGAGAAAGGCCAAAACAGAAGTGAACACATCGCGACACACTTCACTGAGTCCGCACGTCTTTGTGAAGGTTGTGGTGAGATCCTTCCTGATACTGATGCCTACAAACATCATATAGCTACGTACAATCCACCGAAGCCAAAAATAAAACCATGGACCAGAAGAGACCGGCCTCTTTGCATCGACGACGTCAAATGTGACGTCTGTCAAAAAGTTTTTAAAAGTGCGTATCTTCTTAGAGATCACAAAGTCACGCACACAGACAGAGATAAAAATTACACTTGCGATAGATGTGGTAAACCATTTTACACGGATTCTGCTTTACTAGCTCACCGGTCGACCCACGACGGTTTGAAGCCGGAAGTTTGCGAGATATGCCAGAAAGGATTTAGGACCGTATCTGATTTGAGGCAACACGTCACCACGCACACTGGAGACAAACCATTTCAATGTGAAGTGTGCCAACGCCGCTTCAGACTAAATAAACAAATGGTATCGCATATGAGAATGCATACAAATGAAAAGCCTTACAAATGTCAGTTTTGTGAGAAATCGTTTAGACACAGAAACGTGTTAAAAGAACACGAAAACCAGCATACAGGAGCAAGGCCGTATAGGTGCAAGGATTGTGGGATGGGCTATGGCAGTTGGAAGAGTTGCGAGAAGCATATGAAAAGCAAGCATGGCACAACGATGGCTAAAAGCGTTTGGACACCACATGGGAAGATTCCAATAGATCCTGAAACCGGGAAACCAAAGGAAGTCAAGGATATAGAAAAGTTTAAGGAGTGGGCGGAACAGTTACTTGCTACAAAAAGACAAAAGAAAACAAGTCAATTTACTGAAAAACTATAAAACGATAAAATATTCATTAGATAGGTTTAAAGATCTGTACAAACAATTACAGTGTTGAGGAATTATAATATTTGTAAGTATTAGTGGCTAGATTTACGTCATAAAAATAAATAATTTATTTGATGATTTAATAACAAGCTGAACTTCTATTATTGCTCACCAAGGCCACGATTCAGTAAAAAATATTTTTACAATGTGCAATGATAGTTAAATGCAACCAAAAAGTAAGAAGTTACTACACTGTACAGAAATACACTGTCGTAGAAATAGCCAATAATCTCATTATAATGATTGCTGACTTTCTTACAATTTATTTCGATTACCCATTAGTAAAATGAAAAATAAACATAAACAGCTTTGTATCAAACACGAAGACTCTTTATTTGATTTGTCGTAAGTGTAAAAGCCATTTACGGCATTTTTTCTTCTCCCCATGAATCAACTCTTACGTTTTTTGTACTTTTAACACGTATACCTACATCGCGAGCGGCGCAAATCAAAGAGAGTTATGTGTGTTATTTATTTTTAATTGTGGTAAAATCATAAATATATAAACGAATAATAATTACAAATTCAAATAAGTATATGGTCGACGAACAAATGGTTATAGTTTTGGAATTAAGTTCAAATTCGGCTTTTTCACATCAGTAATTGTTGAACAAGAGAACCTAAAGCTGACAAGGTGCCCAAGGTGGAGGTTCCTTTGGATACTGAAGAAAAATATAAGGACTTATTTTTTATAAAACAAACAAATGAAATGATTATTATTACATACATGTGTGCCGACTGCATGGCCATGGCCTTAGGCGTGGGGTGCGGTGGCAGGCGGCACGGCGTGGCGCGGCGGTAGCGGCGAATCAAAGTACTCTTCGCCCGCCTGATTTCGGCAACCGAAATAATAACCGGTGAAATAATGGTTGGAAAGATTTCGGTTGTAATAACCTGTACCGAAATTCGTATACGATGATTAACCGTTTCAACAGTGCTCGGTGTGAGTTTATGAACGACTATATGGATCAACGTGCCATTTTTTCTAAAGAAATGTTTAATGACGCCATTGAGGCTATAGACGTGCCGTCAAATAATTTTGACTTAGTGATTATTGGAAAAGGCTAGAGTCGTGTCATATACCAAGAACTGAAGGAGTTGGCAATGAACAGAACTCAATGGAGCGAGCTACACAGATAAGAGCCAAGCTCTTAAATATATGACGATGATTATTGGAAAAATAATAAAACTATCAAAACTTCATAGTGAACTTTGTTACTTTGAACTAAAATGCAAACCGTTTCGATTGCTGGCGTGCCCAAAATATTTTGTCTCGTGCCATCAATGGCACGCGTGCCATTGGTTCGCCATCCCTGCTCTATGAGATGACGGGTTTTTTTTTTTATAGATCTGGATAATTTATGGGCCGGAGAGTGACAGGCCCTTTTCATCCCCGAAAAAAAACCTAGTATTTTGAACATTTTGGGATCATAAGGATAACGTCAATTTTGGCCAGCCCCCTCCCCCTCCTGTGTCATACTACTATCATCCGCAGACCAGACCCCCCCCCCCTAATTTCAAATAACATAATATATGGACGCGTTGTTCATTATAAAAATAAATAAATTACCATTTATTTTAGTAAATAAAATGTTTTAATGCGAAATTAGTTGCATGAATTGTATAACAGATTGGGCCTTCTTTATTGAAACGGGCTCGGT
Source organism: Ypsolopha sequella (assembly GCA_934047225.1). Taxonomy (NCBI): domain Eukaryota; kingdom Metazoa; phylum Arthropoda; class Insecta; order Lepidoptera; family Ypsolophidae; genus Ypsolopha; species Ypsolopha sequella. Next base: position 16,075,878 of record OW204012.1, on the reverse strand, counting down.
TTGGAAAGGTAAGTATATTTAATACTATAAAAAACTGTAAAAGAAAAGAGCTGTGTCTGTCTGTACATTGATGATATTCTAAAAAAACGGCGGTTAGGATACTGAAAAAAAAAAAAAAAATTTTTGTCGGTATTTCCTGCATCACGCAAAAACTACTGAACCAGTTCTGATGCGGTTACCACTGTACGATCCTCAGCAGTGAGTTACTTTATTTTTTTATTACAAAGAACGAAGGAAGGGAGATCACTTTTCGATAACTTATGTATTATCCGACTTAAAAACTTTTTATGTGTTTCATTATCTTTTTCCACGTGGACGAAGTCACGGGTAACAGCTAGTAAATTATAAACCACCAAATTAAATTTATTGAAGCGAATTACGAACACCAATTGAGTAGCTTAATAGGACTGCGAGTATCTTTATTAGATTATAGCTTTAACAAACCGCCACATGGAACAATATTCCACGTATCGCGTGAGACAATGTAGCCGATTTTGAAGGCTTTAATTTTAGTTTTAGTGCTGTCAAACATAAAATTATTCCAAAGTAATTTAGATTCTGTTCCTAACTTTTAAGGACTATTTTGCAATGAATGAAATTTAGTTTTGACAGCACTAAAACTAAAATTAAAGCCTTTAGAATCGGCTTTATTATGCCCTAAACGTATGTCCTACCTAGTTATTATACAACCTTCTTTCCTCTCTTTAAAGGACCCAATATTTTTTCAGTCCATTCCTTGACCCCCTCCAAATCTTTCGACGATAGTTTTCCTCGAATTCTATTGCTGTCTACTATTTTACCATGTTTTCTTCTCATATGTTTGTTACGATTTGCGGAATCCGTAAAAACCATTTCACATTGAGTACACTGATGCGGTCTGGCACCCGTGTGCTGGAACTCGTGAACTCTGGCGTTACTTTTGTTCTTGAAGGTTTTGTTACAGTAGGAACATTTGAACGGTGATTCGTTCGTATGTATTCTTAAATGTGCGATCAAATTATGTTTGTTTCCGAAGCGTTTCTGGCATACGTCACACTCTAATTGTTTATCTCGCGTATGTCTTAACACGTGCTGCTTTAACAATGTAGCCCTTTTAAAAGTCTTGTTGCAGATTTTACAAACTTCTTGCGTTTCTTCGTGTGTTTCATAATGAACTTTTAGTGCTCTATTATTGAAAAACGCTTTTCCACATTTATCACAAGTGAAGTCTTTATTTCTTTGGGTGTGCTTGACCTTGTGACTTCGAAAATTCCTCTGACTCGTCGATACCACGTTGCAGATATCGCACGTGAGCTCGTCTATACCGACAGGCTTCTCTCTCCAGCGTTGTTTCCTGGGTTTGGGTGAGTCATATGTTGTTACGTGTTGTTGATAAGTAGTTTTATCAGCAAAGTTATCACCGCAGCCTTCGCATACTCTACCAGAATCAGCGAAATGTTGTGCTATATGGCCTCTGTCTTGTTCGTTTTCTTTGAATTTGTAGTTGCAGTAGTGGCAGTATTGTCTGGAAATAAAAAAATGAGGTAGATAGTCTTGTCGATGTCGACAGTCCAACATAAATGTAAATATGCTTAATGAGGTCCTTGGGGGGCATAATGAGGCCCTTGGGGGGCATAATGAGGCCCTTGGGGGGCATAATGAGTCTCTTCAGGGGCATAATGGGGCACTTGTCCCTGGCGACCAAGGGAGTGGCAAATTCAAGCAGAGCACACTATTTCAAAATAATTATTTTAAGAAACGTAACATAATTTTCTTTGTGTAAGAATAAGTTTATTATAGCGTTAGGAATCCCTTATTAAAGTCTATGTAGTTTACTTTCCATTAGTCCATCAATCCATTAGCCTAGTATGTCTACTGCTGGACATAGGCATTTCCAAGAGTTTGCCACTCTGAATAGTCCTCCTGGAAGAAATGCCCATACCCACACATACTATGGCACTTGGGGATTGATATCAGGGGGGTTTGGGAGGAGGATGGTGTTATCTCCACAGTCGAGCCTGGCATCAGCTCTTTTAGTAAAGGTATTTAACTCTTAAATCTCCAAGTCATCCAAAGAGCGCAAAATAAAATTCTACGAATTATATCAAAAGCACCATGGTACTCTCGAAACAGTGAGATTCATGAATATTTAAAAGCTCCCACAGTAGTCGAAGAACTAGAGAATCGTGGGATAGACTATAAAAAGAGACTGATGTGGCATTCTAACCCACTAGCTGCTGCACTGGTGGAGACATCAGAGGATGTCAGACGGCTGAAAAGGGCACATATCATCAGTAATTGAAGAAGAGATGCCTGATTTCTGAATCAGCATGCTTAAATAAGAAACTCGCAGACCCCATCTGATGATAGTCTACAGGACCGATTGCAGATTATGAAAAAGAAAAAAAAAAAAAAAACTCAACTAAATAATTACATATTGCTAATATATTGCCTTGATCGCTTTGATCACTGCTGGTGTTCTTACGGAGCGTGGCCGCTCAGTTCTCTTTTTGTCATCAACGCTACACACTTCATTGTACCTATCAATAGTGCGGTACACAAACCTAAGCGTTATTTCCAACTTTTCAAGCAATTTGAAAATTGTACTTGGCGAGTGCCCACAGCGGTACAACGGTATTACTGCTACTCGGTTCTCTTTCAACGTCCACTCCATCGTGAAAAATGACAATAAATTATTGTTTTTTGTTTTAATATTTTACATATCTCTTGCTCTGTAAGTACACCCTTACACCCCTGAATGCCGGGGTGTATGACTATCATTACAGCATAGGTTTTGGAATTTGAAAAAAGAACTGTCATACTCATACTGCACGAAGAATATTTTTAAAAAGTTAATGTTTTTTTTCTCGGTATCGATTAATTACTCGAATCGGAATCTAGACAATTTATTTTATAAAGATTTTATTTTAAATATGGAACTATTTGTTTCCACATCGTATGTTAGATGGAATCGATTTAAAAATCAAACTGGCCAGCAAGATTTAACGCGCTTGCGTGCGTGAAAAAAAAAGGCAGTCTACTAGTAGGCGCGAAAGCGTCGCGAAAGTAATTAATTTTCTTGTTTGAGTTCTTTTTCAAAAGTTTTAAACATGTCTAGTGACGAAGACATAGATCTAACGCCCGATTTTATTAAAGAAAGGGCAAAAACAGTTGTCGAAAATATATTACCGCCGAACTCGAAAGAAAGATATGTAAAGGCATACGACGAATTTATGAAATGGGGGTCAGAAAAAAAAGTGAAATCTCTTTCTGAAAGTGTTTTTATATCATATTTTGCACGGACGTAGATATTTTGATGAATTATCTAAGAGGCTACAACCTTCCAGTTTATGGTGCTTTTATTCCATGCTAAAATCTACAATGATGACAAAACATGACGTGAATTTGAAAGATTTTTCTAAACTTACTGCTTTCTTGAAAAGGCAGTCTGACAGCTTTAAAAGCAAGAAATCGAAGGTATTTACTGCAGAAGAAGTACAGAAATTCTTAAATGAAGCTCCGGATGAAATTTATTTAGCAATAAAGGTACCTACGTATTTACTTGCCCTTTTTAATAAGTTACCAAAATATTTCACAAAAATACTATGCGAATTTGGTGCCTTTAATACAACTTATGTCTTTTTTACAGGTTGTTCTAATTTTTGGGATATCGGGAGCCTGCAGAACGGTGGAATTGACAAACTTGACAGTAGAAAATGTAGAAAAACATAACAAATTACTACTCATAAAACTGCCTAACACGAAAACTAAAATTGACCGGTCATTTGTTGTGCATGAAGAATTTGCAAATTATGTTGAAAAATATCAAGCTCTTCGGCCTGAAAACGTGGATACAAATCGTTTTTTTCTTAATTACAGTAAAGGAAAATGCCACAGACAAGTAATAGGAAAAAACAAATTTACAGGCATGCCAAAGCAAATAGCCACATATTTAAAACTGAGTAACGTAGAGTTATACACCGGGCATTGCTTTCGCAGAACATCAGCGACTCTATTGGCTGATTCGGGAGCCAACCTCACTCTGTTAAAAAGGCACGGCGGCTGGAAGTCCAGCAAAGTGGCCGAAGGTTATATCGAAGATTCGGTGGCAAACAAAAGCAAAATTACTTCTAAAATAACAGAAAATATAAACTTGAAATCACCACGTCAAAGCACATCATCTGAGCCATTTTTTAATGAAGAAAATAGTAGCAGTCAACTGCCGCCATTTACGATGCAAGAACCTCAAGTCACTCAAACTCAAGTCTTATCATCACAAACTCATACTCAAACTATAAATATTCCTAAAAAGAACGTGACCATATCTCTTACAAATTGTAATAATTTTACTATTAATTTTAATTAAATACACATTTTTTTCTTCTTAATAAATGTTCATTGAAACCTGCTGTCTTGTTGTTTACTTACCTCACAGTCGATATGTAAAGCAGAGTATTTATCTCGGGCGTAAGCATCAATTGCATACTCGGGTTAATTAGTGCCTTCGCTTCGCTCAGGCGCCAAAAACCTCGTATGCAATTGATGTCATACAGCCCTTGGTTAATAATCTACTATTCTTCATAAATTCAAAATTGGAATACAATAAACTTTTCATAAAATCATGTTCGAAGTTTAAAAATAATGTGCCTGTGACAGAACTTAGGGACCGACTAGGTACATTGACTTAAATAAATAACTTGGAAAAAAGCTACCATTTTAAAATACATACTTTAAGAATGGTCGATGCCGTCTTGCATGATATGCAAATCCTGTGTAACTCTCCATTATATCAAGACAATCCACACACTTCATTGCAAAGCATTTTCCATGTGCCTCTCTAATATGTGCTCTTAAAATAAATATATCAATAAATTCACTTTCACATATCTGGCAAACCCATGGATAGCCATTCCAAGATTTATCTTCAATGTTCTCTATTGTACATCGAGGTAGAATGTATGGATTCTTTGTTGGATATCTTTTTGTCTTTTTAGTAGGATTTTGAATTTTGTCCAGTTTTCTTTTCAAAGGTTTGTATTTGGTGTTGTGTTCTCTAAGGTAGTATTTGTTACCAAATATTTTACCACATCGTTCACAAATGCTCTCTTTGGTTTTATGTTCTATTATGTGCTTTTCGAGAAGAGACGGCTTTAGTTTCAAGTTGCAGAAAGGGCAGTAGTTCCTGAAATGACAAATAAAGTTATTCTAAGAATTTAACATGCCCACAAAATGGCTCAATTTAAAATTAAACTATAGATATTACCTGAGTGACTCTCTGTGTCCTCTTACATGTTCTACAAACACTTCAAAATAACTAAATGTATCATTACAATCATCACATTTGAATGCACTGCAGAGGTCATGGACTTTCTTACTGTGCTCTCTCAACAGATTAACATCTGCAAAGCTCACATCACAGTGTTGACAACCCCATTCTAAGGAGGTCCAAGATTCATCTCTTTTTGAACCATTTGTGATCTCCTTCAATGATATATCTTGTTCAAATATTGGCAATCCCATATATGTAAGCACTTCATTGTCTGAACTGGATTTTTCTGTTTCTCTGTCTATAACACTGCTAGTTTCTGAGAAATTGTCCAATAATGGCTCAGAATCATTCTCTGAATCAGACTTTTCAAATGCTATTTTGGTTTCAGGTTCATCTTCGAGTGGTGTTTCAGCCTTAACTTCTACTGTTAAGCCCGCGTACACTTGACCTATAACAGCTTCGCCTGTTTCAGTGAGCTTATCTTTGTATACCTGCCTGAGCACGGCTTGAGACCTCCTGACTCTCAATAGGAACCCATGAGCGTTGTCCAATGAAGCGTGGCACGAGAAGCAGACAGTTTTAGGTAAAGTATTTTTAAGTGATAGATCTATATTCAAACCTACGTTAAAGAAAGATAACTTTTCTTTTAATTCATCTTTTACTTGTGAATTTACTGAAACGTCTATTAACTCTGCCGCAGTCTTTTGTTCAGCGCAAAAACGGCAATATTTCTTCAATAGGGCACTCATTTTCTATGGTAGTTTTTATATTTAATTTATTATTTGTTTTCTTCTTTTTGGCTTTTTTAATTCGGGAACAGTTTTGCAACTCGAAACGAAAAGCTTTCAGCCAGTGCTGCTCGTATCGATATCGATATCATAAAATTGACGGCGTCGGTCGACGGGTTGCATTTTACGGTCAAATGACGCAAGATTAAACAAAAATATAACTTTACACTTTTTCACTATCTTTTCGAAAATTATTTCTTTTGAAGTTTGTTTCTGTTATTATCGAAAATAAAAACTTGCAATTTTATTTAAATCAATAATGAAGGTTTTAAAACCGTAACGAAATCTCAGTATTGTCAACATTATTTTTAAATAATATTCGTAAAATAAAATTTTCTTAACTGAAAAATAAAGTAATGACAGTAAAACAACCAGGGACGGGAAGACGTTTTCAATTTTTTTTTAAATGTTGATTAACTCAAAAACCATCGAACCTCAGATACCCTCAGAATAATTATTCTGAGGTTTTACCTATGTTTTACCACCGCTTTATTTTTTCTGTAATCTTTTTAGAATCAACTTTTTAATACCTACAATGTGATATTGAATTTTAATATTTTTTTTATTTTATTTATTTTACTTCTTTTTTTATATTTCTCATTTGTGCTCAATTTTTTTTTGAACCGCTGTAGTTGTCCTGTAATTGGCCAGTTATGATCTATAATTGTCATTTTTTTCATATTTTTCGGTCAACCAGTTTCGGAGATAAGTGGGGGGGGGGGGGGAACATAAATATTTTCGTTTTTTTTTTCAAAGATTTCTCGAAACCAGTGCCAGTAAATATAGTAAAAGTATATATTTTTACAGTCAACTTTTTAATATCTACAATTTGATACCCATAATGTATTTTTAGGATAACATTTTTTATTTTCCTCACTTGTGTAAGCAATATTATTTTGAAAAATTTCAAATTTTTCATATACTTTTTTACACCGTGACATATAGGCAAATTAATGCTATTTTCGTGCCACATTTCATGTCTTTATCTTTAACGGTGATAAAGTTATGAGGCTGTGAGTTATCTCGGTTAATTTGTGCCAACAGGTACAGCAGTGGTCTGGCCACCTATATTTTGGCCCCTAATCTAAATCTTTATGTAAATGCGTAGAGCTAATGCATACCTATGCTACGTTCAGAGTCATGACCAAAGACATATACAGAGAACTAAACTATGCGAAGGGTATGTTATTGTAGCCATCGTGTCTGCCTACCCGCTATTATCAAATACGAAAGTGTGTTTGTTGGTTTGTCCTTGTTTCACTCAGCAACGGATCGACGTGATTTTTAGAGATAGTTTATGGGCCAGAGAGTCACTTTTTATCCTGGATAAATAAAAACTCAGCTAATGCCGCGGGCAAAAGCTAGTTTAGAATTCCTTATTCTAAGTTTAGAATAAATCTAAAGTGACCGACAGGGTCGCTTCAGCTGTAATATGATATGTTGTTAGTGCAGGGACATTGATACGTCAATGTAGAGGGAAGATAAGAATTGAGTGAATAAACTTTCAATAAAAAAATAGTAACCGACTTCAATAGTAACAGCAGGCATTCACTAAAAAGTTAATAATAATTCTATAAAGACCGGTGGTACCGAAGCAACACTTTTGCCGACTTCTTTCTTCCTGAAACATTATGTTATCTAGAAGTCGGCGCACTTATATTGGTTTTTATTTTGCTATATCGTAGGAAATACGCCGACTTCTAGATAACATATTGTTTTAGGAAGAAAGAAGTCGGCAAAAGTGTTGCTTCGGTACCATCGGTCTTTAAAGAATTATTATTAACTTTTTAGTGAATGCCTGCTGTTACTATTGAAGTCGGTTACTATTTTTTTGTTGAAAGTTTATTTTATTTCACATTTTTTAGTGTTGCTGGGTTAAACTGTGAAGTATGGGTAGTTCTTGTAAACGTGGTGATAATATTAAATGAAGTTCAACTGAGTATAAGTAGCTATGTTTGAGTAGCTTCCTGCTATCAGCACCCTAACACAACATGATTACCGCAATCTCGTGTTATGTGCTGTCATCCGTTGAAAAGTTTTACGGTGATGATGCCAAAATCGAAGGTCAGGTGAAAGAATGTCGATTTTCAAGTAATACCTTGTAATCAGCAGCCAGGTACAAAGCGGTTACCTCAATTTCAAGGGGTATGCTGTCATTTTCTGAGGAGTTCCATTGCCTATCTCTGAAGACCTTCAACAGATCATGACCAAACCCAAAATGGGACCTCCATTGAAGTACACTCTTCCAAACAAAAAAAGAATTATTCAAATCGGTTCACAAATGACGGAGAAATGGAGTAACAAAGAAAAAAAATACAGTCGAATTGAGAACCTCCTCCCTTTTTGAAGTCGGTTAAAAAACACGTCCAGAAACTTCTTAAAATATTTGAGTAATATGAAAATTACTGTTAACAACAAAATATTTATTTACTAAAAGTAAGCAAGTCCTAAGTACAGTGGAGACCACATCAAGCTATACACTTGCCTCAACAGTACGACATTAGCCCCTACAGAGAAGAATATATACAAAGTCCTATGTTTCTTACTTGTTGCGGTCTCTACTGTACATCGGACCGGAGAGAAGACACGGCACGAAAGAGATTCTAATCAGATTTTGTGTTTGTGCAATTTATTAAACAAATCCGTAACTTGAAATAAAACAACAATTAACAGAAAATGTTTACACTCTTGTTCCATTAAATATATTATTTCTACATAATATGTAATTATACTAATATAGGCTTAACAATAAGTAATTTATATTCTTGTCTATACTAACTTATACTTGTCATATGCGACGTATTGTAATATAAAATATTTTTTAAATATAAAATGGTCTGATCGCATTCGGAACACAGAAGTGCTCCGCCGTGCTAAAGTTGGCAGCATTGAATCTTATATCATGCGCTGGTGTGGCCATGTCTCGCGCATGTCTAATGAGAGGCTGGCGAAGCGTGTCTTCTACTCGGAGCTCCGAGAAGGCAAGCGCAAACAGGGAGGCCAGTTTCTTCGTTTCAAGGACGTGTTGAAGAGACATATGAAGAGTTGCGATATACCCCATGAGACCTGGGAGGAACACGCAGCTCAAAGACCAGAGTGGAGACATCTTGTGCAATCAAATGTTTTTAGCTTTGAAGAACAAAGACGAGCAGATCTCGACTCCAAGCGTGACCAACTCAAGGCCCGACCACCTGTGGCTATTGACTACAACTACGAGAATGGAACACTCAAATGTGATATATGCGGACGAACATTTAAAGCCAAGATTGGTTACGTCAGCCACATTCGGGCACACCAGCGAAGCCCATCACACCCTCACCAATAGTAGTCGCCGTAGCCGTGTCGGCTTGGAGACCATCATTGTAATATACTACAGACCTGTCTATAAAGGCCGCTTTACATTCTCACCGAGACTCGCGCCTGAATGGGACAAAGCTATACGAGTAAGGCGAAATGCAATAGAGTCTATCTCCTATACTTATATAGCTCTGTTCCCTTCATGGCGAGTCTTGGCAAGAATGTAGAGCGCGTTTAAAGTTAAATGTCAGCCGCTTAGCGCTAAGTGCATAACTTAACTTTGTTTTTCTTCTTAAGAAATAAAAAATTAAAATGCATTTTTTTATCTGGCAACTGACGCAAACAGTTAAGTATAAGTGAGGTTTATAAAGCAAGGGTTTGAAATTGTATACACAATTAGTCATGATCTTTTCAAAGCCAACTAAAAATGCTGTTTTAACATTGTTTGAACAAGATCATGACTAATTGTGCATTAAATTTCATACTCATATAAACCTCACTAATACTGACCTATTAGCGTTAATTGCCAATTTGCCTGCTATTTTTAACTTCTAAACAAGAAAAATAAAGTTAAGTTATGCACTTTGCGTAAAGCGACTGACGTTTAACTTTTAAGGCCCGGACTCTTAGAGTATTAAATGTAGGCATGTACACTCTAAGCTCGGACTACTTGCATCCGTTTCGATTTCGGATGAAAGGGACAAATCAAAACGAGTAAGCAGGATCGATTGAAGGTAGAACACAGTCTGTTATACTTCCTCGTTCATCGCATAGGTTTGTTCCTTTCATCCGGAACCGAACCGGGTGCAAGTAGTCCGTACAAACAATAGTGCAGCAGCTGAAGGAAGAGAGTGACTGCGGTCTGAAAGAGGTATTTTTTTCAAGTATTTTCTTGCTTTTAATTACCTACAAATTTATAAAAAGTGAAACATGCTTAAATAAATAACAGCATACAATTAAGGCTAACAAATTACTATACTATCATGTGCTAGGTGTGCCCTGTAGTTTACAAGTCTGGGCGTTACCGTGGGCAAAACGGTTACATTTAAATAAGTACACCCATAAATATGGTATATAGACAACATACAACTACTAGCCCTATTATAGGATCTACAACTGGTCGGTCGGACCGAAATCGGCCAAATGTTTGAGACTTTAGTTCGTCGTCACAAACTTATAATTTAACAGACAAATCTTAAATTCTTCCGAATGAAATACTTACCTATGTTGTTTTTTATATTATACAATATTAATTATAATTATGTACAACCCGGTCACATTATCTCGAGACCTCGCTGGAATGCCGAACCACCCGCCCCGTTCTCCTTTCACCTCCCCGCGCTCTGTATCTGAACGCCGACGCGACGTGACGTCATCGACGCCAGGTCTCGAGATAATGTGACCGGGTTGTAGTTTGCTTTGATACATCTGCCAACGGCACATAGGGACCACAGACTCGTGGCCAAAGGAGGCGTCGGCTACTTCAAATTTACGGCGTGTGGTGTACACCCGCTGTGTGTCTGATGGTAATTTATTGTTACATAGCAAAACAATGCCTCAGATGATTAATATAATTAAATTTTGCTGTTAAGTATCATTTAAGTTTGACCTCTAAGTATCGATATATCAACAAAAGTGCTGATTTTAATATTTAAGCTGCTATAAGCGCGCTTCGTCTATTTTACCAATTTTGCTATCTGACGACAGTGGAACTAAACTGCTACACCGACGACCTGAAAAACGTTGCGGGTCTAGCAGTGGACGAACATAGGCTGATAGATGGATGGATGGAACTAAACTGCTACACCGACGACCTGAATAACGTTGCGGGTCTAGCAGTGGACGAACATAGGCTGATAGATGGATGGATGGAACTAAACTACTACACCGACGACCTAAATAACGTTGCGGGTCTAGCAGTGGACGAACATAGGCTGATAGATGGATGGATGGAACTAAACTACCCCCTTATTGTTTAAGTTCAACGTCTATCGTCTTCGCTGTCAAATGCATTGTGATTGGCTAGCAATGATGTGTGGCGTCATTTGTAGCTAATCATGATACGTTTGAAAATGATAGCGGTCAATTTTGAAGTTAGGCAATAAGGCCTCTGGTCTGAGTGTATTTTTTTGCAAATCCAGCTATTTGCATTTTAGGCCTTTGATAAACTTTCTTGTCAAACCGGTTTATGTGCTCATACAAAAGTTTAAATTCTATGCTTTGTTGCGACTGCCCTATTGTACAAACAGTTAAACATCCTTAAATTTAATGCTGAAAATTAATAAATTAAAACGCGGTTGATTTTAAATATTTCCTTGTCGCGTAGACCAGTATAATTCCACTGTCGTAATTTAATTCACTTACAATAAACTATCTTTGTGACCACTCCCAAGCTAGGAGGGTCGTTATATGAAATTAATGCATTTCACCACCATTTAAGGTCATAAGAGCTGCTGAAGTAAAGCACTCTAAAAAAGAAAGAAACATTTCTTTCTGACCAGAATATTGATTGAGACTGTTCAATTAAATGCCTATAAATAGCAATGCACTATTTGCAAGTAGCGAATTTTTCTAAACAACGTCTATTTATAGTTGAAGGGTAAATTTAAAAAACCGGCCAAGTGCGAGTCAGACTCGCGTACCTAGGGTTCCGTATTGTGGATGATAAATTTAATTTTGTAATTTGTTTGTGAATTTTTCAATCGCTTTAATTTTTCCTGTAATCTTTACGCAAACACTTATTACCATGATTTTTTTCATGTTTTTGCAATTGACTTTTTAATACCTACAATTTGATCCCCATATTGCATTTTTTAAATTTATTTTTCTTCTTTTTTAGGGTTCCGTACACAACGGGACCCCATTACTAAGAATCCGCTGTCCGCCTGTCACCAGGCTGTATCTCATGAACCGTGATGGTTAGACAGTTGAAATTTTCACAGATGATGTATTTCTGTTGCCGCTATAACAACAAATACTAAAAAATAGAATAAAATAAATATTATTATACAAAAAACGCGATTTTTTTTTGCCGTTTTTATAGATAATGGTACGGACTCGCACTTAACCGGTTTTTTGTGTTTCTCATTTGTGCTCAACTTTTTTTTAATCGCTATAGTTTTCCTGTAATTGGCCAGTTAAGATCTATAATCGACATTTTTTTAGTCTTACCTCCAAGATCTGAATTTAATAATGGTTAGTTTTGGAATGGAAAAGTAGATGGCGGTGCAAGTAAATTACATCGCGCAATTATTTGATTCCAGCATAAAATTTGTGCAATGGAACTCGACTTCTTTACAACGAAAAATTATTGAAGCTGAGATTCTTACTGGATGTGGCTCAGGTGAAACTGTTTTTATACCGCGTATACCACTCATCTCCAATAACTTCCCGTTCGAATTCAAGCGCAGTTTCCAGTAGCCGTTTGCTACTGTCGTAGCGGTTGTCGTTATTTCGGTTCTGTGACTCTGAGGGTGGGTGTTTGATATAAACGCTCGTTGCTACCAGAAATTGTAGCATATAAAAAGTAGTAATACTGACTAGTGACGGGCATCGACGTCACTGGTGCGAGGATTCCATAACCACGCTCAGACACCACTAATTGTATGCTAAAGGGCGATACTTGCAGCTGGAGCAGGGGCCCATAGCTGTCCCAGATTTATAGTATACAAGTATCTTATGATCTAATATTTAATATAAAATGTCCTACCAGACAGTTGTATGATGACCTCATCAAGTAGTCCTCGCACGAAGACCCTTCGCTGCGGAGACCAAGGCGTGTCGGTGCCGTGACACGTAGATCACCTTCCACGATGAATCTAAACACAACCCTCCTACCCCAGGATGCATCCGAACCCAGAAATAGTAATTAACAAGTCCACTTGTCGCACACCGCGTGGATATAGGTTATTTCACACACACAGGAAATACACTCAAAAGTGGCCTTCACGCCAAAATATCTTCAGCCCTTGATCGAATACTGTTTCTTACGATGTCCGCACCGATTTCCCTTGGGTTAAGCCCTTAATAACACATATTAAAATCGTCCGCGATCTATACCAAGAAAATTCCACGTCCCTCGTTTTTGACAGCTCCAAGTCCATAGACAAAATATATAGACCATTGATGGATGCGTTCCGAAATATACATTTTATTCTGAACAGTCCCCCGCTCTGGGCTGAGCAATCAGACCACTAGCTCATACAACCGGGAGACGGGAGAGAGTTGTCATGGCTCGTCACAAAATCGAACCTTCGACCAACACCTCTGCGACGCGTGGAGTTCCGTCTCCGCCAAAACAACTTTAATATACGGCCCCGGCGCCAAAACAAGGAGAGCAAGTTCATATCCTTCCAAAGAATTAAATTTCCTTCCCTAGGATGCTCAGTCCTGTCTGACCACAGAGAGGACGAGAGTTGAGGACCGCTTCCACTTTACAATATACAGTGGTAAGCTCCTCAAAAATTAGGACAGTTTCCCCAATAACGCAGCGGAGGTGGGTCTTCGCCGACTTGACGGCAGCTTCAAAAAGTTCCCTCCCCAGTGAGGGCAATTTGGGGGACTGTACCGCCAAGTTACCCCTTTCCGGGCGAAGATTTAACTTAAACTAGCATAGTTGTTTACAAAACAAAAAATTATCAATATCTTTTAGATAGTTAGCAGTACCTTTGTAGTTTGTGCCATTGTCGGAGCGAATAAGTGAAGGTAAACCCTTACGCGACACGAAACGATCCAACGCGGCGACGAAGGCCTCCGTAGTCAAAGCTGATACCACTGCCAAGTGAACGGCCTTGGTGGCCAAGCACACAAATACACAAGGTATGCTTTCACAACCCAAGCGTTGCGATTGCTAAAAACCCCCGTGCGCGTTACATATGTGTCGATCCACACCAACAAATTTACTAAAGGTCCGCCCTTGGGTAGAAACAAAGGATGAAGACTTCCGTATGGCAGGTCAGCTCTCCGAAATCAGCCTTCGAAACGCAGAAGTCCTTCATAATCCGTGAAAGGATTCAAACGAGCAACCGCTCACTTCAGCCTGGCGTGATCCTCGCGCAGAACTCGAAGTCTAAACTTGATGAGGTCCGCCTGAAGTACAAGAACCGTGTACCAATGCGTTCCAACGCTCCTCTGCACTCACGGCTGGGGACAAAATATATGAATTTCATTGACTGGTTGGTATTTCAACATAATACCACCATCATATTGGGATCCTCCAAATCTGCAAACAGTATATGTTCATTTGAAAGCCATTTCCTAAGTTCGAACATAATAATCCAAGTATCGAATCAAATATCGAATATCCAAAATTGTGGATACCTCCACCAATGAAGAAGAACCCAGAGTCTTTTAAAAACCAAATAGGATCCATCCTAACAAATCCGCGCCCAGGAAAACATCGACTGGGGCCGGATGACAAAACGTGGGTCTGCCAGATGCAGACCTGACGTGCATGAGATTATGAACGGAGGAAGGTCCAAAGAAGGCTGCCAGCCGACAATATTGTCTATAACCATGGCTGCAGCCGCTGATTCAACTCCAGTCCACCAATACCTAGGAGCGGCACCGACGAAACCTCCAGGTTCAAAACTAATCGGTGCGCCACTTGACTTTCCAAGTCGAGGAGGGCCCTTACCCTAACTCAATCCCCCCTGGGGCCCTAGACGCGAGCCATCGCGGTAGGCAACAGAACCGTCCGCGGTTCCGTACTCATGGCTTGAACAAGCTGGTTACAGGCTACCCCACCTGTGGAGTGCAGGACCAGTCCACTGGCAATAATACGGCTGGTGTGTGCACATCCCCACCCTGGGGGGAGCGTAGCCTCCAACTCTCCCTGAGTACGGCGGGTGGTACTCTAAACGCGGGTATTCCCGGTACGGCGGTGAGTAACCCCGTGACTCCGTCTTAACACGGTGCTCCATGCCAGCTGGCACCAAAACCGGCGCGGGGAGGGGGGGCCTAGCCCTTGCCAACTCCAATTGGCCCCCGCCCGTAGGGGCCCAATTCACAACATGGCCATATGTGTGATAGCCCGTAGGCAAGCCCCCTACGGGTCCACGCGCATATACATAACTCACCTCCCGGTGAGGGGGCGCGCCTCGCGCCGCAGTCCTCCGTTCCGACGGAGGGGAGCTCTGCCCGACAGCATGCCTTCCCTGGACCGAGGGGGGGGAAGTTCTCCCTGACGCACCCCCGTTGTCCAAGGGGGGGGGAGTTCTCCCTGAAGCACCCCCGCCCGTAGGGCTCCGTCGCTGCGGGACCAGTGAAGCCGCTTCAGATCTGTTGGCACACAACAATAAATGGTGAGGCCCCTCACAAACACTGCAACGTCGTGGCTCGGGACAATTACGTTCAAAATGATTGCCCAAGCAACCGAAACACAGGCCCTTACGCTTCACTATGCGTCGCCGCTCGGTGACGTGCAGGTTTCGCCACTGCTGACATCTCAGCAGGTCATGCCCCGTATGGCCACACTGTAAACAGGTCAATGACCTCTCGATCACGGCGACCCCCGCCAAACGTGTCATATCGCGTCCCCGCGACTGCTGCGGTTGTCTGGGCTCCCCACATTCAGATGAGCCAGCAGACGAAAGTGATTGCGCCCCAGATGGCGCCAAGTCCGGTTGTGAGGTTTCTGCTACCCTAGCTTCATATTCAAGAAACCTCATTAAGTCCGTAAATTTAGGCACAGT
The DNA here is from genome assembly GCA_934047225.1 of Ypsolopha sequella. Lineage (NCBI taxonomy): Eukaryota > Metazoa > Arthropoda > Insecta > Lepidoptera > Ypsolophidae > Ypsolopha > Ypsolopha sequella. The sequence continues at coordinate 16,059,853 of OW204012.1, read as the reverse complement.
GCTGCCATCTTTTCCTGCGGACACCCGCTCAAAACGTGACCTCACGTCATTAGGCAACCTACCTAAAATAATGTGAACGAGTAAAAACGACCACTCGTCCACCGGTAAACCTAATGTTCTAAGGGCATTACACGCCACAGTGACCGGAGTTAGTAATTGCTGCCTCAGCTGTGCCCAGTCGGTTACCCTAGGTAACGTCAACAATTGAGACGCATGCGCATCCGCCAATAAGCGCATGTTCTGATACCTATCATTTAATAAGCCCCACGCTATATCATAATGATCATCCTCTACCCTGAGGTGCTGGATGAGCAACCTTGCTTCGCCCTCCAATGTTGACATCAAATATGCCATCTTTTGCCCCTTTGATAAATCTACCCTAGAATTTATTAATGACGTAAACATATTCCTATATGAAACCCATTCTTCCATTTTCCCATTGAATTTATTTAGTTTTAAATTAGCCAAACTACTAGACACGCCATCTACCGGTTGAGGCGTGACAACTACAGGACCTCCTGAATTTTGCCTCTTTAGATCAGCAACGATATTTGACTTTATAACCAGCATCTTACCAGTGGCGCCATCTGTTGGTCTAGGTGCGCTAACAACCGGGCTGCCCGATTGTCGCTTTTTGATCATGGAGGCCGCCTCAGTTACATCATCATAAATTTCCATTATCTGAGCTAAATCCGTAACATACCTCTTCAAAGGCTCGTCACTTTCCTGCAGTGCTGCCACAGCCGCCTCTGCATCAGCCAGCCGCTGATGCATCCGCTCGGCTCTCTCCAGGATTGCATTGTCGCGATCCGAACGAGAAAGCAATCCCTGGACGGTTGTAAACCAGCGGAGCTCTTTCGCCAACGCAGCCTTGTGAGACTTGGACATCATGCCGCAATGAACCGGGAAATGTATAAATAAAAACTATTTAGCAAACACCCTGACACGGCACAAAATACAGAAGCACTGCTCAATAGGTACCCTACCTATAAATAGAATTTAATTAGCAAAATTAATTCCCAATTACCAATGTATGTACTGTCCGTCAATACTAAACAAACAAATAGGTTCCTACCTAATTCTATATTACCAAATTTAAATTATATTTGGTGTATACAATACACACAAACCCGAATGCACATTCCACTATGCAACTGTATACATGCTTGTAAGTACATAACTTCAAGCCAAGATAACCGTATATTAGCTAACAAGTTGATTTCCAATCTATAATATAAACCGTTATATGATATAATGTTATTGTAATACAAGAACACTTGATATGTACTAAATTAACAATTTATACTGATATTACTGAACCACATCAGTGTGGTACCCTCCGGTAATCAATTATCTACTCAAAGCACTAAACAAATCCAATTTGTAATTGCTACATGTACATGTAAATAGCCTAGCTATGTTAACAGTTCAATGACACTGGGGCCGCCCAGTTCCGCTGTTTATATGTATATAATCCAAAGGTTTATTAGGTGGATTAACCACGGACTGGCTACCAAAGCTTGTTTGATATAAACGCTCGTTGCTACCAGAAATTGTAGCATATAAAAAGTAGTAATACTGACTAGTGACGGGCATCGACGTCACTGGTGCGAGGATTCCATAACCACGCTCAGACACCACTAATTGTATGCTAAAGGGCGATACTTGCAGCTGGAGCAGGGGCCCATAGCTGTCCCAGATTTATAGTATACAAGTATCTTATGATCTAATATTTAATATAAAATGTCCTACCAGACAGTTGTATGATGACCTCATCAAGTAGTCCTCGCACGAAGACCCTTCGCTGCGGAGACCAAGGCGTGTCGGTGCCGTGACACGTAGATCACCTTCCACGATGAATCTAAACACAACCCTCCTACCCCAGGATGCATCCGAACCCAGAAATAGTAATTAACAAGTCCACTTGTCGCACACCGCGTGGATATAGGTTATTTCACACACACAGGAAATACACTCAAAAGTGGCCTTCACGCCAAAATATCTTCAGCCCTTGATCGAATACTGTTTCTTACGATGTCCGCACCGATTTCCCTTGGGTTAAGCCCTTAATAACACATATTAAAATCGTCCGCGATCTATACCAAGAAAATTCCACGTCCCTCGTTTTTGACAGCTCCAAGTCCATAGACAAAATATATAGACCATTGATGGATGCGTTCCGAAATATACATTTTATTCTGAACAGTGGGAGATACCGCATTCTTGAGCCTATTGGCCGCTTCATCGCTGGTCGTTTCGACGACCACGCCAGCATTCGCCACCTTACGCACCTTGGTCACCTGCACTTGGATATCGCGAGGCAACGTTCGTGCACGCCGCTTTTATGTGCCCTTTTTGGCCACAATTCCCGCACGTCTCTACGGTGGCCCTGCAGTAGCGTTGGGGGTGACCAAATTACTGGCACTTCGTGCAGCAAGTTACGTCGATGTGGTCTGTTACTTCGACAACCGGCCAGCCGATGTACAATCGTCCCATGTTGATGAGGAGGTCTCGAAGGGGGGGGGGGGAGGCTGCACTGTAGTACCACGACAGAGGCTGACTTATTTGCTCTCCATCGTTTGAATGCGATCGTGGCCTGTTTTTTAAATTTTTCGACTGGCCAGTCTGTGACAGCCTCTGTCTCCTTTATTTTCTGCTCGTAGATGTCTCCCAGCAGGTCGTCAAGGGACGGGTCTCTGTCCACTGTTATCAGTGCGACTAGCGGTTGGCGTTGCTTAGGTTCGGTCACTCGAAGGGTTGAGGGGACCGCCTTCTTAAGCCGGTCTGCTGCCTCGTCACTAGTCGTCTGGACCACTACTCCAGCGTCGGCTACCCTGCGTAGCTTACTTATTTGGACATTAATTTTGGCCGGTTGGATGGCCTCCTTTACAACACGTTTGGTGTCATCCGCAGTTTTAATGTTGTCGGGCTGTTCTGCTGTAGGGTAGAAGGCTAAAGATGGGCCATTACAAGACGCATTTCCCACCATACGGACGCTCTGCATCTGCACACCCTGCAGCTTTGCAGGGTCGATAGCCTCCTTAAGCTGCTTTTTAGTGCTAGCTGCCGTGGAGCCCTCAGTGGTCGCAGCGGGGTATATGGCCAGAGTGTGGCCGGTGTCGGTGGGGAGTCTCCGGGGGGGGGGGGGTCACCCTTGCGGAGTTTTAGCGCAGAGGCATAAGATGGTTCGGCGGCGGCGGGGGTAGCGTCAGTGGCTGTAAATGTCGATGGGGCACTCTGACGACTTATTAAACTCCTTTATGCGCGAGTGCATAATACTGACTAGCTCTAGCATCCCTGCAACATGGCTACCCATATTAGTGACCTGCGTCTTATTGAGGCGCGAGTTCTGATCCTGGATATCTGCCATAAGAGCCTGAAAGTATCCAGTTGCGCGCTCAAAAATCGCATCGTGCTAGTACCGATGCGGGTTCTCGTCACGCTCAGGAACAGTTGCAGGGAGATGGCGACACCTTCAGCGGCAGCAGCGGCAAAGGGGATGGGGTTGACACATGGGCGGAGTCGCTGCTGGTTCTCAGGATTAGGCGGAGAAATGAGGTCCACAGTTCTCTTCTCGGCGGTTGCGGTAGGAGGCGGCAGCTGGGTGGAAGGGATGCCCGCAGCAAAGAAACCAGCTGGCACTGCTCTTGTGCCGCTTGCTTGCGGTTTAGGTACTTTCGGTCCACTTCCGGTTCACTTCCGGTTGCACTTCACACCTCCGGGCACTACGTAGAGCTTGCGAGTGCGAGCGAGACGGGGATGCACAAGTCAAGATGGCCGCGGCGTCTAATGGGGTTGACCACAAGATGAAACGAGAGGGGCCGAGTTTTACAATTATTTTCGCGAACGGATTAAAATAAATAAATGAAAACTTTGGCGAAAAGAATTACGCGCTCAGAAACGACTGATTCACACGGATGTCACAGCGCCAGTCAAAGATTGGCCATAACCCAATGTTCCTGTTTCCAGGAACAACCACCATCCCATCTCCGTTTCCACCAATCTATTGGTATAAAGGGGGAAGCCGGGGGAACATGCGCAGAGGGCGGGCCTTGTTTCTTCTTTTGCCCTCCGGCACTTCTTGAGTCCCCCTACACCGGATACTATTTTGTGGCCCAAGTCCCAGCCACCTCTCCCCCTTTCAGGGGGCGTGGCCTACTTCTAGCGGTCCTTAATAGGACAGACCTTCACAAGTTACGCCTTTGGCGCCGAGTTGCCCTTTAGATTGTGTTCAAGAGAAATTTGAGGCAGGCATCAGCCCACCTCCCACAGCTTGCGTTTGTTGTGCCAGGCACGCGAGAAATCCTGCAGCCGTCCGAAGTTCGCCTCCGAGGAGACGAGGTCGCCATGACCAACCGGGCCCTGTCCTGGTCCCAGTATGCCCTGCAGCATCTTCCCACGCTCTTCGGCGTACAGAGGACAGTCCCACAGAACGTGGTGACGGTCCTCCTCCGCCAGACCGCACTCGCACAGCGACGTCTCACACAGAGCCATGTCCCGAAGCCGCTTACGGAAACATCCATGCCCCATGAGGAGCTCAAGAGACGCGGTAATCCGGCTCCACCCACCTAGAACTCAGTCGCGCTTGCACACTGGGAAAGAACTCGAAGAGTTCTCTGCCCCGTTCTTCGCTCGCCCATCGGTCCTGCCAGAGAGCAGTGATCTCTGCCATTATTGTGCGCCTCCTTCCCCCTAATTCAGTCCTGGTTGCGAATTCTCGTGCTTCTTCGAATCTCGCGGCACGGATGTCCTCGAGATCGGCCGGCAGAACGCCAGCCAGCACTGGTAGTGCCGGTGTGCTGCTGAACCTATACGCCTTCGTTAACAAAATAAGAGCAGGCCGTTGTGTCCTTAGCAAGGAGGTGAGCACCGTGTGAAAAGTCACACGGTGGAACCTTGTAAAGGATCTTTAGCGCGTGGTACCTGACGCCCCAGTTTGACGCTGAGACGCGGCTCATCTTGCCGAAACAGTTTGCCGCGCGCTCACCGATCGATAACGCGTGTGGCGCAAAGGACAGCCCTGCGTGGAGAACCACCCCTAGTACCGTCGCCTGAGTCACGTTCTAAATAGAGTCGCCATCCATCTTTATAGTCGGCGGGCGCTGAAACTTCCCCCGGACTGTCATAGTTAACGACTTAGCCGGAGAGAATGAAAGTCGGTTTCGAACGCCCCACTCGGCTACACTAGCCAGCACAGCAGCGGCTGTACGTTCAATGGCTGCCCTGGACTGAGACTCTATCAAAACAGTGACGTCGTCTGCGTAGGCTGTGAGCGCCGTGTCCTGTGGTAGTGGCAATCGCAGCAGGTGGTCCATCATGACGTTCCACAGTGTCGGTCCAACTACAGATCCCTGAGGACAACCCATAGTGGACACCTTCCATTCCACCAGGGGACCCACGAACATACCCACGCGGCGATTCGTGAAATAGTCCACCAACATCTTATAGATATTAGGCGAACAACCTCCACGCTTTGCCTTGAGCAAGATCATGGGCCACCAGGCGTTATCAAAGGCGCCTGAGATGTCCAGGAAAATGAGCTGGACATATTTCGCCGTGGATAGCTGCGCGCGACGCACAATAGCGTTAAGCGCTGTTGTCGTCGACCGACCCGAGTAAATCCGTGCTGGCAATCTGAAATACCCCTAGAAAACGGGGCACAGGCCAGCATGATACGCTCCAAAATTTTGCCCAGGACGGAAAGAAGAGTTAATGGCCTGTAGGCCTTCGGATCAGTCAGTTGCTTACCATTGCCCTTTGGCAGGACGACCAGTCTGCCAGATTTCCATACGTCCGGAAAGACTCCCTCCGCAACGCGTCTTCCATACATAAACATCATCTCGGCAGCCGCCACCTCCCAGACTAATTTAATAATCCGGGCGGAGAGGACGTCGAGACCCGGTGCGTTATTATTAAGTGATTTTATTATTCGGCCTAGTGTCTCGCGCGTGACCGGCTGAGCGTCGCGGCCTGATGGCACACACGCCGCCATGAGGCGAATCTGAGTGTGATGCGCGCTATCCCGAGAGACAGAGTCATCAGGACAGAACGCATACAGCAGCGTCCGCATGGCGGCGCGCGCGTCACCGGCGTAGCCTGCAGTATAAGCAGTGCGCGAGATAACGTTTGATGGAGGCCGATGGCGGCCGCTTGCTTCTCTGTACGCTCGGCCTCTGGGGTCTGCGTTGCCAGAGTCGGAGATGGAACGGAAGTACCCGAGTTCTGCAGACTCCATTTCATTGCGGTGTGCAGTCCTAGCCGTATGATAGTTTGTCCTACGGCTGAGCTCGCCAAATCCACCCTTTTTACGGGCGCGTTGCCAAGCTCGGCGCAAGCGGTTGTGATCGCTCCTGAGCTTGTCTAGCCTGGGTGACCACCACTCGAAACCCTTGTCCCTGGAGGGACGAGATGTTTCAAATGTCTCCTCAGCGGCTCGTTCGATGACTGCCGTGAAAGCCGTGCAGATAGCGGATGCGGACTGGCGGAGGTTCAAGCCCTCGACGCTGCAGCTCACCCTGGCCCGAAACCTGTCCCAGTCACCACGACGAACCCGAAACATCTTTAGCTCCTCGACTGGCTCTGCGCGCACCTGGCTCGGTCTGGATGATATGACGTTGAAAGTTATGAGCTGGTGGTCACTATAGCTAGCAGCCTCATGCACCGTCCATTTGTCCACGTGCACGCCACGCGAGGAAAGTGTGAGGTCCACATTAGACTCGCCGTTCGGTCCCTTGAACGTCGGTGGTTGGCCCTCCCTGTTCTGCAGCACCAGGTCGCGACTGAGAATTAGTCCCTCCATGTTGGTGCGACGGTGTTCACAGTCAGGGCCGCGTCCGGCGTATTGGCGACGTTCGCAGAACCACATCGGCGAGTGTGCGTTGGAGTCAACACCTATGAGGACCTTGTTCCCATGCAGCTCGTCGAGGACGTGTTCCAGATGCGCAAGGTGAATGCGAATGTCATCGGCATATTGGCAGTAGACCGAGACCACATACATGTCGACGCTCTCAGTGGATATTTTATTTATTTTTATTTTATTTTATTAAGAAACAAACGGTCACTTATAGAAATAATTACAAAGTTCAAGAAAATGAACTAACAAATAACATATTAATAGACCTATAGTCCCCTGTAAAGAAATGCTTACAATCCATTGAGCTGAAAACACCTATCTGGCATTAAAAACTTATAAAGAGATTTTATTTATAACAATTTTAGATTTATGATGAGATTGCTTTTCGAACATTATTTCTATAAGAAGTTAAAGATAAACTAAAAATATCAATATCATTAAGCCTATCATTGTAAAGTCTACACGCACGTCTTATAAAAGTGTTATTTGCATAACAAGTATTACATTTAGGAATATAAAACAAATGTTTTTTTCTAGCATTACGTTCACGTCTTCGAGGAACACGGAATATTTTAATATAATAACGGAATTTTGCAATAATGCGGGGGCATCGATGATAGAATTTAATATTTTATACAAAACAACGGCGTCGATGAAATCATGCCGATGCTGTAATAATTCAATGTTGTGCCTTTTTGCTGATAACATATAATCAGAGTAATTATGACCAGTTCTATAATCGAGGGCCTTAACAAATTTTTTTTGAAGCTTTTCTACTCTGGCGGTATGAGTAGCATAAAACGGATGCCAGGCTGTACAACCGAATTCCAGACGGCTACGAACATAACAATTATATAAAAGTTTGAGAGCGTCGACATGTATGTGGTCTCGGTCTACTGCCAATATGCCGATGACATTCGCATTCACCTTGCGCATCTGGAACACGTCCTCGACGAGCTGCGTGGGAACAAGCGACGAGATGTTTCAGCGACGTACCGACGAGTAGTTCAGCGTGGCCGATACTGCAGCTGCAGCAAAGAAACTAGTTGCTGCGGGAGTCGTCTGCAGGTTCCGGATCTCAGAGTGCGGATCTCAAGCTCTTTGAGCATCGAGTGCTGGATGGCAATTAACTCTAGCATTCCGGTCACGTGGCTGCCCATGTTAGAGACCTGCGTCTTATTGAGCCGTGAGCCATGCTCTTGCATGTCTGCCATTAGTGCCTTACAGAAGCCTGTGGCGCGCTCAAATAGCTCGTCGTGGCTGATTTGGTGAGGGCTGTCCTCTTGCTCCGGGATGTCACGGTCAACGAAGGCGGCGGCAGCAGCTAATACGCTCGCATTCATGGTTTCGTCGGTTGTATTAGGTGGCTGCCCTCGCTGTTGCTCGCCGTCGGTCGAAGGCGTGTCGTAGGGCCGCTTCTCGGCAGTATTTGCTGGCGGAAGCTGCTCCGACGGGATGCCGGCGGCGAACAGGCCGGCGGGGGCCGTGTTGGAACCACCAGGCGGCGTACGTTGCATGGCGGGACGTGGCGTGAAGGCTGCTGGCAAAGAGGGATTCCTACCGTCTGACATGGGGAAATCCCCTTTCAGGCGTCACAGAGTTATACAATACGATCTGTTTTCCCCTTTTCACGGAAGAGAAGGGGTATAAAGATTGTTACACACAGTCTGGTGGGTACGTCTGCACGCCATCCAGCGGCAACTGAACAACACAAATTATGGCGAGGACAAATAAACTGGTGGTAGGCCAGCTGAATTTAAACGGCAGTAGACCTGCGACCTGCAACTGCAACTGCAACTCGACGTGGTGCTGGTGCAGGAGCAGTACACTGGGGTCATCAACCTGGTGGAGTGCGGCTCCCCTGCACGCGCCGGACTTTATGTCGCTTCGCCGCACATAGCCGCCACAGTTCTGCACCATCTCTCCACGTCGCACTGCGTAGTTGCCCACTTAACATAACCGAGCATCGATATTTACGTGGTCTCAGTCTACTGCCAATACCAAGACGACATTAGAATACACCTCGTGCACCTGGAACGAGTCCTCGACGAGCTTCGCGGGAACAAGGTCCTCGTAGGCGTTGAATCGAATGCGCACTCGCCGATGTGGTTCTGCGAGCTTCACCGGACGCGGCCCCGACTATGAGCACCGTCGCACTCATCCTCAGTCGCGACCTTGTGCTGCACAATAGGGAGGGCCAACCACCGACGTTCAAAGGACCGAACGGCGAGTCGAACGTGGACCTGACTCTTTCTTCGCGCGGACATGTCACTGATTGAACGGTGCACGAGGCTGTCAGCTTCAGCGACCACCAGTTGACTACCTATAATTTGGTGTCATCCCAGTCGTGCCAGGCACGTGCAGAGTCAGTTAAAGAGCTGAAGAGGTTTCGGGTTCGTCGTGGTGATTTGGACAGGTTTCAGACCAGTGTGAGCTGCAGTGTCGGGGGGTTAGCACATAGCCATGAGGCGAATCTGAGTGTGATGCGCGCTATCACGAGAGACAGTCCCCGCATGGCGGCGCGCGCGTCACCGGCGTAGCCTGAAGTATAAGCAGTGCCCGAGATAACATTTGGTGGAGGCCGAGGGCGGCCGCTCGCTTCTCTATACGCTCGGCCCCAGGTGTCTGCGTTACCAGAGTCAGAGATGGAACGGAAGTACCCGAGTTCTGCAGACTCCATTTCACTGCGTTATGCAGTACTAGCCGTGTGATAGAATGAGCGACTGTGCTCACCAAACCCACCCCTTTCAGGGGCACATTGCCAAGCTCGGCGCAAGCGGCCTGGGTGACCACCACTCGAAACCCTTGTCCCTGGAGGGACGAGATGTTCCGAATGTCTCTTCAGCGGCTCGTTCGATGATCGGACAGCGGAGTCTTAGTAATAGGGTCCCGTTGGTTACCCTTTGGGTTCCGAACCCTAAAAACAGAATTAAGTAAATATTTAAGGGAGCTCCCATACAACAGACATGTTTTTTGCCGTTTTTATAGATAATAGTACGGAACCCTTCATGCGCGAGTCCGACTCGCGCTTGGCCGGTTTTTTATATTTCTCATTTGTGCTCAACTTTTTTTAAATCACTATAGTTTTCCTGTAATTGGCCAGTTATGATCTATAATCGTCATTTTTTTCATATTTTTCGGTCCACCAGTTTCGGAGATAAGGGGGGGGGGAGGGAAATACATATTTTCGTGTTTGTTTAAAGATTTGTCGAAACTAGTGCCAGTAAATATAGTAAAAGTATATATTTTTACAATCAGCTTTTTAATATCTACAATGTGATACCCATATTGTATTTATAGGATAATATTTTTTATTTTTCTCACTTTTGTTTTGGAAATATTTTGAACAATTTAAAATTTTTCATATTTTTTTTGAGCGTGATATTTGGGCGAATTAATGCTATTTTTGTGCCAAATTTCATGTCTTTATCTTTAACGGTGCTAAAGTTATTTATGAGGCTGTAACATACGGACGGACGGACAACGAAGTCTAGCCATAAAGGTTCCCTTTGTACCTTTTAGGTACTACGGAACCCTAAAAAGCAGCCGTTTTTAACAAAATTAAAAAATTTTGCTCGTCTTAGACGTTGTCTATGAAAACTATACTACAAAAAACAATTTAGTAATTGCTATTTCTAAAGTCTGTTTCAAAGCAGGCGGAAAACGTCACTATTATGTTAGCGTCAAAATAAAACAGCTACAGTAGAATCTGGATATAGCGACGGTCAAGGGACCGGCGATCGATATCGCGTCGTACTAACCGGAAAACGCATAAAACGAACTGATATCCCTTCATAGTAAATCGTATAATAATCTAATTTAGGGTTGCGTCTACGTCGTTGAAAACGGCTGGTCGTTTTAAACAAAGTCGTACTAAACGGATTTCATTGTATGTGTATCACTCTTCATACAGTGACCCTGTACTAAGAAACAGCTATGCGTATCGCTCTTCATACATTATCCTGTAAGAAGCGTAAGCGATACAGAAGTGTATGTATGGAGAGTGATAAGTATTGTTTTCTTTTAACGCTAATATAAAATACTTAATAATCATTGGCCGATTTTCCGGTTGCCCTGGAAACAGATTTTAGACATTTAACTGACCAGCGGGTCTACCGCGTAATTCTCATTTTCATCAACATCAACTTGAGATTGAAATTTGCCGTGCGTGCGACGACGCCCGCCTAACATGCCATCTCTTTTGCACGCGTTGAATTTCGCATGCATTTGCTTGAAGTTGATACAAATGAGAATTACGCGGTAGAGCCCCAGATCAGACGGGCCTTTAAAGCATCGACTGCGGCAACTTACTAGCATACTGAAATATTGCTATTCCCCTTAACATCAACACCATCCAAGTCTTCGACTTTGACATTTGGCGGGAACTTCCCTCGTATCCTATTGGTTTCCGGCGCGTTCCCATGTTTCCTCTTCATATGCTTGTTACGATTCGCTGCGTTCGTGAAAACCATTTCACAATCGGTGCACTGGTAAGGACGGGCTCCCGTGTGCTGGAACTCGTGAGTTCTAGCGTTACTTTTGTACCTGAAAGTTTTGTCACAGTAGGTACATTTGAAGGGTGTCTCATCCGTATGCACCCTTAGATGTTCTGTCAAGTTATTCTTCTGTCGGAAACATTTCTTACACACTTCACATTGGAATGGCTTGTCATCGGTATGTCTTAAGAGGTGCTTCTTTAGTAACGTCACCGATTTGAAAGTCTTGTTGCAGATGTTACAGACTTCCTGTGCTGTCTCTAGATGTGTAACATAGTGAGCCTGTAGTGCATTTTTTTTGTAAAAAGCTTTTCCGCATCGTTCACAAGTGAAATCTTTGTTTCTTTCTGTATGTGTAAGTTTGTGTGCGCGAAGGCATCTTTGACTCTTCAGTACCGCATGGCAGATATCACACGTAACATCTTCTATACCGACAGGTTTCTCTCTCCTGAATGGTTGCTTCTTAGGTTTGGGTGGATCGTATGTTGTGAGATGATGTTGATAACTATTTAAATCAGGGAAGATCTCACCACAGCCCTCACATACTCGATCTGATTGAACGAAGTGTTGGGAGATGTGTTCTGTGTCTCGCTCATTTTCTTTAAATTTGTAGTTGCAGTAGTGACAGTATTGTCTGTAATTAAATATTATGTATTAAACTTCTAGAGGAGCGACACAAATACCTTCTTTTCGCCAATGATTTCTCCACCAATGACAGGGGGCGAGCCTTATTGTCATACTTTGCGGACAAATGCACGCTTTTAAGGCAATGGTTCCCAACTTTTTTGAGAACATTACCCCTGAAAATTTTATAAATTTGTCTTTACCCCTTTAAGAAAATAAACTAACTCAATTGTATCCACACTTAAATAAAAATAAAGCAACTGAATATTATAATATAATATATATGTATATATTTTTTGTATTGCTTTTATTTGTAAAATCTGCTTAGTATTTGGCTTGATTTCCACCAGCGCACATCGGAAGTCGTGTTCCACATCTTTACTTTGTCTTTATTATGTCTACAATTATTAAAAAACCACTTTCACACCTATGAGTAGTCATGAAAAGGATAAATATTTTAAGAGCTTTGTCTACAATGATAGGGTATCCCCGAGCATTTTTTGCACAAACATTGGCAGCTCTTGGCTTTCGTCTTAGTGCAGGCCAAGGAATTCTACTTTAGCAGGTATATTGCTGTCTGAGAAAATAGCTTCATCCACAGAAAAAGGTCTCGAAACCCGAGCATTTATTTGATGTTATCCTAAATTGAATATTCGCACTTCATAGGTACTTGTTGTGGAAGCTCGGGTTTACCTCACAGTGTTTTCCTTGACCTTGTTTAATGTACCGACCGAGCTACTGCTACTTTCTATCCAGGATACAACAGATAAATAATGAAAATCTATGTTACTCACCTCAAGAAAGGTCTATGCCGTCTTACATGATATGCAAACCCTCTGTAACAGTCTACTTTCTCTTTACAATCCACGCATTTCATTGCAAAGCATTGTCCATGCACCTCTCTAATATGTGCTCTAATCATGAAAACATCACCAAATTCACTTTCACATATCTGACACGTCCATGGATATCCGCTCCAAGATTTATCCTCAATCTTCTCCACCTTACCAAGAGGGAGCATGTATGGATTACGATACCTCTTCTTTTTCCTTTTAGTTGGATTAATTATGCAATCCAGTTTTCTTTTTAGTGGTTTGTACTTGGTGTTGTGGTCAGCAAGATAGTATTTGTGGTCAAACACTTTACCGCACCGTTGACAAATGCTTTCTTTGATTTTATGATCTGTTATATGCTTTGCAGCGGTAGCAGGTCGTAGCTTCACATTACAGTAGGGGCAGTAGTTTCTGAAATAAAATATATTTGTTTTTTAGACCTGTATGAGCTTTAGATTCAACCTTAAGGCGATATGTAAAAAAAATAGAGGTGCTTCTTTTTTGTGTATTTCATGAAATACATGGAAAATTTTAATAATATTCTGGTATTATGCATTTTGACTATATAATCTAGAGTTTTGAAATTGGAAAACATGTTTGGATAATTTTCTGCGGTAGAAATAATTGTTGAAATGAGGTCTTCAAACACACTTTTTATCCTCATTTGACGATTAGGAACCATATAAAGAACTCAAACATATTTTATTAGGTGTGTTTCAACGATATATAGAGATTTGATATTTGAAATTTTGCTAGCTATTTTAGTTTTTGTATAAAAATTATAAAACTAACATTTTTCGCTTTCGCCCTGAATCCGCCCCTCTCACACTCAGTGTGTTTTCGCTTGTAGTGACAGTGGCAAAAATAAAATTTGCATAGCCTCTTAACCCACTTAATTCTTATTTTCGCCATAGCAATAGATTGCAGTCCAGATAGTGGCTTCAATCCTTTGTGGATTAATAATAAATTAACCTGTTAAAACTGGATGTGAGCCACAATCTTACTTGCCATCTATTGTTTTAGCCAGGGTTGATGGACTTAAATAATTTGATTTTGATTGTATTTTTTTTTTCAATGTACTTACTGTCTCAGAGTTGTTCGTAAATTAGTGTAATGGCACAAATATATTTAATTCATATTCTGCAAAAAAGGTCACGAAACCTTGGTCCTGACTATTTACTGAACCTAGAGTATAGTTTTAGCAATAATGAGAACTGAACAGATTAATAATGAAATATCTTACTTAAGTGATTCTCTGTGGCCTCTAGCATGTTCAACAAACATCTCAAACTTATCAAATTTCTCCCCACATTCAGCACATTTGAAGGCACAACACAGATCGTGAGCCTTCTTGCTGTGTTCCCGCACCAGATTCATATCTGCAAAGCTCTGATCACAGAACTGACAACACAGTTTATATGAGGTCCATGATTTGTCAAACTTTGACCTTTTCTTTATATCTTTGAGTGCCAGATCCTGTTCAAATATTGGTATCCCCATGTATGTAATTATTTCATCCTCAGAACCAGATTCTTCAGACTCTCCGTCAGCAGCGATGCTGGTATCTGGAACATATTGGTCTGTAAACGAACCATACTCGTTCTCTGAATCAGAGCATGAGATTTCAGATTCAGGTTCATCTTTAAAAGGCTTTTCTGCCTTCACTTGGACTGCCAAGCCAGTGCACACCTCACTTTTAGTTATATTGGCTATGAATATTTGCTTGAGATTAGTTTGCGACCTTTGCAATTGCAACAGGAACTCGTGAGCGTTGTCCAATGAAGTGTGGCATGAGAAACATATAGTTTTAGGTAAGACATCATCAGGGGATAGATCTATGCTAATGTTTACATTAAAGAAGGACAACTTTTGTTTTATTTCTTCATTTACGTGCGTATAAATTGAAATGTCCAACAACTCTTCATCCGTCTTTTGTCCAGCGCAGAAACGGCAGTATTTCTTATCCTGGGCACTCATTATATTCGTGGTGTTTTCTTTTCACATAATACTATATTTACAATAACTAAATTCTAGGTCAGTGGCTTGCTTGTTGCAGTTGTACCGTTAATTCACATTGTAGGTAGGTACCCATTTAAGTGGTGGATGGAGATGTGGAGTGTGGTGTGCCCATTTATTTCCTCATTCTTGCTTGCTCACTTCTTGACCTTCTTGTTGGTTGGTTGATTTTCTTTCGTCTGTCTGACTGACTGACAGACCTGACAGTCAAACAAATGTTACGTCAAATAGAATATTGTTCTATCATTACCATTTCGCCTGCCGACCGTGACTATTATCTGATTACAGTAACATGGTGCAACTTTGCACAACTCATTTGTGTCAATCTCCACTCCTTAGACCAGGGTCGACAACCTTTTAGCAGGCAAGGGCAAAATGAAATAAAGACAGGCCACACTTGTTCGTAATTTTGTTAAAAGTTATTTATCAATGTGATAATTAAAACTTTACACATACTTTTACATTCTATTTAAATTTTATTAACTCCTATGTGTAAACACAAATCTGAGACTCATGCGAGTATGTGTAGTAGAAGATCTGTGCAAAAAATATATGGCCCATAATAAGTACCTATCTACGAATTAACAATGAGAAAAATAAAATGAAACAAAAATAAACAAATTTAATAAAAACTTCGAAATAACTATGCATGCGAGTCGAATCAATGTGATTTTTGAGGCTGTAAGCGTACATTATACTTATCTATGCTGTAAGCAGTCAAACTGGCTATTTTGTAGAATGATTGCTTTAAAGGCCCCTTTATGCCTGATTCATACAAAAGGTAAAAACTGAATGTAAAGTAAATAGCTTATTTTCTTAATATTTTTTTAAAGTATTATTTAGCGACATCTACAGCCCAAAAAGCAAAATTTGATGAAGCACCATCATAATACTGTCAGGATATCGTGAATATTGCCTCGTTTTGGTCTGGCCACGCGCAGCCGTAGTTGCCCTGCACAGTATGCGGACTTCTCCAAGTACATTTTATAAGTTTGTCGACTAATACAGATCGCACCAAACTTCTAGTACGCTCGGAAATTGCTCTTCCCAACAACGGCCCATACATTTTGTTCCTGCTGATGCGATTCGCCCCGTGTTTAGAGGAGACGAAAAGTTTGGCGCGATCTGTAGGTACTCGTTACCTTGTAAAGCCTACTTAGTTGTGATAGTTTTCCTTTTAATTTCGTTATGTATACTATTGCTGTGATTTTTTTCACGTCTCCAAAATACAACCGTTTCACTGGCAGGGGTGGGGGGGGGGGGCACTTGACTCAAAAAAAATTAACACTTTTAAGCTTAGTATTTCACAAACGGTACCCTGGATCGAAAAATAGTCTTCTCACACCCCCAATATTTTTAAATTACCTATCCAATGACATCCCACACCAGGGAATATACTAGAAAAAAAATCATCCCCACTTTACGTGCAGGGGAGGTACCTTAAAAAAATCTTTTTCAAAAGTTCACTGTACCACTTTATCGGCATGATAAATATGTATACCCATACCAAATTACAGCTTTCTAGTACTAATAGTCTCTAAACTAAGCCGCGGACAGACAGTCAGACAACCATCTTGTTCTTCATCATTGAAGATTTAATTGTTATTAGATCCATGCTCATGCTCTCTCCTAGAGGTCAGTGATATAGTACGTGGTGATTGATTTAAGAGCCCGTGCTACGAGTGATCAATTATGATAAATGTTTTACTTCCGCCCTACCTCAAATTCAACTCTAGCTACAGCCCTGCATGGCGAAACTGGAAACTATAAGGGTTCCTTGTTGATGACTAAGGAACCCTAAAAGAGAGAAATACAGACGTGTCGTTCATGTAAATAGGACTAAGTTTATAGACTTTTTTATAAATGAACAGTTACTGTTTCACGGAAAATAGTTTTTACCTGAACTCTAATGCTCATCTGTAAGACTAAAACAATATTTATTTTTTCGATACCTACTGAGAATTGAAAAAGTTTGATTGCATAAGTAAGTGCTGCCTAAAAAGCAAAGCTTTTTAATTCGTCAAAATTAGATTAAAGGAATAAATTACGAGGACGATTTATTGCTTTTACGCCCGTGTATCATACTACATTTTTCAATGCATAGTGTGAGGAAATGAAAACAAATATAATCTTGTGAACCTTAAATTATAATTGGCTCAAAAGGATTGTATCCAGAGCCGGTAAACAGTGGAAAAAAAAGTATAACATCTATGGTATATGGTACACAGGAAAGGCTGCAGGTTAGCCAACCATTGCAAACAAATTAAAAAAAAAAAAAATAATAAAGCCCTAGGGCAAAATAGTCGACTTTCTGTTCGGTTTTGATGCATAAAAAGTGGGCCTTTACGAGCACATGCATTGAAAAAGAAGTTTTTATTTATCCATAAATGCAATACAGACACGCAAATTTTACTTTATGCTCGCTATTTCGAATGATAATAAGACTTCTTTTTAGAAAAAAGACGCGAGTCGCGGGTTGCCGACCCCTGTCTTACACCATTTTAATACCATGTTACAAAATTAAATGGTCCGAGCTCCCAGAGAAATATTATTGTTCTGAAATTATTATTTTTCTTTCTAAATAATTATTCCATATTATGGAATAATATAAATTATAATATATATATTATTATGGAACTTTTTGCGTCATAAACTCATAAAATATAACATAACTAACATAAGACGGTATCACGTGGACAGCCCTATCAGATAACTAGAGATCACGGGTTCAGAACCATTAGCTCGGACCAATGGTCCGAGCGTAGGGGAAGTTTTGCTGTCGGTCTGCATGTCTCGGAAGGCATGAAAGGGGCTCTATATTTGTGCCAGACACATACACGTCCCGCCGCCAATTCTCACCACACCACTTGCTCTATGCCACTGGCCACACCACCTCACGCTGAATGATATATAACTATCGTAGGTGTTAGTTTAATTCGCATTTCAAAGTCCATACTCCCCTGACAACCACCCGCCCTCGGGGATATTATGTCGTTACGATATGTTTATAACCAGTTATCTGAAAACCTCAGAATAAGGAATACAAAAACGGATACTTGATTAGACATGACGTTTTGTTGAAAAATATCTTTAGAAGGAGGTTGTGGGGAAAAGAGGAAGACCTCGATGTACCTACTTTACTCAAGTGAAGGAGGAAGTCAATGTTACAGTCTCATTGAGGTAGGTATATAGTTATGTCGTATCAAGAGGTCAAATCATTTAGCCAGTGCCGGTTTTAGCATTAACGGCGCCCTGGGCGAGAATTCTACGGCGCCCCCTATCTGTTTCCTAAATTATTCATGTGCAAAAAAAGCAAAAGAAAAACATGGGAAAGATTATTTCAATCTTCAATCATGACCAATTATTTCAACATAATTTAACTAAATTTTACCGCGCCATCCCGTGATCCATACTGACGAGGGGGCGCTGGCGTCCCTTGATGTCTGGCGCCCTGGGCGGTCGCCCAACCACGCCCTACCCTAACGCCGCCACTGCATTTAGCAGAAGAATGGCGGTTACTCCACCGAGATGAACCTAGCTCTTAAGTTACAGATAGAGATTTGAAAAACGCTCCCACATACACTTGATGATTAAAAGATTTACTTTTACGGAACTTTCGTTTTATTGCGAGTAAGTGCAATCTGACACTCGGTGAAAAATTACAACAAGATTTAATGTATATAGACTGCCATAAGAAGCAGATTCTGAAGGCTTTAATTTTAGTGTTAGTCAAGTAGAAGTTCCTGGGTTTTAGTGCTGTCAAAACTTAATTTTCTTCATGGCAAGATAGTCCTTACGTATTAGGAACAGAAGCTAAATTAATTTTGAAAAAATTGCACTAAAACTAAAATTAAAGCCTATAGAATCTGCTTTATTATTGTTACTCTTGAAAATAAACTTTAATAAGGTTAAACGTCAGTCGCTCGGTACTAAGTGCACAACTTAACTTTGTTTTTCTGGTTAAGAAGTTAAAAGTGAAAAATATATTGGTCTGTGGCAATTCACGCCAATAGCAGAGAATATAAAGTATTACTACGTAAAGAAGCGACACTCACCTCCCCGCGCGAATTTAACGTCCCCCGCAAGTTAGTGGAAATCTGGAGGCAGGCAGAGCTCGAGTAGCACTCGTTCGCTGCGCGCGTATTTTGTTTTGTTTTCTTGATTTTGAACACAAACACTTAAAATATTTGTTTCATAACATAAAACAAATGTTATGAAACAAATAGTACAAGTTTTTGTGTTCAAAATCGAGATGCTTTTTATGTTTCATCAAGTGCCGACAATCGCAAGTATAAATTTTGTTTTGTTATATTACGATACCGATTTTTAATCAATATGGTTCGTTATTGTGGTACTCGTATATATGAATGCCTAGAAAACGGAGCAACCAATAAAGAACGGAGATTTTTCAAATTTGCTTCCTTCCGATGAACTAAGCCATTTTCTTTTATGTTAATTTATTTTTAAAGTTATGAAAAAGCGGCGGTAACTCAGGGGTATCTGTATAATCTTGAGATCCAGGTTCAATCCGCGGTTGGGCATGCACCAATGAGTTTTTCGGAATTTACATGATGCGTTTACATGAACCTTTACATGAAACAGAACTAGGACCTAGGGATTAACCACGCTAAAATTTAGGAAGAGAATCATTTGAAGAGAAGTTGCTGACTATAAATGTTGTCCCTCTCAATCGACGACGCTCACACGCTTGCTGCCAGCCCTAGACTAGCTCACGCACTCACACAAGCGTGTGCGGACAAGCCAGATGCGCGCGTGAGAGTGTAGGTAAATAACTTGAGCGTGGACTATGAAGTGTCGGGGGTGTGCCAATAGTTAAGTACTTACCTATAAATTAGGTTTATAAACAACAATCTTAAAATGCTGTTTTAAGTTGGTTTCGACAAAATCATGACTAATTTAATTATGCATTAAATTTCAAGCTGTTGATTTATAAACCTTGCTTATATATGTACTTAAGTATATTATAGGTACATAACTATTGGCGTGAATTGCCACAGACTAATATGTTTCACTTTTAACAAGAAAAACAAAGTTCAGTTGTGCATTTTGTACCGAGCGACTGACGTTTGACGTTTATCCTAAAAGCAGATTCTGAAGGCTTTTATTTTAATCCCTGTCAAAACACTTATTTTTTCATTGCAACATAATCCTAAACGTTAGGTACAGAAGTTGATATGGAAAGTTCGAGCCTTTAGAATCTGGTTTATAATTTAATTTATTTAAATAAATAAAATCATACTTAAATTTTAAACTTAATTTACCAGCTTTCGACATTTTCATATTCATGATAATAATTATAACAAAGCTTATTTATGGCATATAAAAATGTGCTTTAAAATAAGTAAAACCCATTTAATTTAAAATTACGATAAACTTGATTCTAATTTTAACCTGGTGGGATATTTTGGATTGTTTTTTAAACTAATATTTTTGTTTAAATGATACAGGAGTTGATTTGGTCTACAACTTACTTCAAAAGAGTATGCGTATTGTTATAAACAGTTTATAATGTAAACAAATTGGAGATGGAGACATGCCTTGTTTAATTTGCGATATGGCGAGTGAATAACATTTTTTTTTTTCCGAAAAAAGGCCATTTGTTTCTGGGCATACATTTTACAATAATAATTGTGTGTACATATTAACACCTTGTCAAGTAGTGGAACAAATCAACCTACACAAGTACTTATATTATAACATGTATAAAAATATTATTATGACAATATAACTTCTGTGGGTTTTATAATAAACAAATAATTATGATTATATAATCTCTAATAAATACTGTACAGAATTTCATTCAAACACGAAGTACGTGCGCGATACGCCCTCGCTGTCAACATTGGAGTGAGGTCGGTTTCATAAACATGTGTGAGTGTTGCCATGCAGTCAATACTGAGACAGATTGCACATGTGAGTTTCAAGAGGTGTGCGAACACGAAACTGTTTCACTTTTGGCCAGCTTCACCCATTACATGAAGTAAACAATGTATTAATTTTTTATATTTGGTCTGAGATTTGAGAGCAGTGCAGGGGATACAACCAACTGTTATCCCACCCTTCGTCGCGGACATCTCCTTAATTTTAGATGGGCTAAATATGGCTAACAGACCAATTTATCTTCTTCTTTTATGACTTTCTTCTTTTTCCCTCTTTTTCCAGGAATCATAATTTTGTTCTTCCATTCCTCCGTACCGACCGGATCTTCATCCAAGATCAACTGACCAGTCTCCGGGTTTATGGGGAATACTCCCTCAGGGGTTATTTTCTTTTTTGACGTATCCATGTTGTGTCTCCGTTTCATGTGTTTGTTGTAATTGGACCAGTTGGTGAACTCCATGCTGCACAGCTGGCATGAATATGGCTTAGAACCTGTGTGCTGTCTTTCATGGTTCTTCAAAATCTGTTTGAATCTGAATGCTTTGCTACAATATTGACAAATGTATGGTAATGAATCTGTGTGAACTATTTTATGTGCATTTAGCTGGTACTGCAATCGAAAGCAGCGCCCGCATTGCTCACAGGAGAAAGGTTTGATACCAGAGTGCATTTCTACATGTCTACGTAACATGTTCGGGAATAAAAAGGATTTTTTGCAGATTCTGCATATGTGTGGACGGATTTTGTCATGTGACATTATGTGAGTAGTCAATGTCCCCTTGTTGAAGAATGTTTTCCCGCAACGATCACAGGTATAGTTGCGTTTGCGTTCTGAAGTATGCAGTTTCTTGTGATCACGAAGGCTGTTTAAATTTTTATAAACTTTATGACAAAGTTTACAAGTTAGGTCTTCTATTGTAATAGGGGTCCCACGTTTTCGTCTAGGTTTTCTCGTTTTTGTACTACAGTACTCCTTTGTATGTTTAAGAAGGCAATCCTCATTTCGTAATATTTCTCCACAAATTGTACAAGCTGTTTGGGATTTTTGGAAGTGTGTTAAAAGGTGGTCTTTTAAGTTTTCTGTCTTTATATCACAGTAGTAGCAGAGGCTCCTGAAAAAAGTAATTACAAGATTCCATTACTGAACACATTAAGAGAATCAAAGCAAAAAAAGTAGAATCAAAAAGATCCTACCTTAAATTTTTCCTATGTTTTTTTACATGATTAATAAAGTAATCAAAGCCAAAACACCTGACCACTTCCCTACAATCGATACAGGTGAAGGATGCACAACTTTTATGCACCTCTTTAGAGTGCCGTCGAAGCATATCCATATCAGAAAACTCACTATTGCAATGTGCACAGATCCATGGATAGTCTTTCCAGTGTTTAGTTGATTTTTTGGATAAAACAGGAAGCTCTTTCGCATATAATGTCAGATTCGTTGTAAATGGGATATCTCCTATGGCAGCATCGAGCAAGGCTTGAACATTTAGACTTTGGTCGTAATTTTCGTTGTTTAGGACATTTTCTGGAGGTGTACCGCCGTCCAGGGTCTTCGGACCATCATTAGACTCTTCTTTTGGCTCCTTTTTCACAGGCTGAACATCCTTTGCTAACAAGTGATCGTTGAAGGGAGTAGAAGGTACAGTTTCCTCTTGTCTCTGTAATGAGGTGGATTCTTTCTTTATATCATCTGCATCATATACGGTGTGAAGTTCGAATGAAAAGGAATCGTCGAACGCAGGCGAAGGATCATCATCTGACAAGCCAAACTTAAATGTCTCGTTTCTGGTGAACAAGTCAGCTAAAATTGATTGGGCCTTCTTGAGATTATCAATAAAGTCATAGGCTTTGTTCAGAGAGTCCCAGCAAACAAAACAAACGGTTTTAGGTAGGGCATTTTGGCTTGAAACGTCGATGTAAGCTGCGTTCAAATGAAAAAGTTTTTGTGTAGTTTCTTCACATTTTTGAAAGTCTTTTTCGAGATCAAACAGTTTGTCTGGTCGTTTACGCTCGGCGCAGAATCGACAGTACATTTTTTGAAGCTTTTCCATGATGTTATGTAAATAAAATTAACAAAAAGAGAAAACCAAACAAATGAGCCGTCATTTTTTTACCATAGACAAAACAAAATAATTTTTTGTTCAACCAACCACAAGTCCACAACCACCTGTCTGACAGTATGGTTATCAAAATAAACAGATTTCACCACGCTCAGCTATCGTTGGTAAGTAGGCTACGTAAACAAACCAAATAAACCCATACCGACTTCGTGACCGATCAATATCATGGTAGTTTGTAGTTGCCTGAAGTCAGCTGCACAATAACGTTTGACAGCCAATTGGCTTAGATTGAATTATGTTAAGGTGTGTTAATTCGAAAACCATTTCGAGATTTAGGTTTAATATGCCGTTTTTTAATACTACAAAAAGCTGCAACTGTCGCGGATTACCGCGAACTCGGTCCTATGAAAGCGTTTGGTGAGTGAAAATACATCTTGAACGCAACTTTGTTTTGTGCTAGCAACACTTTTTCTTTTCTTTGGCTTACCCGTCTTTTTTACCCGCCTGAATGTGAATTGGACCACATTTTGCTTGCGCCCGTGAAGAGAGGACAGTCTCTGCATCTGCCTCGTGCGCACGAGCCAGGTTTCCTACGTGGCTGCGTGCGAATACTTTAATCAACAGTCACCCTGGTGAGTAATAGCACCTAATCATGTTGCTCATAACATTAGAAAGTGGTGGTGACTGGGAGGCGAGATGAATTGGTTATGTGCTGGTATCAGTGCGTCTTGGAGGCCACGATTCCGTCGTGGCTCTCTAGATGGGTAGTTGATACCAGCTGGTGGCATGGGTTGGACTGTAGGGGAGGTAGGAGGTCCATCTACGGAACATAAAGGTTCCGCGTGCTCAGTGTTCACTAGGAGGTAAACTTGTCCCTCGGAACATGGGAGCTCCGAGAGAGTTGGTACAGCTTGCTGTACGTCGACCATTGTCAACATCAGGCGAAGGCCTGATGCAATGGTGGCTCTCTCTCTTGTATTATAAATTGTAACAAAGAGGAAAAGGAGTGTTTCGCCTCCTAGTCGCTATAGCTTCTAGTAGACCTACTGTTTATAATATTATGTTGCGTGTAATATTTTTCTACCATTCCTAAAGGCCGCAACATAAAATGGTGGAGGAGCTGGGATCACTGTCGTATGTCGGGTCCTGCCGGATTATTGAGAGCAGGACTGTTTTATCTTCCAATGATTAATAGTAAATTTAGATGGGGTAGTTTAATATCAAATTAATATAAAGTCTTTTTGATAATTCGCTGAGACCAGTGGGGATCTCAGGAATTTAGGCCGGAAGGGTGCAGACAAGCACCTAGGCATTAGTTTTGATAATTCGCTGAGACCAGTGGGGATCTCAGGAATTTAGGCCGGAAGGGTGCAGACAAGCACCTAGGCATTAGTTTTGATAATTCGCTGAGACCAGTGGGGATCTCAGGAATTTAGGCCGGAAGGGTGCAGACAAGCACCTAGGCATTAGTTTTGATAATTCGCTGAGACCAGTGGGGATCTCAGGAATTTAGGCCGGAAGGGTGCAGACAAGCACCTAGGCATTAGTTTTGATAATTCGCTGAGACCAGTGGGGATCTCAGGAATTTAGGCCGGAAGGGTGCAGACAAGCACCTAGGCATTAGTTTTGATAATTCGCTGAGACCAGTGGGGATCTCAGGAATTTAGGCCGGAAGGGTGCAGACAAGCACCTAGGCATTAGTTTTGATAATTCGCTGAGACCAGTGGGGATCTCAGGAATTTAGGCCGGAAGGGTGCAGACAAGCACCTAGGCATTAGTTTTGATAATTTGCTGAGACCAGTGGGGATCTCAGGAATTTGGCCGGAAGGGTGCAGACAAACACCTAGGCATGAGTTTTGATAATTTGCTGAGACCAGTGGGGATCTCAGGAATTTAGGCCGGAAGGGTGCAGACAAGCACCTAGGCATTAGTTTTGATAATTCGCTGAGACCAGTGGGGATCTCAGGAATTTAGGCCGGAAGGGTGCAGACAAGCACCTAGGCATTAGTTTTGATAATTCGCTGAGACCAGTGGGGATCTCAGGAATTTAGGCCGGAAGGGTGCAGACAAGCACCTAGGCATTAGTTTTGATAATTCGCTGAGACCAGTGGGGATCTCAGGAATTTAGGCCGGAAGGGTGCAGACAAGCACCTAGGCATTAGTTTTGATAATTTGCTGAGACCAGTGGGGATCTCAGGAATTTTGGCCGGAAGGGTGCAGACAAGCACCTAGGCATTAGTTTTGATAATTTGCTGAGACCAGTGGGGATCTCAGGAATTTTGGCCGGAAGGGTGCAGACAAGCACCTAGGCATTAGTTTTGATAATTCGCTGAGACCAGTGGGGATCTCAGGAATTTAGGCCGGAAGGGTGCAGACAAGCACCTAGGCATTAGTTTTGATAATTCGCTGAGACCAGTGGGGATCTCAGGAATTTAGGCCGGAAGGGTGCAGACAAGCACCTAGGCATTAGTTTTGATAATTTGCTGAGACCAGTGGGGATCTCAGGAATTTTGGCCGGAAGGGTGCAGACAAGCACCTAGGCATTAGTTTTGATAATTTGCTGAGACCAGTGGGGATCTCAGGAATTTTGGCCGGAAGGGTGCAGACAAGCACCTAGGCATTAGTTTTGATAATTCGCTGAGACCAGTGGGGATCTCAGGAATTTAGGCCGGAAGGGTGCAGACAAGCACCTAGGCATTAGTTTTGATAATTCGCTGAGACCAGTGGGGATCTCAGGAATTTAGGCCGGAAGGGTGCAGACAAGCACCTAGGCATTAGTTTTGATAATTCGCTGAGACCAGTGGGGATCTCAGGAATTTAGGCCGGAAGGGTGCAGACAAGCACCTAGGCATTAGTTTTGATAATTTGCTGAGACCAGTGGGGATCTCAGGAATTTTGGCCGGAAGGGTGCAGACAAGCACCTAGGCATTAGTTTTGATAATTTGCTGAGACCAGTGGGGATCTCAGGAATTTTGGCCGGAAGGGTGCAGACAAGCACCTAGGCATTAGTTTTGATAATTTGCTGAGACCAGTGGGGATCTCAGGAGTTTTGGCCGGAAGGGTGCTGACAGACACCTAGGCATTAGTTTTGATAATTTGCTGAGACCAGTGGGGATCTCAGGAATTTTGGCCGGAAGGGTGCCAACAGACACCTAGGCATTAGTTTTGTTAATTTGCTGAGGCCAGTGGGGATCTCAGAAATTATATTTAAGCCGGAAAGGTGTCCACCTAGGCATAATGGATTTTGATAGTTTATTGTGGCCAGTGGGAACCTCATAAAATATGTTTGTTAACTAAAGTCGTACATTTGCTGAAACCAGTGGAGAATTCAGAAATTACGAGAATAGGGCCCGAATGGTGTGAACACACATAGGCTTTGAACGTGTATGTGACTCATGACGAGAGTTGTTAATTTGTTCCACAGTTAAGTTGAAACCCCAAAAATTGATTTTTTTTTCTTTTTTCTTTTACCCAAGAACACTACGTTTGAAAATTTTTCGGTTCCGATGGGTTTTTTTTGGCTGCGGCAGTGATCAATTTATTCTATCAATCTATAATATCAACCTATAACAACGAATATCACTAAAATAAATCTGCTGTCATATTATTAAACGACAACAATAAGCCAGTAAATAAATGTTTATTTTTCTCCTTGTTATTAATGTTAGTGTCTCTTTTTTAAGACTTTATGTTAAAAATATTTAAAAATTCAATAAATCGATGCCGTATCGCAACTCGCAAGTTTATGTAAGAAATATGGTAAGCGAATATCATATTTACGATAATTATTACCTATAGATTATATAGGTTTCTATTTGTGTCATGTAAAATTATGGTTGAAGATTTTGTTACATTTTCGTATTTATATTGATTTAGGTATTGTATTTTTACATTTTTAAACTTAACAATAATTATCGTACAACGTAAATGTTTTATGATCGTTATCATTTTTCGTAAAGAAGTCCCACGCCACGATCAACAACCGATGACGGTGGCGTAGTTGAATTCGTCGCCCGACTCGATGAGAGTTTAATTCGATTAAAATAACTCGACTGGGCATCACTACGAAAATATTTTCTTTCACTGAAATTGTATTGTTGTGAACTTGTAAAAGCAGAAATTCTCCTAAAAACTTGAATTACTACTTTTCCCGTGGTATTTTCATACTGTGTGGTTTAGCCATCGCTGTGTGTGTATTGTGTTATTCGATCCTTGTATGGTGCATTCATTGTTAAAACTTTTTGACCTGGAGTTCCTTAAATGCTTATTTAAAGTTGGTATAAATTTAATTAACAAAAACGAAACGGTACGGTACGGGTTTTTGTTTAACAACAAAGAAGATAATACGATTGTCTTCTTTGATAGTGCTGCCAGTGGCAGTAGTCAAGTGTACATGAGACAGCTCGAAAAACATATTCACGAGAAAATTAACATGTTGATCCAAAAGATGTTATAAACATTTTGTTGATCGAATAATTTATCGGTGATCCTGAAAAAGAAAAACATGCAATTAATAATTTGTAAGTAATATAACAACCAATTTAGAAATGTCTTTCAATAGCTACAACTTACGTTGTTAATTAATCAATTTATAAAAAGAACGAGATAAGCAGGATAGCGATTACAATTTTTGGCAAGTGCGATAGAGATGGTATTGGGACCGGTGTCGCGACCCCTAGTTTATGAATCCGCACCCTGGAGGTCGCGTCAGTTTGAGAGGCTACAAATAGTACTCTGTGGAGGCTACGTGGGTGATAGTAATACCACGTGGAAATTTGTTTGTATAGTTTAGACCGCGAAATAACTATGTAGATAGGTACCTGCTTATAAACAAAATCAAATTCTAGGCTACACCGCCCGGTATTCAGCCCACTCTAGTTCCTGTAAACAAAACCAAAGTTACTTAACAATAAAGTAATAAATAGCTACATGAACTTCTTGAAGCTAATGTGCAGTGCACGGCACACATAATTATGTTTTACTTGTTGACTTGATACTTAGATGACAAATAATATAAAATTTAACTTGTTTCAGTTGCAAACACGACTTTGTTGTTGAATTACTGATTCCATAAATACTTATGGAATTAAAGCTACAATAAATACAATTTAACTTACCAAGTATTGTTAGCCCGCACAAGTCGATAACGGACAAACCAATCACTTTGATGAAACAAATAAAACTCCATCCAAGATCCAACCAAAGTTGAATCACAGAGAATAAGTACCTATAGCTTTATACAAACAAAACACAAAACTATATTATACAAAACACAGACAAACTGAACTGAACTGACACGGACGCCACTACACTAGGCGCTTGCTCGCTCATGTACATTTATTATTTTATTACATATATTTTTATAAGATTAAAATTTGACTTGTGAAACGTGTATTATATTTATATACCTACTTTGCAAAATAAACTTTTTGAATTTTGAATTTTGCTCGCCTGAGGAAGCGAGATGGAAGCTTAGAGAATTAATGAATATACGATACAATAAAGTGACAGATTTTCGCGCGGTCGTCGCGTCTGTCAATTTGTGTCAGGTCACAAAATCAAGTGCGCCAACACCTGAAGTGCGTTCATTAAATAATCCTGGGCTGGGTGGGAGCACTGGGGTTGTAGCGCTGAGTTTTTGAACGGGTTTTGTCGCGTAGTGACGCTCCAAACGTCAGTTGTCATGTTTGCATTATGTTTAGTATAATAACGTTGGGAGGGCCCCCTCTGTACGAAATTTAACGTAAATATATCAACTGTAACGTTGAGAGGGCTCCCTCGGTGCGAAAATTAGCGTCATGTCATTTAAAAAAATTGACGTGAATGTCGGGTGACGTTTGGAGCCTGTACGAACCTTGCGAGCCCTGCTCGGAGTTGATGTTGAGGAGTTCGACACCAGTGTAGCGACGCTGTCATTTTTGGACGGTCGGTGTTGAGACGCGAGTTCATTTTTGAACGGGTTAGTGTTGCGACCCGGGTGGGAGGCTCAACTCGGTGTGAGTTCTTGAACGACTATCTGAGGCGAGGCCAACACGACCAACGAAAACATTCTTGGATGCGTTCTGTTTCACGATTATTTTTTTTTGTTTGCTGGATAATATTTAAATATTTTTTATTAAAAGTAACGTAAAGGTTCGGAATTGTTCCGAATCACGATATAATCGATTATATCGCGTCATTCCGAGCCACTGTGAGCCCAATAACGATTGATTGGCCCTACTATGGTCACTAAGACGTCATTAACGACGCCATGCTGTGCTATCATCGCCCATGCTTCACAACACTGTGAGCGATCTATTAAAAGTGACTGCCAGCCGGAGGCAATTTTAAAATAGGTTATTCGGAGCATAAGATTTTGTTATTAAGCCATGATTCAGTGATTGTAATTGGAAGAAATTACTTCTTGGACCTAGTAAAGTGGTTTTCCTTTGTATTCAAGTATCATAAATTAATTTCTACAAATTCCGTAATTTTCAAGTGTCACAGTCCATGTCGCGTTCAAAAGAGTTCCGAATGGACCATGGGTTTAAGGCGATATGTGGAAATTTTGGCATCCTTGTTACTCCATATGCGAGGGAACCCTCAGTGTGAGAGGGGCGGATTCGTGGAGGAGTGGCAGGAAGTCGTTTTTTTTATTTTATTTTATTAATATAGAATGTACTAAGGTAGCTGTCAGAATTTCGCTTAACCAAGTCTTAGATACCGTTAAGACCCATCTAATAAAATGTTATTGCGGTCCATAGTGTCATTCTAAATTGTCAAACCGGGAGGATAGAAGTCGATAGGGAGCTCATTTCAATAAATGTTTCTATCGAGCCGAATTTCTCCAGTCGTCCCTAGAAAGGGATTCCAAAAATTATACACTATTTTATCAAAGTGATACATTATTTACTGAAGTAGATACGCAGGTGATGGACACCATTTTTTTTTGTTCTTTCGGAATGACACGTGATGGGCGTGAGGAGTTTGATGGTAGTGTTGGCACTATTAGTATTAGCGCCATGCGGAACGCACTGTGTGAAAGATAGTTCTCAACAAAACATTTCTCAAGAATTAGACCCATGGTACTCAAACAAAATTTTAACAATTTTTTTTTTCTTATATGTCGAAAGAGAAAGTGCAAAAATATCAACATAAATTACCTAATAATTGTTTATTATAATAGTTTGAAGAACGCCTAAAGAAAGTATTCTTGGCATAATTAGTTCTGCTCAGGCTTACAGAAAATGTCTTTCGTGGTCCCATAGATATCATAATACTATATTGTGTAATCCGCGAGACATGAAACCTTACTTTTTTTAAACAAAATGGTCGAGTCTATGTGATTGTTTACAATGTTGTAGAGAAATGAGGCATCTTATTTCAAGAAAAGCAATGTTATGGCATTTGGCCGGGCTAACGTAACCGGTGAAATGTTGTCCAGTACGGAGATTGAGTGACTTCAAAATCCCAATTTGAATTTTTTCAATGGGTGATATGAGCAGAATATTGAGGGCTCCATAATACACTACCAAATTCTAAGATGCTACCTACGCAAATATGCATAGAATAAAGTTTTTGAGGGTACTTGCGCGGTTAAATGGTTTAGATAGACGGAGAATTAAACCTAGTTGCTTGTATGCCTTTTTAGTAATTTTGTCTAAATGAGTTTTAAAATTTAACCGTTTCATGATTGTACCATTGAAGTTGTAGCTCTAAATAAACGTGTTGTGTCTACGCGAGAAGGTGATTGTGTAATATTTATCTGAGTTAGGCAAAAGTTGATTGTGAGCACAGAAATCTGAAAAACTATCTAAATAATGTTGAAGCCGAGAACAATCATCTTGGCATGAGATAAGCTTAAAAATCTTTTGTATCATCAGCATACAGTTAGTGACATGAAAAAGAGATCACTTACACTGTAGCAATATTATTAATGTAAAGGGTAAAAAATTAAAGGGTCTAAATGCGAACTCCGATACTTGATCGGAAGTAAGTATTTTAAAGGCATTTTAGATCTTGAAATTTCACGCCAAGTTCTATGTCTGACTAGTAATAAACTCTTACCTCCATTCGTCCAACGATGAGTGAACGAAATCAAGCTAAACAAAGAGTTATAACTAAGCCATGTGAATATTAAAGCAAACACGGCCGGTGTTGCTACGAGGCCAGAAATTTGAACATATAAACAAGACATGTGGTTTTATGGCCCAGAGTTCCTGGACAGATAAAAATTGGCCAACAAGTTACTAAAGAGAGCATTTTTTTTTTTTTTGGTTGGGGAAGTCCTGGACGTTGGTGACGGTCCAGGTGTGCCTATGAATGAGAGCGAAGCCTATGGAGAGGAAAGTAGTGACGGTTCAGATGTGCCTATGAAAGAAAGTGAAGCCTATGGAGAGGAAAGTATGGATGAAGATAGTCCAGTCCTCGGGTTTTCAATGCCAGTATCTCAGGTAGACTCTGTAAATGAAAATGTAAATAGTATAAAAAAAATACAGTCTGAATTCTTTCCAGAAGAACACCTGTCAAGAAACCTCTGCCTATTTACAGACATAGATAGTATCCTCAGATGTGAAGGTCGTTTGGACAAATACGATGATAAAAATTATCAAATTCTGTTGCCGAAAGACCACACACTTACTTACTATACTTTTACATATCTAGGGAAATATATACATACATACACATATCTGTATTTCGACAGAAGGCGTGACAAGGAAAAGCGATGGATTTGCCTTTTTATTTGTCTGTTTACCTCGAGGTGGTGAATGACCTGACAGCAGAGGAAACTGGAAGGTTGGGAAAATAGGTATCTTCCCTTATCACAAGTTCAGATGGAAGTTGTAAATACTGAACTTATCTGTTTCCATTCGTCACATGTGTGCATTAGAAGTAGATCTCTCTAATATTAATGAAGATTTTGTTATGGAAGATAAGGAACCTGAGCAGGCCTCTCTTGGTGACTCAAAGGCACCAGTTATCAGTGATAGTGTAGAGGAATCATGAGAGGAGGTGACTGAATTCGAAGAGGCAGCTGCCTTTCATTTTAGAATTCGGGTAAGAGACAAAATTGCCGATTAGACGATCCAGCTTTTTGCCTTATTATAACTTGTTTTCGCCTTGGGGAGTGTCGCGGATTACCGCGAACTCGGTCCTATGAAAGCGTTTGGTGAGTGAAAATACATCTTGAACGCAACTTTGTTTTGTGCTAGCAACACTTTTTCTTTTCTTTGGCTTACCCGTCTTTTTTACCCGCCTGAATGTGAATTGGACCACATTTTGCTTGCGCCCGTGAAGAGAGGACAGTCTCTGCATCTGCCTCGTGCGCACGAGCCAGGTTTCCTACGTGGCTGCGTGCGAATACTTTAATCAACAGTCACCCTGGTGAGTAATAGCACCTAATCATGTTGCTCATAACATTAGAAAGTGGTGGTGACTGGGAGGCGAGATGAATTGGTTATGTGCTGGTATCAGTGCGTCTTGGAGGCCACGATTCCGTCGTGGCTCTCTAGATGGGTAGTTGATACCAGCTGGTGGCATGGGTTGGACTGTAGGGGAGGTAGGAGGTCCATCTACGGAACATAAAGGTTCCGCGTGCTCAGTGTTCACTAGGAGGTAAACTTGTCCCTCGGAACATGGGAGCTCCGAGAGAGTTGGTACAGCTTGCTGTACGTCGACCATTGTCAACATCAGGCGAAGGCCTGATGCAATGGTGGCTCTCTCTCTTGTATTATAAATTGTAACAAAGAGGAAAAGGAGTGTTTCGCCTCCTAGTCGCTATAGCTTCTAGTAGACCTACTGTTTATAATATTATGTTGCGTGTAATATTTTTCTACCATTCCTAAAGGCCGCAACAGCAACTACTGTTAGAAATGTGTCCTTTGCTAGCAAAATAAATTTATAATAAGTTGCTTACGACTGATTTGACCAGATGAGTAAACAGACAGAGACAAACTGCTTTTTTTATAAGCAACCACACATCACAATCAGTATAATGTCTAAAATTCTCAAGTGACGTCATATCGGACAATTCTTTAAAAAATCAAAAAGAATAATGGTTAATTTATATACCAAAAGTAATGAAAACTATGTTCTGAAATAACGTATATTCTCTGAAAAAAAAAGAAATAAAATCTTTTAGAATCATAAACTATGAAAATTTTTACCAACGATTTTTAAGTTTGTTGAGAGTCATGACCGAATCATTGGTATTTTTGGTGGAAAATAGTGGTTTATTATGAACTCATAGGGTGTGATCATCAGATTAAACAAAATAAACACACTCAGCTATCGTTGGTATATAAGTCGGTCATGTAAATAAGCAAAATAAACAACCACCATGGTTATACTGGTTATAGTGGTTTATAGTAGCTAGAAGTTAGCTGCACAATCACGTTTAAAATTAAAAGGCAATTTTTCCCCACGATTTTTGATGTTTGTTGAGGGTCATGACCAAATCATGGGTGTTTATAGTAGAAAATAGTAGTTTATTGTGATGTTATGACCATATAATATATACCCATATAATATTCCCTCCATCTGTTTATTTTGTTATAGTGCTGTTTTACATTTGATTTATAAAAGGTCATTTCACGTGCATATCATCGATTAGATTAGGTTGAATCATTTGATTAAGTTGAATGCATCATTAAAGAACCCTACAGTGCGCTAAGGTAACAAGGCTCTTATGGCGTGTGGATTGGCCGTGGTCAAAGTCGGAACTATCGCTGCTATCCTACCTATCCCTTGTCTCACTTACAGTTGCGCCATTCTTGTGTAGTACTGTTGGCTGGGTAGGAACACTCGGGTTGTAATTTGTAACGCTGAGTTTTTGAACTGGTTTAGTCGTGTAGCGAAACTCCGGACGTCAATTGTCATTTTTGCATTATATTTAGTATCTAGATATATTACATCAGTCACATTAGCCCATGAGTAGAAAGAAGCAGTTTATGCAGTTTAATGCGGTGTTTGCATCAAATAACAAATGTTATTTTGTTAATTAACCAATCGCATTAAATGCAGGTGTCACGCCCAATACGGAACGCATCCTGGCAAAAAAATAAAAAAAAATAAAGGTTTGGAAAAAAGGCGCAAAGATATGATGGCGTCGTTTATTTTGTTTTATTGAAAAAATATTGCATTTTGGGTGTTAGAATAGTGATAGAATATTGTGAATTAAATCACCGTAACCAGTGTAGTGTGTTGTTCAATAAAACAAAAGTGCAGGCCGTGCCTTTTCATGTGCTTTTTCTAACCCAACATTTTGTTCATGTTATGGGTAGCACGAACTGTCAGGACAGTGACTACGACAGACAGGACAGTTCCTTCCTCAGAATAAGGAATACAAATAGAAGCCTGGCTAAAATAAGAACTGGGCATTAGCCATTGTACTCATCTAACGTAAATTACTCCTGTGTACGAGTGAATGAAACACCGGACCGCACTTACTTTATATTTTTTCCTGGTGTGTCACTAGATTGAACCAAGCAAATGTCAGTTGGATGTAATTTGGATGTATTTTAAAAATTATAATACCATCAAATTAAATACGTCTCATCATTGTATCGTTTTATTGTAATATCGTTCGTTGCGTGGATCACATCTTAATTTGGTGGCATCGAAATGTCTAATGCATTTTGCAAAATTTTACAGCTTCACCGAGAGAAATTAAATATTTTGGTGCTCTTCCTCTCAAAATTCGTGAAAGTGTGATTTATTATTGTTTGTGTTGATTGTTTTTTAACATTGTAATAAAATGTCTTGTGCGATTGAAGGCTGTAAATCGCATACAGGAAAAAAAGAAAACAACAATGAAGCAATATCATTTCATCGGTGAGTTCTGATAGTTTTTATGTTAATAAGTTGCAGGATCATACCTAAAACTCAGTAACAATAACAGTAGTTCTTGTAAATCATACTCGTGTTCAATTCTACACCGATATTTGCCTGTTTTATATAGATTTTCTGCCGACTATTAGAGGTTATGTTTTTTTGCATAGTGATGTACTAAAGTCCGTGTGGCAAACTATCGAACATTGGTTCCCGCGGCAGCCGTGCATAAAGGATAATACTTACCGCAGATTTATTGCAGCGCGAGTTAAAAGAAAAATAATGCCGAATAAATATCGCTATATTTTTTGTTACAGATTTCCAAAAAGGGAAGAATCAAAAAGTGAATGGCTTAGACGAATAATTAGAACAAATTGGGCAATTTAAAAAAGCAGTCATATTTGTTCGAAACACTTTATGCCGGATTCTTTTGGATCAAACGAAAATTTAAAATGGAGACGGTTAAAAGCAGATGCTTTACCGACATTATATTTACCAGATACAGACACATTGGTAACCTTTAAATAATTATGTATAATTGCATTATCAATCTTGTAAGTAGGTACGTGCTTTACTATACTATAGTATATTAACTCGATAATTTTTCAATTTTAGGCAACAGAACCAGTACCTATGGATGTCTGTGGTGTAGAAAAGTGCATACTTCTATGTTCGCAAATCGTTTTGAAAGGCCTGTTCAGAACTTGTACGTTACTTCCGTGATCGACTTCACGAAGAAATTCCGCAGATCAAGACATTTTCGTACTTAGTGGTTGACAATAAAAGTACTTTGACAGGGTAGTTCTATCGTGAAATGAATTTTGGGAATGCTTATTGACTTGAAATGCGCATAATTTGATTTCTTATTACAGGTTATTAGGTATTTTAATCGTTCATTATTTGTTAGTTATTATTCAAGATAAGTTGATGTTTATTTGATAGAAATAATAAAAAAAATGAAATTACCTCTGTAGTAATTGCGCTGTCATCGCACATCATTGACATAATATTATTATTACGAATCCTATAAGTCTATGATTATTATGATTTCTATTGTTGCGATTAATTCCTTCTTCCTTGATTGAACAAAGACGCGACATCAACGAACATCTATTTGATTGAGTTAAGAGGCGACTTAAAAAGTATCCACTTAAATAGTTTATGGTTGTATCTCTGATACAAGCTACAGCATTTTTTGTACTAGAAACAAGCACAATTTTGGACTTAACTAATGTACCTACCTGCCTACGATATAGTAATTTGTACTTAATAAAAAATATTATGCTAAACGAAAGGTATCCTTTTATTAATTCCTTATTTGCACAATATAACATGTGGCCCACTGGGGTAGACAGAGACCACTTTGCTATTAATCTCTCGGCCTCCTTCCAAAGCAAGAGGATGTCACCAGAAAGGTCGGTGCCTCCTGCATTCTCTTTTTTTTCACACTTTGATACGATATAATGTGTGGTAAGCAGATTGGTCGTGGTTCATTTCGATTTGGTTTATTTATCCTAGTCAAATATCGACATTGTTACATCACTAGCGAAGCAACGAACTAGTGACAACCTACCTAATTAAGAAAAAACTAATAAATATCCATCTCTCTCTAACGCACTAGAATGTCGTAAGAAAATCAAGGATAGGTGTCTTTCTCCGCGTATTATTTTAGCCAGGCTTCTATTTGTATTCCTTATTCTGAGGTTCCTTCAGATGATCCTCAAGAGAGGATATACCTAACAGAGAAGAAAAAGAAACAAAAATAAGACCAGGCAGTATGGGCTTAAACCCTTAGCCTCTTCCATAAAGGAAAGAAAATGACAAAATTAAAAAGGCGCGAAGATGTGATGTCTTGTATTTTGTTTTACTGAAAAAATATTGCATTTTGGGTGCTTTGATCAACAATTAGTGATAAAATATTGTGAATTAAAATCACCGTAACCAGTGCAGTTTTAAGTGTTTTGTTCAATGAAACAAAAGTGCGGGTTGTGCCTTTTCGTGTATTTTTTTCCAACCCTGTTGTATTTGCGTTATAAGGCTATCATTATAGCGGAAACGACAGGACAGTGACTTAGACAGGACAGACCTTTCAGATGATCCTCAACCGAAGAGGATAGTGCATATAGACAGATAATAACTATAACGTCAGACTTGGCTGTATGGGCTAAGATCCCGTTGCCTTTCCACTTAGTGGGAAAATGAAAAAAAAAAAAGAAAAAAAAAGCGCGGGAAACCATCGATGTAACCAGGCGGGAATTTCGAAAAACTTATTTATTTTATCAATTACTCCTGTATTATTCAGTTTTGGAAGTAAAAACAAATAATAACTTTATTAGAGTCTTTATTAAGCAGAAAAAGTCATGGGGAAGGTGCGTACTAGGAAAAAGCGGAAAAAGGATGAAGAGGGCGAAAAATGTGAAGCAGATTCGACGTCGTCATCTGACTCGGAGGTTGAAGTCGCAGATACGTATAAACCTTATCTAGTTACTGACTATAAGAGACAATACCCTGAGGATTCCGGTGCAGCAGAATTTGTAGTATTCGTAGAGTCTTCCAATGCGGATATACCTATAGGAACACGAGACCTGATGTCCATATCTAGCTGTATTAAAAGATTGAATAAAGGAGTCAAATACCTTAGATCAATGAACAAGTTCAAAATTGCCATATATTTTGAAAAAGCCAGCCTTGCTAATGCCTTTTTGAACAATGCTACATTTTTAAAAGACTACCAATTTAAAGCCAATATACCTGCTTCAAACACTGAATTTACTGGTATAATTAAAAATGTGCCCACCAATTTGACAAACAAAAAGATCTACACAATGTTATCAAGTTACAAGAAAATAATATCTGTTCGGAGATTCACAAAAAGGACCAAAATTGACAATAATTTCATCCAACAGCCACTGCAAACAGTAACCATCACTTTCGCGACGTCGGTTCTTCCAGACTACGTGGATTTGGATGGTTGGCGGCATGACATCTCAACGTATATTCCACCAGTCAAACAATGTTTCCGGTGCCTAAGGTATGGCCATTTAGCAAAGTTCTGCAAGAACTCCGAGCGCTGCTCCATCTGTAAAGAGGATCATTCATATAAAATTTGTAAAACACCAATTGAACAGGCCAAATGCTTCCATTGTGATGGCAATCATGTTAGCATTTCAGCTCAGTGTCCAATTAAGCAAAAGAAAATACAAGAAAACAGACAAAAAGTTAAGACACCATCATTCGCTGACATATTCAATCATGGAAATTTCCCACCTCTTGGCCCTAAGAAGCCTCTTGATCTCTTAACTCTATTAAAATCGAATGACAAAGCACTAAATCTCCTAGTGCAAAGCATTATCAAAATTATTACATTAAATAAGACACAAGATACTCCAATATCATCTAAAAATGTGTTGGATGTCTTAAATGAATCTTTTAACCCCAGTGATAACAAAAACCTTACTCCACGTTCACTAACAAAATAAAGATAATACAGTGGAATGCTCAAAGTTTGTTATGTAGTCGACATATTTTTACTCAATTTTTGTATGAAAATAATATTGACATTGCTTTAGTTTGCGAAACATGGCTCAAGCCTACACAACGATTAAATATTAAAGGATACTCTATAGAACGCAATGATTGTGGCAATAAACATAATGGTGTTGCCATAGTCATTCGTAACAACATACAGTATAGTAGATTAAAAACATTTTTTGATGACTCACTTCAGAATATTGCTATCAAAATAATATATAATAACAGTACACTATCAATGGCCAGCCTTTATATTCCAACAAAATGTAGCCCTAACTTAAGAAAAACTAAATTTGTTAATTTTATTAATACCTTACCAAAACCATGTTTAGTAGCCGGTGATCTAAATGCACATCACATCATGTGGGGTTGTCAATCTGTCAGTCCTCGTGGAAGAGATGTCCTTGACGCTGTAAATGAATGCAATTTAGTGTTATTAAATGACACACAATCAACAACTGTAGGTACAAATAACTGGAGACCAAATGGTTTAGATTTAACAATAGTCAGTCCCTCTATAGCCCTTAATTGCAATTGGATAGTCCATGATGACCCCCTGGGAAGTTATCATTTACCCACAATAACTGAGATATTATTCAATACTATCACTGATTCTCCTATAAACAGCTTTATTTCTCAAAATAACACAACTGAACTCAAAAGACCTAACCTACGGCTAGTGAATTGGGATAATTTTTCAAAGCTTGCTAACACTATGCTCAAAGAATTTGTTATTAACTATAATGATCCTCTACAGTCTTATTATGACTATTGTAATATCATTCATAAAGCTATTGAACAATCAACATTTAGAAAACAGGTCCAAAATCTAAATATTAACAATAATAGTTCGAAACAAGCAGGAAGCAATTCCAAATACCGATATTCTCCTCTTCCGTGGTGGAATGAAAAGTGTGCCAATGCAGTCCAAAAAAGTAAAGAAGCTTTTATAACATTTAAACATGATCCTTGTGAATTAAACTATATTAATTTTAAAAAAATGCAGGCTGAGAAAAAGATGATTATTAAATTAGAAAGAATAAATAGTTGGAAGAAATATTGTACAGAAATAAATAGATCCACTCCTATTTCTAAAATCTGGCAAACTATGCGTAAATTTAATAAATCCTACAGTAAAAGTACTAAACTAAATAATAATAATGAAATATTTTGGATAAATAACTTCTTAAGGAAATATACACCTGACTTTGTTTCACAACCATTAGAATTAAATACTAATTCTTCTGTAAACCCCACCAATAGTTACATTATCAATTCATTCACCATAGATGAGTTAAAAGCAGCTATCAAGTCACGTAAAGACACAACCTTTGGTCTAGATTGTATTTCTTATAAAATGTTTCAAAAACTGAATACAGATTGCCTAGTAAAATTTTTAAAAATTTTAAATCTACTTTGGGAACAATTAATAATACCAAAAGAATGGAAGCAAGACTGCTTGGTTCCCATTCAAAAAGCAGAAAAAGATCCAAATGATGCAGACTCTTACCGTCCAATTGCTTTAACATCCTGTGCAGGTAAACTTTTTGAGCAACTTATAAAACAACGTCTTGAGTTTTATATCGAATCTAATCATATTCTTCCAAGAAATCAGTTTGGGTTTCGTCGTGGTCGATCAGCAAGAGAAAGCATAGGACATCTCCTCCACGATATTGACACTGCGGTTAACAGTAATGAACATCTTGTATGTATCTTTTTTGATATTGTAGGTGCATTCAATAACATTAATCATTCCATTTTATGTACAACTCTTTCTTCTTTGGGAATACCTGAAAAATGTGTAAGGTGGATTTATGAGTTTATCAGTGAAAGAGAAGTTTATGTAAAAATGAATTCCAATAACATTTTTGGACCCAGATTGTCAACAAAAGGTGTCTGTCAAGGAGGAATTTTGAGCCCTTTACTGTATATTCTCTACATCCACAGGCTCAATGAAATGTTAGGAACAGAAGTCAGCAATTTACAGTTTGCTGACGATTTGGCTATTTATTGCAGTAGTAATAACATAACACAAACAACCCAAAAATTAAATTTAGCACTGAAAAAATTACATAGTTATTTTCAATATTTAAATCTAGAAATTAGTCCAGCTAAAAGTAAAGTAGTCATATTCTCAAAGAAAAAAGTATCAGCAGTTGAGCTACAATATGACAATAACTTACTACCAATTCAGCCACAAGCAAAATTTTTGGGCGTAATTTTTACACATAATCTCTCATGGTGTAAATATGTTGAGTGCATAACAGAACGAGCTTTAAAAGCTACCAACATTTTAAGATCTTTGGTTGGTAGCCAGTGGGGTGCCGATCCAAAGATTCTTTTAACTTTATACAAATCCCTTGTAAGAAGTCACTTCGAATATGGTTTTTTCTGTTACTGTATAGATCTAAAATTAGTAGATAAGCTTGAAAAGATCCAAAATTTTAATTTAAGATTAATATTGGGAGCCTTTAAATCATCTCCCATTAATTCAATGCAAATTGAGTGTAACTTGTGTCCATTAATGATCAGATTCACTAATTTAAAGTTTAATTTCATTATTAAGTTGTTATCTGAAGATGGCAATCTCCTTCTTTCCAAGCTGTTAAGGCTCAACTCTAATAACTTTTTAACTCAGAACATTCAAGAAATTTTGACTTATAAGAGTAAATATAATATTTACAACAGTAGCACTTTGCCCTGTTATGAAGGATCGTACGAGAGCAAATTCTATGGCTTGATGATTGATATAGATAGGACACTGACTGATAAATATGCAGTTTTTAATAAACTGGATGAATACAGAAACTTTAGACAAATTTATACAGATGGCTCAGTATGTAACAAAAATGTCTCCATGGCTTACTATGATCCTGTCACTAAATTGGGACATGGCTTCAGATTACCATCAAATGCAAGTATATATACAGCAGAAGCCCAGGCCATTTATGCAGCTTTAGAATATATAGAATTAACTAACCTCAGTTTCAAGAAATGGTTGATAATTTCGGACAGCATGAGCGTTTTAATGGCGCTATCAAATCCTACATACAGTGGTAGCACAAACTATATTATTTACAACATAAGGCAAAAATGTAGCAGGCTTTGGCTCAATCAAGACAGAGAAATACGTTTCATTTGGACTCCATCTCATATTGACGTTCCTGGTAACGAACTTGCTGATAAACTTGCCAGCTCTATAGCTAAAAATCCTAATATTCATCAAATATCTATCAAAAATATTAAGTTGCCAGCTTCAGATTGCAAAACTGACATTAAGATGAATATTAAACTTCAATGGATGCTCCATTGGGAAGAAACAACACGAATAAAAGGAAAATGGTATAGTAACATTAACTCGGATATCAAGAAACCATGGTTCATCACCGGAAAATA
The DNA here is from genome assembly GCA_934047225.1 of Ypsolopha sequella. Taxonomy (NCBI): domain Eukaryota; kingdom Metazoa; phylum Arthropoda; class Insecta; order Lepidoptera; family Ypsolophidae; genus Ypsolopha; species Ypsolopha sequella. Next base: position 16,018,329 of record OW204012.1, on the reverse strand, counting down.
TATACATAGAAACTTTTATACAACAATATGTCGTCTAAGAATTGGACATGGCAGATTTAATGAACATTTACACAGATCGAAAATGATACCTTTCCCAAATTGTACATATTGTAATTTTGAAATTCAAACTTTGAACCACATATTTTTTGATTGCCCTCAATTTAATATACAAAGACTAGTATTAATTGATAATTTATTGAATATTTATAAAGAAGCCCTGGATGTCCCGCGCTCTATTCAGGAACTTCTCAAGAATACAGAAACTTTTTACCCCATTTATAATTTTATCAAGAATACCATCGAAGTTATTTGAAAAATAACAATACTGGAATTGACCCCTACATAACTGATTTGACAATACGGATATGACCTAAAAATACTGGATTATAAAATGAATGAATCTTATAAATACGTTAGACAAGGCAGTTTGCCTCGATTATAAAATACTGAAGATTATACAATACAAAATTGAAGAAAATAGCTACGAAAGACAAGGCTTTTTAGCCTCGATTGTAATTACAAGCAAGGAAAAAAAACCAAAACAAGACTAGGCAGTATGGGCTTAAGCTCTTAGCCTTTTCCATAAAGGAAAAAAAATGACAAAAAAAAAAAAATGAAAAAAAAAGTCTATGTCGGACTGTCAGAAAAATAATTCTGATTTTGGTGATGTTTTGATTTCATTTTCTCTTCAGGTTCAGGCAGGCAGATAATTTTAGTTAAAAATAATTTGAAATGACTACTCTACGTTATTAAAACAAGCACAAACAATAGGAATGGATGCATATAAATATATATATTGCCGTTTCTGCGCAGAAAGGAAGCCGGGAGATTCTATTCTAGATCTAACATTGGACGATAATTTGTTCGATCAAATTGTTGAAAAATTGTCCAATATAAATTTTAATTACGTGGATTTATCATCAGGAAACTCGTTACCGAAGACTATCTGTCCATCTTGCTACGAATCCTTAACGACCTCTTACGATTTCCTTTCAAAAACCAAAGAGGCGCAGTGTTACCTAAATGATCTGGTTTTGAAGAAAAACAACATAAAATTGGAGAAACTCATTAACTCTGCTCCTCAAACTAAGGAGCGTCAACTTAGCATCAAACTAGAGGCACATAATGAACATGAGAAAGTGAATAAACCAGAAATTTTGAGTGATTCAGATAGTTTTAGTTTTGAGGAATGTGTTGATGATCTGATAATATACCCATTACAAGATGATACCTTTTCGGAGCACAGTGTAGATAGATCCTGGTTGGGGTACCCGTGGGTCTGTGTCCATTGCAATGCAATATTTAAGGATATAAAGCCTCTGAGAGACCATGCTAAGCAGCTTCACAGTACATGCTATGCATTCAAGTGTGTAGATTGTGATGAAGAGATGTTCAATTTTGAGGACTTTGTTGAACATGTGAGGACGCACCGAGAGTTTCTTGGGTAAGAACTTTGTTTTGGTTGTGGAACTGTTAGATTCTGTCTGAATCCAGGCTGGGGCCTTATTGTCTTATTTCAACATATTGTATCGCTATCACTTGTGATTGGTTAAATAACACTTAAATCCTGATGCCTTTGAAAGTGGCAGCAATTGATATGGAAGTAATATAACAAGGGCCCTAGCTGTTTTGATGGTATTTGCTTTGTTTCTTTTCTGATTTATATGTTTATTATTGAGAATTAATTTATTTTATCTTATTTATTTATAAAATTTTTTGCACATTTACACAAATAATAAAGACAAAGGAAAAACAATTAAACATGGTATACAAAGGCAACACTTATTGCTCATAGCAATATCATTCAGGCAACCTTTGGAAGCAAACAGAAAGATGAACAAAATTACATAAGGAATGTGCAAATACTAATTGGAAAATAATAAGGAGATCAAGATAAAAATGTATAACAAAATAGACATAAATTTACATACTTAAAATATACGAATACCTTTTAAGTTCTCTACTAGGCAGTATTATAACCCATTCCTTGTGTGACTATTCAGCATCTCTATTTACGAAAACTGCTGTAACTACACCTCTCACTTTTCCCGTACATCAGCACTCACCATCTTCTATTTCTACTAATAATGAAATCCTTGAATTGCAATTATATGCTGTTCAACAACAAGGTTTGTGCATTTCCAGAATCTACTGCCAGTACTGCAACATGAAGCTAGAGAGCTACGCACACACTAAACTTCACACAGAGAAGCACATCGACAACCAAAACATCTGTAGCATGTGTGGAGAACTGTTCCCAACCAACATGCTACGTCGACAACACCGAGCTAAATACAAGCCCAAATGTAAAAAACTCAAACTAAAGAAGAAAATAGAGAGTTTAAAAGTTTACGAATGTGACATTGAAGACAAATCGTGGACGGGTTACAGCTGGGGCTGTCAGTGTGGAGAGAAGTATCCTGACGTACATGCTCTTAGGTCACACTCTAAAGAGGCTCATGGTAAATGTTATGCAATGCAGTGTACGGACTGCCCTGAGGGTATGGACAGTTTTAGAGGGTTCGTGGAGCATGTGAGGAAGCACAGGCCCTATCTGAAGTGAGTATTTGTTTTTTTCTATTTCATTTGATATAAGTTGAAATTGAAAACAGCTAGGTCGATTGAATTAATTCTGTGTCTACCTACAACATGCTTTAAGGAACAGAAGGCATGTTGTGGATATGCACAGATTTAAGGCATGTTGTAGGTAGGCAAAACATGATAATATTGGTATGTTGTAGGTGGGTATTGAATTATAACGTTTGGATGATGTCATATTTATTATTATTATTATTATTATTATTATTCATACAAATTATTCATTTTCAAAAGCATCCTTTCGAGCAGATTGTATTAAGTATTTTTTTATATTGTTTTTAAAAATGTATTTTACTTTTTACATGAATTTAAGTACTTACCTATACCATAATGATGATAAATTTTATTGTATTTTTTTTAGTTTATTTAGTTCCTAGCTAAAAGTTACAATATATACACCAATTTAAAATAAATTCACGATTATCTTCAAATTACAGAGAGTACTGCCAGTACTGCAACTACAAATACGATGCAAAAGATGAAACTGACCACATCTACCAGCACTTCTCCGGTGACCAGAAGATTTGTGAGGGCTGCGGCCAGATACTACCCGACCGGTTCCAACTAAACACGCACATCGCCACGTACAATCCACCCACACCGAAGCGAATACCCTTTAAAAAGAGAGAGCGACCAATCACAGTGGACGACCTGACCTGCCCGATCTGCAACAAACTGACCAAAAGCCTCAGCAACTTAAAGTCGCACAAGCTTCTTCATACGGAGAGAAATCGCAATTTCACTTGTGACCAGTGCGGCAGAGCATTCTACACCAACGGAGCATTGTCAGCTCACAAGATACTCCACGAAAACCCTGAGCCGCAGATCTGTAAGATATGTAAGAAGAGCTTCCTCACAATATCGAGGCTAAAGAAGCACGTTCAAACGCACACCGGGGAGAAACCGTACCAATGTGAAGAGTGCAAGAGAAGTTTCCGACTGAAAGAACAGTTAAGGTACCATTCGATAACGCACACGAACGAAATGCCGTACCAGTGCGAGTTTTGCAACAAAGCGTTTAGATTCAAAAACGTATTGAAAACGCACGTGAATCAGCATACGGGAGCGAGGCCGTACCAGTGTACGCAATGCGAGATGGACTTCGCTAATTGGTCAAATTGCAACAAGCACATGAAACGCAAGCACGGAATGACGTTGGCTAAGAACATGTTGACGTCGTTCGGGAAGTTGCCGTTGAATCCGTTGACAGGGTTGCCGAAGCCTTTGAACAACGGATCGATGGTCCGCGAGTGGACGGAAGAGATCATGGGGCCAAGGAAGAGGGGGAAGAAGACGGATGGAGCGGGGACGTCCGCGTGATTCTAGAGGGGCCAATGAAATAAATTATAGATCGGAATGTTTTTATAGATGGCGCTGCGATCGCTTGTTGAATACGATTATTTGTGGTGTGCTTTGATTTGAACCGCATTTTCTATTGATCACACTGAACAACTAAGGTTTGCTGTATATGTATATGTCGTCGTGCGTATCATGATCTGCTTAGTCATATTATCATATTTTTGTTATTAATTTATATACATGTAAACTTGACACGCTCCTCCACGGTTCGCTTCGTTTGTAATAGTACCTATTTTGGACTTGGTAAAAGGTTTTCGTTTTCATACTTTAGGATCTGTCCAATTTATATACATGTAAACTTGACACGCTCCTCCACGGTTTGCTTTGTTTGTAATAGTACTTATTTTGGACTTGGTAAAAGGTTTTCGTTTTCATACTTTAGGATCTGCCCACGACATTTTATATTATAAGTTAAACTTTTTTCCCGGACCTACTTTTAAACGTTCAGTCACATATACAAGTAGCTAACAGATGCTGGACAAACACCAACACGTTTCGCGTAATATTAAGGGATTTACTGAGAATTATTAAAATAATAAAATGGCATGATTTATACTTGCGATTGTCGGCACTTGATGAAACAGAAAGCATCTTGATTTTGAACATAAACACTTGTACAAGTTGTTTCATAACACAATTATATTTGTTGCACACTTCCCGTTGCACACTTCCCAACCGGTTTCGGAAATTAATCCATCTTCAGGGGATACAGAATATTTATTATTTTAATATACGAGCCATAAAACGACAAACGTATGTCAACCTGTTATATTAAATATATAATTATTAAATATTAAATATATAATCGTATATTAAAATAATAAATATTCTGTATCCCCTGAAGATGGATTAATTTCCGAAACCGGTTGGGAAGTGTGCAACGGGAAGTGTGCAAGAAATATAATTGTGTTATGAAACAACTTGTACAAGCGTTTATGTTCAAAATCAAGATAATAAAATGGCTCTTAATAAATCGATGGCAGGAGTCGCACGTTATCAAGAACTAAAGGAATTGGCTCTTAACAGAGAACAATGGAAGGTGCTACATCGTCAAGAGTTAGGCTCTTAAATAAATTGATGATGAATTTCGATAGATGGCATTGACAAGATTTTGCAGAAACACACATGTTTTACCGAACCTTGAAAAATGGTTACCATTAAAATTATTTAAAATGTGAAATCAGCAACACGCAACGAGTTAAAAAAATTATAGTATGTAGTCTATGGTTTAACAATTTTTCGTTTTTTGCAATTACAAAAAGGTTCAGTTGATATTTTTATTGTTTGACTCAGTGGTGGTGGAAGCCCGTGGGGTGCCAGGGGCGCGGGGCGCGGGGCGCGGGCGGCAAAATGAATTGAGTCTCTCGGTCTACTTATAAATTGATGTATTTGTAGTGTACAATATATTTTTACAAAATAAATATTTATAATTGGTGTACTCTATGGTCCATTAATTGGAATATACATAGATAGATATAAGTAACAAAGTAAGAATACGTATCAGTATTTAGCGCAGCAACCAGTTACCAGCAGGGAGAATGCTAAGAAATAACCTAGAATAGAATAAGAAAGTAACTTTTATTTTAGATGTCTAAATAGGCGAAAGTCTAGTGACGCAATAAACTATAATCGGATGGACGGAGGAATAGACAAAGTATTATTATTTTTTGTTTTTGCTTGACCGATTGTTTTTAGTTTTGTTCAATCGAGAGGAAACTTCTTTTACAATAAAATTTTCGTTTGTAAGTGTACAAAATCTGTTATTTTGCTAGTCTGGTTTCTTGAGAATCTGGTATTATGCTCCGGAAGGTAAAATTCAGCTCGCACAGTGCATATGGCGCCTCTCTGCTGCGAATCTCTATCGTGTAACTCTATTTCTTTGTTATGAGCCGTGTTTCAGGCGTATTGTCAGCAAATATTTTCTAGAATTTGGGGCGCCCCTGAACCAGGGGCTCGGGGCGGGCCGCCCCCTCTCTTAAGCCGCCACTGGTTTAAGTAGGTATATTTCGCAATCTTGAGAACCATTACTTGTCATCGCCATCTATCGGAGTATTCAGAACTATGTTTTAATTTACTTCACAAAGTGATGTCAACGCCCCTCGTGTCAAATTTAGGCCCATTTATTTATCGTTGTCATTCTATACCAACAGAGGGCAGCACGTGTTGCAAAATACCAGAGGTGATTTATACGTTAGAATATTCGATGTTATTTATTTACAGTGAAAATCTAAGTCTAATTTAGATCTTATTCCTTGGGTAATAATATCTAAATAAAAATGAACATAATATAAAATACAGTAACATATATTATATTATTAATTATCTTTTTCGTGCGTTTTATTTCTTATACTATGAGATTTCGTTCATTGATAAAATAGTATTGTATAAAATGTGCTATTTTATTGACCAGATTTTACCATGTCCTTATTTACTTTAAAGTCTGTCTCCCAGGGGGATAGCCAGAGACTACAGATCGCTGTCGCTATCTGCAACGATCCTGCTACGCTTTTTTCGGTTCTCCTACTATCATACAGCTCATATGCCTGGTGCATTTTAGCATATCCGATGTAAAAATAAAACAAAACACTATTCTCTAATTTTTTAATACCTTTTCGTCTAAATTTTGACATGGAAATATAAATAAAGAAATACGCCTCTATGAATAGATATTATATATCTATTATAGATAATATATATAAATAGATAACAATCTAAACATTTTGTTCATTGTCCTGTTTTGATTAGTGCAAACAACTTAGGTCGCGCGATTTATAGGATGTATGTAATTGTAAGAAACGAAGTTCTGCTCAGATACCTATTCATTTTTTTTTGAAATTTTTTTTCAGTTGGTACCTATTGCAAAATCATATGTTACAAACATGACATTACTAAATTACAATTTTGCATAAATAATTTGTTTTTATCTGAGCAAGCAATATTACACAATATTTGTTGCTATCTGAGCAAGCAATATTACACAATATTTGTTGCTATCTGAGCAAGCAATATTACACAATATTTGTTGCTATCTGAGCAAGCAATATTACACAATATTTGTTGCTATCTGAGCAAGCAATATTACACAATATTTGTTGCTATCTGAGCAAGCAATATTACACAATATTTGTTGCTATCTGAGCAAGCAATATTACACAATATTTGTTGCTATCTGAGCAAGCAATATTACACAATATTTGTTGCTATCTGAGCAAGCAATATTACACAACATTTATTGCTATCTGAGCAAGCAATATTACACAACATTTATTGCTATCTGAGCAAGCAATATTACACAACATTCATTGCTATCTGAGCAAGCAATATTACACAATATTTGTTGCTATCTGAGCAAGCGATATTTCGCAATACCGACTATTACCGACAGAACAATAAGGTTATTCACAGTTCCGTTGGCTTAAACCACTCAATATCGAAAAATGGTGGCGGGCAGTGGAATCACTGGTGCGAGAGTTTCAGCACCACGCTCACCAACCCTCCTGCCCAGCGTGTGTGAGTATGGGCATCTCTTGCAGGAGAACTGCTAAGAGTGGCGAAATGTTGGAAAGGCCTATGTCCAGCAGTGGACGAACCAGGCTGATGGATGTATGAATCACAGGTCACTGGGAGAAACAAATTATAAACAACTAAGTATTTATTAATTTACATTTAGATATTACTCAGGATTCTTGAGTGGTCAAAAGATAGGTGGACTAAAAATCCGTGCCGGACCGAGCATTGTTATACTATCCACATTTATTCACATAAAGAACCCACAACTACACAGAGTATTATAGATTAACAATATGGTGTGCGACCACAGACCACTAAGTGGCCTTTGTGTGTGTGACCGTCTCGCGGGGTGACAGACGTGGGCGGGGGTGAGGTAGCTTCGACTGTCGGTGAGTGACGCGCAGGTGCAAGCGCTTCCCTTTCCCGCTAATATCTCGAGTACCTCACCCCCGCCAATGTCTGTCGTCCAGCGGGACGGTCACGCACGATCTTGTTTGTTTAAAATTAACAAATGTTATTTACAAGGATTGCTAACACACGTAGTAATTTACTTATTTATTTAGCTAAGCAAGTACATAGGTACAAGCGATTTATAGCATTTTTAGATTGACTCGGTGGTCATCTCGACCGAAGGAAACTCGTCCAGTTAGCCACGTTGCCACCACTCGCTTAAACCTATTATTTTCGTGGGCAACTCGACAGACATTGAAAATTTGAGTGACCACCGATTTGTAACTACTGTTTCTTTAATTCATAGTTAAAGATGTAAATGGATTAACTTACATGTAATTAAATTACCAATGATGCAATGTCATATAAAGAGGTCAAATCATTAGCAAAAGATAGAGAAGAATGGCGGTTACTGCACCGACAAAAGCGTAACTCTTAAGTTATAGCATAGACAATAGTCTATGCTTAAAGATAGATAAAAAAAATGAAAAAACTTTTTTCTTCTACATTTTGCAAATATTTTTGACTCAGTGCGCCACTTCAAGATATTATTAGAATTGGATGATATTTTGTGTACCTTACTATCTAGCACCAAGGCCAAGTGAGACAGGAAATCCAAAATGAAGAATTCGAAACATGTCACGTATCGCGAAATAACTTTCATGCAAGTTAATCCGTCATATATTTTTATAATATTTACAAACTTTGCGTTCCTTAGTCACTCACAGTTCGATCAAATTCATACTAAAGCTCACCATCAAAACAGTCTCGCGGTCTTTAGAATAGCGAGACGTCTTTCGAATAGCGAGTCGTCTTTCGAATAGCGAGACGTCTTTCGAATAGCGAGACGTCTTTCGAATAGCGAGACGTATTTCGAATAGCGAGACGTGTTTCGAATAGCGAGACGTCTTTCGAATAGCGAGACTTCTTTAGAATAGCGAGACGTCTTTAGAACAGCGGGACGTCTTTAGAACAGCGACACTTCTTTAGAAAAGCGAGACGTCTTTAGAACAGCGAGACGTCTTTAGAACAGCGACACTTCTTTAGAAAAGCGAGACGTCTTTAGAACAGCGAGACGTCTTTAGAATAGCGAGACGTCTTTAGAATAGCGAGACGTCTTTAGAACAGCGAGACGTCTTTAGAATAGCGAGACGTCTTTAGAATAGCGGGACGTCTTTAGAATAGCGGGACTTCTTTAGAAAAGCGAGACGTCTTTAGAACAGCGAGACGTCTTTAGAATAGCGAGACTTCTTTAGAACAGCGAGACGTCTTTAGAATAGCGAGACGTCTTTAGAATAGCGGGACGTCTTTAGAACAGCGAGACTTCTTTAGAAAAGCGAGACGTCTTTAGAACAGCGAGACGTCTTTAGAATAGCGAGACGTCTTTAGAATAGCGAGACGTCTTTAGAATAGCGGGACGTCTTTAGAACAGCGAGACTTCTTTAGAAAAGCGAGACGTCTTTAGAACAGCGAGACGTCTTTAGAATAGCGAGACGTCTTTAGAATAGCGAGACTTCTTTAGAAAAGCGAGACGTCTTTAGAACAGCGAGACGTCTTTAGAATAGCGAGACGTCTTTAGAATAGCGGGACGTCTTTAGAATAGCGTCTTTCATGCCGCGTATGCTATCCTTTTGGAAATAATATGCTACGATTAATTTTCAGTGTAAATAAACAGGTATGCTTATATGAAACCACACTCTACTGTTAATAATATGAAAATAAAAGCTCCCGTGTCCATACAAAATGTTCAGTAGGTAGTGGGTGATCAAAGTTATTGTTGATCAGTGTGATCATATATAATTGTGGTTACATTTAAAGGTACTGTTCATATTGTTTACATACAGGTACATGTGATAAAGTTATTTACTAAAATAATTTTATGTGCAGATTATAGATACCATGTAGTGCACAACGATAGATAAGTACTGGTAGTTCCTTAAACCTATTTTATACCTACGTATTTTATATTTGTTTTAATAGCTTAATTTATACGATAGTAAATAACAATACATTTGTTTCATTATGTTAATTAAGCTTTTATCGTAAAGGTATATTATTGCGCCCACAACAGTTTCTTTAAAAATACTTTATACAGAAATAATAAATAATTACAAAGAAGATTACTTCACAATTAGTTACATAAATATACAATTTTTATTACTTACAACTTCGGTTTTCGAGTTATTTACATGATATTGTAGTGATAAACGCAATGCAAATATCAATTTAATTCTAATTGATTTAATACCTACCATTTCGTATTCAATATATTTTTATTGTACGGTACGGGTTAAGTCCACAGACTGGACCATAGAGGAATGACTATCTTCTCTATGGACCGGGCATTGCTCGGGCATAATTGTCACAGCAGTGAGACTTCATCTAAATCTCAGAAATCCTTATTCTGAGATCTAAATGATGATCAGTCATGATAATAACTCATGCTTGATTCACATAAAGGTAATGTTGAGTTAGTAACGATTTAGTAAAACTTTGCCCGGGCAATGGTGGCAATGTGCCCGTACCGCACACATACTTTTAACATATACATACCTAAATAATATGTATTTTGTTCCAAACACGTAGATTATAATATTGAAGGTTGATATAAGTAAATATATAGTTATTTTTTTATTTATAAATTATATAGTTGTTAAAAATCAAAATCGTTTTTATTTTATATCAATTCATATTGGAATGGCGTGCTGAAAATTACAAGACGCGCAAAAAAAAAAATTGCGCACGTAATAAAAACTTTCAAAGATTTAATTTTAAATTTCAATTCCAATGTTATTTTTCATATATAGACAGACAGGTACTTAAACATTTTTGTGCGTTTTTATTCTGGAAGTACGTTAAGCGCGCGTTTACCTCTAAATAGGCTACGTTTGAAAATAAAGATAAAATCTGACAGTCTGTTAAGTGATTGATAATCCCACACTAAATCATCTGTTACTACAGAGAGAAAAGTAGTTTTTTCTTCCAGTGGTAAAAGTTAATTTTTCGGAAAAAGTTATATTTTCTATCAGTGGAATGTGTTATTTTTTGTAACAAAGATGAGATATTTTGGATAGTTTGTGAATTTATCTTCTACATTAATAATAATAATAACAAAATACTTATCTAGTACTTTTAAATATCTAATTTCTTATTATAACAATTATATTTTCGTATTTACACTAAGAATTAATTAAACCTAATGGAAGACCATCGTGATATTGTTTTTCGAGATTATTCTTGGTTGTTTCTAACCTAAATAGTTTCCTAATTACTTACCTAGTTACTAATTACTTACTTACCCTGCGTTCCGAAATAGAATTATATCGCTAAAATCGATTACGAAAGTATGAAGTGAATGGCTTATGATCCATTGTAATTCTATTTCGGACCGCAGGGCTAGTTACTAATTACTTACCTTACTTACTTTTTAGTTCATTCATCATCATCATCATTCAACATTCGTTCAATTTTATCCCAACAAAAGCCCTTAGACTGATACCTTCTGTAAGATGTATCAGAGCACAGGTATCAGGAGGTGTGCCTTATTACTCTACTAGCTGTTCGTGTTCACATGTCTCCACGTTTCCTCACACTTATTTCACCGACATAAACACATAAAACCTATAAATACGGCACACATACAAACTTGTATTTCTCACATTCACTAAAAAAAGAGGGTGGTGCATCGACGTTAGTACAACACATCACATCACATATCTACTGACATTGTGTCTCGCATGAGGCCTATTATTGGCCTCATGTGTTCGCAAGCGCCACACCCCCTTACTATATCTCCTGATATATGTGGATCAGAGCCACGATCTGGAAACTTTTCCATTTTTTTGAGATAAAAAGGATCAAGAACTTCTGCTGCGATCCTAACACATCTTTTCCGCTTCTTCCACATTCATTATATAATTCTACAAACTCTTCTAATTCGGTTACTCTTAACTTCGCCTTTCCCATTTCGTTATGGAGCGGCTGGTCGATCTCTACCTTATAACATTTTAATTTACTCTATAGGGGTACTCTTAAGTACTCTTAAGGGGTACGCTGAAAATCAGCGCTGTTCGGACTCTACCTGGCCAGCAGCACCGCTGAGTGAAGTACAGTTTGCCAAAACAAAATCAAGTGATGAGTTCATAATAATTGTTTAATTGATTTAAAATCTATATTTTTTCTCTGATATGTATAAAATTTTGAAAACTAATCAACCGCCCAACTTCCTATGGGAGATTCAGTAGGTGGTCGATGTTTGTCGATGTCACGTGACCCACAATTACTTCATCTGATACACCTGATACTTCACACGTGTAGATCTCTATCATCTACTGAACCTCAGATAGGAATTCAGGCGGTTGATTAAATTTCACTTTATAAATATTTTTTGTGTAGATATGTTTATTAAGTATTTTGTTAGAAAAATCTCTTTTATTATATTATCTAAATGCCTACTTCGTATATTATGGTATATATAGTCCTACATACTTACATATTTGTATCAATATAAAATAAATGAGGGTTTCTATTAACTTGCTAATTTTAAGTTTGGGTGCCTGCAATCAAATCAAAAATAAAGTGAAAAGTTACATTCGTAAATAATAACGATATCTTTTTTCCGAGTGAATTTAGTCTAAAGAATGAAATTATTTTAGTTAATTAAAGATATATTTTTTTGGTGGTAACAATACAAAATATTTTATAATTTACAAACGTACAATCCTTAATAAAGATATGATTTTTGACATAATATATTATGACATTATGTTTTCCCACAATTTCCTGGTGGTTAGTTTGGGCAACAAATTTAGCTAAATATACGCAATCCGTATCTAGAATTTACAACAATAATAATCAGTCCGTGTTACATCTGTTGATTGTTTGTAGACAATTAAACTGACCAAGCCCGAGTTGATTACATTAACAATAGACCTACAAGCTTTTAGAATGTGGAGCTCCATTTTTAGGGTTCCGTAGTTAACAACAAGGAACCCTTATAGTTTCGCCATCTCCGTCTGTCTGTCTGTCTGTCCGCGGCTTAGCTTAGAGACTATGAGTACTAGAAAACTGTAATTTGGCATGGGTATACATATTTATCACGCCGATAAAGTGGTACAGTGAAATTTTGAAAAGGTTTTTTTTAGGGTACCTGCCCTACACGTAAAGTGGGGATGTTGTTTTTTTCTCGTCTATCCCCTAGTGTGGGGTGTCGTTAGATAGGTAATTTAAAAATATTGGGGGTGTGAGAAGACCATTTTTCGATCCAGGGTTCTGTTTGCGAAATATTAAACTTAAGTGTTAATTTTTGTTAGAATCAAGTGTCCCCCCCCCTGCCGGCGAAACGGTTGTATTTGGAGACGTGAAAAAAATCACGGCAGTAGTATACATAACGAAATTAAAAGGAAAACTATCACAGCTAAGTAGGCTTCACAAGTTAACGAGTAAAGATCGCGCCAAACTTTTTGTCCCCTCTAAACATGAGGCGATTCGCGTCAGCAGGAACAAAATGTATGGGCCGTTCTTGGGAAGAGCAACTTCCGAGCGTACTAGAAGTTTGGCGCGATCTGTATTATTATAGATAATGGTACGGAACCTTTTGTGCGCGAGTCCGACTCGCACTTGGCCGGTTTTTTTGTATTTATTATAACAAAATACTTAGGTAACTAGCTGCACCCTCGTACTTACCGTTTATCCGTTTATACAGAATGGTGTTATTAGTCGACCATACATAAAACTTATCGTGAAAAAACACCTAGAAATCGAGAAAAATTTTTTTTTTGTGAATATTGGTCAAGTAGTAACTTTTTTATAGAACAGTTGATTTTTTTTCGCGAATTGGGTGTTTGGTTCCATTGCATAGTAAAAGTTGTTCGTATGGGCGTTTTTTAACTACCGCCAGTTTCCGGCATCTGCTACTTCATCATTAACACCCTGTATGATCATATTTTTGTTTTACATACATACATACATATACTCATGCCTGTCTCCCAGAGGGGTAGGCAGAGACTATAGATTTACATCTGCTGCGATCCAGACACACCTCTTTCGCCTCTTCCACATCCATCAATCTAGTCATTAAATACTATTCCGGGTACTTTTGACATGGCCCTTCTTCAGTATGTCGCCAATTTGGTCAGCATACGTCCTTCTAGGGCGGACTGGTCGAGCTGTACCTTCCACTTGCGCACCATAAGTTTCTTTCGTCACTCTAGTTTCATTCGTCCTCTCTACATGTCCAAACCACCAAAACATTCCTTTTCCTATTCTAGTCACTACATCTTCTTTCAGGCCGCAACGATCTCGTATGTTTTTATATATTAATGTATATTATTTTTGTTTTATCCTTTAAATTTACTCGTAAAAAAGATATGAACTATACATATAACTACTTAGATGTATGAAATAAAAAAAAATTGCAATTGCTTAGTATTTTTACACATTCTGCTGGTTTGCACTTGTTTTATTTATTAACTAGCTTTTGCCCGCGGCTTTGATCGCGTCGAAGTGTCTTTGAATCAATGTATTTTTCATTTGCGCGTAAGATAAAAACTATTGTCGACAGTTTTCAGCTTGGCGGTTATTTTGTAAACAACTTTTAATAATCTATATGTTGACCAGGGCCTTTACAATGATAAATAAAGAAAACCGCATCCAAATCCGTTGAGTGGTTCTCGAGTTAAAACGGAACAGACAGACAGACAAAAATTCTATAAATTGTGGTTTGGCCGCAGCGCAATACTAATAAAGTAATAACACATTTCAGCTTTTTTACTTTAGTAAAACCGATTCTGAAGGCTTTAATTTTAGTTTTAGTGTTAGTGCTGTTGGAACTAAATTGTCTACATTGCAAAATAGTTCATAAGTGTTAAGAACAGAAGCTAAATACTTTGGAAAAAAATCATGTTTTGACAGCATTAAAACTAAAATTAAAGCCTTCAGAATTTGCTTTAATATTAGTAATAATCTAATATACCTTTTTATGGTACTTAATCAGTAAGATTGATACTAGCCACGATCTGGACTGCTGTATGAGTACTTATTGTATGAGGTATAATACGTTTAGATACTTAAATACACATTTATTATAAATAACCCCTCAAAGAAAAAAACTTGGAATATTTCAATTAGAATGACCGAGAACACAAGTCGTCGTAAAGAGGGCAAACCTTTTTAGTCAATGCATCAGTGAAATTGCACAAATCATTCAATACTATCCCATCTCTAACTATTTCATTGCTCAGTAACCCCCGCACAACCCGCAACACCCCGGAGAGCCATTCATAAATTAACACTTTCGTCAGGTTCCAACACTGACAGCAGGATAGCGAATACAATTTTCAACGCGTCCGACAGAAATGGCATTAGAACCCGTGTCGCGACCCCTAATTTTTGAACGCGGCCCTTTAGTGGCGGATAAAACCTTACTTGCCCGTGCATGATAAGATATCTGATGGCTTAGCGGTCAGTGACCCAGTAAGCAGGGTCACAAATTTTGTTTTAGGAGACTAGCAAGTCATAGTTGAAGAGCTCTGACGATACCAGTATGTCACAAGCTGCTTCTTTCAGGCGTCATTCTATTAACAACGGCGAATAGGTTTGAATCAATAGAATGCTAAATATCACGTCCTAGGTTCAATATTCAATAACTTCGCTACCACGACCACGGACGACCACATATTTGTCTTATTACTGGAATTGTTCGTTCTCAGAATTCTTGACGTTTCCTCACTATTTTGCCAGACTTTAGTTTTGTGCTTTTTTCCCTTTAACATTTTGTTGCTTTTAATTATTAAAAAAACATTTACATAAAACAAAGTTAAAATATTAATTATAAATAATAGGATATATGTATTAAAAAAAAACGCGGTTAGCTATGAAAGCTCTGATAAATCTAGAAGTAGGATGTCTGATTGGTAAAATGTTTGCAGTCAGGTCTAATTATTGTTAAGTCTACTAACTAGAAGCGGCCAGTAGTTTTGCGAATTTAGTTTAGTGTTGTATGACATTCCGTTCGGTGCACGGTACTAGTTTAGTGTTGTATGACATTCCGTTCGGTGCACGGTACTAGTTTAGTGTTGTATGACATTCCGTTCGGTGCACGGTACTAGTTTAGTGTTGTATGACATTCCGTTCGGTGCACGGTACTAGAAAAAAATTAAGTGTAATAATATAATTATTGTTATACATAAAATATGTTTATGAAGGGAAGTTGTGTTGAGTTAAGGTTAACAATTGTGTATAAATAATTCTACAAGTCTGTAAGTAATTTTACACATTTTTTCTTAGATATATACTTATTGATGTGTTTAAATACTTTATGTAGATTCTTATATGGCTTAATATATACAAATACATATAAACAAACACTGATATATCCACTACTACAGACACAAATTCTAATATTTATAACATTACGAATATTTCGAATTGAAAAATTTAGGGAGTCAAAGTAACTGTAATAATTGACTGGTAGGACTGAAATCAAAATAAGGAAAGGAAAAGAAAACACAAAATAAATAAAAATTAAATTTAATAGGAATAAGGTATTCATTTAAATAATGTAAAATCCGTTAAAACATCAAATAATTAAAAATCACGATTTATATAATATAAAGGTTATTGACTTACCATACGATATACAGGTAGTAGAAAGATCGCTAACAATACTGTAATAAATAATACTGATCATACTAGACAGCTTCTATACTAGATAAAAATCACAAATTTTTTTAAAATTTGCATGTAAGTTAAGGTGTTTTCTTTATTACGTGTCGTCGAGACAGTTGTTAAGTATGATCAGTAGACGATGATGTGTCAACAGCGTCACTCTATCTACAGCCATATAGACTTGGCACATACATTGCCATTTTAAATATTTAGTATTGTCTTTCACACAGTTTTATCGTAATCTCATTTTGTAACCTAGAAAACTACGTTCGTATATATAGTTATGTAGATACAGATGTATTCTTATATATACAAAAATACATCCGTGAGTTTAACAGAGAACAATTTTATACAGGTTGAAAATGAACCCCCCGCTATATTAAAATATATGAATTAGAATTACTAATAGAACAAAGAATCATCAAGAAAAAACGTTTTTTTTTCTCATTTTTTTATTGGGAATGTTTTCCAAATTTCTAATAAATGGCTATCAACCTACGCGACGCGACATGTGACTGACAATAGACCGTAGGGCCTTCCTCGCAAGGAGCCTCCGACCACCAGCCATCAATGAACAAACATTCCCGACGCCCTTGCCGCCCGCCCCCGCACCATTCTCCCGCCCGCGATCGACTTTGACGGTCGATATCTTTATTTTTTATTATGAAACAAGACAAAAGTACAAAACATATATTTTTTATTTCGACCATAGGATAGTTTCCCTTGATATAACTAGGGGGGAGGGGTTCAACCTGTATAGTGAAAATAATTGTAACTTGCTATTAATTATAACTTTTAAATTTATCGCTTATATATAACCTAAGCCATTTACTACTTTCTTAAACTAAATATTTAATTATATTGAAAGAGGCATATTTAAATGTACAATTTAATAAAATACAAAATAATAAGATTGAAAAGAATAACATTAAAACGCCAATATATTATGGCACTTTAATTATCACAACAATTAAAACATTTATTTTTTTATCGTCTAAATTTAATTTATACCAAAAACTTTCGATTATTTAACCTTAAAATTGTTTCATATTTCAACAAACTAAATTAATCTTACATGACCTTGACTTCCAAACCAAGAAATCAAGGTCAAGGTCATTATAAAAACAATAAAAATACGTAGATACTCTTTGAAAAAAATCTCGCTTCCTCTACAAAAGTACCAGTAGAACATAAGTGGTAGTAAGACCCTGGCAAGGTCACTGGAAGGGCGCACGGTCACAGTTACAGGCCGCTCCTCCCTGTCCCTGACGGCACTGCACGTCGCACCACGCCGACCAGCCATCAGACGTGGTCAGGATCCTGGTCACGGCGCCAGAATACACCGACGCTTCCCTTGAGAGGGCTGCAGCGTCGCACACCGGGCAGCCTGCGTGTAGAGGGAGGAGTTAAAAATGTAATATGTCACCACCAAAGAATATCATACTATTTTCTGTCGTTAAATCAACCTCTTAATTGGAAGGCTAGGTTGTTAAATAAAAGACGGGATACAAGTAAACAGCTAAGAACGACACTCGCCTTGGTAATGCCGAAATAGTATCGGTGAAACGGTTGGCATATAGTCAACAATAATCAGACGTGAGTGTCCAAGCCGTATCTAATAATTAGTTTGCAAGGGCCTGAATCGGGTCGCTAAGGCCTCTTGGGGTCTTAACTCCGAAATAGTCAGGCAGCTGCATATCGGGGCAGTAGAGCCTATTCTTCTTTACGCAGCGAACGTATGGGCTGACAGCATGTCCAAAAAATATTATATATAATGTATAATGTAGGAACAACCATTAATAGCTATAAAGATTGCCAAAGCATACCGAACCGTCTCCTATGATTTAGCGATAACGATTGCAAGGCTGCTTCCGATCGAGTTGCGGGTGCGTGAGGCGGCCGAGTTATATGCCGTTAAGTGTGGCAAGCCCCTGCTGGAGGCGAGGGACTGTCTGGTGGAGGCTAGAACACCATTTTACCAACTGCCCCATCCTACCCTTCGGCAGAAGGTTCGCTACACGGTATTGGATCGTCTCAATGACAACGCGCCGGGAGACAAACCATCTGCTCCGGTCAGTATCTATACTGATGGCAGCAAGATCGAGGGCAAAGTCGGATGTGCATTCACATGCTGGCGAGACGGTATCGAGGTGCTGTCAAAGAAGTTCCGACAGTAAGCATTTTGTACTGTTTACCAGTCGGAGCTTCTCGCTCTGCGGCAGGCAATCAGGCTGACGGTGAAGGACAAACACTTCAGGGAGGCAGACATCCTTAGCGACTCACGCTCCTCCTTGGATATAATTACGAACCCCCGTTCCACGCATCCCCTTATGACAGACACCAGGGCAGACCTGGCAGTTGCGGCTGAAAAGGGCGGCCAAATAAAGCTATGGTGGGTGCGGGCTCACATTGGCACTGCTGGAAACGAACGCGCCGACGAGCTAGCTAAGCATGCCGCCCTACACAAAAAGACGGCCGCAGATTATGACATATTCCCTCTGTCATGTGCCAGGAGAATGATCCGCCAACGGACCCTAGAAATCTGGCGGGAGGAATACTCCACGTCCGGGAAGGGCAGAATCACCAAACTATTCTTCCCGGACATTGGCCAGTCTTTCCGAACAATAGTGAATTTTAGGGTTTCATATTGGATCACTCAAGCGTGGACTGGTCACGGCGGGAACGTACACTACCTTCACCGCTTCAAATGTCGTGACGACCCAGGCTGCTCTTGCTTCCCAGACGTCGATCAGACAATCGAACACGTCCTGAACGAATGTCCAATGTTCGGATCCACAAGGTTGCAGCTCGAACTTGAGTTCGGAGCTCCCTCCGAAATAAATGGTAAATGGTTTCATGGCCAAGAGACTATAAAGTGGGTGAAATTTAATTTTATCTGAGAAAACTGACACAAGGAAAGTTCTGGTGTTAAAATCAAGGCCGCTGTTAAGATATGGGTTAAAAATCAAATATACGTACCTACATCAAAACAATTTTTCTTAAGAAATCTTCGAAAATGGTTCTAATAATATAATATAATAATATATTAAATAGTATAATTTCTTAACTTATGATTCCTCTAAGGTGTAAACATTAATTGATTACAGACTGTAAAAGGAAAAGGACTATATGAGACAGGTAGACAAAGATATATATGTTTTTCTTTTTTTCATTAACCTGAATTCCTGCTGTCTTGTATTTTCTTATCCCTTGGTTAAAGTAGATATAAGTCATATATTGTATAGTATAAGTTTTTTGTTGAAAAAAAAAGACATGATCTTGCTAAGTTTCTTGCCCTTCTTCTTAGCAAGACTAATCGAATGGGTGGAGGTAGGCATGTATTTATATATGTAACCTATTAGTATGTAGTATATAGGATGGGATTTGGTCGGCCGCTTGGATTCGTGCTGGGGGCTCGGTTGGTGATCATTGAACCTTGTTCCTGGTCCCCGGCCGGGTCTCCGGTATGGGTTCGGGCGGCTGATTGGATTTTACCTTGTATAATATATATTTTACCTATCATTTTAATCGTAAATATATTGCTACATAAATTAAATAAACCTTTAATTTAGTTCATGTACATTTATTATTTTATTACATATATTTTCTTTATTAGATTAAATTTGACGTGTAAAAAGTGTATATATCTATACCTGCTTTGCAAAATAAACTATTTGAATTTGAATTGAATTTGAATACGATTAAATTTCAGATGAAAATTTATTATTCTTATTATTCTCATCACATCACAAAACATAACTGAACTTATATACGAGTACCTATGTCGTGGCCATATCGTAGAATTGACCATTTCATGATTTGGTTGGCCATATCGTATTTCTGTTAAAATTGGGAGGGTCGCCTCGCTCCGCTCCGCTTCGCTTGACTCTCCAAATGTATTTACATGTAAACCTAACACGTTCCTCCTCGCTTCGCTCGTCGTCGCACCTATTTTTTACTTTTGGTGAAAGATTTTTGATTTCATACTTTACGATCTGCCCAACCAGATCATAAAATGGTCAATTCTACGATATGGTCACGACATATATACACGATTCTCTAATAAAAATAACCAAACATTCAATAAGCTGTTGACGTTGACGCCATGTTTGTTAAAGGACTGCTAGCGCTGTAGTGGCAAAAAAATGAACTAAACTTAAATGACGTGGTGGCTTTTGGTTGAGCCGTTTTCAAAGGGCTAGCTTTCGGGCAGCCAAAACGTTAAACGTTAAGGTATGCCTCTATTTAATAAAATACCTAGGCGCCCAATGAGGAGTCTGATTTAACCATCCGGCGGTGATATAATTGGTCGTGTAAAAAGTCTTTTCGTATTTTGTATGTATAAACTTCTAACAATAGTATATTTCGTGACGAGTATAAAATGGCGGATTTTCGTACCCGAGGAATCTAAGCTTTCGAAGCTAAAGTCGAAAGCTTACATTTCGAGGGTAAGAAAACCCATTTTTACTCGTTGCGAACGATAATTTTTCTACTACCTGATTTATGTATTAAAATATTAAATTTTTCTTTTCAAATTTAATGTATTTTATGACTTTGCAAAGTGCGATGCGGTTTTTACCTGTTTAGGGTTCCGTAGTCAACAACAAGGAACCCTTATAGTTTCGCCATGTCCGTCTGTCTGTCTCTCCGCGGCTTAGCTTAGAGATTATTAGTACTAGAAAGCTGTAATTTGGCATGGGTATACATATTTATCACGCCGATAAAGTGGTATAGTAAAATTTTGAAAAATATTTTTTTTGGGTACTTCCCCTACACGTAAAGTGGGGATGATTTTTTTTTATCGTCTATCCCCTAGTATAGGGTGTCGTTGAATAGGTAATTAAAAAGTATTGGGGGTGTGAAAAGATTATTTTTCGATCCAGGGTTCCCTTTGCGTAATATTAAGCTTAAAAGTGTTAATTTTTGATAGAGTCAAGTGTCTCCCCCCCTGCCAGCGAAACGGTTGTATTTGGAGACGTGAAAAAAATAACGGCAGTACATAACGAAATTAAAAGAAAAACTACCACTGCTAAGTAGGCTTTACAAGTTAACGAGTACAGATCGCGCCAAACTTTTAGTCCCCTCTAAACACGGGGCGATTCGCATCAGCAGGAACAAAATGTATGGGCCAAGAACGCTTGGGAAGAGCAACTTCCGAGCGTACTAGAAGTTTGGAGTGATCTGTATTATTATAGATAATGGTATGGAACTTATAGTTCTAGTTCTGTGTACGGAACCCTTCGTGCGCGAGTTCGACTCGCACTTGGCCGTTTTTTTTTTTCAGGATTCGGCCAGCGGCTTTTATTTTTGGCCAGTACCATTTTGCGCAAAAAAAGTGTCAGACTCGATATAATCGATTTATATCGATATAATCGATCGCAGGGAATTTCGATTGTAAAGACAAACTAAGGACGTCAAAAAGAACCTAATTTAGCATGAAATGAAGACAAACGTCAAAAAGAAACAAATTTTGCAATAAATGAAATTTCAATACGATATTCAAACTGACCTGATATGATAGTCAATCCGCAACGGGGCCCGGAAAGTTCGATTTTCAAAACTAATTTTGTGTATTAAATGGAACTTTTTCATAAAGGTAGTAGAAAAAATATCTTTGGCTGTACTATTTGTACTGGCTGGTTTTGATGACATTAAAAAGGTTAAATTTCAAAAAGAGAAACAAATTACAAAAATGTTGTTTCAAGCCAAAGATGTACTCTACCTCGCTCTGGTCATCCTGTTACGGATAAAATGGACGCCAGTTTTAAAAAAGTGGACCAAGATCTGCATAGCATGCAGTGGTTACGACATAGCTGAGAACTGGGATTTGACCACAAAACAGTTTGACTCATTTGAAAAAAGCTGGGTACACAAAAAGCTCAAAATTTGGGTGCTCGTTGGTTGGAAGGTATTTATGCATCCGCCATATAACCCTGACCTTGCATCTTCAGATTTCCACCTGTTTCGGTCTCTTCAGAATTCTTTAGGCATGGTTAATATCAAGAGAGGACTGCCAAAACTACTTGACGCGTTTTTTTGATTAGAAGTCCAAAAATTTCTACAGCATTGAGATCATGTATACCTACAAGATGGCAGAAAGTCATAGAACGAAATGGCACGTATTCACTATAATTAAAAGGAAATGAACTTTGAGAATAAATGTCTTGAGTTTTCCTATAAAATGCGAAGAAACTTTCCCCAATCTCATGCATATTATTGTCACGACATGAATCCCCGAGGGGGTGTCAGACATGTTTCCGAGTGTGGACAGTCTCTATTCATCGACGATTATTACACCCCAGCATGATAGGGAGTGCTCTGGACTCGAATGCACGCTTTTTAGGGCATGCGGTCCAGCAAGTGGTAAGTATAAAAACACTATGACCGTTTGACCGACAGGATTCTGATGGAAGTGAGAGAACTCTATTATATATTAAGTAGTCATGGTCAGCTTTTTGTGTCAGTTTCCTGTTGACACCTAAAATTAAATATTATTCCGTAGAATACTGAGTATTACTCTCTTTCACCGCCTATCACCTCCTTTCATCTCTTCTTTACTCCCTCTATCACCCCCCTCACGTGTCGCTTGGTGTGAATAAGTTCATATCCATCCTCACCTCCCAGCACGTATCTGTCGGAGTGGCAGAATGCGTTGCAGATGTCACTCCAGTTGACGTGGTCCACCCCCATCGTCTTGGAGCCGCAGTTGCAGAGCGGGTCACCTGGGGAACACAAGGGCTTAAACTCATTTGACTTGTATGTAAATGGCTGACGTTCCACATCAGCGTTGCTCGCATGGATCTTGTTTCTTTCAATCCTGGTCTAGCCGTTTGGTCTAGGCATTGATATATCAGCTCGTCAGTCAGTCAAGGAATTCATTTATATGTATAATTACGGTCGGAGTATTAATAATTAGAGGTAAATACTAATACGAACCTAGTTATTTGGTGAATGTGATTAAATTCGGTGGATTTTAAGTGGTTATTATTAGTGTTTTTTACGGTTTTGGTCAAAGTGATAAACGTGCGATGACGATTGATGTGAGGAGCGTGTAAGGTGTGTCTGCCGACACTCCCCGGGACCTTATGTCCTATGAAGATGTTAGAATTTCAGGCATACAGATTAGTTCTATGGACTCCAGTAATTTTTTTTTATTTGTTGGTTACTTGTGATCGTAAACCTGAAAACCGAACGAGGGGAAGCGGAAGAAGTGACGCGACCTCTGTAATTGTCAACAGAGAGCTAATTAACAACTTTAAACTCTGGCGTCTCGTATACATTACTGCCGCGATCTTGATTATTACCTTTTTTTTTACGAAAATAACCCTCGACGTGTAGAGGCAGTTTGCATGCCCCGTGGTCGTGGTCTATGGTAAAAAAGGTAAGAATGGAGATCCTGGTGGAACCACTTAAATATTGCAATGAGAAAGCAAATTTCTATAAAGAAAATTGAGAGGGGATCTTCCCTTTCTCCTCACTCTGTTCCCTATAATTGTTGAAGTTAACTTTCCATTAAAAAATCAAGGGTCGCCTCGGTACGGTCTTTCCAAATTAAAGCAACCTAACTCTCTTTTCCTCGCTTCGCTCGTCGTCACACCTGGTGATTCGCTTCTTTCTCCA
Source organism: Ypsolopha sequella (assembly GCA_934047225.1). Lineage (NCBI taxonomy): Eukaryota > Metazoa > Arthropoda > Insecta > Lepidoptera > Ypsolophidae > Ypsolopha > Ypsolopha sequella. Next base: position 15,994,125 of record OW204012.1, on the reverse strand, counting down.
ACCTCTAACGTAACCGTGATTCAAAATTAATGATTTTTACCACAGTGAAATTTATTAATAATTAATAACCGGTCAATGTGATAAAATTTGTTTTTAATTACCGGTAATTATTTGTAAAAATGTGTAGAACTGTGATCACCGAGACACCAACCCGGTTACACCGTGTGGTGTTCAGGCAAAATGAAATGTTCGACTTTTTTAGAACGGCTTAGAATTTTTTTATCGATTTTGGCACATTGTTCTAGTAACTACAGTGTCCAATCCAGCCCTTGGCATCTACATACCCAGGTTGTTGGCGCAGAGCGTGGGACAGACGGTAACGCGTGGCTCCCCGAAGTGCTCGCTCTCGTTATTGCTGGTCTCCTGCAGCGCCGACTTCAGCCCCACCGGCACCAGATCCTGGCAGGTAGCACCGCAGCTGTTCCCGCCTAGACCTGGAACACCTTGCTGTTATAGAGATAGCATAGCGGTGACCAAAAACCATTAAGTGCGTAGTTATTATAGGTGTTTGTGTTTGTTTTGTTTATCAGTGTGTTTTGAATGAATAATAATCCATCTCACGTTTAGATTAAATGGTACCAAAGGCCTCTTCAATGTTGGCTTCGGCCCCATGAATGCCTTTCAAACGACCGGGTCCCTATGGGCCCGTGACTGAAAAGTGTACCTACATAATAATAATAATAATAATGTTTATTTGCATAAAGAGAACTTAAGATTAGTACATTCAAAAGGATCTTACGGCTAGTGAACATTATTTTTTGCCTAAACTAAACTACAAAAGAAGCCTGTATTTTAGGAATGAATGAATGAATGAAATGCACCGATCCCAGCGTGGCTTGACCAGACTCGATTAACGAATTAACACAAGGATTTACACTACAGGAACCATTGCATATCCAGGAGTAGACCGGGGGTCGCTGTTCGTAATGTGAGGGAAGACCGTGCCTTTAGGATGTGGAAAGAAGAGAGTAGCGGATATGCATCCTAGAGTACGCCTTGGATTTGTGGAGAGACGGATATATAGGTATACACATACTAGTTAAATAAAAGAAACAACGGCCAAGTGAGAGTCAGACTCGCGTACCTGGGGTTCCGTATTGTAGATGATAAATTTAATTTAGTAATAATTTTTTTGTGAATTTCTCAACCGCTTTATTTTTCCTGTAATCTTTACGTAAACACATATTACCATGATTTTTTCATATTTTTCGGTCCACTAGTTTTGGAGATAAAAGGAAATACATTTTTTTATGGTTTTTCAAGGATTTCACGAATTAGATGCAATTAAATATAGCCAATCTAAAAAAAAAACTTTTATAAAGAAATTTCGTCGCGCTTGGTCAACGCTTCAGGTGACCGAAGGGCTGGAAGCTACTTTGCCCAAAGAATTAGTTTGGCGATTCAACGTGGCAACGCCGCCAGCCTTTTGGGCACCCTTCCTAACGACGGCAGCGATCTGGCCAGCATTTTCTATTTATTGTAATTATTTTAGGTTTACATTGTTAGATTTTTTTATTTTTAGGTCATCTTTAGTTAAGTTTTTAATTTTATTTAAGTTTTTAGGTAAGTTTTTCGCCAATCTAAATATTTTTACAATCAACTTTTTAATACCTACAATTGAATATCCATATTGTATTTTTATAAAATATTTTTTTTATATAATATTTCTCATTTGTGTTCAATTGTTTTTAATGGCTATAGTTGGCGGGCTATGATCTATAATCAAAATTTTTTTCATATTTTTAAGTCTACCAGTTTTGGAGATAAGGGGGGCATACATATTTTTGTGTTTTTTTTTATAGATTTCTCGAAACCAGTGCTAGTAAATATAGTAAAAGCATATATTTTTACAATGAGCTTTTTAATATCTACAATTTAATACCCATATTGTATTTTTAGGATAATATTTTTTGTTTTTATTACTTTTGTTTTGGAAATATCTTGAACCAATTCAAATTTTTCATATTATTTTTACACCGTAGTATGAATTATAATATATATAATCGGGTAGACCCGATTATATATATTATAATGTGTACGAAACGCGAGAGTTTAAAGTTATATATTGCAAACCGTGGTATGAAGGCAAATTAATGCTATTTTTGTGCCAAATTTCATGTCTTTATCTTTAACGGTGCTAAAGTTATGAGGCTGTGACATACGGACGGACCGACGGACGGACAACGGAGTCTCACCATAAAGGTTCCTTTTTACCTTTTAGGTACTACGGAACCCTAATAAGAGCCTCTAGGTTTTTAACGTGAACCATAAAAATTTATAAAATTAAATTTAATTTGTAATTTTTTTTCGTGAATTTCACAACCGCTTCATTTTTCCTGTAATCTTTACGTAAACACATATTATTATTACCATTCTTTTTTTCATATTTTTCGGTCCACCAGTTTTTGAGATAAGGGGGAACATACATCTTTTTATGGTTTTTCAAGAATTTCTCGAAACAAATGCAATTAAATATAGCCAAACCATACATTTTACAATTAACTTTCTAATATTTACAATTTGATACCTATATTGTATTAAAAAAAATATCGCTATAGTTTTACTGTAATTGGCTAGCTATGATCTATAATCGACATTTTTTTCCTATTTTTCGGTCTACCAGTTTTGGATATTAAGGGAGGGACATACATATTTTTGTGGTGTTTTAAATATTTCTCGAAACCAGTGCCAGTAAATATAGTAAAAGTATATCTATATTTTTCCAATCAGCTTTTTAATATCTACAATTGGATATCCGTAATTCCGTATTGTATTTTTAGGATAATATTTTTTATTTTTCTCACTTTTGTTTTGGACAAATTGCAATTTTAAATATTTTTTTTACAAATAAATTCTATTTTTAATCCAAATTTCATGTCTTAACGGTGCCAAAGTTATGAGGCTGTGCTGTGACATACGGACGGACGGACAACGCAGTCTCACCATAAAGGTTTCTTTGTACCTTTTAGGTACCATGGAACCCTAAAAATACTCGGATTGTGTTTGTATTATGAAACTGTTCCAAAAAAATTGTGATTTTTTTGAGAATTTATTCCTTAGATACATTAATTGTATTGTTGTTCATAAATGTAGATTAGTACTAAGGTACTAAGTAAATAAAAATAAGTTTTGATTATTTTTTGTTTTATACTTACAACAGGTAACTAGGTTCATTAAATAGAATAAGGACTTAAATACGTAACATTATAAAATGAAAGTAATTGTCAGAAAAACTTCATATTTTCCCGTCAAATTAAAGAAAAATCAAATCTTGAGTATCAAAGTTGATAACATAAGGCGACTTTGCATGATATAGTCAAATTTATACTGGAGACCCAGTTAGTGGTCAGGACCAAGGTTCAATGACCTTTTTTGCAAAATACGATAAATATTTACTTATTTATGGTCCTATAGGTACTTGAACGACCTCAAGTCAATTAGTAGATACGGATTCTTTAGTATGAATTTTTGAAATACACGAGGATGGAAGAAACATTTTCTAAAAACAGCATAACTAAAGTAGGCCGAGTGATGGCACTTATGACAGCTGCATTTAGTGATGAGGTACATTTCAAATTTCGGTTAAAAATAAAAATCTAGTGTGAGTTTACTCAACATTAGACACGTCATTCAACAATCAACATAATGATACAAAAGGAAAAAAAAAAACCAGTGGCGTAGCTATCGGAGGGCTATGCGGTGTAGTGCCCCGTGGCCCCCAAGAGATGTTTAAATATCTAAATCGAAAAAAGTATTTTACTATCATTTATTTTCGTTTAGTTTAACTTCGTCATTGTTTTGTTTTTAATTAATTATTATTGCGTAACTTGGCGACCTCAAACCACGACCAGACCACGACCTATAAAAAATGAGAAACTTAAAAAAAAAAACTTTGTTTCTATACGAATTCTATTGCACAATAAAGTAACATTCAAATCGAAAAATAATAACCGAAACAAGTAGTACATCACTATCAACAATGAAGTATTACATTTTTTAATTCACACTTGCTTATATATAATTACGATACTTTGTAGGCATTTAAACGTCATAGGCGCCATCACTCAGTGGCTCTACTGTATTGAACCCATCACGCAAATTGAATTGCTTCCGTAACAGTTTGAACTTACTTGCTTTTTTCGTGAACACATATATACACATCGCTTGTAAACATCAACACAAATAGTTAAAACACCAATATAACCTCACAGTTTCACCACAAAAATCACAGAAGACCTCTACTCACACAAACTTGACTGTTCAACAAAACCCCTTTGCCGTAAAAAAAAACAAACAAACGCGCAACGGATACAAACATAAACAACCAAACAGAAAAAAAAAACCTGCGGAGCACAGGTCCGAACACAAGTTGCTCCTGGCCGGCACTGAGGGAGCCCACTCCTTTGGTCCTTTTCTAAACTGAGCCAAATATATCCTATTCAACTCTCCGCCGTCGTATTTCAGCTGCAAAACCACCTCAGGTGTCTCCATCTGTCTTCCTCCCTCGCTAATTTCCTGCAACTCTATTGGCTGGCTGTTGGCCACGCTCGATTGTGATTGGTTGAGCTCATCCGCGCACGCCGCAACCCTCAGGATGATAACGCCCACTAGAAGGGTGATCGTTGAGGTTATCCTTGTCTTCATCTGTGAAAATCCTTACTTTAAGATAATTGACAAAGTTGAGACGACGACACGTATGTAGTAAAAACCGGTCAAGTGCGAGTAGGATTCGCGCCTTGAGGGTTCCGTTGCAATCTACTAAATTAGTAAAGTCCGAATAAAAACTAAATGAAAGTATCAAACTAAATATAATCACCGAAAAAATATAATTATTCCTTCCATAATTTATAAATGTTCCATAAATAATCGTTAAATGTTTGTGTTTGTTGTATAATTACAAATGCAACAAATAACTACATCACGTAGTTTAAAATACATATATATACAGAAATTCCAAATTCTGATCTAGTTTTGACCCCGTAACAAAAATGGTCTAAAGCTGACAACTTTGACGGACCCAAAAATATATTTGTACTCTATTCAAAATGAGTTGAAAGGGGTAATAGTTATTAGTGCAACAAGAGAGCGAATATATTTTTTTTTGTTACGAGTGCCGAGTTTGAATCTCGAGTAAGCGAAGGATTCGAGTGATTCTAAGTTATAGGTAGTCCTGACTTGGTAAGGGATTCAAAGGCTTTAGAAACAAAATCAATTTGCTCTCGTGTGACACATACCTACATCTTTTCAACTCACTAAAGAAAACACAAGATGTAAGGACACTATCTTTTCGAAAGAACTTATAAGAATGCAATGGTTTTTTTCTTTAAATAATACACCATATAAACATATTGCACATAAAATAAAATGAAAGGAATGTTAATTGAATCCCAAAAGCCGTGAAAAATCGGAAAATCTTTGATAAACCGGTCAAAAACGCAAAACACAACCATTTTACTCTATGTAGGTATCCGTTTCCGGTAGAAGTTCATTTGAACAGACCACTGACCTCAAGCAATACAATACATGGACATGTTTTGCCACACAAGATGACAGTTCTTTTTTGTGCCGATTCAAAGCGGGAACTAAAATTGACACATGTTATAGTAGATAACGTCATTTTCTCATCTTTATCATTAGTTCCGAGTACGTTCACGTGACTCACTGCAGCGATCAGCGCCAAAATGTTAATAATCAAATTTCATCATTATCTGGTCGTCAATTCCGTTGGAAGTTTTTTGTAAAATCTTATACCATCTCCTACGAAAGAGTTACCTACTTTGACAAGTCTGATTTTTGGTAAAGCCAGTTCATGTTCATTTCTGGTTTCTTTATAGGGTTTCTCACCAAGCCTTTGGAAAGACTCAATATTTGTGACATATCTAAGAACTAGGTCAATAAATTCACAAGGAACCGTTAATATATTAATTTCTTTGAATTTTTCTCTAAATGAATCCCGGTGCTTCATATTATAAATAGCCCGAATTGCTCTCTTCTGCAAAACAAAGACTACGTCTATATCCGTGACTCTGCCCCGCAGCAGCATGCCGCATGACTTAATGATGTGAAAGTAACTAAAATAGACTAAGCCGCAGCGATGGACTGTACAACGGGTTGCGGCGATGGATGTGTGTTAAACGATCATTTTTTTACCTGTCAAAATGACAATAGGAGCCACAACTTAATTTGTTCCGGCAGCGAAGACTGTGAATATATAGGTAAGCCATTTTAGTTTTTCCCACCGGAAAAGATAAGTTTAGAATCGGAAATTATTTACGATGCTTGTCAAAGTCATGCGAAACGGTCGTTTATAAATAACATTATAACTCTTTGCAATGTTATCTAGAAGTCGGCGTATTTCCTACGATATAGCAACATAAAAACCAATATAAGAACGCCTACTTCTAGATAACATAACGTTTCAGGAAGCAAGCACGTACCCAGCTTCGTTGGTCGGGGGGGGTCCGTCAAGGCAAATGATAAAAGAAATAGCAAATCGGATCTCACATATTTATTAAATATCTTTAAAAAATTATAAGATAATGTTACAGCATTTCAGTGGATGATATAATGTTATATTGTGACTTATATTCTGTAAGTTACAGCGTTAAATTTAATCGTCTTGGTTTTAAGGACATTTCGTTTAATACATCATCCACTGAAATGGTCTGATTTGAATGGACTGACATCAAGGCCAACCCAGTTAAACGTTCATTCCCCATTTTATTGCGTAAATATGTTTTTACTCTTTTCAATGTTGAAAATGATCTCTCAACGCTTGCGGTAGAAACAGGAAGCGACGCTAACAGCTTTAGTAGCGTATGCATATGAGGATAAAATGCAGCATCGCACTTAGCTAAAACTTCTATAGCTTCTCTTTCCATTGAAGTTTGATCTGCATTTTTCCATTTTTCAGCCCATAAGTGATATTCAGTCTCCAATGTGACCTCAGACACATCATTTAAATAAGGAAGTAGATTTGACAGATTTTGCGCATTCTCAACACATATTTTATGTGGCAATAACATTTCCAGCGTTGTCAAAATTTGTACAATGCTGCCTTCAAACCGACTTTTCAGGCTTCCAAGAAGATCATCTATACACGGAATGAAAATACTTCTTTTAAAATATTCCATCGGTGAATCCGCTGGATAATTTTCTCTGTGTACTTGTCTGCCAGTTACTCGTGGAATTGTGATAGATTCAATGCCAAACAGAGCACTGGAAAGATTTTCAGCTTTTCTGAATATCTTTCTAAATTCTTCGTCTAAGATGTTGCTTCGTAAGTTCTGGACCTGATGTATGACATCTTTTGCAAAAGTTAATGCTGAGCTTAGGTCATGCTTAGGACTTTGTAAGTACTGAGACAACGTCAATGTATAACTCAGTAATTTCTCACATACCAAAACAGATATCAAGAATGCTGGATTTTTCATTGCTGATACCAATTGTTCCGCTTTAGCTGCAATCTGTCTTCCTGTTGCCGAGACATCAAAGAGACTAATAACAATAGGTTCAATTAGCTCAACAAAAACGATAATGGCGTTATGACGCTCCACAAATCTCGTTTCACAAACACCAATCAATCGTGTCCTTTTTGTCTCTGGCACTAATGCCTGAATGTGACTTTTCAGTATATGACCATTTGACGAATTATTTCGGAATAAATTGCAAATGTCCTTTACGGTTTGTAGGCAGTTTTTAACACAAGGTGTTGTCATACCTGCACTAAGTGCAAGATTCAAACGATGATTGGCACAATGAACATAAATTGCTTTAGGGTATCTTTCTTGGATTCGTGCTTGTACGCCTTTGAACATACCACTGAAAGATCCGGCACCATCATAACCTTGCCCAATTAGTTTTTCTAAATTTAAGCCAAGTTCTCCGCATATTTTTAGCATCATATTTGTAATCGCATCACCTGTCATTTCCGTTAGTGGTATATAACATAAAAAATCATCTTTGATTACCACTTTCTTGTTCTTGATATCAACATATCGCACACAAAAAGAAAATTGTTCGATTCCTGATACGTCTAAAGTTTCGTCTGCAAGGATACTGAAAAACCCTGATTCGTTTACATCTTTAACAATTTTTGTTTGAATTATTTTACCGCAGATATCAATAATTTCGTTGACAATTTTAGGACTTGTATATAGTGAATTTTTTTTTGCATTTTCCAAATGTTCTTTGAGTTTGTTGTCACCTGATTCCACTCTTAATCTTAGTAAAGCTCTGAATTTTCCATCTCGACAACTTTGGGCATCTAACGTTTTGGAAAGATCAGAACTCTCATCATCACCACGAAGTGCGATTTCATTTTGTCCGCAAAATATTACTGTTTTTATTATCGGTTTAATAGCCTCTCTATTTTCTAAAATTTGCTTTTTTCGGTTAGAATCGAGTTGACTGATAACAGAAAGTGTCGAATCAGCTTGTTGAGCTAAAAAATTATTTGCTAATGTTATTGCTTCCTTATGATAGGCAGATTTTTCGTGATCACGGAATTTCTCCACTGCGTGCTTCCATTTAACGAACGGATTATCAACTAAAACACCAATTTTTTGATGTTGGCCCTTTCCAACGAAATCTTTGCCGAATGAGACACAATATTTGCAAAACGCACCATCAAAGTGTTTTGAATATAATAACCATTTCCATTTTTCAGTCCAATTGCTTTGAAATTTTAACATTTTTCCACCAACATTCTTAGCGGGGAATTTAAAATCTTTTTCTGGATTAGTGAGTCCAAGAATAGTCGTTTTCACCGCGTCTGGTACGATTTTGTTAGACGATTCATTTAATGTTAAAATATGATATCCAATATCGTGTTTATTTGGGACTTCCAGCGCAGTAACTGTTTCATTGAAACAAGTATTAGATAAGTCAGAAGTTGATGGGTGACTTGGTCCCGGTTCATTCTGTAGCGAAGCCAAATAATCAGTTGTCGGTAGAGATATACTGTCTTGTTTTGCAATATTTGATATTGATAATGATGGTGTTTCAGATTTGTTGATATTTTCCTCAAGTTTAGCAACTTTCGGCTTGAAAAAGTCGCTTATTTTAGAAATGCGTTTCATTTTTATGGAAAGTATCTTTTCGTCATTGAATGTAGGTACCCGTTAGATTCTGTAGACAATTATAAAAGAATTAGTATACAAATACTTATCAAAAAAATTTGTAAACGCGCAGCCAAAAAATAAAAAGATCGCAAAACCTAAAATGCAATATTTAACTACTAAGTGGCCTGCGCGGTGTGGTGGTCGGAAAAATCCAATCGCCGCGCAGCACCGCGCTGCTTTAAGAGTGGTTTGACCTTAAATTCACAGATAACTAGAAAACAGTACCTTGAGTGATCAATTAACTTAGTGAAATTTCTATTCTTTTTCATAAGTTTTAAATTTTTTGCTACATTTTTGTCTTTGATATTTTTACTTTCACATACAAATAAACATTGCGTAATTAGATTAAGGTTAAAAATGCAACAATTTAAAAGTCTACCAAATAAAATAAACTTGTCCACCAAAAAAGGAATTTATTAAAAAGGCTCACCAAAACGGATGAAAATACGGATTTGGAGAGCATTTATCCTTTTTTTGGTGAGCACTTTAATTTTAGGTTAGGTTTTGTTTGGTGAGAAATTAAACTTAAGCCAAAAATATATACTTATACTTAGTAAAAAACCACCTAATCAGCTAGTTACCGTCGTCGTCGTCGGTCAACGTGGACCGTGGTGGATCAGCAGCCGAACGCGATGCGATGACACAAGCACACACGAACAATGCGTCGGGTGAACTGCTGACCACTGGTTATTTTCGGTGTCGCTCGGACCAACCAGCCCGGCACGGCGTGGCGCGAGGAGGGGAGCGAGACGGGGCGGGCGGGACGCGGGATGCAGGCGGGGGTGTAAAGTTTGGTAGGCGGCCGCCGCCGGAGCGCGCGGAAACAACTCCCTGCTTTGATATTATCGCAATCAATGTATTCTATGCGACATTCGTCATGACGCCCGACCACCACCTGTACCCGCCTGCCCCGCAGATCGGAATATTTGTTTTTAAGAATTTATTTTGACATTAGAAATGTTTTTCGGGGGGGGTCCGGACCCCTAGGACCCCCCCCTTGGGTACGTCCTTGTCAGGAAGAAAGAAGTCGGCAAAAGTGTTGCTTCGGTACAATCGGTCTTTATAGAATTATTATTAACTTTTTAGTGAATGACTGCTGTTACTATTGAAGTCGGTTACTATTTTTTTGTTAAAAGTTTATTTTATGATTTTATACTATTTACCCCCTTAAAAACGAAATTTTTTTTTTCCCATAATTCTGGACCACTTCTCTACCATATAGGTATCCCACTTTCATTTAAAAAGAAAAAATCATGCATTTAAGGGTTAAACGCTACAATTGTGTTGCAGTTGCACAAATCTGACCCCTTCCCTTGAGTTATAGATAAATAGACAAAATGACAAAATTGAATGCATCCATTGTGAATCTGAAACCTTTCGAAGGTTCTATTTGCGTGAAGGAGGCAACTATATGATCAGTGCATGTACGAAAGAGAAGGAAATCATCCGGTATTGATCGGCTGTCGTTATGTATTTCAGAACCAACACAAGCGAAACTAGACTTAATATGAAGGCGATTAACGTAACTTTTGAGTAAACATCGATATGGTTTGTCAACGATATTATCGTTGTGGTTTGTACATAAAATCGGTATATATGTAACTCAAGTGTTTAAAAAGCAGCAGGTTGCGTCAGATATACAACCGTAAATTATTTAAGTGGATACTTCTTATGCCGCCTCTTTAAGCTACTGGATGTGCTCCATATCACAGACATTCGAATCTGTTAAATGCGCATTTTATAAATAATAACCCATCAAAAACATTTCATGTAAACTAGGTCGCCAAGACTCACAAGCTCATAACGCTTTCACTGTTAAAAAGTTATCAGATCTCATGTAGAGCCAAGTCTCTCCAAGGCCTAACTCTACAAGCTCTAAATCTACAAACCCTACATCTTGGTCAAAAAGTATGACTATGCTATCAAAAAAAAAAAATGTGTATTCGTTATAACAAGTTACAAAACTACACACTTATAATTGGTACAAATTATATAATTTAGATTATCAGGGAGTAACGGTGGAAGTCATGGTAGGTGGTAAGCCTGAGTAATGGCCTCCAGCGCCTTTCCGCGGGCCACGTTACATTTTTGTGATGAAAACAAAATAAAAATTTAGAATACAAAAAACTAATAACTAAAGTCTAAAATTAAATCATATAGATTACAGTTTAGAAGTAAACAGTGTAACAAAATCAAAATCCTACATGTACTCATGTATTTATCTAAACTTAAACAAAACAAAAATTAAATTTTATCATGGTTATATTAGGAGTAATGAAATGGTGAAGTAAGGATAAAAAAGAAAATTAAAATTAATATATAAAAATAGTCTGTAAATCTCTGAAAAGCATAGTGAGTGAGCTGTTTTATCATTATCATAGTTCTGATCAGGCAGGTTTTTGTTGTAGTTTAACAAGTATAGCGAGTCATGGGATATATTCTAATATTCTGTTTAGTTTGTTGTAAAACAAAGGGTCCTAAGAATTTAAAGTGTCTTAGAGCAAAGGTAGTTCTGCATTTATCTATATTTGCTATCAGTCCAGTAAATGAAAGAGTCAAGGTCGACTTAAAGATACACTAGTAAAATGACTTCGAAATATTAGTATTGTCATATTATTGACACTCCCCCCCTACCGGAAGAACATATTTCTTTTTAATTCTCCAGTATAATAAGACAACTGATCTCACTAATATGGCCCATTTAAAAATATACAGGGTGGAAAAAATTTAAGGGCCCTGGAGGGGAACTACCTTAAATCCTTTAGTTAGCTCATTTTACTGAAAGGAAACATTCCTTTATTTTTTAAAAGAAACTAAACTGCATTCAAAGATATTATGAAATCCGCTTGTCTCACCCGGGAATCGAACCAAATAAAAATTAAAAAAATAAACCCTCGCTATTTTATTATACGAATCGGTAGGATGATTGTTCAGGATAAATAAACATTTGGTTTTACACTCACCAGTTGTACGTGATACCCATGAAATTAAATATTTATTACAAGTTCTTTATTACAATACCTAGTACTGTTCACTTGTAACAAGTAAATGACACGTTATAATTTTCTTATCTCTCTTACATCCAAAGACATCGTATGAAGTACAAGCTTGCTAATGTTATACCAATATATAACATTATATGTTATATAATGTTATATATAAGAAAATCGTTAAATGGTAATAATAAATCTATGCACAGCACAATTCCTTCTTGCACTAGGCGTACTGACGAAAAGTTTAAAAAGGGAACGTATTTTTTTTTGCAACGCGGAGCAACAAATTTGAAGTTAGAACGATAAGTTTCAATATTTTTAAAATCGATAAAAGTATTCGTTCGAATTTGAAATTTTGTTTTGTTTTGGTTTCATTCCGTGCTGTCATTGTGTAATAATGGCGTATCATTATTACTTTACAAGTGAACAGTACTAGGTATTGTTAATAAAGGACTTGTAATAAATATTCAATTTCATGGGTATTTCGTACAACAGATGAGTGTAAGACCAAATGTTTATTAGACAAATTGTATCCTGAAAAATCGTATAGTAAAATAGCGAGGGTTTATTTTTTTTATTTTTAGTTGGTTCAGTTCCCGGGTGAGACAAGCAAATTTTAGAAGATCTTTGAATGCAGTTTTGTTTCTTTTAAAAAATAAAGGAATGTTTCCTTTCAGTAAAATGAGCTAACTAAAGGATTTAAGGTAGTTCCCCTCCAGGGCCCTTAAATTTTTTCCACCCTGTATATTTTTCAGGGATTCTATTCTTTAATTTTTAGTATTTACTGATATAGGTATCCCAATTTTTACCCAGTTTATTAATTAATTCAACCTGCTCCATTCCATACACACCGTGATACATACAAAATAAAGATTCTTAGATGAGGTCTGCAGTCATGTTTTTGGCTCCTTGTTTGGTTTGTTAGGTTGCCAACAATTTGACTTGCGTAACCTTTTAAAAATTTGTTAGTTGAAAATATTATAAAACGCGGTTTTATAAGTACAAAGCGACGCCAGGCTAACATTAGAATGATGTGCGCCTCGTAAAAGTAAAGTGATATCGCGATGTAGCATCGTTCAGCGCCATCTAGTTTTGATTTTCCGAACTTTTAATACTAGACTTTTTGTATATTGAAACAAAATATAACAGATTCTTAAGGTTTATATTAATAAGTTATAATAAATATTACAGTTCTTGTATAGAAAGCCTTTAGGTGTACATCAACAACATTTCATTAACTAGTACTCTAAAATGTCTATATGTATATAAGGTTAAATAATATTAGTTGGCGAAACTCAAAACATAGGTAGTACTAGTCTATATGAAAAACTGTTTGTATGGGAGCTAAGCGAAATTCGTAACTTTTTTTCTCTTCCTCCCATACAAATTGCCCCGATCAGCTGACTGGTCCAGTATGGAAAGGTGAAAACAAATTTTACGAATTTCGCTAGCAACAAACAGTTGTTCATATAGACTAGTACTACCTATGTTTTGAGTTTCGCCCAAGGGCGTAGCCAGGATTTTGTACAGGGGGGGGCAGGTTGAGAAAATCATAGAGAAACTGAATTTATGTTTTCATACATTAGGTATAAAGGTGAAAGTTTGTGAGTGATGTGTGTGGACGGATGCATGTTTGTTACCTCTTTCAAGCAAAAGCTACTGAACACATTACGATGAAATTTGGTATGTAGGTAGCTGAAGACTCAGAATAACACATACATAGATAGGGGTAGGGTAGGTGTAGGGTAGGTTTAGTTTAGTTAGGGTAGGTGTAAGATTGATTACTGGGCAGGACGACGTCCGCCGGGTCAGCAAGTGTAACAATAAAAAAACGAATTTTAACCAGAAACAGAATAGTTTTAATTACTTAAACAGTAACTTGCGTGGTTGTTCACAAAATCTATTTAAAACTTTTTCAATAACTTCGCCTTTCTTTCCTTCTACCATTTTCCTATGTACGCTTAACATACATAGGCCGTTCAGACGATTTTCTGACATTGTAGACCGCAACCACGTTTTTACTCGCCGTAAGGTGGAAAAAGACCGTTCTATATTGGCCGTGGTGCATGGTTGCGCCAGTAAAATAAGTATGGCCCTCTTTGTGGCGGGGAAGAAAGTATTTGCCTCTTTAAGCGTGTCGGTAAAATCCATTTTCTCTAACTCTTCATTTGGAATCCCCTTGTCTTTCCACAATTTATACCACAATTCTGCTTCAGGCTCGATAGTAGCGAGCTCGTAAAAATTGGTGAATGCTTTGCAATTCTCTTGGAAATCACTGAGGGTCATTGATAACATTGTGTTTGGGTGCAATGACATTAGGCTGAAGGCTGGCAGATGCTCATTCGAAAAGCGTTGATCGAGTGCGGAAATTAAGGAATCTAAATAGGGTATTATAATGGATCTTTTCCAATAGTCTGAAGAGCTCTGTGCCGGGTGATTGGACCGATGTTGTTGCCGAGACGCAATGCGTGGGACTTGTAAGTCGGTACCAAGGGCAGATGCAGTTCCTTGAGAAGTTTCAATTATATTTTCACTTTCTGTGTCTACGTTTTGACGGTGATCTTTTACTAGAGAAATAATTCTCTTAATATGGTTCGTACATGTATGCATATCAATAGATTTCGACTGAAGTGCGTTAGCAACAGGTTCCAGTATTGCAGAATATTTGGCTATCAGTGTCACACATATGATGAATACTGATTTCGTTGCAGCACAATGTAATTGATAAGCATTTTTTCTGGCTGCAGCATTTCCGTCTTTAGATATGTTCTCGAGTCCATGAATGATCTCCTCAAAATGCTTGTAAAACATGGCCACACTTTTATATTTGTGAGACCAGCGGGTCTCGCATAACGCCGGAATATTAGGTACGTATTTTCTACGTAAAGCAGATTCTCGAAAAAAATTTATTATGTCTTTGATTGTTCCGATGGTGTTACGAATTTCTGGAACTTGGTTCAAGTCATTTATTACCAAATTAAGCCTATGGCTAGCGCAATGAAAGTATAAGGCTTTTTTATATTTATCTCTAATTTTTTTTTGTACGCCGCTAATACTCCCCGCCATAGTCGAACAGCCATCGTAGCCTTGGCCTACGCACTTATTGGATTCTAGTCCGGCGCTTTCTAAGAATTTATCAATTTTTGTCGCAATTGTATTAGCATCCATGGCCTCTAATTCTACAAATCCTAGAAATTCTTCACGTATTATATTTTGATCTTCGTCAAAAAAACGGATTCCGATAGATAGTTGTTCTTTACCCGCTATATCACATGACTCATCTGCCATGACACTATACGCATAAGCTTTCTTTGCTTCCTGTATAATTTCATTCTTTACGACCAAACCGCACAATTCAATAATTTCGTTTTGTATCTGTGGGGAAGTATACATAGCATTTTTTTTGCCATGTTCTAAATGCTGCTTTAAATCTTGATCACCAGATTCAATTTTTAGATTTAGAAGGTCTTCAAGAATGCCTTCATGATTCTGTTTACCCCTCAAAGGTAAATCGTGAGTGCCACAAAAAATTACTGAAGAAATTATAGATGCCAGTATCTTTTTATTTGTCTCAATTTCTTTCTGATGAGCAGTATTCATCATTATATCCACAGGCATTTTCTCCGACAAATGTTTTGCATCGGTAACTGCTGATTTATGATATTGTGATGAGACATGCTTAACGCAGTATTCATGAATATATTTGAAACGGCAAAGAGGTCGAATTACGAATGAGCCCAAAACTCCAACAACTGTCTTTGGAGGGAATAGTACGCAATATAAACACAGCGCACCTTTAAGATGTTTCGAATAAACAAGCCAGGGCGAATAAGTTTGCAACCAACTATGATTGAATTTTCGCTGCAGATCAGCAGCTTTGGCATCCTTAGAAAAGTCATAATTTTCAGGGGGCACCCAACAACGTTTAAGCATATCCAATTTTTGACTTGTGGTCATCAAAGAAGTTCGCCCTACCCATTTGCCTAAATCGTTATCACAAACGAATTCATCTGCAGCCACTTCAGGTGTATTTTGAACTCTAAAAGATCCAGCTTGAGCCAGCGCCAGCGAACTTTCTTCCTTTTTCTCGTCATCACTACTTTCACTACTAGTTTCTGCTTTTTTTCTTTTTAAAGTCCCTTAAACAAAAATTCACGCGTTTTTAAATAAATATAAATATCATATCGTTATTAATCTAAAATTAACTGTGATAATAAAAAATACCTTACCTTTGAAAAACTTTCTTATATCCATTTTTTCACCCACCCAAACACCAGCGAAGCGACAGCGAAAAAACAAATTAAATTACAACAAAAATCTCGATTCACGACTTCGAATTGCACGATAATTACGAACAGACGTTATAAGAGGACCACCGAGACAAGATTGAATACAAAATCTGTGTACAAAATATTGTTTGTTGTTACGCGCACGCGCGCTGTGCATCAGCTGCCTCCCCTCTCACCCCGTACCCGCAACCCGCTCCGGCTCGACGGCGCGGCGCGTGCGGCCGGCGATGGCGCGGCGCGGCAGGAACGAACGTCTGTCTACCGAGCTACTAAACTCAACTAAACTATAGAATAACACTAAACTGTGCTAGCGAGGCGAAAGATAACAATATTACCATAATTATGAGTATGACATAGCTTAGCTCAGTAAATTTCTATAAAGAGGTGAAATAAAATTCGCTCAGTTCGCCAGCCCGCCCGCCTGCTAGAGGGGGGCAGCTGCCCCCCCCTGCCTCCCCCTCGCTACGCCCATTTCGCCAACTAATATTATTTAACCTTATATGTGTATGGTGGACTCAATCATAAGCTATGCTCTCAACTGCTATGGACTAACATTCAAAACAAATATAGATAAATTAGAAAAACTTCAAATTAGGTTCCTAAAGCTCCTTGTGTCTAATAAAACCAAAAGTAAATGCAAATATGACTACAGATAATTATTTAAAACATGCAAAATTCTACCAATCAGCTTAAAACATTAATTATTAATATTAGTAAATCAGCATGGTAGACAGGAGCATAACTTATCTCTTGTAAACCATAGATTATCTTGTAAACCATAGAACCAAGCGCGGGGAAATATAATGTACCAAGAGTGCGTAATTATTATAGCGATAGAACTTTAAATATAATGTACCAAGAGTGCGTAATTATTATAGCGATAGAACTTTAAATATAATGTACCAAGAGTGCGTAATTATTATAGCGATAGAACTTTAAATATAATGTACCAAGAGTGCGTAATTATTATAGCGATAGAACTTTAAATATAATGTACCAAGAGTGCGTAATTATTATAGCGATAGAACTTTAAATATAATGTACCAAGAGTGCGTAATTATTATAGCGATAGAACTTTAAATATAATGTACCAAGAGTGCGTAATTATTATAGCGATAGAACTTTAAATATAATGTACCAAGAGTGCGTAATTATTATAGCGATAGAACTTTAAAAAAGCGTATCCTATACATTCTAAATAGCCTGCCCATTAATATTAGACAGGAGTCCAACAAACAAACTATAAAAAAACTGTTATTGAATCATCTCCTCAATACTATGTAACTTTTAGTATAATTATAGCTGGTGCGGTCGGCCGCGCGTCTGCGGATACGCACGCCATTTCATTTATTTATTCATAAACAATTTTTACATTGTATTTGAAATTACAGTATTAGAAATTTTTAAATGTTATACTTAAAACCTAAAAACAAAAATTAAACGTTAATAAGACAAACAAAGGATATTAGCAAATAAAAATCAATAAACATGTCACATATTCTGAAGTCAATCACAACTTAAGCTACCTATTCACATATTCCTCAGCTGAGTAAAAGCAGTTTGTCAGCAGATACTACCCAATACTCATAGCTTAGCAATGGCACGTAAAGTGGTAGCGGAGGCGTGGCCGCTTATGTTCGGCTGATCGTACTAATTACTTTTATTTAATTAGGTACTAATTTAATTACATTGTATCAAAAACTCACGGATCCCACAATCAAATTGTATATACATGCAATTTTGTGGGTCATGTTTAGTGTTAAGAAAATCTACCTTTTTTGATAAATAAAAATATTAATTAATTTTAGGAAATTATTCTCGGGTATAAGAAACAGCATGAAAATATTATTCACAATCAATCGGTTTTTAGATTAAAATTAAGGTAAATTGGTTATTTGTTTAAACCACTAATGGTATTTTATGGTTCT
Source organism: Ypsolopha sequella (assembly GCA_934047225.1). Lineage (NCBI taxonomy): Eukaryota > Metazoa > Arthropoda > Insecta > Lepidoptera > Ypsolophidae > Ypsolopha > Ypsolopha sequella. Next base: position 15,975,793 of record OW204012.1, on the reverse strand, counting down.
TGCACTAAAATACAAAGAAAATAAAGAAAAAGGTTTCTTTTGGCTAACAAGGGGGCGCAGGCTGACTTTCGCACCGCAGCGCCGGACGGCACTGCCTATAGCACTCAAGGATAATATAGCTTCCGAGTTAGTCATAGGGCTTAGGAAAAAAAGCTGCGTTTTAGGCAGAAAGCAAGCCGCTTTGTCCAGTAATACTAAGGACCAATATGAATGATTTCATCCGAGGAAATGAAAATTTCATTCACTAGAATTCAAGATGGCGGACCTTTTCCAACATGGCGGCTGCATAATTTAAAAAATTTATAGAATCAAAACGGCTTCACCGATTTTAATGATTAGGGTGTCAATCAATTTGTATTGACATATTGAATAATTAAAAAAATATACCGTATAAAAAATTAAAGATGGTAGCTGAATATTAATAAAATTATGAAATTTTCTAAATATTTTTTTCATTCTTATGATAATAAAAACTAAATTTTCTAGGATATGGTCACATGTTTTTATAATTTAATAAATTATGATAATATTATCTACAAAACAAAAAAAAAATCTTGAAAATCCGATGAGTAGTTTTTAAACTATACGCATTTCAAAAGAACCGCGCGGTTTCGAATGTCATCACTGCACGTGATGTGATGCATCATAAAATGAAAACGAGTGCACCAATTTCAGTAATTTATACATCAGATGATTTGTATTTATATCCTGTAATTTATAAAGTCTTGTAAAAACCGGCCAAGTGCGAGTTGGACTCGCGCACAAAAGGTTTCGTACCAAGTACACAACTGTTTATTTGTTTTGGTCACAAGGTACTAATTTCATTATGAATTGGTGTTTTCAATATTTTTTTGATTTCCTACAATAGGTATGATTTCTCATAATAATAACATACAAGAATTTGAATTCTAGTGAATGAAATTTTCATTTCCTCGGATGAAATCATTCATATTGGTCCTTAGTATTACTGGACAAAGCGGCTTGCTTTCTGCCTAAAATGCAGCTTTTGATACCAATATTGCCGTAAGCCCTTAGAATATAGTGAAAGAATTTTTATTAGAAAGTATGCTCGCCTCTTAATCTTGAGATCTAGGTTCGATCCCCAGTCAGGCATGCACCAATGAGTTTTTTGGAATTTATGTGCATAGTGTTTGATCTTACTTACCACTTGCTACACGGTGAAGCAAATATCGTAAGAAAACCTGCATGGCCTAAAAAGCGTGTATTTTGTGCCCGAAGTACGGCGATAGTACCTACACCATTTAGTGGGCTTGGGACGTAATAATCGTCAGTAGAAAGCGATTGTACCAAGTATGGACTGTGACTTGCATTTCACAGTTCACACTCGGAACACCTCTGTCACCACCTCGGGGATTCATGTCGTGACGATATATATATATTATATTTTCAAAATCGGATGAGTAGTTCCGTAGATTAGTACATAGAAACTAACAAACAATTCCTATTTATATATCGCTGCAGATTGTTGACCCTTTAGTGTTATCATTGAATGTGCTATCAATATTAATATCAATTAAATTAATTCATAGGTAAATTATAACAAAATGATAAAAAAATAATAACAACTTCAAATGACCTTCACATTGTGTAACTTTTATTTATTAAAAACTAGCTGACCCGGCGAACTTCGTTCCGCCAAACAGTCTAATAATATCGTGTTAACTTTAGTTAAACTTATTTTAGGATTTCATTAAGGTAATAACATTATTACAACTTTTTTGCAAATACAGAAATGTTTTATTGCTTGCCATTGCGAAAGAAGAATGGCAGAGACCCATGTAGTTTCAGTACCGTTGTTAGGCTTAGCGTAGGGTATTGAATATATGCAGAAATAATAGTTCTTGGAATAACTAAGCTATTTTTAAAACTTGGGGTTTAGATGTTATTTAATGATATCAGAACGCTACATAAATAGGTTTCTTTTATATGCGTAGTTTTGTCAACAGATGGCACCACATGCTGTGTGCATTCGTAAAATTAATTAATTAATTTATTGTTATTCGATAACTTATCCGATACTTTATTACTTATTCTGCTATTCGGAGCGGATAAGAATACACCAAAAAAGAGATAACTAACATTGATCCAGCCGATCTTGAGTTATAAGTGGTGTAACTAACACGACTTTGTTTTATATATTTAGATAATATAGATAGTAGACTATAGGGCTGATCTAGACATTTTGGAAAAACGGTAAAGCTTTAAGATCGCCTGATAGAAAAAATTTACGAAGTTACTTCTAAATGTTACGTTTTTCGAGTGTTGGAATTTGTATTCAAAATAAGTGAACAATAACCCCATCTATCAATCTCAAAATATTTTTTCAATGCATGTGCTCGTAAAGGCCCACTTTTTATGCATCAAAACCGAACAGAAAGTCGATTATTTTGCCCTAGGGCTTTATTATTATTATTTTTTTTCATTTATTTACAATGGTTGGCTAACCTGCAGCCTTTCCTGTGTACCATAGACGTTATACTTTATTTTCCACTGTTTAACGGCTCTGGATACAGTCCTTTTGAGCCAATTATAATTTAAAGTTCACAAGATTATATTTGTTTTCATTTCCTCACACTATGCATTGAAAAATGTAGTATGATACACGGGCGTAAAAGCAATAAATTACTCGGTTTAAATCGTCCTCGTAATTTATTCCTTTGCGCCCTTGTAGCATAAACTACTGTAATAATTTCGTCTAATATGGAGTTATTAAATAAAAAGCCAAATTTTCGTGAGTGCGTGTTTCTTGGTGGTTGTAAGAGTCACAGCTCAGAGAACGCCGTAAAGTTCAGAGGACCTATCATATTGTATCTTTCACAGTTCGTAAATAGCCCAATACCCACTAAAGGCAATTTTGAAAGTTCAGTTTTATCAATGTTTATGATGATACGCACCCAGTCCAGTTGGCAAGTAAAGATACATAATAGAGGGGCCAGTGGGTCTACCGCGTAATTCTCATTTTCATCAACATCAACTCCAGATTGAAATTTGTCGTGCGTGCGACGACGCCCGCCTAACATGCCATCTCTTTTGTACGCGTTGAATTTCACATGCATTTGCTTGAAGTTGATACAAATGAGAATTACGCGGTAGAGCCCCAGATCTGATTGATGCAAAATGAGGTGCTCAATCTTACTTTATGTGACCTTAAATATAAATATCGCACCTTGTATTAACTAGAGGAGCAGCGATGTGTCTGATGGTACGCACTAAACTACTGATATTTGGTCTGAAAGCTTTCATGTAGATTTTCACTTAAATATAGAGTAGGGAAATTGTAGAGTGTTCTTGACGAATAACGAAAATGTCGAACGAAGAGCCTGTATGACTAGATAATAACATTTTCAATGCAAGTGCTCGTAAAGGCCCACTTTTTATGCATCAAAACCAAACAGAAAGTCGATTATTTTGCCCTAGGGCTTTATTATTATTATTTTTTTTATTTATTTACAATGGTTGGCTAACATGCAGCCTTTCCTGTGTACCATATATGTTATACTTTTTTTTCCACTGTTTAACGGCTCTGGATACAGTCCTTTTGAGCCAATCATAATTTAAAGTTCACAAGATTATATTTGTTTTATTTCCTCACACTATGCATTGAAAAACGTAGTATGATACACGGGCGTAAGAGCAATAAATTACTCGGTTACGTTTAAAAAACTCGCTACGCTCGTGTTTTAAATCGTCCTCGTAATTTATTCCTTTTCGCCCTTGTAGCATAAACTACTATTATGATATTAATAATGACATTGATATCTTTCACAATTCCTTGGTAATATTTAAATTTAAAATTAAATAAAACTGATACATGGCTGACTTGTAAGACCGCCGCGTGAACCATATGAAAAATGTCCTAATTTATACTTTAATTTATTTTCTGTAATTTAAAAAATTATGTCAAAACTTATCACATAATTAAGCTTCAAGTAAGGCTTCAAGCTTAATTTAGGTTTTCTTTTATTTTAAGTAATCGGTTTAAGTTATAGTTTATTATTTCATGATTTAGTAGTAATTTATAAAATTCAGCATGTTTATATTTTTCATTTAAGTTTTTTTTTCCTGTTTGATAACATTGTAACATTATGCGAGTGCTGTGTGCTCCTATAATTAGTATAACTCTGCAGCACTAATGTATAGTCAATAAGTAGATGTTTGTAATCAGAGTATGCAGTTGGAGCCCCTTAATAAATAAATAAATAAATATATTGATGAATGTGTAAGAGGCGAAAGAAGCATGTCAGGATCGCAGCAGATGGAGATCTGTAGACTCTGCTTGCCTACCCCTCTGGGAGACAGTCGTGAGTATACTTATGTATGTAGGTTGGAAGGTCTTTATTGTATATTCGCTACTCTGCAACTAAATCCACCTCAAGATAAGCTATCAGCTTTTTACAGAAGCGAGCTTTTAACTGATAACAACGGATTATTAGGGTTCTGTTACAAATGAACCCTTCTACCATACTTCCTTTGTATCTATCTGCTTAGCAAACGAGAACGATACCTTCAATCTAAGATTGAAGGTAATAAGAATACTATGTAAGGTTAAAAGTAATTGACTAATAATAATACTATAATAATAAAATGTGATAATAATAAAAAGCGGTTCGCACACGATCTAGAAAGATATTTAAAATTAAAAAAGCAAAATGGTTTTTACTTATAATTTGCACTGATGGATGGACAGCTTAATAATGTTAATTAAATTAGAACACTAAAAAAATCAATATTGTGCGTGCGGACACGTCAGTACCTTCGGTGGTGCGGACACGTCAGTACCTTCGGTGGTGCGGACACGTCAGTACCTTCGGTTGTGCGGACACGTCAGTACCTTCGGTGGTGCGGACACGTCAGTACCTTCGGTGGTGCGGACACGTCAGTACCTTCGGTGGTGCGGACAAATCAGTACCTTCGGTGATGCGGACACGTCAGTACCTTCGGTGGTGCGGACACGTCAGTACCTTCGGTGGTGCGGACAGGTCAGTACCTTCGGTGGTGCGAACATTGTGTGGTGGTACGGAACCCTTTGTACGCGTGTACGACTCACACTTGGTCGGTTTTTTATTTTTTGCCACTCTGCGTGCTCTGTTTATAAAACAAAAAGCCACTTTAACTCATTCTATTTTTATAATTAAATAAATTTTCGAGTACTTGCATTAAGATAGAGGTAGTTAAGTACTAAATGCGTTATGTTTAAGTATACTAAAACTAATTATAACCTTATCTACTGCTAAAATATACGTGTCAGCCAAACTAACTGGTACGCGAATTTTTAAAATAAGAAGCAAGAAGCTTTTACTTGGTTTTTCAGGGTAAAATCAGTAGATAGAAATTGTTATTCCTAAAAATTATACTTGGTTTGTTCCAGAGACGTTTTCGTAGCTGATTGGAACGCGTCGCTCTGCTTCGCTTTGTAGTTGATTGGAACAAATTGCTTTGCTTCGCTTTGCTTTACATGGTTTTGTGCCTTTTACTCTAGCATTCTTCAACATAATCTTACTTTGGACGGATATCGACGTACTGATAAGATTTTATATACTTATTAGTTGGATATTGTACCAATCGAGGCGCCGAATGCAATAGTGCTGTAACCCACAATAGGTCAACTTTCAGGTACGGTCAACAAAAGATCTAAGTATCTAGGTCCAACCCAATCACTTAATTTGATCCTAAGACCCGCAGATGAGTGATAGATGAAGTGAAGTATATTGAAGTATCTACATGATATACAGTGCGTGTATTTATGTATTGACCATATTCCACATGATAGATGGTGCGTGTATTTATGTATTGACCATATTCCACATGATAGATGGTGCGTGTATTTATGTATTGACCATATTCTACATGATAGATGGTGCGTGTATTTATGTATTGACCATATTCCACATGATAGATGGTGCGTGTATTTATGTATTGACCATATTCCACATGATAGATGGTGCGTGTATTTATGTATTGACCATATTCCACATGATAGATGGTGCGTGTATTTATGTATTGACCATATTCTACATGATAGATGGTGCGTGTATTTATGTATTGTCCATATTCCACATGATAGATGGTGCGTGTATTTATGTATTGACCATATTCCACATGATAGATGGTGCGTGTATTTATGTATTGACCATATTCCACATGATAGATGGTGCGTGTATTTATGTATTGACCATATTCCACATGATAGATGGTGCGTGTATTTATGTATTGACCATATTCCACATGATAGATGGTGCGTGTATTTATGTATTGACCATATTCTACATGATAGATGGTGCGTGTATTTATGTATTGTCCATATTCCACATGATAGATGGTGCGTGTATTTATGTATTGACCATATTCCACATCTCAATTATCACTCTCCTGTGGATCGTAAGATCAAAGTGTTTGCGCTGGACCTGGCAACTTATATTTTGTTGACTGTATCATAAAAAATAAATAAAAGTGTGTTACACCACTTGAGCAATCAGAGCCTCGAGGCGCTGAGTGCAATATTGCATGGTGTAACCACGGTGTCACCCACGGATGGTGTAACCACGGTGTTACCCACGGATGGTGTAACCACGGTGTTACCCACGGATGGTGTAACCACGGTGTCACCCACGGATGGTGTAACCACGGTGTTACCCACGGATGGTGTAACCACGGTGTTACCCACGGATGGTGTAACCACGGTGTTACCCACGGATGGTGTAACCACGGTGTTACCCACGGATGGTGTAACCACGGTGTTACCCACGGATGGTGTAACCACGGTGTTACCCACGGATGGTGTAACCACGGTGTCACCCACGTATGGTGTAACCACGGTGTTACCCACGGATGGTGTAACCACGGTGTTACCCACTGATGGTGACTGAACCCAAATGTATCTTTTCTATAAGTACATAAAACCTTACGTTCATTATAAAACCACAAATAATTTCAAAAACAACACAACGGGCTCCACTACTTTTGCGCTCAGCGCCTCAATTTATCCTAAAACAGATTTATTTTATTTTGCACAAAATTCTGACAAATAAGAAATAATTTACAAATACTCGAGAGTCCAAACGCGTCATCGCATCCAATTTCAGAATACTTTTACAAACGTCACTCAAATTCAGTAAGCAATAGAAAAAGTTTTCTTTTGTTAATAGATAAAGTTGAAAATCACTTAACACGGCTGTCTCCACCATAAAAGTGGGGCGTGGCTTTCCTGCTGACGTCATACACTCCCTCCACCCTCCCACCCTACACCTACAAATAAATCTTCAAACTCCAAAGTAATGACTACCTAAGCTCTTTTTACGTCGTGTTAAGGTTCAGTTTTGCACGTGTAAAAGATAAAAGATAAGTTTAGTGAGGAGAAGGGGGAAATCTGTAAGGAAAACGTTCTCTTGTTGAAAGTTAGTTCGGTTTATACGGAACACTCTGGTTTTGCATACTCAATGTATACTGTTTTTACAGATATCAGGAGATTTTCCTTTTTACTCTAATTGTTCGTGCCCAGATGTTTCCGCGTTTACTACCACTTATTTCACCGACATAAACACAAAAACTATCACAAATACTCATATTTCTCACGCACACTAATAGTACACAAGCAAAAAGAGAGTGGTGCATCAACCTGTCCCCGCGTTAGTACAACACAACACATCACATATCTACTGAAATTGTGTCTCGCATGAGGCCTATTATTGGCCTCATGTGTTCGCAAGCGCCACGCCCCCTTACCATATCTCCTGATATATGTGGTTCAGTTTATCCGGCACGCTCTGATTTTGCATTACATATAGGTACTCAATGTATATTGTTTGGATCAATAAGTATTGCATTACATAATACTCAATGTATATTGTTAAATCTTTCAATGTAATTAATTGCAAGTCGTGTATTTATCATCATGTTGTTGTATATAATCCTAAAATAAAATCTGCGCATTGGTGCCCAAATAAACGTAGCACATAGCTGCCGTTGTGGAGTTAGTGTCGACCAGCTTGGTCATCATGGCCTTTCATGCCAGCGAAGTGCTGAGCGTCTGCCACGTAACGCCAGCCTTAAGGCGCTACGAAAAAAAATCGACACTTTTAGAACTTCTATATCTACTTCGGTTAATAATGTATAATTTTGATAAAATAGTATATTATGTTTGAAATCTTTCTCTAGGGATCTGTTAAAACAGAAACGCGATTGGAGAATTTCGGCTCGATAGAAATATTTATTGAAATGAGGTCTTTATCAACACCAATTCTCCTGGTTTGACAATTTAGAATGACATATGGACTGCAATTATATTTTATTAGATGGGTTTTAACAGTATCTAAGACCTGGTTAAACGAAATTTTGATAGAATTATTAGTACATTTTATATTAATAAAAAACCGACTTTTTGCTACTTTTCCACGAATCCGTCCCTCTCGCACTGAGGGTTTTTTCGCATATGGAGTAACAGGGACGCTAAAACTTTTACATATCGCCTTAATGACGTCATCCGCCGGGCTCTTGCCAGCGTTAACGTGCCAGTTACCCTCGAACCTCTAGGTCTGGTGCGCGACGACGGCAAGAGACCCGACGGCATGACTCTTTTAGCTTGGAAGAACGGGCGGCCATTGGTGTGGGACGCGACCAGTGTGGATACACTGGCCCCATCCCGCGTCAATGCGACCGCCACTGGGGCTGGCGCGGCAGCAGCTGCAGCAGAGGCCTCCAAGAGGCGCACATATGCAGCTTTAGAGGATGGCTACATATTTGGGGTAGAAACTCTTGGGCCATGGGGACCAGAAGCGCGACGACTTTTCCAAGAAATTTCCTCGCGCCTGGTTGACGTTTCTGGTGATCGGCGGGCTGGGGCCTACCTCGGACAGCGGATTAGCCTCGCAATCCAACAAGATAACGCCACCAGCCTGCTGGGGACCCTCCCCTGCGGCAGCGATTTAAACAATATTTTTTATTTAATTTAGTCTATTTTTAATTTAATATTCTTTGTAGTTAGTATCTATTTTAAGTATTATTTATAATTTAGTGTTATTTATGTTATTTAAGTTGCTTGTTCCTAAAATTAAAATTCATAAAATAAAAGCGATGATTGCAGAAAAATTATTTCTTAAATAGTAAAAAAGTAAATTATTTAATAGCATCTGAAAACTATACATAAAGGTAAATATCTAAGTCGTAGGTACCACAAAGGTCGCGCGACCTACGCCACATCGTGAACTTTGTACTTTCGCAGCGAATCCGCTGTTGACCTTTGTATATGACCTTTAACCTTTCCGGCGCCCACTTGGATAAGACCAGAATAGGCTAAATTGACTGTGGATGTATTTGTGCTACTGGCAGGTACAGAAGTTACGCATATCGAAATTAAGAGCCCGATATAAAAATGTGATTCATGTTGAAATAAGAAACACTTTTTAAAGGAGGGCCACATTTTGATGCCACACAAAAAGATTTGTCGTCTCATTTGTACTAATGCATAAAATCGAATAAAAATTATAACAACTTTATCTATTTTACTATATTTACGGGCACTGATTTCGAGAAATCTTTGAAAAACCACAAAAATTGTATGCCCCCTCCCCGTCATCTTCAAAACTGGTGGACCGAAAAATATAAATAAGTTGATGACATGTGCTTACGTAAAGATTACAGGAAAAATACGAGGGGTGATCAAAAAGTAATGATAATGGCAATAAAATACGGTGATAATAATTACAAACAAAATTTATTTTTCTACATAATCTCCTAATGAGTCAATACATTGAGTCCATCTTTTTTCTAAACCTAGGATTCCCTTGGAAAAAAAATCTTTATCCTGACTCTCCTAAAACGCCTCGACAGCGGCCATCACTTCACTATCGTCTTCAAATTTTCTACCTCGGAGGGGTTTTTTGAGCCGAGGAAAGAGGTAGAAGTTGCTGGGGGCTAGATCTGGCGAATAAGGAGGGTGTTCCAGTAATTCGAATCCCATTTCTTGAATGGCAGCCATCGAAACTGCGGCTTTGTGGGCGGGTGCGTTGTCTTGGTGAAACAGCACTCTAGCTCGCAGTTTGCTTCGTCTTTTCTCCTTGATGGCCTCCCGCAATCTTCTTATTTGGTCAGCGTAGTGAGAGCCTGTAATATTGGCTCCCTTTTCCATGTACTCCACCATTATTATTCCTTCAGCATGCCAAAAGACGGACGGCATGACCTTTCCCGCTGAACCTGAAACCTTGAATTTCTTCGGCGTCGGTGAGGAGGCTCGTTTCCAGGCCATGGAAAAATTTAATTTAAATTTTTATGCTATCTGAAAATAGTCTATTATCACTACTTTTCGATCACCCCTAGTATAGCGGTTGAGAAATTCACGAAAACAAAATGAGAAAAATAATGTTCTATTCCCATAACTGTCGAATGAATGAATAAACACTTTATTGCACAGAAAATTAAAATAAAACACAGAATACAGAATAACAAAATCAAGGGCGGACTTATTCCTTAAAGAAATTTCTTCCAGTCAACCGATGGTGTGAAGGAAGAAATTTTTTTACAAGTGAGGTTATATTTGTGCAAAAAGAAAAATAATCTTCTTCAAGCCTAACCAAACCTTACACTAAAATTTCATACAAATCATACTAACTTAATATTTCCAATTACTGTGATTTTGGTTCTGTGGGCAGTATTTTTTTTTTTTAATTAAACAAATACTTTATGTGGGTACTTTTTACAATATAATATTGTAGGGCTTTCTAAATATCTGAGCCATATTTTTAGTAATTTAAATAAAAAGTTGTAGGGTTTTATACCTACCCAAAAATAGTCCATTACGATACGAGAGCGATGAAACGTTTTCTGACGAGTGTGAGTTTGCGGCACGAGCCGAAGGCTTTTTCATAAACGTAAAGATTTAAAAAAATAATAAAGAATATTTAGTACATAAGAAAAATACTGAGTTATTTGTAAGTTAACTTTATTCATGATTAATTTGTTGTTATTTTAATATATTGTAAAAATAAAAATTTTATTGTATACGTACACGATGTGATCTTATTTTTTTTTCTTTTTCGATACGATAAGAATTCCCCGCCGAATTTTCTCCACAAATATATACAGATATTATATACACACATATATATTTATATAATATATATATATATATATATATATATATACAAATACAGATTCCTCTGCTAATGATTCCGGTATATTATAAGATCATTTTTAATTAAACATTTTATATTGAAAGTTTTGGTGTCCTGTAGCCAATTCTAGCACTTTTTTGAAAACCAAATTTTGCACTTTCTAGCCTGTTTCAGCTTCTTAGGTAGCCTCTTTTCAAAACGTTAGCTGGCAACACGACCTTGTTCGTATAGAGGAGTACAATATCTAGTCTTGGCTTATCATCATATAAAATAAAATCATAAAAACCTGTATCTTATGTCATTGTAGAGATGAAGCGTGTGGACACGCCACACAATTTACTATGAATAAAGTTTATAGGTGTGTGACAAAAGTAACTAAGTAACTTCTCAAAAGCAATCAAGCTACTATAAATCGCAACCATATGGCAATATGGCGTTCGAGCAATTAATATCCAAACTAAAGCCTTTCCAGTATTGACCAATTGTGACCTCCTTTCACATGCCCTCCCCCTCGCCTGAAAACCCCCCATTTGCCCTCCCCCACTTGCCCTCCGACCTTTCGAGCGGCGCATGCGCGACGGCAACTCCTCGAGAGCCTCCCCGTGACGGCCCAGTCTTCTGCGAACCAAGTTGAGGCTCTATCGTGATACTAAAGCTTTTAAAGCTCTAAAATATATTAATTTCTTGCCCATAGCCATCTCAAATATCTTTATTTATGAAAAACATATATAAAAAGTCAAAATTACGCGGACATATACTGTTAATATACAATTACATGAACGATCCCTTCAATCATAAAGAGATCTGTTTTTCAACTAAAAATATATCCTATAAGTAGTGGAAATTTAAAATTAGTCCCTAATAAATTTAACATAGCTCAAATATATAATAAATTGTTAACGAATTATAAATAGTTCTAACCCGCACTGTTATATACTTAAAGGTTAGTATATGTACTTATAATTAATATTTATATTATATGTTGTAGAAAATCTAGATTTCACTATCACTTTTGTATGATTCTTTATATTCATTTTCACCCATTTTACATGATGTTCTATGTACAACCTTTTGACCTTTTAGTATGGATTATTTTCAGACATGCGCACTGTAATTCATGCGCAAAATATCATACTAGATATATCTTTACGTATCAACATTACAATAGCTCAAACTAGATATATAATCAAATTATAATTTATGCAAAACGAGCCCCATTTCTTTAAGTATTCTGAAATATATCTCAAGTTATATTAAAATATATTATTTTTCTCTGATTACAGAACCCAGTAGACAAATTAGAGTTAGCAGGGAATGTCTAAGCTGAATCTGGACGGCTTTTTTTCCTACTGCAAGCAAATAGCAGAACACATCCAGTTGGTTCGTTCATTCCGCCATCTTTTAGCTGCCATCTTGAATTTAGCGTTGACGCCATTTTGATTTCGTTCCTGAATGCTTTGTTCGGGATGTGCATGCAGTAATTATAGATTTACTTCGAGTTTGATTCAAATTGCATGTGCATGATTTCAATTGATACCTTTTGTGTCAATAACATGTTTTCTCATATTTATTTTGTTCATACTCGTACCTACTGTAATACTTACCTTCTTCATATTTAATAACAATATTCATATTAGATAAGTACCTATTTTCTTAAGCGAAATAATTTTTCTATTCTTAGAACGGTAGAAACCATTCTAATTTATTTACAATGTTGACTAAAATGTTTCTAGTATTCGTACTTATATAAATTTTATAATATCATTACTATAATATATATCAATCCGATAATCTAATGTTTAAAATTACTTTTGTTTCAAAATTGTTTTTTTTTACGATCATGACTAGTTTCAAAAATGATTGAAATAATCATACACACTCGTATATCATAAATAAGTAAATCCACGGCTGTCCACAGAGGGTAAAATAGAATACGAATCTATATCTGAAATATCTCTTCCGCTTTTTTAAGACCCGTTTGCAGCCGGATTGTGAAAAAACCGCCTTTTTCTAATTAACCGATACAGAACACTCATATTCAAAATCTACTCAATAGTCCTCAACCAAGCCTTACTACCTATGTATTGTGTATGCTGCCATAGAATCGTTTCCATTGGTTTCTGTAAATAAGAATTTTAAAACTTTACTTTAAAATTCTTATTTACAGAAACCAATGGAATGTTTACACAACACCACAGATATTATAAGGTTTTGTGGAATAACTATTGAGCTAATTTTGAATATAAGTGTTTGTTTGGATTAATTAGAAAAAGATGAGTTTTTCACAATCCGGCTGTTAAACCGCTCTTAATGATTTTCTTCAATTCATTAGGTAATTACACCGTGGCCCAAAATAACGTTAACAAAATTAAAATGTTAAAATTTCAAAAACGTAATAGTTTGCGTTATCTTTTGTTTATTGTTGATGTATACTCATTCATTGGCGTCATTTTGAACATAGTTCGTTTACTAAAAAGTGAAAAAAAAAAATTTATTTCGCTATGTCAGTGCAACGTGGAGCCATAATTTCATTACATGACCGTGGAAAAAGGCAGTGTGAGATAGTGAAGATTCTTGGTGTTAGTCGTCAGTTAGTTTCTGCAGCAATTAAAAGCTATAACGAGCTTGGCAACATCGAAGACCGTCCTGGAAGAGGACGCAAGCGGACTGTTAGAACTTCTAGGAACCGACACATTATCAAACAAAGATTAGTGCGTAATCCATAGACCAATGTGAGGAAAATGTCTCGAGACTTGGGGATTTGTCGCTCCACCATACGGCGTATAGTGAAACATGATCGGCAATTGGTACCATACAAACTGAGAAAAGCGCAATTGCTTACGGAAAAAGACAAAAAAGTTCGACTTGAGAGATGTCGTTTGCTTAAACAACGCTCCGCAGCGTCAAATTGGGAAAATATCGTATTCTCTGACGAAAAATCATTTACGATAGAACAAGCCCATAATCACCAAAATGAAAGGATCTGGTCTTCCACTCGTCCTGGAGCTGCTGCATGTGTTCCACATCGCCAAAACGTTGAAACAGTTATGGTTTGGGGTGCGATTTGCGCCACTGGCAAAATTTCCCTAATTTTTGTAGAAAAGGGTATCAAAATCAACCAAGAAAACTACCGACGAGACATTCTTGAAAATATACTCCTTCCTTGGAGTCAACAGCACTTTGGTAATCGTCCATGGATATTTCAGCAAGACTCCGCTCCAACTCACACCACAGGGAGGGCCTTAAGTGTTCAACAGTGGTGCAAAGACAATTTTCCTGGTTTTATCAGCTCCAAAGAATGGCCCCCCTACTCGCCTGATCTAAATCCTATGGATTACAGTTTATGGTCTATCTTAGAAGCTAGGTCTTGTGCTACGCGTCATAGAAGTGTTGATGAGCTAAAAGCAACACTTACACGGGAGTGGGACAAAATATCTGTAGAGGAAGTGCGGAAAATTGTAGAAAATTTTACCAAGCGTTTGTCTCTTTGAAACCGCGCTAAAGGAGGTTATTTTGAAGACAAATAGGAATTCTTGTATAAAATAAAGTGTATTTTTATAATTTATAACCTTATTTAATGCACGTATAAAGTTGTCAAAATTTTTCGTAAAAACTCTTGTCAACGTTATTTTGGGCCAACCTGTAAATGAAAATATTATGGTGTGGCCGACAGGGGATAAATATTTAAATGTTTCTCTTTTTTTGATCTTTCACAAAAATAATGGGTCATCGGGTGACTTAATACTTAAAGCACTTTCCGCCAGTCAACCTGACAGATGGTACAAGAAAATTGATTTCATCAGATTCCGTCCAAATCCTCACGCACTTTTAGCTACTAATGTCGCGCTTTAAGCTCTTCAATTCCGGGTGCTTGACTAAACCGATCTTCAGTATGAATATATCGGAGTAACCGTTTGGTTGCAGGGTGAGAGGATGGCGGCCCTCTCGGGACAAGGGACCCCTAAACTGACCTCCTCCGTGGGGAACCTCTACTATGACTGTAAGTACACTTGTTTCATTGCGATTGCTTTGTATAGTTACATCACAAATATCCGTAAGATATATAAGGCGTGCCAGACGTGTTTTCGAGAGTGGACTAACACTAGAACAGTTAACACTCGTACACTCTCTTTCACCGACGATTTTTACGTCCCAAAGTAATGGAGGTGAGCGCATAATCGCCGTTTTGGGGACAAATACACGCCTTTTGTGTAAACATTTTCGTGTTTTCCTTAGGATAGTAGGAATAGAAGAGCTTTTATAACTAGATTGATAGATGTGGAAGAACTGAAAGAGGTGTAACATACAGGATCGTAACTAATGGAAGTCTGCAGTGCCGGTTTTAGCATTAACGGCGCCCTGGGCGAGAATTCTACGGCGCCCCCTATCTGTTTCCTAAATTATTCATGTGCAAAAAAGAAAAAAAAAACATGGAAAAGATTATTTCAATCTTCAATCATGACCATTTATTTTAACATAATTTAACAAAATTTTACCGCGCCATCCCGTGATCCAAACTGACGAGGGGGCGCTGGCGCCCCTTTATGTCTGGCGCCCTGGGCGGTCGCCCAACCGCGCCCTAACGCCGCCACTAGAAGTCTGTAGTCTCTGCCTATCCTTCTGGGAGAGTATAATGTATGTTATCGTATTTTTGCTACGACGTAGCAAGTGCTACGAGCCCACTCCGAACACAAATCAGGGTGTTATATGGTTTACAATTAATATGTGGATTATAATGTCCTTAAACTACAAAATAAAGCCATAATCGTTATCTTAAACGACTATCAACATAATTACTTAAGTATGTACTCGTTCTGTTCCTAAAGTTCTACGTTGTAGATGATATTTTGTGCTACGAGACTATGTCGTAGATGATACTTTTTGCTACGAGGCTATTTCGTAGAAGATACTTTGTGCTACGATACTATTTCGTAGAAGATATTTTGTGCTACGAGACTATGTCGTAGAAGATACGTTGTGCTACGAGACTATTTCGTAGCAGATACTCGTACTTTGTGATAGAAGAGCACGTCGTAGAAGATACTCTGTGCTACGAGACTCTTTTAGAAGATACTCTGTGCTACGAGACTCTTTTAGAAGATACTTTGTGCTACGAGACTCTTTTAGAAGATACTCTGTGCTACGAGACTCTTTTAGAAGATACTCTGTGCTACGAGACTCTTTTAGAAGATACTTTGTGCTACGAGACTCTTTTAGAAGATACTCTGTGCTACGAGACTCTTTTAGAAGATACTCTGTGCTACGAGACTCTTTTAGAAGATACTCTGTGCTACGAGACTCTTTTAGAAGATACTCTGTGCTACGAGACTCTTTTAGAAGATACTTTGTGCTACGAGATTACTCTGTAGCAGTGTCTTGTACTAGGTACCTCTACACATCGTAACAAATACTGATAAAGAGATCTAACATGAAATCAACCCACATCCTATACTGATCATCCTGAACAATGTTGCCGTTCAGACCAAACTAGCAAAACTAAGTCGTATGACAGTTAAGAGCGCGTTCCTACTTCAGCTCTATAGTTCTCAAAAATTCTCTAAATAGTCCAAGATCTCGCCGTAAAATTCTGCAGCTATCTGTTTTTTAATCGAAATTTGATATAAATGAATGATCACACTTAGGGTTATCCACCACCACAGGGTTGTCCCGCAAAATCTTGGCACACGTACAAATACATACCCTTAAACTTCGTTCAACTAAGACGTTGCAATAAGGGTTACGAGTGGGAACTAGAAACTATAATTAAATATAATGCAATTCATTCATTTTAATGAATTCCAACTATTTAAACCTCATTTTAATATTACGTAGGAGGAGGTTAGGAGGTATTCTTCTCGGCCATTCCTCAGTGTTTAAAGACAAAAGTCTTCAACCAGTGCGTTCTGCCGGTCATGACTTACGGTGCCGAAACGTTCAATAGTTCAAACGTTGGAATAGTTCATCGATTCAAAGTCACTCAGCGAGCTATGGAGCGGGCTATGCTCGGAGTTTCTTTGATGGATCATATCAGAAATGAGGTGATTCGTCAAAGAACCAAAGTCTTCGACATAGCCTCTAAGATAAGCAAGCTGAAGTGGCAGTGGGTCACATCACATCAGCTGAAGAACCGACAACCGATGGGGGAGAAAGGTTCTCGAGTGAAGACCACGAACCGGCAGACGCAGTGTAGGACGCCCGCCAGCTCGCTGGACTGACGATCTAAAAAAGATTGTCCAGCAGTGGACTGATATTGGCTGATATGGATTGGATTGGATTGGAAACCTCATTTTCGCTAAAATAAATTTACGTGCTTCGTGATATGAATGGAGTTCAAAGGTAGTCGTGCCAAGATTTTTCATGGCAACCCTGTGGCGGTGTATGACCCCAAGTTTAATATTTCATTTAGATCATACTTCGATTAAAAACAGATAGGTGCGAACTTTACTGTGGAATCATGGGCTAAAACAGTTGAGTGAATGCCCTAATACCTCATTCAGACGGGTAGAGTAACTAGTATGGTAATGGATAAAAATTTTACTAGCTTGATGTAATCATATACAAAATAGTACTAAGAATGGTAGCTAGAAGAGTAGTGTTAAGGGGTTCGACCGTATAACCATTAATCCAGGAGGTCACGGTTCAAATCCCGTAAGGGCACCCTTGTTCGAGCACTACGTGCTTTCAGAAGGCAGATTAAACTATGAGTCCATATTTGTGCCAGGAGTACGGCAATAGGTTTCGCCACCTTTTAAGCTGGGACGGAGTAATCGTCGGTGAAACGTGTACGAGTGTGAACTGTGATTTGCATTTCACGGTCCATACTCGAAAACACCTCTGACACCCCATTGGGGATTTATGTCGTGACGATGAATTTGTCTTCAAAAGTCTGTCACTTCTCAGATTTAATAATAATCTAGAATGTCATGATTAGAGATGAAACGGATATCCGGTTACTATCCGGTATCCGGCCTATCCGGCCATATTTTTGGTATCCGGTATCCGGCCGGATAGTAGTCAGTATCCGGCCGGATACCGGATACTTAACTCAACATACAAAAAGTCGTTTAAATCACAAAATAGTTGTATCAATGATTAAATAATCTAAATTGTAATACATAAAGTGAATAAGAATTGAGCTATGGTAGATAAAGACAAGCTTTACATCAATTGTTGGGAATAAACGTTTATGCTTTTCTTCATACATTACACCAGCTTTTTTTGCTCTCACAATATACCGAATTTTACTCAACATGTATCTTTTAATAAAAACACATGGTCATACTGAAATCATACTAAACAACTTTTCCAAAGAAACATACTTGTGGAAATGAAAAAAATACTCATTTTGAAAACCTACTTTAAATTTTAAAAGGGCACTGGCCGGGCAGGTTCAATTTTGTTTTTTCAATATGTTACTTTGGAAAATTTGTTCAGTATGAACAGTATATTACGCGGTTTCATTTAAAGATACCTGTCCATTTATATACAGTATATACCACTCTAAGGAGACAAAATATATACTTACAAATTTCGTTAGGATCGGAAATTGTTTCGCGTTTGCAAACCAGCATTTGTATGATTGTGATACGATCATTGAGAAATGATCTTTATTTAAAAAATGCACGAATCATCTCACCCACTTGCACCCGCACGCACCTTGGTGCGTAATATTTAGACTTGCTCAATTAGTGCGAAACGCATATCTTGAGCCGGATATCCGGCCGCCGGATATCCGGCTATCCGGCCTAGTGCCTCGCCGGATATCCGGTATCCGGTATCCGGCCAAATCACTATCCGTTTCATCTCTAGTCATGATCATAATCTCCCCACAACCGGTATCATGACACTCGCTGCGCCGGAAGTCAGGAAACATCGAGCCCGGACGCCGGAAGTGTCGAGATAAGCGGCGCGTGCGACGGATTGACTGGTAAGGGGGCGTGTAATTATAGTTCACGCCTTATCTTAAGGGTGCATATAATGTTAGATTGAGTGCCTAATTTTGCATCAGTCAGAACTGAACTCTGAAGTTTTTTTTTTGTTGTAAATAGCGAGCTTTGAGCCCTGGCTGGTTTTGCGACAACCGAGAAATCTGCGCTCACGCAAAAATGAGCTTGGCTTCTAGTTGAAAATTTGAAAAATACTAGTGGACGCCCCACGACATTGCACGCGTGGATCTCGTTCTCCCGTTCCCATCGGAATTTCCTAAAATCCCTTCTTAGCGGATGTCTACATCATACAAGGAACCTACAGTGCAAAGTTCACGTAGAAATAAACGCTATTGAATGGGCACCAAATGAAGCAAAGTATCGACTCATGTTGGAGCGGATACAAAACAAATTCGTGCGATTTCTGTATTTGCGGCAGTACAGGCTGTTTCCGTTTTGGGAATGGTAGGGTACCATGAACTCAGGACCTCGCTCTGGAATGTTATGTGCACAAAGTACTAGTGGGTAGGATTGTAAATCCAATGTTACTGAGCGCGCATAGTTTGTGCGTGCCAGGTGGTTACGTGGGGCGCCGCCGCCGGCCGCCGCTGCTGCTGGTGCCGCGCGCACGAACTAATTGACTTACTGGCATAAGCACCGCCACGCGAGAGCACCGCACCTTAAATCATATTTCGGACATAGCGGATATACTCCATGTTGCTCGGAATGAGTTGACGAGAACAGCGTTGTTTGTGCTGTGCTACAAGGAGGCTCCATTCATGAAGCCTACCACCCGTTGAAGTGACAGTAATAATCAGTTAGTTGTGTCTCGGTGTAACTGTGCAGGGTGCACGTATTTGTAGTAATTAGTGGTTGTAGCTCAGTTTACGTCACTCGGGGAGGCTCCTTTCATGAAGTCTACCACCAGTACAAGTGACAGTATTAGTCAGTTAGTTGTGTCTCGGTGTAACTGTGCAGGGTGCACGTATTTGTAGTAATTAGTGGTTGTAGATCAGTTTACGTCACTCGGGGAGGCTCCTTTCATGAAGTCTACCACCCGTACAAGTGACAGTATTAGTCAGTTAGTTGTGTCTCGGTGTAACTGTGCAGGGTGCACGTATTTGTAGTAATTAGTGGTTGTAGCTCAGTTTACGTCACTCGGGGAGGCTCCTTTCATGAAGTCTACCACCAGTACAAGTGACAGTATTAGTCAGTTAGTTGTGTCTCGGTGTAACTGTGCAGGGTGCACGTATTTGTAGTAATTAGTGGTTGTAGCTCAGTTTACGTCACTCGGGGAGGTTCCTTTTATGCACTTATGAATTAGTCATTTCTAACCCCACTATAACATTTAATTTTGTTTACACCTAAACCACTTTAAAACCCTTCTCCAATGTTGCAAATTGTGGGCATAAAATTAATGACGTCATTTGACACTTGAAATAGCTTTAAAGTGAAACGTGATTAATTGTAAAGTTAACTTTACATTACCGGTCGTGTAGGCAGGCGGGAAACAATTGATTCGTGTAATGTATTTGTCATGTCAGACGTGATTTGGCAACTTTTTATTTTTATTTTGAGGTAATTTTTAATTAATTAACGCAGCTGCCATGACTGATTTACACAAAGTTATGCTGATTTGAAAATATTGTTTAACTAAACACCGTTGAATAAAAATTTGTTACCAGAATAAGGTACTTTAGCAATAAAAAATAAGTAATTCAATAAAAAAATCATAATAATTAATTAAAAAAAAACAAAAATTTATAAAAAATATTGATTTTCGACGTTCTTGTAAAATTAAATCGTTTTACCGAAAATTTTTTATTAGAATTGTTTTCCCCTCTAGTTTCTTCAGAGGAATCTTAAAACAAATCTCTGTTGGAAATGTGTTGGTCTATTAAAACACAAACACCTATTTTATCTTCCGTCTGTCATAAAACCGCCCCAATGTTTAGGGTTGCCAGACTTGATATATTCCAGGCTTATCAGTGACAAAGTTTTTCGTGCACTTGATACGATATCCTTGAATTCTACAACATAAGAAATAAGGGTTTCTTTCGACTACTTTTTCTTAAAGAATATCTATGGTTAGTTCCGCGGTGTTTCCCGGCTAGAAGCCATAGACAATGATTGTTTTTTTTATTTAGGAGTACAGACTGTTCAGATTGCCGCTATTTGTCTTTGGGATTTTGGCGGGATTTGCGGGAGATGGACTGTTTTATTGTGATTAATTTTTTTTGTGGTTCGCTTTCTGAGTGAGTTTCAAAAACATTACTTTTGCTGCCTGTCAATGTCCCCCAACAATTCGGTTAGATTCAATTATGTTGTTATTGTGTTAAGGTGTGTTAATTCGAAAACCATTTCGATATTTAGGTTTTATAAGCCGTATTTCAAAACTTGTGGCCTAAAAAACCTCATGATCATGAATATTTTTACGAAAAAGCTGCAAGTCCCATTTGCCTTCGTGTGACGTCACTTGAGAAATTGCTGTTTAGAAATGTGTCCTTTGCTATCAAGATAAATTTATAATAATTAGCTTCCGACTGATTTGACAGATGGATGACAAATGAGACAGACAGTGACAGACCACTTTTTTATAAGTAATTACACATCACAATCAGTATTATAATGTCTAAAATTCTCAAGTGACGTCATATCGGACAATTCTTTAAAAAATCATAAAAAAATTGTTAATTTATATACAAAATAATGAAAAGTATTTCCTAAAATCGCGTATAATATATTCTCTGAAAAAATAAATACAAAATAAATCTATGGGAATTACAATACCTATAGTTTAACAACACGTTCCTAAAACGCCGACTATCCTCGTTCGTATCAAAGATCTAAAATAGTGAGCAATAATCCCACGGGATTAACTGTAAGAACACGAGCTTCCTGATATAAAGGCGCATTCACACGGAGTCCCGAGTCCCGAGTCCCAGCCCGGGCCGTGACGGCTCGCCGCGCTCTGACTGACACTTGGCAGTGGCGGGTGACCATGCGTTAGGCTGACAACGTTACTTATACAATCGATATAAAATATTATATTATGAAAAATATGCATACATACAAAGTTATATATCAGTATTTTTTAATGCTGTTAAAACATACTAACGTTATTAATAACAGCTATCAAACAATATTTTTTAACACTTTATTAAAGTCTCTAGACAACAGAACTCACTGGTAGACACTTTTAAGACAGACGAATATTTTATGGAAGAATAACCACGTGGTTTCAATTTGTACTCTTTGCCCCCCCTCCCCTCACGTAGCTTTTGCTTCCCTTCTCCTCCAAATGGAATGTAGTTTTTTCAAAACAAAGCTAGAGTACGACTCAAAACCACGATAACGGTTTCTTAAATACGCTCATTATCTAGTAGATGATATATCGAGTAGATATTGCTACACGAGCTTATTTTATTTCCCCAATTATTTTATTGCTGTACCAACAGGAATTAAATTTTTTAGTTGATTAGTAACATTACATGGTCTTTGTAATATGACAAATAATGAAAAATTACGTAGCTCAGACTCCGAACCTTAATACATTAATATTAGTATGTTAAATTCAGTGCAAATGGTGGTGATCACACGGCTGCATCTATTGGTGATCACACGGCTGCATCTATTGGTGATCACACGGCTGCATCTATTGGTGATCACATGGCTGCATCTATTGGTGATCACACGGCTGCATCTATTCTATTCTTTTAGGTCTTTAAATATTATTCCAGTTTTTATTGTCACCAACACATTTAATCTTCCAACATATTATCCGCAAAACAAAAAAAACCTGGTGACCCTACATAGAGTACCCTATAAAGAGGGCCCCCTGTTTCCCTATAAGCCGTATTTAAGTGTTACTTAACAGAATCCCGCGATTAGCACCCCCCCCCCAACTTCGTTTGGGGGGGATTAGTGTAGCAGCGAGTGGAATTCTGTGTTTTTTAGTTAATTGAAGTGCGTTCCAAAACGTAACTTCAATTTATTTTTTAATGATTACGAGTAAAATATATTGCTAACAACTTATATTAACTTGTAGTAGCAGTAGCTCAGGATACCGGCGGTAGCTCAGGATAGCGGTGGTAGCTCAGGATAGCGGTGGTAGCTCAGGATAGCGGTGGTAGCTCAGGATAGCGGTGGTAGCTCAGGATAGCGGCGGTAGCTCAGGATACCGGCGGTAGCTCAGGATAGCGGTGGTAGCTCAGGATAGCGGTGGTAGCTCAGGATAGCGGCGGTAGCTCAGGATACCGGCGGTAGCTCAGGATAGCGGTGGTAGCTCAGGATAGCGGTGGTAGCTCAGGATAGCGGCGGTAGCTCAGGATACCGGCGGTAGCTCAGGATAGCGGTGGTAGCTCAGGATAGCGGTGGTAGCTCAGGATTGCGGCGATAGCTCAGGATAGCGGCGGTAGCTCAGGATAGCGGTGGTAGCTCAGGATTGCGGCGGTAGCTCAGGATTGCGGCGGTAGCTCAGGATAGCGGTGGTAGCTCAGGATTGCGGCGGTAGCTCAGGATAGCGGCGGTAGCTCAGGATAGCGATGGTAGCTCAGGATAGCGGTGGTAGCTCAGGATAGCGGCGGTAGCTCAGGATACCGGCGGTTGCTCAGGATAGCGGCGGTAGCTCAGGATAGCGGCGGTAGCTCAGGATAGCGGCGGTAGCTCAGGATAGCGGCGGTAGCTCAGGATAGCGGCGGTAGCTCATGGGTAGAACGCTGGCCTCCCAGTCATCAGATCCAGGTTCGATCCCCGGTCGGACATGTACCAATGAGTTTTTCGGAATTTATGTATAGTATTTGTATTACCTAATACTTACCACTTGCTAAACGGCAACGAAAAATATCGTAAGTAAATCTGCATGCACTAAAAAGCGTGTATTTGTAAGAACTGCGATAAGGTTAGGGTGAAATAGTTTTCCTCTTGACATTCGACAATCTCCCTCTATCTCTACCTTCAAACCCAGAGTCACATAGTCCCCCGGAGTCATTTTCCTTTTCGTAAATAGCAATATATTGTTACGTATTTATAGGAATTCGCCCATTGTTGCCTAAATTTTCTTAACTTTGTATTATCCTTTTTTATTGTTTTCCTTTTGTTGCACAAAATGAGGAGTACGAGGGGCATGCCAAAAGAAATTAGATACTCAAAAATTATAAAATTTATTCTTTATTACAAGTATCGATCTTTTCGAAGTATTCACCCTGAGCACGTATACACTTTTTCATACGTCTGAACTAATTGGAAAATACCAATGACCACTCTTCTTTAGACACCTCAGAAACCTCGAAAATATAGGCAGCTAGTGCATCTTCTTTGCTTTCAAACTTCTTCCCCTCTATTTTTTCTTTGATTTTTGGAAACAGGTAAAATCACAAGGTGCTAGGTCAGGGAATATGGTGAGTGAGGGAGGGTTGACGCATTTTTTGAAGCGAAAAAGTCAAGTGTTTTGGCAGACGTGTGCAACGTCGCATTGTCGTGGTGCCTGAGAAGGCGTCGGATTCCTGACTTCGGTCGCTTGTCACACCAAGCTGATATTACTGTTGGAGCACAAACTGTCACATACCATTCGGAGTTCATCGTTCTTTAATTTTCTAGCACTACAGTAGCAATATGATCCGTTTTGCTGAAAAACGAGGCGACCATTTGTTTCTGTGTGCTTCGTGCACGGCGACATTTCGTTAGAGTTGGCTCATCTTCAAAGCACCATACAGTCGAATGTCACTTTGTTTCGGGATCATAGTTATAAAGCCATGTTTCATCACCAGTCAGTATATCATACACATTTTTTTTCTCGCCACCGTCGAATTTATCTATCATGAATAGGCACCAATCCAACCGACGGTCTTTGTGCTCATCGGTAAGTTTGTGCGATACCCATCTCAAACAACATTTACGGAGAGAAAGGTGGTCGTGAATTATAGTTTGCATTGCTGCTGATCCAATTCCCTGTTCTCGCTCCAGCTCTACATACATAATTCGTTGGTTTTCGCGAATAAATTTTTCGACTGCACGAACGTTTTCTTCCGTGACCGCGGTTGGCAGCCGGCCTGTCTTCGCTTCATCTTTGAGACATCCCCGTCTTCTTTTAAATTCAGCAAACCAATTAAATACTGTTGTTCGTGAGCAACCAGACTCACCAAAAGTAGTAGCCAAAAGTTCAAAACATTCTTGAGGCTTAAAACTTTTTTATAGCCATAATAAATCATAGCGCGACAATCACTTCGACTGAGCTCCATTGCTGCAAGCGAATTCCCGCCAGATTCTCGGAAAAATGATGCTCATCCAAATAAAAAAAAAAGAAATGATGTGCGTTCTATATTCAGATATATCAACAAACAACCAGCCTATAAGATGATGTATAACTTGCCAGTGTCAATCAAAGGAGTAAGGAGTATCTAACTTCTTTTGGCATGCCCCTCGTATTTATGTTAATATATGTTAACAGATTTTTGTACTTATGAGCCCATAATATGTACATATAAGCACTTAATTTTAAGTAGATTAATAGAGGCGACGACTGAAAACCGACGTTGTGGTCTTATACGGCCGTAACATAAATGTCGAGTCGTAGCCCTTTTTGCTACCGTGGCACATAGGTACACATCAACACATTAGTAAGAAATGAATGTCCTTGTTATGTTATTAAAAGACAGGTTTATGTTTATGTGAAATGCATTTTTTGTTTTTTCCATTCTTTTTCTTTTTATTTTCTGTACGTGTTAATTATTAAGTATTTTAGAGATAAGTTGAATTTTGAATTCCTCATTTTTGTGTATGTATGTGTTATGGTACTTAATGAATCTTCTAACTATCTATCTATATTATTTATCAGTATAATTAAATATCCTGAATGTTGACGTGTTAGGAATAGTTTCTCGGTCGTTTGACTGTTTCCAAATCTGGCAGCTGATAGAATAATGTTAGTTAAGTTTATTTATTATTTTATAGCAAAATCCATCGCTTTGAATACTCTAAATATTTTTACATAGATACAAACTAGAAAAGATCTTCAAGAAAGACAAATATTTAGTAAATTTCAAACCATGTGACATGTGTGAGTACATATATATAAGTTCTATAAGATGAAAAACTTTCTAACCAAAGTTAAACAACATGTCTACCGTTAATAGAAATGATCAACCGTATGGAACACTCATTTCTATCACTCAACCCTCTACTGCAGGCGGGTCATAAATACCGCTACCAACGAGACAAGTTGATCGGGGGGGGCAGCTCACGGAGACCCTGTGGCATAGCGGGTAACTAATGAGCCCGCAGAACTTGCTGCATTCTATGCCCACTGGGAAAATGTAGCGTGATTCGGAAATTAAAACTGGTGATTTTTTGCAAATATTCAGAAAGACCTGTGATTTATTGCAATAAATCTGTGAACAAAAACACATAGAAGTCTGATTAGAGATGAAAAATTTCCTCACGATGAACATAATTTTGTACGGCGACGGGTCGCATTCATTGATTCCTATGAATCGGCCGCACGGCTGGCCCTGTGTCACATGACTACAGTACGAACCAACCAACCAACTTTCTGCCTTTTTCAGTCTCTGGTGCTATTGTTGAATTATACTTAGTTAGAAAGGCGTCTTCTGTTTTTTTTTTCATTCTCCGCAATAAATGAAATGAAAATGAAATATAAAAACAAAACAGCCGATTGTGTTTTTGAAATGAACTCGTAAACGAATGTGCCGCCATCATTGATATATTATTATAATATCTATGGCGGCCCCATGAGGCGGCATAAGAAGTATCCATTTGAATAATTTACGGTTTTATGATAAAACAACCCGCTGCCTTTTTTTTTCACATAAAAATTTCATACTAGGTGGACTATCATTATTGAGAACACAAATATTTTTAACTCGGTCGACAAGATTTTTTGCTTCACAATCACTATCGAGCCCGTCCCCTTATTCCATCTGTACTCGTAACATGAGCCTCGGGAAAGATAAAATTTTCCATTTCCTCCGAAATCCCTGTTTAGCCACACTCTATCAATTCTCGATGTACCCTCAAATGACGTGGATTTAGAGCTCTCTTATCTATGGTACAGACGACGAGGGAGCTCTTTTATGAATGGGGAATCAAGAACGAATGATATTGATGAAAACAAAACATCTCTTGATACATCAACAATATCATTATCGTCGTACGTCTTAAAGAAAAGGCTTGTTTGTCAATCGTCGTATAAACTGTCCAACAGTGTTTGTAACAAAACATTGCAAACACAATATCGTCATTACATAATATATCTCCGAGGGGGTGTTAGCGGTGTTTCCAAGTGTGGACTGTCAGTGCAACAGTCAATACTCGAACACCCTCTTTTCACTGACGATTTTACGTCGTTACGTGATACTTGACCCTTATTACCTAACTTAGGGCACAAATAAATACACGCTTTTTAAGGCGATTAGCGTCGCCAAATTAGCAGCTCGATGTTTGTCTGTACGAGTAACGACGGAATTTACATAGAAATAAAGTTCGTATCAGCGCGCAATGCATAGTGGCTGTTACGACGCTCGCTGCGTCCTTGAGAGGGCGAAATAGGAGAAAATAATACTTCTCACATGGACGTGATTGTTCGATTGAATGATCATATGTTATATTTATAGTTATCAAGTTTATCTATTGCTCAAAGTATAAATGAATTAAATCAACCAAGCTGCTTAGGAGCAGTAGGGAATTTAAGCCAAAAAAACATCATTCGGTAGAAATTTGTTTTCATTTAGAAGGTTTGGTGATATGGAAAAGAAAAATGTTGCATATGTTGTTTTAAAGTTAATCATTCATAATACATTTTTTCAATATTTTTGGCTAGGTCATAAAAGAGGAGTAGGCTTTAGAAAGTACCCGTTTGGCGATACTAAGGCCCTTAAGAGACGCAGATCTACCTCACAGAGTTTACCTTGACCGTTCAGCTAGTGGTAAGTATTCAAATACTATACCTTTTTCAAAAAAATCCGAAAAACTCAGTAATGCCTGCTCTACCGGCCGGGAACCGAACCTAGGACTCAAAATAGAGAGACCAGCGTTCCGCCGCCTGAGCTACCGTCGCTAATTAAAAGTATTAATAGTAGTTTATGCTACAAGTGCGAAAAAGAATAAATTAAGAGGACGATTTAAAACACGAGCGTAGCGAGTGTTTTAAACGTAACCGAGTAAATTTATTGCTTTTACGCCCGTGTATCATACTACGTTGTTCAATGCATAGTGTGAGGAAATGAAAACAAATATAATCTTGTGAACTTTAAATTATGATTGGCTCAAAAGGATTGTATCCAGAGCCGTTAAACAGTGGAAAAAAAGTATAACATCTATGGTACACAGGAAAGGCTGCAGGTTAGACAACCATTGCAAATAAATTAAAAATAATAATAATTTTAAAGCCCTAGGGCAAAATAATCGATTTTCTGTTCGGTTTTGATGCATAAAAAGTGGGCCTTTACGAGCACATGCATTGAAAAATAAATTAAGACTCAAGTAATTGAGTTGAATAGCGTTACTAAAGTAATGCAAGTTTTATAATTATCAATGAAATCCAATAAACAATAGTCTCAATACGGGTTTCCCTAAAGTACATTATAAGTTTCAAAACACGAGGGTAAGTAAAAATAAAATGTCTTGTTGAATTTTGACATTCCTGACGTCTCCCTCTATATTTCTCTCTTTAGCAATTCGTTCAAAAAGCTCAAAGAATTCGTAATTACGGAGCCATGCAACTAATCACCCTATTCTCTAACCCTAAAGCGGCGTTCCAAAACCTATATTTGTTTATTGTGTCGCCGCGCACGTGCCGCTATACAGGGGGTTTATATTTGTATGATATTAAAACAAAAATGAATCTGAACAGTGTACTGAGTTCCGTTCCTGTTTGGTAACTTTTTATAACAATACATGAATGAATGAAAGAAATGACACTTAAGGCCCTGCCATTCCAAAATGAGCATTTTGTTTAATTAATATTGTCAGTTCAATATCTCATTCAAATACAAGTTAAATATATGTTACAATAGAGGATATACTCTAAACACAAGTTGATCTAAAAACGTAATTGAGTAAACTTCACTCGATAGAAAAAAATCACAAAATAAGCTTGTCGAATTGCGGATAAATGTGTTTATAGCAAAGGTGTTCAACGGAGAGAATTAAAACTTTTCCTGAATTTTCTTTACAGATAACTAAAGACACTTATCGACCCATTTTTATTTATTTCTCAATACTTTTTCAGAAATTCCAGAAAAACCTCGCAAATTCACTGATTATGCGTGCTCGCAGCGCACGAAGCGAGCGTTCTAATGTAGACTTTCTGACAATATCATTGAGTTCAAAATTACTTAATACGATTATTGTGTTGGATGCGTAGGGCCTTAATGTCATTCGTTAAATAAAAAAAAATAGTACAGAGTTTTGAACACACAATGTTGAACAAGGGCGGACTTATCACTTAAAGCGATTTCTTTCAGCTAACCATTGGATGGTGAAGAAAGTATTATTTCCTTAATTGATAATAAGAGTAATAATTATTTACCTCATAAACCTTTAATTTTGTTCATGTATATTTATTATTTTACTAGCTTTTGCCCGCGGCTTCGCCCGCGTTAATTAAGTTTTTGTATAGTCGTATCGAATCTGTAAATATTTTTAGTTTTAGTAGCTGACCTGACTTTGATTTGGAGTATTTAAAGTGTTTTTGGTTCTCATCATCTCTAATTTCATCGCTATGTAAAGTGTTTTTGGCGAGGCCGAAGATCAAGACACGTTTCCGTCTTTGCCCTTAGACTTAGAAAGTACTTACGAAAGTAAACACACCCCTAATACTTGCAATATTTGTGAGATACCTACATTGGGTCACTTCTAATTATATAGCCAAAAATACATACTGAAGACTTGGTAAGTAGTCAGTGACCCTTTTTGAGTAAAAACACAACAAAAACAATAGGTTTGCTATACTAATTGACTGGGAGTTGTTCTTAAATTTGTAAAGTATAGGGCACAAATTTTATTTTGTGTTTTTCGCTAAAAGGGTCATTGAACCTTGATCTTGACCACTTACCGAGTCTCCCGTTTATACGGACGGACAGACGGACAGCCTAAATAACAAATTTAGTCATTTTACTTTGAAAATGAAGGACTTTCCAAAGACAACTTCATCCCCCTTTTCACCCCTTCGAGGTTGGTATTATCACAAACTCTGAGACACGTATAAAGTAATTATCAATTGTCAGTCTAAATACAAAATTTAAAGATCCTAACTTTGAAACAGACGAACTTTATAATAACGAACTTTCATTCAAACTTTCTTTTTTTTTACCGTCATCTAGAACTCGCCTAGCCCTTTTCTTAGAGTACCATGAACATGGGTCTAGCATCAGCCGTTTGGGAGATATGGGCCTGTAAAGTTTTGACACTTTCGGCAGACAGATCTCGTCCAGACCTTTTCCTAGACACCCATCAACATGGGTTTATATCCAGCCGTTTGGGAGATACAGGCCGTCAAAGTTTTGACATTAAAAAAAAAACTTTTTTTTGGCATCCCGTGGTCCAACCCCTAGGGATGTACTACCCTCCGTTCCTAAAATATTTTGCTTGGATATAGATATATATAGATAGATAGATAGGTAGATAGATAGACAGATAGATAGATAGATAGATTGTTGATATACAGATCGATAGATATCTCAAAAGGAAAAAATGGAACCCTAATAGGACCACTTGTGTGACTGTCTGTCTGTCCGTCTGTTATAGCCGATTTGCACACATACTTTGAAGAATTTTCATGTCCACTATATTAAATTGCAAAATCGATGCAATTTTCGTAATTAATGTCCAAGAAAACCATAAAAACGACACCCATATTGATATTTACACATTTCAAAATTTCAACCCCATCACACCCCAACAGGAAATGATGTTATTTCACGTTCACTACGTTGGATTTAGAAATCGTTGTTGTTTTCGTAATCAGCGACGCGATAAACCATACAAACGACACCCATGTTGATTTTCAGACTTTGTCACCCCATTTCCCCCTTTTAGGGGTTGAATTCTGAAAAAACCTGAAACACGTGTTTACTCATTTATGAATAGGAGTACTCCTGTGAAGTCTCGAATAAAATATTCTAACTTATCTTGTTTCCCCATACAAACTTTGGACCCCCGTTTCACCCCCTTAGGGGTAGAATTTCGAAAAACCCTTTCTTATTCCTTGTTTACATTACAAAGGGAAGCTTTGTGCAAAATTTCAGCTTTCTAGGTCGAAGGGTTTGGGCTGTGCGTTGATGAGTCAGTGAATGAGTCAGTGAATGAATCAGTAAGTCAGTCAGGACTTCTCTTTTTAACCGACTTCAAAAAGGAGGCGGTTCTCAATTCGACTGTATGTTTTTTTTTTTTTTTTTTTTTTTTTTTTTTGGCGTTGTTACTCTATAACTCCGTCATTTCTGAACCGATTTGAACAATTCTTTTTTTGTTTGAAAGAGTGTACTTCCAGGTAGGTCCCATTTTGGGTTTGGTCATGATCTGATGAAGGTCTTCAGAGATAGGCAGTGGAACTCCTCAGAAAATGACAGCATACCTCTCGAAATTGAGGTAATCGCTTTGTATCTGGGTGCTGATTACAAGGTATTACTTGAAAATTGACATTCTTCCACCTGACCTTCGATCCTGGCTTCATCACCATTTTCACCATAGAACTCCTCAACGGATCAGAGCACATAACTCGAGATTGCGGCAATCACTGCTTTAGGGTGCTAACTCAAGGATATTACTTGGAGATTATCAGAATACCCTCCTGACCTTCGATCCTGGCTTCATCACCATAGAACTCCTCAACGGATGACAGCACATAACTTTGGATTGCGGTAATCAATTTGTGTTAGGGTGCTCATTGCAGGGCATTGCTTGAAAATTGCCAGTATACCCACCTGACCTTCGATCTTGGCTTCATCACCGTAGAATTCTTCAACGAATGACAGCACATAACTCGAGATTGCGGTAATCATGTTGTGTTAGGGTGCAGATAGCAGGAAGCTACTCAAACATAGCTACTTATACTGACTTGAACTTCGTTTCATATTAACACCACGTTTGCAAGAACTACCCATACCCAACAATTTAACCCAGCAACACTAAAAAATGTGAAATAAAATAAACTTTTAACAAAAAAATAGCAACCGACTTCAATAGTAACAGCAGTCATTCACTAAAAAGTTAATAATAATTCTATAAAGACCGATGGTACCGAAGCAACACTTTTGCTGACTTCTTTCTTCCTGAAACAATATGTTATCTAGAAGTCGGCGTATTTCCTACGATACAGCAACATAAATACCAATATAAGAACGCCGACTTCTAGATAACATAACGTTTCAGGAAGAAAGAAGTCGGCAAAAGTGTTGCTTCGGTACCATCGGTCTTTATAGAATTATTATTAACTTTTTAGTGAATGACTGCTGTTACTATTGAAGTCGGTTGCTATTTTTTTGTTAAAAGTTTATTTTATCGTTATACCTCTTCAATTTCGTTTGTAATATTTTAATTATCAAAATCAAGGGTGCAGTTTCCAACACGCACGGTATACACACTATAGCAGATTTATCTACAATCAGTGATTATGGACTTAAAATAGCCCCTTTACGTCTTGATTTTTCTTAAGATTCATAAAAAAGATAAAAACTGATGTGAAATCAATAGCTTATTTTTTTTTTTTCATAAGTATTATCTAGCGACAACGTCTCTATACAGCCCGAAAATCCCAAATGATGATGAGACACCATCATAACAGCTGTCAGGATATCAGCTTTTTTTTACGCAAAGCTTAGCAAGTTATACAATTTTTATCTGTACTGGAAATAAATAAAATGAACTTTTCACAAAAAAATAGTAACCGACATCAATAGTGACAGCAGTCATTCACTAATTCTATAAAGACCGATGGTACCGAAGCAAGTTACCAACTTCCGTAGATTTTTCAAATTTCCGTAGATTTTTCAAAACATCAAGGTTAACAAGGTTAACGCCTTGCTTGCTTTCACTTCCACACTTACTTGGTGAACACCGTCCTAGCTCTCGTGGATGCGATGCTTTCCTTTTCATATGGCGCGGTTATTGCCATATGGCGCGGTAGTTGCCATATGGCGCGGTAGTTGCCATATGGCGCGGTAGTTGCCATATGGCGCGGTAGTTGCCAAGCGTGAGCGGATGTAAATATTTTCGGAGCACCCTGTATGTCACAAATTGAATATGGTATAGAGAAGTGTAACAAATCGTGCGAGTGATGCGTTTAAGTGAATTCCTCAAGTCCGTGTGTTGGGGTCCCGGGGACCCCCCTCGCCCCGCGCCCCCTCTGCCTGTGGTACAGGGTAGAAGGGGGAGGGTACGAGTGTTTGTTTGTAAATGCATGTTATATGTGTTTCGAAATTCAGTCAAAGTTCAGTTTTTAGTCCAGTTTATATCCATTATAAAACTTATGTTCGCCGGGACCTTAATGTCTAACTTCAACACCTATCGCTTTCGCTTTCAAATGTATCGTGATTAGCTAGAAATATGACATCACACAAAACATACAAAGGGTTCTGTACCAACACACCGTACGGGTACGGAATCCTAAAAACATTATAGTAAATAACAACATATAGATGCGATAGGAACATTAAAGCGACAAAAACAAGCTGCTAAAATATTAGGGCCTGAAAAACAATTCGCGGCTCCCGCTGAGTACGGTACTAGAGGTAATATTTTAACCACTATATTTTTCCCGTAATTTTTATGTACCTAATCAAAAGAATTGTAAAAACTACTTGAGTATAAAAAAAAAATGTTTTTGTATTTGTAATCACCTATTACTAAATTTTTATCATATTTTTCAGTCCTCTTGTTTCGGAAATAAAGAGGGGGACATGATGCTTCTTTTTCGAGGTTTTTAGAGTTCTGTACCTAAAAAGTACACAAGGAACCTTTATGATGAGACTTCGTTGTCCGTCCGTCCGTATGTCCAGCCTCATAACTTTAGCACCATTAAAGATAAAGACATGAAATTTGGCACAAAAATAGCATTAATTTGCCCACATACGGTGTAAAAAAATATGAAAATTTTAAATTGTTTAAAATATTTCAAAAACAATTTGTGAGAAAAATAGAAAAAAATATCCTAAAAATACAAATGGGTATCAAGTTGTAGATATTAAAAATGTAATTGTAAAAATATACACTTTTACTATATTTACTGGCACTAGTTTCTAGAAATCTTTAAAAATCCACAAAAATATGTATCTCCCCCCCCTTATCTCCGAAACTGGTAGACCGAAAAACATGAAAAAGATGTCAATTATAGATCATAACTGGCCAATCACAGGAAAATTATAGCTATAAAAAAATTGAGCACAAATAAAAATTATAAAAAAAGAAGTAAAATAAATATTTTATAAAATTATAATATGGATATATAATTGTAGGTATTAAAAAGCTGATTCTAAAATATATAATAGTTTTGGCTATATTTCATTGCATCGAGAAATCCATGAAAAACCATACAAAATTGTATGTCCCACCCTTACATATCTCCAAAACTGGTGTACCAAAAAATTTGAAAAAAATCATGGTAATATGTGTTTACGTAAAAATTACAGGAAAAATAAAGCAGTTGAGAAATTCACGAAAATAATTACAAAATTAAATTTATCATCCATAATACGGAACCCAAGGTACGCGAGTCTAACTCGCTTTTTTTGTATGCGGATTTTAATTATTTTTAAAAATAGGCCATAGTAAAACGTATTCTGAAAAAATTTCAACTAGCTACCTATAACGGCTGAAGATCCCTTTGACAGACATACATATGGACGGACAGACAGACAAACAGACAGCGAGGTCCGGTTTGGCACCCTTCGAGTAAAGAACCCTAAAATACATCGTCATGACATGAATCCCCTGTCTAAGTAGTTCCCCAGTATGTGGGCTGTGCAAGTCACACTCGCACACCCACGTTCCACCGACGAATACAAGTATCCAGCGCGGTGGGTAGTGGGCCGTACCGCTGTACTTTGGACACTTCCAGGATATGCATTCCGTAGAGACACATGTGTGTTCAATTAGTGGGCTTATGTTGTGTCCCAATATTTGCGCCCGAAGTACGGCGATAGGGCTCACCCCATACATGGGCGGCGGGAGAAAAAATATCCAAGAAGTGCAGCCTCAAGTTGTAGGTTAGTGCCATAGAAAAATCAATTTTTACCATGTCTGGCTCGAATCACATACCTATATTATGACACAATTCAGACCCAGGTATCATGTTGCAAGTGCATCACCTGGCACCCCCTGCCGGCGCCATGGCCCCATCACGCTGCGACGTAATAATCGTTAGAGAAACATGGGTGTACGAGTGTGAGTGGAAACACCTCTGACAGCCCTTCGGGAATTCATGTCGTGACGATGTATTTTGAATTTCAAGGGTGACCAAGTAACAAATACCTATATAAACTGGACAACTCACGGAAGCCACACTTGGCACTCGGTACACGTCGCTCACACAAAATGGACATCTCCCTAATAACAGGCTTATGACGTCAGTGACACTTATCCTCTTGTCTCCCTCTAACTCTAAACTGACGTCGGCACAAGTCTAAACGTCCCGTGGTAGACCTTGTTCGTATCGAATAAAGTCGCATTATTATTTGAGACATCCGGCACTTGACAAATAATCATAAATAATAACTATACTTAATTAAATAATAACAATAATGAACAATTAAAAACGTAATAACATAAAATCAAATTACCCCTTGTTAAATAAAGTCGTACCGGATGTACAATGTTCTGAACATGCCCCCGCACAAAAATTACCCACTTCAAAATGTTTTATTAGATACCTCAAATGGATTTTTAGTTAAGAATGACATCTTTAAGAAGTCAACAACAAGGAACCCTTATAGTTTCGCCATGTCCGTCTGTCTGTCTGTCTGTCCGCGGCTTAGCTTAGAGACTATTAGTACTAGAAAGCTGTAATTTGACATGGGTATACATATTTATCACGACGGTACACGTGGTACAGTACAATTTTTAAAAATATTTTTATGGTACCTCTCCTACGTAAAATGGAGATGATTTTTTTTTCTCGTCTATCCCCTTCGATACAGGGTTCCGTTTGCGAAATATTAAGCTTAAAAGTGTTAATTTTTGTCAAGTGTCCCCCCCCCCCTGCCAGCGAAACGGTTGTATTTGGAGACGTGAAAAAATCACGGCAGTAGTATACATAACGAAATTAAAAGGAAAACTATCACAGCTAAGTAGGCTTTACAAGTTAACGAGTACAGATCGTGCCAAAGTTTTAGTCCCCTCTAAGTCTAAACACGGGGCGATTCGCATCAGCAGGAACAAAATGTATGGGCCGTTCTTGGGAAGAGCAACTTATGTAGAAGTTTGGCGCGATCTATATTAGATGACAAACTTATAAATTGTACTTGGAGAAGAAGTCCGCATATTGAGCAGGGCAACTACGGAACCCTACACTGAGCGTGGCCCGACACGCACTTGGCCGGTTTTTATTAACCTACGGATAGGAATTTCTTATTTCACTGTCATAAACATTATTAAGAGTATGACATCGCCAAAACAAAAACCAGTTCCGGGCGTGGCTTATTCTATTTTACGATAGCGCGCGGGGGGAAATTCGTCCCGGTCTCTAAGCTCTCGTCACCATAGCAAAAATACGAATAGAGTGGACGAGGCAGGGTCAAAAGTAATACGTATTTTATTTTATCTAATTTATTAGTGTATTTCGATCATCGTCACACGGCATTGATCCTACTTGCTATCACGTCGGGACGTAAATTTATTATGGTCGGCTAAAAGTGGTTTTTTGAGTGTTTGATTTATCAGTTGACCCTCGGAACATTTCAGACACTCCTTTAGAGATACATAATAATATTGTGACGGTTAATTGTCACCATTACCCATTCTTTAAATATTTTTCGCCCGTTGAGCTGGTTTTACACTTGCGGGAAAATAAATTGGACCAAAAATTTATTTACAAAAAATTTTTACTAAAGTTGTTATTACAAAAAGTGGAAACTAACAAATATTCTCAGTAGGAATGCACCACGTCACTATCTATCTCACTGTAGCCTATATCAATTATGCCTCTCTCATTCAACCACGTTTAACTGCGTTACTATCTCATTCCAACTCATTTTAAATAGCGTCACTATTTATCTCACTCTAACGCGTGTTAAATGGCATTTCTAATGCACGTCAAATATTTTTACTGCCCGCCACTCTTTCATTCTAAATTCTAATTATTTTAAAAAATACGCAGCTCCTTTGGTAGTAAAATAGCAATAACTTTTTTTTCAAAAGTAATACACAGAAATTGCCAGATCATTTGAAAAACAATATTTGATGAGCCGTTATTTAAGACAATTTGCAAAACTAACATAGGATATTTTTTTTTAGGGTGTGGTATCGAACTAACCTAATTACAAAAAATTGCTCATAAATTGGGTTTTTATTTTTCTTCCTGATGTAACAGCATTTCAAGGTTTATTTTTGACTTTATCAATAGCATGACTATTCAGAGTTGCGCAACAAAAATTTTATTCTTAGAATTTAGAACTGGTTAGCTTTGACTCTCAAAAATCTATTCGAATTTATAAAAGTACCATCAACTCGAAGACTATCTACTTTTTGCTGAGGTCATAATTTGATATTCTGGTCAGTCATGAGCTGGCCTACCAGCCTTCCAAGGGAAAGCGTTGACTTTTGGGACACCTGTTTACCCTTGGGATAAATCGCCAAGTGTTTCAAATATAGAAATTTATTTGTATCATAGTTTGAAATGTTCAGGTCCCTTTACGCAAAATGAAAAAACAAAACTCTTTTAGGATTAATTTGTTGTCCCTATGTTTGTCTGTTTGTCCGTTTGTCTAGGCAATTTTTCTGGGTAAAATCAATAAATGCTAATATTTACAGCCCTGTAAAATATACATATTATAACGTTTTTATGGCCTTTTGTTTAACTTTTTCATACAAATTTTCTCCTTATAAAAATATAGAGATCAACACTTCACATAATATTTTGCATTTGAAAGAAAGCACAGAAAGGAACTGTAGAACAAATAATGTAAAAAATATAAAACCATATCTTTCTATTCTAAAGGGATTAATAATTTACTGTTTGTTCAATGTGGCGATAGCTTTGTTTATTTTTTTTTCTTTGTTACAAAGATAACAAATATTTTCATACAAGGTTTTCCTTAAGGGCTATTTCTCCGAATTTGTAACAAAATATTAAGAAATAATTATAACGGTAAAGTACAACTTTCAGCTAAGACAATTTATTGTTAAAAGTTTGCTATATGCATAAACATATTTTAATGATATTATGGTATCTTCAAAATAATTGGGTTTTCCATAAGCGTGATATCAGATTATTTAAGAAATTTACGGCTGGTATCACGACGACGGATAAGCCAATTATTTTATTACTATTGTAATATAATTAAAAATATGTAAATGCATACAGCAGACTTTTAACTATAAGTTTTCTTAACTAAAAGTTGTATTTTTACTTATTGAAATTGTATTTCTCATCAAGAAGTGCAAGATGACAAGATATTCAAAATAAGTTAATTGAATTTGTGAAATGGTTTCAGGTCAAAACAGTTTTCCATGAAACGGTAATTGTTTATACTTAGCAAAGTGTGTAAACTTAGTCATCTTAACATGAACGACGCCTGTATTTCTCTCTTTTTTATTTCCAGCATAGATAAAAATATACAAACTTGTTAAACTTTGTGTAAAAACGAGGCAATATTGACGATATCCTGCCAGCTATTATGATGGTGTTTTATCAAATTTTGCTTTTTGGGCTGTATAGAGACGTAGTTAGATGTCACTAGAATATACTCATGAAAAAACATATGAAGAAAATAAGCTGTAGACTTCACATTCGGTTTATACCTATTGTATGAATTTTAAGAAAAATACAGGGGTAAAGGGACCTCTTAAGGAAAACCTTGTATTAAACTATTTGTTACCTTAGTAAAAAATAATTCAAGGAAAAAAATAAACAAAGCTATCGCCACATTGAACAGTAGATAATTAATCCCTTTAGAGTAGAACAACATGGTTTTCATATTTTTTACATTATTTGTTCAACAATTCCTTTCTGTGTTGACTTTTAAATGCAAAATATTATCTCAAGTGTTCATCCCTACATTTTCATAGTGAGAAAATTTGTATGAAAAACGTAAAAACCTAAAACGTAATATAAATAAAAACGTCAAAAGTATGTTTTTACAGCTCTATAGAGGGCCGTTTATATTGGTATTTATTAATTTTACCCAGAAAAAATTGTCTAGACAAACGGACAGACAGACAAACATAGGGATAACAAATTAATCCTAAAAGAGTTTCATTGTTTTCATTTTGCGTAACAGAACCTGAACATGTACCGACAGGATTATCTACGATCTAATAATTTTGCCATGCACTGTAAATATTTCAAAATAAATTTCTATATTTTAAATGCTTGGCGATTTATCCCAAGTAAGTGTACCTATATAATTTGCAAAAAACTTCACTTATTGGACCTGAAATGGTGAGCCAATACTAGAGGATAATTTCACGAAAAGGTCATTGACCTTTGTTACAGATCTCAGTAAGTATAAGTAAATTAATTTGGGTTTCAATAACGATCACAAAATTATTCTTTTAGAGTAACATATATTATTTTCCCGCATAAAAGTATGAATTCATTCCAAATTCATTTAGTTTTGTTGTTATCACTATGGCACGATGTAGCTAAATCACTCATACGCATATTTTGTTGAGTTTTTAACGGCAGGAATATGATGCTCCTCGAAATATTACTTTATAAAATTGATTTCAATGTGTTTTGAAGTAGTTTTGGGAGATATTTATAGCTTGCAAAAAAGGGCACAGGTTCCACGTCTTACGGGCGCCAACGCTAGGCGTAGACTGACAATATCTTGCTGCCGCTGACTGCATCAGTGGATTTACGTATTTTTGGAAAAAGGGGGTGCTTTTTTTGACCCGAATAACGTGGTATTTGGAAAATGAATAGATATCATTCACACTAATTTTATTAAAAAAAAACAACAAAATCGCGAAAGCGATATCTGAAACAAAATCGATAAGAAGTGTGCAATAGAGGGTTACAAAAAAATTCATTGACAGTACAAATATGAATCGATTAACGTGGTTTGTGGAAAATGAATACCTTAAAGTTCAACCAAAAACATATATATTTTTTTATGGCTATACGTAACCTAATTATTGCAACAAAATCATCCGAAAGCTGACATTTTATTTCTGTTTGTATTTTCGTTCCCCTTAAACACCGTGAAAAACACGAAGAATTTTCGACGACGTGATGTCAGAATAAGGTATTGTTTACGTAAATAATATATATCCTTTTTCAGTTAGCTCTCTTTTTCAACAATCTTAACTATAAAACTATCCCCTTCCTACAGCATTATGTTGCTATTTTCAATTTCGCTATCTTATCTCTTTTCCCGCACATTTTACCGCCGAAAAACACTCCACAAAAAGATAACCCTCCAACAGACCACTGGGGTCCTTTAGACACATGAGCCAAACAACAATAGCCTTTGTTCCCAGTCGGCAAGAGTTCAGTCACGAGTGTTAAGCTGGTAGGTCATCGTGACGCTGTGATCCTCTCATCTGTTAATACTATCTGCCACTTGTCAAACGCACGCCTCCGTGCAGACTGAGGGGCTTTTAACGCGTTGTTGACTGTCCCGGTATTAAGGTTGGAAATCGGGACAGTGTTTAACTCACTAAGCGGACAGTGTCTCATGCGGACCACAAGCCAAAGCCCACATAGCAAAAGTAGGTAGATTGATTACAAATTATAATATCTTGCTAAAGTTTCTTGCCCTTCTTCTTAGCAAGACTAATTGAAGAGGGTGGAGTTAGGTACATATTTATCTAATTAACGTTTTTGTACTTAATGTGCTCATTCATTATATTTCATCATATTTATTGTATGAATTGCATTGCGCAATTTATTATTCTATTAAAAACACGGCTTTTTGTAGATATCATTTCATTCTAAGAAATTTCACACAGAAAAAGTAACAAAATCCTGAAAAGGAGAGAAAACCAATATGATGTCTAAATTAAAGAAACCAATAAGAAGTCTAAATTAAAGTAAAATAGAAGACAATAGGTAATATTTCCATCATCTTCCCCCTTACAGCGTCCTGGGTAGCCAGTACAGTACAACAAACTAAACCAAAAAGCAGCTCATGCAGTCCTAACTTTCATCAGAACACGTCTATACACACTCTAAATTAAAAAGTCAACTCTAACAAAAGGATTTTCATTACGAATCTGTCTAGAGGGCAAGTAATCTTCACAAAAACAAAGCCTTTTTGTGCTTTAAACGAACAATACCTTTGAAAACATGCCCGAACTAAGCACTTTTAGATCTGTGAAAAGTTCAACCATTCTTCACCGATCCCTTTCAACCTATTTTGTGCTTTATCTTTGCTGACTAAGATGATTTTTTGTAAAGAGGCATCTTTGAAATAACCATCGTTTCCATGCATTCCGAATCGTATTACAAGCTTGTAAAGTTAAATTTAGACTGAGGTAGTTAGACTGAGGTATTGAGGCAAAAATGGTACAATTTCTGAGGGTAGGAATCAAACACATCTGGTGCACGGGAGTAAGGGAATGCTGTAGAATGTTGCTATATAGGGTGTACATTTTACACTGTAAAATATTAACAACATGAAACAAAAATTTCTTCATAATGTACAGACGCCAGCATAGCCGTTATAAGTAATTGTTTACAAATAGGGAGCTTGAACTGTAGATGCCTGTACACTACATCATGTTAAAAGCTCAGTCATTAATTATATGAAGGACACAAAAAAATACGTCAAGATTTTGCTACATACTTAATTTTCATTTAGTTCTGAAAAATACAGTTAATTTGTTTGATAAAATAGATATGAGAGACTAGAAATTGGTCAAGTGTTAGTAACTGTCGTACCGTTAGAGTTCCGTACCGTTATATTATATCAAATAAATAATACTTACTAGTAAATCATTTGGACAGAAATACGCTGTGATTTCAAATAAGTGCAATTTTAATTCGTATCATAATTAATTTTAATTCTAAAATGAAAATGCAAAAAAGAAAACACAAGCAAACAAATTACGCAACAAAAATTATGAAAGAAATGGCAAAATTTTATAAGTCATTATCCACATAGAACCACATAATTTTTCACATCAAATTTATTCCTTCACTTGTGACAACAAAGAGGTCCTAAAACGGTTCCGTTTTCCAAGTTAGTGTACGGAACCCTAATATCTGAACTTCCTCCGTCCCGTCTCCTGATGACGTCCCGACAGTGCCCCCCCCCCCCCCCCTCCCACGTACTGTACAGACAGCAGCTGCTACACAATATTAAACGTCGCTGAAGGATGTCAGTTCGCTGCACACTATGTTTTTTAGGGTACCGTACCGGAGTACTGGAGAACCTTTATTGCTTTACTTTATGGCTACGTGAAAGGAAACTCGATTAATTAGCGTAGAGAATAATAAAAATATAGTCTGTGTCTAAATTAGTCGTTATTCCAACTATGTCTAACTTTAGGAAAATTTACAATGAAAAGTGTGTTGTACTTATGATTGTTTATAATTATAATGTACATAATTGTTAACAAAGACAGCGAACACAAACAAACTATTATTCACCTACTATTAATCACAATTTGACATTTATGATGTGTCAAAAATGTAGTGATCATTTTTTGTACAGTACGACAAGGATCCAAATAAACGTGGATGATAGCGATGGATGGCGTTAGTACAACGCGGTGAACTGTCAAAATGTGACGGTTTATATGAAGGCGGTGTTAGTTCCGCTTTTCGTCATGTTAGAGCTTGTCGCACTGTATCTCGCGCCATTTTGACAGCGCGGCGAAATCTGACTTCATTTTATTATTATTTATTATTTATCCATTTAATTATTTTTTGACAATACTTATTAATTGGAACGATACCAAGTCACAACAGTATATAAGTACAAACATAGCAAGTGCGGATACTCTAACCCCTCGTGTTGGGCTCACTTGTCCCGTTTACTTTTTAATCACAGTTCGGGGTCCGCCAGACCGACTGCAGCGGAGGGTTGACCTGTTTGTGAGGAGTCCCGTATACTCCGGCATGATTAATGTCAAGAATGTGAGGACGAGATTGCGGAATCTCGTGTATTGGGGCGCCATCTCTTGTGTAGATTGGGTTATTGGAATTTTATTTGGATAAATCTATAAATACTTATTAGAAGTGAAATTCACGAAATCCCCGGTATACAGGGTGTAATTGTTAAGTGTGACCAGGCGATTATTCCGTAACTATTACAGATATCAAAAAAATTAAACAGACATCGCAAGTACGTTACCTAATCAGTAAAATTACATCAATAACTTTTTGAAAATCAAACGAGAAGTACCCAAAATTTTGACATTAAACATTCCCAAACATTGTATCGCACAACAAGGACGTCACTTCAAACATCTGCTTTGAATACAAAATTTTGCTTCTGTTCTTAACACTTATGAACTATTTTGAAACGATGAAAATTTTGTTTTGACAGCACTAAAACTAAAATTAAAGCCTTC
The DNA here is from genome assembly GCA_934047225.1 of Ypsolopha sequella. Lineage (NCBI taxonomy): Eukaryota > Metazoa > Arthropoda > Insecta > Lepidoptera > Ypsolophidae > Ypsolopha > Ypsolopha sequella. Next base: position 15,932,052 of record OW204012.1, on the reverse strand, counting down.
AGAATCGGCTACACTGAATAAGAAAATACCACGCATAATTTTCAAATTTTTTCTTGAAATTACTATAAATAATGTTACGCGAAGATGATATTTTAATGGTCGTAGATAAAGTGTTGTGTCCAACTGTGATATAATTATTTAGTCATTAGGACATTCGAGCAGCCTATTAAGTAACTCAGCTATTCGTGTCCGAATGGCCGTCATAATGTTGCAGTTACGTAAAATACTTATTTTAATTCGCAAAAGGCCAACAGGGTAATTACACTTAAATTTAGATCACCTATCCAACTTTCAGCTTGAACAATAAATGTACTCATAAAATACTCCCTTGTTTCCCCGCAGCGATCCTGCCATACCGTGAGGATGCCGGGCCTCAAACTCGGGAGTTCCTCGCGCGAGTCGTGGACGTACTGCTGGACTTCGTGCAGCAGGTCAACGACAGGAACGAGAAGGTACGAGTCTCTCTGAACTGGACGTACTGAACTAATTGTGGAAATTAAAATAATTTTTAACTAGTAAAGTTGGTTCTAAATATAATGTGATTTTTAAGGTCCATTCCATTTCATTTGGCAAAGAAACAACTGACTATACCTGCAATTAAATCATGGAAATCTAAATCTGAACGTATGTTCTCCTACATTACCTACGTAAGTCTAAATCCGAATGTATATTCTCCTACATTACCTACGTAAGTCTAAATCCGAGTGTATGTTCTCCTAAATTACCTACGTAAGTCTAAATCTGAATGTATGTTCTTCTACATTACCTACGTAAGCCTAAATCTGAATGTGTGTTCTCCTACATTACCTACGTAAGTCTAAATCTGAATGTATGTTCTTCTACATTACCTACGTAAGCCTAAATCTGAATGTGTGTTCTCCTACATTACCTACGTAAGCCTAAATCTGAATGTGTGTTCTCCTACATTACCTACGTAAGCCTAAATCTGAATGTGTGTTCTCCTACATTACCTACGTAAGTCTAAATCTGAATGTATGTTCTTCTACATTACCTACGTAAGCCTAAATCTGAATGTGTGTTCTCCTACATTACCTACGTAAGCCTAAATCTGAATGTGTGTTCTCCTACATTACCTACGTAAGTCTAAATCTGAATGTATGTTCTTCTACATTACCTACGTAAGCCTAAATCTGAATGTGTGTTCTCCTACATTACCTACGTAAGCCTAAATCTGAATGTGTGTTCTCCTACATTACCTACGTAAGCCTAAATCTGAATGTGTGTTCTCTTACATTACCTACGTAAGTCTAAATCTGAATGTATGTTCTCCTGCATTACCTACGTAAGTCTAAATCTGAATGTATGTCCTCCGACATTACCTACGTAAATCTAAAATAAATTCACTTGTGTGAATCTTCTGGTGCAGCAATCGGCCTGTAAGCGAGAGGTCCCGGGATCGAATCCCGCTCCAGAGCTCTATATACCTTTGTATCTCCTTGCGATGTATAAGTGTTAAAAATATATAAATTTATTTATATTATATTTTACTATCCGACTACGGCGAATCAAAAAGGAGGGTTATGATTTTGACCGGTATGTATATATGTATGTATGTATGTATGAATGTTCATCTGTTCCCTCATAACTTCTAAACTACTTATCATAATTTGACAAATGAGGTGTCGTTGGAAGCGTCTTAATTGTTCGCTGGTTATAAAATACGTGACGTTATGTTAAATTGAATATATCGCGCTCTAGAAGGGATAAAGTCATAAACTAAAAAAAAAAAAACATAAGTATGCCGTATTGGATATCAAATGAAAGGGCTTAATTCGCACATTTAAAAAAAATATATATATTTTTAGCTGTTGGTTGCAGCTTTGCTTGCCTGCACCCGATAATTGGGAATCATTTCTATACAATCAAGCTTCAGTCTAATCCTTCCCAAAAAATATATATAATAAATAAGTATGTATATGTAAAGTGGCTCTGCATATACTTTATCTCGAAATTATGTCCCCAAAATAATTTAAATAAAAAATTTGTTCAAAAACTAAAACCCGACTACTGTATTATCACGCTCTAAAAAGTATGAACCAAGAAAATATACTCATCTCCAATTGATATGTAGAAACTATCCAAAACTTGGTGGGGGGCATATGACCACGACGATCCTCTGAACATCACTATGAATATTTAATAAATACATTAAAATGTATTACGTGTAAGTTATTTATTTAATAGACGATAAGTTTTGAATAGTTTGTACATAACAATTGGAGATGAGTACATTTTCTTGTTTCATACTTTTTAGAGCGTGATAGATAATACAGTAATCGGGTTTTATTTTTTGAACTAATTTTTCGAAGTTTCAGTTTCGATTTCAAATAGGTTTATGTGAATTTTTTGTACTGATATTTTCTCCATACATTTTTGCAAAGCGATTAAAAATTCTTATCTTGATATTAATGAATTAAAGAATGAATCAGCATCCCCAACCCAAAGATCTTTATATATTGTAACCTCCCTGCGACATAAGGCTATCCTCCCAAAAACTACAACAACCCCCACCCGCTGCAGTGCACCCTTGCCGATTACTGGATTAGACTTCTAAACAACCTAGACCTAGTTAGACCTAGTGTAGACATCCTACCAGTACAATTATTATTAACCCCCCCTCCACCCCTCTCTAGATCCTGGAGTTCAAACTGCCGGAAGAGATGCAAAAGATCCTGGACCTGGAGCTGAGAGACGAGCCGCTCCCTCTCAAGCAGCTGCTCGAGGACTGCAAGACAACACTCAAGTACCAGGTCAAGACTGGTGAGTAACGAGTTTATTTTTAAAGCTTTTCTAATAAAGCGGCCGTTATATAAGGTCTTTCAATTTAAATGGAAAGTAATTTAGCAGGTGATTCAGTATCGTTAATAAATCCCATTCCACTGCAAAGCACTTTTTTTGCGCGAACTTTTTTTTCACTTCTCAGTACAAAGTGGTCCGATCAGCTGACTCAGTTTACATGGACAAGTGAAGAAAAAGTTCGCGCAAAAAAAAGTACTTTGCAGTGAAATGTGATGTATTATCGATACTGAATCACCTCCTAAATTACTTTCCATTTAAATTGAAAGACTTTAAGAAGATTTAAATTATACTCGTGCTTCGTCCTCGAGATTAGATATAAGTACACATGTAGTATCACACATCGTGTGGCCATTCCTGCACTATAGTTGAAAGAAAAAAACAATCTACCTACATTATTTTTTTTTCGTCTGTAGGTGGTTACTGTCCCGACCGCCGATCATCATTCACATTTTAGTGCTCGGCTGTTCCGCACGTTTTTTAAGTCCCGGGTATTTGAAACCGTAAAGATTGTGAAATGCCTAAAAGAAAGCATTCTGATCATAGTGGGTAAGAATATATTTCACGTAAACTGAAGAAATTGGAGAGAAAAATGAAGAAAGGTCGTCGCAAACACCGAACAGAAGAATCCACTTTGCCTTCACCCGTAGGTTCACGGAATTGTACGCCTTCGCTGATACACCTATCAGGTGAACATTTTTTGAGTGTAAAAGTAGTGAACCTTTACAGTTTTATCAACAAAATAATTAAAACAACAGATACTCGGACAGTACTTTGGTCTGTACCATCTCTGTTATCAATCAATAGACAAGTCTATACAGGTTTGCGTGTTTTTTCTTTGGAATTGCACTACCTGGAAATAGTATTGCGAACAGTACTTTAGGCTGTTTCTTTACTATCGGTGTGCGCACTAGCCTACCGACTAGTCTTTTTTCGCTGAAGAGAAATCGTTTCCAGTTTTATCACAACATAATTAATACAACAGATACTCGGACAGTACTTTGGTCTGTACCATCTCTGTTATCAATCAATAGTCAAGTCTATACAGGTTTGCGTGTTTTTTCTTTGGAATTGCACTACCTGGAAATAGTATTGCAAACAGTACTTTGGGCTGTTTCTTTACTATCGGTGTGGACACTAGCCTACTGACTAGTCTTTTTTCGCTGAAGAAAAATCGTTTATTTTTCGACTACTGGCAGCGAAAATTTACAATCACGAGAATCTTGTGATGGAGGATCAAGCGGACGAGTTTATCGTAATACAAGATTGAAATGGTTCTGCCGTCAATGTTGCTACCGCATCAGTGGCACAAAATAGTGACGTCACGCGACGACGGGGTGGCGGCGCATCACCTACGCACGGAGATGCGAATATCGGTTTAAACGATGAAACCGTCGCTGCAGTCGAGACACCTGTTCTTGATACTTAACTATTAGAAATAATAGGCGAGGATCCGTCTTCGACAAAGACGTATGGGCCCGTGGGCCTGATATACAAAACGATATTGCGATACGTTTTTTGATTATAATGGGATAACGAAAGAAATCCGAAAAGAGTTACTTAGTAAGTATCTAGTACCAGGCAACTGCTCTCTTATTGATGCTCCAAAGTTGAATCCGGAGATGGCGGCCGTTCTTACAGAACTAAACTCTAACAGTGACAGAAGCAAATAGCTAGTGCGATTGCCTGCTTAGGAGAAGTAATCACCCTAGTGCTTTTTATGGAAGAAAGAAATACCGCCCTTTTGCAGTTACTGATGGATGTCGGTCGGCTTTTGTGTGACGGACAACACACGGATTCAATAAACAGACGCAGTTTTGTCCTTTCTACTTTAAAGAAGGATTTGAAAGATCAAGTCCAAAAGACTAGCATTGGCAATCTCCTTTTTGGGAAGGCCCTTGCTGATACCTTGAAAACTGCAAAGGCAATAAATAAATCCGGAGCTGAATTAACCGCCACTTTATAAAATTACGTTGCGAAGCCTCCACCATCAAAGATGAAGCCCTTTCAACCTGACAGGTCTTTAAACTGGAAGACCGCCTCCCCAAGTCGCAGGCAGGGGACGTAGAGGCCACGCGAGCATAGTACTATGACGCGAGCTTCTATGACGCAAGCTTGCACCGCCGCCCCACCCTCCGCCGCCGCCGCCCCCGCGGCCGAACCAGTTCTCGAGGAGCCGCAGCGCGGGGGCACATCGAGGCCCTCGCAGCCGACCTACCCTCGAGCCGTCGCTAAACATGGTAAAGTACGCCGGCAGATTGTTTTACTTCTTTGATCAACGGTCAAAAATCACAGATGACCCAACTATCCTTTCATGGAAAAAATGTTATAAGATCCTTTTTTACACAGGCTGTGGTACTGTACCAGACGCCTTTAGAGCCATCTTATTCTAAAGCCGAAAAAACACTTTATAAAGAAGCTATCAGTATCAGTAATTTAATTGGTGCCGTTTCTAAATGCTAACCCTGCGAGGGCCAATACATAACTAGTTATCAAGTATTTTTTCTAACCCCAAAACCAAACGGTAGTTATAGATTTATTTTAAAGCTAAAAAATCTCAATAAATTCATTATAACTCAGCACTTAAGCTTAAGGATATGTGTACAATGTTAAAACTCATAACAAAAAAACTGTTTCATGAGTACCATTGATTTTAAAGACGCATATTTTTTTATTAAAATATGTTGTAAATCAAAAAAGTACTTAAGATTCATATGGGACCAAGAACTATATGAATTTAACGTTCTTGATGACCTGTCTTATAGAATCTAGTTATAAAGCATGCTTAAATAATGTAAATGATACAAAATACCTGTTGCAAGCTTTAGCTTTCATTATAAATTATGACAAAAGTACCATAAAGCCAAGTACTAATCATAAGTTCTTAGGCTTCATTATACATTCCGAAAATTTTTCAAGTGACGTTGTCTCTCGAAAAAATTTGTAAGGTACGTAAATAGATACTAAAATTCCGCAAGCTAAAAAGTTTACGAATTTGCAAAATTATTGGGTCTGCTTACATCGGTTTTACACAAAAGATTTTGAGAGATGTAAATTTTTTGAATTTAAGAAACGACAAAAGTTATGACAAGTTCATGAATCTTCCTGAATATCTTTCTAGTGATTTTAATTGGTGGTCTGCAGCTGTCAATAGACAATTCTACTCCTTGGAAATTTTTTGCGATGCCTCAACTAAGGGGGGATGGAGGGCCGCGTGCGATGGAGAGATTGCTAGTGGATTGTGGAATGTGGAAGAGCGATTAAAACATATTAATGAATTAGAGATCTTGGCAGTTTATTTTGGGTTAAATGTTTTCGCCATAACTGTCACAATTGTCAGATTATATTACTTATCGATAGTACAACCGCGATTGCATACGTTAATCGTATAGGCGGTGTACAGTTTCCCCACCTGACGCAGGCGTCGAGACTTATGCCAGTGGTGTGAAGCTCGACAGATAAATGAATATGCATCGTATATAAGTTCGGCTGATAATGCTGTTGCGGATGCTGAGTCGAGACTTATACATCCAGATATCGAGTGGGAATTCTCCGATAGAGCCTTCGAAGGATACCATCTAAATTGGGTATCCCGAAATAGGTATCTTCGATAGTCGAATAAATAAAAAATGCGAGAAATATATATATCATGGCATAAAGATCCAGATGCTTTTTTTTTTCTATTCGCTTTCACAGTGTCATGGTCGCATTTTTTACTTTTATGGATTTCCACCATTTTCTCTCATTCTTAAAATTAAAAAATAATATATTGCAAACGACAAAGCTAAAGGTATTCTTGTTATCCCATATTGGCCGACGCAGCCGTGGTACCCATATTTAATCAACTTATAATTTCTGAACTCTACGTTCACCGACAGCTTACCTTGGTTGCCGGAGTATTGTCAGGAGCTCGATGTTTGGAAAAGGGTTCTCACAAGAGTCAACACATGTAATGTTAGCCTCTCTTTAACTCAATAACTCTTGACTTTGATAACTCAATAAAACAGTACGATGTTTGCTTGAAGAAGTGGTTCACGTTTTGTAATGAACAAAATTTAGTTTTTTATGAGGCGTCAATACCAAATAATATATATCATTAAATTTTTGACTTATCTTTTTCAAGAAGATGCTCAGTATAGCACTTTGAATAGTTGCAGATCTGCACTATCCCTTATTTTTTGAACAAGATATTGGAAGAGATAAAAACTTAAAACATTTTTTCAAGGGCATATTTCGGCTACGTGCAACAAAGCCCAAGTACAACGTAATGTGGTACACATCTCAGGTCTTACTTTTCTTAGCTGGATGGTACGAAATTCTAGGCTTAGAAAAGCTTACTAAAAAACTAGTCACATTTTTGACACTGGTTACTGCTCATCGAGCACAAACAATTACACAAATAAACATTAAAAACATAACAATACATTCAGATAAAATCACTATTATGATTCCTGATTTAGAGAGTAGGATCTTTCCAACTATATCTAATATTTTTTTTTTTTTTAAGGAAATCTTAGAATATGGCCAGGAAAAACGTTATTAGCATACTTAAAAATGACTGAAGGTGTACGTCATTCCGAAAATTTTGTTTATCAGTTTCCGGAAACCTCACAAACCATCAGTCGATGGATTAAGCGGACATTAGAGGAGAGTGATATTGACGTCTCCATCTTTACGGCGCCCAGCACAAGGCATACGGCCACCTCAAAAGCTAACAAGGCGTAAATATTGAAACAATTCGTAAATTCATAGCAATATTTCAACAGACGCATTTGCCAGAAGTATTATTAATGATTCCTTCAATTAATAAATAATAAGTCAGTATGACTTGTTTATTTTCAATTTAAAATTTTTACCGTATTGCAAATGCTTCTCACCAAATGTTTGTAATAAGGAATAAACATGAATGTAATTTAACATTTTTTAGTTAATTACACATATTAATTACATATATTTGTGTTATGGAATTAAGAACTTAAAGTAAATATATTTTTTTAAATAATAAATGCGACATGGCGTGATGAGGAAGTCACCCTTAAAGTAGCTGCTTCTTTTTTCACGACTACAAATCTCTAAATATCTACATGTGTACTTATATCTAATCTCGAGGACGAAGCACGAGTATAATTAATGATTAAACGAACTTACCTGTACGTGAAGTTCAATCATAATTATACGAAGTGCTTCGTCCGAAGAGATTAGATCCCTCCCCCCAGTGGCGTGCACAGAACTTTTTTCCGGAAAAGCAATCAGAAAGTCAAGTACGACAATAAAAAAAATATGAAAATTTTCTAATAACACTTTGAAAAAAAAAAGTTTGTATGACGCCAGGGTAGGCACTGCCTTTCATAGAGTGAAAATTTTCATACAAACTTTTTTTTTTCAAAGTGTTATTTAAATTTTTTCATATTTTTTTTATTGTCGTACTTGACCTTCTGATTGCTTTTCCGGAAAAAAGTTCTGTGCACGCCACTGCCTCCCCCCCCTAAATTTTCAATTAATCCCAAAAGACGTCGTGAAAATAACATAGCTCTAAACTAAATGATGATCGGCGGTCGGGACAGTAACCACCTACAGACGAAAAAAAAATAATGTAGGTAGATTGTTTTTTTCTTTCAACTATAGTGCAGGAATGGCCACACGATGTGTGATACTACATGTGTACTTATATCTAATCTCTTCGGACGAAGCACTTCGTATAATTATGATTGAACTTCACGTACAGGTAAGTTCGTTTAATCATTAATTATATATGATGTCTCAATCTTTTGCAATGAGGAAGACAGAGATAATCATAACGGCCACTATTTTACGCCACTGCTCTTTTAACAGGCCCAGGCTTTACGCTTGGTCTCCACACCGTTATCTAAGGAAAGCGTTGATAAAACATAGGATGAAGTGCACTCGCCCAGAAAGTGCCTATTTACTTTTCTTTTAAAGAGTTTTATATACAGAGTATCGCGTTGAGATATAACAGTATGGGGAAAATCTAATTTATTTTGGAATATTGTTGATCGAAGGCTGCATTCAAAGATTTTTGTAAAAATTATATTACACACGGTACCGCTCGCCATTCTGTTAGCTTGAACTTGGATTGACACACTACCGCGTGTCTAGATTCACTTTAGCCGGGAATCAAACCTTCTGGAAAAAAAACATCCTACATAATGACATACTTTAGAATGACATCAATCCATAGCGTTGCTAGTTAGAACCAAATCTCTCAGAGAACCATTTTGTATCAACTCAATGGTAATGCCTTGTTTTTGTATTTTCTTGGAATTCGTACTACATTTCTGACCAGAAACTAAACGACTGACTTAGACACTTAACATTTGGACAGTAGGTTCTTTGTATGACTTAATCAATCAAAAAAGAAGGGATTTTAAAATAAAATGTGATCCACGTGAGCAACTTCCGCTAGTCGGTCACAGTTCCACATCTCATGCAGTTTGTGGTGATCTGATGCTTTACTAGTAGATGTCGAGTGGAATGCTGACAGAGTCCGGTAAATGTAAGGTCGTGACGCGACACTGGGCCGGTCATGCGTTACGGGATACGAGTAATTTGTTTCAAAAGACACCTAGTGAGTGATAAATCTCCTGCAAATACATTTATCTCTCTTCGCCGAACAAAACCAAAAAACACAAGCCACAATGACGTCCTTTTCCTGCGCGGCCCGGAAGTGATCTCTAGCTCTAGTGACGCGCGGGATGACATCCGGCGCCCGGTCTATGGTTAGCCGACCGAGGAATTTAGGAGTGATTGATTGTCCCGATTTTATACGTCACACACACAACATACATATAATTGCCATGGAATATTACTGCAAACATTATGAAATGAAATAAAATATACATTGAATTTAATTTCATATTTCATATAATTTAATTTCATTACGATGTAGAGATATATCTCAAATTACCTACACCTCTGGGAGCCAGGTGTGAGTATGTGTATGTATGTACGTCTATCTAGTATTGGATAAAGATTTCAAAAGTTTAGATGAGCCCTGGCATAAAATCTATTGCATTGTTTTTGAATATGTGTGTTAACATAACACTTAATTATGAGTGCGCAATCTATCTATCTACGGTCAGCAAACTGATCAGACTACTAAAGTCGTAAAAATTCAAAACTTTAAGTGCACTTAAGGCGTTAAACTATCACTGTGTTCAGATGAGCACTGATTTCAAACGTATAAGCGTCACCCATTTAAAGGTGGAAACATTTTGGTGCTGTCATACTACGGTAAGGGTTTATCTTTTTATCTCCTCTCCTCCTTTAGACCTCTATAAATTTCAAAGAGTTCATGATAAAATAGATAAAGGAGGCTGAGGCTGAGCCTAATGGCCTTACACAATATGACGCTAGCCGCTTCCCGACAAAATTGCCAAGATGGCGCCGGATTTTTGTAATGACGTCATAAAGTTCAGATTATGGAAAAATCCATGCTCGGCCATGGAAAAACCCTTTCTAAAATATTATGTAAGCTTACTTTTGATGATTGATAATATTAATATTTCATTCTATTAGCAATTTTGAAATGGATAGTTTTTGTTCGCATCTCGTAAAGTACGTACTATTATATACTCTAAGTACGTCACTTTCACGTTTGGGACGTAATAATCGGTGTTGAAAAGTGGGTGTACCGAGTATGGTCTGTGACTTGCATTTCACGATTCACACTATAGAACACCTCTGACACCTCCTCGCTATGTTTTTTCTTTACCTTCGAAAGGTATCAAAGTCCACCAGCGCCACACACGGGTTATACATGAAACATTCCCTCAATAACCAGTTACCGGAAGGCTAACCCTCCGCTGCGCACGTATCAAACAATCCAATTACACCGCGCAATGGTCCGAAATGACGACCGCACTAATAGCTGCTATTGTTACTTCAGTCTAGCGAGACGTGATCTGGGTACTTGGAGATATTTAATCTCAGAGATATTTAAACCAACCCGTTTCAAATTTTTATTTTTGAAATGTTTAAAAAAAACATAGTCCACCAGCCTACTAGTTTTCGTGTTATGGTCGGACAAGAAGTGGGTTTTGATGGAACCTGAACCAGAACAAGCATATCTGAAAAACTCTAGAAAATTCTTTGATTGCAGTTCTGCTTATTTTCAATGAAGTTCAATCTTCCGTATTTCCCTCAGAGGCCCATTGAAATGGGACGTCCTGTATGCTATCATATTGGTCTCCTTCTCCGCCAATTAGTAGGGGTGAGGGGGGCTGCAACTGAGGGTTGAGGAATGTAAAATCTCGCGGGTTCATGAGGGATACTGTATTGTTGATGAATGCTGCTAGTTTAAGGCTAATATAGGTTTTGCTCAGGAAGATCTAACTGATACTTTTGAGATTTTTTTGTGTTTTTAATACACAGTATCATGGGAGTTACATACAACTATAATATATATTTCATATCAATCCATATTATGGATTATAGGGTGGGGTTTTGTCCTAAAAGTTGCCGCTTTAAAATCAATGCCACAGTTGAAATGACAGTAAATAAAATTTAACAGTCAGATAGAAAAGCCCTCGTTTGAACTGTTGCCACATTTCATTTAAGTATTTATTTTCCTGTGTCTCCAATACGAATAGGGCTGTTAATCGAGACAAATAGAAGTCTTTTAAATCCCACAGTATAAGGTTTATCTACAATCACTATACATCATTCTGGAGATATAAAAACCCAACTAATGCCGTTTCACATCCCATTCTCAAAATGAGAACATCATTCCATCACTTTTCACTCAAACTTTAGCCGCATGGCTTATGCACTAATCCTACCACACAACGCGATCCCAACTTTACCCCGTCTCGATAAGATTGAAATCAAAATGGCGGTGGATAAAGGCAAGGTTTTGATCGGAGGGTGCGTTCTGAAGCATCAATTTTCCAAAGTATTTCCCGCGTTCGGACGCGTGCTGCGATTTCGCGCTTCGCCGAGCGTGGGTAATCGTTTGTTTGGAACGCACGGTGCTCTGAGCTCGAATGCGGGTGCCGAATGTTAGAAATCGAATGCTTTTTGAGGCGCAGCGGAGGGCATTCCTGTGCTGATGTGTAAAATGATGCAGCTGACACTGAGCATCCTTGTCAGTCGCACGTGCTTTTCTATTATATAAGGAAGTACTCTGACTTACTGATGTAGCCAACGTCTAGGACAAAATGGTTGGACCTACGAGCATTAAAGTCAGACTGTAGGTTCCTTGTGTGACGTAAAAACCAACGGAATCAAGAGAATCAACCGTTGGTTAATTATAAAATTTATTCTATGAAAAAAATACTACTTGCACCTTCCATTAACAGACTATAGTTGTGCAAAATAATTACCCATATCAACAAATTCTCCTTAGTTAAAAGCTGTGAAATGTAAAAAAAGTTAATTCTAAATCAAAGAAACCTTTATTTACGATAAACCCTAAAGTAAATGCAAGGGCTTTTGCTAAGATTTGCTTTTATAGCCCAAAAATAAATTAGAAAATAAGAAGTGGGTAGTTTTAAAAGCCCACGTGATTTACAAGAAGCTTATGAACACACACACTTATCATTTCAGCAACGTAGATTCTATTGTCAGCTAGTAAAAGCTAATTTTCAACGTATGAAATGAGTCAGTAAGTTGGTCATAAAGAAGAATTGGGGTCCGAGTATCGAGCCCTGTGGTACCCCGATGTGACGCAAATCATGGGATTATGGCACGCCGCGGGTAGGGTCGCCATGAGACGCTCGCGCTGTTTGTTTAGTACTTATCTATTACATTCAGTAATTTCAGTTTATTACGTTCGAAAAACTTGTACATAAACCGGAACGATTTTTTTGAATAATACATCTTGTTTTTATATGTATTTATTTTAATGACACTGATATTTTGCGTAAACTATTTTAAAAGTATAATAAATCAGTATTTCGTATGTATTTCGTATACAAAACAACCATCTGGTGCACCTTATATACATATTTCTTAAATTTTGCAATACTTTTGCTTGGAATCCTGATGCAATTTTGCTTCTACTTGTCACCACTGAAATAAAACTACAAAGGCTTTAGATTCCTGAGAAACGTGGTATTTCCACGATATTATACAAAGCCGCTTCCGATATTTCGATGCTATTGCAAGAACCATATTTAGTGGTCAAAGTGATAAAACGAGAATTTCCAACAAAAAACCAACTTTGTTGCTACCTCCCGCACCCTCCAGGCCCGCATTAACATAGTTTGATGGATCATCTCTTGTCTGTTCCATTGAGTGTACCTCGACGTACCTCCACGAGGCTCACACGTGATGTGAACTATCGCCTGTATCACCCCTAAATAAGAGCTAAGTGACGTCTAAAACTCGTGGTGGTTTGTTATGGATTGATTTTTATAGACCGTCTTATAGATTGGGATTGAATAGGGGTTTAGGAGATAGAGTGGTGATAGTGGAGTTATGATGGGCTTTGTCGTGTTTGGATGAGACTCTAGAATGTACTTACGTCTTATTATCAGCTTATTACTATTACTATCCTTTTACGATTCTAATGTAAATGTTCACTGATTATAATGATTGATTTGGGTTAATCTTAACAGCAGCCCAAGCTACAAGAACCTAGTTATTTGTATTAACCTAAACAACATTGTCGTTTCTAAATAATTATACCTGAAAACATTTGCTTTTCTTCTTCTTAAAGTATACATACATTTTCTAAAATTATACCTTTTGTTAAAATTATTGAATTAACTATAGCTCTAATTGTTGTGTCAACACCTACTGTCAGTGTGCATTCAGTGTTGGTTGAGTCAACACCTACTGTCAGTGTACATTCAGTGTTGGTTGAGTCAACACCTACTGTCAGTGTACATTCAGTGTTGGTTGAGTCAACACCTACTGTCAGTGTACATTCAGTGTTGGTTGAGTCAACACTTACTGTCAGTGTACATTCAGTGTTGGTTGAGTCAACACTTACTGTCAGTGTACATTCAGTGTTGGTTGAGTCAACACCTACTGTCAGTGTACATTCAGTGTTGGTTGAGTCAACACCTACTGTCAGTGTACATTCACTGTTGGTTGAGTCAACACCTACTGTCAGTGTACATTCAGTGTTGGTTGAGTCAACACCTACTGTCAGTGTACATTCAGTGTTGGTTGAGTCAACACTTACTGTCAGTGTACATTCAGTGTTGGTTGAGTCAACACCTACTGTCAGTGTACATTCAGTGTTGGTTGAGTCAACACTTACTGTCAGTGTTCATTCGGTGTTGGTTGAGTCAACACCTACTGTCAGTGTACATTCAGTGTTGGTTGAGTCAACACTTACTGTCAGTGTACATTCAGTGTTGGTTGAGTCAACACTTACTGTCAGTGTACATTCAGTGTTGGTTGATTCAACACCTACTGTCAGTGTACATTCAGTGTTGGTTGAGTCAACACCTACTGTCAGTGTACATTCGGTGTTGGTTGAGTCAACACCTACTGTCAGTGTACATTCAGTGTTGGTTGAGTCAACACCTACTGTCAGTGTACATTCAGTGTTGGTTGAGTCAACACCTACTGTCAGTGTACATTCAGTGTTGGTTGAGTCAACACTTACTGTCAGTGTACATTCAGTGTTGGTTGAGTCAACACTTACTGTCAGTGTACATTCAGTGTTGGTTGAGTCAACACCTACTGTCAGTGTACATTCAGTGTTGGTTGAGTCAACACCTACTGTCAGTGTACATTCGGTGTTGGTTGAGTCAACACCTACTGTCAGTGTACATTCAGTGTTGGTTGAGTCAACACCTACTGTCAGTGTACATTCAGTGTTGGTTGAGTCAACACCTACTGCCAGTGTACATTCGGTGTTGGTTGAGTCAACACTTACTGTCAGTGTTCATTCGGTGTTGGTTGAGTCAACACCTACTGTCAGTGTACATTCAGTGTTGGTTGAGTCAACACCTACTGTCAGTGTACATTCAGTGTTGGTTGAGTCAACACCTACTGTCAGTGAACATTCAGTGTTGGTTGAGTCAACACCTACTGTCAGTGTACATTCGGTGTTGGTTGAGTCACATCGGAAGACAAAATTATCGAGTTCTCTATCAAACCAAAAAACCATTTCTAAGTACAAATAAGGCAAGTACATTTCCTTAGAAACATCATCCCAACCGCGGGTAGTCCAACAAAGGAACACAGCAAATATCCTCAGAGTCAATCCAAAAAGTTTGTGTACCACTTATCTGTTGACACTGCCACAGACTGCTGTCCCAAGAGACAAACAAACAAGCAAAAATAAACTTTAAATTCAAGACATAAGGATGTTATTGTTGATGTGGTAGAGGGGAGGCAGAGGGTTGTAAATAAAAAGCTGTCATAAACAATATTTGTGTTCTTATCTGCTACAATGGTTTAGCGATAAATATCAACACGGGGTGGTTTTTGTGATATCTCTTTAACTTGTTATACCGGGTGTAAGAAATAAACTCTCTACTGAACATACTTAACAAGTTATAGGAATTTATAAAGATAAATACTAGTTATTTAAATTAATATAAATAAATATTAGTTATATAAATTAATACAAACATACCATAGAACAATAAATTATTATCAATAGTAAAATAAACAAGTCAGAAGCTACTACAGTAGAGCCACTGAGTGATGGCGCCTATGACGTTTAAATGCCTACATAGTATCGTAATTATTTATAAGCAAATGTGAATTAAAAAATGTAATAATTCATTGTTGATAGTGATGTTCTACTTGTTTCGGTTATTATTTTTCGATTTGAATGTTGCTTTATTGTGCAATAGAATTCGTATATAAACAAAGAATTTTTCAAAAAAAAGTTTCTCATTATTTTTTATAGGTCGTGTTTGAGGTCGCCAATTTACGCAACAATATTTAATTAAATACAAAAAAAATTACGAAGTTAAACCAAACGAAAATAAATGATAGTAAAATACTTTTTTCGATTTAGATATTTAAACATCCTTGGGGGCCCCGGGGCACTACACCGCATAGCCCTCCGATAGCTATGCCACTGGTTTTGGCACATTTTCCTTTTGTATCATTATGTTGAATGTTGAATGACGTGTCTAATGTTGAGTAAACTCACACTTGATTTTTATTTTTAACCGAAATTTGAAATGTACCTCATCACTAAATGCAGCTGTCATAAGTGCCATCACTCAGTGGCCCTACTTTATAATATACGACTAACCGCGCGAGTTAAATCATTTCGCCTAGTCTTAACAAAATGGAAATATAAGAATTTGAAATAAGAAAAAGCGTGCAGATTTTTTTTTTTCATTTGCGTGAGTATATTTTTTTGCGTGAGTATGTTTACCTGCGTGAGTATATTTATTTGCGTAAGTATATTTATTTCTTTGAAAAAGTTTTTTGGTATGTTCGGCAAAGAATTTGGTTTCGATAAAAGATTACATTAATACACTTTTAACCGATAAATTAAAAAAAATAAGTACTTTTACATTTTAACCTGTTTACTTACAAACGGACGAATTCGTCTAACTTAACAAAACAATAGACTTCTAATGTTATATTTGTAAACGATAAAATTATAATTTTTACACCAGTTTGATTTACAAAAATAAAGTAATAGAATTTTGGAGTCACATTCAAATCACGTACAAATAACAAATAACAAACAACTCTGGAAATAATTCAAGATGGCGGCCACAAGATGACAATAGCAGCTGATTTCTGTCACGTGACACGCTACAGATTGTATCAAAAGGGCGGGAATGTTAGAGTATTACATGTTAATCAACGAGTTCAACTAACAATATTACCCCTCTACTGCTCTCATACCTCTATTTTGTGAGAAACTATGAACGAGTTCGTCAAATTCCCCAGGGATGTAACGTAAGTCACAGACCACACTCGTACACCCACGTATCACCAACGATTATTACACATCAATGTTGTAATTACAGATAGCACTCACTTGGTTAACTGTGTGTGTGTGTACGATTTATGTGTGTATTCAATTAAAGTATAGGCTTGCTTTTTACATTTAGTTGTAGCTAATATTATGAAAAAAAGATATGATCTTACTAAGTTTCTTGCCCTTCTTCTTAGCAAGACTAATCGGATGGGCAGAGTTTGGCATATTATTATATGTATTGCATATATTTATAATATTATTTATTCCTTATTCCAATATTTTTATTTTATTTAAGTGATTTTTTTTATTAAATTTAAGTAAACCCAACCTTTATTATTCCCCTTGTGCATTTCCCCATATTATTATTTATGACATAAAGCTATTACCTATACACATAGATTATTCAATTATTTATATTACATTTAAACTGACCTGTGTATCCGTTATACCTACATTATATAAATAAATATATTTCATTTCATTTCATTTCATTTCATTTCATTTCGAAAACCGTTTCGAGGAGTAGCTTAACATTCCTGTTTTAAGAAGACAGATTTTAAAATAATCGTTCATAATTATCCTTTATTAAATAGAAAAAGACATGTCTTTCATTTGACCCTCAGTGACGTCATTTCATTACCAAACATTTCCGTAAAAAAAAAAATTCAGGAAGGAATCCTAACGTTGAACAAGTAGCCGGGCATTCAACCTAGTATGGTGACGTCACATCCTGTGAATATTAACCCTTAATAGGGCATGGCAATACTATGCTTGTTCGAAAAACTTTCAGAGCAAAGATGTCATTAAGAATTCATACAAATATAAAATTGATAACTGAAAAGCTGAAAATACGTTTTTGAATTTTTAGTTTTTCAGTTAACCATGTGGGAAAATAATTCCTCTTGCCTATTTGGAACATCACTTTGAGTGGTATTGGGTATAGACGACAGTGACATTTATTGAAAACATTTTTCCTATTGGCATTTTACAACATGAAACATAATGTGGGAATATTATTTAATAAAATCGGTTTCAAAGCACCATAATTTGTTATTAAAATTACATACTGAAATTGATATATTTATTGCAAAATAGCACATTATAGTTTGATCGTAGCTCGTAGTGAATCGTTGTTGACTACGCTCGTAGCAACGTGGAGGAGCTACGCCGTAGCTTAACAGGGGAAGTACGTTCTACGAGACTACGAAAGCTGCAATCTGGGGGCAC
Organism: Ypsolopha sequella; assembly: GCA_934047225.1. Classification (NCBI taxonomy): domain Eukaryota; kingdom Metazoa; phylum Arthropoda; class Insecta; order Lepidoptera; family Ypsolophidae; genus Ypsolopha; species Ypsolopha sequella. The sequence continues at coordinate 15,914,135 of OW204012.1, read as the reverse complement.
GGCAGTGCCCCCGCCGAGTCTCGCGGAACGGCCGTACCATCCTTTTCTCGAAGCAACTCACGGCACTTTCAACCCCCCTGTATCTTCGTTGTGGGTAAAGCTAGAAGTCTGAAATTTCAGTAACCAAGAGTACTTACTGATCCTACTTCTGACCCCAAATTACAACTTTGTACCTATATTTGATTACGAAATATCTCAAGTCAAAGTTCCTTAAACAAAGTTATACTGCCTGCGTGGATAAGAACCGAACATCCACAGTGGATGTTCGGTTCTTATCCACGCAGGCAGTATAACTTTGTTTAAGGTATTTAAATGTATATTCCACCTGCCTGCTTGTGAAATTATTATACCCCTGAGTCTGCATTTCCAATGCCACCTCCTCCCAAATCTTCCCATTTCGCTCAGTATTATTTTCAAACCTTGCCTTTTTCTCACTCCAGTAATGTATTAATAAAAGAGTAGGTGAATTAGTACACTTCGAAGGCCTGTAAGCAATTTAAGTAGCTAATATTAATGTATTTACAAAGCTGGCTTCTGTTCTGGTTCTTCCAGTTCCTCCTGGTTGTTTATCGCCAGCGCGGGGTTAACTCTTTCTTCTATTATATAATCTTGTTCCTCCGCAATACTTTTCAGGCAAATATTGTCGAGTACAGAGGCTGCCACTATGGTAGGGGCAATTTCATCAGTCCTCAACATGGGTAGGTGTTTTAACCGCTGAAATCTGCCTTTGAGGTGAGCAAATGCCCCTTCAATAACTTGGCGCGTTGAATTACCTAGATGAAGGCGCAACAAAGATAATGCAATGAATGCAATGACAATTATCATTCATATTAATAGAAAAACTAAGTTATTAAGTCAAAGTTCCCTTATTTTGTAACTGACTGACTGACACATCATCAAAAGTCTAAAGGTGTTCTAGCAGGCCTACAAACTTGAAATTTTGCATGCGGTTAGTGTTAAGTGTACATTGCAACAAAAACATATAAAAATGTTATTTGCGGTTGGTAATTTAATATTTCCATACAAAGTCTATACAAAATGTATGTTTCCAGCTGCATCTATAAATTTGTATGACACTAGATGACGTTGGTGGTATGCTGCTTTGCATTAAAGACATCTACCACAAAAAATTCTACCTCGTGACGCTAGATGGTAAAAAGTGTAAAAAGATGTATACCTTTATTTCCGAAAATAGAGCAAGTAGTAAAAATAAAAAATAAAACCGTTAAAGTACGAAAAAAAACCGGTAAAGTGCGAATCGAACTCGCGCATACCCCTACACAATACGGGTACGGAACCCTTAAAGTAAATAACAACCATATAGATGCCATAGCAACATTAAGGCGACAAAAACAAAGCGATAAACGGTAGCGCCTGACAAACAATTTGGTACCTTTTTAGTACGGAACCCTAATTTTCATTAGTTCACTTTAAAGTATTTACTACAGACTGCCCAAAGTTTAAACTTGTACTTGTATGTATTACCGTTCTAAAGATAGAGACTTTGTTATAATAATCTGTTCCTTGGGTAAGGAACCCTAAAAAGGGTGGTTTATAATGTTTGATACATTCACAATTAGTCAATTTAAGAAGAGAATATCAACATTTCGTAATTAAGTCACTAAAAAAACGGTAAAGTACGAATCCTACTCGCACATAAAGGGTTCCGTACCCCCACACAATACGGGTATGGAACCCTAAAAGTAAATTGCAACAACATAGATCTATGCCATAGCACCATCAAGGCTACAAAAAACAAAGCGATAAAACAGGATAAAACGGTAGCGCCTGACAAAATATTCGGTACCTTTTTAGGAAGGAACCCTCATTTTTTATTATTTGTTATTTTACTTTAAAGTAGTCTGCCTAAATTTTCAATTTGTAGGTACTTGTATGTATAACCGTTCTAACGATAGAGGCTTTGTTATAATAATCTGTGCTTTGGGTAAGGAACCCTAAAACACATTTAGTCTATTTAAGAAGAGAAATATCAACATTTGGTAAATAAGTCGCTATTAAACCGGATAAGTGCAAGTCGGACTCGCTCACGAATGGTTCCGTACTACCATCACACAATATGGGTACGAAACCCCAAACCATTATGGTAAATACCAACAATAAAGATGACATAGCAACATAAAGGCGACAAAAAATAAGGCGCTAAAATGGTAGCGCCTGACAAACAAATCAGCACCTTTTGAATAAGGAACTCTAACATTTATCTGCCCAAAACTGTTATATTATAAAGATAGAGCTGAAACAAATAATGTCGAATAATTGGACCCCCCCTTGGATTTCCATTTCATATTATTATTTGCCGTGATAGAGGACTAAGTAAGATATTTTGTGAAAATATTTACGCGCTATATTCACCTATAACGGCTGAAGCTGTAGACCCCTGTGATAGATGGATAGACAGCGGAGGCTTAGTAATAGGGTCACGGAATCTTAGGATACGGAACCCTAAAAATCAAGGTAAAAGGTTATTTATCCAGTAAAGCTTACAGGAAAAATAAAGCTGCTAATGTTGTATTATTTTTATATGCATCCTCTATGATGTAGGTATAATGAAATGTCTTTGTACTCGTTAGTCATTGAATAAAGACCAGGTTTAGACATAATAATGTACTCTGTGGTTTAGACTGACAAACCTGCCTTTCACTCTTTCACTTCATGGTCAAAAGAAATATTAACCTGCCTGTTGCATCTAATTGTGGATAACAATAATAATAACTTACCGTAAAAATGAATATTGCAATGTAGCCTGAAATATTGTCCACACCTAGTTGTCCCTATACCTGGAGATGGTTTATGTTGGTTCCATTCTTTGTCATTCTCTATGTATGAGAACATTGAGTCGTCGTATGACATTAGGTTTGCGGTAGTCGAGTATGTGGGAGCGCATTGGGATGAAATGCAACTTTATACGTGTGACGAGCGTGGAGACACATTAACGCTGACCTGTACTCGACAGCAATGATGAAAACTGCCACCTACGGTTCCGTATCCGAACTTATGGGAGCCACTTCTTTGTATCCATTTACTTTCGAGGTTTACAAAAATGACCGTTTGAGAGGATTATTTAGTGGCGATCCTGGGACGCCAGTGAAACGTTTATAATTCTCTGGTAGTTTCTTAGGTGGTCATTATGAAGTGCTCTTTCCCGATACTAGGTTCTCTGGAGTATGTCCAAATGATCAGTAAAAGGGAGTGGGCTTTAAGAAAATCTGTAGCTGACGTGCAAGAAATATTACCCGAGAAGAAAAAAAGGAGGACTACCTACAAAAAGAAATGAGATCCCATCAAAAACATAAAATGTACAAAAATTTCGAGTCTCGCAATGCAATCCTTCCACCGTAAAAAGTTGTGAGATCTTATGTAAAGCCAAGTCTGTTATTTTAGTTTGTATGGAAGCACCTTTTCATTTTATTTAGTATGGGAGCACCTATTGAACAAATGTATCATTAATTGTTTCCTAATTAGTTACCTACCAACATTAAGTGACTGTATTAATATTAGTCATCTTTATTTCTCTAATAAAATATAGTGACTTGGCAATCTCAGAGCACAAATAAAATGAAAAGGTATACATACAAACTAAAATAACAGACTTGGCTTTACATAAGATCTCACAACTTTTTACGGTGGAAGGATTGCATTGCGAGACTCGACATTTTTGTAAATTTTATGTTTTTGATGGGATCTACTATTTTCTGGAAATGTTTACCTGATGCGTTAGTGCCACGATCTTGACTGCGATGATGTTCCACTATTTTAAGTTACATATTAATTAAAATGAATCGAACGAGCGAGCGAAGTTCTCCGAGTCAACTTGAACAGTCCGCCGGCGTTTGTATGTATGGAAATGAGACAAAAAAAAAAAGTTCGAACATGAGCCAAGGGGTTTTCAAAATATGGGGCTGTAAGAGGTACATCGCGACTTCACAGTTCGAGGCAAACTATTACTTAATTCCATCCATCCATCAGCCTAGTTCGTCCATTGCTGGACATAAGCCTTTCCAGGATTTTGCCACTTCCGGCGGTCATCCTGGAAGAATTGCCCATACTCACACACGCTGGGCAGGCGGGTTGGTGAGCGCGGTGTCGGAACCCTCGCACAGTGACGCCGCTGCCCGTCACCAGTCTGTTCCACATAAGGCCTGGCTATTAGGGATGGATATACCGCCATCCATCGGTCCCAGGCATGGCGGGCCTCCTGGTTTTCTGCCTGTGAGCTGTCCTCTTACTCTCCCCCGAATTACTTCGAGGGGGTCTCCAAGTAAGATGGTGGTACCTCCACAGTCGAGCCCGGCATCAGCTCTACCAGCTGATTACTTAATTAAAGTTAAAAATATATATTTTTTTTTTTGCTAGGCGGCTTGTTTTCGTCATGACACGAGGTCGGTAACAAGCCACAGCAGAAGCATACAAGCAGCATACTTTTGAATACTAAAACCATTTATTATTGCAGTTGGATTGTCAGTACAATATCACAGATTCCCTGCACTCCATTGTTCAAATATATAGTAATCCAAGCCAAAACAACATAAACTTTTACAATAAGTCACTGCATTCACTCGCACACCCTTGCAAAATCATTCCTTTACACATTACAATTAAAATAAGATCTTAAAACCAACGGAGTACGCCTTAAATTGCTTTACCTCTAGAAATGCAAAAACAATCTGTTACCTAAAATTAATTTTGGTGTTATAAGCTTTAACGCAAAGGGCCTAAGTCGAGTTTAGTTTGCAAGTTAATTTTAGGGCTGCCAGTCATAAAAATAATATTAATTCGTCAAGAGGAATTTAATATAATCCCCTTCAGGTCCCGCAGATGTGCTCAACGATTACTTCCAGGTCAGGTGTTGCTTTAATTCTGGTTTAAGTAATTTTAATCTGCATTGTGGAGGGCAACACTGGGGCGGTACATGGCGTGATTGATTGGAATTTTTGCGAGGTTTTCCTCCGCGCTGTTATTGAAGTTTTATGGAGAGAGCGTGGAATTTTATTATTAAAAATACTACTTGTTGTGTTGAAATATTTTTTTAATCTCTATCAAACCCTTTTGGAAGTAATGAAAAGATATTTTTTTTTATCAGTGCAGCTTGACTGATATAAGATGAAAAAAATACTGTATTCTATTCTAGCATATTTTTTTGTTTAACGGTCTGTACGAAAATGTTGAGTTTTGTCAACCAATATTAATATTATTGAATCCAATAAACTTGGATTCAATATTTTGAATCCAATAAATTGGATACACAGTATCTTTTTTTATTTCGAATCCTAGCTAACCTATGTATTTACTATATACTTCATACTATATACTACATACTATTGTATACTATATACTGTATACTATATACTACCTACCAAACTACTGCATTTTTCAAAGATTTCTGAACTACCACGGAATTTAATATGAAAATCTATATGAAATATATATATGAAAATGTTTAAACATGTTGATTGAGAGGAAGTACATATATATATATATATACATTGGTTGTGCGATAGATAAAGTTATTTTTAAATTTTTATTTGATTTTCAAAATCAAGAGGGTTAGGTTAGTTTTGCATATGTATTAATATATAACTTGCCCAAAACATGAAATTAAGAAATCTTACTAAAAAAAAAGGCAAAGAAACAAATCACCACTGTTTTCAACATTATCTTCAAAACGATTCAATCTCTCCATAAAAAGTCCCACAACATGATATTGTCTCCCTCTCCTCCCCTCCTCCCCCGCAGCTAACTGTGATAAAAAGCTGCTCCCGGGACTCACGTGACTGTAATCCCCTCTGGACCCTGGACGGAGGGAGTGTTCCGCATTGTTACTCCTTGATTGTAGAGAACTGTCGCACAATGTGCGTATCTACAGGTATTCTAACGAATTTTTTCCACGTTTATGTTGATACTATGGAGTAGATTGTTTTTAGGGTTCCGAAATAAAAAGAAACCTTTTTAGGGTTCCGTAGTCAACAGCAAGGAACCCTTATAGTTTCGCCATGTCCGTCTGTCTGTCTGTCTGTCTGTCTGTCTGTCTGTCCGCGGCTTAGCTTAGAGACTATTAGTACTAGAAAGCTGTAATTTGGCATGGATATACGTATCTATCACGCCAATAAAGTGCTACAGTAAAATTTTGAAAAAGATTTTTTTTTAGGGTACCTCCCTTACATGTAAAGTGGGGATGATTATTTTTTTTTCTCGTCTATCCCCTAGTGTGGGGTATCGTTGGATAGGTAATTTTAAAATATTAGGGGTGTGAGAAGATCATTTTTCGATCCAGGGATCTGTTTGCGAAATATTAAACTTAAAAGTGATAATTTTTGTTAGAGTCAAGTGTCCCCCCCCCTGCCGGCGAAACGGTTGTATTTGGAGACGTAAAAAAAATCACGGCAGTAGTATATATAACAAAATTAAAAAGAAAACTATCACAGCTAAGTAGGCTTTACAAGTTAACAAGTACAGATCGCGCCAATCTTTTTGTCCCCTCTAAACACGGGGCTATTCGCATCAGCAGGAACAAAATGTATGGGCCGTTCTTGGGAAGAGCAACTTCCGAGCGGACTAGAAGTTTGGCGCGATCTGTATGATTATAGATAATGGTACGAAACCCTTCGTGCGCGAGTCCGGCTCGCACTTGACCGGTTTTTTAGCAATTTTGAGGGAAGGAGGCAAAGGAAAGATGTATTAAATAAGCATGCTTAATATTTTAATTAATGTTTAATGTGCAACCGGCTTATTCGTCCATGGCAACCGGAGGGTCCATCCATCCATCAGCCCGTATTCGTCCACTGCTGGACATAGGCCTCTCCAATATTCCGCCAATCTTGGCGGTCCTCAGTCATTCTCATCCAGCCCCCACCCGCAACGTCCTTCAGATCGTCAGTCCAGCGGGCACGAGGGCGGCCTACGCTGCGCTTTGCTGTACGTGGATGCCTTATGTCTCCAACGGTTATCACGTCGGCGACAAATATGGCCAGTCCACTGCCACTTCAACTTACTGATTCGGCAGGCTATGTCGGTCATCTCTGACGGATATCTTCGTTTCGGATTTTACCCATCAGAGATATCCCAAGCATAGCCCGCTCCATAGCTCGTTGAGCGATCTTAAACCGGACGGTACCCAACTAAAATAAATATATTAGCAATCATATCGACCTTTTTCGATCTTCTTGCTATAACTATACCCAAGTATCGACTCCATAGAAATATCAAATGTATGTAATTTTATTATAAAAATAACTACTTACAGGATATTCTCCCCCAAAACCTAAGTAATAGAAATCCACAAAACATATTTCAATATACTTTTTATAAGCTAATCAATAACCCGTCGTCGCTCCCTCCGAACACCTTATCTCTATAAAAATACCAACGGGCTCGTGTCAACAACACACATTGTCTATGGTCTCACAGGACCGCTTACGTTGAAGGGACCTAATCACGTCCATTATAAGTCGACCCTACACTTCTAACCAACTCTATAGATGTAATAGTTCAGTTTATACAAGATTATATAGCCAAAAAGTGAATCTGGATAGGCGAGAATTGAGTGCGGTCCCGAGGCGGCCGATTGAATTTTAATAGCATTTAAACTGAGATAGTGGGTGATGGATCCCTGAAGGGGGAGATTTGAGAATGTATTTAGAGACTAGCCTTACGCACACGGCTCCGCCCGCGTTTATTTAATCTTTGCTCTATTTTTGGCTTGGCGGTTATTTTCTCCACACTCCTAATAGTACTCACTACGATTATAATAAAGAAAACCGCATCCAAATCTGCTGCATGGTTCTCGAGTTAAAATGAAACAAATATTATAGAAACAGACGGGAAAAAATGATAGTTTTGGTCTCAGTACAATACTAGTTGTAACCCATCGCATTTAAAATTTCGCTAAAATATTCAATGTACAGACAGACACGTCCTTTAGTACTACTCTATTATTAATATTACTTTTGGAACTGGAAGCCTTGCCTGATCTGAAAATCTTACCGATTTCATTTACACGGAATAAATGTCAAATTGTACATGTATATACCAAATTTCCGCTCAATCATCATAGTACTCGTAGTTTTACATAGATTCTGGTTCTTAAAGAACGACTGAAAAACGACAATGCGGGTTTTGACATGAACTTAACTGTAGATAATGCTTCAAAACTTTGTATCATACAGGAGCTGAGCAGCGATATTATAAAAATAAGTATGCATATGCATATCCTTTATTAAATGAAAAAAAAAAATGTCTTTCATTCGGCCTTCACTGACGTCAAAATAATACATTATGTATTTCTTGAACGCATCTTTAAGTCTGACAAGGATTCGAATATTCAACCTAATATGATTACGTCACTTCCAGTAAATACTAAAATACCTATAAAATCGGTTTAAAAACACGTAAACATGTATTATTGAAATTACATACATATAATTGCAATAATTATGCCAAAAAGCAGGCAAAAACTGTACATTGAAGTTAAAAATGCGACCGAATTATGTTGAGGTTGCGCTCAAATCCACGGGTGTCGGTAACGTACTGCTTGGAACGTATGTAACGTACATACTGTCGGAACTGCTTGTAACTAACCACTCCCACGTTATTGGTCGCTTGGCGGCGTCATCAAAGTGGTGATCATTGAACCTTGTTCCTGGTCCCTTGCTGGGTCTCCGGTATGGGTTCGGGCGGTTGATTGGATTTCACCTTGTATAATAATATTTTACCTATAATTTTAATCGTATATATATTGCTACATAAATTAAATAAACATTTAATCTAAGTAGTTCATGTACATTTATTATTTTATTACATATATTTTTATAAGATTAAAATTTGACTTGTGAAACGTGTGTTTGCAAAATAACTACTTTGCAAAATAAACTTTGCAAAACCTACTTTGCAAAATAAACTTTTTGAATTTTTGATTTTTGAATTTGAATTTGAATTTGAATTTTGAATTTTGTGGTGACACTGGTGACAAGCCACGGCCGCAGTTTACTAGGTTTTCAAACAAGTCACAACTGCATTGACTTAATGCAGTTATGGTTTGTTTGATAACTTGGTAGGCTTCAGCCGTGGCTTGTCACCACCCTCATGTTACTCAATGTCTTTGACGAACACCATACAAATTGTGGAGGACTTTCAGACCTTTCTAATAAACAGAATGCTGAGTTCAAGTTGCTTTTAACTATACATATTCTATGACTCGCTCATGGGTCACAAGAACTAACAAGCGTCCCGCCCCTTCTTCCTTCAGGCCACCCGCACTTCTTCAACCAGCTCTCCTGTGGTCTGGACGTGATCTCGCTGGCCGGCGAGTGGCTGACGGCTGCGGCCAACACCAACATGTTCACCTACGAGATCGCGCCAGTCTTCATCCTGATGGAGAATGTCGTGCTCGCCAAGATGCGGGAGATGATCGGCTGGGACACCGGGGACTCCATCCTGGCTCCAGGTGTGTAGCGCATTTGTTAATTTGTTTAAGACCGTCTAAAATCGGGAGTATTATGCTATTCCTCACGGCTGCAATAGCCCTAACTCTCGTCTACCTAACCATTGATAACTAGTGCAGACTAGATTTAAGCTCAATAAAAGGAACAAGGCTGGACTTGAAGCAGGAAAAACTCAAGGGAGGACGCTAAAAGACATATTGAGCTATGGGTGTTATAACTAATAATGTTATAACAAAATCAAGTCAGATGCAAATTTCAAGAAAAATTTATCAAAACTAAGCACACATACAAAATGCGCGCGCCTCTCGCGTCCCCATATGTATCCACTACTGACTTGAGGCACGTGTCACATTATGCCACGTCTGTTCAACTTTTTGACGTCTTCAGGTAAGTGCCAAAATTTTAACTCTTAAGGCCCTACGCATCCAACACAATAATCGTATTAAGTAATTTTGAACTCAATGATATTGTCAGAAAGTCTACATTAGAACGCTCGCTTCGTGCGCTGCGAGCACGCATAATCAGTGAATTTGCGAGGTTTTTCTGGAATTTCTGAAAAAGTATTGAGAAATAAATAAAAATGGGTCTATAAGTGTCTTTAGTTACCTGTAAAGAAAATTCAGGAAAAGTTTTAATTCTCTCCGTTGAACACCTTTGCTATAAACACATTTATTCGCAATTTGACGAGCTTACTTTGTGATTTTTTTCTATCGAGTGAAGTTAACTCAATTACGTTTTTAGATAAACTTATGTTTAGAGTATATCCTCTATTGTAACATATATTTAACTTTTATTTAAATGAGATATTGAACTGACAATATTAATTAAACAAAATGCTCATTTTGGAATGGCAGGGCCTTAAGATAAACTTTGAAGCAACGCGACTTTTGAATATGGTAAAGCTGCATGCCATCAAGATTGACACGTCGCGTCGCCTCAAAGTCTGCCAGCGTAAAGACTCAATTACTACTCAAGTGTGATTGTTTTCTGCCCTGAAGAATTTCACAGGTTCTAATCAGTATACTGGAGTAGTTGGGACTCCACTCCATGTGACTGCGGTCAAGAAGACCAAACTGTATCTCTCACATTGTCGAGCGATGCCCATTTCGTCAGAATGACAGAATCCAGACGACCTGCGGGCCTATTGTGTATCTCTAGTTGCCTTCTGGACTGGGTGTCTATCATCAAAAACATAGATATACTATCGAATTCCGATGTCCTAAGGATATTTTCGCACTTGAAGTGACGACACAGATTGTTAATAGTTCAATACCCACTAAAGGCAATTTTGAAATTTCAGTTTTTAGCTATGTTTTTGATGATAGGCACCTCGTGCAGTTGGCAACTAAAGATACACAATAGGGGGGCTGATCTACCTTGCACCAGATGCAGCCCTGAATGTTTAATGCCTGCCCATCATCTGACAGATATCGCCATACGATTTCATTAATAAGTCTGTTGTCTGTTCTACAGGCGGTTCCATCTCGAACCTGTACGCATTCCTGGCAGCGCGTCACCACAAGTTCCCGCAGTACAAGGAGAAGGGGCTCTCCTCCATCCCCGGGCAGCTCGTCATGTACACCTCCGACCAGGTGAGGGGACACACGAGTTGGCAATGGACTCCTTTGGAAGGATCTCTGCTCAGTTTGAATACTTCGGTCTAGCCGCAGGCTTCTTAAACCGAGTAGCGAATATTGTTACGAAGTACCTTATCGCACGTTACACTCCAGACACTTGGCGAATGAGAGCTAGCCCGAAAAAAGTGTAAGACTTTGATCGTCACGACACTTTTGTTAAAGAATATGTGTTTGTGTCTTTGCTAGCGTATATTACCACAGCTAAAGTATAAACGTGCTGTGGCGTGCGCATCAGTAGCGAAAGGTACTTCGTTTCAACCGGTTGTCCCACGACACCTCTCTTACTTTTTTCTTTTTAAAGGAATCTGAAGATTTTAGTATGGAGCCTGGTAGTATGGACCTACCATCCTCAATTTTTTTCTTAATGGCAACCGCGGTCAATTCTCTCAAAAAAATCAATAGATGGCGTTATTGCGAACATACGAATTAAATACATATGGTGCAGTAGGGGTGTTTCGTAGTAAACCGTCAATTACAGAAAAAGCATGACCATCTTCGGTTTCAGTTCTCGTGTAACCCCCTTTCCCCCGTCTCTCCCCCAGTGCCACTACTCGGTGAAGTCATGCGCGTCGGTGTGCGGTCTGGGCACCGACTTCTGCGTGATGGTGAAATCTGACGACCGCGGCCGCATGATCCCCTCCGAGCTGGAGCGGATGGTGCGCTACCACAAGGATCGTGGCAACGTGAGTGCACCTCGCTGTTGGGGGGAGAATGAGAATTAAGGCGATATGCGAAAAAAATACGGGTGTTTCTTTTGTGTGTATGTCATGAAATACACGGAAAATTATAATCAGTTTCTGGTATATGCATTTTGACTATATAATCTAGGGTTTTGAAATTGGAAAACATGTTTGGATAAATTTTCCTCTATAGAAATAATTGTTGAAATGAGGTCTTCAAACACACTTTTTCTCCTCGTTTGACGAATAGGAACCATATACAGAACTCAAACATATTTTATTAGGTGTGTTTTAATAATATCTAGAGATTTGATATTTGCTAGCTATTTTAGTTTTTTTTATAAAAATATAAAACCGTCTTTTTTCCCTTTTGCTCTGAATCCGCCCCTCTCGCACTGCGCGATTTTTCGCTTGTAGTGACAGTGACAAAAATAAAATTCGCATAGCCTCTTAATAGTTTATTGATGCTATATAGTCACATCATATACACTAATTACACGTCAATTCTCAATTTAACAAGGTTTACATTTCGGTTAGTTATAATAAAAGTAGAACAACTAACGTACTATGTATCCGACTACTTTACCTCATGCGTTAACCACTCTACTCTACCAGCTACTACCTCAACGTAACGTTAACGCTAACTCAAAGTAACGCTAGTAATGTTTTATGTCTGATACTTACCGGTTACTAAAATTTCTCCTGTCCTGTATTTGTTAATCTCTTTATTCAATTAAGTATAGGCTTACTATGTCACTTTGTACACATTTGTTTATAACAAATATTATGGAAAAAAACACTTATCGAATGGGCGGAATTAGGCATATATTTAATATATTATACATTATATTTATTTACCCACAATTCTAATATTATTTATTCCTATATTTTTTATTTTATTAAATTATGTTAAACCTAAGCTTTATTATTAATTTTTTTTAATAAGACTATTAGACATAATTTAATTTAGTTACTTATATTGTTTTTATTTTACATTAAAATAAACGTCTAATAAAATAATTGTATCTGATACATCAATATATTTTTTTTTCATTCGTGTACTCGTAAACAAGGCTGGACATGGTTGTTACATCAAAAATTTCAAAAAGTAAAGATAGGCCCTTACCGTAGTATGACAGCACCAAAATGTTTCCACCTTTAAATGGGTGACGCTCACACACACGTTTGGAATCAGTGCTCATCTGAACACAGTGATACTTGGACACCTTAATAAATTTTTACGAGAAAATGGGTCTCAATATAGCGTCGTGTGCATTTTTAAAGTGCACTGACATTTCAATAAATACCAATAAAGCCAAAAGTGTGACATTTCACATTCAAAACACATTCAAAAACAATGCAATAGATTTTAGGTGCCAGGGCTCATCTTAACTTTTTTGAAATATTTGTGTTACATACGTACCGTCACGACATAGCGGGTGACCTATAACTGAATACTTTGGAAATGTTGACACTTTGGAAAGGTTGTATCCATTTTTAACCCGTTAGGTGCCATTCTTCGTGAACGCGACGTCGGGCACGACGGTGCTGGGCGCGTTCGACCCACTGCAAGAGATCGCAGACATCTGCGAGAAATACAACATGTGGATGCACGTCGACGTGAGTACTATGTTTTACTGATCATACTACACGCGCGTCGTCACTCTGTTCCGCTTTACTTCAGAGTTTAACTGAAGTATCATAAGCGATAGTATAGGGATATCGTCATGTCCAAGCAGTTTCTACCTTTTCATTATTATTCTACAAGCTTTCATTTGACTTCACTTGCTAGTTAGTATGTCTGCATCAATACTTGCAAATGAATTTGAAACAAGTCCCTCCAACCGATTGACCTGAAACTTTACACACACGTTTATTCTGTGCGTTGGTTTGGTTTTTGTGAATTATCATAAAAGTAGGTACCAATAAATTTCTTTACACAGACGGTAAATTTCTTGATTGGTAAGTAAGTACTTGCCGAAGTACTTATTGTATTGTTACGTAGGTCGTAAAGGCAGAAACGCTACGACATCGCCATCTATTATCCAGAAGCAGAAGCAACGAAGTGCTCGTAGTGCCATCTTTTATTCAGTATCAGAAGCAAAGGAATCGGTATAATTTGTTGTTGAGAGGCGAGATGCAGACTAGACTATTCCAGATGTCACTCGTCTGATAAACTGAAAAGTTCTACAATTTTCTAGATGGTTAGTGTCATGTCGTTAGAGCCTTCCAGATCGTTCCCGATAATGCTAGAATGTTCTCAAGTCATGTCCTCGAATATTCCTGAATCTTACCACGCCATATAAGTAGCCACTGCGTTGCCGGACGAATCAGTATAGTTTTGTATGCAATAGACATCTCTTAACCCGGCGAGGATGTGGTGCAGACTCGCAAGCCGCGGATGGGGAGGGTCATTATGACCCTATATTTCATTTTCAATTGTCACACGTTTTTTTTTTTGTTTTTTTTCAGTGTTGGTTTATGCTTGAACATTTTAATAATTTATTTTAGGGTTTACCGTAAAAAGAACACATTTCAGGGTACCAGATCTTAAAGTCGTCTTTTTACTTTAAAAACTCGACATTGGCGGAACTAATATACGGAGTCACATTATCAGAAGCCAGATAAAATGGCATTGAATTGAATTGATCTTAAAGTTTTATTTGTTTTACTAAATGCCTACAACATAATCAACTTTGGCAGAACTCAACGTTTTAAACTAAATCATGTATAATATAGGGTCATATTTACCTTTTACTGTGTCTGCACACGTGTAGCTCATTTCTCAGTCGCCGGCCATTTGAAAAAAGGTGTGCGGCATGCAGGGGGCGTCATTAGTGACAGCTATCGAGACGACCACTAACATACGACCACGTGACAAAAAACTGCAAACTTTTGAAAATGAGCAGGGTAATATTGACCCCTCCTCATCCTCGCCGGGTTAAGTCTGCGACACGAGTATAGCGAAGTACAAGTTCACGGACGGACATTCAAGTGAAGCGATTACTGTATTTGTGACTATTCAAATAAAGTGGCAGTGTTTTTAGCGTAAATTTAGCGTTGGTACAAATTTATTTACACGGAACCCCAGTTCGTAACAGTACTTACAATTCGCATGACAAGCTTTTTGAAAGCAAATAATTAAACATATCCAAAATATTGTATCAGGTTCAGCAAACTGTAAGTCCAGCGAACTATAAGTGCTATTAATATTGTGTTCTTTTTAGTACTAGCCTTAAATAAAAGTTGTTTTTTAAAAGGTTCTCAATATTATTTCTACTTATACTTGTATTGCATTGTGTCCAGGCCGCATGGGGCGGCGGGCTGCTGTTCTCCAAGAAATACCGGCATCCGCGTCTCACGGGTGTTGAACGGTAAGTTACAGCTCGTCTTATTACATACCTTGGCAAACAACTTGAACAAAAAAGCGGACGGTGCGCAAGTGGAAGCTTTACCTGTTTACCAAATTGGCGACACACTGAAGAAGGGCAATATCAAAAGTACCCGGAATAGAAGAACTTGTATTATGTTGATGTATATGGAAGAGACGACAGAAGTGTTTCAGGAGCGTGGTAGATGTAAAACTGTAGTCTTTGCCTACCTCTGGAAGACAGGCGTAGTATATGTATGTAACAATGGTTTGATTGATACTTATGAAATGAAATGAATTAATGAACGTTTTACTTTACGTACTTACGTACAAACAAGGTGACTTTATGTGACCGGTTTCGGAATGCTCAGTGTCAAGGTTCGATGACCCTTTTGTGAAATTCGTAATAGTAGTTTATGCTAAAAGGGTGAAAAGGAACAAATTACGAGGACGATTTAAAACACGAGCGTAGCGAGTGTTTTAAACGTAACCGAGTAATTTATTGCTCTTGCGCCCGTGTATCATACTACGTTTTTCAATTCATTTTGTGAGGAAATAAAACAAATATAATCTTGTGAACTTTAAATTATGATTGGCTCAAAAGGACTGTATCCAGAGCCGTTAAACAGTGGAAAAAAGTATAATATTTATGGAACACAGAAATGGCTGCAGGTTAGCCAACCATTGTAAATAAATCAAAAAAATAAATAAATAATAGAGCCCTAGGGCAAAATAATTGACTTTCTGTTCGGTTTTGATGCATAAAAAGTGGGCCTTTACGAGCACTTGCATTGAAAATTATATTTTTAATGTTCCTTACAAACGCACGCCCAGCTCCGAGTCAATCACTATGGGAGGTCAACTTTTTACTTTGAGAGATAATCAAAAACTGTTATCGATCCATGTTACTGATCACATACCAAGCCTCGAGTATGAATTTGGTTGCATAAATTAATGTCACCTTGTCATTATCATCATCATTCAGCCCACATCCACCCACTATTCGACATAGGGCTTTTCTTCTCCATGCCATTTTCGTCGGTCTCTCGATAGCGTCATCCAGCGTTGTCCACCAACAGTCCTGACGATATCGTCTCGCCATCGGGCCATCAGTCTACCCAATGAACGCTTTCCTGGCCTCGGCTGCCATTCTGTGACTGATCTAGTGCACCTTTCGTCCTCTCGTCTAGCCAGATGTCCCACCCATCTCCATTTAAGTCTCGCAATTCGTTTACCGTCACCTTCGACTCTAGTTCGTTGTCGAATCTCGACGTTCGGTACACGATCCACTTTTGTGGATGTGATCTTTGTTCAGCGTCCATGTTTCGGCACCATAAGTAAGGCTAGGCAGAACACACTGGTTGAATGTCTTGGTCTTGAGTCATTGCGGGTTTTTTGCTCTAAAGACATCTTCCAGTTTTCTAAAGGCAACCCACCCCAGCTGAATTCGTCTTGCGATCTCCTTTACCTGAGATTCACCGCCAAAGGATAAACAAGGTCTTCTACCACCTTTATCATAGAGGTCACCTTATTTATACATACAATTAAATAAAACCAAAAAATATGCCAAATGCCAAACTCGAGTTTTGTTCTCGTATATAAGTAAATACGTTATTATTAATTACGAACCATTAGTGTATTGTTTATAAAATTATGATTATAATGTAAAAAAATTAATTTTGCATTTGAATAATTAAGTATGTGACATGTAAATTTTATTGTTTTTTTTTTAATTTGCATGCTAACATTTTATTAGCTGAATATTTAAGGCGATTTCTGTTTATAACTTTTTTCCATCATATGTATTACCCTATTCTTAGCGGGAAATCGATTACTAAATTAAACAATATGAAATTAGTATTCTTTACAAAAACGTCGTTCAGCAGCTGAGGCACTGAAGGCCACGGGCTGAATATGTTTTGTACGGTAATCACCACATAAGAAATGCCTTGGAGTATCTTGACGTGTACTAGACTTTGCGACTTTTCAACTGGGGATTTTGGACTGACTTCCCATTTTGACTATTCCCTGTTTTGGAGCTATCGTCACTCCTGAACAAAATACCGTTTATGTTGGGGCGTGGTCGAAATTTCCAATGTTTGCTATTCACTAATAGGTCAACGTACTCTCAATCTGATTGGCAGTTGGAAAGTTCGTTCACTTGTGATTTTAGATGTATCAAGGCATCTTTGGAATCTCAAATACCTATCATCAAAACACTGTTTTTTTGTAGGTTTGAACAGCAATTTTTACATTGGACATTGAAATAATAACAATGACACTATTAAGGCCATATAAAAAATCTAGCTCCTTTTACTATAAAAAATTTTACCTAAACTAAGCGTGAATAACGAATGTTCAGTTCAAATAATTAGTTCCCATAGAAAATTCTGGCCAGATCGCTACCGTCGTTAGGAAGGGTGCCCAAAAGGTTAGCGACATTGCCACGTTGAATGGCCAAACTTAGAGATTTTCATTTCAAACATATTTATTTAATTTTACAGCAAAATAGAGTTTAATACAACAATAGTAAGGGGTAAAATTTCGATTCCAATAACAAAACAAAAATTAATTAAAATTTGGTAACAATATAACCTTTTTCATGATAACAGATTTTATTGTTATTCATGTCCTATACTGTCTTGCTTGCTTGTGTTACAGTCCATTGAGGTCGATTGTCTATTTTATCTTATAATTAGGTCAGTTTAGATAGGTATATATATTAAGTATATTTTTTGCATGCTTTGATTTTCTTTTGTTTTGTGTTGTTAACTTTCTTGTGTTTTATGTGATTCATTCGTATAAATATATGTCTCTTGGTTTTGTTTTGTCTTGTATTCGTTAAAGTTACCTTTTTTATTGTACTCATGTGGATATCTGTAATTGGCTTTGTTTTTAAATGTTGTGTATTGTAAGTATTTGTACTTGTCTATTATTTTGCTGCTGATGTCCCTTGTAATAAAACAAATAAATATATATATAAATAAATAAACAGTTAAATGCCGATATAAATTAATTTGTAAATAAAAGCATTTAAAAAGTTACAGAAAACTAATATGATAAAATAATATTCTATCTTGATCTAATATTTTTAACGTCATGAAGATCCTACAAGTAGATAGGTTCTATACTTCAAATGAAAAATTCTCTGTCCCACAATCTTCTTTCTTCTCCTTATTCAGAAAACACGGCATTTCAAAAAGCTTTTGGCTAAGAGCTAACTTCTCTGCATCTTCAAACGTTTGCGGCATGTTCTTTCTTGCTGTCTCTGGTAGTGTCAGGGCAACGAGTGCTCCGACAGCCGCGACACAACCTGTTAACACTAACGGTAGCCACGCTACATAGAATTTTAGAAAAACAATATAAGGTGATATTACAGTCCCTACATTAGCACATATATGAATAACCGCTATTCCTGAAGCACGCACTGAAGTTGGCAGCAATTCTGCCTCCCACTGAAAAGCGGTATTGTATGACATGTTTATACAAAACCTAGCGATCATCGCGCAAAGAACAGAAGGCAAACCACTGCGAATACAGGCCGTAGCTACACAGAACACACAAGCCAAACTGGACGTGACAGTCATCATCCGTCTTCTGCCCATCCAATCCATGAAGAACGCGACGATGAGAATAGAAGGAAACTCCGTAAATGACACCACCGAGAAGGACACAAAGAAATCGAAGCCTAGATCTCCCAAACTTCTGACCAAAACATCAAGTACCATTGCGCAGCAAGTGAACTCGATGCAAATTGATATAAACATCCTACGTAAGACTGGATTTTTCAGTAGTTCCAGCAGACTCACTGTTTGCTCCTCTTTTTTTGTCACCATCGATTTTTTGAAATCTTGAATTAACTTTGGTGGAATTTGTTTCTTATTGACTCGACTGATAAACAAAAGTTTATTGACAGCGTCATCGACTAGTCCCTGTGTTAATAACCATTTGGGGCTTTCCATTAAGATGAAAGGGCTCAGCACAACAAGAGATAAAGGCAGACTCGTTGCTAAAGAAAGTGTCTTCCAATGACCACAAGCGAGAGCTATCCACGGCAGGGTGACAGCTGCCGAAGAGAAAAAGAGAGACCATGATAAATTTGAGACGATTGTTCTATATCTAGGAGCCATGTATTCTAAGACAAGTAAAAACATAAGCATCATGCAGCTGTCGTAGGACATTCCCATAAAGAAACGACAGGCAGCGAATTCTATGAAGTTTTGAGCGAAGATACTGACGATTCCTCCAGTGCATCCTATCAAGTTACTGACAATAATCGCCGGTAGTCTTCCATACTTGTCAGCTAGCCACCCAATCAGGAGTCCTCCGATCACTGAACCACAGAAGAATATTGATTGCGCTGAGGCTTGGTAGCTACTTTTTGCACATACCCATCCCAAATCACTTGAAATTGTTGCATAAGGAATTTCACTGGAATTAAATTCCCAACCGTTTTGACATGGCACGGTTTTTGAAATAAGATCAGGTGAAACGCCAGATATTAAAACTTGGCTCCAATTCGCAGAGTAGGATCTACATTGTGAATATTGATATCTGTTACTTTCGTCTGGAGGTATCGCCAAACTTCGTCTTTCTGTTGCTGTGAGATTGGCCAGTTCTGGGATCCAGCACCAATGTTGCGATGATACTTCTGTTATGAAGAGTTGAGAGAAGTAAACAAATACTCCAAAAGTGTAGAATGGTGCAGTCGTCAGGAACAATATAAATTGGTAAGGGCCAAACTCTCCAGCGTACGTTAGGAGGTCGTTGAAATTGACACAGGGCACTTTAAGACTATCCGTGTTCGATTGTTTTGTATTGTCGTCTTCTCCAATGATGGATTTATTGCTATTTATGATTACAGCGCCATTGTTCACTGTCACGTCATGTTCCTTGGCCTTGGCAACATTTAATTTCAGTTCTATATTATTCACATCGTTTTGAGTTACTATTTCTGTAACCATTTTTTGTTTCTTATACAAGAACTGTATTGTTTGAGAGACTGTGCAGGTGTTAATGAACTGTTCGCGACAAACAGAAGTCTTATAGTGGTTGTTAATTTGATAATCGTTTTTCCGTTAACTGGTGAGATATTTCGGAATTGTATCAGGTCTGAAGTCCCAGTTTACCCCTTCAAGAGACAAGTGTGAGCATATTTATATATATGCGATAATTTTTAAAGTAAAGTTAATAGGTATTATTATTATAGATTCTGATTATTTTGTTTTCATTAGATGTAAGTTTGTTTTCATTTATGCTAAATGTTTAGGTAAGTGTCTTTAGCTACTCATAAACGAACTCAATCGGGGTTAACTAATTTTGGCATTATGTCACCGTTTGTCCCAAGTCTCAATATTTTCTTTATCAAAGCTTTACCATTGTCAAGTAGTTACGATTTTGTGAAACATTTTTACGAAGGAGGCTTCAAACTGATTTTGAAGAAAAGACATCATCACTAACAACATTCAACAAAATGTATCCATTAAAAACTTTATTTTGTTCAAGTAGAGTATAGAGCTAAATTCAAATGAATAGTAACAGTTGATGGGAAAGCGGTTACCAAATTAACAAGTTGCATAATTTATAACTCTAAATTAGTATTCTTTACAAAAAATAATGTTACGCCAGCTGAAGTAGTCAACGTCACGAGCTGCTGTTAATAGGGTTGCCAGGCCTAAATTAAGAAAAGCCGAACTTAGATTCATATTTAGCCGGACACTTCATGAATTACTAAATCAAAACATAAAACCGTTCTTTGGCAAAAAAGCCAATATCTTCATTATCATTATAACGAAATAGTTAACAAATTTCATATTTTAAAACTAAGCAATCACTGTTAATCTTCTTTATTTAATTTTTAATTTAAAAAGATTAACTGTCACTGCTTATTTTAATAACTGACCAAAATCCTATCAAAAGACGGACAGGCCAGATTTGTATATATTTGGCCGGACATGACTGTATAAAGACAGACATGTCCGGCTAAAACCGGACACCTGGCAACCCTAACTGTGAATATACCAGGTCCCGCAATATGTTTTGCGAAAAAAAGTTTTTATGTATGAGACACTGGCCAGTTATAATTTATTTTGAAAATACCTCAGACCAATAAACCAATAGATAAGATCTAATTAAGCAGAAACCTAGGATGGTAAAGCTATGCTACTTTCACATATACAACTCTCAGTATGAAAAAACAAGAAGACAGTATTTTTATCAGTACGTCGATTTCAAGCCGGCTACAGCCCTATCTTTCAAACGCTTGCAACTAGGCATGTATCGGACTACCGGTTTGAAGACTTTATCGATATCGATTTGGATAAAAAAAAGCCTTAATAATACCTTGTTGTACAGTTAGAAAACTACATAGATTATCATAGTATTTTGTGCAACTGTAACATAATTCAAGTCATTGGGACACGAGTGCTTATTAACGAAACGAACTAAGTGAGTTTCGTAATAGTTTTGCACAAGTGTCGAAATGTCTATTTATGTTCAGTTGGACACAATACTTAATCTACGACCATCAAAAATATCGTATTTTAATCATATTTTCAACTAACAATTTCACGAAAAATGAGAAGAACACTCGTTCATGAACCCCGAGTTCATCGACCGGTAATGCTGCCTTGAGTACCAATTAGAAGCAACTAGGATAAAGTGGGCGTGGCTTGAGAAATAAGGTCGGGACTTATTTCTCGTCGCTGTTGTTGATTGGCTCTCTAGCGGTGTTATAGTAAATTGGGCCAATAGCAGCGCGGAATCACGGTGTTATAATGTAATATTATCAGATAAACAGTATAGGTACTTATAAAACTGATTCTGATGATGCAATTACCTTATTGTAGTATGGGAGTAGATAAAATAATATATGAAATTGAGAAAACTGCCAAATATTTATGGAATGAAATAATCAACTTTATTTTCAAAACTAAGAATACCACGTTTACATACATACATCCACACACACACGGTCCACTCCCACTAAAAATACATATTTTGAGAGGAAAGCGCCGCCCTGAAAACAAGCCTCCTTAACATTCAAAAGGATCCCTCTCAAACAGTTGTGAAATAATGATAAAAATAATAAAACTCAGAAATATAATCAGAGGATAAAAGAAACAATTTGTTGCAATCTCCAGAATTACTATTTTACATATTATTATATAAAAACATCAAAAATAAAAATAACATATTGACCTTCGCATACAAAATGCATAATTGAATTATTTTAATGAGAAGCTTAATTTTTTTCAAACTTAATGGTTGTTCAATTTCTCAATTTTCTCCACTGAGTACGTTTGATTTTCGCATGTCATTAAGATTTACAAAGCAGCCAAAAATAAACGTATTTATTGACCTTTGAAAATTATTGTTTTTGTCAGAAATGAGCGTATATTTTCGATGGGTGAAGTAATTTCCTTCGTCATGTGATGTATTCTAAGTTTCAAATACGTGTCGAACACGGAGTTAACCAACGAACGGTCATGTTGGTCGTCAAGTACGTCTGTCTGTACCAATAATCTTTGTGAAATTTGTTTTATCATAGATGTGAAGTGCTGTGGTTTTCGTACACTTTTTTTGTAACTACAGCCTCAAACTCTCTCAGGAGTTTCTTTGCAGTTTGGCAGATTTTTTGAATGCTTTTTGATGGCTTAGTCAGCCCTCCTCTGTCTTTTACACTCATTAGAGGCATGCTGTTAGCAGGTTCTTTCAGGGCTTGGAGACATTTTTTTCAATGCAAGAATTTTTTCAATTTACGCACTACAAAGACAGCTTTTGATGGTTCCATTGCAGTCCTCAATCCTAGAATTAAACACAAAATTTATTGGTCATTTTTAAACAGATAGTAGTAAAAAAGCATTAAAGTTTGTGCAACAAGAGAGCAAAGTTTATTTTTGTTGAGAGTGCCGAGTTTGAATCTCGAGCAAGACTCGTGATTTTAAGTTAGAATTTCGAGCGTAGTGAAGGATTCAACCAAAAAAACTTCTGTTTTACTAGGTAAATTCAAGGTGAGCACCGCATCGTCTTTTAAGCGTGGTCGCAATAGTTCTTTTCAGAAAGCACTTAGGACTCAAAGTGCCTTGAGAACACTTTCCAATTAGTTTTTTTGCTGTTTCCAACTTTGGCTAATAGCAACAAACCATCGTTTAGGAATGTCTTCATTTTTGGGGAACCCTAAGTAAAATAAGCTGAATCAATACTTCATATTAGCACAATATCAGTAAAATTACCGACAACTGTTTTGACTTCACTAATAACCTCAAAACGGATTTAATTATTTTAATGATTTTAGGATTTACTTTTATTCTAAAAGCTATATTTACGTTACTATATGAAAACGACACGTCGTAAAATGCTGTATTACGTGATGGAATTCCATTTTATGGTTCATTTACTAGGAAAACATCACTTTTTACTCACTTGTGAAAACTGATATTGCTGTTCGAGTTTTCTTTATTCCCCGAATGGAATCTGCAACCACGCACGTAGCAGGACATTGTCCTTGTATCTTCAACCCTTTTCCATACGATAATTCGCAGCAAAACACAACTTAAATAAAATTTTGTTTAAAAATCTGCCGACTTACTTCCTAATGTAAACACAAGCTATAACACGACCAAATTACAAAGGATTGCAAATGTTGCCACTTAAGAAAAGTAACAGTACATTATAATTTGGTGACTTGGACAGGAGTCATTAGGAGTCGAAATGAAGTTTTGGGTAGTACGTTTTGACGGCACCAAGACGTTGTCTATTGGTTTATTTGTCTGAGGAAAATACAATTAATTAAAAGTAAAAATAAGAAACGTTCCAACTTCAAAATTTCACTACACATTTTTTACGAGCTAAATTGAACTATCGTGTGCAATAAGTAAAAAAAACCAGCCAAGTGTGAGTCGGACTCGCTCACGAAGGGTTCCGTACCATTATCTATAAAAACGGAAAAAAACATGTCTGTTGTATGGGAGTCCCCTTAAATATTTATTTTATTCTGTTTTTTAATTTTTTTTTGTTATAGCGGCAACAGAAATACATCATCTGTGAAAATTTCAACTGTCTAACTATCACGGTTCATGAGATACAGCCTGGTGACAGACGGACAGACAGACCAAAGCCAAATCATTTAATTCTTGATATTGTGCGACTCCTGCCTTTGCCTTAAGATTCTCACTGAATTTCATTCTCGGTCTGCATCTTCCTCTTTTCCCTCTATTTTCCCTTCGACGATAAATTTTTATTAGAAGAGTATCTAAGAAGGTGCCCGAGCATTTTTCCTATTCTGTTTCCAATTACATTCATGGTGTTTCTTTTCTCTTTAACTTGTTTCACCACGTCCTCATTGTTTATTTTCTCTGTCCAACTAATTTTCTCCATCCGTCTCCAGCACCACATTTCAAATGCTTCAATCATTTCCTTCCCTCTCTTTGTCATGGTCCACGTTTCGCACACATACAACGTTGTGCTCCATATATATATGCCTTTTTAAACATTTTCTTTATATCTCTAGATATTTTTAAAGATACATTTTATTGTGGAAAGCCTGCTTAACGATTGCGATTTTAGTCGTGATATCTGTTGTAAATTTTGCGTTTACTGTGATGGTGCTATCCACGTATTTAAAGCTGTTTACTTGTGGATCATTACAAGTGTTTTTATCAACATTATGTGGATGATGTTTCATCAAGTGCTGATTAATCGTACTGTTTACTTGTTCTATTACTGTATCGTGGATATTACGTACAACTAAATAGTATTATTTTTAAACTAGCCTTGAATTACGAGAATTACACACTCACACAGTCAAACAGGGGCATAATCAAGTCAGGGGCACCAACTACACTATATGGCCCTTTGGGTTCGGTCACGAGTTCCACTATCGAACAAACCAACCTTTTATTTTGACTATTCCCTGTTTTGGACCTATTTTCACTTCCGAACAAAATACCATTTTACTTCAAAGTAAAATGATTTTTTGTAGAAATGGTGACATTTGACAGTTCGAAAGGCATACAAAATGGCGGCCTAAATCCTTTTAGGTACTGAGGATATATGCTACTTATATTAAAACTAAGCGTGAATAAACATAGATGACAAATATTATTCTTCGCTGGGCTTTTTGTGGCTTGACATAAAACGTATTTAGTAAGTTGATGTTTTGTGTGTCAAATGTATTTATGAGTGGGCAACTCTAGCCGGCCACTAGCAACCTTGGAAATAAATTTAGACGAAAATAAAATTGTCAAGTTACAGGTAAATACATGCAAAATCCATCAGCCTCATTAACAAATTATGATTGAATGTTTGCGATGTTTTGCAGAGTCTCTTGTTACGAATATTAGAAAGAGAATAGAAATGTTTCGATAATTTCCTTTAAAAATTATTCCTCAATACATATCTTAATCCTCGATCCATCATTAGCTACTAATAGTAATAATTACACTTCAATCAAAATTATACTTTATATCTTCCCTTTAAGGTTAAATTTCTGTTCTAAATCGCACTTGACAAGCTAAAACCTACCTTATGTCTCAAAAACAAGACTCAGTGTTGTGTGATAAAACGTTTCTACTAAATACCGGTACAGCGAGCGACGAGTAAATCCGGGTAAATGCACGAGCCGTGTCCACTGGACCGTGGGACAAGGTGATAGGGGTGTCGATTATTGGTTTCCAAGTGAAAAAAATTGGTTTAGTTGATCTACTGATCATACTGAACAAGTAACCCAAAGAAACATACCCGCGGAAATGAAAATACTTTCTGATACGTTTTGATTATTAATTTTTAAAATGTGTGTATTTTGTATGGGCGGGTAAATATTGTCTTTAGCGCAGGGTTTCTTTGTTCAGTATATCTCTGATATTATGTGTTTTTTTTCAAAGAAACCTCTCTGTTAACACTTTGTATATAAACATGAAAATATTAATTAGAAACAAACAAGACAATTAAATTAAAAATAAATCCTCGAGGCAGGATTTGAACTTGCGACCTCTTGCTTGCACGGCAAGTGCGATATGTAGACAACAAATATCACTCGTATAGAGGAAATCTCCAGATTGGCACCCCTACCCCAGCTGGGGTACCCCAGTGCCGGATTAAGGCAGCAACACTTAGCTAAGCGCCGCTCAGATGTAGCGCCGTCAGTGCAAGATGACGGTTCACATGTCACACATCACGTGGGGACGTCGGGGAAATAGGGATTTACTGAGTTCCAGAAAGTCTGGAGTACCGCAATTAGTTACTGCTTGTCATTAGATCTTTGTCCATGTGTATACTGTCGGAGAAAGTCCTGCTTACCCACTTTAAGACATTTATGTACGCACTAACAATAGTACGACAAGTTGTCTCAAAATAAGCTGCAAACAATTCGTACCATGGATACATTGGATCAACACATATCAACCACATACTGAGGTTCTAAACAAAGCCTTTAAGTTACAAAAGATTATATGTAAAGCCATAAATAGGAAACCTATCTCTTTTTAAGAATCTTAAAGTATCGCCTCTACCAGGTTTGTATACATAAAAGAAATTTCATATTTGTAAAGAAACACCCTGGATTTATTAAAACAAGAGGTGATATACCTAGTTATAGTTGTGTTCGACTCTTTCATAAGTTATACAAACCAAAAGCTAGAGTTACACTTTTTAGTAAAAAATGTAGGTATTTTCTATGAGTAGACAAATTTATAATAAATTACCAGATGGCATTAAACTTCTACGTTTGAAATTATTTTTGAGAAAAATTAAGGAATATTTGTGCAACATTATAATATATATAATCTGGTCTACCGCGATCAATTTTTACCTTTTTACGAAAAGGGGACGCCCGACGTTTCGAGACAGTTGCATGTCTCGTGGTCTACGGGAAACTGGCAAGTATGGCGAGGCGCAGTGATGAGATGCAGGTGACGACCGAAGTATTTTCCTTGTACCCGCAAAAACACTTTAGTCTTTAAAATTAATTGTTATCTTATTCACGCACGGCACACAACACTCACAGTATCCGGAGATGCACTAAGAGAAGAAACCCGCGATTTAAATTTCCCGATGACTGGACTCCATGTGGGAGACAATTTGAAACCATCTTCCCTATTGAAATTATTTGGATGTTTCTTGATTTCAATCGCTTCACGCACAATTCTAGGGTAGTAATGGCGATCGGTGGAGAGAATTTTCGGGTTATGCAGTTCTATCCAGTGGTTGGTCCCGGATTCTAAAAGATGTTCTGCTATCGCTGATTTGTACATCTGCCGGTTTTTCACAGCTGCTATGTGTTCCTTGACCCTTTCCTGTACGCTACGTTTTGTTTGGCCAATGTAGGAACTTCCACAGCTGCATTTTATCTTATAGACACCTGGATTTTGAAAAGGAATCACATCCTTTGGTGTGCGTAAATGGCTTGCCACTTTGGATAACGGAGTATATACAGTCTTAATGGAGTATTTATCGCGGTAGACCCGATTATATATATTATAATGTGTACAAAACGCGAGAGTTTAAAGTTATATATTTGTGCAACAACTGACCTCTTCCTTTTTTCGTCAATATGTACTTAAAGTTAAACATCAGTCGCTAAGCGCAAAGTGCATAACGTAATTAAGTTACAAAATTATTATTAAAAATTAAATCTTACAAATTTACATAATAAAATTTTAATAGTACATTATTGCAAAGGTAGTGAAATAGGCAATTGCAGGTCGAGTATGAGTTCAATGATACAAGACAGGCAATTGCCATTTCGGCCGAGGCATATATAGTGCTTTTCTTAAAAAAACGCAAGGAAATAAAAAAGGGCCTTTTACATAATAAATTTTCATATACTTTCATATATTTTTCTTTTGATTTCGCTGGAAGCAGGTTTTCCATCGCTAATTTAGCTTCCGATCTTAAATCTGGTGGACTGTCCATTTCATTTTCATTTTCAGAATCATCGGAACTCATTTTAATTTATTATTAACCAAATAACAACGAACTCCGCTTTACCGCCAATTTTTTTTTTTTTTTTACATTTTGTGCCGAAAGGTAAACGCATATGTGGCTATACAGCCACGAGAACGCAATGTGTACGATAGATGAAAGAGTTCTAAATTCAAACAGCACACCGTTTCATACAACATTGCCGGTGCGCTCTTCGTTCCAAATTCAAAGAATGCGCCGGGAAGTGATTTTGGTTTTTCAGTCTACGTAAATATGATACTTCGCGTGTTCTTTATTCAAAAGTAATGATAATATTTCCGCGTATGTTTAAGAAAAAGTAGGTTATGCACGTTTTGTACATTTTGAATGGGATGTGTGTGCTCTGGTCTGCTAGGAACAGGAGGAAAAAGGTGCATACTAGTGGAAATATACCATGTTTCTTTATTTGTTTTTCACTTTGTTAATTATTGCAAAAAATATGGAAATCTTTGCGCGGGGTTCGGCAAGGGACATGTGACCTGCATTTCACAGTACATAGTCGGTAACACCTCTGACACCCTCTCGGGGATGCATGTCGTGACGATATATTTTTTATATATTTCGTTAATCATGTTTGGACGTTACAGTATGTTTGGACGTTACAGTATGTTTGTACGTTACAGTATGTTTGGACGTTACAGTATGTTTGTACGTTACAGTATGTTTGGACGTTACAGTATGTTTGTACGTTACAGTATGTTTGGACGTTACAGTATGTTTGTACGTTACAGTATGTTTGGACGTTCCAGTATGTTTGGACGTTACAGTATGTTTGTACGTTACAGTATGTTTGGACGTTACAGTATGTTTGGACGTTCCAGTATGTTTGGACGTTACAGTATGTTTGTACGTTACAGTATGTTTGGACGTTACAGTATGTTTGGACGTTACAGTATGTTTGTACGTTACAGTATGTTTGTACGTTACAGTATGTTTGGACGTAACAGTATGTTTGGACGTTACAGTATGTTTGGACGTTACAGTATGTTTGGACGTTACAGTATGTTTGGACGTTACAGTATGTTTGGACGTTACAGTATGTTTGGACGTTACAGTATGTTTGGACGTTACAGTATGTTTGGACGTTACAGTATGTTTGGACGTTACAGTATGTTTGGACGTTACAGTATGTTTGGACGTTACAGTATGTTTGGACGTTACAGTATTTGGACGTTACAGTATGTTTGGACGTTACAGTATGTTTGGACGTTACAGTATGTTTGGACGTTCCAGTATGTTTGGACGTTACAGTATGTTTGTAGGTTACAGTATGTTTGGACGTTACAGTATGTTTGGACGTTACAGTATGTTTTGACGTTACAGTATGTTTGGACGTTACAGTATGTTTGGACGTTCCAGTATGTTTGGACGTTACAGTATGTTTGTACGTTACAGTATGTTTGGACGTTACAGTATGTTTGGACGTTCCAGTATGTTTTGACGTTACAGTATGTTTGTACGTTACAGTATGTTTGTACGTTACAGTATGTTTGGACGTTACAGTATGTTTGGACGTTACAGTATGTTTGGACGTTACAGTATGTTTGGACGTTCCAGTATGTTTGGACGTTACAGTATGTTTGTACGTTACAGTATGTTTGGACGTTACAGTATGTTTGGACGTTACAGTATGTTTGTACGTTACAGTATGTTTGGACGTTACAGTATGTTTGGACGTTACAGTATGTTTGGACGTTACAGTATGTTTGGACGTTCCAGTATGTTTGGACGTTACAGTATGTTTGTACGTTACAGTATGTTTGGACGTTACAGTATGTTTGGACGTTACAGTATGTTTGGACGTTACAGTATGTTTGGACGTTCCAGTATGTTTGGACGTTACAGTATGTTTGGACGTTACAGTATGTTTGGACGTAACAGTATGTTTGGACGTTACAGTATGTTTGGACGTTACAGTATGTTTGGACGTTACAGTATGTTTGGACGTTACAGTATGTTTGGACGTTACAGTATGTTTGGACGTTACAGTATGTTTGGACGTTACAGTATGTTTGGACGTTACAGTATGTTTGGACGTTACAGTATGTTTGGACGTTACAGTATGTTTGGACGTTACAGTATGTTTGGACGTTACAGTATGTTTGGACGTTACAGTATTTGGACGTTACAGTATGTTTGGACGTTACAGTATGTTTGGACGTTACAGTATGTTTGGACGTTACAGTATGTTTGGACGTTACAGTATGTTTGGACGTTACAGTATGTTTGGACGTTACAGTATGTTTGGACGTTCCAGTATGTTTGGACGTTACAGTATGTTTGTACGTTACAGTATGTTTGGACGTTACAGTATGTTTGGACGTTACAGTATGTTTGGACGTTACAGTATGTTTGGACGTTCCAGTATGTTTGGACGTTACAGTATGTTTGTACGTTACAGTATGTTTGGACGTTACAGTATGTTTGGACGTTACAGTATGTTTGGACGTTACAGTATGTTTGGACGTTACAGTATGTTTGGACGTTACAGTATGTTTGGACGTTACAGTATGTTTGGACGTTACAGTATGTTCTGCTACAGTTCAACTTATTTAAAGAACATATAAAATCAATTTGCTTCCACTTTGAGACAGCACTTTAAAATTCAACTCGGTATCTAGTATTGACACAGTCGTGGAGTTCCGTAGGCGTTTAAGCTCTAATCCGAGGGGTGGAGGGTTCCGCGAATGATAAATTAGGGTTCCCGAGCGACAGACTGGCTGCGGGAGTTGTTTCTTTTTAATTAATGGGTTTTTTGCGTAAATCGGAGTGTGTCTGAAGCGGTGATTGATTGAAGCATACGGTTTATATTTTTGTGGTGTTAAAGTTACTTTCAGTTTAAATTTTTACTGCAAAGTTTATCGAATAAATGAATTATTGTCTAGGTCTACATTAGGGTGGTTAATTGTCTTTTTACATGAGTTAATTTATGAGTTACTTTACAAGAGTTACTACTTATTGTAGTAAGTTGAAGTGGCAGTGGGCTGGCTATAATTGTCACCGGTACGATGGCCGTTGTGGCCGAAAGATGTTGAAATGGCGATCACGTACAGCAAAGCGTGCCCGCTGGACCGACGATCCGAAAGGACGTTGTGGGTAGCGCCTGGATGAGGATGATGCAGGACCGCAGAATGGCAAAATATTAGAAACGTCTATATCCAGTAGTAGACGAACATAGGCTGACGGATAGATGAGTTATTATAAACGTAATAATCATCGGTGAAAAGCGGGTGTTCCAAATATGGAAACTCCTCTGACACCCCCTCGGGAATCGATGTCGTGACAGTATTTATAAATTAACAAAAAATGATAATAGACTTTTCTTGTCTTTTCGATTAAAAAAATTATATACAAGGTGACTTTTTGATCATCGTTCAAATTCATACTGGTGGCTTGGTAAGTGATCGGTATCATGCATCAATAAAAATTTTGGTAAAATTCGTAACATGAAATTTCGACTCCCCATAGTGATTCACTTGGGACTGGAACTGAATTTATATGGGAAGCCGAAATTTCATTTCACGAATTTCACAAAAATTGTTACTAATCCAAGATACTGATCACTTATCAAGCCTCCAGTATGAATTTGGACGATGATCAAAAAGTCAGCTTGTATATATATATACGAAAACACAAAAAATATAATTATAGGTAGTAAAATATATTTCGACCACTAATTGTGGTCGGCATCAGTTACACAATTATATATAAAAGTTAAAAATTAATAATTATAAATTATAGATACTTATGATACTGAACATTATTATTATTTTTTTTTTTTTTCAGAATTTGTAATTTTGTCATACAATGGGAGAATGCAGCACTGCTCTCGTTATGTTTCTTTCCACGCAAGAAACTTATTTTACAATATACGAGTAAGTGTGGAATAAAATGAAAAATTTAAAAACTAAATACGTTGAAAAATACGGGACACCCTAGCTAGTCTATACAAAAATAAAGGACACCCTAGTCTCCATACAAGAATGCCTCATTCATCGGACTATTGCTGTTAGTATTTCAATTCATATCTCAGCTACGACGTAGCTGTTTTTAGCCTATGTCGTTTGCTACGTGCGTAGCAAAGTTAAGATATAGACGGATATACGGGCAGAACATAAACCTATACATATGGATAAACCTTACAAAGTTTTTGTCATGTGCATTACTTAATTATGTATGTATATTTATGATACCATAAATAAAGAAATTGAAAAATAAATGGCCAAGTGCGAGTATTGCCTCGCTCTGTTAGATAGGATGGCCTCAGAAAAATAATTAAATTAAGTTTTGGGTCAAAATTCTACACAAAATATCTAAATTTTCCTGTGCAACCTAAAGTCGAGTCCAGAATTAGGCGAACTAACTTGACAGCCGAAAATGTTGCCAGACATAGGAAAAAATAAATAGTGATAGGTTCATGTCGACACAAATATGTCGATATAACCTTGTGCCTTGTATAAATCTGATTCTATATATTTTATCAAGTAATTGTCGTCGAAACTTTCACACTCATACATACTTGCCAAATAGGGACGAACTACACTAATTTATATGATATAATATGATCTGAAGGATGTATGGTTTAAAGCGGATATTTACGATACTTACTCCTAAAATTAGGAATAAAATACAAAAATAATGATGTTATTACAACAGGCCATTGTGATCCTTTTAGGTGATTTCTGTCGGGCTAGTACGGTACATTTCATGTACCATACATATAGCATTCATCCCTTTCTTTCTGGCAAATATGAAAGTGCGATAGAGACAAACGCTATATATCGTCGATGATAATTCCAAATCCGTTATGTGTTCGATTTTAATTAATTGAATTAATTTTTATTATTATTATTTTGCTTAGTAAAATTATTAGTTGGATTCCAAACACAATAATAATGATTAACTAGACTTTTTAAACATCGATATTAACAGCACTAGCCAAACTGTGGCAACATTAGTGTACAATGAACTGTCAAGTTAGTTCGCCTAATTCTGGACTCGACTATAGACACCCTTGACATGCGGACGGACAGATTAATATCTTTTTGCCGCTTAAAAAAATCTAAAACGGAATTCTGAAAAAGCTACATTTAAATTTGTTGCAAATTTTGTCAGTAAATTTAAAATAAGCCAAATGTCATCACTTTTGTAAGGTTTAAAACACGATGAGTCACTTGGCGCCATGGTTTCGTCACCACCCGGTGACAAGTCTACCACCAATTGAAGTATTAGTCAGTTAGTTGTGTCTCGTTGTAATTGTGCAGGTGTATTTGCACTAATAAGTGGTTCATACATTTCCAAATCCTTTATATTGTATAATGTAGAAATCGGATATTCCCTTTAAATGCAGTACTTTTGTCCCCAGAGCTGACTCCGTGACGTGGAACCCTCACAAGCTGATGGGCACACTGCTGCAGTGCTCCACCGTGCACTTCAAGTATGAGGTGAGTATGTAACGTGCCGCGTGTTGTCACCAGAGGACTCTGTGACATAGAAGCCTCACAAACTTCGTCACTCACTTATACTGGTGTAACATCTTGAGGTGTCCTATGGCACTTCCAATTTATTTGTACCTGATAATGATGATGATGATGATGATGATGATGATGATGATGATGATGTCCTCCTCATCGTAGTCCGGCGACGGCGACCTCATGGTTTGTTGGACTTCTACGGCGATTAGCGCGGATATGACTCGCGAAATCCAGCTTGGTTCTAAAAGTCCGATTACAGCGACCGCAGTGTAGTTCACCGCGACCGTTGTACGTGTAGGTATATGTAAGCTTCGGACGAGTCTTGCGCTGCTGCCGGTTGGAGTCAAGAGTCTCGAGTCTGGTTTCCTCGAACTCCTTTACACGATCATGGATGACCGAGCGCCACCCATTGCGCTCGCGAGCAGCTTCCTCCCAACTGCCAGGCGGAATGCCACAGGCGGTTAGATGCCTTTTCAGGACATCTTTGTAACGAAGATGCTGTCCACCGGCTTTTCGCGCTCCGTATGACAGCTGGGAGTAAAAGACTTCTTTAGGCAGTCTCGCATCTTCCATGCGTACCACATGACCGCACCATCTAAGCTGAGTTTTCATCAGCATTGCTTATTTGTACCTAGTATAGTAACAATTCGTTGTTTGTCTGAAGAAGTTCAATTACACAAGAAGGGCTCGGCTGATTGCGCCAAAATTTGGTTCTAATTACTGGCAAATATCTGTGTCTGTTTATCACGCAGAATTTAATTTTCGTTATATCCTCTTACTTTTAATATTGTTCCATCCGAAACAAAATAAATGTATGTAGGACAGGGATTCAAATTTGATGGTGACATTCATTCGAAGATTTTATTTGGTACATCCAACAGCATTCGAAAAATTCTCTGAATTTCAAATGTTTTAAGAAACGCAAACAAAAAAATATTCACAGACCCTTGGCTCCTGGCTCCTGCAACTAATCACCACAATAACCCCAGTATAATGCTATAATCCCAGTCATAAACATTCTTCTACTACACTTCTCTTCACGAAAAGGCAATCAGATACAGACGTGACCTCTTAACTTACAAAATTATACCTTATCTCTTTGGTTCACAGCTTACATTAAATGAAAACTTTACTTGGTAATCGATGTGGAAATTCCTTAAAGGAAAAGTGACGCTAAGTCATTGCAAGAAGGGTTAAGTTTCATTGGGGAATGTGAGGGTAGTAGGGAAATTGGCAACATATGCCGCGAAGTGTCGGTGGTGGAATTTAATTAAATGTAGCACGTGCTCCCGACAGAGTGTAGTGAGGGGATTGTGGATGTCGATTTAAGGGTCCCGTCAAAATTTCGTTATGTCCTAGATTTTACATGCTCTTGTTGGTAGCATTCCCCATTACGTTCTGTCTAATTTTTTCGGTGGCAATTTTCCAAATTTTCGGTAAAATATATGACTTCCACCTTCTCTGTGAATTAGTGTATTTTGGTGTGAAAATTTTATTGGAACCACTATTCTGACAACCAAGCCGACCAATTTTTTCTAAGATTTCTTGCACTAATTCAAAAAAAGTATTTTACTTGTTTTATCAATACTAATCTGATCACTTTTCAGTTATGACGTCATCTGGGATTTTCCGTTTTTTTTCCTGAAGTCTCTTATTATCACAGAATTACACTTCTACGTACGTAGACAACATGGCAAAGTCCCTTAATAGACTCAGTTGTTCTTTAAACATGCTACAGACGGACAAACAGACGGACATACTGACACCAAAACGTTATTAGGAGCTTTTTTTGAAAATATTGTGGGGCGTATTTTTCTGCCACATGAATTGCAAAAAAGCTAGCCTCTTTGACACAAGTGTCCTCAAACAATTCTCCAAAGACAGTGACTATTTTTAAAGAATTATAAACGATTTTCTTTCTTCAGGATTGGTAAGATATTATAACAACGCGTAGAATAAGAACAGAAATGGTATGAGTATATTAGAAGAAAGTGTAGATACGAGTACCTACACAAGAATAGAACTTCTAAAACGTCACACAAAATAAATGACTTCAGTCAATTACGTAGAATTGCAATGTCACATTGACACGTGGAAGTCATAATTATCGCGAGCGAAAAAGAGACAAGACCTGTTGCTGTGCGTCGTTCTGTGCGACGTCCGTCGTGCGCTGATGCCGACGCGGTACTGAGTTAAGGGTGGCAAATTAGCCAAGTTTAAACGTGCCACTCGTGGATCGCCTATAACCTATCTAAAGTTTCTTCTAATATTGTATATGTATGTCACAATTCTATCGTTATCGACACGGTCCCCTCCTTAACTAACAAAACTTTTTGCACAGGGGCGGAATACAAGAATTTATTACTCAAACATTGTACTGACATTCCATTTCTTTCGTTCAAAATCTGATCTTAACTCTCATAAGACAAGGTCGCTATTTCAATGGTACGGTGACGGAGGTTCTAGCTATAGGAATGTATGGGATCAGGGGGGGTTTGTTTATTGAAAAGGTATGCGGGTATATTGATAGAGGTTTGAAGAAGATGCTGTGTTTTAAATGTTAATTATGCCTATTTTAGACGAATAATAGCATTATATGCGGTAGAACTGCAAACATGAAAAATTAAACATTATTAGGAGTTACGGGAGTCACCGTGTTCAGTTTTTATATTTTCTCAGCTGAGTTCCATCTACCACGTCGCAGGCATGAAAAAACGGAAGGGATATTTTCGACCAAATTCTTCTGAAGTCGGTGCTCAATTCAAAATACACCTGTGTCACGAGTTACTATGGCCTATTTAGATGTCCCAAAATTTTCAAATATTTCATAAAATACATATCTTAAATATATAAAACAAAGTCGTGTTAGTTAAACCACTTATAACTCAAGTTCGGCTGGATAGATGTTAGTTATCTCTTTTTTGGTGTATTCTTATCCACTCCGAATAGCAGAATAAGTAATAAAATATCGGATAAGTTATCGAATAACAATAAATTAATTAATTAATTTTACGAATGCAAACAGCATGTGGTGCCATCTGTTGAAAAAACTACGCATATAAAAGAAACCAACCACTATACGTATTAATGTACAGTGTTTATTTATCTAGCGTTCTGATATCATTAAATAACATCTAAACCCCAAGTTTTAAAAATATACTGCGATTACCTTTTTTTCTTAGTTATTCCAAGAACTATTATTTCTGCATATATTCAATACCCTACGCTAAGCCTATGAAACTACATGGGTCCCTGCCATTCTTATTTCGCAATGGCAAGCAATAAAACATTCCTGTATTTGCAAAAAAAAGTTGTATTAATGTTATTACCTTAATGAAATCCTAAATTAAGTTTAACTAAAGTTAACACGATATTATTAGACTGTTAGGCGGAACGAAGTTCGCCGGGTCAGCTAGTAATTGATACATATAACGATTTTATGACATTAAAAACAAAGTTAACAGAACAAAGTTAACTTTTGAACAAAGCCCTTGCCGGAGTTATTTATTATTTTGTTTACTTAACAATATTAGACTTACGCTTGTCCATTACCGCTTCTGATGAAAGTGTCGATGAATATATGATAGAAATGTACGTTTTGTGGAGAATTTGAAGGTCACTCAATTTTCAGTACTAACATTTTTGCATTTTATTTAAGAATGACACATTCAAATTTTATAATTTCATTTCTGTATAAATGAGACAACATTAAGCTAACAGCAACATTAATTGAATTTTTGTAAAGGTGTTGTGTAAAAAATTATTACGAATCTTTTCATGGAAACGGATGGCATTTAGGACGAAATGCTTTTTGAAGATTTAATTTTAGTTATCAAACTGACAATAAAAACAAAATTTAGTACGTAGATGTAAAACCTTGAAATCAACTTTCAAACAAAAAACAAACAATTACAGAAATTATGAATCTATAAGAAAATTTTGGTAATTTCATAATGACCTATTAATAATTTAGGATGAAGGGCGCTCGCCCAGAAATTGGGGAGACAGAGTGACAGCAGAGTGATCAGAGTGACAAAAACCGAGGTGTTAATCAGTCTTTCCAGGGACTTTAGTAAACTGTGTAAAACTTTCTCTGGAGGCAAGCAGTCAAACTGTGTAAAACTTTCTCTGGAGGCAAGCAGTCAAACTGTGTAAAACTGTCTCTGGAGGCAAGCAGTCAAACTGTGTAAAACGGTCTCTGGAGGCAAGCAGTCAAACTGTGTAAAACTGTCTCTGGAGGCAAGCAGTCAAACTGTGTAAAACTGTCTCTGGAGACAAGCAGTCAAACTGTGTAAAACTGTCTCTGGAGACAAGCAGACAAACTGTAAAACTGTCTCTGGAGGCAAGCAGTCAAACTGTGTAAAACTGTCTCTGGAGGCAAGCAGTCAAACTGTGTAAAACTGTCTCTAGAGGCAAGCAGTCAAACTGTGTAAAACGGTCTCTGGAGGCAAGCAGTAAAAGTGTGTAAAACTGTCTGTGGAGACAAGCAGTCAAACTGTGTAAAACTGTCTCTGGAGACAAGCAGTCAAACTGTGTAAAACTGTCTCTGGAGGCAAGCAGTCAAACTGTGTAAAACTGTCTCTGGAGGCAAGCAGTCAAACTGTGTAAAACTGTCTCTGGAGGCAAGCAGTCAAACTGTGTAAAACGGTCTCTGGAGGCAAGCAGTCAAACTGTGTAAAACTGTCTCTGGAGGCAAGCAGTCAAACTGTGTAAAACTGTCTCTGGAGACAAGCAGTCAAACTGTGTAAAACTGTCTCTGGAGACAAGCAGACAAACTGTAAAACTGTCTCTGGAGGCAAGCAGTCAAACTGTGTAAAACTGTCTCTGGAGGCAAACAGTCAAACTGTGTAAAACTATCTCTAGAGGCAAGCAGTCAAACTGTGTAAAACGGTCTCTGGAGGCAAGCAGTAAAAGTGTGTAAAACTGTCTCTGGAGGCAAGCAGTCAAACTGTGTAA
This sequence comes from Ypsolopha sequella, assembly GCA_934047225.1. Taxonomy (NCBI): domain Eukaryota; kingdom Metazoa; phylum Arthropoda; class Insecta; order Lepidoptera; family Ypsolophidae; genus Ypsolopha; species Ypsolopha sequella. The sequence goes on along the minus strand of OW204012.1, from coordinate 15,875,600 downwards.
AACTGTCTCTGAAGGCAAGCAGTCAAACTGTGTAAAACTGTCTCTGAAGGCAAGCAGTCAAACTCATAGATATTATAGCACTTTTTTTATAAGCGGTGGTCAGACTACAGAGGTAAAGAATGTTTTTTTCAAGACTTGTGCCGTTCATAACACAAAATTTGAAAAAATAAATTTATTGCGTCATTCTTGCATCGGATGTATTTATTTTAAATAAATATACATATATTGCTACAAAGAGCATTTATTTTATTTAATTTTTATTTTTTGTTTAATTAAAACATTGTATTAAATTATTTTCGAAATATATTTCGGCCCACTTTGGGGCCGGCGTCAGTCGAATTAAAAATAGAAAATGACATAAAATATATACAACCTTATAACTAATGATTTTTTATATTTATTTAATATATTAATTATCATTTAAATAAATAATATATTTATTTAAATGTTTATTACCGCTGACGACCTCTCCCAATATGTTATCTCCTGTTTGCCCACTCACCCCTTCACTATAGATATTCAAAGAGCCCAAATACACACAATCTGTGGGTATTATGATAATTCCTCGCCACCAGGGGGCGCTCTATCTGGTAGAGACAGATTGTTGACGTTTGGAGTTTGGAATAATTTGATTTCAACTTTTTAGGGTGATTTTATAGAGATCAGATTTAGAACACCTGCGCGGTCTTCACGATCCCAGGCTCTATTTGCCTTTGACGCGAAAAAACGCCGGTCGTCGAGCACCTCTCAGACGAATCTGCAAGTCATACAATAAAACACTCCTCTCAGCTGACCTATTTAATTCAAAAAGGTTTACATTTAAACGACAAATAAGACAAATTCTTGACGACTCTTAACAACAAATAAATAATCTTATTTCAATCAACCATAATCTAATTAAATAATATTATGTATGTATATGGTATATATGTATGTATTGGTATGTATGTTTATATATTCATTTCCTTATTTCCCGACTTATTTATGCATGTAGTATATCATTATTCCTTAACATTGTGTATTTAATTAATTATAATCAAAATTGTACATTTAATTAAGTTAGGTTTAGATTTAGTTCTTTTCTGTAGCGTCGCCAAATTTTATATTTTTTCTTGTTATCTCTCTGAGGAAAATGTTGAAGAAAGTAGATTTAACTATTTGTAAAAATAATTTTTTGTTAGTTCCTTTTAGTAATATCTGCAGTTTACTGCTATTGTTTTTCCCTAAATAAATAAATAAATAAAATCACCAGAAATAATCGCAAAAAGTATTTAGTCTTCTGTTGTAAAACTGGTAAACGAAAAAATAAAATATTGTAATTTCAATGAATAATCTGGAAACGTCATCAGAAAATATATGTAGAAATAGAATAGAAAATCGTTTATTTACTGTCACAATCACACATGACACAGAAAAAGAAGACAAGACAAAATCAAGAAAATTTCAATCAAAAATTAAAACAAAATAATTTAACACGAAAGAACACTTCTCATTATCACACATTAACACAGAACAAAAACTGTACATGTACTTAAACAACTTTGCACGAGAGTGGCGTGAGATCGTGACCGCAAAAAGATTCTGACTCAGCATAGTTTTGCAGACGGATCTGCAACGCTGGTTATTCTGCCAGAACCAGCGGTGAATAAGACCACGTTGATTAGATTAGATTAGAAAAGATTAGACTTCCTTTATAAAATAAAATAATTTTAAAATAAAAGAATGTAGTGTAGGTAGGTGACATACATGTAGAAAAATAAATATTATAACAACATTAATACATGCAATAAATGAGAAGAAATACAGAATGGAAAGCTGTCTGAATGCACATGGGAATCACTTAATTAAATTGCAGTCGCTTTTTCGCTTTTCATACATTTTTTTTATTGAAACTTGAAATAATTATTAATATTTGCCTATTTAAATATTTTCATTTAATTTTATAATTACAAACAACAAAAATAACAGTTTTCAGTATTTTCGAAATATATTTCGGCCCACTTTGGCAAACTGTTATTTTTGTTTTTCATTGAAACGTTTGATTTGTTAGATTATTACTTTCAAAAATATGTAAACAAATCACAATACTCTAGGAGGTTTATGTGAACTCCTCAGTTTTACAGATTTTTCGAGAATAAGGAGAAGAACAGGTGTTCATAGGAAGAACAATACTGCGGACGCTAGTAGCAGACCTAAAGGATATTGATTAAAATTAAAATAATCATAAAACAGTAATAAAAATAGCTAAAATAAATATAAAATGGTTTATAAGCTTTGGCAAAAGAATATGGAATACATTCCATCCCTCACTTGAGTCACTCGCCAAAAAACGCCACGCGCCAAAAAAGGACTGTAGCTAGATCTGACGTTGCAACAACTATTGGCCAATGTTGACATATACCTAGATAATAATAATACCTATTGATAAATGGGATTGCCTAGATTGATAAATGGGATTGCCTGCATTGGCCCCATTGGTGTAATTAAAGGTAGTGTAGGTACTAGGTACGAGTATGTAATTACTTTAAATGTAGTAAGTAGGTACATAAGTTTCAGTTTCCCCGGAACGGAACGTAGGTATTCTACAATATTAAACTGTTTTTAATGTTATTAATGAAAATTACCCTTTTTGTAAAAAAAAGTCCTAGGTAGACCACTTACCCCCGGTTTCTGAAAGGCCAATCAATGTTAACAGTAGTGTTCGCGCCACTTCTTGTGGCTCTCATACTGCGGGGTAGTTGTGAATTAATATTTTCAACTGTCATTTTCGCTGCATCTCCACCCGCTTAGTTTTGGACGCAAATCAAGCAGTCGTCAATCAGAAGCCTTTCACGCCGGAGGTATACGCTGATTGTCATTCGACTAGGTCCTACCTCGACCCTACCGCCCGCCATTTTGAGATCGCACCCGCTGTGCGCCTCATTTTCATCTATTACTATTACGAAGAAGATTAGCCGAGAAGAGCGCAACCAGGCACGAAGAGGAAGAAGAAAACCATCTTGGAGAACACCAGAGACTTGGTGGCTCAGGCGAAGCGTGGTTTGTGGTGCATGCAGCTCCTTCCCAAGGTCAGATCTTTCATCTTCGTAATTATTTCTCTTCACTTCCCGCTATTTTTAAAACCTATGGTGATACAAAGCACTGCCGTCATATCGCGTGCTCATTTTTTGGCCATTCGAGCCGGATCTAGATCCATTTTAGGCCCTTTGATCTGCGATCTATAACCATTTTTTGGTATTTCCAACCGCTATCTTCATGTTCTTTGTCTAAAGAACACGTGAATTCCGCTCTAATTTTCACTCTGCCCGCAGTATTACCCCGCATTCCCGCTCTTATTTGCATTATCTATGCATTAAAACCCCGCATTCGTCAAAATATTAGTGATTCCATTTCCTATATACTGGAAATTATAAATTATCTACAGTGAAATACGCCATTCTGTTAATTTATCCGCTGCGATTATACCATTTGATCATTTCACAGAAAATATTATCTGCCTACCTGCTAATTCTTAATATTATCGAGAGGTACTCGTACACAGGTTCGTCCGCCGCCCGTGTTATCTCTAACTCATTAGCATTATTCTATGTTGTAGTCAGTATAAAACTTTCAATAGTTCTGGTACTTGCCTAACTTTGTACTATATAACATGCCAAATTCCGCAGAAGCTGCAAAATTAAAGATGTCGTATAGTTTAAAGAAGCTTAAAAATAAAAGGCAAGAATTGTTTAATCGCCTTCAGAGAGTTTATGACTTTTCTAAAACCGCTTTAGAGGATGTTTCTTCGGCAGAATTGTTTATGGCCAATGTCGAAACTTTGGATACTGTACGCTCAGAAATTCATGTAATCATAGATGAAATTAATGACACAGAGGTATTGATAAATCCTAATTTTGAACCAAATTATCAAAGTTGGTCAGCTTTTGAGGATCTTTACTCCCATTGCAAATACATCAACCGGAAGTTATCACATTCTTCGAAATCGGCTAACTCTAAAGTTAAAGCTCCACTTGACATGGAATGTCCCAAAAAACCTACTATCAAGCTTCCAAAACTGGAACTCGTTGGTTTTTCTGGTGAAGCTACTATGTGGCCAACATTCTATGAAACATTTAAAACCACGATTCACGATAATCCGGACTTGACCGACAACGAACGAGTACAATACCTGATGGGTAAACTTTCTGGCCGGGCACTTTCGATTTGTTCTGGAATCACACCGAACGCAACTAACTACGACATAATCTGGAAAACACTCGTTTCTACTTTTCAAGACTCGCGTAGTTTAGCCACTACTTATTTGGATCAAATGTTTGAATTTCGCCCTTTAACTACCGCTAGTTCAAAAAACTTGGACTTGTTTTTAGACAAGTTCTGTTCCGCTGTTTCGTGTTTAAAATCGCTGAATATTAAAGATCTTTCGGATTTTATCCTTATGTATTTGGCCCTTAAAAAACTTGATGTTGAAACCGCTCGTTCATTTGAAATGTTTAAACGTGGTTCCGATTTACCCCATTATGATGAATTAATATCATTTTTACGGGAACAAACTAAGATACTGAACCGCACTGCACCCGCAATTACCGCTCCCGCTCCGAACCGCTCCGTTAATAATAATAACAACAAAACCGGGTACAGTACCAAGTCAACCCATGCTTTTGTCTCCGCTTCGACCAATAATAATTGTTGTCCGCTATGTAAACAATTAAAACACTATAATTTATATAAGTGTCCCGAATTTGTGAAACTAGATATCGAGAAAAGATTTCAGTTCATCAAATCTAATAACGGTTGCACCAATTGTTTAAGTATTACGCATAACAATTCCGCTTGTAAATCGTCTTATAATTGCCGCCATTGTAATTGTAAACACCATTCGATGTTGTGCCGCAAACAAAATGTGATGAATACTCACACCGCGCTTGGTCAAAATATTACCGTGTCTCCACGCACACATACGCAATCTTCGAGGTTGGTGGATCCTGCCGTATCGGCGACTAACACAGAACATATGACTAATGATTCTCAATCCGTACCAACTGCGAGTAATAATATTTCTTTATGTAACTTACAGCCTAACTCGCAGCGTAATGAAACATGCCTTTTAGGTACAATTCAAGTGATCGTGAAAGATTCTAACGGTATGTCAGTCCGTCTACGTGCGCTCTGCGACCCTGCGTCACAATCCAGTTTTTCGACGGTTTCCTGTTGTGAGAAGCTTAACTTAAAATATGAGAAAATTCCCCGCGCTTTTGTTAAGGGCATCGGCTCTTCATCAAACCCAATTAAGGGTGCGACAAACCTTAAATTGTTTTCACGATTTGATGATTCGGTTTCAATTTCGCTTGACACTTATGTAATCGACCGTATTACCGACAACTTACCATCGGTGCAGGTCGATTTGTCTACGCTTTCATATTTAAAAGGTATCACACTTGCTGATGAAACCTTTTACTTACCGGGCGAGATTGATATTCTTATCGGTGCATCTTTATTCGCGGATATCTTGTTATCAGGCCGCGTCTCTGGTCCCCCGGGTACGCCGACGGGATTTCAGACCATCTTCGGTTTTACGCTAATTGGTAATACGCCTGTTTACCAAAATACCGCATGTTCAATTTCGTTATGCTCTTATATGGAGATTGAACCGCCAATAGATTTTATTTTACAAAAATTTTGGCAATTAGAAGAGGTGCATTGTGAACCTGCTTCTAGTCCCGCAAATGATGAATGTGAAAAATTATTTATTAACAATGTGTCACGTGACCCCGCTGGTCGCTATTCGGTTTCTTTACCGTTCGCACGGAATCCTAACATACTAGGAAACTCGTACCATCACGCAAAAAAGTGTTTTATGTCTCTTGAGCGTAGGTTTGTTTCTAACGCAGATTTACGTTCCGAGTATAACAATATAATAAATGAATACCTAACTAAAGGTTACATATCCCCGCTTCATAATGATGACCAATTATCTCTTGGTTATTATATTCCGCATCATCCCGTAGTGCGTGTTGATAAATCAACGACAAAGGTGCGTATTTGTATGAATGCCAGTACTAAGACTGACTCCGCTGATGGTACTCGTGTCTCATTAAATGACACGCTGCACACAGGTGCTAATTTGCAAAACGATTTGTTTTTAATTTTACTTGACTTCCGCTTGTATGAAATCGCTTTTACCTCGGATATCAAACAAATGTTCTTACAAGTTTTGGTTAACGCCGATGATCGCAAATTTCAAAAGTTTTTATACCGCTTTGACACGTGTTCACCGCTTATCGCTTATCAGTTCAATCGCGTCTGCTTTGGACTACGTAGTAGCCCTTTCCTTGCGATGAGAGTAGTCAGGAAACTCTGTGAGGATGGGAGTTCAGCGTACCCGCTCGCCGCTACTGTAGCCGCACGAAACTGTTACATGGACGACATCTGCTATAGCACGCCCACCGTGCAGGGCTCCTTACAGCTCAGAGATGAGCTGGTAGGATTGCTTAAGGCCGGTGGCTTTGAGCTCGTCAAGTGGTCTAGTAACTGTCAACAGTTACTTGATACACTGCCTGATACTCACCGCTTAAATTCTAGTAAGAATTTTGAAGAACAAACTCAAACTCTTAAAGTTCTTGGCTTACAGTGGTCGCCTGATTCTGACGAGTTCTCTTTTACTGTATCGCTAGATAGTCGCCCATGTACTAAACGCAATGTTTTGTCCGTGATAGCACGTCAGTACGACGTCCTCGGCTTTACCGCTCCTGTGATCTTGTACGCAAAATTACTCTTGCAGAAAATCTGTATTTTAAAATTAGACTGGGATGAAACACTACCCTCTGATATTGCGCAGATTTGGCAAAACTATTTGAAGGAGCTACCTGTTTTGCGGGATTTACGTATTAAACGCCACTTAGACGTGTTCCAAAATTCGAAAATTTCGATAATATCATTTGCAGACGCAAGTGAACGTGGATACGGATGTGTCGTATATATTAGAGTACAAGATGACTCAGACACTTGCACTAGCATTCGGCTGGTATGCGCAAAGTCAAAAGTCTGTCCGCTCAAGACCGTCAGTGTCGCCCGCCTTGAGCTTTGTGCCTCGTTACTCATGTCGAAATTAACTCGTCGTGTAGTTGACGCTTATAAAATACGTCACAATATTGAACGTATTTACTGTTTTACCGATTCTATGGTAACTTTACACTGGATACATTCCTCACCGCACAGGTTTAAAACCTTTGTCGCGACGCGTATAACAAAAATAATATCCGCTATTCCCGCTGAATGTTTTTACCATACAGCTGGTTCTCAAAACCCGAGCGACTGTCTTTCCCGTGGTCTCACTCCCACGCAGTTGATGAGTCACCCGCTCTGGTTCACTGGACCTGCTTGGCTTTATCTGGACGCTAAAGAGTGGCCAATCAAAACAATAGAATCAGCTTCTATTGAAGAAAACTTGCCGGAATCAAAAACAATTTCTCTTCCCGCTTTTAGTAATGAAGAACCGCATCCACTTCTTTCTCTTTCGGAAAGAATTTCGTCATGGCTTGTGCTTTTACACACAATCATTTACATCTACCGATTTTTACGTATTTTACCGCGCTCTAATATTTTTACCGCTACCGATATGGATTTCGCTGAAGTTGCATTGATTAAAGCTCTTCAAGCATTTTATTTTCTTGATGAAATAAAAAGATTAAAGTCAAATAAACTTTGTTCTCCCGCTTTAAATCGACTATCGCCATTTTTAGATAAAAATGGATTGTTACGCGTTGGTGGTCGACTTCGCAACACAGACATGACGTTCGATCAACAACACCCTGTGTTGTTACCTCGTAAAAATCATATTGTCGAATTGATTATCATTCATTATCATCGCAAAAATTGTCACACTGGACCAGTGGCTTTAATGTCAATAATCCGCCAAAAATTTTGGATACTTTCCTGTCGAAATATTGTTCGTCGCGTAATACATAGCTGCAATTATTGTTTTAAGGCGAAGCCGAGACAAACCTTCCCTTTCATGGCAGATTTACCATCATGCCGCGTTAATGAGGCTAAAGCTTTTGTCCACTGCGCTGTGGATTATTGTGGTCCTATCAGTATCACTCCGTATCGAAAACGTGGAGTCCGTCCCGTCAAATGTTACCTCTGCATATTTGTATGCCTGGTGACTCGTGCAGTTCACGTTGAATTGGCAACTGATCTTAGCACGAACACTTTTCTTTCCGCGTTCAAACGTTTTTTATCTAGACGTGGAGCAGTGTCTTTCGTATATTCAGATAATGCTACGAACTTTGTAGGCGCTAGAAATGCCCTCTCAGAAATTTACAATTTGACAAACTCCGAAGAATTTAAAACGTCTTTCGCGAATGAACTTGCCGATCATAGAATACAATGGAAATTTAATATTCCACGTAGCCCACATTTTGGGGGACATTATGAGATATATGTCAAAGGATTTAAGACGCATTTGCATAGAGTAGTAGGTACTCAACTGTTGACCTACGAAGAATTATTAACTGTAGTTACGCAAATAGAATGTGTCATAAATTCTCGTCCGCTTACGCTGCTGAGTGAAGATCCATCTGAACTTAGCGCGTTAACTCCTGCACATTTTCTGATGTCAACTCCTTTAAAAGAATTACCCGCTTGTAAGGTGGCTGATGAGCCAGTTAATTTATTACGTCGCTACGCGTTGCTTGATCAAATGGTAGAATCGTTCGCAAGGCGATGGAAGAATGATTATCTCCATCTTCTCCAGTCTAGAGGAAAATGGAATACACCTTCCAACCCAATCAAAATTGGATCTGTTGTCGTTGTAGTTACCGATAACACTCCACCGCTTCAATGGCCGCTCGGTGTTATTGTAGCTGTATACCCTGGCAAAGATAATGTCATTAGGGTAGCTTCTGTCAAAACGACGACAGGTGTTTACAAACGACCTGTCGTGCGTCTTTGCCCTCTCCCATCTCAATAACTCCTTTCTTTGCCCCCGCTTCAAAATTTCGTTATTCTCTGTCTTATTTTTACTTTTCTATTCTTATTTTAAAACCAATGGTTTTAACGCCGGGGGCAAATGTTCGCGCCACTTCTTGTGGCTCTCATACTGCGGGGTAGTTGTGAATTAATATTTTCAACTGTCATTTTCGCTGCATCTCCACCCGCTTAGTTTTGGACGCAAATCAAGCAGTCGTCAATCAGAAGCCTTTCACGCCGGAGGTATACGCTGATTGTCATTCGACTAGGTCCTACCTCGACCCTACCGCCCGCCATTTTGAGATCGCACCCGCTGTGCGCCTCATTTTCATCTATTACTATTACGAAGAAGATTAGCCGAGAAGAGCGCAACCAGGCACGAAGAGGAAGAAGAAAACCATCTTGGAGAACACCAGAGACTTGGTGGCTCAGGCGAAGCGTGGTTTGTGGTGCATGCAGCTCCTTCCCAAGGTCAGATCTTTCATCTTCGTAATTATTTCTCTTCACTTCCCGCTATTTTTAAAACCTATGGTGATACAAAGCACTGCCGTCATATCGCGTGCTCAAGTAGATTAAAAAATAATTATCTGCGGATTAAGCCAGAAAAAGTGGGAATTTTACATTGAAATCAAAAATTAACTAAGTTAATTATTGATTCATCACTATTCAGACTTTATATATGCTTTATTTTCACCGTTATTTGCGGTTAAAGTTTTTTTAATCTACTGTTAACTTTGATTGGCCTTTCAGAAACCGGGGGTTAGCCGCCAGGGGGCACCTCGAAGCCGTCAGCCTGACACTCCCGGCCCCCTCGGTTGTTATGCTAATGATTGGCCCAACATTTGGCGTTAGGATGAGATCTAACCTGTTGTGATCTCCGCAGGGAATCCTGCTGAACTGCAACGCGATGTCAGCGGAGTACCTGTTCATGACGGACAAGATCTATGACCCTCAGTTCGACACTGGCGACAAGGTCATCCAGTGCGGCAGACACAACGACATCTTCAAGCTGTGGCTGCAGTGGCGCGGGAAGGTAATAGCACAGTATATTACAGTATATATAAGATATACGACCCTTGACACTGGCGACAAGGTCCTCTAGTGTGGGAGACACAACAACATCTTCAAGCCGTACATGCAGTGGCGAGGGAAGGTAATGGAGAACTTGCATCTTTGATGGTTGGTTCTCACGTAGAGATTGTACTAGAAAGAATGAAAATAGTTTGTAATACACAGTAACAGTAGGAAAATTATGAAATCCGACCTCTGTTATAAGTACAGATCGGATGCATATTTACTTAAAAGTTCAGATGTTTGCTAACATGGAATGCACTTTTGTATCGAAGAAATGCCTCTACTTTGGGTTCAATTTATTATTCTGTAGAATGGTATCATAAATACGTATAATTGGATGCATATTTATATATTTACCTTCCTTAAACTGTAATAGTCCGACAAAAAGCATATTTTCTGAAGCCGCTTTCATGCTTCCGTAGCGAAAAACTAACTTTAGGTAAATTTGCATGTTAGGCATGGTCAGTCTTTGGATGGGTGATAACCACTAATGGCGTTTCCGTATGTGTCCCTCCGTGCCTCGGATATAACGTAAAGCTGTACGTACTGGCTGATATTGAAAGATAATTGTCGTTAAGGTGTCAGAGGACTGAATGACGGCGCGGCTTGCAGAACTCTGATACCATGTTGGCCACTAACCACACGACAAGAAAAAGAAGAACATGACAATAATTTTATTTTATTTTAGGTTGAGTTTTGGTAATTGCAACTCGCCTTAATTTTACTTCAATCAACTAGGGCACCAGCGGCTTCGAGCGCCAAATGACAAACGTGGGTGTATGAGTGTGATATGTGTCTTTCATTTCACAGTCCACTCTTGGAACCGCCTCTAACACCCCCTTGGGGAATGTCGTGACGATATATTTAACTTCTGTGTACTAGGGTACCAGCGGATTCGAGCGACACATGGACCGTCTGATGGAACTGTCCGAGTACATGGTGCGCCGTATCAAGGAGCAGCCCGAGAAGTTCCACCTGCTGCTGGAGCCGGAGATGGTCAACGTCTCCTTCTGGTACCTGCCCAAGCAGCTGCGGGGGGCCACCCGCGACCCCGAGAAACTTGGCAAGGTGGGACTCATGTGTCACTTAATGCATTTCACAGTCTACAAACATCTCTGATACCCCTTCGGGGATTTATGTCATGAAATAGTAGACTTTATTTAAAGAGGTTAGAATACCACCTTAACATTTTTCTGACATAAAAAAGTAAACTGAGCGCCTCATTTTGCATCAATTGGAATCGGAACTGAACTCTATGACGTTTCCTTTTAGTTTAAAATAGCGCGCCTTCAGTCGCGGCTGTTACGACGACCAAGAAACAAAGGCTCACGAAAAACTGTGTTTTTATTTAATAACTCGGTTTCTTTTCTCGGTTTCAATTCTTGTGTGCAAAAAAAGATTTTTTTTTATGAAGAAGGTACTTCAAATATTGAAGATAGAAAATGTCACTTTATTTTATTTTTAAATCGTTTATTGGACAAAAGAGAAATAAAAATTGCATACATTATAATAATAGACAACACATCTTAATAATAGTAAAAATAAAAATTATTGTATTACAAAAAAGAACTAGAGCCTGGCATCTGGGCTGGCTACATAGCTGCGCTAGTCGTCCTGCAGCATGACAGTAACAAAAATAATATATATTTATTCTTTTTTTTTTAAACGCACGCATGTGTTTTTTTGGAAGGGTGTATTAGAAGTTGTTTTTTAAGATTTTTTAAAGTGGCCTGCCTGAACCGAGAATCGGACTGGCTATGTTTGAAAAATATAACAACCTGTGTTTTTTGTTACATCGATCGAAAGGGTCAGATGGATGAACCTAATTCAATCATAATAACATAGTATCTTGAATTAAAGGCATGAACATTTTAATTACAAAACAACGTAATGAAATCTTCTTGATTGCAGATTCAATGCAATGCATACTACATTTTTTTAATTTAATTGATTAAGGAAATCTGAAGATTCAGTATTTAAAGTACTTTTCCACAAAGGCCCATTGAAATGGGATGGTACAACTTAGGCTTGCTACGGTGTTAATAAGGCAAAGTATGTGCCTTTTTTTTAAAGTTGTTCATAATCGGTTTAGTATCTGGTTTCGTTGAATGTTACCTATACTTATATTGAATAATTAATATACATATAAACAATAATGCAATACGAACTCTCCCAGGTGTGCGCCAAGCTGAAGGGCAGGATGATGCAAGCCGGTACCCTCATGGTAGGATACCAACCCGACGACCGGCGCCCCAACTTCTTCCGCAATATCATCTCCTCAGCTGCCGTTACCGAAAAGGACGTAGACTTCCTTCTGTCAGAAATGGACCGCCTCGGACAGGATATTGTTATTGATTAAACTAAACCCTATCTGATAGACAACACGACATATTTAGTCTGTAGTGGAAGATAGTTTTTTCAAGACTTAGCCAAATATTATAATATCGTCTATAAAAATTTGTAGTTTAGTTTTTATTGAATAGGTTTTTGATAAATTGCGGGTAAACTTCTGGGGCCTTTTTTAGCCCATTTGATGTTGATTTGGAATATTTAATTTGTTAAGTTGTATATGTTGAAAAATATTGACATTTAATTTCTAAGAGGTCCGCTTTGTGTCGACTTTTTAAAAATTGTCTTACTTCAAGTGTATTGTATATTTACAACGACCGTATGACTAATATTTTGTAGATTTTTAATATTTAGAAATCCAGTCTTGTCTTCCGAATAAAAAATTAAAAATTACTTCACAAAGTGTAACAATTCTAATTGATAATAGGCATCATATCGGTTTAAAATAAAATACTTATTGTATGTTTCACGGATATATTATTAGATAAAATTAATGCTGTTAATACAAATGTCTTCCATATGAGTAGATGTATTTAATCGTCTGTGTTGTTTAATGACAATGGAAATATATTTTCTAATAGATTTTAAATATATCCGTTAAGTAACTATAATATATATATGTGAATGCATGTGAAACTATTCAAGGTGTTATACGCGTGGCTTCCATCGGCTATAACATAATATTTACACAATAAAATAATGTATACAAAGCATTTGAAACCTGTACGTAGTGATTTTGTTGAAAATTTACGAGGCTATAAGCTTTTTAACGCTGTTAAATGTTAACTAATAAATAAATTTATAAGAAGTTATATTTTTTGCCAAGCTGTCAATGATTTTTGGTAGATTATATTGTAAAACGCATAGCGTTTCAGTATTTTAAGATGAAATAGAATATTTATAATCAGAAAAAATTACATACATATCTCCCGTTTTGCCAATTAAAAAATATCTTATGTGTTGTGTAAAACATTGTAGTTCGCTTTTGTTGTGTGTAATGTATGTTTTCAAAAACTTTCTTACAACATTGTTTTGCCGATCGATAAATAGATAAAATGTAAAATAATCTAGAATTTGGCGTGATTTTGGAATTGATTCGAGTAATACTTAAAGAATGAGGAAACGATAGGAATACATAACTAAAATATTAAACGATGATTTGGTTGTTTGAAGCTAGATAAAAATGCACAAAAACTTCTTATTCAATGGCTTAACATAACACTTAACTAAGTTAGGACTTAAAATCAAACCTACCAATACGACGAGCAAGAATTTTAAAGTTTTGTGCATTTTATCCGAAAAAATATATATAGTTATTGTGTATTTAGCGCAATAATAATTAATATTCGCGTCGTACAGTGTCAATCGCCAGTAGCTGATAATTGTGAATGTGAAGTACATACATAAGTATTATGGTAATATTACGTATAAGATAAAACAATACTATTTTAGAAAGTGCTTTTTACTTTTTTAATATATCAAATTGCTCGCTTGTTTTTGTGTTAATTTATTTTAGGTGAATCTTGAACTTTTGCTGGCTTGTTTATTCAGTACGTGTTATCTTAAAGTATTTGTCTGTGAAAAGTGGGTGCACAAGTTTTCTGTTCGAGTGATAGTCCACTATAGTTAGAAATACCCTGTGTTACTACAAAAGGGTGTTTAAGCGATGTTTAACTTTTGACAGTGTTTAAATCTGTTGCTGTCACTTTTTTACAATATGAAAGAAAAGGTGACAGCAACAGATTTAAACACTGTCTAAAGTTAAACACCGTTTTGTAGTAACACCGACCATGTCGTACGTAGTTCTTGACAATATACATATATTCCTAATGTTAGTTCTTGAATTTAATGAGAATTTCTCATTTTATTGGCCATTATTGTTACAAACATATGTTAGGTTTAGCTTACACAAGGAATGTAGGATGGAATTTGTTTGTTACCAAGATTTTATAATATTTTGGCTTTTTACACTATTTCCTCGTATTTGTACAGATGTTTACTTTGAAGAAAAACACATATGTCTGTGGTCACGTATGAATTAATAAATGAATAATTTATTTATGCAATTTTAGTATATAATATATAAAACGGAAAAATTGCACAAATAAATTGAAATTTTGGGCCTACTAATACACGTGTATGATATATACTAAAGGTAAATTTAATGTAAACAATAAAGTATACAATACAGATGAAAAACACAGTGAGACATATAAAAGCTTGCCTAATTTCGCCCTTCGATTAGTCTTGCTAAGATGAATGGCAAGAACCTTAGCAAGAACATATTTTTCTTCCTCCGTCTTTTGTATTTATTTTAATATATGACAGGTTTTCCAAACAATTAATTTCAATAAAGAGAGAGAAATCACAAGAGGAGTTGGAATAATCAGGCAAATAGTTTACTCATTAGAATATTGCAAAAAAAAAAAACCTAAATCATCTTTTTCAGTCAGAATATCTATAATATTTATAGGTAAATATAAATTAAAAATGAAATTATATACAGAAAAAAAGTGAAAGACTTTAATTAAATTTCATAAGGAGAGAAAGTAAATAAATAAAAATGCCAAAATGTAATTTTATTAATTTTGGAAAATAAATAATTTATTAATTGAAATAATGAAATGATAGTAAAACATGTAAACTAGACTTAACGAAGTTGGCTGCCAGTATATATTGTTTTAAATTTAGTAGTAAATAAGTCATTAAATAAAAATAAGTAATCTTAAAAAAGCTACGTGACAAATGACAATAGAAAAAGTAGTGGGTAGAATTATTTATAATAATAATAATAAAGGTAATTAAATCGTAATTGTATTAACTTGTTAAGCATTTATCAGAACCCAAAAACATAGAAGGCACCTTCTTTATATATTTTATTTAAATATTATGACGGTCATTCGGTATAAACTAAGTGTTACGATAAATATTCATTCCTATCTTATCACTTTTACGATAAGCTAAAAAAGCCTTTATAATATGCAAAAAGTATCAAAAAGTATAAATTCCTTGAAAATTCTTCAGATTTCATTCATTTATGACGAGACAATTGTATGAAATATATTTCGGGCCCTATTACGGTCTAAAATAGATTGTATATAAATTTGTAATTTTGAATAATTAATATACATATAAACAATAATACAATACGAACTGATTATACTTGCGATTGTCGGCACTTGATGAAACATAGAAAGCATCTTGATTTTGAACATAAACACTTGTACTAGTTGTTTCATAACATAATTATATTTGTTGCACACTTCCCGTTGCACACTTCCCAACCGGTTTCGGAAATCAATCCATCTTCAGGGGATACAGAATATTTATTATTTTAATATACGAGCCATAAAACGACAAACGTTTGTCGTTTGTTATGAAACAACTAGTACAAGTGTTTATGTTCAAAATCAAGATGCAATACGAACTCTCCCAGGTGTGCGCCAAGCTGAAGGGAAGGATGCAAGCCGGTACCCTCATGGTAGGATAGGGCCCGAAAATATATTTTCTCATCATAAATGTTATTTTATTAATTATTTTATGTATATAAATCAACAATAAAAGACAAAGAAGTCATCAAATTATATTTATTTCAAAATTCTTCGTGATAAATGCTTACAAACTAAATAAAACAAGCACGCTAGTTGTAATAAGTAGGTAATATAAGATACGAATTAATAAATGTATTTTTATTTAATTTATTGTGGTGTTGCGGCTAAAAGTCGGTTCATTTGATGATTACAAATTGAAAACTATTTGTCAAATTATAAAAGAACTAATTGTATATATTACGTACTTGCTTTGTTAGACTTATTGCTAGCGTTTCATGGTGTAATTTGTAAGATTAGCGGCCAGTCGTAGACGACAAGTACAAGAAAGTATGAGGAATTCCCATAAAGACAAAAATTAATTTCAAGATTTAAGCTGTGGTAGCTCAGGGGTAGAACGCTGGCCTCTCAATCTTG
The DNA here is from genome assembly GCA_934047225.1 of Ypsolopha sequella. Taxonomy (NCBI): domain Eukaryota; kingdom Metazoa; phylum Arthropoda; class Insecta; order Lepidoptera; family Ypsolophidae; genus Ypsolopha; species Ypsolopha sequella. The sequence goes on along the minus strand of OW204012.1, from coordinate 15,859,245 downwards.
AGATCCAGGTTCGATCCCTGGTCGGGCATGCACCAATGAGTTTTTCGGAATTTATGTGCATAGTATTTGTTCTTACTTGCCACTTGCTGAACGGTGAAGGAAAACATCACCGTGGGGTCATTTTTCAGCGATATGGCTTTTTCTTTCGCTGATTTGGATCCACGGGTTTTCGAAATAGGTAATGTAGGCCGCATCAGAATATGTTAGAAATTTTCCTAGGTGTGGTTTAATTTAATATTTTAATGGCTTTTATTTTTATCTTTAGCCCAATTATTTCAAGTGCAAGCTTATATTTATTTTAATTATGGAAAAAGAAGTGTGTGTGTGTTTTGGAGAAAATATATTTTCAATGTCAAATATGTGTGGATTTGTAACCAATAATAATCCAATGATGTTTGTGATAATTGTTCGAATACAATTTAATTGATGGTCTTCCATGTATGTCTTCCTAATAATCAACAAAATGAAAGAAACTCCTTACAAAAATGTAAAGCAATTCTTTACATTTGTCCTGAAAGAAGGAAAAACATTTTAACCTTCGATTGACTTCAATTTTATTATTTTACCATCTACACGGCCATCTTTAATGAATACGCCATAATTAATATTTAAGAAAAAACTAATTTACAAAAAGAAAAAGTAGAAAAAATATAGCATTTCGAACGTTTTAGTATTTAGAAGCAATATATTATATGGTTCGTCTTTTTGATCGCGTATTGTATAAAACTAAACGTATGTACTAGGCGGGAGGGATCTAACCTATGATTGTTGCTATATGTAACAATGTGTATTTAACCAAATAAATGGTATTGTTGTTAGATCGAACATGTTTTATTTAGTAGCTATACTATATATTAGAGTCTAAATAATTTGACCATGAAGGCTCCAGGATGTCAGTATAACAAATTATAAAAACGTGGATAATAATCATGACATGCTCAATGCTATGATGTGCCGATGACATGTACAAAAAAGTAGGTACTCTAATTTAACAAAATTTGGTAGTTGATACAAAAAATTAGAAAGAAATAATTGACTGTATTTTCAGTCCCTGAAAAGCCAAAAACTGGAGTTCTCGTCTATACGTGATCTGCAGTGTTGGCTCGTAAGTTGGTGAAAGGTATTCGTGGTAAAATATTAGTACTTGTGTTCTTTAATATGTTTAAGTTGTCAGAAATTTCCAAGTCCTCCGTTTTATCGAGAGAAAAAAATAGCATTTGTTTGTCCATGGTACAATAAGGAATATAAAGAAATAGTATTTTGTGCAACTGTGACATAATGTGAGAAATTGGAACACGAGTGCTGCTTTACGAAACGAATGAAGTTTTTGAACGTAGAAGACCCTCCTCCAGCCCTTTGGATTACAAAATAGAGAAGAAAGTCTGTACTAAGCCTCCTTAAAATTTGGAGAGCCAGATTTGAAGTCATCACTGAGAATAGTAGTGGCCGAAATAGATATGAATATGGTTCGTGCTGCGATCGATGACAGGCTTTGGTTGACTGGCCCCGGAGACAAAGGCGTGCGTGGCGAATGGTGGTGAATAATTTGAATAAATTTCATCTCAAAATACTAACCTTAGGTACAAAACAAATAAATACTTAGACATTTTGTGAAAATACAGAGTAATTTGAATTTTTTGACCTATATATTAGATTTGATATTAGATTTTATATTAGATTTTATATTAGTATTGATATTACGACGGGTAGTTGAACAGTAAAGTCACGTTATTAATCGCTCCGTAAATTTTTATTCCAAATCGAGTTTAAAGCTTGAAGTAAACATTTTTCTTTATATATTCGTGTAGCCCTGTGTAAAAGCTAAGTGGTGACGTTACTATTGTTGAAATTGATTAAGTGTATCAATAGTTATAAGCAAAAATACCCAAGAGATTTTGCTTTGATATCGCTGCAGTGAATAGTTTGTGCGGTTCAGCATAACCGGTGACTATCTCAAGCAACCAGTCGGCTGACCGGTTTTATTGCGTGCGGCGTCCGACGCTGCTGTGACTTCGATAGCTTTACTCACTATACAGTGTTTATAGTTGTTGTGGCGAAACGACTTTCCTTCGCTTTGTGCTGCCCGGCCCCCAAGTTTACATAGCATTCCACCAAGACCGTTGGGCTTTTACGAACTGTAACAACTGCGCCTTATCGTCTCTCTTCTACCTACAGAAACTCAGCGAGTGAATATTGGCATCAAATATTGCCTTTTTAAAGTAAATTGTAAACAATTTACTTAATTCGAGACTGTTATACCTACCACTATAACCATTATAATATTTGCCTCTATTTGAATCAGCTACCCAGTTCCATAATAGTATAACAGATACTGCACGCAATAGCAATGACCAACTGCGAAACCTGCACTCGTCCAGTTAAGCCGAATGAAAAGCTTGTGTGTGCATATTGTGAAAAAGCATGGCACTTTATCTGCGCTGGTGTGACATGTACTCATTATAAAAAGATAATTAATGATTCGCATTCTATATGGATCTGCACCACCTGTTCGACAACCAGGCCCCGTCGCAACTTGGGAACAGGAACACCAGCGACTGGTGGCAGCCCAAACACTACAACCACAGCCACCGCAGCAACTATTACCACTCTCAATCCATCCAGCGAAGTTGATAGTGCATTACTGAATGTTATTAGAGCTGAAATTAGAACTACTATGCAAACAGAAATCAAGATTATCATTCGAGATCTCCTTAAGACCGAACTTTCTGGAATAAGGAACGATATTGAGGCACTGAAAAAGTCAGTTGAGTATGATTCAGCCCATTTTGAAGATTTGACTAAAAGGATTGTTTCATTATCTACTGCCAACAAAGATCTGCAAGCTGAATGTAGCACCATGAGGACCACGTCTGAACAACTCGTTGACCGTCTGAATTCTCTGGAACAAAATCTTCGTGATTCAAACCTGGAGATTAATGGAATACCTGAAAATCGAGCAGAAAATATTCCCAATCTTTTGCAACAATTTGCAAGCGTCGTATCATTGAAACTCGAAGATAAGGATATTCTGCACGCAACCAGGGTTGCTAAAATGCGAAACGATGACAAGAGACCACGTTCCATTGTTGTTAAACTGCGTAGCACTCGATGCAGGGATGAATTTTACTCTGCTGTCGCAAGATATAACAAAGCGAATTCAGAAGACAAATTTAACACAGCTTTGCTTGGTATAGGTGGTGAAAAGCGACCTGTTTATGTGTCTGAACATCTTTCCCCACATAACAAATCCTTACACGCGGCCGCCCGACTCAAATCCAAAGAAAAATCTTACAAGTTTGTGTGGGTACGGAACGGCAGGATATATATGAGGAAAGATGAGCAAGCCCCGCAAATTCTCATCAAAAATATGGACGTCCTTGCAAATATTCAATAATTTTATAATATAATATTACATTTTATTTGATAAGTTTATATTTGTGTCTACTCTATTTCGTTGTTGGTTATTGTTTTGCTTGCAAATAAGTCCTATATGTCTATAAATATTTATTATCAGAATGTGCGTGGGATGAAAACAAAATCCCAAGATATTTTTACCTCTATACTTAGTAATAATTATGATATAATTTGTATATGTGAAACTTGGCTGGATGACACGTTCTACTCTAATGAATACTTAGATCATAGGTACAATGTAATTCGTAGAGATCGTGATTTGGCCTTTATGGAGAAGTATAATAAGGGGTCGGGTGGGGGAGTTATAATAGGTGTTTCTAAAAAGTTTAAAGTTACACATAGATCAGATTGGCAAACTAAATTTGTTGAAGACTTGTGGGTACAAATTCAAATAGGTAATAAATTGCTTAGTTTGTGTCTTGTATATTTACCATCATACTTACCTGTTGAAGTATATTCAAATTTCCTAACCAACTGTGAAGAAGTCATCTTGGCAGATAACGCTGATAATCAATTGATTATTGGGGATTTTAACTTATCTGACATCACATGGTCTCAAATTGATAAACATTTATTTCCAATAGGAGTTACTAACACTAAAGAAATTAACTTACATGAACTAATTAGCACTTGTAATCTTCATCAAATGAATCACATAACAAATAATAATAACAGAATTCTTGATCTTATCTTAGCAAGTCACAATGTTAAATTGGAAATCTTTGAGTCTGACCCTATTAGTACTATTGATCTTCATCACCCACCATTGCAAATTATCGTTGAATTTCCTCACCTTAAAACACTTACCCCAGACACAACAACTCCCAGATATCAATTTCATAAAACTGATTATGAGGCATGTTTGTCTCAACTCAATTCTATTGATTGGAAATTCTATGATTCATTGAATTGTAATGACTTTGTACTGGAATTGTATAATGTTATTTGGCAAATAATTGATAAAAACACACCAAAATCCAAACCTAAACAGTCATGCTACCCTTCGTGGTTTAGCGCCCCTCTTATAAGGCTATTGAAGCAGAAAAATAAATTTCACCATCGTTATAAAAAGTTCGGTAATCCTAGAGATTTTGATACCTTCTCCCTACTAAGATCAAGAGCTAAAACTTCTTTAAAAGATTGCTTTACTAAATTTATATACAATATCGAATGCGATCTTCTTCATAATATTAAAGCCTTTTGGAGATACACCAAAATGAAGAAAACTACAAATAACATTCCTGCCTCTGTCTTTTACAATAACGTAACCGCTGATAATGGTCAAGACATCACTAACCTGTTTGCCGAATACTTTCAGTCTGTATATGCACCATCATCTACGCCTGATTATGTACCTGACTATCCTGCCTCAAATTATAGCATATCACACATACAGATTCTTGAAAGTGATGTTCTTAATAAATTAAAGTCTTTGGATATAAACAAAGGTGCTGGTCCTGACGGTCTTCCTCCAATATTTATACGACTTTGTGCCTCAGCTCTTGTCAAACCTTTACACATAGCCTATACCAAATCACTATCTGAAGGTGTTGTACCTTGTTTATGGAAAATATCAAAAACATTGCCTATCCACAAATCTGGAAATAAACGTGACGTATCTAAGTATCGCCCGGTATGCTCATTATCGTGTTTTAGTAAAATTCTTGAATCCTTAGTTTATGATTCTGTTAATATCCAATTTCGTCACAAATTACATGACAGTCAACACGGTTTCGTTACGGGCAGATCCACAACCACAAATCTTCTCACATATAGTAACTATCTGTCTAAAGCTTTTAATAACAAGGCTCAAGTTGACTCAGTGTATACTGATTTTGCGAAGGCCTTCGATCGTGTTAATCATCACATCTTACTGATCAAACTAGAACACATAGGCATCCATGGTAGTTTGTTCAGATGGTTTAGTTCCTATTTGCGCAGTCGTAGTCAAATAGTATCAATATATGGGTACGAATCAATTCCTTTTGAGCCAACAACTGGAGTTCCGATCAAATTTGGGACCCTTACTGTTTTTAATATTTATTAACGACTAGCTTTTGCCCGCGGCTTCGCCCGCGTTAATTAAGTTTTTGTATAGTCGTATCGAATCTGTAAATATTTTTAGTTTTAGTAGTTGACCTGACTTTGATTTGGTGTATTTAAAGTGTTTTTGGTTCTCATCATCTCTAATTTCATCGCTATGTAAAGTGTTTTTGGCGAGGCCGAAGATCAAGACACGTTTCCGTCTTTGCCGAGGCCGAAGCCCGAGCCATTTTGCAGATCGACACTATTTTTTATTTTCTGAATTAATCCTCTGAATGTGTCTTTGGCTGTCTTTGATAACTGATTTAATCCCCTAGCATAGCATGTTTGGCGAGGCTAAAATCCGAGCCGCATTTCCAGTCGACACTATCTTTTGTTTTCCAATTAATTTTAATCATCTGCTTAAGTATCTTTGGCGGTCTTTGGCGAAGCCGAAGGCAGGGCTGCGTTTCCGAAAGACACCATATTTTGATCTCTGAATTAATCCTCTGCTAAAGGGTCTTTGGTGAGAAATTTCCAAACGAAATTTTTTTTTTGGTTACTGATTTGATATAAAAGTAGCGTATGTCCTATTTCAGGTCTAGAACTACATTTAAAGCATTTTCAGCCCTATCAGTTCGGGAGGTACGGCGTGAAGATGTGCATCACTTTTCTATAGGAACTTGACACCCAATTGCCTCTGAACTGATTAATGGGATATAAAGTGGTCTACTATGTCCTATTCCAGTTCTAGAACTACATTTGTGCAAAGTTTCGCGTAATCGGTTAAGTAGGTACGGCGTGGAAGAGTAACAGTACATCACTTTTCTATAGGAACTTGACACCCCATTGCCATCCTATGGGAACTGATTTATCGGATATAAAATAGCCTTCGTCCTATTCCAGGTTTAGAACAACATTTGTGCAGTTTCAACCCAATCGGTTCATCAGTTACGGCGTGAAAGAGTAATAAACATCCACCCATCCCAACTTTCGCATTTATAATATTAGTTGGATGTACCTAACATGAGAGGAGTGCATCCGCAAGACGAAAGAACATTAACTCATCCCTTAAATTTTTATGGACATCAAAACACTCATTTTCTATTCCTTTTATTGGACTTAGAAAGTACTTACGAAAGTAAACACACCCCCAATACTTGCAATATTTGTGAGGTACCTACATTGGGTCACTTCTAATTATATAGCCAAAAATACATACTGAAGACTTGGTAAGTAGTCAGTGACCCTTTTTGAGTAAAAACACAACAAAAACAATAGGTTTGCTATACTAATTGACTGGGAGTTGTTCTTAAATTTGTAAAGTATAGGGCACAAATTTTATTTTGTGTTTTTCGCTAAAAGGGTCATTGAACCTTGGTCTTGACCACTTACCGAGTCTCCCGTTTATACGGACGGACAGATGGACAGCCTAAATAACAAATTTAGTCATTTTACTTTGAAAATGAAGGACTTTCCAAAGACAACTTCATCCCCCTTTTCACCCCTTCGAGGTTGGTATTATCACAAACGCTGAGACACGTATAAAGTAATTTTCAATTGTCAGTCTAAACACAAAATTTAAAGATCCTAACTTCGAAACAGACGAACTTTATAATAACGAACTTTCATTCAAACTTTCTTTTTTTTTTACCGTCATCTAGACCTCGCCTAGCCCTTTTCTTAGAGTACCATGAATATGGGTCTAGCATCAGCCGTTTGGGAGATATGGGCCTGTAAAGTTTTGACACTTTCGGCAGACAGATCTCGTCCAGACCTTTTCCTAGACACCCATCAACATGGGTCTAACTCCAGCCGTTTGGGCGATACAGGCCGTCAAAGTTTTGACATTAAAAAAAAAAACTTTTTTTTGGCATCCCGTGGTCCAACCCCTAGGGATGTACTACCTTCCGTTCCTAAAATATTTTGCTTGGATATAGATATATATAGATAGATAGATAGGTAGATAGATAGACAGATAGATAGATAGATAGATTGTTGATATATTTATTTATTTATTTATTTATTTATTATTTATACAGCATTACAGATAGAAATCCATTGCACTGTATAATTAAGTTTTTACAAATACAAATAAAAACATTCACACAAACCTATAGTTTACACATAAAATTAAAATTCAACATAATATGGCAAAACAGAATAATTTACCTAACAGTTTAAATGTAGGGACATAGTCAGAGAAGCCTCTTTCTCACAGAACCTTAAGCACTCTCGCATTACATCCATCAATCTGTCAAAAAATAAGTCACACTCTGGCACTGAGGTCAAGAGAGCGTTAAGCTTCGTAGTCCCGCGCATTAAGGGAGACTCGAGGTGTGCTACAGTATTGGTGGTAGGCACTGACAGTAGTCGATGCGATCGTGCTCGGGTGTATTTATTAGGAGCAAACAGCCTACAGACTTGCTCCACCATCGCTGGGCAATCGGTGTCGCCACGTAATATGCGACATGTGGTCACCATTAACTCACATGTACGCCTCACTTCAAGGGAGTTGAATCCTAACATTCCTAGCAGGTACATAGTAGGATATAGAAAAGGATAGTATCCAAATTTTTTCTTAAAGAGAAACCTCAAGAATGCTTTCTGAGTCTTTTCTAACATAAGAGCATAAGATTTTTCGTGAGGGCTCCATATAATAGAGCTAGTCTCAATTTTGCTTCTTACAAGAGCAGTAAAGAGGAGCTGAATGATTTTTGTGTCGTGGAAGTCTTTCGCATTTCGGATGACAAAGCCCAATCTCCGGTAACACTCCACGGCTAAACTCCTTATATGGTCGTGAAATGTGAGCTTTGTGTCGAAGATGACGCCAAGATCCTTAACACAATCCAGCCGAGCAATTGTATCTAAACCTAGTGTATAGACTGCGTGAACAGGTGCTCTAGCTCGAGTGAAAGATAAAATGTTACATTTTGTCACATTAAAGTGAAGCCTGTTTTTGATGCTCCATCTGAACACTGCGTCAAGGTCTTCCTGGAGCAACCGACAGTCAGACACATCCTTGATAGAAATGTATAATTTAAGGTCGTCAGCGTAAAGCAGACACTTAACATGTTTTAGGACACGGTTTAGGTCATTAATCATAATAACAAAAAGCAAAGGGCCTAAAATGGAACCCTGACTAACACCAGAGCGAGTTTGGTATGGTTCTGATATATAGCATCCATGCCGTACATACTGCTGTCGGTCGCTAAGGTAATCCGCTAAAAGACGCAATAAACTTGGAGCAAATCCGATCGAACAGAGCTTATCCAAAAGGACGTCGTTGTCTACACGATCAAACGCCTTTTGGAAATCAAGATAGGCTACGTCTACCTGGATTCTTTTATCCATTTCACTTGATACAAAGTCAACCAAAGTCAGTAAATTTGTGTTAACTGATCTTTTATTTCTGAAGCCATGCTGTGAATTGCTTAAGAATGGCTGAGTTTGTACCGATATTTGTTTATGTAAAATGGATTCAAAGACCTTGGCAGGTGAATTGAGAACCGCTATGGGTCTGTAAAATTCAACCTTGGACTTGTCACTTGTTTTAGGTATTGGAGTAACCCGAGAAAGCTTCCATTTTGAAGGGTACTTGCAGGTAACAAGACAGAGGTTCAGAATATGGCCCAACGGCCTTGATATAACATCACCACATGCCTTCATAATAAATGGGGGAACACAGTCTGGTCCGGTGGAGCTTCGACCTTTAAGTCGTTTCAGCGCCATCTCTACTTCAAGTTGGGTTATTTCAGTAACATTTATATGGTTTGATGAGTTGGCCATGTTTAGACTACTTGTTTTATTCGCGTTCAAAGTAGGCACATCTGGGAGGAAAACGCTCGCAAAGAAAATTGCAAATGCTGTAGCTGCATCTTCACCTCGAACTTGATTGCCATTATAACTAACGCAGGGTTCAAAACCACCTTTTGTCTTAAGGCTCGCTACGTGCTTCCAAAATGCTCGTGGATTATCTTTAAAACTACTTTCTACATCACGAATATACTCATCATAGCAAGATGACATTTTAATCTTAATATCAGCTCTTACACCACTAAACTTAAGATACGCATCACGATCCTTTGTAGCTTTCCACTGACGATGTAGCGCTGCCTTGCATTTTAAATCATTTATTAGTTCTCCCGTGAACCAAACTGGATATCGCCTTCGCCGAGATTTTGGTCTGGATTTTTTAGGGACACACTGATCAAAGATACGATATAGTACTAAATAGAATGCTTCCACAGCTAGATCCACATCTTTAGCTTCTAGCACAATATTCCAATCAGCTTTATGGATCAGGTGATAAAGCAGGGGGAAGTTTGCCTTAGAAAAGTTCCAGTCACGTTCAGGATCAACGTTACCTGGATCAAGGGACTGAGACTGACGTGCGTGGAGAATATCATCAAGATGTATGGTGATATCGAGCGGTGGATGGTAGGCGTCAGCACGAGGAACTAGACCACCACCATCTATGGCATGCACGTCTACGCTGCCTAAGCTCTCCGGCACCAGTACCACATCTAATTTTCCCTCAAACGCGTTCATCACTTCATTCGTCTCTTTTATACCACAAACTGTAAGGAAATAACAAAAATAATTACGTATATTTACAGAAGCGCTATTTAAATTTAAATCTCCAAATATTAAAACTATAGAATTCAATTTATCTATCATGCTTTCAACCTTGGCAAACCATCTCATATATACATCATCTTTTGACTTTGGAGGTACATAAATTACACAAACACAGAAATTGAAATTGTTCAGAATAAAAGAAGCCCATAGATCTTCTCCTAAATCAGTCTCCAGGTCACTGCGACGCCGAAGTGTGATGCCAGGTCGTGCAGCAAGCAGGACTCCTCCACATGCAGTTGGACGATCTCGACGTAGTAGACTCCAGTCATTAATAACCACTTCTGCGTCATGGATGGTAGAGTCTAAGTTAGTCTCTGTTACAGCAACAAGATCTTGCTCTACAAGAAGTAGGTTCAGTCTCCAGTCGTTCAGCTTTGTTTTTAAGCCTCTGACGTTCTGATAAAATACATCAATCCTGTTTCTAGAGTCTGGTATTTGGAACAGGTTCCTTCTGTCCCGAGACTCGCGACACTCGAAAGGGAGTCCACGCCTTGACTCTTGCATTTTCTGGCCATGCATCAGTAGCGCAGCATTGGTCAAAGTAAGCAGACTGAACGCAAATTTTGTATGATTTATAATCACCTTTCGGCTTCAATTCTTCTACTTTGCATTTTCCCAGAGGACAGAGCTCCGCCAGATAGTTTTCTATATCCTCTTTGCCAGACTCCATGTTCCAAAGATGTATATACTTCCTTGGCTCTACAGCTTTTAATGTTATTTTCGTAGCTCCAGTATAGCATGACGACGAGGCTATCGTAGGTTTCGCTTTGCTTTTCTGTGCAATCCCGTCAGCTCTGTCCATTAATGGTGGTAATTGTGCATTGGTTAGTGGTCCGCCTTTATCACATTTATCCGTTCCTACATGACACGTCTGTTCAGAAATAGTAACCAGATTGTTTACAGGCAAACTGGGCACAGCTTCAATCACAATATGTTCTTTTTGTACATTTTGTATGTGAGGTACAGTAGATGTTGGTAAATGTTTGTTCTCGGTAACTGATGCATATGTGTTCTTACTCAAAGGAGAAACCTTCAAGTTACTTGCCTTTTTGCGCTCAAGTGACTCGAGCCTAATGTCTATGGTACTTAACTGGTTTGCACATTTATCAATTTTTTGGTTGTATTCAGCAATCGACGTTACAACCTGAGTTAAAGTCGCACCCAAACTTGTCATTTCAGCACGTACGGCTTTTAATTCGGCCATAATTTCTATAAAGTCAGGACTGAGTTCAGGTTCTTTTTCCACAGGTTTCTTTTTGTTCCTAAAAGTAATGTTTGACGCAAGAATACTTGATTTTCCAACTGGCGTAAGGCTGTAATCACCGACCCTCTTTACCGTACAGCAGCACTCGGGACAAGCCCAGACAGATTTGTCTAGTTCGGTATCACATTTTGCTTGGGTACAGAGAACGTGGTACTGCTTATGACAGCCTTCCACCATACAAGAGAGATATCCTTCTTCTTTCTCTTGAAAAATTTCTTGACAGGCCGCGCAAACAGCAGGAGTGGGTACAGACATCGTCGAATCGCACCTTAATAATTCGTGCCTATACTTGTAAACAAAGCAGCGTAAACAAAGCAGCGAGGCTAGATGAGCGTGGATCGTACGTAGCAGAGGCGTAGTAGTGTCGTAGCTCTCAAGCGTAGCAGCGAGCGGTATGCGGCGGCGGCGTGCGGCGTAGCTCTAAGCACCGCGTAGCAATTGTTGACTCACCGATCGGCAGTGCTGCGACGAACTTCATACACTGCGCGTGTGTTCCTGCTGCAGCTGTGTGCGTGAGTTGCTGTGACCGGCAGGCGAGGCGGTCAGGGCAATGACCGGCGTGTTGTTAGTGGTATGATGACTCACTGCGCTGGACTGTGGCTAACTGCTTCTTTGTTAAAATTTGGACGTTATAAAAGTAATTTGCAAATATCTGCTAAAATAATCACTGGATCCAAAAACTGATTTCACTGGTTTTAGACGAGAGATAAACACTAATTAAAATTGGTAGTCTAAATTTCGGTAATGAACTTTAATCTATACTTTGGATTTATTGAATGAGTAGCAAGAAAATAAACGTGCTGTCAAGCGTAGGGTACGGACGACGATAGATATCTCAAAAGGAAAAAATGGAACCCTAATAGGACCACTTGTGTGACTGTCTGTCTGTCCGTCTGTTATAGCCGATTTTCACACATACTTTGAAGAATTTTCATGTCCACTATATTAAATTGCAAAATCGATGCAATTTTCGTAATTAATGTCCAAGAAAACCATAAAAACGACACCCATATTGATATTTACACATTTCAAAATTTCAACCCCATCGCACCCCAACAGGAAATGATGTTATTTCACGTTCACTACGTTGGATTTAGAAATCGTTGTTGTTTTCGTAATCAGCGACACGATAAACCATACAAACGATACCCATGTTGATTTTCAGACTTTGTCACCCCATTTCCCCTTTTTAGGGGTTGAATTCTGAAAAAACCTGAAACACGTGTTTACTCATTTATGAATAGGAGTACTCCTGTGAAGTCTCGAATAAAATAGTCTAACTAATCTTGTTTCCCCATACAAACTTTGGACCCCCGTTTCACCCCCTTAGGGGTAGAATTTCGAAAAACCCTTTCTTATTCCTTGTTTACATTACAAAGGAAAGCTTTGTGAAAAATTTCAGCTTTCTAGGTCGAAGGGTTTGGGCTGTGCGTTGATGAGTCAGTGAATGAGTCAGTGAATGAATCAGTAAGTCAGTCAGGACTTCTCTTTTTATATATATAGATTTGTTGGGTAATCTGAATTGTGAATGTCTTGCGTACGCAGATGACTTAAAAATCTTTTGTAAAATTAAAACAGTTGACGATTGTGTCGCTATTCAAAGTGATCTCGATGTCCTACATCAATGGTGTATTCAAAATTATATGTCCCTAAACATAAGTAAATGTCAATTTATTTCTTTTACTAAAAAAGTTAACTTTATTAATTTTTCTTATAAAATAAATAATGTCGGACTTGACAGAGTCGAAATTGTAAAGGATTTAGGTGTATATTTTGACAGTAAATTAACATTCGTTCCCCATTATGATCATATTATAAGTAAAGCAAATAAATTGATCGGATTCATATTTCGCACTACAAAACCTTTCAAAAAAACTGAATCTATATTAATTTTGTATAATTCTTTGGTCCGAAGTACTTTGGAGTATTGTAGTTCAGTGTGGTCTCCAATTTATGCTAAGCATGATTTAAGATTAGAAAAAATTCAAGCCCGTGTGCTACGTTACATCTGTGCAAAAATTGGCAAAAGGCGGAAATTAAGTACATATGAAGAACGATTAGATTATTTTAAGTTACTTACGCTCAATCAACGAAGAAAGGTTTCTGATCTTGTCATGTTGCATAAAATTGTAAACTCAACCGCTGATACAAACCTGCTGTCACACTTATCCTTTAAGTGTAACAGAAGATCTGTTAGACATCCTAAGCCATTTCATATACCTAATACAAATAACAATGTTTCTCATAATAACCCACTGTATCGAATGTGTCGTGAGTACAACCAAAGACAATATAACCACTTCGTTTTAGTACAACAACATTGCAGAGGATTGTGATATTTTCTTTGACAGTCCTGGCTGCTTTAAACATAAATTATTTTTGTTATCAGACTAAGCTTGTATGTTTTGTAAATGTTAAAATTTATATAATTATATGTATTTAGTTATATTATATATTTATGTATATCTTCCTAATCTTTTTATAGTCATTTTATTCATGCTCTTTGTGTTCTAAATTGTCAATTGTTATATCTGTTATTTCCAATGTTGTGTACGGTTATTATCTAATTATGAACATTACTTGTTATTCGATTGTCAAAATGTTATGTGAATGTTTTGTTTGTAATTTGTTACTGTACCATTTAAATAAAATAAAATAAAATAAAATAAAATATTTGTGATAATATGGACCGACTACGGGGTAGCAGTCATTCATCACTATCAGTTACCGACTGGCGATTTTAGATATTGAAACGCCTACCACGACATCTAGTTTTTGTCAATGAACTAATTTCTGAACGCAGAACCATTTGTTTCCAGTGACATCTATCGGCGGTCACAGACATTACATGGTTTGTAAACTAAGACGGCGTATAGTCTTCACTCCTTCGCTACACTCAGTTCGTTACGTTTCTCTGTTCAGTCACAAGATGATGCTAAATCTGAGATAGAAAACTTGGTTTTTGTAATTTAGTGATACACAGGTCGCACGTTCAAATCCCGTAGAACCACATCAATGTTCGGTCGGAGAGAGCATCGTAAGGCACATTAAGGTGTGGGTTCATTGTGTAACGTCGGCGATAGGGCTCACCACCCTGGGACGTAATCGTCAGTAAAATGTGGGCGTACGAGTTTGAACTGTGACTTTCTTTTCACAGTCCAAACTCGGAAATATCTCTAGCCCTTCATCTACTGAGAATGGTCAAAAGATTCATATGTCGCGACGTTGCATGAAACAAATTCAAGGCAAATTTAGAGCAGAGCAACATAAAAAAAATGGTTAATATTATTTATCAAATTTAAGGTGTCAAAAATACTGAATATATCGCACTAAAAAACTAAGCGGGCGAATAAAAATGTTGAAAACGGCGACTTGAAAATACAAATTTGAGTCGAGTTGAATAATTCTCAGGCAAACAATTTTCTATTTTAGTGACAATTTAATTTTAAGTAATAAAGATAGGGACGTCGCCTCGCTCCGCTCGGCTACTTATTTTAGCTTCGCTCGTCGTCGCACCTATTTTTGACCTTTGTTCAAGTATTTTCGATGTCATACTTTAAATTCGCCCACTCAGTATTTTTAGTCGTATTTATTCCGGACACTTGAAGTCCATAATTATATTTTTATTCGCCCGGTTAATAATTTTCAATTATTTACTAATCTGAATGTTTAAGTCAATTCTGTATAATTTTTTATTTGTACACAATAATTATGTTTGGAAATAAAGGCTTATAGGTATTATTATTATTATTATTAATAACGCGTTTCGGAGTTTGCTGGGGCTGTCCCGATGCTGCAGTGCGTCAGGTATGTTTGCGGAAGCGCGCACAGATTGCTTCTGCACAACAATACGCAAGCGTGCCGCCTCACTGGTGCGCCGTGTGCGGGCCAGCTCCAACATTCTCCTGTCTACCATTGCGGCCAGGATCGACTGTCCCTATCTGAGTCGCTGCTCCCTGCTGCATGCAAACGTGCCGCCTCGCTGCTGCGCCGTGTGCGGGCCAGCTCCAACATTCTCCTGTCTACCATTGCGGCCAGGATCGACTGTCCCTATCTGAGTCGCTGCTCCCTGCTGCATGCAAGCGTGCCGCCTCGCTGGTGCGCCGTGTGCGGGCCAGCTCCAACATTCTCCTGTCTACCATTGCGGCCAGGATCGACTGTCCCTATCTGAGTCGCTGCTCCCTGCTGCATGCAAACGTGCCGCCTCGCTGCTGCGCCGTGTGCGGGCCAGCTCCAACATTCTCCTGTCTACCATTGCGGCCAGGATCGACTGTCCCTATCTGAGTCGCTGCTCCCTGCTGCATGCAAACGTGCCGCCTCGCTGGTGCGCCGTGTGCGGGCCAGCTCCAACATTCTCCTGTCTACCATTGCGGCCAGGATCGACTGTCCCTATCTGAGTCGCTGCTCCCTGCTGCATGCAAGCGTGCCGCCTCGCTGGTGCGCCGTGTGCGGGCCAGCTCCAACATTCTCCTGTCTACCATTGCGGCCAGGATCGACTGTCCCTATCTGAGTCGCTGCTCCCTGCTGCATGCAAGCGTGCCGCCTCGCTGGTGCGCCGTGTGCGGGCCAGCTCCAACATTCTCCTGTCTACCATTGCGGCCAGGCTCGACTGTCCCTATCTGAGTCGCTGCTCCCTGCTGCATGCAAGCGTGCCGCCTCGCTGGTGCGCCGTGTGCGGGCCAGCTCCAACATTCTCCTGTCTACCATTGCGGCCAGGATCGACTGTCCCTATCTGAGTCGCTGCTCCCTGCTGCATGCAAGCGTGCCGCCTCGCTGGTGCGCCGTGTGCGGGCCAGCTCCAACATTCTCCTGTCTACCATTGCGGCCAGGATCGACTGTCCCTATCTGAGTCGCTGCTCCCTGCTGCATGCAAGCGTGCCGCCTCGCTGGTGCGCCGTGTGCGGGCCAGCTCCAACATTCTCCTGTCTACCATTGCGGCCAGGCTCGACTGTCCCTATCTGAGTCGCTGCTCCCTGCTGCATGCAAGCGTGCCGCCTCGCTGGTGCGCCGTGTGCGGGCCAGCTCCAACATTCTCCTGTCTACCATTGCGGCCAGGCTCGACTGTCCCTATCTGAGTCGCTGCTCCCTGCTGCATGCAAGCGTGCCGCCTCGCTGGTGCGCCGTGTGCGGGCCAGCTCCAACATTCTCCTGTCTACCATTGCGGCCAGGCTCGACTGTCCCTATCTGAGTCGCTGCTCCCTGCTGCATGCAAGCGTGCCGCCTCGCTGGTGCGCCGTGTGCGGGCCAGCTCCAACATTCTCCTGTCTACCATTGCGGCCAGGCTCGACTGTCCCTATCTGAGTCGCTGCTCCCTGCTGCATGCAAGCGTGCCGCCTCGCTGGTGCGCCGTGTGCGGGCCAGCTCCAACATTCTCCTGTCTACCATTGCGGCCAGGCTCGACTGTCCCTATCTGAGTCGCTGCTCCCTGCTGCATGCAAGCGTGCCGCCTCGCTGGTGCGCCGTGTGCGGGCCAGCTCCAACATTCTCCTGTCTACCATTGCGGCCAGGCTCGACTGTCCCTATCTGAGTCGCTGCTCCCTGCTGCATGCAAGCGTGCCGCCTCGCTGGTGCGCCGTGTGCGGGCCAGCTCCAACATTCTCCTGTCTACCATTGCGGCCAGGCTCGACTGTCCCTATCTGAGTCGCTGCTCCCTGCTGCATGCAAGCGTGCCGCCTCGCTGGTGCGCCGTGTGCGGGCCAGCTCCAACATTCTCCTGTCTACCATTGCGGCCAGGATCGACTGTCCCTATCTGAGTCGCTGCTCCCTGCTGCATGCAAGCGTGCCGCCTCGCTGGTGCGCCGTGTGCGGGCCAGCTCCAACATTCTCCTGTCTACCATTGCGGCCAGGCTCGACTGTCCCTATCTGAGTCGCAGCTCCCTGCTGCATGCAAGCGTGCCGCCTCGCTGGTGCGCCGTGTGCGGGCCAGCTCCAACATTCTCCTGTCTACCATTGCGGCCAGGCTCGACTGTCCCTATCTGAGTCGCTGCTCCCTGCTGCATGCAAGCGTGCCGCCTCGCTGGTGCGCCGTGTGCGGGCCAGCTCCAACATTCTCCTGTCTACCATTGCGGCCAGGATCGACTGTCCCTATCTGAGTCGCTGCTCCCTGCTGCATGCAAACGTGCCGCCTCGCTGCTGCGCCGTGTGCGGGCCAGCTCCAACATTCTCCTGTCTACCATTGCGGCCAGGATCGACTGTCCCTATCTGAGTCGCTGCTCCCTGCTGCATGCAAACGTGCCGCCTCGCTGGTGCGCCGTGTGCGGGCCAGCTCCAACATTCTCCTGTCTACCATTGCGGCCAGGATCGACTGTCCCTATCTGAGTCGCTGCTCCCTGCTGCATGCAAGCGTGCCGCCTCGCTGGTGCGCCGTGTGCGGGCCAGCTCCAACATTCTCCTGTCTACCATTGCGGCCAGGATCGACTGTCCCTATCTGAGTCGCTGCTCCCTGCTGCATGCAAGCGTGCCGCCTCGCTGGTGCGCCGTGTGCGGGCCAGCTCCAACATTCTCCTGTCTACCATTGCGGCCAGGCTCGACTGTCCCTATCTGAGTCGCTGCTCCCTGCTGCATGCAAGCGTGCCGCCTCGCTGGTGCGCCGTGTGCGGGCCAGCTCCAACATTCTCCTGTCTACCATTGCGGCCAGGATCGACTGTCCCTATCTGAGTCGCTGCTCCCTGCTGCATGCAAGCGTGCCGCCTCGCTGGTGCGCCGTGTGCGGGCCAGCTCCAACATTCTCCTGTCTACCATTGCGGCCAGGATCGACTGTCCCTATCTGAGTCGCTGCTCCCTGCTGCATGCAAGCGTGCCGCCTCGCTGGTGCGCCGTGTGCGGGCCAGCTCCAACATTCTCCTGTCTACCATTGCGGCCAGGCTCGACTGTCCCTATCTGAGTCGCTGCTCCCTGCTGCATGCAAGCGTGCCGCCTCGCTGGTGCGCCGTGTGCGGGCCAGCTCCAACATTCTCCTGTCTACCATTGCGGCCAGGCTCGACTGTCCCTATCTGAGTCGCTGCTCCCTGCTGCATGCAAGCGTGCCGCCTCGCTGGTGCGCCGTGTGCGGGCCAGCTCCAACATTCTCCTGTCTACCATTGCGGCCAGGCTCGACTGTCCCTATCTGAGTCGCTGCTCCCTGCTGCATGCAAGCGTGCCGCCTCGCTGGTGCGCCGTGTGCGGGCCAGCTCCAACATTCTCCTGTCTACCATTGCGGCCAGGATCGACTGTCCCTATCTGAGTCGCTGCTCCCTGCTGCATGCAAGCGTGCCGCCTCGCTGGTGCGCCGTGTGCGGGCCAGCTCCAACATTCTCCTGTCTACCATTGCGGCCAGGATCGACTGTCCCTATCTGAGTCGCTGCTCCCTGCTGCATGCAAGCGTGCCGCCTCGCTGGTGCGCCGTGTGCGGGCCAGCTCCAACATTCTCCTGTCTACCATTGCGGCCAGGCTCGACTGTCCCTATCTGAGTCGCTGCTCCCTGCTGCATGCAAGCGTGCCGCCTCGCTGGTGCGCCGTGTGCGGGCCAGCTCCAACATTCTCCTGTCTACCATTGCGGCCAGGCTCGACTGTCCCTATCTGAGTCGCTGCTCCCTGCTGCATGCAAGCGTGCCGCCTCGCTGGTGCGCCGTGTGCGGGCCAGCTCCAACATTCTAATGTCTACCATTGCGGCCAGGCTCGACTGTCCCTATCTGAGTCGCTGCTCCCTGCTGCATGCAAGCGTGCCGCCTCGCTGGTGCGCCGTGTGCGGGCCAGCTCCAACATTCTCCTGTCTACCATTGCGGCCAGGATCGACTGTCCCTATCTGAGTCGCTGCTCCCTGCTGCATGCAAGCGTGCCGCCTCGCTGGTGCGCCGTGTGCGGGCCAGCTCCAACATTCTCCTGTCTACCATTGCGGCCAGGCTCGACTGTCCCTATCTGAGTCGCAGCTCCCTGCTGCATGCAAGCGTGCCGCCTCGCTGGTGCGCCGTGTGCGGGCCAGCTCCAACATTCTCCTGTCTACCATTGCGGCCAGGCTCGACTGTCCCTATCTGAGTCGCTGCTCCCTGCTGCATGCAAGCGTGCCGCCTCGCTGGTGCGCCGTGTGCGGGCCAGCTCCAACATTCTCCTGTCTACCATTGCGGCCAGGCTCGACTGTCCCTATCTGAGTCGCTGCTCCCTGCTGCATGCAAGCGTGCCGCCTCGCTGGTGCGCCGTGTGCGGGCCAGCTCCAACATTCTCCTGTCTACCATTGCGGCCAGGCTCGACTGTCCCTATCTGAGTCGCTGCTCCCTGCTGCATGCAAGCGTGCCGCCTCGCTGGTGCGCCGTGTGCGGGCCAGCTCCAACATTCTCCTGTCTACCATTGCGGCCAGGCTCGACTGTCCCTATCTGAGTCGCAGCTCCCTGCTGCATGCAAGCGTGCCGCCTCGCTGGTGCGCCGTGTGCGGGCCAGCTCCAACATTCTCCTGTCTACCATTGCGGCCAGGATCGACTGTCCCTATCTGAGTCGCAGCTCCCTGCTGCATGCAAGCGTGCCGCCTCGCTGGTGCGCCGTGTGCGGGCCAGCTCCAACATTCTCCTGTCTACCATTGCGGCCAGGCTCGACTGTTCCTATCTGAGTCGCTGCCCCCTGCTGCACGCAAGCGTCCCAGCCTGGCGGAGAGCACTCACATAGGTACAGTCCAATATGATTAAATGTCAATATGATTTATTTATTTACTAATATTAGAATAAGAACTATTGTTACCAACAAATTATGGGTTGTTATTGTAGCCTGAAATAAATGGATTTATTATTATTACCTTTTTTCCAGTAAATAAAACGCCAAAAAGATCTAAGTTAATACATTTTATTGGAAACAAAATAATAATTATGCTAAATATATTGCACGCGACTCTCCCGAGTCTGATCCACACACGGTTGAGCAAAACGCACTTATACTTATCTCTAGTTAGTTGTATGTACCGAGGATCCATCGTGCGCCGAACTGTCACGCGTGACGTCAGAAAACTATATCCACTTGACAACTTAAAAGTCATCGCACATTACCATGGATCGGCACCAGACTACCTCAAAGTAAACCACTGAAATATGAGTTTTAAATCGTACGTGACATTTTTATACTAGTGGACAGCGGGACATCGAACACTTCACGTCACGTACGCAACACTATTAAAGCTCACATTTCAATGTGTTCTTTGAAGTGGTCCGGTGCAGAGGCGTTATAATTTGGACGGCCCTTACATGTGTGGGTGAGCGCCCCCCTATTCCCTCCGCACCAGAGCAGACACTGGTGTCGAGTTTTTAGCTAATAAAAGTATGCTTGGCATTGTTGACCAATGCGAACTATAGTGTCCTATCAAAATTACTAATTGCGCATCAAATTTGGCTCGGCGTGTAGGATTTCAGGAATGTCATAAAAAAATAACTACGAAGGTTACCCAAGAAGCTTAAATCCAGACTGGAACGCTGACTTTATTTCACAAGTTAGACCTTCAAGTTATTCAGCTTTAATTAATAGTAGACGGAGATATCTCCAAAGAGAAAACATTTTCATGAGTAATAGAGATACCAGATATAGATACCACCAAAGAGAATAAAGGTAATTTATTTCAGCGCGCGCATTTCAATAGAGGTTATCACTCAGTCTGTTTATAAACTTATTAATCATACCTAACCTTCCAAACGTAACCTACCGGCTGGCTTCTGCGCTGAGGGACTTCTGATGTCTTTTTTCCGATAGTGCCCCTTATCTACATCCCAACCGCTGGTACAGAAGTATTCAAACTTGAAGGCGGCTCTCAAGTTCGTCTATCTCTTTCATCTGTTTCTCTGTATCCGTCACTCAGCCACCTCTAAGCCAGGTTTACATTAAGGCTAGTTAGTAGTAGACTACCTTAGGCAACTATTTATGTGACTAGTCTAGTCTCTTTTTACTTTTAACCATCTAAATACCCAGCTACAATGACGCAAAGGCGGGGTTTTCTCAATTTTGTCTCTTTTCAAACCCATTCAGCGGGTCTACCGCGTAATTCTGATTTTCATCAACATCAACTTGAGATTGAAATTTTACGTGCGTGCGACGACGCCCGCCTAACATGCCATCTCTTTTGCACGCATGTCAAATTTCAATCTCAAGTTGATGTTGATGATAATCAGAATTACGCGGTAGACCCGCTGGACCTTGAAATTGTGAGATTTTTTTTTTTTAATATATGTCATATTTTACTCTTTGATCTTAATATTTCGGCCGTTCGATACACGATCACTTGCATTAATAATAAAATAGGCCTAAACTACGACGTAAATATAATTTTATTTGTATTATATTAGGTTTAGGACAAAAATAAAACTTATACCAAAAAAAACGTGGTACAAAATGAGATATAAAACGGCCGTCATATTAAAACCCTAACCTTCTCATTCCACAATAATAAGAAATAAAAACACTGACACCGTGTCCACTGAGTAGGGGCCTTATTGTCTAACTTCAAACCCTGCGTTCCGAAATGGAATTATATCGCTAAAATCGATTACGAAAGTATGAAGCGAATGGCTTATGATCCATTGTAATTATATTACGGACCGCAGGGAAAAACTATCGCTATCGCTGTCAAAAATATGCGTGAATGGCTATAAACAATGTGTCACGTCATTTCTAGCCAATCACGTTACCTTTGGAACCAATAGCGACAGATGTTAAAGTTAGACAATCCCCAGGATAGACATATTGTGTAAAATGAAAGCGTTGGAGCAGAACCGATTTCTCCGTCCTTAAATGATGGAGACATTAGATGCGCATTTGATTTTTTCCCCCTTTTTAGAGTTCCGTAGTCAACAACAAGGAACCCTTATAGTTTCGATCCAGGGTTCCGTTTGCGAAATATTAAGCTTAACATTGTTAATTTTTGTTAGAGTCAAGTGTCCCCCCCCTGCCAGCGAAACGTTTGTATTTGGAGACGTGAAAAAAATCAGGGCGGTAGTATACATAACGAAATTAAAAAGAAAACTGTCACAGCTAAGTAAGCTTTACAAGTTACCGAGTACAGATCGCGCCAAACTTTTAGTCCCCTTTAAACACGGGGCGATTCGCATCAGCAGGAACAAAATGTATGGGTCATTCTTGGGAAGAGCAACTTCCGAGCGGAGTAGAAGTTTGGCGCGATCGATCGACTCGCACTTGGCCGGATTTTTGAAACTTTTCCGAAGCTGTCACGCGTGACAGTCAGTACCTCACAACTGAATCCTTGACGTAATACTCGTAACTTCGTGGACATTATAGTGACAATCTCGTTTTACTTGTGGAAACAATACAACCATACAATAAAATGAGGCACAGACTTTGTCAGTTACGCTCTTTGCACAACGACCACGCGAAATGCGAAAATGTAACGAATTGATGATGTTACCTGAATAAAATAAAATAAAATAGAAACATGAAAATAACAATAAAATAGACGAGACAAAGCGAGATGCAACATACGCGAACAGAATGTATCGCAGTATCGCGGTGTCATTGCGCACAGGGCGTAGTACAAATATATTTTCACCGTTTTGACAAAACTAAAACCAGTGTTATTGTTTCTATGAGAGTCACCTCACTTTACGTTTCAACGTAAACTGTTACTTCGATGGTCCCCAAACCTTCTGGGATTCACAAAAAATTGTGTAAAAACACGGAAAATTAAGAAAAAAAAAATGTATGTCCCTAGTATTGTCGTGCAGAACTTTTTTCATGACATTTGTTATTGAAAATTATTTTATTTCCAACGAAATTAACATGATTAATCAACAAAATAAAATGCGATAATCAAAAAAAAAATGTTTCCTTTTTTTATCTCAACTAGTACAAAAGAACGATAATAATAATAATAATATACATATTTTAATGCAATGCAATAGATAAGTCATATTTAACACTTCCAAATAGATACGTATTTCGTGTAGAACATTGCATTATTTTTATCATTTCTAAATAACATATTTTCATTTTAAAAATGTGATACAAGAAATACATACCATATTTTTCTAACAATATTCAGACCCAACAAAAAAACAGAGTCAATTGAATTTTTCATAACAAAAAAGCGTCCAATATAAAAGTTGTCACTTTGACAGAATTTTTTAATAAAAAAATCATTTTTGACAATTTTAGGTTATAAAAAAAATACATACAACATTTCTACATACGACAAAGCTTTTGTACTAATCATGTTTTTTTTAATTTATTTTTTTAAACAAATATGTAGTTCCTTTATTTTATAATTAAACAAAGAACTTGAGATTCTTACAAATCATGAGAAATTACTATTTACATGACGTTGTGGAAAGTTCGATTTATACCAAGAATTAGCTCATAATGATTCCATCTCTTTCTTTCATACTGAACGTCCTAGAGGTCACAATATTTTGAATTTTTCATAAATTTTTGGCAAGATTTTTATGACCTCCATTTTTATTTTCGCCCAACAGATTATTTTTGGCATACTTTAGATACTCGCCACGTTTTGAACCAATTTTACTAAACAGACTGGAATTGTTACAGAAATCTGCTATTTAGAACAATAGAACTAAACCCGTGATGTGGCGATATGACCATAGACAACTGACAGGTAGCTAAACCAATCAGAGGACGCCATTCCCTCAACGCGGGAAGTATTCCAAAACCAGAGTTTCTCAAACGCAACATTAAATCAACAATGATTCTCTCTTTCACTCGCAGACTCCTGCCGTTCCGCTCACACTCACGCATCCACACAACCTATGTTTTACATATTTAACTATATAACTAATGACTGATTTTTGTGTTGATTTTACATATTTAATTATTAAGGATTATGAAGTTAGAATGCACTTTTGTAAAACCTCTTTGATCCTTTATTCCTGTCCTATCTTCTACTGTTATACTATTTTTCTTTATTTTCCAGTCGTTTTAGCGCAAACTGACAGGACAGACCCTACAGATGATCCTCAAAATTAGAGGATACTTACGCTTACTTACAATGACTATACAGATATTAAAACGTCAGACATGGCTGTATGGGCTCAGTCCCCTTTGCCTTCCCACTTAGTGGGAGAATTCAACCAAAAAAAAAACTCGAGCTCAATTTATATTATTCTTCAATTGTTTCGTAAATCGACAACCGAACGAATCTTTACCTAATTATCAAGATATTTCAAATATTAGTTACCCTAATTTATAAATTCATATAACTGTCAGATTTAAAATCTATTCAAATCTATTCCATTTTTTATTTCATCACCTGAATAGTGCTCATTTGACGTTGTATAATCAGCCTTAATAACTTCATTTCCTCTTTGAAATTGTATAAAACAATACTAAGTTGTATAAAAAAAGACATTGTTTTGAGTACAATCAACACAAGAATCATTCAACCATTCTCTCCTCTTTAATACTATAAGTTCATGAAGAATCGAGCAAATCTTGCTCACTTCATTGTTCGTTATTTTCTTTTTTGTATTTTGTAACTGTATTTTTTTTTATTTCATAGTCCGTTGGCCTTATTTTTTCCGTACGATTTACGACCTTTTTCCTTATACCAAGAGATGGAAATATGTCTTAAAAAATACAGTCACTAAATATTAAAAAGAATACACGTTTTTATAAGACATCACAGTCAAAGAACCATTGGGCTAAAACACCGGCGACAAAAACGGGATTTTAATCTTTATTCCTAAGAAATAAGGTGCAAAATCACTAGGCAATACAATAGAAGACTTTGTCAAATTTCCCCATGTATTGAGAAACTTCTCAGAGAAATGAGGTAGACTTTTATATTTAAACAAAAAATCTCATATATTTTTGCAACAATTTCACACCCATTTGTTTATGCATGTATTTTAAATTTAATATTGAAATATGGGGACAGATTGAGATTCTTAAAAAACAAAGTCTTAATGGATTAGCAATCTGAAATTTCTTTGGGTGACTGTACTATCCCTAAATATTACTATACAAAATATGTTAACGCATGTATTTTGATTTTCTCAATTTATATAAATTCATTATCATCGAAAACGGACACGCTACAATTTGTGCTAGAAGATTGCTATTTTTCTAGATTTTTAGTACCATTTTCCGGAAATTAAAAATAAGTTACATTCGAGATATGCGTTATGCCTTATAAGGCTGGCTGTTTTATTATAGCCGATACAGAGTCATTAACCTATGCCTATCCAATTCACTGTACTTTTCGCTTACAAAAAATAGCATCACCCTAAATCTCATACAAAAAAAACTTGTACGTCTGAACGTCGTACAACGCAATTTTTCATAGCAAAATATTGTAATTTACTACCAAGTTTTTTTGTATGAGGTTTGTATGGGAGTCGCACAATTTGCATGGAACACACATGTATGGCTCACCCACGTGTCACGGTACGGTTGTTGTATGGAGTTGTATGTTTGTTTCCGTGTTGTATGATGCCCGCTGTTGCCGCCAAAAGATGATGTTACGTAGTTCTTCTAACGCCACCTATAACGTAGATAACAACGAATTTTATAAAAACTGTTTTTGAAGCGAATGCTTCTTTGTTCGGGTCTCGTATGGTTTAAAACTTTTACGTCACTTCCGTGATCGACTTCAGGTGAGCTAGCACGGGCTTGAGATACAGCGTTTATCTATCCTATAGGTTGTCAACTTCGAGCCTACCGCGCCCACGGGGTACAGGGGTTGGCAGGTGCGAGGTATGGCAAGGCATTCCAAGTACATTGACAACTTTAAAATATCATAGAGTCTACAAAAGAGATCCATTTTACATTGGTTTGTACTACACTTATCTATGGAGCGACCTCCCCGGCGACTGGCCATCCGCCTTGATGATCCCGCTACACCATCCGCATCCCCTCCGAGACCCCGCCCTCCAACCCCTATACCCCGTGGGCGCGGTAGACACGAAGTTGACAACCTATAATTGCTCTCTTGCACAATAACAAGCGCGGTATGCGTGAGAGCGCAAGAAGAATAGATAAACGCTGTATGACTGGCGCGTGCTAGCTACACAAGAAAGAATTCCGCAGATCAAGGCATATTCGTAGTTAGTGCTTGACAATAAGAGTATTTTGACTGGGGACTTCTTTCGTGAAAAAAAGTTTAGGATAACATTTTATTTTTGACGAAGGATTAATTAATTTCTTATTACAGATTACGTTTTATAATCATTCATTATTTGTATTAGTTAATGCCAAATTCCATGTCTTTATCTTTTAACGGTGCTAAAGTTATGAGGCTGTGACATACGGACGGACGGACGGACAACGGAGTCGCACCATAAAGGTTCCTTTGTACCTTTTAGGTACTACGGAACCCTAAAAACGGTTTACAAGTAGCACACTTGACGTGCAAGCAAGACGTCGCAGGTTCGAATCCTGTTTTTCATTTATATTTTGACTTACTTGAAATTTGTTTCTAATTCGCTTAGATTTAATTATGTTAAGGTGTATTAATTCGAGAACCATTTCGAGATTTAGGTTTAATAAGACGTATTTTAGAACGTGTTGTCCAAAAAACCTCATGATGATCAATATTTTTACGAAAAACCTGCAACTTCCATTTGCCCTCGTGTGACGTCACTTGAGAAATGGCTGTTTAGAAATGTGTCGTTTGCTATCAAGATGAATTTATAATAATTTGCTTCAGACTGATTTGTCAAATGGATGACAAATGAGTAGACAAATAGAGACAGACCAATTTTTTTATAAGCAATCACACATCACAATCAGTAGAATGTCTAAAACTCTCAAGTGACGTCATATCGGACAATTCTTTAAAAAATCATAAAAATATAATGGATAATTTATATACCAAAATAATGAAAACTATGTCCTAAAATGGCTCTGAAAAAAAATATTAAAAAAATGCTATGGGAATTGATCTTTTCCATTTTCTAATGCAGTCTAATAAAATGTTTATATGTAATGAAAAATAACTCTAAAATTATTCAAAAATTGCTTCGACATTTCAAGGAGCTGCACAATGCTAAAATTCAGTCTTGCTTTAATGCTTTTGTTTTCTATCCTGCTCTCATCAGGTGCCACGCACGCAAAACTTCAGTTATTTTTAAATCACGACTACATTAGGACATTGACTATAATTCCTTTATGTAAAAAAGATCGTTTTTTCTAGTATCTGCGTGTGTTGGTTTCGTTTCAATTGGTTTTACAATAAAGAAACGCTTTTTTCGTTAAATTCATGCTTTTTTCAAGTATTATAGTTAAAAGAAGATTGAAAGTATGTTTATTTATAAAGTGTAATTAATAATAATAATTGTCTTGAGTCAAAAAACACGCCATATCTTTTCAAATTTTTACCATCTACATTGACGGAACTGAGTCCAATTCAAAACTGATGTTTAGCATTGCGGAGCCCCTTAACAACGTATTATTTGATATCCCAAGTTATTTACCAACCCTCTAATATTTCAAGTGTGAAATTCACAAAAATATAAGATTGAAAATCGCGAGTATTGTATTAGAAAATCAAAAAATCAATTATACTACGATTAGCGAGATGATGCAAAGCGGGTCATTCTCTCGACTCTCGGCACAAAAAAACCATCATCATACCATTATAATCAACTGCAGTTTAAATTTTATAACAGAAGTCATACATGTCGTCAGTGTCGTTTTCCAAAATGAAGTATCATAATACTGAGGGGTTAATGGACCGCTTTGCATCGTGTCGCTGAATACAGTATACTAGAGTATACTGACAGCACTTGGTGTGAGGCCATAGCGGCCAGCTGCGCAGGTGAGGGGGGCACGGCAGCGGGCGCGGGCGGCAGCAGCGGCTGGGAGATGCCGTCGAACCGCGCGCCGCCCTCGAAACCGTTCTGTAAAGTAAAGTAAAAAAGTAAAAAAAATTTTATTGCTTCGAAAAAAGTTATTACAGTATTATAAAAATCATACAAATAAGTACACTGCACAGAAATAAAAACACACACAATTTGAACAGGGGTCCCCAAACTCGGCCAGGCCAGTAACGCGGGGTACCAAAAATATGTTGCGGTGACAATGGGTATCATTACTACAAATATATATATATTTAAAACTAATAAACAAACATAAGAACATGCTTAGAATAAATCATTAAACACAAACATAATTTAAAGTTATCTATTTAAAGTTATCAAAGACAAACTCATTATAGAGTAAAGATTCTGTCCTGTCATAATTCAAAGTAAACAACCAGTCGGCTACCTTGGATTTTGCTTCTGCTATGGAACATGACTTAATGTCACAACATTTTAGAGTTGAGTTATATATGCGCGAGCAAATGAATTGTCCAAACCTACCTGCGAAAGCTGTTCTAACTTTAGGCCCAGGAACTCTAAAAACTCGTTTACAACTCAAGTCAGCGTAGTAAGTTGAATTTAAGGTAGATTTGTGTTTATTAAGACATACCTTTTGGATAAAAAGTTGACGGACTGTAAGTAACTTAGCGTCTATGTATAAAGAAACTGTTGGATATTGAAAAGGTTTTTTAAGCATAACCTTTAAAACTGATCGTTGGGCTCTTTCCACGGTAATCATAATGGATTTAGCTGCACTACCCCAGACCGAGATACAGTAGGTTAACAGTGATTGGCAGAGTGCCGTGTAAACAATTTTGAGAGTCATTATGCAAGCGGAGTATCTTAGTCTTTTCATGATTCCAACAATTTTACGCACCCTCTTTGAAAGACCAAAGATATGCTCTTTAAAATTAAGATTTTGATCTATTACAACGCCCAGATACTTCAAGTTATTTATGCGATGGATTTGTTCACAATTACATTCCGAAGGAACGGGGTAAGACAAGCCACAGGAGTGGATTTTTATGCAACAATTATCCGGAGGTCTAGATGCAGCTGTTATGTGGAAACAAACATACTTCGTCTTGGTTTTATTTAAAGTGAGCAAGTTGTTCTCTAACCAGTTAGAGATCGATGCCATCCCTACCTCTGCAGAGAGGAAGGTACTATCCCATGTTTTGGAATGAAACAACACCACGGTGTCGTCCGCATAGCAGATAGTTTCGGCTCCACTTATTTGAAGATTGTGAATGTCATTCATGTAGATTATAAAAAGTGTTGGGCCCAAAATGCTACCCTGCGGGACACCGTACTGAATGTTTGCAGTATCACTTCTGTGTAACCCCATTTTGACCAGTTGCTTCCTGTTAGTAAGGTAACTCTGGAACCAGTTCAGCGCTGTGCCTCTGACACCAAAGAGTTCGAGCTTTCTCAGAAGAATGGGAATTGAGACGGTGTCAAAGGCCTTGGCCAGGTCCAGGAAAACACCTATGCATTTCTGACCACTGTCCAGGTAAGAAGAAATGAGGTCGGTAAGAAGCGAAACTGCATCTTCTGTTGATTTGTTTCGCCTGAAACCAAATTGTCTATCCGAGAGACAGTGATACAACTGAGACTGTAACACAACACACACACGTTACAACATCATTTACGTACACGAGTAATGTAGCGGCTTGCGGCCGCGTGATCAGTCACGATCCGCGGTTAAGGCGATATGTAAAAGTTTTAACGACCCTGTTATTCCATATGCGAAAAAACCCTCAGTGCGAGAGGGACGGATTCGTGGAAAAGTAACAAAGAGTCGGTTTTTTATTAATATAAAATGTACTAAAAACGCTATCAACATTTCGTTTAACCAGGTCTTAGATACTGTTAAAACCCATCTAATAAAATATAATTGCAGTCTAGATGTTCTAAATTGTCAAACAAGGAGAATTGGTGTCGATAAAGACCTCAATTCAATAAATATTTCTATCGAGCCGAAATTCTCCAATCGCGTTTCTGTTTTAACAGATCCCTAGAGAAAGATTCCAAAAATAATATACTATTTTATCAAAATTATACATTATTTACCGAAGTAGATATAGAAGTTTTAAAAGTGTAAATTTTTTTCTGTAGCGCGTTAAGCAACGCTTGGCATGGTCAGTCCTCGGATGGGTGAACACCAGTGGCAATTTACATCTGGATCCCTCCGTGTCTCGGGGAGCACATAAAGCTGTTATCGAAAGATAATAGTCGCTACGCTACGTTGTATAGCGGCCTAAAGCCAGTGGCGGCGTTAGGGTAGGGCGTGGTTGAGCGACCGCCCAGGACGCCAGACATCAAGGGGCGCCAGCGCCCCCTCGTCAGTATGGATCACGGGATGGCGCGGTAAAATTTTGTTAAAATAATTGGTCATGATTGAAGATTGAAATAATCTTTCCCATGTTTTTTTTTCCTTTTTTGCACATGAATAATTTAGGAAACAGATAGGGGGCGCCGTAGAATTCTCGCCCAGGGCGCCGTTAATGCTAAAACCGGCACTGCCTAAAGCAGAAGACTACATGAGTGACAAAATAAATTTATGGTAGTGGAAGGTACAGCTCGACCAGGCCGCCCCAAAAGGACGTATGCCGACCAAATTGGCGACATATTAGAGAAAAGCCAAGTCAAAAGTACCCGGTATAAGAGCTAGTATGACTAGATTGTCTCTACCTTCCACTTGCGCACCAGATATTTCTTTCGTCACTCTACTTTCTATCTATCCATCCATGAGCCTGTCTTCGTCCACTGTTGGACATAGGCCTTTCCAAGATTTCATCACTTTTTGTGGTCCTCCTGAAAGAAATATCCCAATACGATCATTCAATCATCAATATCGATTATTATTTAAGGCGGTGTGGTTAGCGCGGTGCCGAAACTCGCACCAGTGACGCCGCTGCCCGTCACCATTCTGTTTTATAGGGCCGGTAATTAAGGATGCGCTACCTCGTTGTGCCTGTTTGAGAGCTGTCCCTTGCGAGCAAGATGGTGGTACCTCCACAGTCGAGCTCGGCAACGGCTCTACCACCACCACTCTACTTCCGTCCACACTATATTCTATGACTCACCGGTATCATGATGGTAGGTCTGAGTTGCTGGATGGAGGGCTGCATGCTCGGGTAGTACGGGTAGTACTGCACTGGGTACCCAATGTACCCCGGGTAGGTAGCAGCCGCCGCGTACATAGCCGCTGCTGGGCTGTACATCTGCTGTCATATTCAGAAGATTACGTCACTTCCCTGTGAAGTCACTCATCAGCGTGGATACATCACGTCATATATTCCAGAAGGAGAGTCAGAGATCAACTATAACGCTGATATTCAGAATCCCGAAACTAGGCTGAGTTTTTCCATACAATTTGTCCCTAAGACAGGTACAAGACTTATTAAACCCACGTGAGCAGAATACTAAAATGTTTTGAAAAGGAAGTGTATGCGTTGCTGCTAGCGGTGCTCTAGTAACATCGGATGCGGTGCCGCGAGACTTAGGTTTTAGAGGTGTTTCCACGTAAGGACTCACAAAATTCTTTTAACAGATGATTTTGACGTCCCACTGTGATATCAAGTACGCTGTCGATACTGCACACACACACACAGGGCATGCAGGTTTACCTCAGTGATTCCTTCACCGTTCAGAAAGTGGTAAATATACAGATAATATGTACATAAATCAGTAATTCATTTATTGACCATTATAACAGAGAACGTTACATGAGGCATGTCAAATATTACATATATGTATCTTAATGATAAGATAGGTTTAATAAATATGCTAAATTAAAATTAGTTACAAAACTAAATTTAAAAGTTATGTCAATAGAATATGAAGTGTTAAATATAATTGGAAATGATTTGTCGACGAGATTATACACGGTGGCCCAAAATAACGTTGACAAAATTAAATTCAAATTCAAATTCAAATTCAAATTTAATTTATTTGTGATTATAAGTTTACAAATGGTGTTCACACATAATATAAAGTCCTTTATAATCTGTCATTTGACATACAAATATAAAACAACAAACAAAATACAAAATACGAAATAAAAATTGAAAGAAATAAACACACAAATGCTAAAATTACAAATATTTAAAAAATGTGAGTATTTAATATAAATGTCAACGGTTAACTAACCTCACCTAAGAAATAATTATAAGTACACAATAAAATAATATGTCCTGATTCAAAATAATAAAAATATTAACCTGTCATAGATTTATCATTCAAAAATTCATTAACTGAATAGTACGCTTTGTCTATTAAAAAAGTCTTGAGTTGTTTTATAAAATCATTCATATTATTGAAATCCCGAATAAATTTAGGTATTTTATTGTATATAGAAGGTGCCATGGCAAATATACTGTTGTGAAAAAGTGAGGTTTTACATTGTACGAGGCGCAGACGATCACAGCGTCTTGCTCGTGTAACATATTGAAAATACTCTGGGTGCGATCTTACAAAAATTGCAGTTTCATATATGTACAGCGCTGGTACTGTGAGTAATTTTAATTGCTTGAATTTTGGTACACAAGTGTCCGTTTTTCGCAACCTACAGATAGCCCTTATGCATCTTTTTTGGGATCTTAGTACCGTCTCCATGCCAGTAGCGTTTCCCCAGAATATTATCCCATATTTGAGAGTTGGAACCACATATCCATAATAAGCTGTGAGTACTGTTTTGCGATTTACAGTTTTACCCAGCATGTAAAGGGCATAAGAAAACTGAGTTACTTTTGCACTGACTTGGTCAATATGTGTATTCCATTTCAAGTTATTATCAATTTGCAAGCCTAAAAATTTGGTTACCCTAATTTCCTCAACGGTTTTACCTCCAAACTGTATATTCATCGTAAGGTTTGAATAATTCCTTTGTTTAAAAGACATTATACTCGTTTTATCTATATTGAGTTTCAGATTATTTTGTTTTAGCCAATTAGTGATTGAGTTAAGGTCCATGTTTATATCACTTTCATTTTCGCAAATAACAGTGCTGTCGTCAGCATATAAAACCATCGGGTGCTTGATACATTTCGGCAAATCATTTATGTATATGAGGAATAATAATGGACCCAGAACACTGCCTTGTGGCACACCGTAGTGCACACTTCTAGCGTGAGATATGTATGATTTTTCAGTTTTAGATGTAGGGCATATACGTTCAATTTTGGTTATTTGAGTTAAAAAGTAAAAATTTCAAAAATGTAATAGTTTGCGTTATCTTTTGTTTTTTGTTAATGTATACTCATTCATCGGCGTCATTTTGAACATAGTTTGTTTACTAAAAAGTGAAGAAAATATATTTATTTCGCTATGTCAGTGCAACGTGGAGCCATAATTTAATTGCATGACCGTGGAAAAAGGCAGTGTGAGATAGTGAAGGTTCTTGGTGTTAGTCGTCAGTTAGTTTCTACAGCAATTAAACGCTATAACGAGCTTGGCAACATCGGAGACCGTCCTGGAAGAGGACGCAAGAGGACTGTTAGAACTTCTAGGAACCGACACATTATCAAACAAAGATTAGTGCGTAATCCACAGACCAATATGAGGAAAACGTCTCGAGACTTGGGGATTAGTCGCTCCACCATACAGCGTATAGTGAAACATGATCTGCAATTGGTACCACACAAACTGAGAAAAGCTCAATTGCTTACGGAAAAAGACAAAAAAGTTCGACTTGAGAGATGTCGTTTGCTTAAACAACGCTCCGCAGCGTCAAATTGGGAAAATATCGTATTCTCTGACGAAAAATTATTTACGATAGAACAAGCTCATAATCACCAAAATGACAGGATCTGGTCTTCCACTCGTCCTGGAGCTGCTGCATGTGTTCCACATCGCCAAAACGTTGAAACAGTTATGGTTTGGGGTGCGATTTGCGCCACTGGCAAAACTCCCCTAATTTTTGTAGAAAAGGGTATCAAAATCAACCAAGAAAACTACCGACGAGACATTCTTGAAAATGTGCTCCTTCCTTGGAGTCAACAGCACTTTGGTAATCGTCCATGGATATTTCAGCAAGACTCCGCTCCAGCTCACACCAAAGGGAGGGCCTTTAGTGTTCAACAGTGGTGCGAAGACAATTTTCCTGGTTTTATCAGCTCCAAAGAATCGCCCCCCTACTCGCCTGATCTAAATCCTACAGATTACAGTTTATGGTCTATCTTAGAAGCTAGGTCTTGTGCTACGCGTCATAGAAGTGTTGATGAGATAAAAGCAACACTTTCACGGGAGTGGGACAAAATATCTGTAGAGGAAGTGCGGAAAACTGTAGAAAATTTTACCAAGCGTTTGTCTCTTTGTATCCGCGCTAAAGGAGGTTATTTTGAAGACAAATAGGAATTCTTGTATCAAATAAAGTGTATTTTTATAATTTATAACCTTATTTAATGCACGTATAAAGTTGTCAAAATTTTTCGTAAAAACTCTTGTCAACGTTATTTTGGGCCACCCTGTATAATTATATCAAACAGAGAATGAACATTTATTCAATTGCTTAGCGATGTACTCATTTATTGAATAAAACGGATTTGATTCAAAATAACATTTTAATTTAATTTTAAAATCCGCTGGCGGAAGTCTAGTTATTTCTAATGGCAATTTATTGTACGTAACAATTTTGTTATAAAGTCCCTGTTTTTGCGTTTTGTAAATACGTAAACACTCAGTAATGCACGCTCGACCAATAGGCATGATTCGACTCCGGGTCTATTACCCTCAGTGTAAGCTAAACCTATGGGACGCTTGAGCGCAGATCTACGCTACAGACACAATAATAGATTCAATTGATATATTTTTGCCGGCAAAGTAAAGCCTAACCCCTCGGCCACAGCTTCAGGCTTCGAGAGGCGCGCCAAGCGGTTCTTCTTGCGACGGCGCCGGCGGAGAGAACAAATGTATGAAGTTGTATAGGGCCGGCCATGGGTTGCATCTCGCGCGTCTTGTCCGGCTTCGAGTGACTTGCGCTCTCTCGACGGCGGTGTACGGGGAGGCGGGGAGCCGCGCCAGTGATCGAACGCACAGAACAAACCTAGTAACGAGCGCTTTGAGCGAGCGAGTGCGCTATACATGAAGGCGCCGACGGGTGTCGTGGCAGGGCAAAGCCCGTCGCAAAAACCGCCTGGAAGCGCAGCAAGAAGCGCCGCCAGAAGCCTGAAGCTGTGGCCGACCGGTAAGGGGTACAGGATCTGTGACTCACCGGTAGTTGCTGACTCAGTCCCGGGATGGCCTGGTGATGCTGTAGCTGGTCATACGGGGGAGGAGCGTATACGCCACCTGCGCCGGCACCACCGCCTCCGAACGCCATGCCGTACGGTGACTGGGACACTGGGAGCCCCACTACAAGTGTTAGAATATCATCGGGTTTTTACACACACGTTTATTGGGACCTTATGGATTACTGTTTCTAGTGCACCTGGCGAGGCGTTGTAAAAATTAATAGCGGAGATTTTAAGGCCCTTACTTTTTTGTCATGACTAAAAGAAGCCGCTTGCTTAAGTCTCAATGTTCAGCAATTTAGCGTTTAATATCTATGTTTTCAACTATATAACTTACAACGATTATATATAAAATAAATTATTGTTGCCAGTTTGATGGTTAATTGCTATGTATATTTTATAAAAGATGATCCCTTATTTATACTTAAAGACACGTGATTATTCATATCTAACCAGAATGTGGCAAAAGTGTAGACTAATAATTGTTTTAAATTAACTTTTCTTATTTATGAAGTTTTAATTTAATCTTCATAATATTGAAAATATTCACAGGAAACAAATAATAACAATTAATCTGTAAGTCAAGTGGCTCCCGATCTACAAGGGCTAGTAATTTTAATTATCTTTTATGGACCCAAGAAACAAGTGTGGCCAGTGGCTTCCTTTATGGACCCAAGAAACAAGTGCGGCCAGTGGCTTCCTTTATGGACCCAAGAAACAAGTGCGGCCAGTGGCTTCCTTTATGGACCCAAGAAACAAGTGCGGCCAGTGGCTTCCTTTATGGACCCAAGAAACAAGTGTGGCCAGTGGCTTCCTTTATGGACCCAAGAAACAAGTGTGACCAGTGGCTTCCTTTAGTCATGAAACAAGTGTGGCCAGTGGCTTCCTTTAGTCATGAAACAAGTGTGGCCAGTGGCTTCCTTTAGTCATGAAACAAGCGTGGCCAGTGGCTTCCTTTAGTCATGAAACAAAAAAGTGTTTGCGCTTAATACACTGCCTAAAGTAGAGAAGTCATGGCATTGAAAATTAAAATGAACAATTTGAATTGTTGCTAAACTGTTACAAGTACATTGTCCAAGAATGCAACCAACATAGCCTCAAGATACATTGAAGAAAAGTATTTAAAAATTACCTTAAAAAGTACCGCTGCTTTTTAATTATACCGAAAGAAATCAGTTTACAGTAGAACTACCAAATAGCGTTACAAAACGCACCTAAAATCTCAGTTAAGTTTAAGCGATTTGGTGATAACCTTTTTTTAGGTCAAGCCTGTAATACTTTTGTTCTATGCCCAGATGTTTCACCTCAGAGCAAAACTGTTTCTTTAATTTCCTCCAACATATTAAGCATAATAAAGGAAATACTACAACAAAAGGGTAGTTTTGATACACAACCGAAGTAACAGTGTGAGATTGGAGCGGTTTCTTCTCCAGATTTAAGGCGTATGACCACGCTAAATAAGCAACTTGATGTGTGTCGGTACAAATATCAACGGAAACGACATTGAAATAATGTCCATTTCAGCGTGCCTTGAAAAGTGGCTGTTACGACAACCACTGCGTCTCCGGCTAGCGCAAAATAGGAGAAAATAATACTTTTCACATGGACGCCATTAACGAAAAAAAAAATTAAAACTTAAATTTTTTAGATCTAAAAATTTCCTATAATATGGTGAAATAATAATTAAAAGTAAGAGTAAGAGAATTATTGTGTTAATCATGTGAAACTTTCGATGACTTTCGATTTTTTTTGTCAAAACTTACAATAGAAAAACAGTTTATGAAACTTAAAATTTATTTTTGTCTCTATAATGCCTATCATATATTTTTATGACATTTTGGACCAACCGTGTGGGAGGAGTAGGCCTTCAAAGACAGGTCCAAATTGCAGTTGGCGTATTCATTCGCCTTAACTTACCACTATACTGGGGCTGTTGGTGCGGCGGAGCGGGCAGAAACGGGCCCTGAGGCGGCTGCGGCTGCGGGTACGCGCCGAGGGGAGGAGTCACTGCAACAAGTAGCTCGTCAGAAGGCCGCTAGATAGCGCTGTGCACCCCGCAACCGAAGCCCGAGCATTCACGCGGCTGTAACGACTCCAGTAGCACTCTCAACCGCCGTTTTGTGTAAGTAACGAAACGGCGTATTGATAGAACTACTTCTTAGAAGTCGCCTTGTGCAGGGATTTGTCGACTTGTTCGTAATGAATTGGTTAAAATATGAGGATCAAAAATAAATATTCTTATGATAAAAATAATAATAAGCCAACAAATCACTGCTAAATCAGACCATTTAACATTATCTACTTATGTACCGTTTTTCTAATAAAGAAGATGCAAAAGATTTCAGTTTACTAATGATTATTTTTTTACATTTTTGTTGTCATACAGTACCAAAAGTTATGAAAAATGGCCTGAAAGTGGACAAAATCTGAATAATGTATACTCAAATTTTCTCAACTAACGCGCAAGTCCGCGTAACTTACAAAGTGTTAACGACAAGCTTGGATGCCCATAACAACGCGTCTTAAAAACCTTAACTACATGAGCTATTTTGAAGCAAATATTATGAATATACAGGTTGTAAATGCAAAACCAAGAATCCCTTTAGTCAGGGTATGAAAGTATACACGATACTGATACGATTACGATAAAAAAAGTATACCTTAAATTTTTACCAAAAATTATATTGTTTTCCTAAGATCCAGCTATGCACTCTTATCAATGCAGTTCATTCACCCCGTTGTGCGGTAACGACCAATCACATTGAGTAATTATGTTCTGTGCTACTGACGCTATCAGAGGTCAACGACCAGCGAGAGTGTCCACCGGATTAGAGTATTTCAAGTTTAACAAATCGTGTTATTATGTGGTATTGCTACATAAAAAAAATTGCCGCTATTTTTTTTAAACACTGTATGATTCATACTAACATACCCTAGAAGGATTCTTGGCTTTGCTTTTACACCCTGTATAGAATATGAAATATTAACAAACATGACGAAATTCAAAAGAACTCAGTAGAAAGGCATTAGGGGGCTATTCGGTGCACTTAAAAATATAAATATATTTTTTTAGTGAACCGAAGACACTTTTCTGACCAATAACTTCACTGTTACGATTATACATTTGACTATATATGTAATTTATTGAAGTTTTGCCGCAGTAAATTGTTTATTGATCAGAATATGATATTATTTGGTATGAAAAATGCTCAAAACACATTTAAGTGAGTGCTGAGCACCTACCATACATTATTTACAATGCATTCCTATATTTCAATTATCAAATAAAGGTTACACTGGTCTTGTTATATTTGGATGATTCTACGAACAGTACTATTATTGTGTTCGTACTCATTCAAATATAATTCATAGCGTTAATTAAGGTGAGTGCAAATCTCGACCAATGTGACCAAATTATAATATTTTCAAAACTTTCAAGTACAAACAAATGTAACACAGAATAATATTATTTTAATAAGAAAGATATTAATTCTTACAGCTCGACTAGGAACTTGGTACAGGTGCCAAGTTTAAAGTCGAGCAAAGAGTGTATGGCCACCAGAGATGATTGCCACATGTTAAAAATGAGATACACAATTTGTGAGCATTCCTTAAAACAATGTTTTAGTCTATTTTTAAGAAACTACCTAAAGACTAGTACCAAGATTTGTTGTCGTTTAGAACAACATACATTTTGCAAACATTTGAAGATTTAAAACATTTCTTTAGGAAAGTGACTTTAAACAAAATTTTGCTGTTTTATAAGCTTTTATTTAACACAACGACAAGCGAGTAAAAAAGCAAAAAATAAAAACTATGATATTGTGCGTTCGAAGGACACGAAAACATGCAAGTGCAAAATAAATCCCAAAAAACGACAACACATAATCTTAAAACAAACTAAATACTCGCAAACTACCATAACTACCTCAAAATTACAGTTTAGGCTACTGTATTATTCTATATTTCTATAAAAATGTTGCGTTATCGCTTATAATTTCAAGTCAAGCATTCAACTGCCATTTCATACGAAAACGTCACACTAGTGGCCAAGCAAAAACTGCACACAACCAAAAAACGACGAAAATCAATCCATGCCTAAAACCAAACAGCATATTAGGATCTCCAAACAGCAAAATTATCTCCACTCTAAGTGACAAAAAACAGACAAATCCTGGTAGTTACCTCTCAAAACACATTTTAACAATACGTACTAAAGAGTTCCACCACCAAAAGGAATGCCATATTTTTCACGGCATCCCTTTCCTATGGTCGACACAAATATGGTCAAATGGTATTTTAAAAAGCTTATTTTAAAATATTAAATGCACCAGGCATTGAATTCAATGTTGTTTTTTTTTTCTCCATCACATT
The DNA here is from genome assembly GCA_934047225.1 of Ypsolopha sequella. Classification (NCBI taxonomy): domain Eukaryota; kingdom Metazoa; phylum Arthropoda; class Insecta; order Lepidoptera; family Ypsolophidae; genus Ypsolopha; species Ypsolopha sequella. The sequence continues at coordinate 15,819,523 of OW204012.1, read as the reverse complement.
AAATCCAACCCGGAAGGCAAAAAATACGTATTCTTTTAAGTTTAATTCGTGTTTTTAGCCTGAAGGAGAGACATGTACAAAACACGCTATAAAACCCTAAAAACAGAATCCCTGAAAATCGATGATATTCAAATCGACGACGCATGTAACAAAACAAAAAATCTAGAAAAAAATGTAAGAGTGGATCCTAGAAGGGTGTGGATTAGTTAACTTTCGTGTTCTTAGTGGGCATGGGGTACCAGAGGACCAAAAACCTGCAACTGCATACTTCCCTGTCCTTCCGAAAAGCATATTTGCATGCAACATTGTCTATGACACTCAAATACAATGTCATAGACAACTAAGCGACTGGCGATTGCTTCTTTAATGACTTGAGGGAGATTAAAATAGGTTTCGAGTATCTTACAAGATTTTTTGGAGAATTTGATTTATAAAAGATTTTTTTTAACTTGCAAAAGAGTATCGTATCCGAAGCAAAGGATTTCGCGAAATGACATATTATTTGAGGAAATCCCTGAAAACTATTTTTGTATGCATTTTTTGTGCAATCACCATTCGCTCCTTTGGCTTTATAAATCACACACGCACTAACACTTGTCATTCTTTGACATACATTATCTGCAATGCTCCAACTTTCAGCTCAATTAGATTATTTGTCCAAATAAAACTACCTTTTTTATAATATAAGTTACTGAAAGTCGAAAATATTTAAGTTGCATATGCTTGTGACAAGATACACAACTTAAAAGATATACATAAATTAGTAGTTAATTAACTTAACATAAAAGGTGCAAAACAGCACATTAAAAAAATATTGCGCCAATTTGCTGCCCCCATCACCTTATTTCTAAAGTATCCATAAATATGTCAAAATATTTAAGTCACAAAACTATTTTTCCTTGAATTTTTGACATATGTATGGATCTTAAGTGCAGTTAGTAGCATAACAAAGCAGACTTGAACAACATTTATTTAACACACAAAATAAAACGAAGTCCGCCTTGTTATCTGTTAGTAATAACACACAAACCTTAAATTACTTGAGTATTTCTTTTAACAACTCCAATGGTTTCAAAAATTGCTAAAACAAATACACTTAAAAAAATAATAGTCACAAATATCAAAGTATTTCAGTTGTTTTATTTAAATTGAAAAGGTTAGTAACCATTTATAATGTTGTGACATCAATGAAACTTTGAACACTATTGCGTTTCACAGTTTCATTACTGGGCAGCAAAAAAGACAAGTATTAATGTTTGATTGTATTTTTTACTGCAACTATATATGAATTTTAATTAAAACTATCATGTTAAAACTATGTAAGAAAAAACAAACAAAACAAACTAAATAAAACAAGAAATCCCTATTTTTACTGATAAAATAAATAGGGATATTTAATACTGAGACAATAAAAATAAATTAGTATTATACTTGCAATATATTTTGTGTACTTTATTTTATTTCTTGTCTCAGTATTAGACAAAGTGCTAAATGACTAGCAATATTTTAACAAACAGTGACTGATATATTAATTATTTAAATAAATAAGTTTTCTTATTTCAGTGAGGCCATATTGCCAAATTTTTCCTCTTTGTATGTTATTTAATAAGTTTTTGTGTACACAACCAAAACCGCAAATTTAAGTTTTTAAAGGTATTTTAGTTTATCAGTCACTATTTTATTTGAACCAAGTGTTAAATATTAATGTAAATAAAAAATAAGCTGTGAAATTAATCCAGAAACAAAGTAGCAAACACACAGATATGAAATTATTGAAAATTATGAATGTTATAATAGTGCTGTCCAACAACAATATCATTCAAATGCAAAAAGAGATTGAGGAACTATTTTTACAACAATTGTTGGACAGTACCTGTGAATATATTTAAACAACTTATTTTTTATGAAAGTTATAAATTTCTAAGAAAATGTAACTGGAATTTATGTTTTTCTTATTCCACAAAACATGCTTATCCAGGAGGACAATGTATAATTTTTTGAATACTATACAATATTATTTCAAGCTAAAACAACTACTATACAGCCAACCACATAGCTCCATGTCTATAACAATGTCCTCCTACATAAATCGCTCTTCTCTGTTTAAAATTATTAAAAACAAGATATATTTCTAATTCATGACACAATTTCAGTTACATTTGTTATAAAAACTTGCTGAAGACTGGATTACTCCTGTACCATATTGTAAACAATACTCCTTATTTTGAAATTAAAAAGATATAAAAGATATAAAAGATACAAATATAAAAATTGTAAACCATTTTCATAACAGTGGAGTATTCCAATCTCCAAGATGTTGAGTTACAATTTGTCAATCAATCAATAAAATAAACACATACGATCGTTCTCACGCCGTTACGCACATATCATATATTGTTGTCTTTAACTATGTTCCAAAAAGAAAAAAAAGAAAATCTATGTTTTGTCATTACATGTGACGGTAAACTCGGCGTCTGCAGGCAGGGCTCCTCATCGCCCGCGGCACCTGCGGGCGGGCGGCGGCTAGGAGGTAGGGGGCAGGGACCAAGGCAACTTTTATTATCAACTTACAAATACACGGCATCAATTTTCACCTCTCCCATTCTCTTTTCTGAAGTGGCCAGTGTTTTTATGGAAGTGTGGTAAATACCATCTGTATTTATGTGACATCAGAATTAATGGGGAGTCAAATGACTAGAATTCCACTCATCAAAACCGCTGTTTTGTAGATTCTTTTCAAGCAAGAGAGAATTGAAAGGTACTGCGTAATATTAAAATTCAAAAACCAATAAATTGAACTTTGCACTAAAACATACATTTAATGAGGTATGTTTTAACTAAATTAGGGTCACCTAAAATTCTTGAGTATACAAGACACACCATAATGGAACTTTTGACATATGTAACATCATCAAGGCCGAATAATAATGTTACTTATTTAGTTTGTCAACAGATCTAACACTATCATGACATACTTATGCTTATGAATTATGGTAATTCAATAAATATGCATGAGCTTCAATTGTTTTTTTTTGTTCCTTGTAATGAAATAAATAAATAAATATGCATATCATATCACAGTAGAGTAGGGTGTTTTTTTTTTAACAAAGCTCTTGGAATATTATCGCTATTTGATAACTTTACTTTTTGCAATTCATTCTTCAGTTATTTCAAAACAATATTATAGATACAAAGAAATCGGAGCAAACATTTTTTTTTATTCTGTACCTTGAAGTACGTATATGATTAGGTAGTGTTCCTAAACGCCTGGGTAAATGTAAAATTTTAACAGTCAAATTTAATTTTACATTACTGACAAGGTTTATGAACAGTTCGTTTACACTCGGGTGGTTGTGGAACTGGTGACGGTTAATTTTTGCCTTTACCTCGGCATTTAGGAACACTACCCGAAAATAATTTAATTTCAGTATTACAATAAAATTGTTAGAATTCCGGGAAATGCACCAACTTCGTGATTTAAGTGACACTTCAGGAGTGGACACTAATTGGTAGGTAATTAGCACCTATATCTGTATCTGAATATTTTCTTGTATCTACTTAATCATTTATGTATCATGAAAAATCTATGACCTAAATCCACAAAGTTTTAGGTGAAAAATCATGAGATCAAACCAAATATTTTGGTCAAAAGCTGCGACGGCAACAAATGCAGTTGTTTATACAACCTAATGCAACAATAAAGAAACTATATTTAGCACATTCTTCGCAGCATCCCTCCTTCCCGAGGTGGATTTGGGCATCCATCTTGAATTTAGTACATGTACACCCGTATCGATCTTGTGTAAAAACATTGAAAATGCCCATTATAGATCCAGGAAACCTAGCAGAAGCCTGCGTAATACTAATAATGGGCATCCTATATGCAAAAAGTAATCAATTAACTGCATTAAATAGTAAATCAAGGCCTAATACGATGACGTTACATATGTCAAGAATCGATTATTGAAAAGAACAAAGAAACATGTAAAATATGCAGATAATTACCTTTTTTGTCTGCCATTTGGGATAACACGACTTTTATTTGAAATAGAATTCACAAATTATGCGTTGCAGCAAAATTATTAGAGATTTCCGATAAATATTTCAACGCAGTCGCAGAAAGACGCTTTTCCAACGATTCTCGATTTCTCGGGCAGACTAGTGAGTGATGTTCTAACTAGGTCACTGGTCAGGTCAGTCAACCAAATAAAATCTATCGATTAAGTATATAAGTTTAATAAATCGATTCAATAGCCTTATAAAACTAGAATCGATCATTTAGTTATAAATTTAAAAGTAAAGATTTTCTTCTGGTATTTTTACTTACTTAATTTTTATATACATAGTCGAGCCGCATAGGCCTTTAAAAGTTTAAATTTTAATCTTAGAATCTGTATTCTAAGATTTTAGTATAGGCCTTTAAGACATAGTCATTATTATTATCAACATCAATACATATAATAAAAGTTGTGTCTGTACATTGGGGAAAAGTAATAAAAATAGAAAGACCCCCTAAAAGAGTAATAGAACACAAATCAGTGATTTTTAGAATTCTTTTCTGTCTGTCTGTTTGTTTGTTCGCGCACATCTCCGAAACTACGAAACTGATTTTGATGTAGTTTTCACAGGTTTCGATTTTAATGAAATAAAGCCTATATTCTGCTCCAAGAAGTCCCTTCTTGGAGCAGAATATAGGCTTTATTTCATTAAAATCGAACGACGGAAAAAAAGTTTTCTTATCGATTCAGGGAATTTACTTTTTTACTTTTAGAAGTTACGTAGCAAATAATAATTTCTAGCGTTAAATGCCTATAGACGTCACGAATGAGTTTTAAAAGAAAACAAGAAAGTTTTGGGTAAAAGTATGTAACCTATCAAATTTTAGTACACAAACATAAGTCCTTTACGTAGTCAATTTGCAAATTGACTTACCATGGAAGGCTATCCAGCACTTCCAGCTTTCTTAGAAATTTGTAATTCCGCTCACAAATAGATCTTATAGCATATGTATAGAAAAAAACCGGCCAAGTGTGAGTCAGACTCGCGTACCTAGGGTTCCACATTGTGGATGATAAATTTAATTTTGTAATTTTTTTGTGAATTTCTCAACCGCTTTATTTTTCCTGTAATCTTTACGTAAACACATGTTACCATGATTTTGTTCATATTTTTCAGTCCACCAGTTTTGGAGATAAGGAGGGGGGACATACATTTTTTATGGTTTTTCAAGGATTTCTCGAAATAGAATAATTAATTATAACCAAACTATATATTTTTACAATCAGATTTTTAATAGGTACATATAATTTAATACCCATATTGCATTTTATAAAATATTTTTTTTTATTTTAATTTCTTTTTTTTATGTTTCTCATTTGTGCTCATCTTTTTTTAACCGCTATAGTTTTCCTGTAATTGGCCAGTTATGACCTATAATCGTCATTTTTTTAGTCTTACCTCCAAGATCTGAAATATTATGGTTAGTTCTGTAATTGAAAAGTAGATGGCGCTGCAAGTAAATTACATCGTTGTAAATTACAACGAAAAATTATATTGAAGCTGAGATTCTTACTGGATGTGGCTCAGGTGAAACTGTTTTTATACCGCGTAAACCACTCATCCCCAATAACTTCCCGTTCGAATTCAAGCGTAATTTCCAGTAGCCGTTTGCTTTGCGATGACTATAAACAAGTCCCAGGGTGTTGACTTAAGGTCTGATTGTTTTTCTCACGGCCAACTGTATGTGGCTTGCTCGCGGGTCAATAATGCAAACAATCTTTTCATGCTAGCCCAAGATGAAAAAGCAGTAAATGCTAGGTAAAAAGGAATTCTTTTATGTAAAAAATAAAATATTCAGTATCATAAGTATCTATAATTTATAATTATTAATTTTTAAGTTTTATTTAAATTGTGTAACTGATGCCGACCACAATTAGTGGTCGAAATATATTTTACTACTCACCTATAATTATATTTTTTTGTGTTTTCGTATATATATATATATATATAATTTCTCTAATCGAAAAGACAAGAAAAGTCTATTATCATTTTATGTGGCTTCAATATATTAAAATTAAAAATGTATTAAAACCTTCTCAGTAAATAGATGATATTCCAAAAAAATATTACGGTGTACAAATGCAAAAAAAATACAGTATTTTTGTCGGTATTTCATGCATCACGCAAAAACTAATGAACGAGTTTTGGTATAATTACCACTGTTCGATCCTCAGCAGTGAGGCATTAATTACAATTAAAGAAGGAAGGGAGATCACTCTTCAATAACTTAATAAAGCCAATTCTGAAGGCTTAAATTTTAGTTTTAGTGCTGTCAAAGCTTAAAATTTTCCAAAGAAATTTAGCTTCTAATCCTAACTCTTAAGGACTATTTTTTATCGAAGAAAATTTAGTTTTGACAGCACTAAAACTAAAATTAAAGCCTTCAGAATCAGCTTTATTATCTAACTAAAAACTGGATACTTTCTACTGCGGGAATCCACCTGTGGCTGCATTATCTTCTTCCACGCGGACGAAGTCGCGGGCATCAGCTAGTGACTTATAACAGCCGGAAAGAACCGTTTTCTTGGTTTACTCAAGATATTTCATTATGTTTATCGGCTACGTGATTCATTCAACCAACCAAAATCGGGATGGTTAGATATTACAATTATTGCGTTTGTAAGTTAGAACAACATAGTATAATTTTTGTAACCACTGGTCACAAATCGCTTCTTTACAGCGTTTGTAAAATTATTTCTATAGAAGTTCGTCAACTTCTTAGGAATACCTAAACGGATAATGGATCATTCGTTTTTTCGAAAATGGTCAACAATGTTTTTTCGCTGGTTTTCGTGATTTAGAGACCTTTCATTTAAAATTAAAATCAGCACAGAATCCACCATCTTTACACTAAGCTCCATGACAGGTTTTTGAAAAAATAGTTTTTAATCAATTGTTATTTCATTTTAATTTAAATAAGTTACTTCACTGTGAACAATATGGATTCACTAGAGGGATGTCAACCACAGATGCAGGAGTTGCTTTAGTTAAGCACATTTTTGATGCTTGGGAAGAAAAGCAAGATGCATTTGGTGTATTTTGTGACCTCTCGAAAGCCTTTGATTGCGTTAATCATGAAACACTCTTATGTAAATTGGATCACTACGGAGTGAGGGGCAAATCTTTGGCGTTATTGAAGTCATATCTTAGTGATCGTATTCAAAAGGTAGACATTAACGGGGTAAAATCAAGTGGAGCATTAGTTAAAATGGGTGTCCCGCAGGGTTCCATATTAGGGCCCTTGCTGTTTTTAATTTACATAAATGACCTTCCATATTTAGTTAAAGACTTAACGAAGATAGTATTATTCGCAGACGACACGTCACTTATTTTTAAAGTTAATAGACGTAAAGATATCCTTGACGGCGCGAATACAACTTTATCACTGGTGCTTGATTGGTTTACTGTAAATAATTTAGTTTTAAACGCAAAAAAGACAAAGTGTATAAAATTTACGTTACCAAATGTAATTCAAGTGGATGGTAATTTGCTTTTGCAGGGGTCCAAGCTGGAGTTAGTTAACGAAACAAAGTTTTTAGGCATTACGGTAGACTCTCGTCTTCAGTGGGGTCCCCACATAGAAGCCCTATGTGGTAGACTTAGTTCGGCCGCATACGCTGTTAGACGCATAAGACAAATTACTGATGTAGATACTGCTAGACTAGTCTATTTTAGTTACTTTCACAGCATTATGTCATACGGCATGCTGTTATGGGGTAGAGCCGCGGATACAGACGCAGTCTTTGTTTTGCAGAAGAGAGCAATTCGGGCTATTTATAATATGAAGCACCGGGATTCATTAAGACAAAAGTTCAAAGAAATTAATATATTAACGGTTCCTTGTGAATATATTTACCAAGTCCTTAGATATGTCAGAAAAAATGTTGAGTCTTTCCCAAGGCTTGGTAAGCAACATTGTAAGGAGACCAGAAATAAGCATAAACTGGCTTTTCCAAAAATCAGACTCGCTAAGGTGAGTACCTCTTTTGTAGGACATGGTATAAGATTTTACAATAAACTTCCAAAGGAGGTCCTTACTTTGTCAGAGAATAAGTTTAAACTGTATATTAAGCAGGGCCTATTGAAAAAGGCATATTATAAAATAAATGAATATTTGGATGATGGTGAAGCATGGTGTTACAGTGATAATGATACTCGTAGTAAGTTATAATTTAATTAAATAGTATAATTTCTTAACTTATGATTCCTCTAAGGTGTAAACATTAATTGATTATAGACTGTAAAAGGAAAAGGACTATATGAGACAGGTAGACAAAGATATATATGTTTTTCTTTTTTTCATTAACCTGAATTCCTACTGTCTTGTATTTTCTTATCCCTTGGTTAAAGTAGATATAAGTCATATATTGTATAGTATAAGTTTTATGTTGAAAAAAAGACATGATCTTGCTAAGTTTCTTGCCCTTCTTCTTAGCAAGACTAATCGAATGGGCGGAGGTAGGCATGTATTTATATATGTAACCTATTAGTATGTAGTATATAGGATGGGATTTGGTCGGCCGCCTGGATTCGTGCTGGGGGCTCGGTTGGTGATCACTGAACCTTGTTCCTGGTCCCTGGCCGGGTCTCCGGTATGGGTTCGGGCGGCTGATTGGATTTTACCTTGTATAATATATATTTTACCTATCATTTTAATCGTAAATATATTGCTACATAAATTAAATAAACCTTTAATTTAGTTCATGTACATTTATTATTCTATTACATATATTTTCTTTATTAGATTAAATTTGACGTGTAAAAAGTGTATATATCTATACCTGCTTTGCAAAATAAACTATTTGAATTTGAATTTGAATTTGAATCTTGCGCCGTGATTAATTAAGTTGGACGTGCCATTTATTTATTGGTGGTGTATAGCGTAATTTCTCTATGAAGTTTGATAGAAATAAAATATGATTTCGGACCACTATGTCATTGACCCTGATGACATACCACATACCATAGCATTTAATTTGTGCTTTAGTGCGGTTATTGACATTAAATAGCTTAAAAATATATAGTTTTAGTTAATTAACATGTTATATTTTTGTTTTACTGTATCGATAAATAGTACCATGAAAAATACGATTTTTTTTTACCAGCAATTTAATTTAATTTCTAAGCTATGGCTACGAACTCTTATTAAATAATTGTGTTCTGTGCTACTGACGCTATCAGAGGTCAAAGACCAGCGAGGGTGCCCGCAAGATTAATGTATTTTACCCTTAAATGATGTATTTTACCTTTATGTTGTACAGGTATAATAATCATAAATTATGAAGTGGTTTTCCAAAAGAAAAGTTTATTTGTATACTTATTGATTTAATTGGTCTTAAGTTTATTATTACACGTAAAAACAATATTTTATTAATAACAGCAATTTACATAATAATTCATAAACATACTATCATACATTTGAAACTAGCGTCCATTTTCCGCCACATCTGAAACAAAAGCACCAATTATATTTTGATATTTTTGATAAATTATGACGAAGGATTTATTCAATTTAAATTACTGGCAAGAAGCACTGAACTAACCGACAACAAGGTAGGAACCTAGCATCATAGGCTCGCTGCAGGGGGTGACGAGCGGGATGCGCAGGGGCGAGCGCGCGTGTGCCACAGCGGCCGCACTGGCGCCAGCGCGCCGCTTCACCCGCTCCGCCGATATACATGTACCTGTATACAAAGAAATAATTTCAATCACAATAATGCAAAACTATCATTAAAAAAAATGTGACTGATTAAACAAACCTGAGGGAATCCATGGCAACTGAAGACATCGTATCACATTGCGCAGGCGGTTCGGGGTTGTAGCGTAGGGCTTCCGGTTCCACGCCATATTCAAACTGTAAAAATTAGAAGAAAGCATTTTATAGGTCATTTTCACAACACAATTTTATCCGCTAATTTGAATAAGTGATCTCCTCGTCAATACATTTCTATAAAATAAAATGTCACAAGTAATTAAATTCAACATCACATTACTAAAATCGAGTTCGATTCACTAATCATAATCGAGAAGCAATGAGGGTACATCACTATTGTAAATTTCGTTTCGTTCGGAAATGCGCCAATGACATTCAGAAAGTTTTTTCTCCTTTGGTATATGCTCTACGGCGTTTAAAAGTCTCTAACCATGTGATCTAACTTGACTCTTTGCGCTTAAAATAGCAGCCGTCAGCAAGACACAAAAAAAATCGTTTAAAACGATTGACGTTATTTTGCAAAACTCGTGAAATAGTCATACGGTCTAACTTTATAAAAGTTTTGCTATACTTATTTAAATTACTGTCTTATTTTCTTACGAATCATGTACGTTTTAGCAATAAATAAGTATCATCGGAAATAACCGCGACCTAACCTAACCTACCGGCTCTCTTCTGCGCTTTAAGGATTTCTGTGCGATTGCGCGCGAATTTCATATGCAATGCCCGAGTTGAGCACGGGTTTGTAAGAACAGTCAGCGTTGCAAACCCGTGCGCGATAGGGCGCGTGCTTCGGATTGAACACAGGGTTGTGAAGGGAGTTAGCTTAAGGTGATATACCGTGCTAGCAAAGGTCCCCGTTACTCCAGGCAGAAAGACCCGCAGTGCGAAAGGGACGGAATCGGGGAAAATTGTCAAAAAGTCGGTTTTAAATTAATAAATGTAAAATTAACTAAAATAGCTACAAAAAATTTCATAACCAGTAATTTAGGTGTAGTTAAAACCCATCTAAATAAATATTTTTCAAGTCTGTATGCTATCCTAGTTTGTCAGAATATCAAAAAAAGTGTAAATATAGACCTGATTTCAATAATTATTTCTATCGAATGAAATTTCTCCTATCGCGTTTCTGATAGACCAAAATCTAGTAAAAGGTCCCAAAATTGTTATACTAATTGATTTTACTTGGAACTTCATTAAAAGAGCAGATAAATAACTTCAAAAAGTGTCAATTTCCACGGTATAGCCCCTTAACAAACCCGTGCGGGTTTCGAGGCAGTACCGCCTGCTATTGAACACGGGAAAGTAAAGACACCATCGGCGCTAATACAAATTACAACAAAATAATTATTTAAATTGGCAACACATCTTTCTTATAAATGAGCGTTTTTCCATATGTCAAATTTAGTGTAAAATAAGATTCCTAGATGGCAGTGTCGTATTCAACAGAATCAAAGACAAAATTTGCACCGATTTCAAACAAACGAAAAACCACTTTGACGTTGTTTGCTACAAAACGCATTTTATCTATGGTGACATGGACAGTGCCATCTGGAGGAAAGCTAAGAACTAAGGAAAAAAAAACAACGAGAAAAACGCTCATTGCCAACTTGCCAACAATTTAATAAGTAGTTCTTCCAACACATCCATCTGCTCTACGTTCCAACATAACACTAAATATACTCTTCAATGGTTAACTGTCTATTTGTCAAATGCAGGTTTATTTAATGATTTGATACTATTACTTTATTTAAGCACCTACCGTTAGAAATAACAATAAAATCGGGTACGCTACAGCAGCGGCTACAAAACTTGGAAGGATTAAGAAATATACAGGGCGTCCCACGGCTATGCCACATGGAGGGAAAGTATCTTAAATATCTTAAGTATCTTAATGTCCTAGGTGTACGTTGAAAAACAGCGCTGTTAGTTTTTTTTAAATCTAGTAGCACAGCTGAGCGTGCCACTTGTTGCCAAAAAGAATATTTAATCGACATTATAATTCTTTTAAGTTTGTTTATTTTAAATTTAGTTCGTAAGTTTGTCTTTTAATTTTTTATGTCTTCATTGTTACACTTTTTTTTTGGCAATAAATCTGTTTTCTTTCTTTCTTTCAAAATATTGTAGATGGAACATTTTACTGAAAGAAGACATTATTTTAATTTAAAAAACAATTTAAACTGCATTCATAGATTTTTAAATAGTTACATGGTTTAACCGAAAATCGAATCGAATGTATTAAAAATGTTAAAATTCATGGTCTTCCTATTATTTCTGACACTATGTTATTTAGCAAAAAATAATCCTTATGATGAGCCTTGCGATCGGTATGATAAAGCTACAGGGTAATTATTTTTCTCATGTAACGGTTTCGAGTCCCGGTTCAACCATGTAACTATTTAAAAAATCTATGAATGCAGTTTAAATTGTTTTTTAAATTAAAATAATGTCTTCTTTCAGTAAAATGTTCCATCTACAATATTTAAGGTACTCTCCCTCCATGTGGCTTAGCCGTGGGACGCCCTGTATGTATAAATCGTCACGACATGAATTCTCGAAAGGTTGTCAGAGGTGTTGTGAGTGTGAACTGCGAAATGCAAGTCAAAATCCACACTCGGTACACCCGCGTTTCACCGACGATTATTACGTACTTAAATAATTGATTGTATAATACGACTAGCAACCGCCCGCAGCGTTGCTCGCGTGGATTCCGTTTTTCTTGATCCCGTGGTAATTTCCTAAAATACCTTCCTGGCGGATGTCTACGTCATAAAAGAAACCTGCAGTCAGATAATATGACTTACGTAGAGAGGACAGGGTCGCTCGTGCGGCGCGGTGACACAACAACGGGGCAGAGACTCCCACACGTGCGGTGAGTCGAGCTGCGCTGTGATCGCGGCGCACTCCTCTGTGGACACGGGCTTTTATTAGTCAAACCGTATAACTTAAGAATTATGTTTGTAACTTTACACATTTCTTTGGTTGACTTATATTTCGGCCCACGGTGTGTGGCCGTCATATTATGTTCAAAATTTATAAATGTAAATTTCTCTATATTTTATTCCATTCGACTGATGACAGCCCCATACCGTGGACCGAAATATATCGAGTAAAATAGTTATTTGTGCAACAAGAGAGCAAAGATTTTATTTTGTTGGGAGTGCCGAGTGATTCTAATTTAGAATCCTGAGCGTGGTGAGGGATTCAAAGGCACAAGAAACAGAATAAATTTGCTCTCGTGTGACACATACAACGTTTCACCTCACTAGCGAGAAAACACAGATGTAAAGAATAAATCTTTTCGAACGAACTTATAAGAATTCAATGGTTTTTTTTCTTTAAACAATACACCATATAAAAATATTGCACATAAAATAAAATGTAAGGAGTTTTAATTGAATCCCAAAAGCCGCGAAAAATCGGAAAATCTTTGATAAACCGATCGAAAACGCAAAACATAACCATCACGCGGGAGTTTTACTTTATCTATCCGTTTCCGGATTCCATACACATTGGGAGGCCATACACAGGATTTCGAGAAGTTTACCTTGTCTATGGTATCCGACAAGCTGTGGGGCTGTGTATAGCCTCCCAAAGTGTATGGAATACATATAGAGTGAAAAAGATAGCCGCCATGCTGATGTTTGCTGTGTCTCTTTCTCTTGAGCAAAGGATATGGAGTTTTTGAACAATTCGCAGCGTTCTTATTTTAAAACACTTTTCTTTTCGAAAAAGTCGTTTTTGCTCACTAGTTTCAAGCAACAAAGGCGCGCTTTTCGAGATAGTGAGGTGAAATTATTCTGATTGATTTAATATCAATAAGTCAAGTAACTTAATGTAATGAACTTAATATGTAAGGTGGCTCCGAGCCACTATCTGAACTGCGATCTATTATTTTAGCGATAATGGGAATTGTGCTGGCCATTCCCCTCAACTGCCATAGATAAAACAGTCTTATAACCTGGGCGGCCGCTACAAGCGACCCTATCTCACAATATAACAGAAACCATCCGCTCTGTAGGGACAGCTGACCTTTATTTTGCATTTTCTGGTAGTTCTAATACCTGTACTCAGTTGACCCCATACAACTTTATGTCCCTTGTCAGCAAGAGGATCGAATAGGTTTTGAAAAAAAAAATGCATGAGAATTTTCACATTATTTTTCATCCTATTCTATCGTCTTGATGATTTCGTTTCATTTTCTTTATTGGGAAACAAACAGTTATAATTTTTACATACTTACTAATAATATTATAGCTAATACTTAAACCAAAAACAGTTTCCACTTAACAGTATCAAAACAAATAAATTAATGCACGACAAAGAAAAATACAACATGCAAAACTTAAAAAACAACAGCTCTGATATCTAACATTAACAATACTAAAAGATTACAAGAATAAATTTAAAATTTATATATATTACAAGTGTGGGCCGTCATCAGTCAAGTAATATACTTGACTGATGACGGCCCACTAAGGGCCGAAATATATCTCAAGTGAAAAAAATTGATTTTATTTATTAATTATATTTTCAATGCATGTGCTCGTAAAGGCCCACTTTTTATGCATCAAATGAACAGAAAGTCGATTATTTTGCCCTAGGGCTTTATTATTATTATTATTTTTTAATTTATTTACAATATTTGGCTAACCTGCAGCCTTTCCTGTGTACCATAAATGTCATACTTTTTTTCCACTGTTAATCCGGCTCTGGATACAGTCCTTTTGAGCCAATTACAATTTAAAGTTCACAAAATTATATTTGTTTTATTTCCTCACACTATGCATTGAAAAACGTAGTATGATACACGGGCGTAAGAGCAATAAATTACTCGGTTACGTTTAAAACACTCGCTACGCTCGTGTTTTAAATCGTCCTCGTAATTTATTCCTTTGCGCCCTTGTAGCATAAACTACTATTAAAGTTATGTATGTATAATTGCAATTAAAAAGCTAATAGAGGCAATATTATATATTTATGAAAGTATATATTACAAGCAACGAAAAATCAAAATTGTTAGTACATACCTACTTAAAAGTTTTTAACAAAAGTTTTATATAGCTCGCTCTTAAATTGACCCAACGAAAGATGCAACACGTCTAAATCACTAAAGTCCTTATTATAAGTATCACAAGTTCTGATTAAAAATCTGTTTATGGCATCATTTGTTCTGGCAAAAGGAATGTTGAACAATTTTTTTCTACGAGAACAGTAAGTTTGACATTTACATTACATGAACAGTAAGAGTCCAGATGGTTATTGATAATTTTGAAAAGAAAAGTTAGGTCACGACAGGTTCGCCTGTCTTCAAGTGAGCAGATTGACTGAGGATGAAAATTGAAGCTTGAGTCACCTTTCTGTCTGAAATTTAAATACTTAATAAATTTCTTATGAATTTTTCCGATTAAGTCAATGTGTATGTTGTAAATGGGGTTCCATATAACTGATGCGTACTCCAGGCAAGATCTTACATAAGCATTATACAACATTTTTAGGGTTAAGGAAAGTCTGATTCGTTTTTGAAGTGGATTGATCAATCAATCAATCAATAAACTTGTAAGGGTAGGGACTAATATCGGACTAGCTCTCCCTTACAGAATGTACTCGTGATCCGAACGCGACGACCGACCACGAGTCCAGTGTGCCTTGGCAGGATAATAGTGGAAATGAATTGTTAATTGTTATGTTAATAATGTTTAATTAATTAAATATAAATGTTACACTGTTATTGCAAGAAAAAAAGGAATATAAAATGTTATGTTATAAATAATGTTGATGTTGATGAGTGGCACTAAACCAACTGACGTTTCTACAATTCTTTAGGCTTAACAATGTGTCTCTCGCAGTCATATCGTCATCCGGAAGGCACTAACTTGTCCTCAATACTTGCGGGCGCTGTGTTAGCAACCTTGACTTAAGTAAAGTATGTCAATAGGAAATAATTATTAAGAAATGTTAATAAATAATAGATAATCTAAATGTGTGGACAAAGTCCGTACAAAACTACAAAGTGGATTGATTCTGGTATATTGTGAGATAGGGCTACTTGTAGAGCCCACCCGGGCTATAGTGTTAAGTGTACAGGAGGTGAACAAGGTCACCCAGTACCTATAAGGTCTTGCGGCGGAGTCTTGCAGGCGGCGAGTCTCGCTAGGGGCCTCTGCAGCGCCTCCCCGGTGCGTCCCGAAGACTTCACCAGAACTAGCAGCTTGCGGAGAAGCGTTACCGCGGCGGGGTCCGTAGATATATCGTACCTGGAACGTTCGTCAATATTAATTCTCCTTCGTTTTAAGGGTTCCGTAGTCAACGAGGAACCCTTAATAGTTTCGCCATGTCCGTCTGGCAGTCCGCGGCTTAGCTTAGAGACTATCAGTACTAGAAAGCTGCAATTTGGCATGAGTATATATATTTATCACGCCGTTAAAGTGATGCGGTAAAAATTTTTTTTTGGGGTACCTCCCCTACGCGTAAAGTGGGGATGATTTTTTGTCTCGTCTATCCTCTAGTGTGGGGTGACGTTGGATAGGTAATTTAAAAATATTGGAGGTGTGAGAAGACCATTTTTCGATCCAGGGTTCCGTTTACGAAACATTAAGCTTAAGTGTTAATTTTTGTTAGAGTCAAGTGTTCCCCCCCCTGCCAGTGAAACGGTTGTATTTGGTGACGTGAAAAAAATCACGGCAGTAGTATACATAACGAAATTAAAAGGAAAACTATCACAGCTAAGTAGGCTTTACAAGTTAACGAGTACAGATCGCGCCAAACTTTTAGTCCCCTCAAAACACGGGGCGATTCGCACCAGCAGAAACAAAATGTATGGGCCGTTCTTGAGAAGAGCAACTTCCGAGTGTACTAGAAGTTTGGCGCGATCTGTATTAGTCGACAAACTTATAAAATGTACTTGTAGAAGAAGTCCGCATATTGTGCAGGACAACTTGGCCGGTGTTTGCTATATATTTGTATTATTTTAATGGTACTGTTCAGAATAAAATGTATATTTCGGAACGCATCCATCAATGGTCTATATTTTTTGTCTATGGACTTGGAGCTGTCAAAAACGAGGGACGTGGAATTTTCTTGGTATAGATCGCGGACGATTTTAATATGTGTTATTAAGGGCTTAACCCAAGGGAAATCGGTGCGGACATCGTAAGAAACAGTATTCGATCAAGGGCTGAAGATATTTTGGCGTGAAGGCCACTTTTGAGTGTATTTCCTGTGTGTGTGAAATAACCTATATCCACGCGGTGTGCGACAAGTGGACTTGTTAATTACTATTTCTGGGTTCGGATGCATCCCGGGGTAGGAGGGTTGTGTTTAGATTCATCGTGGAAGGTGATCTACGTGTCACGGCACCGACACGCCTTGGTCTCCGCAGCGAAGGGTCTTCGTGCGAGGACTACTTGATGAGGTCATCATACAACTGTCTGGTAGGACATTTTATATTAAATATTAGATCATAAGATACTTGTATACTATAAATCTGGGACAGCTATGGGCCCCTGCTCCAGCTGCAAGTATCGCCCTTTAGCATACAATTAGTGGTGTCTGAGCGTGGTTATGGAATCCTCGCACCAGTGACGTCGATGCCCGTCACTAGTCAGTATTACTACTTTTTATATGCTACAATTTCTGGTAGCAACGAGCGTTTATATCAAACAAGTTGTTGGTAACCAGAGTGTGGTTAATGCACCTAATAAACCTTTGGATTATATACATATAAACAGCGGAACTGGGCGGCCCCAGGGTCATTGAACTGTTAACATAGCTAGGCTTTACATGGTTGTAATGTACATGTTATGGATGTAGCAATTACATTGGATATGTTTAGTGCTTTGAGTAGATAATTGATTACCGGAGGGTACCACATTGATGTGGTTCAGTAATATCAGTATAATTTGATAGTTTAGTACATATCAGGTGTTCTTGTACTACAATAACATAATCATATAACGGTTTATATTATAGATTGGAAATCAACTTGTAAGCTAATATACGGTTATCTTGGCTTGAATTTATGTACTTACAAGTATGTATACAGTTGCATAGTGGAATGTGCATTCGGGTTTGTGTGTATTGTATACACCAAATATAATTTAAATTTGGTAATGTTGTAATAGGTAGGTAACCTATTTGTTTGTTTGTATTACCGGGACGGTACACTACATAGTATTGTAATTGGGAAGTACATTTGCTAATTAAATTATATTTATAGGTAGGGTATCTATTGAGCACTGCTTCTGTATTTTGTGCCTTGTCAGGGTGTTTGCTAAATAGTTTTTATTTATACATTTCCCGGTTTGTTGCGGCATGATGTCCAAGTCTCACAAGGCTGCGTTTGCGAAGGAGCTCCGTTGGTTTACAACCGTCCAGGGATTGCTTTCTCGTTCGGATCGCGACAATGCAATCCTGGAGAGAGCCGAGCGGATGCATCAGCGGCTGGCTGACGCAGAGGCGGCTGTGGCAGCACTGCAGGAAAGTGACGGGCGTATGGATAGGTATGTTACTGATTTAGCTCAGATAAAAGGGATTTATCATGCTTTAACGGAGGCGGCCTCCATGATCAAAAAGCGACAATCGGGCAGCCCGGTTGTTAGCACACCTAGACCAATAGATGGCGCCACTGGTAAGACGCTGGTTATAACGTCGAATAATGTTGCTGATATAAAGAGGCAAAATTCAGGAGGTCCTGTAGTTGTCACGCCTCAACCGGTAGATGGCGTGTCTGGTAGTTTGATTAGTTTAGAACTAAATAAATTTAATGGGAAAATTCAAGAATGGGTTTCTTTTAAAAATATGTTTACGTCATTAATAAATTCTAAGGTAGATTTATCAAAGGGGCAAAAGATGGCATATTTGATGTCAACATTGGAGGGCGAAGCAAGGTCGCTCATCCAGCACCTCAGGGTGGAGGATGATCATTATGATATAGCGTGGGGCTTATTAAATGATAGGTATCAGAACATGCGCTTACTGGCGGATGCGCATGCGTCTCAATTGTTGACGTCACCTAGGGTAACTGACCGGGCCCAACTAAGGTTGCAGTTGCTGACCCCGGTCACTGTGGC
This sequence comes from Ypsolopha sequella, assembly GCA_934047225.1. Lineage (NCBI taxonomy): Eukaryota > Metazoa > Arthropoda > Insecta > Lepidoptera > Ypsolophidae > Ypsolopha > Ypsolopha sequella. The sequence continues at coordinate 15,800,680 of OW204012.1, read as the reverse complement.
GTGTAATGCCCTTAGAACTTTAGGTTTACCGGTGGACGAGTGGTCGTTTTTACTCGTTCACATTATTTTAGGTAGGTTGCCTAATGATGTGAGGTCACGTTTTGAGCGGGTGTCCACAGGAAAAGATGGCAGCACTGTGCCAAAATTTACGGACTTATTAACGTTTCTTGAATATGAAGCTAGGGTAGCAGAAACATCACAAGCGGACTTGGCGCCATCTGGGGCGCAATCATTTTCGTCTGCTGGCTCATCGGAATGTGGGGAGCCCAGACAACCGCAGCAGTCGCGGGGACGCGATATGGCACGTTTGGCGGGGGTCGCCGTGGTCGAGAGGTCATTGACCTGTTTACAATGTGGCCATACGGGGCATGACCTGCTGAGATGTCAGCAGTGGCGAAACCTGCACGTCACCGAGCGGCGACGCATAGTGAAGCGTAAGGGCCTGTGTTTCGGTTGCTTGGGCAATCATTTTGAACGTAATTGTCCCGAGCCACGACGTTGCAGTGTTTGTGAGGGGCCTCACCATTTATTGTTGTGTGCCAACAGATCTGAAGCGGCTTCACCGGTCCCGCAGCGACGGAGCCCTACGGGCGGGGGTGCTTCAGGGAGAACTCCCCCCCCCTTGGACAACGGGGGTGCGTCAGGGAGAACTTCCCCCCCCTCGGTCCAGGGAAGGCATGTTGTCGGGCAGAGCTCCCCTCCGTCGGAACGGAGGACTGCGGCGCGAGGCGCGCCCCCTCACCGGGAGGTGAGTTATGTATTTGCGCGTGGACCCGTAGGGGGCTTGCCTACGGGCTATCACACATATGGCCATGTAGTGAATTGGGCCCCTACGGGCGGGGGCCAATTGGAGTTGGCAAGGGCTAGGCCCCCCCTCCCCGCGCCAGTTTTGGTGCCAGCTGGCATAGAGCACCGTGTTAAGACGGAGTCACGTGGTTACTCACCGCCGTACCGCGAGTACCCGCGGTTAGAGTACCACCCGCCGTACTCAGGGAGAGTTGGAGGCTACGCTCCCCCCATGGTGGGGATGTGCACACACCAGCCGTATTATTGCCAGTGGACTGGTCCTGCACTCCACAGGTGGGGTAGCCTGTAACTAGCTTGTTCAAGCCATGAGTACGGAACCGCGGACGGTTCTGTTGCCTACCGCGATGGCTCGCGTCTAGGGCCCCAGGGGGGATTGAGTTAGGGTAAGGGCCCTCCTCGACTTGGAAAGTCAAGTGGCGCACCGATTAGTTTTGAACCTGGAGGTTTCGTCGGTGCCGCTCCTAGGTATTGATGGACTGGAGTTGAATCAGCGGCTGCAGCCATGGTTATAGACAATATTGTCGGCTGGCAGCCTTCTTTGGACTTTCCTCCGTCCATAATCTCATGCACGTCAGGTCTGCATCTGGCAGACCCACGTTTTGTCATCCGGCCCCAGTCGATGTTTTCCTGGGCGCGGATTTGTTAGGATGGATCCTATTTGGTTTTTAAAAAAGACTCTGGGTTCTTCTTCATTGGTGGAGGTATCCACAATTTTGGATATTCGATATTTGATTCGATACTTGGATTATTATGTTCGAACTTAGGAAATGGCTTTCAAATGAACATATACTGTTTGCAGATTTGGAGGATCCCAATATGATGGTGGTATTATGTTGAAATACCAACCAGTCAATGATATTCATATATTTTGTCCCCAGCCGTGAGTGCAGAGGAGCGTTGGAGCGCATTGGTACACGGTACGTGTACTTCAGGCGGACCTCATCAAGTTTAGACTTCGAGTTCTGCGCGAGGATCACGCCAGGCTGAAGTGAGCGGTTGCTCGTTTGAATCCTTTCACGGATTATGAAGGACTTCTGCGTTTTGGAGGCTGATTTTGGAGAGCTGACCTGCCATACGGAAGTCTTCATCCTTTGCTTCTACCCAAGACGGACCTTTGGTAAATCTGTTGGTGTCGGATTGACACATACGTAATGCGCACGGGGGTTTTTAGCAATCGCAACGCTCGGGTTGTGAAAGCGTACCTTGTGTATTTGTGTGCTTGGCCACCAAGGCCGTTCACTTGGCAGTGGTATCAGCTTTGACTACGGAGGCCTTCGTCGCCGCGTTGGATCGTTTCGTGTCGCGTAAGGGTTTACCTTCACTTATTCGCTCCGACAATGGCACAAACTACAAAGGTACTGCTAACTATCTAAAAGATATTGATAATTTTTTGTTTTGTAAATAACTATGCTAGTTTAAGTTAAATCTTCGCCCGGAAAGGGGTAACTTGGCGGTTCAGTCCCCCAAATTGCCCTCACTGGGGAGGGAATTTTTTTAAGCTGCCGTCAAGTCGGCGAAGACCCACCTCCGCTGCGTTATTGGGGAAACTGTCCTAACTTTTGAGGAGCTTGCCACTGTATATTGTTAAGTGGAAGCGGTCCTCAACTCTCGTCCTCTCTGTGGTCAGACAGGACTGAGCATCCTAGGGAAGGAAATTTAATTCTTTTGAAGGATATGAACTTGCTATCCTTGTTTTGGCGCCGGAGCCGTATATTAAAGTTGTTTTGGCGGAGACGGAACTCCACGCGTCGCAGAGGTGTTGGTCGAAGGTTCGATTTTGTGACGAGCCATGACAACTTTCTCCCGTCTCCCGGTTGTATGAGCTAGTGGACTGATTGCTCAGCCCAGAGCGGGGGACTGTTCAGAATAAAATGTATATTTCGGAACGCATCCATCAATGGTCTATATTTTTTGTCTATGGACTTGGAGCTGTCAAAAACGAGGGACGTGGAATTTTCTTGGTATAGATCGCGGACGATTTTAATATGTGTTATTAAGGGCTTAACCCAAGGGAAATCGGTGCGGACATCGTAAGAAACAGTATTCGATCAAGGGCTGAAGATATTTTGGCGTGAAGGCCACTTTTGAGTGTATTTCCTGTGTGTGTGAAATAACCTATATCCACGCGGTGTGCGACAAGTGGACTTGTTAATTACTATTTCTGGGTTCGGATGCATCCCGGGGTAGGAGGGTTGTGTTTAGATTCATCGTGGAAGGTGATCTACGTGTCACGGCACCGACACGCCTTGGTCTCCGCAGCGAAGGGTCTTCGTGCGAGGACTACTTGATGAGGTCATCATACAACTGTCTGGTAGGACATTTTATATTAAATATTAGATCATAAGATACTTGTATACTATAAATCTGGGACAGCTATGGGCCCCTGCTCCAGCTGCAAGTATCGCCCTTTAGCATACAATTAGTGGTGTCTGAGCGTGGTTATGGAATCCTCGCACCAGTGACGTCGATGCCCGTCACTAGTCAGTATTACTACTTTTTATATGCTACAATTTCTGGTAGCAACGAGCGTTTATATCAGACAGGTACTGCAGGTCAAAAAGTATTAATAATTAATTTAACTAAAGTAACTTTTTAAATTAGTTAATTATGTAAGGATAATTAAATAAGTAGATATATATGTAATTTAATTATATTATATTATGTAGTATTGTCTTAACCTGCGAGGTGGTATAAAACTGTAAGTAGGTGTAAGGTTCTTGTGTAAATAAATAAATAATAAATAAATAACTAAGTCATATGTATAAAGACCGCTTGTTTTCCAGTACAAAGTTAAACTAAAAAATAATAAAACATTACTTGTGCCCCGGGTGCTGCAGTGTAGCGAGTGTGTGCGCGACGGTGTCGGCGGCGCGGCGCAGCGGACGACGTAGTGACACCAGGTCCAGCGGGAACTCTCCTCGCGCTTCCAGGGCGAGCAGACTCTGGGAACAATACCACATAAACTGAACTACAGTACCAGGCCATCTGAAGGTCGCATCGTGCTTTAAAAAGAGATACTCGGCTACCTTCGGCTTTGTAGAGCGTCATCTCTGTCACATGAAACACTAACAGTCCGGTATCTATTAGGAGCTGTTAAAACTTGTTTTATGAATTTTTTTTAGAAATCAAAACAGAAAGAAAACATGTAGGTAAAAGACAACATATATGTACTATGTATGTTAATTTGTTTATTTTAATGAAAAACTATAATTTTTATTTCCAACTAAATAACAAAATACAAAAAACTAATAGATTTGTGAAGCCTATCCGTGTCATTTTACTAATCAGATTTTAAATTCTCAATTCCTTACATATCGTCATCTCTGTCACTATCCCCCGTATTTATCACCAGCCTATCAGTATACATATCATATCAGTTTACCTACATGTTTTCTTTTTGTTTTGATTTCTAAAAAAAATTCATAAAACAAGTTTTAGCAGTTCCTAATAGATACCGGACTCAAATGGCCTGGTACAGTGGATACCACATCAAGCTATAGACTTGCAGTACGACATTAGCCCCTACAGAGAAGAATATAAGATAGGTACAAAGTACAATGTGTCTTACTTGATGCGGTCTTCACTGTACTGTACATAGTTATCACGTGTAATATTGACATGATCTACATTAGACCACGTGATTTTGTTGTGACAACGTGAAAAAAAACTCTTCTCATCCAGTATTCAAGTACAGGCAGGCTTCGTAAAAGACATAGTATGCCGTGACTTCCCCATCCTGTTTCAAGATCTGGGGCTCTACCGCGTAATTCTCATTTGTATCAACTTCAAGCAAATGCATGCGAAATTCAACGCGTGCAAAAGAAATGGCATGTTAGGCGGGCGTCGTCGCACGCACGTCAAATTTAAATCTCAAGTTGATGTTGATGAAAATCAGAATTACGCGGTAGACCCACTGTATCCGTCGTTGTTTTTTTCCCTTTAGTTACTTTACTTTACACCAATTAAATTATTATTATTATGAGTGCGAGAATCACGGTGTTCAGTTTTTATGTTTTCTCAAATTTTCGGCAGAATTACATCTGCCATGGTCGCGGAATGATTGCGGTCGTGGCACATGTAACTCTATCGGAATGATTGCGGTCGTGGCAGATGTAACTCTATCGGAATGATTGCGGTCGTGGCAGATGTAACTCTATCGGAATGATTGCGGTCGTGGCACATGTAACTCTATCGGAATGATTGCGGTCGTGGCACATGTAACTCTATCGGAATGATTGCGGTCGTGGCAGATGTAACTCTATCGGAATGATTGCGGTCGTGGCAGATGTAACTCTATCGGAATGATTGCGGTCGTGGCAGATGTAACTCTATCGGAATGATTGCGGTCGTGGCACATGTAACTCTATCGGAATGATTGCGGTCGTGGCAGATGTAACTCTATCGGAATGATTGCGGTCGTGGCAGATGTAACTCTATCGGAATGATTGCGGTCGTGGCAGATGTAACTCTATCGGAATGATTGCGGTCGTGGCAGATGTAACTCTATCGGAATGATTGCGGTCGTGGCAGATGTAACTCTACCGAAAATTCGGAAAAATATAAAAACTGTACACAGTCCAATGACGTGAGTCCCGTAATGCTAAACATGTTTTTTTTTTATTTGATCTTTTTATACATCTTTTCAAAGTAATTTCACCAGTGCTGCCAATAACAATGTCTTAATTCCCCGCATCAGTGTTGTCAATTCCCCGCTTTTTTTTCATTCATTCCCCACATATTCCTCGAAATTATATTTTTGGAATAAGGACACCGTTTTATACAAAATTTGTTTAATACACTACTAAAACTTTTGTAAAATACCACATAACAAAATAAAAAAATAAAAAATCGACAACCATAAACAATGAATTAATGATGTAGAAATGAATGCGTTGAGAAATACAAAATCGTGTTCAAATTACAGTTGAGCAGGCATTTGAGTGGTGTTGCCATTCAAAATTCAAAATTTCTGCCAAGTCCGAACGTGATATTTTAGATGTAAGTATTTATCACCCGACATAAAATAGTTTTAGACCACCGAAATAATTGGTCTGGATTCCCCGAAATTACCCATTTTTTGTCATTCCCCGCGCTCTCCCCGTGCTAACCCTCAATTCCCCGTAAATCGGGGATTTTCCCCGCGATTGGCAGCGCAGAATTTCACTATTACAATGTGAAATAAAAAAAAATAAAAAAGGTGTAAATTCGATCAACCCTATCGTGCGAGGCTATTGTCTTGTATACCTTCTCTGTATGTACATGTGAGGGCTCATCTAAAGCGCTCGCAGCGGCGGCGTCGGTCCTCTCGTCCAGTCTGAGAGCGGAGCAACACCCCGCCCACACGTATTGCAGCGACTGCAGCGCTGTTAGCGCTGACGCGGACGTCTGAGCTGACGGGAGCAGTCTGGTAAACAAATTATTGTCCAATAAGATACCTTAGAAGCGATTGAGCGCTGAGACGTTTACTGTGATCGGATGTGTCATGAACAAATGTAGTGCAATTTTTGTGTTAAGCTAAATTGAACTGTATTTCTATCTGGAGAAAGTTGAAAATAGTTTGTAAATTCTTGGTCATGAACAACATGCCACATTCAATAGATATGTGTCAATTTGATGCTTGTTATCCCCTTTCCCCTCCTGTGTTACAGTTTAAGTGGGAAAGTGAGAAAAAAATATTTAATAAGAGGTATAGTATGTAAAAAAAATAAAATACACTGGCAGGGTCGCCATGACTGGTGGTAATGTTACCTGAGCAGCGTACAACGCAGCGTCAGCCACCGCTGGTAGTAGTACTGCTGGAACGGTATGTAGGTATGTGTGGTAATGTTACCTGAGCAGTGTACAACGCAGCGTCAGCCACCGCTGGTAGTAGTACTGCTGGAACGGTATGTAGGTATGTGTGGTAATGTTACCTGAGCAGTGTACAACGCAGCGTCAGCCACCGCTGGTAGTAGTACTGCTGGAACGGTATGTAGGTATGTGTGGTAATGTTACCTGAGCAGCGTACAACGCAGCGTCAGCCACCGCTGGTAGTAGTACTGCTGGAACGGTATGTAGGTATGTGTGGTAATGTTACCTGAGCAGTGTACAACGCAGCGTCAGCCACCGCTGGTAGTAGTACTGCTGGAACGCTTGTGGCTGTCGCTGGAACGACTCCGTCACTCTGGAAAACGGCGGTGTGGGGTGAAGCAATCTTTTTTATTTTGTATTATATTTTATTTACCTAACTATTACATTTCTGTTAATTTACTATGGCGTATAGTGCTCGCCAATCTTTATGTCGCCTCTGAAGCTAGCCCCAAGAATCGGCGCACTAGCCGTTTTACGGTGTCAGGGGGACGTTACAGGAGCGAGGGCGCGGAGCACACCCGCCTGCGTGCCGCACCACACCCCTCGCTCGCCTCTCAGCAGGTGTGAACACTATGCGTTAGTGTTAGTGCTACGTCCGTACACTACACACGCGCGCGTTGCTTGAAAAGTACCTACGAGGAAAACATTCCATGATTCGTTAAATTAATCGTTGAATATGTTTGTTATAGTTTATTGTTTCTGTTGCCTTTGTTTGTTGTTTTGTTGATTTATTTTTGTTAAAGTTTTGTTGATTTAGTTTGTTAAAGTTTATTGTTGTTGTTATGCCTCGCGGACGTTATAGCGTTTTAAGGCGACAATGTAGGAAAATGGTGTTTGAAGTACATAAATTCATGACCAAAGAAGCTCAAGAAGGAATTCAGCATAATGTCAAGGCCATACAAAAGCGTACTGCAGCAGCTACAGGTGTCACAATGAGAACTGTTCAAAGAATTATTCAGGACGTAAATAAACTGGAATCGGGTATGGTAGCAGCGTTCCGTACACCTGACAAGAAAAGGTCCGGAAAAAAGAGGGTGACTGGTATTGACTCTTTTGATCAAGGTGTGATTAAACGGTGTGTACATAACTTTCATACAACCGAAAATGAATTACCCACAATAAAAGTAGGGAACCAGTTTTTATAGATGGTGTCTCACCTCTCTAAATAAAGTAACAACGTAATTGCTTATATTTGTACATTATAAATTTACTTATTTTTAATATTAATGCGTTTTATTTATATACTTAAGATTGCACTAAAATAATAAATAAATATTTCAATAGCTAGGTACAACAAGTACACCTTCCCACTTATAGTAAACATTTAATAATCAATCGTTAATATTATTGTTTCCTTGACTGTACCTGCGCAAACTTGCACTCGTAACTCACTCAGAGGCGACATAAAGATTGGCGAGCACTGTATTTAAAATGACGATCCCGATTCAGGGCTGTTCGTACCTTCGTGAATTTCTGAACCCCTTTATTTTTCTTGTAATATTTACGTAAACACATATTACCATGATATGTTTCATATTTTTCGGTCTACCAGTTTTGGAGATAAAGGGGGGGGGGGGGACATAAATTTTTTTATGGTATTTTCAAGGATTTCTCGAAATAGATGCAATTAAATATAGCCAAACTATATATATTTACAATCAAATTTTTTAATACCCACAATTTGATATCCATATTGTATTTTTATCAAATATTTTTTTTACTTATTTTACTTCTTTTTTATATTTCTCATTTGAGCTCAACTTTTTTTAAATCGCTATAGTATTTCTGTAATTGGTCAATTATGATCTATAATCGAATTTTTTTCATATTTTTCAGTCAACCAGTTTCGGAGATAAGGGGGGGGGGGGATACTGATATACATATTTTCGTGATTTTTTTAAAGATTTCTCAAAACCAGTGCCAGTATATATAGTAAAAGTATATATTTTTACAATCAGCTTTTTAATGTCTACAATTTGATACCCATATTGTATTTTTATATTATTATTTTTGTCACTTTTGTTTTGGAAATATTTTGCACAATTTCAATTTTTTTTATACCGTGTTATGTTGGCAAATTAATGCTATTTTTGTGACAAATTTTAAGTCTTTATCTTAACGGTGCAAAAGTTATGAGGCTGTGACATGCAGACAGACGGACAACGGAGTCTCACCATAAATATTCCTTTTGTACCTTTTAGGTACTACGGAACTCTAATAAACGGTACAGACCTGTCATAGAGAGCTTCAACGACTTGCGGCTTCATAGTGATCAGAATGTCCAGACAGTCCACTCCCGACACCATCGAGTACTCCAGTAGAGTGCACGCGTGGGACACGAACACCGCACTCGCTACAACACATACACAAACATAGTGTTCAGAACGTACAGACAGTCCACTCCCGACACCATCGAGTACTCCAGTAGAGTGCACGCATGGGACACGGACACCGCACTCGCTACAACACATACACAAACATAGTGTTCAGAACGTACAGACAGTCCACTCCCGACACCATCGAGTACTCCAGTAGAGTGCACGCGTGGGACACGGACACCGCACTCGCTACAACACATACACAAACATAGTGTTCAGAACGTACAGACAGTCCACTCTCGACACCATCGAGTACTCCAGTAGAGTGCACGCGTGGGACACGAACACCGCACTCACTACAACACATACACAAACATAGTGTTCAGAACGTACAGACAGTCCACTCCCGACACCATCGAGTACTCCAGTAGAGTGCACGCGTGGGACACGGACACCGCACTCGCTACAACACATACACAAACATAGTGTTCAGAACGTACAGACAGTCCACTCTCGACACCATCGAGTACTCCAGTAGAGTGCACGCGTGGGACACGAACACCGCACTCGCTACAACACATACACAAACATAGTGTTCAGAACGTACAGACAGTCCACTCCCGACACCATCGAGTACTCCAGTAGAGTGCACGCGTGGGACACGAACACCAAGAACGTGGGCAGAAGATTAAACCACTTGCTCTACTGATCCTAATGAACAAGTTTCCCAAAGAAATATAAGCAAGCAAACGAAAAAAAAACGGGCTCCTAATACAAAATTCAAGATTTTTTTCAAGATTAGTAAGAAAACGTGACAATAAGTTTTGTGATTTATATAAAAACGGCTCACCTCAATACGTGTTATGATCGGGAAAGCCGACCAGTGCTGCGTTCGCCGAAGGATAAAGATCCACTAAATACCCCCGGTGTTTATTCCATCCCATGTGACTGTGGCAAGAGTTACATTGGTGAGACGAGACGGAACGTGTCAACCAGACTGACGGAACACATTAGATGCATGAGAAAACTCGATTGCAACGGATCCGCCGTTGCAGACTATGTCGTAAATTCGGATACTACACATTTTATGAGATTCGATAAAGCGAAAGTGTTAGTTCGTGAAAAGTTATTTGTGCCACGTAAAATTCGCGAATCCATAGAAATAAGCCGACGTCCGAATTTCAATAGAGACAGTGGTTGGGCTTTGCCCGCGGTGTGGAAACCTGTGCTAAAAACAGTTACCGGATCACTCACAGACTTTACTGAAAGTGACGTAGATACTGTAAGTTCCGCGTGTTTATCATTGTTTGGTGTCACTCCGGTAATTAATAACATAATAACGCAAGCCCGGAAGTAACTAATTGTGCGGACGCCCTACCGGTCCGACCACCAATACCATCTGCATCGATGTCATCCCGAGCCCTGCGGGCCGCAGCCCGCAGTGTGAGGCGTAACGTAGTCACGTAAACGTCTTCACTCGCCCAGATGAAGGCAGTCTAAATCTGCTGAAACGGGTCGGCTTCCCCGATCATAACACGTATTGACGTGAGCCGTTTTTATATAAATCATGAATTATCCTCAAGTCTCATTTAATTCTGTAATAAGTTTTGTTTTCGGCAATTATGTTTCTTCGTGAACGTTGTTTAGTATGCTCAGTATATTATGTGGTTTCATTTAAAGAAAGCAGTCCATATACAGTGCAGACCACATCAAGCTATGCACTTGCAGTACGACATTAGCCCCTACAGAGAAGAATATAAGATAGGTACAAGGTCCAATGTGTCTTACTTTATGCGGTCCCCACTGTACCATCGAAGAAATTGCCGCTGACCCAATTTTCACTCTAATGACTATTGCAATACGGGCGAAAAGTAGGTCTGCGGAGTTTTCCTCGATAGTACATCCGGTACTTATGTCGCAGTATGATGGCGTAATAAACTTATGGACTAAAAGCCGACCCATTACGCAAAAAAGCAGATATTTCACGAAAAAGCGAAATTAAAACAACCATGTTTTAACAGAAAATGATTTCGTATGATCGCGTAATAGAACCGTGTTTACGGTATAATTTTCGTCACTATACGATGACATATATGCATACACAGACATAGATGACGCTATCTGACCTACCTTGCGTGTCCTTAGTAAGCCAAATTCGCTAACTTTATCTCTTAAGTCTTACAATTCCATCTTAAATTCAAACCACTGTCAACAAAATTAAATGTGACACGCTTGGTTTTCATAGAGTTTGTGGCACTTACGTCATCTACTTCAATTTATATATGTGTATGCATAAGTCGCAGGTAAAGTGTGAGAGCCATAATTTCACAGGTTTTTGTTACGTCTTTTGTAATCTAACCTAACCAAATTTAGCAAACTTAAGGTGGATGCCCTTTATACTACAACACATTGTACTCTATTCTTCCTGTAATAATAGCTGTAATGTGATCAATAAATAAGAACATAAGCCTTTCCTAAGCTCTTGCAGTATTTTGAAAGCAACTCTCGTGCTAGCTGTAACCAGCACGACAAGTAACTCTCGTGCTAGCTGTAACCAGCACGACAAGTAACTCTCGTGCTAGCTGTAACCAGCACGACAAGTAACTCTCGTGCTAGCTGTAACCAGCACGACAAGTAACTCTCGTGCTAGCTGTAACCAGCACGACAAGTAACCCTCGTGCTAGCTGTAACCAGCACGACAAGTAACTCTCGTGCTAGCTGTAACCAGCACGACAAGTAACCCTCGTGCTAGCTGTAACCAGCACGACAAGTAACTCTCGTGCTAGCTGTAACCAGCACGACAAGTAACTCTCGTGCTAGCTGTAACCAGCACGACAAGTAACTCTCGTGCTAGCTGTAACCAGCACGACAAGTAACTCTCGTGCTAGCTGTAACCAGCACGACAAGTAACTCTCGTGCTAGCTGTAACCAGCACGACAAGTAACTCTCGTGCTAGCTGTAACCAGCACGACAAGTAACTCACGCGGCTCGGTGGCAGGCGGCAGCTTGTAGAGATGCAGCTGCGCGCGCGTGTCGAGCACGACCAGCACGCCGCCGAGACGCGACGTGTCCACGCTAGAGACGCGCGCGCTGGGTGAGCCCGACTGTAACAACACGACGTCAATACCAGAGCGGTGGTCAGGGACCAGGGACACAAAGAGTTACAGTTAGAAAGTGTTTCCAGATCAGCTGAAGACGATAATCTGCATACAAATGTTCGCCACTGGTCGTATTCTCGAAAACAGCCGAATCATAAATTACAATGAGAGAGAATAGGAGTCATTATAACTTGTGCAAACAATCGGAACCGGAAGCAATTACGGGTGTCATTTTGGCTGTCTATCTATTGGCGACCGGAAATGAACAATCTGTCATGGATTGTATAGAAAATGGAAATACGTATACAAAAATACGATCTTTGACGAGGAGTGGCGAATTTTCCCACGCGCGTTATTTTAGTGGTTCTACTATACGTAACTGTTTTCTAAGTGTAGCAGTTAAGGGGGATCAATTCGTGTCCAGTACGAAACGCAAAACTTCAGATTGTTCTTTATACACTGGCCTGCAAAACTAAGTACTACACTTTTTAAATTTGATTTTTTTCTAAACTATAGAAGTTAGAGATTTAAAATAATCACATAGTGAAGTTGTCCTTATAGTTCCCTATAGTTTAAAAGAAAGCTGATAAAATTTGATATAAAACGTTTTTTGTTTTAAATCTCTAACTTCTATAGTTTAGAAAAAAATCAAATTTAAAAAGTGCAGTACTTAGTTTTGCAGGCCAGTGTAGTTTTGCATTAAAAATATTAAACGCACGTAAGGTTTTATTTAACAATTAAATTAATTAAATTTAAATCAGAAAAATACAATATATAAAATTTTGGGTCTACATATGATTACAGTAGAGCCACTGAGTGATGGCGCCTATGACGTTTAAATGCCTACAAAGTATCGTAATTATTTATAAGCAAGTGCACAGAATAAAATACTACGTACAGAAGAATCACTTTGCAAAAACATTGAAATAAATAGCTACTCTCGCCAAGCAGCAATAAAGTACAAACTAGCTCGCACCCGCCGTTCGGCAACTTTTTATAATTGCCTACAGTCAGGTACCACACGTGCGTGCAAGCGAGAATGTATGGAATTATAACGCGCTAGAGCTTCTTTTACTGTGACGGTCTCAAGGTCATAAATCACTGTTCACTCGGTAGGGTTGTTTAAAACGTTGCACGCGTGAAAGAGGTATTTTATAAGGTGTTTATGCAGCCAAATTCATACTGGATGCTTGGTAAATGATCAGTATCACTGATCGATAACAAGTATTGTTAATTTCACAAAATAATATGTTGACCTACCTACCATAGTAATTGACTCGGCGCTAGGCTTGCGTTTGTAGGGATCAGGGTTTTTTAAAATAAGGAAATAATTTTCGAATTTCCCAAAAAAGGTCATCGAACCTTGATACCGACAACTTACCGTGTCTTCAGTATGAATTTGGCTGCATTAATTAATGTCACCGTATATTTTAGTTTGTAAAATTATTTATAAATGAATGATGTAATATTTTGTTTTATTACTCATACATTATATACGACCACTGTATTGTATATTGATAAATAGACCTGAAATGCATCTTAACTGAGAGTAAATTATTTATATATTTATATTTTGACGACCTAATAAAGTGACAAGTATGTATGTTAGCTTTCTTTGACTATCGATAGCCAGAACAGAACATGAAAAGTCGAGACGCGTAGGTACAAGTGAGAACGTGTATCACAGAGCGTGCGTAACACTCGACTGACTCTAGTGCCGACGACGGGTTGCGTCGCGGTAGGTATTTATCGCGGGTCACGTGGTCAAGTGAGACCCCCCTGGCAAGTGTGGATTAAAAAATGTAATACTTCATTGTTGATAGTGATGTACTACTTGTTTCGGTTATTATTTTTCGATTTGAATGTTGCTTTATTGTGCAATAGAATTCGTATAGAAACAAAGAATTTTTTTTTTTTAAAGTTTCTCGTTTTTTATAGGTCGTGTTTGAGGTCGCCAAGTTACGCAATAATATTTATTTAAAAACAAAACAATAACGAAGTTAAACTGAACGAAAATAAATGATAGTAAAATACTTTTTTCGATTTAGATATTTAAACATCTCTTGGGGGCCCCGGGGCACTACACCGCATAGCCCTCCGATAGCTACGCCACTGGTTTTGGCACATTTTCCTTTTGTATCATTATGTTGAAAGTTGAATGACGTGTCTAATGTTGAGTAAACTCACACTTGATTTTTATTTTTAACCGAAATTTTGAAATGTATCTCATCACTAAATGCCATCACTCAGTGGCCCTACCTTAATAAGTTAATATACGTACATAGATTATTGAATCTTGGTAAGGTGAAGGCTTGGTAAGCAACATTGTAAGGAGACCAGAAATAAGCATAAACTGGCTTTTCCAAAAATCAGACTCGCTAAGGTGAGTACCTCTTTTGTAGGACATGGTATAAGATTTTACAATAAACTTCCAAAGGAGGTCCTTACTTTGTCAGAGAATAAGTTTAAACTGTATATTAAGCAGGGCCTATTGAAAAAGGCATATTATAAAATAAATGAATATTTGGATGATGGTGAAGCATGGTGTTACAGTGATAATCATACTCGTAGTAAGTTATAATTTAATTAAATAGTATAATTTCTTAACTTATGATTCCTCTAAGGTGTAAACATTAATTGATTATAGACTGTAAAAGGAAAAGGACTATATGAGACAGGTAGACAAAGATATATATGTTTTTCTTTTTTTCATTAACCTGAATTCCTACTGTCTTGTATTTTCTTATCCCTTGGTTAAAGTAGATATAAGTCATATATTGTATAGTATAAGTTTTATGTTGAAAAAAAGACATGATCTTGCTAAGTTTCTTGCCCTTCTTCTTAGCAAGACTAATCGAATGGGCGGAGGTAGGCATGTATTTATATATGTAACCTATTAGTATGTAGTATATAGGATGGGATTTGGTCGGCCGCCTGGATTCGTGCTGGGGGCTCGGTTGGTGATCACTGAACCTTGTTCCTGGTCCCTGGCCGGGTCTCCGGTATGGGTTCGGGCGGCTGATTGGATTTTACCTTGTATAATATATATTTTACCTATCATTTTAATCGTAAATATATTGCTACATAAATTAAATAAACCATTTAGTTCATGTACATTTATTATTCTATTACATATATTTTCTTTATTAGATTAAATTTGACGTGTAAAAAGTGTATATATCTATACCTGCTTTGCAAAATAAACTATTTGAATTTGAATTTGAATTTGAATTTGAATTTGAATTTGAATTGAATTTGAATTACATAACTAAAGGGGTTAAAATAACAGAACAAAAATAATACTAAACAAATAATTATAAAAAAAAAATTCCCTCTAGATCACTGCCCTGCGGGAGAGTGCCCAAAATACTTGCCACATTACCTCTCTGTATGGCAATACTTACACGCTGGCCGAGATAAAATATTAAATATTAAAAAACTTTTTTCCGGCAATTTTTTTTTCATTTATGCATTAGGTTGTAAATTTATAGGAACACAAACTTTAAACACTCTTATAAGTTCTTATTCAAAAATAAGAACAATCTTAAGTTGTGCATTTCGCACCGGACACGAGTCGATACCTCTTAACTGTAAAGAAACTGTAACACAATGAAAATGTTATCATTTTATAATGTCCATAACTATAACATATGGCCAAGCGTAATATAATCTACGTTTTTCAATGCATAGTGTGAGGAAATAAAACAAATATAATCTTGTGAACTTTAAATTATGTTTGGCTCAAAAGGACAGTATCCAGAGCCGTTAAACAGTGGAAAAAAAAAGTATAACATTTATGGTACACAGGAAAGGCTGCAGGTTAGCCTACTATTGTAAATAAATTTAAAAAATAATAATAATAAAGCCCTAGGGCAAAATAATCGATTTTCTGTTCGGTTTTGATGCATAAAAAGCATAAATTTTATGATTAAGTTACAGAAATAAATTATTTGTATTATTTGTATTTGTAAAAAGTGAGCCTTTACGAGCACTTGCATTGAAAAAACATTAACACATAATTTTGACGGTAAATCTCCAATAAACTCACAGGTAGCAATCCAGGGCCGTACTTGGACTTCTTGGGTGGTGTGGAGCCCGCGGCGACCACCTCCGTGCCGGGGCCTCCGTGGCACACTACCGGGGCCGTCAGCACCTGCATATAGACGAAGTTATGTCATTCATGTCATAAATAATGTTTATCTACTGGTTTTTAGGGTTCCGTACCCAAAGGGTAACCAACGGAACCTATTACTAAGACTCCGCTGTCCGTCTGTCACCAGGCTGTATCTCATGAACCGTGATAGTTTGAAATTTTCACAGATGATGTATTTCTGTTGCCGCTATAACAACAAATACTAAAAAACAGAATAAATTAAATATTTAAGGGGGCTCCCATACAACAAACGTGATTTTTTTGCCGTTTTTATAGATAATGGTACGGAAGCCTTCGCACGCAAGTCCGACTCGCACTTAACTAAGGTCCTTATCGCACATTACACTCCAGATACTTGGCGATTGAGAGCTAGGCCGAAAAAAGTGTAAGACTTCGACCGTCACGACACTTGTGTTTACAAGTGTATGTCTATGTATAGGTATCTTACTGCAGTATAGACGTGCGGCATGCGCGTCAGTAGCGAAAGGAACTTCGTTCTAACCGGGTGTCCCACGACATCACTCGTATTTTTTTTCTCACCCCTTAGGGAATGGACAATTATTAGGGATTAAAAAAACTATCCTGCTGCAAAAGTTTTACTGTGATCCGTTGATGGGTTACATATTTATAAGATAAACCAACTGTTAGGGTAGATAAAAACACTTTTTGGTCAATATTTATCAACGCTCGCGAATTAGTTTCGTCTATGTGCCTCGAAAAGTTGACAGCGATTCTACCAGTCACTCTTTAAAAAAATTGTTTATAAAGAGGGGACGGCTGTAGCCTATAGACTCACGAGCTGCCTGTGCGTGTGTAACAGCATGACGTGTAGCGGGGACGCGACCACTCCGCTCGCTACCGACGACGCCAATTTGGCGGATGTTGATGAAACTAGCGGCTGCTTGTCCGTCTGCCACATCGCTGTTTGTTGCCACACCTGGAAATTGTAAGTACAGTGGAGATCACATCAACCTATACACTTGCAGCACTACATTAGTACCTACATGTCCAACGTGTATAGCGTGATCACTTCATAGTATAAAACGAAGTCGCTTCCCGGTGTCTGTCTGTCCCTATGTATGCTTAGATCTTTAAAACCACACAACGGATTTTGATGCGGTTTTTTTTAATATATAGATTGATTTAAGAGGAAGGTTTATATGTATAATACATGCATAATTTAGGTTTAGTGTTGGTGGTGATAACTATATTTCACAATGAAACCACTTAACAGTTCAGGTAAAATGTCTATTCTGAGGTTCCACAAACTTGTTATAAGTCCACACAATAAAACACCTAACTATAAGAAGGAGTAAACAATAATTTTAAGCACGTAACAAAGCAAAGCAAAGCTAGCGGCGGCAGGCAAGTAAGTACGTGTCTACGACGGCAGAAGCTGGAGGCGAGACTGCAGGTCCGCGGCCCGTGCGCGGTGCATCGCTCGTTGCAGTCCAAGCGCACGCTGGTGCATGCCTGGCCCCGCGGACTCCTGCGGTAGGGGGGTGCGCGTGCACACCAAGCAACAGGTAGGCGAGGCGGCGGCCGAGGGTTCGCGAAGTATATTTGTTACGCGGTCCGTGCGGCGGCGCCCCCCTGGTCACGCGGCTGGCAGCGTGTTCGGCTAGTGGACGCTGCAGCTAGGTATGTACTCAGGAACGGAGCATCACGACTTCTGCGGCGTGAAGGGTAAGTCAGTCCGTCCTGTTTTAGCTATAATTACTTATATATTGTTGATATTATATTATTAATTATATATTGTTGATCTTATATTATTACTTATGTATTTATAGTTTATATTGTTTATTAAATATAATTACTTGTATATTTATGTATTGAATATAATATTATTTATAATACTTTTATACTTACTTACTTAGTTTAGTTATGTATGTATATTGTATGTTATATATGTAATAAATTGTAGATAACCGCTACACCACTCCCCCGCGGAGACCGTCACTACGGGCGATAGTAATCAGGGAATCGTATCTTCCGGCCTGAGCGGGTTGTGCGGGTTATCTCTTGTGCTCTTTCTTTGTCTTTCTCTTTTTCTGTTTCAGGACTTCTTTCATCTCTCTCCACATCTTTGGATTTATTATTTTCACAGGGTTCCTCCGCACTGCTGAGTATATATGCTGGTTTTAGGCGGTCTACAGATACTGTCGTCGGTTTCCCTTTTATTTTAATCTTGTAGACCTTGTCTCCTCGTTCCAGGACTTCATAAGGCCCAGTATAAGCAGGCTGTAAGGTGCCACGTAAGGCGTCATCCCTTACGAAAACATGCTGAGATGTAGACAAATCTTTAAATATGAATATCTTATTCTGTCTATGGCGTGATGCTGGTGATGGCTGGAGTTTTTCGGCAAACGATCTTAGTCGTGTCGTGTACTCTGACATATCAGCTGTGCTACGGTAGTCTGGGCTGAAAAATTCGCCAGGTAACCGAAGGGGTTCGCCATAAACTAGTTCAGCGGCTGATGCTTGTATGTCTTCTTTGTAGGCGCTTCTTATTCCGAGCAAAACTAAAGGGAGTGATTCTGTCCAGCTGCTATTTGCGTGACAAACGATTGCTGCTTTTAGCTGTCTGTGAAAACGCTCAATAAGTCCATTGCAGGCAGGATGATAGGCTGTTGTTCGTTTGTGCTGGAATCCTGCTATTTTGGAAAGCTCTTCAAAAAGATTCGACTCAAATTGTCGTCCTCTGTCTGTCACGATGGAAAACGGTGTTCCAAAACGTGATATCCAGCCTGACAGGAGTGCCTTTGCAACAGTTTCTGCTGTGATGTCGGGTATGGGGATAGCCTCAGGCCATCGCGTGAATCTGTCGATGACGGTAAGACAATATCTATTACCCTGAGAGGTAACTAGAGGTCCAATAAGATCTATGTGAATGTTCATGAAACGAGCGCGAGGCAACTCGAAAGTTCCCATTGGTGCGGAAACATGTCGAGAAATCTTTGCGCGTTGACACTGAAGGCATGAACGTGACCATTCTTTGCAATCTTTGCGAATTCCTGGCCAAACGTAGCGTTCTGCTACTAACCTTGCAGATGCCTTGGCTCCAGGATGGCTAAGAGAGTGGAGTGTATTAAAAACTTGACGTCGCATTGGCTTAGTGATGAACGGTCTGGGAGTGTGAGTGCTGACGTCGCAATAAACATCTGTTTTGCTTCCAGGTAGTCGTATTATCTCCAAGCGAAGCGAAGTTTGTCCTTCTAGAAACTGTTTGAGTTCCTGGTCAGAAGTTTGAGACTTTGCGAGTGCGTTGAGGTCGATCGGAGCGGTCAATTCATCAACACGCGACAAAGTATCAGCCACAACATTGTCTTTGCCTGAAATATGGCGTATGTCTGTGGTAAACTGAGAAATGAAATCTAAGTGTCTGAATTGTCTTGGTGAACAGTTTTCTTTCTGTCCGTGAAATGCAAAACAGATGGGTTTGTGATCTGTATAGATGACGAAGTCTCTTGCTTCCACCATGTGTCTGAAATACTTGATGGCTTCGTAGATTGCAAGGAGTTCTCGATCATAAGGTGAGTATTTTTGCTGTGATGGACTCAACTTATGAGAGTAGAATGCAAGAGGTTGCCACCCATCATCTTTCCATAGCTGAAGTACCGCGCCCAGAGCTGTGTCACTCGCATCAGTGACTAAAGATAGCTTGCTTTGACAGTCTGGATGTACAAGAAGAGCGGCGTCGCATAAACTCTGCTTACAGTCTTCAAACGCTTGTAAAGCTGCTCCTGTCAAATCAACCGGGTGATTGCCTTTGACTGAACCAGTTAATAGAGCATTGAGTGGTGCTTGAAGTTGGGCAGCATGTGGAATAAATCTCCGATAAAAATTAAGCATACCCAGGAATCTTCTTAACTGCTTGACGTTTTTGGGTGCTGGGAAATCTCTAATTGCTTGAACCTTCGTCTGTAATGGCTTAGTTCCCTTGGCTGATATGCTGTAGCCTAGAAACTCGACTTCTGACACTCCAAAAATACATTTCGACACATTTATGACGATTCCATACTCTGACATTTTTGAAAAAAGAATCCGGAGGTGTTCAATGTGTGTATTTTCGTCGGGAGAGTAGATTAAAAAATCGTCCAGGTAAGTGTAACAGAAGTCTAGACCTCTTGTCAACTCATCTACGAATCTCTGGAATGATTGACCTGCATTGCGTAATCCAAACGTCATAAATGGGAATTCAAAGAGTCCGAATGGTGTGGTAATCGCTGTCTTCGGTATATCTTCAGGATTTACAGGAATTTGGTTAAATGCTTTTACCAAATCTATCTTAGAAAAGACGGTGTTGCCAGCTATATTATGGGTAACATCGTGAATGTGACGAATTGGGTACCTGTCTGGCACGCTGCGAGCATTCAACATCCGGTAGTCTCCACAAGGACGCCATTCGTTGTCCTTCTTTGGCGCGAGGTGAAGAGGGGATGCCCATGGGCTCTTTGAAGGTCGTGCTGTACCGTTCTGCAACATAACTTGAAATTCGGCTTTAGCAATTTTCAACTTATCAGGAGCTAGGCGTCGTGGATTACAAAATACAGGAGGGCCTGGTGTTGTACGGATATGATGAACTGTATTGTGTTTTATGACACGCTGCGTACCTGATGGACGGGTGATATCAGGAAAATCCTTCAAGATGTCGTGATACTTGGAGTCTCCGGTCAATATCTTCACTGAAGATATGTTGTCCGAGCGACGTGCTAGCGTAGCATGTGTTGTGAGTGTCGTGGTATTGTCAATAAGGCGTTGGTGTCTGCAGTCAACGATAAGGTTGTAATATGACAAGAAGTCGACACCGATTATAGCCTTCGTGACGTCAGCCACGATGAAACGCCAGGTGAACTCACGACGCAACCCGAGGTTTAGTACCAGGTGTGCGTATCCATAGGTGTCAATGGTCGAACCGTTTGCCGCTGAGAGTTCGTCTTGGGACGACGTTCTCGAAGAGCAGACCGAGGAAAAACGCAGAGATCGCTACCAGTATCAACGAGAAACTGCATTTTGGAAGTATGGTCTGTGACAAACAAGCGACCAGATGAATTGTTGGGGCAATCGTTAGTCGCCATTATCGACCGCCCTGAAAGTTTTCCGAACTGTAGTCGCAAGGTTTGACGCATTTATTCGCCCGGCTGCCAAATTTAGAATGGTACCAGCACTGCGGGAACTTCCTGTAGCTTGACTGCGATCTGTTTGATGCTGAGCGGTTGCGGTTTTGCGGTCTGCCTCTGGATCTGGATCGGGATCTTGATGATGAAGCCATTGTGTCTACTTTAGTAGTGAGGTTTTGCACTTGCCTGGTAAGTTCCGATATTTGTCTTGACATGACGTCAAATGAGCTTCCAGGTGTTGCATGTGAAATGGCTGCCACTCTTGGGTTATTGGGCACAATGTCGTGGATCCGGTCTGCTAGTTCAGCGAGCTCTGTCAAGGTAGCTTTCGCTTGTGAAGCAACAATTGTTTGAATGCTGCTTGGCAGTCTGCTTGTCCACACAGTTTTAATAAAGTGGTCGGGCATACCTGGTCCTGCTAGGTGTTGCAGTTGACGTAGGAACTGTGATGGTTTCCTATCACCAAGCTCTTCATGCTTCATCAGCTGCTCGACCTTTTCCTGGTTAGTGGCCGACACACGCTTGATTAGCTCGTCCTTCAATGTGACGTACTTGTTTGTGTCTGGGGGATTGCTAATCAGGTCGTCAATCATGTTAGCATACCGCGGCTCAAGCTGTGACGTCACCTGGTAGAATTTGGTATCGTCGGATTTAATACCGGAAATTATGAATTGCGCCTCAAGTTGTGCAAACCATATATGGGGCTTTTCCGGCCAAAACGGCGGGACACGTACTCCAACTCTGTACACTTCCGCTGGCGTATGAGATGGTGCAGTGGAGTTGCGCTCTGTGTCTGCACTGCGTTTAATCGTTGGATCGACATTGTCTCCGGCCATCTTACTTCCAAAAACAGTAAATAGGTACGTACTTTTGTCCAGTGTACGGGGTCACCAGTGTAGGTTTAGTGTTGGTGGTGATAACTATATTTCACAATGAAACCACTTAACAGTTCAGGTAAAATGTCTATTCTGAGGTTCCACAAACTTGTTATAAGTCCACACAATAAAACACCTAACTATAAGAAGGAGTAAACAATAATTTTAAGCACGTAACAAAGCAAAGCAAAGCTAGCGGCGGCAGGCAAGTAAGTACGTGTCTACGACGGCAGAAGCTGGAGGCGAGACTGCAGGTCCGCGGCCCGTGCGCGGTGCATCGCTCGTTGCAGTCCAAGCGCACGCTGGTGCATGCCTGGCCCCGCGGACTCCTGCGGTAGGGGGGTGCGCGTGCACACCAAGCAACAGGTAGGCGAGGCGGCGGCCGAGGGTTCGCGAAGTATATTTGTTACGCGGTCCGTGCGGCGGCGCCCCCCTGGTCACGCGGCTGGCAGCGTGTTCGGCTAGTAGACGCTGCAGCTAGGTATGTACTCAGGAACGGAGCATCACGACTTCTGCGGCGTGAAGGGTAAGTCAGTCCGTCCTGTTTTAGCTATAATTACTTATATATTGTTGATATTATATTATTAATTATATATTGTTGATCTTATATTATTACTTATGTATTTATAGTTTATATTGTTTATTAAATATAATTACTTGTATATTTATGTATTGAATATAATATTATTTATAATACTTTTATACTTACTTACTTAGTTTAGTTATGTATGTATATTGTATGTTATATATGTAATAAATTGTAGATAACCGCTACATAGAGAAACACTGATAATTTTAGAGGTTTCTAATGTGATGTCGTAAATAAACCCATTTTTTTGCGCTTACATTGCAAACGCTGGTTGAACCCTACGAGATAGATCAAAATAATGTACTACAGTATTGTACACCTTAAAAAGTTCTACAAAAAAGTCCGCAATGTTATATGTCTATCTCTTAGGGATAACCCACAATAACCATTACGGCTTATTTACGAAGCGATTTTAAGCAATACAGCATTAATCCTTATCAAATTAAGTACCTTAAATACATTGTGCATTTAATATAGATGCCTTTACAGCATGTAATTTAAATGAATATTTTCAGAATATTTAGTATCAGCATTACACCCGTGCGAAGCCGGGGCGGGTCGCTAGTTAATAATAAAACTAAATAAGGCCTGTGTGGTATAGTAGTTAAGAATGGTCGTGATAACGCAACCAACTCAATTGTGGGCGTGGCCGAATGTCATGCTGTTTCATTTCGCTATAAGGTGCACGCTCCATGAATCATGCGAGGACAATACAATCGTGCCGATTTCGTCGCGGGCGCAAAATTGAAAACTTGTTTCAGGAGTTTTTGGCAAAACTGTAGACGTTTTCAAACATTAGTTTTGGTTATTATTAATCTAGATAACATTTTCGATGTTTGTCTCGTATTATTTATTTTATTTTATCTAAAAACAATAAAAGCACATTCGGTTACACTTTTGGTAAAAAACCGTTAAATTTACGTATTTTTGGGGTTTGTTGTTAAGATATCGACATAAACATAGATTATATATATAATGTTAATACACAGCCACAATTTGGTGACAGCGTTTGTATGGAGGTTTGTGAGTAATGACACCACTTAAAACGTCTTGATAGAGATCGCGGGTTCAATTTTATTTTTATTTTATATTTATTATTTTTTATTAAGCTTATGAAGTGTTGTTTATTTAAGTAGTTAAGAAGAACGGGGTGCACGGATAAACCCCCACAGGTTTTTGTTGCACTCTTGTATTGTATAGTATTTTTGTAATACAAATAAATAAATAAAATAAATAATCCCAGAGAGCACATTTGGGTACAGTCTGCGTGCCTCGCAAGGAACTTTGAGCTGTAGATCCATTTTTGTGTCCGAAGTACGGCACGCTCACCACCCAACACGCTGGGACGTAATAATCGGAAGTTAGGCTGAACTTGCGTCTCGACTAAACTGTCACCAAAAGACAGGAAATATACTAGGATTATTATAAACAGAAAATCGTTAAACTAATTGAAGGGAAATTTTAATAATCTTAATTTTAAATATAGATAGGTTATGAAAACAAAGGCAAAAACAATAAAAACATTCCTTCGTCATATTACTTAGCTTTGTTACCTACTTTCACAAAAAGGAAGTAAAAGAGTCCTAAGAATAAAATTTTTATAAATAAAATATTTTTTCTGCCGATTACGAATACGCAAAAAACGGGTAAGGTACAGAGAAAACAGAAAAAAGTGCTGTTGACATTTGCTTGCCATAGATTAAATAACTGACATTAGCGATGCGACAGATTTGAGTCGATTGTTTCGATTACTCTAATATCTCAATGATTCGATGAATGAATTGATGAATTCTAAGTCGATGAACAATCGACTAAATTATCACGCATTGCATTGTAAAAGACAAAAGGAATGAAAGATTCCTGTACCTACACAAACGTAAGTTTTGGTCAAAACTTACGTTACGTCACGTTACCTATTACTAGGATAGGGGACTCGGAACAATCTAAAAATGTCTCGATTATTCAGTCGGTCAACGAGTCAATAGTTGACTTGATTCGATATTTCAATAATTATTAATTAATTTATAAAATATCTTGTCATTGCACATCGCCACACAAGATTGACGTAACCAAGAAGTGACGTGATAAACACGATGGTGATTTTCTATTCCTTTGATTAACCAAATCGATTAATGGTATTTCGGTAACATAACAATTGCTTGATTTTTTTACGATCGTGTGTATTCTTACTATAATATTACATTATTATGCAAGCCAGCCAACGAGTACGAGCATCATACGTCATTTTTCAGTACATTTGCGATTACTCTGCCACTCGGATTCAATTCGATACAAAGTACAGTTTCATTCGATAACGAGTAAGCATCGCTCGAATGATTCAATGCTAGAAATACTTCGTATCAAAACATAAGTATCGAGTCTTTATTCATATTCAACCTCCCTATAAGTTGTCAGTTGCTTTGTGGTCGGATAGAAGTACAAAATAATCAACTGCATTACCAATTAAATTTTATTTTTAAACCCCCATTCCTATAGTGCTACAAAAAAAATAATTGATTTATAATTTAGACCAATATTGTTCGTACATGAATGGTGGTGACGCATCTACAGCCTGGTTTTGGTCATTCTCCTTTGTCTTCTTGAAATTTGTTTCTAATTTATCTTTTTATCTTGTAATGCATTATAATAATATTTAGAATAGTGCTATTATTTATTATATTTATTAGGAAAAGGAGTAGGCCGCCCTCGTGCCCGCTGGACTGACGATCTGAAGGACGTTGCGGGTGGTGGCTGGATGAGGATGACTGAGGACCGCCAAGAGTGGCGTAATATTGGGGAGGCCTATGTCCAGTAGTGGACAAATACGGGCTGACGGATGGATGGATGGATTAGGAAACTTACCAAGGTATTGAAACAGTCAGTGGGGGGCTTCACGCCGCCGCCGGGCGTTGTGTTACCTTGCACGGGACCTGGAAATACATAATTTTATATCATTTTTACTCTACACTTTGAAGAAAATCAAGTGAAATCTGATGTTTGTGTTAAAATATTTGTCAAGAACAACAGATGTACTTGTTGGCTACTTGCTGTTTAACCGATACAACAAATTTCAAAGGTGAGTTTCGTTCTTAAAAATTGCAAAATTACGTCGGTAAATAAGTCAACAACGATAATAATAACAATGTGCACAATTAGTTACAAGCTTGTAACTAATTGTGCGGACGCCCTACTGGTCCGACCACCAATACCATCTGCATCGATGTCATCCCGAGCCCTGCGAGCCGCAGCCCGCAGTGTGAGGCGTAACGTCGTCGCGTAAACGTCTTCACTCGCCGAGATGAAGGCAGTCTAAATCTGCTGAAACTGGTCGGCTTTCCCGATCATAGCACGTATTGAGGTGAGCGAGGTGTATATGAATCATGAATTATCCTCAAGCCTCATTTAATTCTATAATAATAATAATGTAATAAAAGTGGCAATGCTAGTCAGTTTTTAACCCCCAAAGCAAACAGAGGGTTGTTACAAGTTTGACGTGTGTATCCGTGTGTCTGACTGAGGCATCGTAGCTCCCAAACGGATGAACCGATTTTGATTTAGTTTTTTTTTGTTTGCAAAAGGACTTGATCGAGTGTTCTTAGCTACCAGCTTTTGCTCGCGACTTTGCACGCGTTTATTTAGATTCTGTGTAGTCCTATCGAAACCATTACAACATTGAAAGAAATTTTAAAATCAGTTCAGTAGTTGTATGTCCTTAGGGAACTGCCCATCCCCTATGTCCCTAGGACACTACCCGTCCTCAGGGAACAAACTATAGCCTGATTCAAGTGTGTCGGCGATTAAAATGTTTAATTTTTACTTGTAGTCTAAATATACCTATATATATATTTTTTAAAGAAATTAATTTATTAGAAAACTTAAAACTACTACAATTTATATTCTGCCAAACTGCATAACAGTTTGTTGGCAGATGAGCTCTTAGTGAACTTAAATATAACTTACAATGTACATACTTACGGTAGCTAATTACAGTACAGGCTAACATCACATTTATCTTAAATATATAAAACAAAGTCGTGTTAGTTACACCACTTATAACTCAAGATCGGCTGGATCGATGTTAGTTATCTCTTTTTTGGTGTATTCTTATCCACTCCGAATAGCAGAATAAGTAATAAAATATCGGATAAGTTATCGAATAACAATAAATAAATTAATTAATTTTACGAATGCAAACAGCATGTGGTGCCATCTGTTGACAAAACTACGCATATAAAAGAAACCTATTTATCTAGCGTTCTGATATCATTAAATAACATCTAAACCCCAAGTTTTAAAAATCGCTTAGTTATTCCAAGAACTATTATTTCTGCATATATTCAATACCCTACGCTAAGCCTAACAACGGTACTGAAACTACTACATGGGTCCCTGCCATTCTTCTTTCGCAATGGCAAGCAATAAAACATTTCTGTATTTGCAAAAAAGTTGTATTAATGTTATTACCTTAATGAAATCGTAAATTAAGTTTAACTAAAGTTAACACGATATTATATTATTAGACTGTTAGGCGGAACGAAGTTCGCCGGGTCAGCTAGTTTATAATATATACTTAATAGTAGTTCATGCTACAAGGGCGCAAAGGAATAAATTACGAGGACGATTTAAAACACGAGCGTAGCGAGTGTTTTAAACGTAATCGAGTAATTTATTGCTTTTACGCCCGTGTATCATACTACATTTTTCAATGCACAGTGTGAGGAAATGAAAACAAATGTAATCTTGTGAACTTTAAATTATAATTGGCTCAAAAGGACTGTATCCATAGCCGTTAAACGGTGTAAAAAAAGTATAACGTCTATGGTACACAGGAAAGGCTGCAGGTTAGCCAACCATTGTAAATAAATTAAAAAAATAATAATATTAAAGCCCTAGGGCAAAATAATCGACTTTTTGTTCGGTTTTGATGTATAAAAAGTGGGCCTTTACGAGCACATGCATTGAAAAATATATTACATATATATATATATACAGTGGTGGACATATAATTAGAAACAGTACATAACACTTAGGTATATACAGAATGAACTAAGGTTATGAGTGAAAAATATATAGATTAAATCACTATTAACTATGTCAGAACATAGCCAATGAGTTAAAAAACTCATAAAATATAAAAATAAAGAAATCCGTTCTATCTTTAATTATTAAAAGAGTTTAAATATCATGATAGTTGAATTTCTATTACTGGCCGCTTGGACAACTAATTAGAAACAGGATCCATGGTTCGTCCCATTTTTGAAATTAAAAAAAAAAAACCTCTTTGTACGCTTTTTCTGTAGTTTCGGCGGCAATCAAGCGTAAATTTGGAATTACGTGAATAATACGTTTTGTTAAAAATGGGTAAAAATAAGAGTTTTGACGAGTCAACTAGGCAATTAATTGTTAAATTACATTTAGATCGAAAGTGGACTTATAGAAGAATTGCTAATCATCTAGAATGTTCTGTGAAGAAAGTTTTCAACGCTATTGCTCATTATAAAAGAAACAGAACTACTAAAAGTGTTGTCAGAAAGGCTCGTCCAAGGAAAACGTCTCCCCGGGAAGATTTGCAAATAATACATGTAGCTAAACAAGACCCGTTTAAAGGCTCCAACGAGATTAGAAATGAAGTTTTTTCACCTGATGACCCAAGGAACATTTCCTCGAAACTGGTATGCCGTAGATTAGTGGAAGCTAAATTGTTCGGAAGGGTTTGTCGAAAGGTACCGCTTCTTACCAAGCAACATCGAGAGAAGCGATTATTATTTGCAAAGAAATATCTTAACTGGACCGTACGAGAATGGAAAAAAGTGTTATTCTTGGATGAAACAAAAATAAATATGGTGAATTCAGACGGCAAACGCTACGTTAGACGTCCAATAAACCATGCTTTTGATTATAAATACACGAGGAGCATAGTCAAACAAGGCGGTGGTAACATTAAAGTATGGGGATGTTTTTCTGGTTGCGGAGTTGGACCCGTCCGTAAGATTGAAGGTATAATGGATCAATTTCAATACAAAAACATCTTAGAAGAGACAATGATTCCCTACACCGACGACCATTTGCCTGTGACCTGGATCTTTCAGCACGGTAACGACCCAAAACACACGGCCCGCAGTGTTAAATCCTTTCTTAGTGAGCAACGTGTTATCATGTTAGACTGGCCTGCAAATAGTCCTGATTTAAGCCCTATTGAAAACATGTGGTACGTCGTTAAAAAAAAGTCTCCGTTAAACGTAATTCCAGTCAAAATGAACTTTACGAAGCCTTTGTTGAAGCATGGAACTCGATCCCACTCGATAAATGTATGAAATTACTTGAAGTAATACCACGTCGTTGCAGAGCCGTCATCAATAACAAAGGCTACGCAACTAAATATAAATTTTTAAGAAATTTAGTAAACCAAACATAATTCTACATAAATAATTTGAAATTGATGACGTTAACACGTTAATAACTTTGACTTGTATAATGTGAAATACGTCGCAAGTGTTTCTAATTATATGTCCACCACTGTATATACATATACATAATATATACATACATACAATAAATACAATCATCTTAATATATATATATACTTAATAATATAATTTGTTAATCGCACTCATTTAAAAAAAAACAAACTTTTTTTAATAAATAATAGATACCTTTAGAGAACAGTTTGTGCACGGGGTAAGCTCGCTCAGTGAGCTTCCACAGCGTGATACACTTGCCCCCGATCAGCAGCGAGTCCGCCTCGTCGCGCACACACCAGCTTATTGTAGCTGGAACCGATGTACGGAACGGAGTGTATTAGAATGTTGACGCTGTTAGATGGTGGCACTTTGTATACATAATTAACAGAAAAATTACTATAAAATTTTAGAGAATCATTTATATATCTATCTCACAATTTTTTCTACTTTTTTATCACCTCAATTTCGCCTGATAGCCGTTTAAAAAAAATGGTGTTATTTTGTTTTAATTCTCTCACTTAATAGGAAGGCAAAAGGAATTAGTCCATACAGCCATGTCTAATGTTTTGTAGTATAATATTTGTAAGTCATATACCTCTATAATATACAACGTGTAACAGAAAGGTGTAACCATATTTGAAGAGCTTATTCAGTCAATGGTATAGAACAACTTTTAATATGGAACAAAACCTGTACCCCGAAAAAAAAAAATCGACTGTTTCATAGAAAAATGCAATGCCGCTCGGCCGAAATGTATGGAAGGGCAGATATTTTTTTTGAGATTTCAGGGTTGGCTCCATAGTAAAAGTTGTTCTATACCATGGTCTGAATAAGCTCTTCAAATATGGTTACACCTTTCTGTTACACGTTGTATAGAACATTAATTATAGTGATCACACTGAACAACTTCATCAACTACTACGAGCTACGTCCACATCAAATATTCTGCTCGGGAACACTCCTGACGCTCGGGAATACATTAAAACTGATTCTGAAGGCAAGGGCTGTCAAAACTAAAATAGTCCTTAAGTGTAAGGAACAAAGGCTAAATTACTTTGGAAAATGTTAAGTTTTGGCGGCACTTAAACAAAAATTTGAGCCTTCAAAATCTGCTTCATCATCAACTCACTTGGCAGCCCGACGTCGTCAGTGAGACAGACAGCAGGGAGTGGTAAGATGGTCAACATCCGCGGCTTGTTCGCCGACACTGAGAAGCAGCGCACGCGGCCCATGCAGATCGCCGCTATCAGTATCTTGCCGGCTGGGGAACAGTTGTTGGCTACATGTCAACTTCAATAATTATTAAATTATTGATAGATCTCTATGCTCGATTCTTTTCAAAATTCAAATGAGACATCTGTCACGTTATGTAAATAAATTTGTTACAATGATATTACGGAATAAAATAGTTTTCTTGCATATTTAAAACTGGCGACGAGAAAATGGAAATTAACAAATACAAAAAGGCTCGGACCTGCCTAAAAGGTCAACTTACACGTCTACAGAATCTTGTAAGTACGTTACAAGAACCTTCAAATACTTTAATTACGGCAAGACTACAAACGCTTCTTACATTAGAAGAAAAACTTTTATCTACACAAGATGATATAGTGCAACTCACCGACGACTCTGACCTGGAAATCGAAATTGAAGAAAGATTTTCTATACAAGAAAACATTACAACACTAAGAGTCAAATTACAAGATTTTATAAAAGGGGTTAGCGACGTGGGGTCTACTTCAATGGTTACACCTTCTACAAATACACATTCAACCCCACCTAAGCTTCCGTTCCAACCACTACATCCTGACGAAACATTTAAAAATTTCATTAGACGGCTTGAACTGTACGCCAGTCTGAACAATTACAAAGAATCTGACCAAAAAGTTTATATTCTTCTAAATGCACTTGCACCGGAATTGCATCAAACAGCCTACGATCTATGCGCACCAGAAGATCCACGTAACGTGAACTATGATGACCTAACAAAAGTACTACAAGAATACATTGATCCTCAACCTACAATTTGGGCAAGACAGCATCAGTTTATAAACAGAGTGCAGCAAGATGACGAATCAATAAAACAATATATGGCAGCTCTGAAACACCTAGCGCTAGATTGCAACTTTTCATGCGAAAATTGTCAAAAGTCAACCTGCAACAGCTTTCTTCTACTTCAGTTCATTAGAGGCTTAAAAGACAATGATATTCGCACTAAAATACTTGAAGATCCCACAGAGATGAAATTACATCAAATGTTGAGAACAGCGACAGCAATTGAGATAGCTAAACAAGACAACAACATCATTACAACTAAAAATAATACGGCCCCTGTAAAGATAATAAAAAAGAAATTACCCTTTCTCCCATCTCAACCAACAATTCGAGACCTGAAAGGAAAATGTTTCCGTTGTGGTGATGATGAACATAAGGCAAATAAATGTAAATACATTAACGACATGTGTAACCATTGCAAACGCAAGGGCCATCTCGCACGAGTCTGCCTTCAACGGGCAAGACAAGTACACCAAATTGAAAATACATCTGATATTGAAGACTCCAGTGAAGATGAAATTTGCAACATAAATTCGATCAGATCGGAGAAAACAGACAAATTCATGATCACCCTACACATCGAGAACAAAAAGACTTGCATGGAACTAGACACCGGTGCGGCCCTATCTTCAATGTCACAAAAAAACTTCAAACTGCTGGGCCTTGATAATAGCATTTTCAAAACTGACATTAGAATGAAAACCTACACTGGCGAAATTATTAAACCAATCGGAGTAGCATACGTCAAATGCAATTACAAAAACCAAAGATTTCATGGTAAACTTTACATTATTAAACAAGATGTGGACTCTATTTTCGGAAGATCTTGGATTCGAGAAATATCTCTTGATCTGGCTGAAATAAAGACAGTGAACGCTAATTACTACCCCAAGCTAGAGGAATTACTTAAAGAATATTCCAGTGTATTTACCGGTACACTTGGTTGTATTCCAAATTACAAAGCCCACATCACTGTTGAAGAAAATGCATCCCCAATTTTTATCAAACCGAGACGCATACCTTACGCTATCAAATCAAAAGTTGATGACGAACTTGATAGATTGGTAAAAGAAGGGATAATTACTAAAGTTGATAACGCTGAATGGGGTACACCTATAGTTCCAGTCCCTAAATCTAACGGAGACATTCGCTTATGCGCAGACTACAAAGTTACTTTGAATAAAGTCATTAAAGATGAACAATATCCCATACCTATTTAAAACTAAAATTGTTTACCAGTGTCACTTTTACTCTTTATTTTTTTTTTATTATTATACCTAAATTATATGTCACAAAATTTTTTTTTACATTCGACTGATGACGGCCCCATACCGAGGGCCGAAATATATCGAGTAATAATAATTTTTTTAATTGTTTTAATAACAGTATTAATAAAAAGCTCATAAAGGTTAAATATAATATATTTATATACCTATAATTGAGGACATATTCACAGAAATGAACGGTGGTGAAGTATTCTGCACCCTAGATATTAGCCAAGCCTACTTAAATATGATGATGGATGAAGAAAGCGCTTTACTACAAACACTAAGTACGCATAAAGGCGCTTTTAAAGTAAATAGACTGATGTTTGGAGTTAAAATTGCACCGAATTTATGGCAAAAATTCATGGACAGACTCCTACAAGGCATAGAAGGCGTACAGTGCTTTTTCGATGATATCTTAATTCAAGGATCATCAGAAGAACAATTGCTCAAAAGACTGCGCAAAGTACTTGAAAAACTGAAAGAAAATAACCTTCGAGTTAACAAAGAGAAGTGCCATTTCTTACAAAGCAGTATTAATTACCTGGGGCACACGATAGATAAGAACGGATTACACAAAAACAAAGACAAAGTTAATGCAATAATTAATACAGAGAGACCAAATAATATTAATGAATTACGTACATTTCTGGGTATGGCTAACTACTACAATAAATTCATCCCTAATCTAGCAACAATTACAAAGCCTTTAAACAATATGCTGAGAAAAAGCAAAGAATACAAATGGACCCAAGAATGCGAACAAAGCTTCAACACAGTTAAAAAGGAGATACTAAGTGAAAAGGTACTTATACACTTTGACCTTAATAAACCATTAATTCTGGCAACCGATGCTTCGCCTTTTGGCTTGGGCGCAGTCTTATCCCACAGAATGCCTGATGGTACTGACAAACCCATAGCCTTTGCTTCTCGCTCACTTACAAATAGTGAAAATAAATACAGTCAAATCGATAAAGAAGCAACAGCAATTTATTGGGGACTCAAGAAATTCTTCCATTACTGCTATGGTAGAAAATTTACATTAGTTACCGACCATAAACCACTGACTTCAATATTTCATCCCCATAAAACCCTCCCAGCAATGAGCACTATGCGACTTTTCCATTACGCACACTTTCTATCTGGTTTCGACTACAAAATTGAATATCGCAGTACAACTGATCATAGCAATGCTGACTATCTCTCCAGGTTTCCGGTGGAAAATGTATCACCAAAAATGGTAGATTGTCATACAATATTTCAAATGAACCAGATAAACACTTTACCTGTTACATCTCAGAAAATTGCAGAAGAGACAGAAAAAGACAGTGAGTATCAAACACTGCTTCAAGCACTGACAAATGGCAGAAGCTTAAGAAACTATGGATATAATGACAACGAGTTGACAATAGAAAACGGATGCATATTAAAAGGTACAAGAACTATGATCCCACAAAGCTTACAAAATACAATTCTAAATGAACTGCATGCTGGTCATTTGGGAATCCTTAAAATGAAGATGTTAGCTCGGAGCTACGTCTATTGGAAAAATATAGACAAGGATATAGAAGACCTCGTAAAAAACTGCCGTGAATGTCGCTTGAAACAAAACGAACCTGCTAAAATTACATTACATCACTGGGAAGACCCAACCGCACCATGGCAAAGACTTCACATTGATTTTGCTGGGCCTATAGCTGGTCACCATCTTTTCATTGTTATCGATGCCTTTACAAAGTGGGTTGAGATAATTCCAACAAAAATAACTACGAGTTCATGGTGCGTCTCCAAACTTTATGATTTATTCTCAACTTTTGGACTTCCACACACTATTGTGTCTGACAACGGAAGACAGTTTACTTCTAGGGAGTTCGAAACAGCATTAAAAGAATATGGAGTATTACATAGAACCTCTGCTCCATACCACCCATCAACCAATGGACTTGCCGAACGTTGCGTACAAACTGTAAAAAAGGCACTTCAAAGCATGCAAAACGAACCCGGTAACCTTCAAGATAAGATACTATCTATTAAAACCTTGCTCCGCAGAACTCCTAATCGTACAACTTGCAGCACTCCATATCAACTGATGTTCGGTAGGGAAGTAACGACAAAATTGCACAAAATGCTTGGTAAAAATACACCGATTCTGAG
Source organism: Ypsolopha sequella (assembly GCA_934047225.1). Taxonomy (NCBI): domain Eukaryota; kingdom Metazoa; phylum Arthropoda; class Insecta; order Lepidoptera; family Ypsolophidae; genus Ypsolopha; species Ypsolopha sequella. The sequence goes on along the minus strand of OW204012.1, from coordinate 15,765,935 downwards.
ACAACATTCTAACACCTCATTCTGTCAAATTAGATTCTTTGACGTAGGACAGAGAGTTCAAGCCCGCAATTACGATCAGAGTCATTGCCGATGGACATTCGGAACAGTCTCCCAAAGGCTTGGAAAACTCCATTAACTTATTAGAACAGACTCAGGGGTTATCTGGAAGCGCCACATCGACCAACTACTGCCGACACAAATAGCGGCGGAGAGGGACACCGGCGCATGAGTTGAAGATTCACGGCGGAGGCACTGATAGATCTCTATGCTCGATTCTTTTCAAAATTCAAATGAGACATCTGTCACGTTATGTAAATAAATTTGTTACAATGATATTACGGAATAAAATAGTTTTCTTGCATATTTAAAAATTATAAATTAACATTATATCATTGCAGTATAGAAACGCAGAAAGAAAAGTAAATCTGGATGTGAGGAGCTCTGAAACGGGAATCGAACCCGGGTTAAAGCAATCGCCCGGTAAGCGAGAGGTCCCGGGTTCGATTCCCGGTTCAGAGCTCCTCACATCCAGATTTACTTTTCTTTCTGCGTTTTCTATACTGCAATGATATAATGTTAATTTATATCTCCTTGCGATGGATAAATCGCCAAGTGTTCAAACATAGAAATTTATTTCTGTCATAGTATTAAATTATACACAAATTCCTGTCCTTTTATTCCACAATTATTTATTTTTATTTTTCTTCAGGCGACCGGTTTCGTATGACACATCCTCGGGCCAAAAAATCATTAATTTTAATAGTAATTTACGGAAACATTTAAGATGGTAAACAAAGGTGAATTTGTGTATAATTTATTGAAGGTGATATTCCATCAAGAACCGTCAATAGAATTCGTCGAATATTCAATAGTTATAAAAATGGACAAAATCCAACGAATGAAGAAAAAAAAACATAAAAGAAGCGTTTGTAGAAAATTTGTTCCCGTGTGTCACAAACAACTTTTCACCTCACTTGCGAGAAAACATAAGATGTAAAGACACTATAATTTCGAACGACCTTATAAGAATTCAATGGTTTTTTTTCTTTAAATAATTCATCATATAAAAATATGGCACATGAAAAAAAATGTAAGGAATGTTAATTCAATCCCAAAAGCCGTCAAAAATCGGAAATTTTCTGATAAACTAATCGAAAACGGAAATCAACACAATCATCACGCGGGCGTTTTACTCTATCCGTTTCCGGTAATAAACGTTTAAACGAAAAATTGACCTATGCTCACTGATTTTAAGCAACAAAGGCGCGCTTTTCGAGCTAGTGAGGTGAAAACAATTATTTCGCTGTCGCCATACTAAACTGTGTTCAACACAGTTTTCGTGGGGACATATTTCAGCCCTAATCAGTCTGTGTTTTTTTATTAATTTTTTTTCACATTTCAGTTGTACGGCGTTGACATGTAGTCAACAAAATCAGACTCGAAGTATAAAAAGCATATTTTCATGCAGATTGCACCTAAATCGTAGTCTGTTTTTGCACTGCGCTATAGCACATTGGAAGGAAGTTTGACGTAATGGGGTGCATGAAAGGAGCCTTCTCGAGTGACGTAAACTGAAATACAACCACTGATTACTGCAAATACGTGCACCCTGGATAGTTACTTTCAATTTCTGCGTAGCCAGGGGCCTTTTTGTCTAACTTCAACATATATCGCTTTCAAATGTATCGTAATTTGCTAAAAACAATGTGTGATGTCATTTCTAGCCAATCACGATACATTTGATGTTGAAGTTAGACAATAAGGCCCCTGGCCTCGCCAGTTTCCTTCCGGTAGTGGCCAAGCGTCAGCCCACAGTGGATCCACTCACAATGAGAAGTGGCCATCGCGGCGGAGGTGATCCTGTCTCGGTGACAGCGCAGGGACTCTGACCCGGCCACGCCGTCCACGACCGCGCCGACCACGCCGTGCGCCGTCACTACACACACGCCGGCAGTCGCCACACCGCTGGAACATTCACACATTTATAAAAATAATTGTTTATTATACAATTAAAACTCGCGTGAGCTGACGTACTTAATTATAATTAAATACAGCTTTAACACTCACGTTTGATTATTGTTGACTATACGTTTCAGCGATAGAGTTTCGGCATTTTAAAGGCGAGTGTGGTTCTTAGGACGACCACGATGAACGCAAAAGTACGGCGCGCTCGCCACCCATCACGCTGGGACTTAATCAAATCAAATATTTTTATTTCGGACTAGGCCATAGGTGTTAGTCCTACAAACAAATTCGTGTTATTTTTATCTATAGATTACTCCCTACTTAGGTAAACCTTTTATACTGCGTTAGCTATAAGTTCTTTTTATTCTTTTGTAAACGCGCCAATACATTTATTTTCTTTCTTTCAACTTATTAACTGTTAGTATTAACTAATTAGTATATATAATAAGTATTAATAACCTACCTACATATTAACATAAACTAGTTAGGGACTCTGTCCATACGTACTGAGACCCAGTGTCTCAGGATTGAACTATCAGTCCTGTTAGCAATATTGTTCAGGAGACTATTGACGCTGCCGCGCGTCCTGTGCATCAGCGAGGCAGTTCTGTTGCGTACTATGGCATAGAAATCTTGGGTACGAGCCTCAGCAAACATGCCTGATTCACTACAGTAACGTGGCAGCCCCATCAGTATCCTGATCTACTGAACACGCAGGGCATTGAAGCATTTCTTTGTATGGCTAACCCATCGACTGACTTATATTTCACAGTCCCAGAAACACCTCTGACACCCCCTCGTGGATTCATGTCGTAACTACGTAAGTATAGAGGAAGGTACATACCCAAAGCCCTTGAGGGTGGGCGTGGCTCGGAGAATCTGTATCTTGTCCTGTATGGGCGCGTCCGGCTTCTTGCAGTCCGTTAGGACGATGCGCCGTCCGTTGTTGAAGAATATCGCCTTGATTATGTGCTCCCCTGGGGACAGGAACGTATACTGAAACGTCTTACGTTAACAAGCCAGGAATGGAACTTATGGCAGAAAAAGCTAGCCTCTTTTTAGGGGTCCGTACCCGAAAAGTGTCAAACGGGACCCTATTACTAAGCCTCTGCTATCTGTCTGTCTAATTCTGTAAAAATTTCGACAGGCTAACAATAACGGCTGAAGCTGTAGACCTCTGTGACAGACGGACGGACGGACGGACGGACAGACAGCGGAGGCTTAGTAATAGGGTCCCGTCGGCAGTGGCGTGCAGTCCATACAGACAAAAAGACACTGTCTACCCTGACAAATACACATCATTTACGCATATCGTAAAAAAAAAAGTGTAGCCACACCGACCGCCATCTATTGTCATTAGCGGGAACTGCGAGTCTCAGTTCACAGCTGCGATTCGCTCGCTCACTCCAGCCATAGATAAAGTATCTATGCTCGAGCATTCCGAAATAGAATTACATCGCTAAAATCGATTACGAAAGACTATGAAGTGAATGGCTTATGATTCGTTGTAATTCAATATCGGACCAGCCATCGCGGAATGGTGGCTACCGGCCAGTACCCGTCAGTACCGGCTTTTATGTGTGGGTCATTATTCCAACAGTATCTTTGTTGTGTGCGTTACTGTAAGTACATGGCACACAAATGCAAAAGCTTTTGCTTGTTTGCGTGCGACATGTATGCGAAAACTGCAAAAAGACGACGTCTTTTTAGTTTTACGACATTCACCGAAAATTACCGAAGTCTTACGAAGCCGCCTTAGCAGCTGAGCCGGCGCCATCCATTATTGTTTTGCGTTCGTTCGTTACGCAAATTGATGACAAGCAGTATAAATAAAATAAAATTGGGTCTAAAAATTGCAAAAAATGGCTAGTGGTGGTAGTAACTACTGTGAAAGTTGTGCTGGGAATGTGTGTGTGCAAAAATTAAGAAATGGTACGTTTTCAAAACTGTGTTATGCTGAAAAAAAAAGAAGTAATCGAGAAAAGCCGCTTCGTACCGGATTCAAATAAAAGGTAAAGCAACCAGAAAATTCAATCCAAAACAATATGAAACATTTAACTGGCTGACAGGTTGTAAACATACTAATCGACTATTTTGTTTCTCGTGCTTGTTATGTTCAAATAACCAAACTGTTTGGAACGATGCCGCTTAGCTATATTTACTTGCCTCTATTTTGGGAAATCCTCGAAAAACTACAAAAAAAATTGATGTCCCTCAACTTATCTCTAAAATTGGTTGATCGAAAAATAAAAAAAAAATCATGGTAATATGTGCTTACGTTAAGATTACAGGAATAATATAGCAGTTTAGAAATTCACGAAAACAAAATTACATTTTTCATCCACGATACGGAACCTTAGGTACGCGAGTCTGACTCGCACTTGACCGGTTTTTATGTCTACCCTGTGTAAAAACTCTGTGCACGCCACTGCCCGTCGGTTACCCTTTGGGTACGGAACCCTAAAAATACTTAAAAACACGAAAAAAAGGTACCCTAAAAAGAACACACTAAGCATAATATTATTAAAACTCGCGTGAGCTGACATACTAAATTATTATTAAATGAGGCTTTAACTTTAATAATGACGAAATTATATCGTTGAAACGGTTGGCATATAGTCAACAATAATCACACGTGAGTGTTAAAGCCGCATTTAATAACAATTTAACACACTAAGTACTTTATTTGGAGACGAGGCCTCAAGGCAGATTTGGGAGGCACATTACTGGACTGGGCCATCAAACAGATACTTTTATTTTGATGTAAGAATGTAATTTAATAATGTATTACCATTAAAACTAACATGAGCGGGGATACCAAAAACAACAACTAGTCTAAACAATCACGGTTTAATGTTGTTGACTACACGCCAACAGTTTCATACATCCAGCCTTTTGAGATTTGAATGGCCCATGCGAAGTGCGAATCAAACTTTCGTTTGCCTATTTAATTCATATTGCGACCATCTACATGCTCTACAGACTGTGGTTGCGTGGATTTATTGGAAAGTTCGTCAATATAAAGTGAAACAAATGTCAAAACAGAAAACAAAGTTCGCGTTACCAAAAAAAATTACCTGAAGTCAACAAAATAAATCTTGTTCCTGGTCCCTGGCCGGGTCTCCGGTATGGGTTCGGGCGGCTGATTGGATTTTACCTTGTATAATATATATTTTACCTATCATTTTAATCGTAAATATATTGCTACATAAATTAAATAAACCTTTAATTTAGTTCATGTACATTTATTATTTTATTACATATTTTTTTTATTAGATTAAATTTGCCGTGTAAAAAGTGTATATATCTATACCTGCTTTGCAAAATAAACTATTTCAATTTGAATCTTTTTAGTTTTAAATATCAAACCAGTTTTGCTTTTAACTATAATGTAAAATACCTGGAAATTGCACTGTACTGAGACACGTCCACTCGTTCAGCAAGTAGTCTTTTAACTATAATGTAAAATACCTGGAAATTGCACTGTACTGAGACACGTCCACTCGTTCAGCAAGTAGTCTTTTAACTATAATGTAAAATACCTGGAAATTGTACTGTACTGAGACACGTCCACTCGTTGAGCAAGTAGTCTTTTAACTATAATGTAAAATACCTGGAAATTGTACTGTACTGAGACACGTCCACTCGTTCAGCAAGTAGTCTTTTAACTATAATGTAAAATACCTGGAAATTGTACTGTACTGAGACACGTCCACTCGTTCAGCAAGTAGTCTTTTAACTATAATGTAAAATACCTGGAAATTGTACTGTACTGAGACACGTCCACTCGTTGAGCAAGTAGTCTTTTAACTATAATGTAAAATACCTGGAAATTGTACTGTACTGAGACACGTCCACTCGTTCAGCAAGTAGTCTTTTAACTATAATGTAAAATACCTGGAAATTGTACTGTACTGAGACACGTCCACTCGTTGAGCAAGTAGTCTTTTAACTATAATGTAAAATACCTGGAAATTGTACTGTACTGAGACACGTCCACTCGTTCAGCAAGTAGTCTTTCTGTCCATAGATGGAGACCTCACCAGCCGTCGTGCCCACCAGCAGCTGACGACCCTCGCTATCCCACTCCAGTGCCGACACCTGGGGTCAAAATCAGCATGTTCAGTTTATCTTTCTCTATTAATTTTATTAGATGGTGGCAGTCTAAATCTGCTGAAACTGGTCGGCTTTCCCGATCATAACACGTATTGAGGTGAGCCGTTTTTTTATATAATTATTAATATAATATATATTAATAATATATTAATATATATTAATATAATTATTATATAATTATTAATTATTGAATTATCCTCAAGTCTCATTTAATTTTATTAATTTGTTGACTTTTCCCCACCGTCTATATTTCTACATAGACATCTATATAGACTATATTTCTAGGATCTTAAATTTATACCAAAAATGTAGTAATGTGCTTTTTAAATATTGTACTATTAAAACTCGCATGAGCTGATATACGAAAATATTTTGAAACACGGATGCCAACTGTTTCACTGATATAATTTTGGCTTTTTCAGTGCTGTTGTTCTAAAGACAATTACTCGCCATTGAGACATTATCACACGGTATCAGTGACAGTTGGCATGTAGTCAGCACTAATATTATGTGTAAAGTCCGTTTTCAAAATGCTTTTACAGTTTATAAAGTGTAATTTCTCACCATATGAGCAGTACTAGTAACTTTGTGGCTGTCCCACGGGGTGTCAATGTCGCACACATACACATGGCCACCCCAAGTGTCCCCGTCTGCATCGCACAGCTCTGTTGGGGACGAGAATGCGATTATGTTGGCACTAGAGATAGTGCATATTGGATGAGTCACTTCCGGGTCTGTTGAGCTGAAATTTCAATTATCTAGTTATTCTTAAAATTATGTATATAATATAAGATTGAAAGATTGACACCCTCTCAGTGCCAAGGCTCTTTTAGAAAACTTATTTCACAGGCCACAATATAAGAGTTTATTTTGTTATAAAATATAGACTTTTCATTAGACACCCACACCAAATACATCAAAGAATTTATTTTCTCGTACACAAAACATAATTATGTGCCATTTCAGTTACACAACAGCAAAAAAAATACTCAGCACTAAGGGTGTTAATGATCAATAAATATTGTTGAGCATTTGAGCGAATGGTACATGGTACTTAATAAATTATGAACCAACCGTCCCGCAGTCAGGGTTTAATTTACAATTAGGTAGGTAGGACAATCCTGCATTCGTCTTTTTTCCCCTTATTGAAATTGTCCCAGAAACATCAAGTTTGTCCCCCATTTAATTCACACAGATAGCTACTTACAGCCACCCACAGTTAAATAAAAAAGTAATTCAAGTAATAATAATCCTGCTGATTAAAAACAGAACACCAGTTTTAAATGAGCCGGGTTGATGATGATGATTTAGAGGTGGGACGCCTGCTGGGCACAGGCGGATGGTCGGCTCTCCAGTTGGAGCTATTCTATCCAATTCCCATTGCTTGGAGCTTTGGTATCCTATTGTCCCAGTTGCATTCCCTCCTCAAATCTTCCACTTCTCTTAATATATCTTAATATGTCTGAGTACCCAAGGCACTTGAGGTCTTCTTCTTTAATGTGATCATTACCAAATACTTCCCATCTTAGGCTAGAATATATAAAGCAATCACCTAAGTAGTGCTTACTCGTCTCCTCCTCGCCGCAGTGCGGGCAAGAGGAGTCCTCCTGTACCTTCATTATTGAAAGATGTCTGTTCAGGCTACAGCTGGCCAGTCAGAATACCCACCAACGTACCTAGATTGATTCTACTTAGATTAAGAGTGTACCTTACTTTTTTGTAGACGATAGTCGAGAGAAACATTTTCGACTGCTGAAGCCAGACGGCTTATTACCTTATTACCTTAATAAGCCGGGTTACATGGGTAGGTATTGACATGAGGTGGGAGTGATGAAAGTAGGCATATATAGGAATGGCAGGAGCAATAGGCTTATATAGCTTTTGTTTGGAATATTTTCTTTTAGCTGTGTTGAATGATTATGGTGCAAGCATATATTATCGTATTGTGCCGTGCAGTGTTTTCGCAGATATTTGTTTCGCTTTATTAATGCCTCCACCATCGGCAAAAAAAAGATCATGTCCCCCATTTCGATTTAGGAAAGTTGGCGTCCTTAGTTTTGCTATTCCCTCCAACGTTTGAGGTTTAGAGCAGAGTGTAGTTAAGCACGCAGGGTTGAGGAGCAACAAGTTGTGCTTGATTTTGTTTAGCAGAGTAAATGCTATGAAGAAAAATCTGGTGAAAAAAGAACTAACCTTTCAAAATGGGGCGGCTCGCATTTCAATGGTTTTCTACGCATGGAGTAAATTAGCTCCATTGCAAAGAAAATTGTTTGTATTACCTTGTTTTGTTTAAAATTTCATTTACAAAACGTACAAATTAGAAATTGTAAACAGAAATATTCTTCAACCAACACATGACAGATGACAGTTTGCGTTTTGTTATATTGCTTGCTTGCAAATTCGGTATTTTTAAGGAATTCAAATAAAATGAAAAAAGTAGATAGAAGATCTGAATTTTTGATGAAATTCATATCATAATTTTATAAAATAAACTGAAAATTTTGAAAGAGTAAGTTATTCAATTATGGATATTAAACTAAATCTAAAATGGATCAAAACGTAGCTATTACAATCGAGGAGATCGATTAAGAAAAATGGCACAACACTAGCTTCGAAGCTAGCTTCATTCGATTGAAATGCGGAGCTGCCATTGCCTAACTTCGCATTCGTTGCCAAGCAAATCCCGGGCCATTGCCCTTTCTTTTTATCGAGTTTCTGAACGCACTCTCGCTCGCTTGTCGGACGAATATGGCGGATGGTTGAAAGTCGTGTTGCTTTCGCGGATAGTTCTACCGAACTATACGAAATAGTGCCGAATTTTATGTGAAAATGTGATTCAAATGAATTAAAACCTCTGGTGCAGTTTTGTTTTAGTGCATTACACCATGTGGCGGACCGGAATGTGTCGATTTGATCACCGAAACTGGATTTTCTTGATTGCGGCGCTCCATTTGTTTACATATGCTCAAGGTAAGTGTCTTTCAATAAATAATACTTTTTATGTCTAATGAATACATTTAAGGCACAACTTTACCGACACAAGACTTTAATTTACCGAAATTATTACGCTAAAATACTTTGAAATGCAATTTTAGAAAGGTTTCCCGTCCTACACGCCTACACGTCTTTTTTTTCGTTTCAGAATTTTTGTGTTGTTATTTATATGTTTGTTTATACGTTTACAGTTTATTTGCGTTCCGTTAATGGTTTTATAGGTGTAGTATATTACGGGGGAGCTTTTACTTAGCGGCTGATGAACGGAGGTGTCTAAGATCTTTATTTATTAGTGTTTAGGGCTGCCCTGACGGCTTTAATGCATTTGGACTGGAATTACGGCGACAGGGCGATAATTCTGTTCATAATATGTACACATGGAAACGGTATTTCCTTTAAACTTTGATGTCTAGTAAGATACGTAGTCTCATTGGATTTGTAGAGAAAGCTTTTAGAAAATTGGAAGCTTTGGCAATAAAACAACAGAAAACAATGTTTTTATAATGTTTTTCTGTAACCACATGACCTATTACTTTAAACTTGAATTATTAGTCTTCATTCATCAGATCCTATTTCCCCTTGCCTACTCCAAATATACTTATTTGACTCCCAAATGTTTTGCATAACTTGGGTATGTTGGTTTCTTTCTTCAAGTAACTCAGTAATCTTGCCCAAAACCACCATTTGATTGATAACTATGGGGCCCATATTCATAGGAAGAAACTCCCAACTTATGGTTGAAAGATGAAAGTTATCAAACAATGAAAGTTATAGAAAATGTAGTTTAGTTAGTAAAACTTCTACAACAACCACAAGGTTTCCTTTGAAAAAGACTTATTATTATTTTCAAATTTATCTTCTTTTTCAAATAGGAACAAGAATCAAGAAATGTTCATAAAGAAAGAATTTTGGCAGAAACATTCAAGTCGATTCTACAGTCCACAACCAAAGAAGCCTACATGTTTATACAACTAGGGCATCAATAAATCAGGGTAATAGAAGTCTACAGATTTTTTAGAAATAAGGATTTTGTTCTACATTTTAGCTATTAAAGTTTTATCAGTCACCGATCTTAAAGTACATAGATTTAGCAAAGATAGTGATATAAACTCATTTGCATTAATGTCTGTTTTAGTTAAGTGTAGAATCCATCTCATGTTCAAAGATTATATATCCATATCATACCACCATTTCAAGATTTATTTTCAACTTAAATGTGTAGTGATAATAGAATTAAATAAATTCATATTGCCTTTATCAGCTTATTTCTTTTATTTTTCTTTGATTTATGATTACATAGGTAAATATATATAAATAGGCACAATTATAAAATATCACAATAAAATCCAAGATATATTTCGGGCCCCATTGTCATAATAGAGTTATTATTATATCTTTTATCTTTAAATAAAATAACAATAAATAAATCTTTATAGTGATACTTTTCTTATTGGTTCAACCAATGGGATTTATTGAAATTTATCACAGTATTACCATAGTATGTATAGATATCTGCGGTATTATGTAGCTAACTTGTAGTAAACTTGTTAGCCCTCCACTTTCTTTTCTTTTCGTTTCTTTGGTTAAACTTGTCAGAAATGTTTTGCAGTAGGTGGCCAGGTTGACTGCATTCACCGCAGCCTTCCAAGGATGGTTAAATTGAAAAATTTGTCTGTTATATTTTCTCATTGCTCTAACACTTAACTAAGACTAACTAACAGTTGTCTAAGTTATTTAGTACTGCAGTACAGTAAATAGTTTAAGATCAAAGAAATCAGAAGGACCCGCTTAATAATAAACCAAGAAGTAAATCTAGATCCAAAGAAGCAAAATGGAGACTGAAGAAGACACAAATTAGAAAAAAACTGAAATGTAAACAATTTTGAACTAAAAATAATAATTAGCGATACTCTTATAAAAATATCGGCGATTCCGATACCGATAAGCTTAGTGAATTTAAATGAAGGTAAAATAAAAACACAAGTTGAGTTTAATATATTTTTTAAATTAATATTAAGACTTACAATGAAATAATTAGTTAGTAATGGGATCATCCTTGCGCTTCTCAACGAAATATATGAAACAACACGCGCGTTTACATTACTTGCTTGAAACACGAAATTTTAAAAGTATCGTTGTATCGGCAATAAAAATGTCGCCGATGCCGATATCGACAAACCTAAAGTATCGCCGATATATCTGTATCGGATGCATCTCTAATAATAATATGAAAAATATTGTGGTTTTTCAATTCAAAAATTCTCACTTTAGGCCTGAGAAAACTTTATGCCTGTCTGCCCATCATATACGATATATATAATATATCGTCACGACATGAATCCCCGAGGGGGTGTCAGAGGTATTCCGAGTGTGAACTGTGAAATCCAAATTCACCGAGGATTATTACGTCCCAACGTGATGTGTGGTGAGCTCTATCGCCGTACTTCGGGCACAAATACACGCTTTTTAGGGCATGCAGGTTTCCTTACGATGTTTTCCTTCACCGTTAGCAAGTTGTAAATAATTAATAACATAATATGCACATAAATTCCAAAAAACTCCTTGGTACATGCCCGACTAGGAATAGGAATCGAACCTGGATCTCAAGACTGAGAGGCCAGCGTTCTACCCGCTACCGCTGCTATTCGTCATAGAATTACACGAAAATTACCAGACCTATTTAGCTGTAAGGTATTGCAGAATTAGATACATGGAGAATCTGCAAAAAAATAGCCCATTGAGAGAAACCGTATATTATTTTTCAATGCAAGTGCTCGTAAAGGCCCACTTTTTATGCATCAAAACCAAAAAGAAAGTCGATTATTTGCCCTAGGGCTTTATTATTATTATTTTTTTATTTATTTACGAGAAGTTGCCTAACCTGCAACCTTTCCTGTGTACCATAAATGTTATACTTTTTTTTCCACCGTTTAACGGCTCTGGATACAGTCCTTTTGAGCCAATCATTAACTTGCAAAATTTTAACAGTGTAACTTTCAACGTTAATGTAAGAGCAATAAATTACTCGGTTACGATTAAATCGTCCTCGTAATTTATTCCTTTTCGCCCTTGTAGCATAAACTACTATTATTTTTTAACTACCTGATATAATTGAATACCTAGAAAAAACTTAAAGAACCCTACCTCTCACAATCTGAATAGGTAAATATTATATATATTTATGTTTATGTAGTTAATTACAGACTATGTATATTTATAATATTTTATATATTGTATTTATAGTGAGTATTGATATAATTTTTTATTTTGTTATTAAACTTGTATAATTCTTTGTATGTTCTTCTTCTCTGTGTACACGTGTATGATTACTTCGTTTATGTTACATTTTCCTATTGTGATGGTTTTGCTGTCGGAAATCTCTGTTTAGAGATAAGCTCGCCAATGTGCATCTTTGTTCACTGTTACTTTGTTTATTTTTATATTTCTGTGTGTGTACAATAAAGAATAAAGACTAAAGATATGAACTATTGGTATAGAATCGGCCAACACACATTTTACCCTTATTTAATCAATAATCAATATAGTAAAAGAGTGGAACCCGGTGTGTCTATAAATTGAAGAAAAGTAATAATAAACTTTTAACAAAAAAATAGCAACCGACTTCAATAGTAACAGCAGTCATTCACTAAAAAGTTAATAATAATTCTATAAAGACCGATGGTACCGAAGCAACACTTTTGCTGACTTCTTTCTTCCTAAAACGTTATGTTATCTAGAAGTCGGCGTTCTTATATTGGTTTCTATGTTGCTATATCGTAGGAAATACGCCGACTTCTAGATAACATAACGTTTCAGGAAGAAAGAAGTCGGCAAAAGTGTTGCTTCGGTACCATCGGTCTTTATAGAATTATTATTAACTTTTTAGTGAATGACTGCTGTTACTATTGAAGTCGGTTGCTATTTTTTTGTTAAAAGTTTATTTTATTTCACATTTTTAGTGTTGCTCTGTTAAATTGTGAGGTATAGGTAGTTCTTGCAAACGTGGTGTTAATATGAAACGAAGTTCAAGTGAGTATAAGTAGCCATGTTTGAGTAGCTTCCTGCTATCAGCACCCTAACACAACATGATTACCGCAATCTCGAATTATGTGCTGTCATCCGTTGAAGACTTCTACGGTGATGAAGCCAAGATCGAAATTCAGGTGGGTACACTGGCAATTTTCAGCAATGCCCTGCAATGAGCACCCTAACACAAACTGGTTGCCGCAATCTAAAGTTATGTGCTGTCATCCGTTGAGGAGTTCTATGGTGATGAAGCCAGGATCGAAGGTCAGGTGGGTATTCTGATAATCTCAAAGTAATACCCTTGAATCAGCACCCTAACGCAGTGATTGCCGCAATCTCGAGTTATGTGCTCTGATCCGTTGAAGAGTTCTATGGTGAATATGTTGATGAAGCCAGGATCGAAGGTCAGGTGGAAGAATGTCGATTTTCAAGTAATACCTTGTAATCAGCACCCAAGTACATAGCGATTGCCTCAATTTCGAGAGATATGCTGTCATTTTCTGAGGAGTTCCACTGCCTATCTCTGAAGACCTTCAGCAGATCATGACCAAACCCAAAATGGGACCTACCTGGAAGTATACTCTTTCAAACAAAAAAATAATTGTTCAAATCGGTTGGGAAATGACGGAGTTATGGAGTAACAACGCCCAAAAAAAAAAAAAAAAAAACATACAGTCGAATTGAGAACCGCCTCCTTTTTGAAGTCGGTTAAAAATAGAAAGGCGTTAACTAAAGAAGAGTCATCTATAGAACACAAACCAGCGATTTTTAGAATTCTTTTCTATCTCTCTGTTTGTTTGTTCACTCACATCTCCGAAACTAATGAACGGATTTTCATATAGTTTCCACAAGTAAACAGCTTAATTTGGGTTAGAATATAGGCATTGTGTTGGAAAAAAAACTTATCGTCATTTAAACATTTTTGGAATTTACTTTTCTACTGTTAGAAGTTACATAGCAAATAGTAATTCCTGGCGATGAAGGCCTGTAGATGTCACGAACAATTGTTAAAAACAAAAAACAAGAAACATTTGGTTATCATTATGTAGCATATAGTACATAAAAAATCAACAGGTGGCGCTGTTCATTATTAGAACGCACATAAATAAATATTTAATTATTTCGTTTAAATAGCGTCATCTATTTTGGTAAAAAAAAAGTTTTTATGCGAATTTAATTGCAGCAATTGTATGATAATAACAGCCAGTTATTTTTCGTAATTTTTGTCGGTATTTCATGCATCACGCCAATACTACTGAACGGGTTTGGATGCGGTTACCACTGTACGATCCTCAGCAGTGAGTGAGACACGGAGTACAATGAAAGAAGGAAGGGAGATCACTGTTCGATAATGTTAAGTTAAATAAAATGTAGATATCATTTGAATAATATATTTAGACAAGACTTATACAGACTTCAGAGATGACATGTGACTATAGACCGGAATGGACATAGACACGTATGATATCCATACTTAACATCCTCGGAAGATTTTTAAGAATTTTTTAAGATAAATTCTTCAGTCCCATTCTGGAACTGAAGTCCTTAAGTCTGGGACCGAACAGAGGTTTAGTGAGCATATCTGCTAACTGCAGCTCTGAGGAAACATGCTCGACTGTGAAGTTTTTCAATTTCTTCAGCTACTGCCAAAATAAAATCATCGTAGTGCTTAGGAACTGTAATTTTTGACCTGTCTCTCAATGAGCTGGTTTGAACGATGGCATTTTCTTCACCATCAGCATTGTATGCAGGTTCAGCATCATGCTCTTCGTTAGAACCGGAAATAGATTCGCAGTTGATTATTCCATTCGATGGTTCTGATTGTTGACCATCTCCAGTGCTGTCAACCAAATTTTGTTGTAACAGTTCATCATCTCCTTTATAAACGTCAAGTGTAATAGCCACTTGCTTGCGTGGTGTTTGTTTCGATGACGTTTGTTTAGGTTGTTTTTTGTCAAAAAATGTAATGAGTTCACTTTTGTTCTGTTCATCATAGAACATAGTCTTTATCACACGAATATCTTTTGATATTATTATTTTCTTCGAAGGTATGAAGATTCTGAAAGCTTTGGATATTTCAGAGTATCCCACAAACATACCAGGGATTGCTTTTGGTGCAAATTTGTGACCATTAGTGCCTTTTCTCAGAACATAGGCCTTGCAACCGAATACGTACAAATGATTGATACATGGCTTTCTTCCAACCCATCGTTCAAATGGTGTTTGATTCTGAATGGCGCTGTTTATACTTCTGTTTGATAAGTAGTTGGCAGTCAAGACTGCTTCGCCCCAGAATTTTAATGGTGTCTTAGCATCAATCATCATTGCTCTCGCTTTCTCCACGAGGGTACGGTTCTTCCGTTCAGCAACTCCGTTTTGGTTCGGGGTGTAGGGAGTGGTTAGTCTTCGCTGTATCCCGCAACGTTTTAAATATGCATCAAATTCTTTGTTCACATATTCAGTGCCATTATCTGATTGTAGGAATTTGATTTTGTTGCCAGTGTGATTTTCCGCTAACTCCTTAAACTCTTTGAATTTTTCAATCACTTCGCTTTTATTTTTGATCATATAAACATGACTATATCGGCTGTAGTCATCTACGAAAGTAACAAAGTACTTATTTTCATTTAGTGTGGGCATTTGTATCGGCCCGCACACGTCACTATGGACAATTTCCAAGCGCTCTGTTGTTCTTTGGTAGGTGCTCCCGCGAGGGGCTGGCGTTCTGTGTAGTTTCCCCTGTATGCAGGCTTTGCACTCGTCCAAGGTTTCAGATGCATTGAAGTTCAGTCCAAGTAAGTTGTTATTTTTGAGTGCAGCTTTTAGATCTTTGTCGTTCATGTGACCAAGTTTTCTGTGCCAGTCATTGATGTTTGATGAGTTCCTTGCTGTTTTGGGAACAGTTTCATCATTATCATTGGTCAGATTGATGCGCTCGCATTTATCAGGTTTTATGTAGTAAAGACCATCTGCTTCTCTAAGTGCGGTGAGAGTTATTCCAGATTTAGGATTGTTGACCGTCGCTTTATTTTTGGTAAACAGGACAGAGCAGCCAGCATCTGTCATCTTACTGACGGACAGCAGGTTGGTGCATAAACTGGGTACATACAGAGTGTCTTTTAAATGTGTGAGCGCTAGGCCATCACCATTTTTCGTTATGAAAGAGACTGTACCTGTTCCTTTAATCTCTGCAGTATGTTCTTCAGTTGCGAAGTTCAGTTTTCTGGACGTTTTCTCAATGGTCTTAAATAAGTCTCGTTGACACGTTATGTGAGACGTACATCCGCTGTCTAGAACCCAAATGCTGTTTTCAGGTTTCACGTTTGGTGTGAGGAGACACTGAGTAGCAAAATGGTTCTTTTGAGAATCGTTTTTATTTTTGTTAGGTTTCTCATTATTTTTCTTCCAGCATGTACATATTTTGTGATACAGCATATTTTGTGATTTTTGCGTTTAAAGATGTTACCTCTTCGTTTGCAAATCTTACATGATGCGTATAATGCTTCTTCTTGATTAGAAAATTCAGGTGCGTCGTCATTGGTCATGTTTTGGCTATGACGTGCTTCACATTCTTCAATTATTTTAGTTTTAAGCACATCTGGCTTTGGAAGAGTGTCTCGTGATTCAATAGCGACTCTGAAGTTTTCGTATTCAGGAGAGAGACTGTACAGCATCACGATTGATAACAAGTCTTCGTTGATATCTACTTTCATGTCTGCCAATTTGTCAACAATGTCCATGAACTTATTTAGATGAACATGTACGTCGTGTCCTTCTAGTTTTGTCAGGATCAGTTGTTTTAGCAGGGATGCCTTTCGCGCAGGTCCCTTACTGGCGTAAGTATCTTTTAACTTATCCCATAATGATTTAGCTGTAGTGCAGTTTTTAATTTGCTTGAGTTCAGAAGGAGCGATTATGAGGATGAGTTCAGACTTTGCCTGTCTGTCTCCTTCTTTATCAGCTTCGCTAGCACCAGCAGCCAAGGGAGTCTCAATGTATTTCCAAAGTTTGTGACGTACGAGAACGGCTTCAGCCTGTATTACCCAGGTGTCATAGTTTTCCCTAGTAAGAGGGTCGATTTTGGTGCTCGACATTTTTGTTTATTTTCACTGGGTTGTTTACTATTTCTCGTAACTTCATTTACGCTCTGCTACCATGTTAAGTTAAATAAAATGTAGATATCATTTGAATAATATATTTAGACAAGACTTATACAGACTTCAGAGATGACATGTGACTATAGACCGGAATGGACATAGACACGTATGATATCCATACTTAACAGATAACTTATCATCCAACTTAAAAACTAGGATACTTTTTATTGCGGGATTCCCAAGGGACTACACTGTGGCCGCATTATCTTCTTCCACGCGGACGAAGTCGCGGGCAATAGCTAGTCAACAAAAATAATAGTTATTTTTTCTTCAATAGTAGTGTAATAGAGAAATAGAAATTTTTTTTTTTAAAGTAAATGAAGGAATCTGTGGGTCTACCGCGTAATTCTCATTTTCATCAACATCAACTTGAGATTGAAATTTGACGTGCGTGCGACGACGCCCGCCTAACATGCCAAGTCTTTTGCACGCGTTGAATTTGATAGTTGATACCAATGAGAATTACGCGGTAGAGCCTCTGATTTAGATTAAATCGTTTTTGATAACTTTTTAATTCTAAACCCTCACAAAATATGTCCTTACGATCAACACAATCATCCATTTGTAACTGGAACTACAATGAATAGAAGCCCTAAAGACCAATTGTTAAGTAAATTCCTAAACTTATTGCCTCCAGGTCCTTTGTGACCCTCACGCGCCATTTTTGGTCAGAAATTCTTATAATAATGGTCGCCGTATTCATGTCAAAACAAACCTGATTTATGTCACCGTAGACCTTAACTTGTTTAGTTAAGGTCTATATTGCCACGACCAAGACTTACCGTAACGTTGTACGTCTAACAATGGGTCGATCGTACAATCGGATATCAAAATAATATTCTTAAGGTGAATTCAGTATTTCATCTTAGAACTACATAATTACGTATTCGATCTCTAAGTCGGAGGTCGCGAGTTCACCACCCATCACTCTGGGACGTAATAATCTTCGTTAAAACGTGGGTACACGAGTGTGGACTGTGACTTGCATTTCATTGTCCACCGAAACCTCTAACACCCTCTGGATTCATGTGACGATGTACGTATAGATGTAGTGGGCAGATAGTAAACTGTGATATCGAAATACTTTTTACCAAAAGTTAAAAATAGGTGCGATGATGAGCATAGTGAGGAGGAGCGTGTTAAATTTGGTGAGCCGAGCGGAGCGGGGCGACCAGTGGTGGTCCGAGGGGGGGGGGGGGTCATAGAGGTCATGACCACACCCAAAATCATCCACACTGACTCCAAATATCCTAAAACTTGACTGTATAGGAACATTTTGAATAGATCATTAACTGCTAAAGTCTCGGCGATGACATCAAAATACAAAAAGCTAAATGAGTAAGTGATGATAGATTTATTGTATTACTAACATCAATATCAATAAGATATACATATATACCTATACAAATATTTATATATTTTTAAATATATTATTTATTACAGACACTACATGCACTACACTACTTAAATACCTCTGTACTAATACATTTAAAATGTACCTACTGTTTTAATATTCTTATTCCTTTTCCTGCGCCTTTATTTGATTTTTTTCTAAATTATGTCCTCTGTCTGGGGTATGCTGAAAATCAGCGCTGCTCGATCTCTATGAGATCGGCAGCTCTGCTGAGCATGCTACCATTTGCCAGAAATGTTTAAACTTTTTTTCTTCTATTTAACCTGTGTATAATTTTAATGTGTTTAGTTATAAGTATTTTTTGGCAATAAACCTTTTTTTACTTTACTTTACTTTAAAATGCATTGAGCTGTACTTGAGCAAAAATTACTCCCCCCCAAAAAACGTAGGCTGCGACCTTCCCTAGTTTTAACAGAAATATGATAAGCCAATTCTAGAATGTGCCGGCGGCATGTACACAACATTAACAATTTTTTTCCCCAGTTAAGTCACTGCTACTGATACATAGTCCACGTATCTACGAGCTTGGAGCATTACAAGGTATACACGGAGCCGCGTGAAGCGTCCAGTCCGTCACGATCGCGCCGTAAATCAAGAGATTCAGGTTTGAATCCTGGCGCGGCGATGGGACCACGCGCGTGCTCTTTTGTTAATTAACGTAATGTATGCAGATCGGCTGCCTGCCTGCCTGGGTGGCGAGAAGTATTCGTTCCGTGATGTATTGGGCGGGTAGAGGAGACAGTACTGTCTCTGTGAAGGGTTTTTATCATTTTAAAGGTTCCGTACCTAGTCGTAGAAAAACGGAACCCTTATAGGTTCACTTTGTTGTCCGTCTATGTGTCAAAGTCCTTTTTCTTAGACACAGTTTAATGTATCATGTTGAAATTAATATTAAATACTATATACAAATACAAATACAAAATATAAATTTGTCTTCATTGTACAAAAATGTTTCACAAGATAATAATTTTGCCTCTGAACCCCAAACTAATACGATTGTCGTTTGTGGAACAGTATTTCCGTTTCGAGGATACTAAACAATTTCACACGAAAACGGTACACATAAACTAAACTAATTTAATTACAAACAAACATGGATCAATATTTAAACAAACAAATATTAAATAAAAAAGTATAATATAATTAAATTACATAAAAATATTGCTATCTATAACTTGCTGTACAAAATTAATTTTTCAATGCATGTGTTCGTAAAGGCCCACTTTTTATGCATCAAAACCGAACAGAAAGTCGATTATTTTGCCCTAGGGCTTTATTATTATTTTTTTTTTAATTTATTTACAATGGTTGGCTAACCTGCAGCCTTTACTGTGTACCATAAATGTCATACTTTTTTTTCCACTGTTTAACGGCTCTGGATACAGTCCTTTTGAGCCAATTACAATTTAAAGTTCACAAAATTATAATTGTTTTATTTCCTCACACTATGCATTGAAAAACGTAGTATGATACACGGGCGTAAGAGCAATAAATTACTCGGTTACGTTTAAAACACTCGCTACGCTCGTGTTTTAAATCGTCCTCGTAATTTATTCCTTTGCGCCCTTGTACCATAAACTACTATTGAATACTATATTGATATTTATAGCTTGCTGTACAAAATTCAAGTTTCTAGTTTATCGCAATAAAAGGATACGGCCCCTTCTATACGTATTTTGATACTAAGAATCCCGCTCACACACTAATTATCAAAACCTATACTTCCAGGTGACCTACAATCTTGTAATTTGATACGGAGGAAGGTCATTTGGTACATGTGAAGGAATTATACCGGAAATAATCAATGTGGAATAAATACGTGCCTAACTTGAGTTTCTTTCATACATTTTGTGAGTAAAGATGCTTTACATTTGTATTATTTGATAATTAATCAATTATATTATATCTTTAAGATTTGTAACTATCGTACAATTCTAATTTGTAACTATCGTATAAGTTGAATTTGTAACTATCGTACAAGTTGAATTTATTTGTAACTATCGTACAAGTTGAATTTGTAACTATCGTACAAGTTGAATTTGTAACTATCGTACAAGTTGAATTTGTAACTATCGTACAAGTTGAATTTGTAACTATCGTACAAGTTGAATTTGTAACTATCGTACAAGTTGAATTTGTAACTATCGTACAAGTTGAATTTGTAACTATCGTACAAGTTGAATTTGTAACTATCGTACAAGTTGAATTTGTAACTATCGTACAAGTTGAATTTGTAATATAATAATATATATAATAATAATACGATACAAGTTGAATTTGTAACTACCGTACAAGTTGAATTTGTAACTACCGTACAAGTTGAATTTGTAACTATCGTACAAGTTGAATTTGTAACTATCGTACAAGTTGAATTTGTAACTATCGTACAAGTTGAATTTGTAACTATCGTACAAGTTGAATTTGTAACTATCGTACAAGTTGAATTTGTAACTATCGTACAAGTTGAATTTGTAATATAATAATATATATAATAATAATACGATACAAGTTGAATTTGTAACTACCGTACAAGTTGAATTTGTAACTATCGTACAAGTTGAATTTGTAACTATCGTACAAGTTGAATTTGTAACTATCGTACAAGTTGAATTTGTAACTATCGTACAAGTTGAATTTGTAACTATCGTACAAGTTGAATTTGTAACTATCGTACAAGTTGAATTTGTAATATAATAATATATATAATAATAATACGATACAAGTTGAATTTGTAACTACCGTACAAGTTGAATTTGTAACTATCGTACAAGTTGAATTTGTAACTATCGTACAAATTGAATTTGTAACTATCGTACAAGTTGAATTTGTAACTATCGTACAAGTTGAATTTGTAATATAATAATATATATAATAATAATACGATACAAGTTGAATTTGTAACTACCGTACAAGTTGAATTTGTAACTATCGTACAAGTTGAATTTGTAACTATCGTACAAATTGAATTTGTAACTATCGTACAAGTTGAATTTGTAATATAATAATATATATAATAATAGTACGATACAAGTTGAATTTGTAACTACCGTACAAGTTGAATTTGTAATATAATAATATACAGGGTGGAAAAAATGAAAGGGCCCTGGAGGGGAACTACCTTAAATCCTTTAGTTAGCTCATTTTACTGAAAGGAAACATTCCTTTATTTTTTTAAAGAAACAAAACTGCATTCAAACACCTTCTAAAATTTGCTTGTCGCACCCGTGAACTGAACCAACTAAAAATTTAAAAAATAAACCCTCGCTATTTTATTATACAAATCGGTAGGATTATTGTTCAGGATAAAATTTGTCTACTAAACTAAAGTCTTACACTCATCTGTTGTACGAGATACCCATGAAATTGAATATTTATTACAAGTTCTTTATTAACAATACCTAGTACTGTTCACTTGTAAAGTAATAATTATACGCCATTATTACACAATGACAGCACAGAATGAAAGCAAAACAAAACAAAATTTTAATTTCGAACGAAATTTATGGTTCGAACTTCAAATTTGTTTATTTGCAAAAAATGCGTTGCAAAAAAATACGTTCCTTTTTTAAACTTTTCATCAGTACGCCTAGTGCAAGAAGTAATTGTGCTCTGCATACATTTATTATTAACATTTAACGATTTTCTTATTGAAGTCTTCAACAAGGTACTTAAGATAAATAACATTAGCAAGCTTGTACTTCATACGATGTCTTTGGATGTAAGAGAGATAAGAAAATTAGAACGTTTCATTTACTTGTTACAAGGGAACATTACTAGGTATTGTTAACAAAGAACTTGTAATAAATATTTAATTTCATGAGTATCTCGTACAACAGATGAGTGTAAGACCAAATGTTTATCAGACAAATTTTATTCTGAACAATAATCCTACCGATTCGTATGATAAAATAGTGAGGGTTTATTTTTTTAATTTTTAGTTGGTTCGATTCCCGGGTGAGACAAGCGAATTTCAGAATATCTTTGAATGCAGTTTTGTTTCTTTTAAAAAATAAAGGAATGTTTCCTTTCAGTAAAATGAGCTAACTAAACGATTTAAGGTAGCTCCCCTCCAGGGCCCTTAAATTTTTTCCGTCCTGTATATAATGATAGTACGATACAAGTTGAATTTGTAACTATCGTACAAGTTGAATTTGTAATATAATAATATATATAATAATAGTACGATACAAGTTGAATTTGTAACTACCGTACAAGTTGAATTTGTAACTACCGTACAAGTTGAATTTGTAACTATCGTACAAGTTGAATTTGTAACTATCGTACAAGTTGAATTTGTAATATAATAATATATATAATAATAGTACGATACAAGTTGAATTTGTAACTACCGTACAAGTTGAATTTGTAACTACCGTACAAGTTGAATTTGTAACTGTCGTACAAGTTGAATTTGTAACTATCGTACAAGTTGAATTTGTAATATAATAATATATATAATAATAGTACGATACAAGTTGAATTTGTAACTACCGTACAAGTTGAATTTGTAACTACCGTACAAGTTGAATTTGTAACTGTCGTACAAGTTGAATTTGTAACTATCGTACAGGTTGAATTTGTAATATAATAATATATATAATAATAGTACGATACAAGTTGAATTTGTAACTACCGTACAAGTTGAATTTGTAACTACCGTACAAGTTGAATTTGTAACTGTCGTACAAGTTGAATTTGTAACTATCGTACAAGTTGAATTTGTAATATAATAATATATATAATAATAGTACGATACAAGTTGAATTTGTAACTACCGTACAAGTTGAATTTGTAACTACCGTACAAGTTGAATTTGTAACTGTCGTACAAGTTGAATTTGTAACTATCGTACAGGTTGAATTTGTAATATAATAATATATATAATAATAGTACGATACAAGTTGAATTTGTAACTACCGTACAAGTTGAATTTGTAACTACCGTACAAGTTGAATTTGTAACTGTCGTACAAGTTGAATTTGTAACTATCGTACAGGTTGAATTTGTAATATAATAATATATATAATAATAGTACGATACAAGTTGAATTTGTAACTACCGTACAAGTTGAATTTGTAACTACCGTACAAGTTGAATTTGTAACTGTCGTACAAGTTGAATTTGTAACTATCGTACAAGTTGAATTTGTAATATAATAATATATATAATAATAGTACGATACAAGTTGAATTTGTAACTATCGTACAGGTTGAATTTGTAATATAATAATATATATAATAATAGTACGATACAAGTTGAATTTGTAACTACCGTACAAGTTGAATTTGTAACTACCGTACAAGTTGAATTTGTAACTATCGTACAAGTTGAATTTGTAATATAATAATATATATAATAATAGTACGATACAAGTTGAATTTGTAACTACCGTACAAGTTGAATTTGTAACTACCGTACAAGTTGAATTTGTAACTGTCGTACAAGTTGAATTTGTAACTATCGTACAGGTTGAATTTGTAATATAATAATATATATAATAATAGTACGATACAAGTTGAATTTGTAACTACCGTACAAGTTGAATTTGTAACTACCGTACAAGTTGAATTTGTAACTGTCGTACAAGTTGAATTTGTAACTATCGTACAGGTTGAATTTGTAATATAATAATATATATAATAATAGTACGATACAAGTTGAATTTGTAACTACCGTACAAGTTGAATTTGTAACTACCGTACAAGTTGAATTTGTAACTACCGTACAAGTTGAATTTGTAACTATCGTACAAGTTGAATTTGTAACTATCGTACAAGTTGAATTTGTAACTATCGTACAAGTTGAATTTGTAACTATCGTACAAGTTGAATTTGTAACTATCGTACAAGTTGAATTTGTAACTATCGTACAAGTTGAATTTGTAACTATCGCCCTTCACATAGTTACTTTAGTTTATTTTATTTTACACTATATAATTTTACTTGTCTCACTCAATAAAACTATCATAAGATTCTGAATATTGGAAGAGCGCTGCTGCCTGAAACACCGGTCTAGAGTACTCTAGCACCTAGTTCGGGCACAGACGTACTTACTGGCAACTTGTTTTATGTAACTTGTTTTTAAGTAATCATGTACAATCAAACACTGTAATATGATAATTTGATTTAAATAAACTAAACTATTTGTAACTATCGCGCAAGTTGAATTTGTAACTATCGCACAAGTCGAATTTGTAACTATCGTACAAGTTGAATTTGTAACTATCGTACAAGTTGAATTTGTAACTATCGCGCAAGTTGAATTTCTAACTATCGTACAAGTTGAATTTGTAACTATCGTACAAGTTGAATTTGTAACTATCGTACAAGTTGAATTTGTAACTATCGCGCAACTTGAATTTGTAACTATCGTACAAGTTGAATTTGCAACTATCGCGCAAGTTGAATTTGTAACTATCGTACAAGTTGAATTTGTAACTATCGTACAAGTTGAATTTGTAACTATCGTACAAGTTGAATTTGTAACTATCGTACAAGTTGAATTTGTAACTATCGCGCAAGTTGAATTTGTAACTATCGTACAAGTTGAATTTGTAACTATCGTAAAGGTTGAATTTGTAACTATCGCGCAAGTTGAATTTGTAACTATCGTACAAGTTGAATTTGTAACTATCGCGCAAGTTGAATTTGTAACTATCGTACGAGTTGAATTTGTAATATAATAATATATATAATAATAGTACGATACAAGTTGAATTTGTAACTACCCTACAAGTTGAATTTGTAACTACCGTACAAGTTGAATTTGTAACTATCGTACAAGTTGAATTTGTAATTACCGTACAAGTTGAATTTGTAATATAATAATATATATAATAACAGTACGATACAAGTTGAATTTGTAACTACCGTACAAGTTGAATTTGTAACTATCGTACAAGTTGAATTTGTAATTACCGTACAAGTTGAATTTGTAACTACCGTACAAGTTGAATTTGTAACTATCGTACAAGTTGAATTTGTAACTATCGTACAAGTTGAATTTGTAACTATCGTACAAGTTGAATTTGTAACTATCGTACAAGTTGAATTTGTAACTATCGTACAAGTTGAATTTGTAACTATCGCCCTTCACATATTTACTTTAGTTTATTTTATTTTACACTATATAATTTTACTTGTCTCACTCAATAAAACAATCATAAGATTCTGAATATTGGAAGAGCGCTGCTGCCTGAAACACCGGTCTAGAGTACTCTAGCACCTAGTTCGGGCACAGACGTACTTACTGGCAACTTGTTTTATGTAACTTGTTTTTAAGTAATCATGTACAATCAAACACTGTAATATGATAATTTGATTTAAATAAACTAAACTATTTGTAACTATCGCGCAAGTTGAATTTGTAACTATCGCACAAGTTGAATTTGTAACTATCGTACAAGTTGAATTTGTAACTATCGTACAAGTTGAATTTGTAACTATCGCGCAAGTTGAATTTCTAACTATCGTACAAGTTGAATTTGTAACTATCGTACAAGTTGAATTTGTAACTATCGTACAAGTTGAATTTGTAACTATCGTACAAGTTGAATTTCTAACTATCGTACAAGTTGAATTTGTAACTATCGTACAAGTTGAATTTGTAACTATCGCGCAAGTTGAATTTGTAACTATCGTACAAGTTGAATTTGTAACTATCGCGCAAGTTGAATTTGTAACTATCGTACAAGTTGAATTTGTAACTATCGTACAAGTTGAATTTGTAACTATCGTACAAGTTGAATTTGTAACTATCGCGCAAGTTGAATTTGTAACTATCGTACAAGTTGAATTCGTAACTATCGTACAAGTTGAATTTGTAACTATCGCGCAAGTTGAATTTGTAACTATCGTACAAGTTGAATTTGTAACTATCGCGCAAGTTGAATTTGTAACTATCGTACAAGTTGAATTTGTAACTACCGTACAAGTTGAATTTGTAACTATCGTACAAGTCTAATTTGTAACTATCGTACAAGTTGAATTTGTAACTATCGTACAGGTTGAATTTGTAACTATCGTACAAGTCTAATTTGTAACTATCGTACAAGTTGAATTTGTAACTATCGTACAAGTTGAATTTGTAACTATCGTACAAGTTGAATTTGTAACTATCGCGCAAGTTGAATTTGTAACTATCGTACAAGTTGAATTCGTAACTATCGTACAAGTTGAATTTGTAACTATCGCGCAAGTTGAATTTGTAACTATCGTACAAGTTGAATTTGTAACTATCGCGCAAGTTGAATTTGTAACTATCGTACAAGTTGAATTTGTAACTACCGTACAAGTTGAATTTGTAACTATCGTACAAGTTGAATTTGTAACTATCGTACAGGTTGAATTTGTAACTATCGTACAAGTCTAATTTGTAACTATCGTACAAGTCTAATTTGTAACTATCGTACAAGTTGAATTTGTAATATAATAATAGTACGATACAAGTTGAATTTCTAACTATCGTACAAGTTGAATTTCTAACTATCGTACAAGTTGAATTCATAATTAAAGTATGAAACGAGTTGGGTAACACTAACACACAATTTAATGACTAAAAGATAGAGTTTCAAACATCTTTTGTATGTAAACTTTAGGTGATTCAAATATATGGACGTCGTCATAGGCACAGACGCCAGTAAATTTCGAAATTCACTGCGAAATGTGACGTGATCGAACACACTTTATAGTGGGGTAATTTCTCAGCTCTAATCGGAATTCCAAGTTTTTTTCGTTCGCTGCGTACAAGCCACAAGAGAAATCCGTTTTTATTTACAAAGTCTTACGGACCTCCGCCAAACTTGTGCTATGACGAAGCAACAGGATGAAACCGTAAAAAGTAACGGGCCTATTTTGTGCTGAAAATCCATCATATATTTTAATTATTATTTCAAAAATCCGGACGTTTAAATTAGAAGTCGGGACATTTTGATCTGAAATTTAAATTTATACGTCACGTTCTATGTACACCGTATAGATTTATAAAGATTGCCGACTGATTTAATACTTTATGTTTTGTATATAAGTAGGCAATTCAACGCGATTTTTTTTTTCGTCCAAGTCGAAAATCAGGTCAATTAAAGCCGGACAAAGTCCGGAAAGAACGCTGAAAGTCCGGACAAACCCGGACAGATGGCAACCATAGTTGCGTAGTATCAGTCATTCGTTCGTTAGCGACTTCCGTAGATTTTTCGGAGGCCCCTGGACACTGATTACCACCTCGCCTTTCACGCTCCTTTTCTAAGTGATCTTCATCCTAAGTCTGATCAGGTGCGGTAGTGGAAATAAAGGACGTTATTTGGTTCTACCATCATCAATTATTTAAGAGCCTAGCTCTTGTCGTTGTAGCATCTCCCATGGTTCATAACGTGCGACTCCTGATGATCCATAGTCTGCCTCTTCCTCTTTTTTCTCCTCGACCGTGACTTTTAGTCAAGGATTTTGCCCAATTAGAGGTGCCCGAACATCTTTCCTCCGATTTCAACGACATCGATGATGTTTCTTTTCTCTCTCTAGTTTCTGGGGCTGCGTCGTGCTTCTGGGAGTACCTAAAAACGGGTGTATGCTAGTCTCATTAAATGTATCTATTTCCCCGACCGCAATAATACCAAACTGAATTCCAAACAGGCAGACGAAGAGATTTATCGCTCAGTAGATAAGCATTCAGATACGCTGTTGTCGCCTCATCGGTCGTTAATGTAAATTATTCAGCTGAAACGCTCTAACGACACTTTTAGGGACGCCATTAAAGCGCGGCCATTTTGATTTTTTTCCCGCCTAAAATAACCTAACTTTTGCATGTTTCGTAGGCTTTTTCAGTTGGAAATTTTAGGGTTACATACCCAAAGGGTGCGAAACTGGACCCTATTACTAAGTCTCCCCTGTCTGTCTGTCTCAGGGGTCTACAGCTTCAGAAAAATTGAAATCCAAAGGGAGGCCCACAAATAACTGTAATACATACAAGTTTTAAATTTGATCAGATTATAGTATAGCCCAATTTTGCACTTCGATCTGTCAAAATTAGTATTTAATTCAGATCCCGCATGTGAGGACCTTGACATCTCGAAGTGTACTGTTAAAAAAATTGGGTTATACGAACTCTAAAGTAAATAAACATATAATAGAAACTAGGGTTCCGTACTCATCGCGGGCCGAATCGTTTGTTATAGGCTCTTGCTACCATTTGTTGTTACAGTTCCATACCCTTATTGTGTACGGAACCCTTTGTGTGCGAGTCCAACTCGCGCTTGGCCAAATTATTTCGAGAAATGTTTTCAAGGCGCTCCACTCGTAATTTGATTGTTTGATTTGAGCTTCATAAATAAATAAGACTTAAAGTGCAGTGATATACACACCATCAGCTTCTAGCTGCTTGTGTATAATAATAATAATTTAAATTGGCGCCTTTCTTTTACGACAAAGCTCTGGAAGGTTTGTAAAGGCCATCGAGCACCTAGCTCCGAGAGAAAAATGCCGGTTCGTCCGATTCCAGTGCATATACATTACTATATAAATCTCACATTACAGGAGATTCTCTGCTTACAATATCTTAGCCATTCAGAGCGCGTTAAAGCGCGACTAAAATTGGCGAAATTTATTTCGAACAAACCAAGTGTCATTACCTCTTTGGGGTTAGTTTCTCTGTGGTAAAAGCCTCGTAAAAGCAGCAGCGGTTTCGAATTAAGATTCTGGGCGATGCTGCTGTAAAATGTGTTATGTACAGTCACCCAAAGGAGGAGGTTGACCACAAAGGTTGCAAGTTGAAGTAACGTGGGTAATGTTGCTTGTTTGGACAGGCACTGGATTTTTACTGTATTATTCAAGATGTGTTTTTTAGCTAAATCTGTCAAAGAAACAGAATCGTATCCTTACTAATTAATGGGTCTGGAAGTTGGTTTGTTTCATTACCATTTAAAGTGTGACATCTCTTAATGTTAATGTTACCGTGTAATATTTAAGTGTATTCGTGTGTGGAATGATTTTTGGGATGATATATTATGTATATCTATTATTGAATAATGAACGACGGTCACTTCGAGATTAGTGGACTCCAGTGGCTCGAACGACTCGACCACTGACCCCGAGGTCGCGGGTTCAAATCACATAGGAGTAGATTTGTGTTCGGTGTGCGTGCTTCGGAAGCACAGAGGAAGCATGGCTATCTGCTCTATATCCGGAAGGCACGTTAAGGTTTCTCCCAACGCCAACGACCTTGAACTGAGTAACTTTGTAACCATTTTATACGGTAACTATAGCATTTTTAATATGAGAAAAATACATAGTAATCTACATGATACAGACAGTTATGTGGTTTTTCCTGAATTTTATTTTAATATACAGAAGTGAAGCAAGAAAATTCCAAGTTTACCCTTATTTCTCGATTTTTTGTCCACTTGTAACAATATAACTACTACAGTTTTTATCGAAACTTATTAAAAATTTATAAACTTCTAGACAAAATAATATTAAATGATATGGTTTTCTCGGTTCTTGGAAATTAATTTTATTTTAGATAAAATAAATTAAAAACACACTATTTTCGCACTTGTCAGCCGCAGCGCCTGACGTAACAGCCATGTTGCAGTGCGAGCTGATAAGAAATTTATTTTAATATGGTTTTGTTAGAAATTTCAACCACCACGAATTGAGTTGCTAATTTTTCCGACGAAGGTGGGTTATAGTTGTGGACCCTATCAATTCCCACCCCCCACCGCTCCGGAGCGTAATAATCTGACACCCCTCGGGGATTTATGTCGTGTCGATTTATAAATTGCACGCATCCAGCGTATCGGCCAATTTTTCCTTAAACATCAGTCATTTTGAAGAAAAAATCTATAAACTTTATTCAACCAACTTTCGTAATAAAAGACCGTTTTGATTCAACACCTACTTCAAACGGTGCTGTTCCACAACGGCCTTTATTACAACCCAGTAAGACCCTCCCAAATACGAGTTTATACTTTCTTGGTACTCGGGTAGTCATTATTAGAAATACCATAACGACGTGCCGCGGAGGGGTCGGCAGACGTGAGCGGAGAGCTAAGTGGCGGCTTCAGGAGGGGTAGAAGGCTTTTGGATCATTTCTTTGCGTTTTGTTGGAAAGGAAATGGGTAAATGTGAAATTCACTTTTTCGGAGTGTTTTTTTGACTGTTATTTATTTTGTTAGTGTCTTGGCGATATTCTAAAAGACTACCATTATTAGATTATTATAATAATTGATAATTATAAGTATATTGGCGGCATTACTCCCTTGATTGGCGAAACTAATCGTTTGTCTCGGGTATGCTCGCCCCATTAGACTAATGCTTGTACGAGCATTCTTTAATGTACACAGATACATTTATTACATTATGGGCGTCTTAAATATGATGTACAGTGGCGAGCTTATCTCAAAACTGAGATATCTTCCAGTTAACCAAGCCCAAAAGTAAATATTTGTTTTAGAAGTTTGCAATATCTTTTATAGCACGCTGCGCGTGCGTAAAGTCGGCATTTTCCGCACTTGTGCTATAAAAAATTATACGAAACTCGTGCGAGAAACTTTTTCACGTGTAATGTACTAAATAATATTTGTTTTACAAAATACCGTTTAAAGGCTTTTGTATTTTTTGTATGCACTTTACATAAATATAAATATGCTGCACTTTACATAAATATAAATATGCTTCACTATACATAAATATAAATATGCTGCACTTTCACTTTACATAAATATAAATATGCTGCACTTTACATAAATATAAATATGCTGCACTTTCACTTTACATAAATATAAATATGCTGCACTTTACATAAATATAAATATGCTGCACTTTCACTTGACATAAATATAAATATGCTGCACTTTACATAAATATAAATATGCTGCACTTTCACTTTACATAAATATAAATTCGTCTGATGACGACCCCACTGAGGGGTCGAAATATAGCGCCCAAAACTGTTTAATTAAGTAATTAAGATCTGTGTTTATAATTTTGTATAATCAGCAAACTAGCAGCATGGAACACCAAAGTTATGCATGTAAGAGACAAGTAAAAGAAGCTAGTCCCCACCACCCAGGGAATCCTACTGTGGGGACTAGAGAACGACAATCTTAGTACCTACTACTATCAACTATAAGTTTTCTGAATATTTCAAAAAATATATATATTTTAGTAGTTTGGGTATACATATGTGCGCAAAATAAACTATTCAATAAACATTAGTAATATGGCCATTAAATACTAATAAGTGTAACCTACCAAACTAAGCAATAATCACATACTTACTAATATGTACAATAATTGAACGAGCGAGCGAAGCGAGCAAAGTTCTCCGAGTCTACTTGAAAAACCCGGCATTTGTATGTATGAATGTTTATCCGATGAAAACTCGAGTATCGTTGATCGGAACGTCATGAAATTTGGTAGGTGAGTAAATGAGACAAAAGTAATTTTTAAGTGTAAACATGAGCCAAATCGGTCAAGGGGTTGCCAAGATATGAGGTTGGGGATCCGCGAGTTTACATTTCGGGGCGAACTACTAGTATATGTAATTGTTTGAGTTTGTATTTATTTATTTATGGAAAAAAAATGACATCAGCATTCGTGTTTAGGAAGGAGCACTCGTTATCTGACCGACAAGGACGAATGTATTGACTGTGATAGCCCTAACGAGCCAAAGGCCTGTTACAGGACCATCAAAAAAATAAAAGGCAAAATTTAGTGAACATAATGGTCAAAGAGAGGATTGAAAAACAAAATACTACAAACAATCAAATAATTAATGTTAATTAATAATTAACATTACATATACCTACAACTTTTTATACTCCTAGTTTTAAGATACGAGTAAATACAAAAATATACTACACATATCTAAATAATATATATGAACACAGAAGGACATATTAGGAGTAAGATCGGTTCACGCATGTTTATAATTAGAAGGATGCGACTACTTAGCCGCCCTATCGTCAACCGCCATTCTGGATCCACCCCTGTTATTACAGATCATAAAAAAACAATATCTTACACGAGCCTAGCTAGACCGAGACCAGCGACTGGCTCAGGCGACTCGGACCAATGCTGGGCCAGTTTTTACCACTTATTTTGCTAAACTTAGTTTTTATACACGAGCGACGTTTGTTGCGCAACAGTTGACAGGTATTTAAGGATCGATTCTTCAGATTTGAAAATAAATCACAAGAATAATAATAAAAATTGCTTCCCGACAAAAACAATGTATTAAATGTACTAAAAGCAAAACCTTCAAAACAGTATGATTTTCTAATGTAGAGAAACTAGCGCTAAAAAAATTCATGACTATGGAGTGTCAGGTCAGATTAATTTAAATCTATAAAATATAATATCTTGAAAAAATGTCTTTGCATATACGAGTAGCACATTACTTTCACACATCGTTTAGCTGAGCGTTGTTTTTTGAGCGTAACAATTGTTTCTTAGGATTTTGAAAACTGTTGAATCGACACTTAAGAAAAATTCGTAAGAAAGATTTTTTTCGTTTTTCCCTTATTTAGTATAATTACAAAATAAATTAAATTAATTAATTACAAATTAAAAATTAATTTGCTGTAATGCAAAAAACCAAACGAACTGCAGAGGTGTATATCGAACTGTGCCTCATTAGGATAATGTATTGTTTCTTTGTATTTGATGTAGGTATTGCTAATATTATGTTCATTCAAACATACCTACAGTCGCACAAAACAAGAAACATCGCAAACGTCGCGCAACAAGACGTCACCCGTGTAACAAGAACATAAAATACAAAATTAACGCACCTGTAGCCAATTAGCCGCACAGTAGCAAGTGAACCCGGTTCCACGAGCTAGGTAATTATGATAATGATGACCGTCTTACAGACAGCGAGAGTAAAGATTATGATTATCATATCAGGGAGCGAGCTGCTCTGTGGGAAATGGACGGAGTGTTTGGTCGGATTGAATGAATGAATGAATGATTAGGAGTCCATGATTATTTGAAACCTTTCCTTTATCACAGAAAGGCAATGAGATTCCTAGGAGAATATTCATGGATCAGGTGAAAGAGAAAGTAAATGTCGTGTCGTATCAAGAAGTAAAAAAAAAGGTGGAGTGCAGAAGTGGATAAGGAAGACTTGACTGACAAGATCACAGTTCTTAAATTAAATGGAAACGAAAGAGAAAAAATATATTTGGGTATCAAATAGTAAATATTAAAGAGCTAATTGTAAAAATATATACCTTAACTTTAAACATCAGTCGCTCGGTACAAAGTGCATAACTGTTTGGGATATTTATGTAACTTAAATATAGTCACACTTAATTTTGGATATTATTGTAGACTGGCAACTTCGCTCTCTTCTCTCTTGTCATGAATGTCGGCTAGTACAGCTCTTGTAATAACAAAATTTAATAAATACTTTATCCAAGATAAATTGTTTTAAATACAAAAATATACAATAACTTAACTTTGTTATTCTTATTAAAGTTAAAAGTGAAAAACATATTGGTCTATGGCAATTCACGCTAACAGTTTATAAGTAAGGTTTATGAATGAACAGTGACGACGCCCGCCTAACATGCCAACTCTTTTGCTCGCGTTAATTTTCGCATGCATTTGCTTGAAGTTGATACAAATGAGAATTCCGCGGTAGAGCCCCAGCTTAAAATTGTATGTACAATTTGCCATGATTTTGTCGAAACAAACTTAAAACAGCATTTAATGCTTGTTTGGACAAAATCGTGGCGAATTGTGGATTCTATTTCAAACTGTTGATTTATAAACCTACCTTATACTGAACTATTGGCGTAAATTGTCACAGACAAATATCTATTTCACTTTTAAAATTTTACCAAGAAAAACAAAGTTAAGTTGTGCACTTTGTACCGAAAGACAACCTTAACTATATTTACTTGCATCTATTTCGAGCAATCATCGAAAAACCAAAATAGTTGTTTATGCTACAAAGGCGAAATGGAATAAATTGTAGATATTAAAAAGCTGATTGTAAAAATATATACTTTTAATATATTTACTGACACTGGTTTCGAGAAATCTTTAAAAAACCCCAAAAATATGTAGTATATAGTGCATCTATTTCGAGAAATCCTTAAAAACCATTAAAAATTGTAAGTTCCTCCCTTATTTCCAAAACTGGTGGACCTAAAAATATGAAAAAAATCATGGTAATATGTGTTTACGTAAAGATTACAGGAAAAATAAAGCGGTTGAGACATTCACAAAACCAAATGACAAAAATAAATTTATCATCCACAATACGGAACCCTAGGTACGCGAGTCTGACTCGCACTTGGCCGGTTTTTTTAAGTGGTAATGTTTATTTATATGTGTATTACTTTTTTGCAGTGTATTACACTTTTTTATTATTATTTCCATTAAATTTAAAGTAAGTTTAAATGTGTACCATCGATATACGGCCATCAATCGGTCCCAAGCATGGTGGGCCTCCGGTTGCGCTCCTTTAAGAGCTGTCCTCTTACTCTTCCCCGAATAACTTTGGCGGGGGATGGGTTTCGAATAACTTCGGCGGGGGAATGGGTTTCGAATAACTTCGGCAGGAGGGGGTGGGTTTCGAATAACTTCGGCAGGAGGGGGTGGGTTTCGAATAACTTCGGCAGGAGGGGGTGGGTTTCGAATAACTTCGGCAGGAGGGGGTGGGTTTCGAATAACTTCGGCAGGAGGGGGTGGGTTTCGAATAACTTCGGCAGGAGGGGGTGGGTTTCCGGTAAGAATCAACTCTAACACCTATAAAGTCTGCTAAGATTACTGAAAATTAATATACTACATAAATTTACAACCAAATAAAATATTCAAAGTCCCTTAAATAAATAGCTCCGTTATCATTTCAAGATCCATCCGCAACCCGCATTGCACCGCGCTTTAATCGATTGTTTATACAGCGTGCTCTTAATGGGCCATGAATATATCATAACAACTTTATACAGGGGGTAGAGGGCAATTAACTAGATAATTGAAACGGCGTATTCTGATAAGTTTTAATTGCGATCTCGTACTTTGCTTCAGGTTGGGTATTATGAGATAGAATTTCTAAAGGAAAATTCCTGTTGGTATTGGGGAATGTCTTTGACGTAATTTGATACAAAAAGAAACCTCGGAAGGAATCAAGCAATTTCCTTTCGTGATAACGAGTTTTATTCATAAAGAATAAGTAAATATTTGAGGACATATATGTTAAGGCCTTGTCAACCCCTGATTCTTGCTCTCAAATAAAAAAGTTATCAATAAGACTGACTTTATTACCATTATTGTAGTTGTGTACTTAAATTTTATGTATTATAATTTGTAATTTTTTTGGTCATATATCAAACTATTTTTTTTTATTCTACTCCCATAGGACTTTCGTTAGTATTCTTAACTATCTACTGTTTTAGGGTTCCGTAAACGAAGGGTGCCAAATAGGACTCTATTAGTAAGCCTCCGCTGTCTGTCTTGCTAAAACTACTGAACCGATTTCAAAGAAATTTATCATAGAGCTAAAGTAAAGGGTGGAGAAGGACAATGATACTTTTATCCCGAAAAACTGTTCTCGAGCGGGGGAAGCCGCGGGCAAAAGCTAGGAGTATTATAAAAAGGTAAAAGTTCATTTGTATATAGGAGTAATCTCTGGAACCACTGCACCATTTTGAAAGTACTTTCGCTGTTGTATTGGTTAGACTCTCTACTTTGACATAGGCTATAGTTTGTTCCCTAGGGACTGGCAGTTATCTAGGGACACAGCCATTAATTACATTCGCGCTACTAAACCGATTATGAACATTCTTTGACTGGTGTAATTGTTAAGACTCTTCACTCGGACATTCCTCGGGTATTTATTTACGAATTATTACGAAGACGAATTATTTAAATACTGCAAAGTCATAAATGTTTTCAACAAAGTAAAAATGGACACTATTTGTGAGGAGTACGACAAAGTTGACCAAATACAAAAAAAAAAAACAAGACCAAATCAACTTCGTAAACTGACATACTTACCGACATACAAACTACCCTCCTACAACAATAACTATGGTTCTCGCACTTGGGAGTACATGCTACCAAAGATATTAAACGAACTACCAAGTGAAATTATAAGTCAACTGAATCGTAATCCTCACAAAATGAAAACTATTTTAAAGTGTCACTAAAGTCGATTCTGAAGGCTTTAAATTTAGTTTAAGTGCTGTTAAAACTTAAATTTTTCGAAGTAATTTAGCTTCTGTTCCTAATTTTTAAAGACTATTTTGCAGTAAAGAAAAATTGGTTTTGACAGCACTAAAATTAAAATTAAATCCTTCAGAATCTGCTTTAATATCTCGATAAAAAAATTGATAAAATTAAATAAGTAAAATTTTGGTTGTGAGCGCTTGCAGCGACACATAAACCTCTTTATGGTTTCCGTTAGCTGTATAAGTTTAATAATATTGTATATTTTTTGTATTTACTCAATAAACGCATAAAAAAAATATGTAATAATTCTTTGACTGGTGTAATTGTTAAGACTCTTCACTCGGACATTCCTCGGGTATTTGTAATTCCCTACCTAGGGACAAAGTCATTATTTAAATTCGCGCAGGTGAAACCGCAGGCTAAACGCTAGTATGTAAAAGTCAAGGTGTACCTTTAGGCGAGGGCAGATATGAACATGACGACGCTTAAACTTGAGATATTCATAATTGAAACTAGAAAGTTATGGCGTGCCCTTAACTAACAAGATACCAAACACATAGCAATCTATTTTGACACTTATTGCTTAAGAAACAGGGTTGATTTTCAAATAACTCAAAGTCTGTTACCAAAATCATTAAGCTCATTTTAAAAGCAAGCTTTATGCCAATATGATTAAGATCTAAATTGTCTTAATTTGTTGAAACTTGAGAAGATATTAAATATTATAGCCACGTGTTACAGTTTAGTAAAATCTTTCGAAATAAGGGTTACATGAACCAATAGTTAAGGGTCGACCTCACCTCCCGCCTGTGTACTGGATTAGGGCGTCAGAGGGGTGTGTAAGGGACAAATGAAGGGTCAAACTAAAAGATAGGAAGTACAAAGCTTGCAGGCATTTGCAACTGGATGTTTATTTTAATAAGGGGAGATGTTTTTAGTATTTGCAGAGGGGCTCGTGTTGTGAAATTATCGAAATGTCAGTTTCTTTTTTTTTTTGTATTTATTTCTGTCAGTACTGTATCCGGAAAAGTGAAGGCTCTGCTTTAAAAAAAATGCGGAAATTTCTTCGTTCTTGGAAATTTTCTCTCCCGGTACGGCTTCCCGTGACGTCATGTCAGAACATGACGAGTCGCTTGGTGGCATAGTTTCATCATGTCATGTCAGAATCGTATCAGATGGAGGTCTGTTTACCCCTCTGGGACTTACAAAACCCTTTTTCTTTCGCTTTTAATAATTTGTCTAATTAAATTAAAGAAAACACGTGCACTTCACAAATTCTCAACGATAATAATAATAATAATAATAAAATTCTTTATTGCACAAGTTAAATTTTTGTACACAGGCGAGCTTAATACTACTTAGTATTTTCTACCAGCTAACCTTTGGCAATGGGGAAGTTGTTGGGGTAGTGCCATGATTTCCAAATATATATATATATAATACTTAAATACTCAATAAATTATATTAAATTACATGCTAATACACAAAATAAATTAATAATTGATAAGTTCAACTACTTATACTACTTAAAAGTTTACATATACCGTACATAAATGTCTATAATGATGAGAATTTACCTAATAACTCATAAATAACAGTCATAAGAAGAAATTAAGAAACATTCTGTAAATTAAGAAAGTGTTGTTTAATTGATGTAGCTGACGTCGCATGTTACCGGCTCATATCGGCGTCTCCACCCGTCCTCGGAGGGATATAATGTGTGAATATACGAGCATGGGTACAGTTACCCTAAACACAGGTCAATTACCCTAATAAGGCTATAGGATACATAGGAGGCGTCCAATAATTAGGTGATTTTGGCGATTATTGCCCCCCCCCTGGTGAGATGTCGTGATTGGCTCGACCCCCTCCCCCCCTCAAAGAGAGATTTTTCAAAATGCGTATGCGTTGGATAAATATTATTGTGTAGGATTTAGCCATACTTTAATGGAGAAACGTGTTTTACTTGATTTAGCCATACTTTAATGGAGAAACGTGTTTTACTTGATTTAACTCAGGTTTCTCGCAATTTTACGCTTGCGGAAAAAGTAATATGTGATAATAAATGTGATGATATGATGATATGTGATATGATGTGATATGATGATATGTGATGATAAAATAAATATGTGATATTTGTCAACACTCCCCCCCTTCCCCCTAAACACCTCACGTAATTAATGGATGACCCAATACTTGAGAGCCTCTGTGGTCTAGTGGGTCTAGTACTGAACCCGGAGGTCGCGGATTCAAGTCCAGTCGTGGCACATTTATGTTCGGTCGGCGTGCTAAACTGTGGATCCATACTTTATGCCCGGGGTACGATGATTAGTATTATGTATGACCCATAATTGCATTTTATGACCCATAAGTCGTCGGTGTAACGTGGGTGACTACGTATGTACTGCGGCTTGAGTTTCACAGTCCATACTTGCAAACACCTGTGACACCCCCTCGGGGATTAAAGTCGTGACGGCTAATTATATCCGTGCCGTGTATTTTTCTACTTACTTATAGGTACATATATATACTCAATCCTGTCTCCAAAAGGGGTAAAAACAAACCGGCCAAGTGCGAATCGGACTTGTGTTATAAGGTGTGCCATCCCGCTCAGCTGCCATATAAATGCTTTAGTTGTTTGTGACGTCCTGTTGGCTTTGATCTCAATGAAACTTTGAAAACATTTTTATATAAGTATGTTGCCCTTCCCCCCCCACAACGCACTCCAACCCACCTCTCATCAATAGGTGCAAGATGGCGAGATATTCAAAAAGCGCCGAATTTGTGAAATGGTTTCAGGTAAAAACTGTTTTCCATGAAATGGTAACTGTTAATTTATAGAAAAGTGTATTAACTTAGTCTTCTTTACATGAACAATATCGTATTTCTCTCGCCCGTTAGGTACGGGACCCTATTACTAAGACTCCACTGACCGTCCGTCAGTCACCAGGCTGTATCTCATGAACCGTGATAGTTAGACAGTTGAAATTTTCACAGATGATGTATTTCTGTTGCCGCTATAACAACAAATACTAAAAAACAGAATAAAACAAATATTTAAGGGGGCTCCCATACAACAAACGTGATTTTTTTGCCGTTTTTATAGATAATGGTACGGAACCCTTCGTGCGCGACTCCGACTCGCACTTGGCCGGTTTTTTTATTTTTCAATATTCACGATATCCTGACAGCTATTATGATGACGTTTCATCAAATTTCACTTTTTGGGCTGTATAGAGACGTAGTTAGATGTCGCTAGATAATACTTATGAAAAAAAATATGAAGAAAATAATCTGTTGACCTACAACTTTAGTTTTTACCTTTTGTATGAATCTTGAGAAAAATCGAGGCATATAGGGGCCTTTTAAGACCTCATTTCAATAATTATTTCTATCGAAGAACATTTTTCCAGACATGTTTTCCAAAACCAAAACCCTAGATTATACCTATATAGTCAAAATACGTATTACAGAAATTGATCACCATTTTGTGTGTATTTAAAAAAAAAAGCAGCCCTATTTTATTTACATAGCGCCTTAAGGCACGTGCATTGTGGTTCAGCTTCAATATAAATTGTAGGGAGCAGGTCAGTATTCGGGGAAATTTTAATTGGGGGTTGAATGTACCTTCACGTGTGCATCCTTTACAGGTCCCTTTATATAGAGCTGAGGATAATGTGGGGTCATACATGAGGGCAGGTTGTTGGAGCTAATGATCACAACTCCGTCCGCGGTGCACAGTCGTGTCAAACTCCAGATACTAGCTTCTAATACTAAAATTCAATTAAAATTTGACTGACGATGATCACACACCATTCGAACACAATTAATACGTTTTTTTTTCCTTTTTGAAAAGTCGTTCATTCTAAAACAACGTAGCTTGAATTTCATTAATAGTACATTATTGCAAAGGCAGCGAAATAGGCAATTGCAGGTCGAGGGCGAGGACTTCAATGATACGAGACAAGCAATTGCCATTTTGGCCGAGGCATTTATAGTGCTTTTCTTAAACATACGCGGAAATATTATCATTACTTTTGAATAAAGTGCTTTTAATTTATTATTAACCAAATAACAACGAACTCCGTTTTACCGCCAATTTTTTTTTTTTTTTTACATTTTGTGCCGAAAGGTAAACGCATCTGTGGCTATACAGCCACGAGAACGCAATGTGTACGATAGAATTCTAAATTCAAACAGCACACCGTTTTATACAACATTGCCGGTGCGCTCTTCGTTCCAAATTCAAAGAACGCGCCGGGAAGTGATTTTGGTTTATCAGTCTACGTAAATATGATACTTCGCGTGTTCTTTTATTTATTTATTTATAAAAAAGGTACACCAACAATGTCAACACAAACAACATAAATATATATACATTGGGCCTTGTTCTGGTGTTGCCATCAATGACAGGTGAACACAGCATTATCAGAAAACATTAATTTTTAACATTTTAAATTTAACATTAAGAAATTACAAAAAACTAGTCAATATTAACAATCCAAACATACACATAAACTAATTTAAATCTAAGCTTAAAATCTAGACAGACAGTTAACACAAATTACTTAACAATATAATAAAATTAAAATATATATATCATTTATAAATATATATATATATGTGCACAAATATTTAATAACACAAATTTCAAAAATTCCTAAAAAGAGACAAAAAAAAAATAATTATGTATATACAAGCGTTGAATATTCAAATTTAAGGATGTAATATCTTATATTATTTAAAGTTACAAGCTTTATCAGAAAAAATATCAAGGGAGTGAGTCTTCCACATTTTGTTGTAAGTGCTACAAGATCTTACATCTGGTGCATTTCGACCAAGGTTTGTTCTACGATAAGGTATTGAAAATGTGTCCTCCGCTACTCGTCGAGCATGTAGTCGAGGAACAGCTAAGGTCACACCATCAATAAACTTATCACACAAAGCACGACCACCAATTATATTTTGTAAAAATGACAAATCAAGCATAATTCTGCGGTCTGACAATTTATTTAATCTGAAAAACGATAACCTATGCTCATACTCAGCTCGATGACTAATTCCAGGGCAGACATAAGCGAGATGTCTAGTGAAAGCACGTTGAATGGATTCTATTATATCAGAATGCGTTGCATAGCATGGGTTCCAGACAAGAGACGCGAATTCAAGAGTACTGCGGACTAGTGCAGTATAGAGAGTAATCTTTGATTGGGTGTTACGAAAGTCTTTGGTTGTTCTTTTGAGAAAACCAAGCATTTTTGCCGCCTTCTTAACAATGTGGTCGAAATGAGGAACAAAACTCAGTTTTGTATCGAGAATCACGCCCAGATCCCGAGTTTGAGTTACTTCACCAATATTGTCATCAGCGATCTTGTAGGAAGCCTCAATTGGTTTTCTTTTTTTTGTAAACCTAATGAAATGACACTTGGAGGCATTCAATTGCATTTTGTTTAAGAGACACCAGGAACGTACACGCTCCAGATCATCCTGAAGTAACGCAGCATCCGCTTGTGAACTAATTATCCTAAATATCTTCATGTCATCTGCGTACAAGGAACAATCACTATTATGCATGCAATTAACAATATCATTAACGAAAAGACTGAACAGTATTGGCCCAAGATGAGAACCTTGCGGAACTCCCGAGGTTGCTACATAGTTTTTGGAGGAACAGCCATTAACAACTACAGCTTGTGGCCTATTGCGAAGATATGATGCAAACCAAAAATGTAGATGGCCCTCTATGCCATATTGATATTTAAGCTTATGAAGCAAAACTTGATGACTTACTTTATCAAATGCGCTACTGAAATCGGTATAAACCGCATCAACTTGAGCACCATGA
Source organism: Ypsolopha sequella (assembly GCA_934047225.1). NCBI lineage: Eukaryota > Metazoa > Arthropoda > Insecta > Lepidoptera > Ypsolophidae > Ypsolopha > Ypsolopha sequella. The sequence continues at coordinate 15,723,245 of OW204012.1, read as the reverse complement.
TCAACGCTCTGAACTACAGTTGAAATATATGACGCTAGATTTGTCAAAATTGACTTCTTTTGCCGGAAGCCATGCTGCTTATCGCTAATTAAATGCTGGGTATGGAATGTAATTACTGGGACCAGTAGAGATTCAAACAGTTTAGAGAACGCGGAAAGGATAGATATAGGTCGGTAATTGGTAACCCTATCTGCAACACCTTTTTTAAATATAGGGACAATACGAGCCTTTTTCCACTCATCCGGAAAAACTCCAGTCTCCAAGGATTTATTAAATATTAACATGAGAGGATAGGATAATGCAGAAGCACATCTTTTTAAAAAGAGTGGTGGGATATCGTCAGGACCAGCACCCTTATTATGGTCCAGCTTCTTTAAGAATTCAAATATAGATTTTTCATCTATCTTAACAGATGACAGGACACTGTTGCAAGAATCTGACATGGCTACTGTTTGGTTAGGAGATCCACTGTTATCTTCAGGATTGAAGCTGGACACGAACTGAGCAGCAAATAAGTCAGCCACATCCCCCGGAGACTCAGCGGACTGATCTTCTTTAAACATGACTGAGGGAAGAGAATTAGAACCACACCTCTTTTGCTTAATAAAGCTCCAGAATACTTTGGGGTTACTCTTAAGACTATTCTCAATATTGGAGATGTAGCTATCGTAACATTGTTTGTACAATTTATTGCAACGTTTTCTAAGAATGTCATGTTCTAGCTTGTCTCGGGGGTTTTTGTACCTACGGAATTTAGTACGCAGTCTATCCTTCTCTTTCAATAGCCTAACCAATTCAGGAGTAAACCAAGGGGGTTTGTTTTTCTTACAGGGCTTTCTTTTTGGGACAAACATTGTAATAGCTTCTTTGATCCTGTCATAAAATACTGTAACCATATCATTAACGTCACTACAATTTTTAAAACATTCAGACCACACTATTTTCTTTATAAAAGATGTCAGGTTTACAAAATCAGCTTTATAAAAATTAAAATCGGTTCGTGGTACAGAGGTTGGTATTTTGTTTATATGAAGGTTAACACAGATATCTAAGGGTGGGTGGAAACGATCCAGTTTACTCAACAAAACATCAGAATTACGGACCAAACATGGGACATTACTGAGAACCAAATCGAGCGTCTTACTTTGAAAGTTTTTAATAGGATTTCGTTGTTGTAGCCCAGTCAAACATATGAAATCAGTTAAAGCATATCCAATTTTAGTGTGGTAATTATTTGGTTTAAGTCCCTCCCGCTCATCATTTCCGGTCCAGGATACGGAACCAATATTAAAATCGCCTATGATCATAAATTCATCCAAGTTATTAATTATATTAGAAGAATTTTTTAGATATGTTTCAAGTTCTTTCAATTTTATTGGCGAAGGCAGATAAACAGCACCAATACCAAGGCGTTTAGGTATATTATCATATAATAACTCAAGAATGATCCACAAATCTTCACAAGTACTCTCCCACTCAGTAATACGGACAGACTGTAAAGTTTTAAGTACAGCTATCAATACGCCGCCTCCATCCTCCTTAACACTAGATTGCACTGTACGATCTCGGCGGTATACTTGGTACCTAGCATCAATAAACTCACCATTAAATATATTACAATTTAGCCAGGTCTCTGTAAGAATAATTACATCAAAACTGTTTTGTAAAATATTCTTTGCTATTGCACTTGTTTTGGTTCTCATTCCCCTAACGTTTTGATAATAAATATGGAGTAGGCCGGCAATTAAGAATAATAAACTACATGGTTGAAACAGAAAAAATAAAATTGAAGTTACTTTAGCCTACTTAGGAATTCATGACTATGTATGGTAATCGCTTGAGCAGATTCAATTTTCCTCATTAATATCCTACCATTCCTAACCCAAACAAACTTATAGGACAACTCCTTAGATTTTAACCTGGCCGCAGCATGCAGAGACTTCTTTTCACGAGACAGATGTTCACCGACAAATATGGGGCATTTGTCACCACCGATGCCTATTAGACTGGTATTAAGTCTATCCTTTGGATTAGACTTGTTGTATTTGGCAACTGCTGCTATGACGGTATCACGACAACGAGTGCTGCGCAGTTTAGCTACTACAGCTCTTGGACGACTGCTGTTGCTATCCATTTTGGCAACACGGAAACAAGACAAGATGTCGCCATCTTCAATTGTGTGGTTGACTGCATTTCCGATATGCATTATCAAGTTAGCCAAGTTTTCAGTCTTTGATTCTGGTAAACCATGAATTTCTATATTTGCTTCTCGTGTATGATTTTCCATGTCCGATAATCGAGTCATTAGGTCTTTCACATTTTTTGTTAAAATCTCATTTTCAGCAACTAATTTCTTTATATCATCTTCACGAGATTTGAATTTGGTGGTTATTTCTTCGTAAGATTGTTCAATGAAATTGACAGATTTAGTTAACTCGGCAACACCCTTATTGATTACTAGTAGTTCTTTATTTACTAATTCTCTCAAAATTTTAGGTAACATTTTTGGCAGATGGTCGTTGATTGCCTTCAAGATTTCAGAGCTGATAAAAGCAGATAGATCATCAATAGATGTGCCAGGAAGATTCTCGTCACCCAGGTGGTTATTTTGAGAAGATTTAGCGCGGATAGTTACATTACTGACGCCGGAAACAGATCCATCGTCGAATTTTGATGCAGCTGAATCAACTTCTGATCTTTGGGTGGTACGGGCCGGTGTTAACGTATTATCTCCTTTGGGACGTTTGTTTTTGCACGCCTCACATTGCCAAACCTTTCTTTGCTCCCTTGTAAACTGTTTAAATTTCGTTTGATGTACATTAGCGCAACTAAGGTCATAAGTATTTTTACACAAACAGCATTCCATATATTCACTGCCTTTGATTAGAGATGGACATCCAGCACACACTTTTGACATTGTACACAAAACGGAACACAAATTTATATTACTAGCAACACTTGCTAGAGATCTGTCACTGTCAGCTGCAAGCGAATCAGCTGTTGTGATGGTTGCGCTTGCGCAAGTTGCGAAAATTTTGTGTGTTTATTGGTCCGTAATTTGAATTTAAATGTGTTTTCCAAAATATGTTACCGTTGAGATTGATGCCCAAGTAGAAATATAAAATATTTTTGTGGAAATACAGCTGAGCTCACCGTTGTGAAGTGCAATGTATGACTGGAACTCACTCGTAGAGGTTAGTCGAATGTTTTTATACAGATTTCACTACTAAACACTGGTTATAAGATAATATTTCCTAGTTAATTGTAAGAGAGATACACAAAAGCTATGTTTACGTTTGGCAGGGTTGCCAGGATTGTTCTTTATTCAAAAGTATATATAATATTTCCGCGTATGTTTAAGAAAATTATATTTATAATCTATTTAAAATAATAAAAAGCTAAAATTGCTTTGATATAATATTTATTCCATTAAAATTCAGTGTGCTATTTTTGTCTGCTTTTTGGGGTTAATACGCCTATTTAGGTATGTAATTTCAATTACTTACATTTTTAGTGCTTTTAAGTGACGTCATCGTATTGGGCTTGCTATTAAAATAAATCAAATTATCGATTTAAGGTGGTTTGTCTTGGTCTCGGTGCAAAACGCAACACTTCTGATCGTTTTAAGGGCAAATCGGAGCCCTATTAATGTCACTCAGCTGTCCGTCTGTCTGTCTGTGTTACGTACCCTACACAACTAGTCATAGCATACCTCTGTTAGCATTAGTCATTAATATTAGACCTTAAACTGACGATAACAACTTCCGTCGAAGATAACATTTACTATCTTCTACTTTCTCAAATTGTAATCTCTTAGTCACTAAGTTAGTTAAGTTAGTCAGAACATTCTGTTAGTCATAAGCGATAAGAGTAAGGGTATAAAACCCAAACTCCCTATTATTATATTCATTCTAGTTCCAGTCTCCACAGTGAGAACTCTTGTAATAATCTAAATAAAAATATAATTGTTTTTTAAAAACAAGTTTTCTGCTTCCAATATCTTACATTGGCGCAGTCGGTACTGGATATAGTCAAATCGAAACGATCAGGACCTAGGACAAACATCGCCAAAAGGACCTGGACGGTGCCCGGAGGGCTTTAATAAAGATTTGCCGAAACCATGCAAATTAAAATAATATTATTATGTTGGTAAGTGGCTAAACTTGTTTGCTCGATTCCTCTGTGTATTCCATTTCCATTTCATTGTGTTTTCTATTCCTGTGTTATTGTGTTATTCTATTTTACTGTGTTCCATATTATCTGTGTTTCCATTATATCACTGTGCTTATATTCACATATTATATATAAATCTCAAATCGCATATCTCTACGAAACTCATGCCCTTAGAAATTAAAAACGAAATCTACCCTAACTTAAATTCTGAAATGGCGCTAGAAATAAATACGCTTCTAAAATTAATACCAAATTTTGATACAAATCAACCCGGTCAAGTATACAAATTCGCGAGATCATGTGATTCAGCATTTTCACTAGCATCAGAAAATCAGAAACGAATCCTTTTAATCTATGCCCTAAACAATATCGTGGGTGCAAACGCATCGGATGTGCATAGTAAACAGTATGCTTCTTGGGGAGACCTTCGATCATTCCTTATCGAAAAATTTTCCAATGTCAAGACGATATCTCACCTAAATCTTGAATTACAATCAATGTTCCAATTCGCAACCGAAACTATCACCGAATATCTACATAGAGTAGATCTGTGTCGCGGAAAAATTATTGAAAAATTAAACGCGGAAATTGACGACAACTCGTTGATAGGTAGAATGAAGGCGACTGAAGAAACTGCTCTAAGAGTGTTCGAGATAGGACTAAATTATCCCGACATCGGTACAATGCTCCGTACTAAAGGTTTTACAACGCTATCCGAAGCAGGGCGGTTTGCTATCCAAGAAGATCAAATACGCGCAATGAACAGTGCAAGACAAACACTGTTCAAACAAACCCCACCTAGAACTCCTAAACACGTTGAGCACTATGCAAAAGACCTTGCAAAACCTGTACAAAAATCTTATAATTCAAGTACCTATTCAAACCGTTACACAGTCTCAAACGTCCCAAATCAAATGCAGGGAACATCGAACACAAATCAAGTGCAACAAAAAACGTGCAACTATTGCAAAAAACCTGGGCACTTAATTGCCGATTGTCGTAAGAGAGCGTTCAATAATAATCTTCGAGATAACCAAAATCAACGCGCTCTACCTGCCCCACAAAACCAACGCGCTCTACCTGCTCCACCGAAAAACGTTAATCATTTAAACTCGCCAGCGACCGACGAGATGAGCAACTCCTCGGAAACCGCTTTAGCCTCTTGCTCAATCACCCAGACTCAAGCATATCCCATGACAGAGAATTCCCAACTCGAGTGGTAAATACACCACCAAAACTAAATTCAGTAAATCAAATACATGAGGTACAAAAACGTAATACGTCTTTAGAAATGAATAAACCAGTCTATCGGAGACAACTTAAAGACGCTTCTACGCAAACTGAATTTAGAGACGCTTCCACTCAAACTCCCGATTTCTCGAATACTACCGAATCTCTTAAATCCACTGAATCTCTTAAATCTCGAAATCAAATCTATGGACAGGGTAGCCAGCCCCAAACTCATGATCACTCTAAATCCTCTGAATCTCTTAAATCAAAAAATGAAATCCACGGACAGGGTAATCAGCCCCAAACTCGTGATGTCCTTAAATCTACTGAATCCTCGAAATCAAGTGAAATCCATGAACAGGGTAATCAGTCCCAAAACCGTGATTTCAATAATATCACTAAATCTTCGAAATCCAAGTCAAAATCTAAGTCAAAGCCTAAATCCAAACCCAAAACAAAATCTCAGTCAGAACTCAATTCCCAGAAATCTCGATCCCCAATTCAATCATACAATATATCTTCTTTAAACGATGTACCACCAGTAAACCTACTTCATTGTACTTTCCATATCGAAGGCAAACCCGTTATTTTCCTGGTAGATACTGGAGCCGGAATTTCAATAGTCCGAAAAGATAAAATAGGCTCCTCACAAATAAACCAAAACGACGTAGTATCTATTGTAGGTATTTCCAGCACACAATCATCAACTCGCAGTTTCGGTACAGCCAACTTATCTCTAGACGACCTTCCAAAGTTCAAATTTCACGTAGCTAACTTAAACATTAAAGCTGATGGCATTCTAGGGAATGATTTCCTTTCCAAAAACAATGTCTACATCTATGTCCAGTCAAAAACAATGCGTGTTCATAATAAAACATATAAACTCCATTCCCTTGAAGAAAAACAAGAAAAACTTCAAGGAAAACAAACCTTGAATAAAAGATCCGAAACAGTAATCAAATGTACAACAAAGTCTATTAAATCCGGAGTAGCTATTGTAAATCAACAATTCTTAACCACTGGTGTTATCATTCCTCATGCTTTAGTCCATGTCGAAAACAACTCATTCCTAACTACTTGTGTAAACGCCAACAAAGTAGACAAAATAATAGACATTCCAAACATTGATGTTGACTCATTTAGCGAACAACAAATACATAATCTTAATGAACATCCTTCTGAGTCAGACAAACAACTCACTAGCTTATCAGACAGACAGGAGAAAGTACTCAACCTAATCAGAGATGAACATTTGAACAATGAGGAAAAGAATTCAATACACAAGATAATTTCCGAATACTCAGACATCTTTTATATAGAAGGAGACCATTTATCATTTAGTAATCATTCGAAACATCATATTCGCACGACTACTGACATCCCGATTCATGCAAAAACATATCGATTCCCAAGAGTTCATGAACAAGAAGTAAAAAATCAAGTACAGAAAATGTTAGATGAAGATATCATACAACCCAGTTGTTCACCATGGAGTAGCCCCCTTTGGGTCGTTCCAAAGAAACTAGATGCCTCAGGGAAACAAAAATGGCGTCTTGTAATAGATTATCGTAAACTTAATGACATAACAATAGGTGATAGCTATCCCTTACCAAACATCACAGACATTCTAGACAAACTTGGTCATTCCCAATACTTTACAACATTAGATTTAGCATCAGGATTCCATCAATTAGAAGTTAATCCAGCTGACATTCCTAAAACTGCATTCACAACCCCCTATGGTCATTACGAATATAAAAGAATGCCTTTCGGTCTCAAAAACGCTCCAGCTACATTTCAACGCACCATGGATTCTGTTCTAATGGGGATTCAAGGAGAACGGTGTTTTGTGTATTTAGATGACATAGTAATTTTTGCATCAAGTCTCCAAGAACATGAAGAAAAACTTCATGAAGTATTTTCCAGACTTAGGAAATATGAACTCAAGGTTCAACCAGACAAATGTGAATTTTTACGACGTGAAGTCGCTTATCTCGGGCATATTATCTCAAACGAAGGCGTAAAACCAAATCCTGTAAAAATTGAAGCTGTCAAAAATTTCCCAACTCCAAAGAATTGCAAGGACATCAAAAGCTTCTTAGGTCTAGCTGGATACTACAGAAGATTCATAGAAAACTTCAGTCAAATAACAAAACCCCTTACTAGCCTCTTAAAGAAGGAAGTTCCTTTCATATGGGGTCAAACACAAGAAAACTCTTTCAACAAATGCAAACATCTCCTTACTAACCCCCCAATACTTCAATATCCAGACTTCACAAAAGAGTTCATATTAACAACGGACGCTTCACTACATTCTATTGGCGCGATTCTTTCACAAGGCGAAATAGGTAAAGACTTGCCCATAGCCTATGCATCAAGGACTTTAAACAAAGCTGAAACTAATTATTCTACAACGGAACGAGAAATGTTAGCCATTGTATGGGCAGTTAAACACTTTCGACCTTATTTATTCGGTCAAAACTTCACAATAGTCACAGATCATCAACCACTAAGCTATTATATGAAAATCACAGACCCAGGTAGCCGTCTTGCCAGATGGCAGTTCAAACTCGCTGGTTTTCAATACAAAATAGTCTATAAACCAGGAAAGAACAATACCAACGCTGACGCACTCTCAAGACCCCCTATTTCTACGACAAATATCGATCTTACAAATGACGATAGCACAAATCAAGAAACTCCTGACCATTATTTACAAGCCAATTATGAACATTTTTCTGACAATAGCTCTTATAACTTTGACACACCAAATCTTAAGATTTCACCAGATCGCCTCTTAGATTCTCGTCACAAAAATATCTTTATCCCCACTTCCTGCGAACTCTCTGATAAAAATGATTTATTCAACGAAGCTATTAGCTTGTGCTCTCAAGTCGATCCCTATTTAGAAAAATGTAAATCCCTATATGACAATGATCTTCTAATATCAGATAACAAACAAAACATAGTTTTTGGATACTCAAGACCAAAACACTATGATTCATGGGACTCCGAAAGTTATTTCAAAACTCTATTAAATTATCTTCAAAAAAATGACGTTAAAACTCTTTGTATTCCTGACCTTAAGAATGATCCCACTTGTAAATTGCAAGGAAACGAACAATTACATATAACTGCATATTTAGCTGACACATATGAATGTGAAATAACAATTTGTCAAAATACTGTTAAATATCCATCTCAAGAACAAATACCCGAAATTCTCAAAAGTTTCCACGATGAACCCTTATCTGGTCATCGAGGCATTATCGAAACTACGAGGAAAATACGGTCAGAATACTTCTGGAAAGGCATGACTGATGACATCAAGAAATACATAGACAACTGTTTAGATTGCCAACGGAGTAAAATACAAAGAAAAACTTATAAAGCCCCGATGGTTATAACGACATCATCTAGTGAACCTTTCGAACGCGTGACTATTGATTTAGTTTCTTATTCTGACATAACAGGTGACTTCAATAAATACATTCTAACTTTACAAGATGATTTAACCCGATTTGTTCAAGCTTACCCAATTCCTGACAAACAGCCAGTCACCATAGCTAAAACTCTTTTAATCTTTTGTCAACACTTTGGTGTTCCCAAACGGTTCCATTCTGACCAAGGTGGAGAATTTGTAAATAATATATTAAAACACTTAATGAAACAATTAGGTTGCAATCATACTTTGAGTACTGCCTACCATCCTCAAACAAATGGATCGTTAGAACGTTTTCATGCCGTCCTTAGAGATCATATTCGCATATATCATAAAAGAAGAAACTCAAACTGGGATCAAATAGTCCCTCTTGCTATTATGTGTCACAATACCTCTGTAAATCAATCAACTGGTTTTACTCCTCACGAACTACTTTTTGGATACAAACCCCATTCACTTTACTCTGCAAAAGACATCCGTGAATATACAACTAACGATTATCTTAACGATTTCAATGAAAGATTAAAAATAACTCGAGAAATAGCTAAACGCAACGTAGAGTCCATGAAAGATAAAGCCAAGGAACGTTATGACAAATCCATAAAGAATGTAGCTAAATTCAACGTAGGTGACAAAGTTATGCTCCAAATACCTAATCCAAATAACTTAGATCACAAATGGGAAGGACCTTATAATATCACAAGAATAGGGTTCAATGAAAATTATGTTATCAATAAAACAGGACGAAATTATGTAGTGCATGCTAATCGGCTAAGACCATTGCATGACTAAAAACTCAATCATGTAGTATTAAAGTATTTTTAGAAAGTTAAATCTTATTAAATTTCAGGGTATCCCAACAGATCAGTACTAATGACATATTAAAACAACAGTTACAAATAATATCCTCAACAGTTACTAACTTCAATGAAACTATATATAAAATCTCTTACGATGAAATAGTAATAAACGAAAATCTAAGAAAAATCAGTTCATATTTTAATACATCTAGTAAAATAATATTTAACCTAACAATATCAGAAGAAATTTCATCAGTATCAATTCAAATCCTCGAAGCCGTTATGACACTGGAAAAAGAAATCGATGACATTATTACAAGCATTTTGTTTATTAAATCGGGTGCAGTTCATCCCTCGATCATTTCTACTGTAAGATTATATAAAGAACTTTTATCTTCTAGCCCAGACAGAATTAATAGAAATCTAGTAGCCCCTGTAACTATGCAAAATATCCATCAAATCCTAGAGTCCTCAACAATAACATCATATATATACATGAATAAATTAATATATATTCTCGAATTCCCTTTGGTTAAAAACGATAAATTCACCTTATATCGTATCTATCCAATCCCTATAAGACATCCGAACTCCTCTCTCTATTCCGTTATCCTTCCTGAGCAAACCTACCTTGCCACAAGTTCTTCACAACAACAGTACGTTGTTATGAGCTCTATGGAAAATTGCAAAACATTTGCAACAGAAGCAAGGGTCTGTAAAGATCAACCAATATATCACTACAATACCAGGCCAACCTGTGAAATGGCTATTCTGATGACAAGCAGCAAAGAATTACCCGAAATGTGTGAAGTAACTACAATCGCCGCTCAAGTCAATACGTTCCAGCCATTGAAGAATAACAAATGGATATTTTTACTACACCACAAAACCACATATGCCATAGAATGTGGAAACAAAATCACCCATAATGAAATAGCTGGCACGGGAATCATATCTCTAGATCCTGGATGTAAATTTTATACAACGTTTATTACTCTGAATGCTGAAGAAGAAAAGTCGGTCAACATTACTCATCCAATAATTACTGTAGATATTGAAGATAATTGTGTTCCAGAAATCCTTGATTTGGAACCACCAGAAATGATACATATGAAGATCAATAACGTTCCACTAGATTCATTGCACACAATTAAAGAAGAAATCAAAACCTATTCTCAACGACTGAAAGAAAATGAAGCATCATTTCTAAGCAAACATAGCTCAAAATTTTCAGTACTTAGCATATTCCTGGGAATTATTATGCTAATATTCTGCATATACAAATGCTGCCCTTCAAGCTTCTTTAACTACTTCAAAGGACATAACCATCAAAATGGATGTATACAAATATTCAACAACTGTTTTGACAGATCCACTCGCAAACAACACATAGCCGTCCCGATGACAACCTTAAACATGACGGACACGTCATGCATTTCTGAAGATGAAGACGAAGTTACAATCAAGAAAAGACCTCAAAGTTCCGGCAAACACGCCCCAACTTTGTTCTAAGAGGGGAGGTGTTACGTACCCTACACAACTAGTCATAGCATACCTCTGTTAGCATTAGTCATTAATATTAGACCTTAAACTGACGATAACAACTTCCGTCGAAGATAACATTTACTATCTTCTACTTTCTCAAATTGTAATCTCTTAGTCACTAAGTTAGTTAAGTTAGTCAGAACATTCTGTTAGTCATAAGCGATAAGAGTAAGGGTATAAAACCCAAACTCCCTATTATTATATTCATTCTAATTCCAGTCTCCACAGTGAGAACTCTTGTAATAATCTAAATAAAAATATAATTGTTTTTTAAAAACAAGTTTTCTGCTTCCAATATCTTACATCTGTATGTCACGGGTCTCTAGCTCTTAGACAGAATGAGATAGAAACGTGAGATTTTTATATGTTGTGTTAAATGTTGACCCAAAACCGAATTTAGAATTTAACATGTAATTAATTACGTTTTCAGGGTTTTTTTTTTCTTTCCTTAACATGTGGGATGTCATTGTCTAGCTAGAGCTTATTATATTTTTTATCTTAAAAAATAAAGAAACGTAGGGTATCAAAGTTGCAACTTTTAGACCATTTTTGTTACGGGGTTTATTTCAAAGGCCAAAGCAGTTAGGAATTGGAAATTTCTATATATTATGTATCATATGCTGTATTTAAACAACAAATACTGAAAACGCTGATTTATAATGTAGATTAAGGGTTACGTCCCTGAATACTGAACCAACTTAAGGGCAGGTTATCCGGGACCTGTAGGTATTTATCGCTACCTCAGCCCCCGCCAATTCACCGCGACGTATTTATTTACGATGCAACTGAGCGGCTATAATCGTGACCTCACGTGACTCGACACCGACCGCCGTACATTAAAATAGGTTCGGGGCCAGTAACTGTACTTCGTACTAATAAGAATTGATTCCGATAAATGAACCAACATAAACTATTCCTACTAAAAAACCGAGTTAGTACAAATAGGGGAGTTTATTACATTGGATCATATGAGTAATATCTAAGCACGCTCTTGTAAAACATTTGGAAGTACAGCTAAAAATATTTAATACACTTGGTAACCATATGAGCTAACAAAGCTGACTCTGAAGGCTTTCATTGTAATCTAGGAGCAGTCAAAACTAAATTTTGTTTATTACAAAATAGTTCATAAGTATTAAAAATAGAAGCTAAATTACTTTGGAATAATTTAGGTTTCGACGGCACATTCATTGTCACCATCGTCGTCATCACCCTCACCATCGTCTGTAGGATCCACCGTATTTATTATAATTTGGTTATCTATTAGGGCATCGATATGCACATCTCGGTCCCAATCAGCGAAATTTAGATTTAATGTTCGTAAAACCACACTATTCCAATTCGCAGCAGTAACGTTATAGCGTGCTTCTTGCAACAACGACAACATTTTGTTTGTGTGACTTACGACCCTCTAACTTTTTCTCAAGTGGCGATTTTAATTTATTATCTTCTGGTATATCTTTACCATGCTTTTCCTTACTTATTTGAAAAACAGTTTTTCGACTGATAACGAAAGAGTGGACTACTATTCTGAAACTCACATTCAAAGTAATGTTGTAGGCGTACCACAAACTCCCGCGCTTGACTGCCCAACACTGTTCTTTTAGTGGTCAAGCAAGAAGAAAACACACGCACGCAACGTATACAAGGCTTCTGCACCGTACTGAACAGACAAACAATATGGCTGATCGTGATTGCCATGGTAACCATGGTGATTGCGAGGTGGACCATATTTTTAGTAGATTTTTATTTCCTATGACCTCGGTACACAAGAGAATAATCGATTAACTAACCGATTTTATGAGATTTTTTGAGCTACGTCACTATGTTTAAAAGTAAAAAATAAAGCATAGAACGTAAACGCGTATTTGCAGTAAAATAAAGTTATACTTATTTTGAGCACGATATCTAAAAAAAATACGTTGATTATGTTTGTGAATTAATTGTATAATGTTTTGGATTGATTGTGGTTTTTTCAAACGGTGATTTACTGTCATAAACAAAGACTATTTATTTTTTCAATTTATGTGAAACGTGCAGAGTTACGTTCTCAGAAGTGTCAAATGTAACCTCGTGAATGGAATAGACTGTAATTATTTTATTTGTAATTCTTTGTCAAATTAATTATTTTTTTGTGTGTTTTCAATATTATTTCAATTATTCAATATTATTTTTATGAATAAATTATTATTATTCATTATTTTCTTAGTCAATAGTATAATTGTACTAGTTAAAATTCTTAATTATTAATTATTATGTTTTACTTCTATTTGCTATTGTGTTTTGTTCATATGTGGCAAACTGAAAATCAGAGCTGCAAGTTACTTCAACGTGTAGCATTTGATAAGCTTGCTCCTTTTTGCAATTTTGTTTTGTGTTGTACTGTGTCTTCTTTTTTTATATGTTCTGTGGCAAATAAACTCATTTCACTATCACTTTCACTATCTCTGGTATTACACATTTTATATAAAATTGTATTAGCTTCCTCTCCATCTTCGTCATCCAAAAATTATCATCTCTTGTAATGCGTTCAATATGTACAAGTTCTGTCACGTAAAGCTGTCCTTGTACCTGGTAATACCAATTACTGTTTTTATCGAGTTTTGTCGTACTTGTTGCCTCTGTACATTGTCTCGATGCGAAGGTGCCCTGCTCAGTACGAAGATTTGATAAACTGAAGTTAAGAAATTTTATTTAATCACTTAGTTACATACGATTCATACTTACGCTTACAAAAAAATAATAATACGTAGATACAATCGCATTATTTTATACATATATATATATATTATATATTTACATAATATGTACATTATATATCTATACATTCATAAGTACTGTTACATTTTACTGTTGTACAGTTATACTCGGACTCAAGAGTTGTTTACATTTTTTGCGTAATTTCAAAAGTTGGTTGTTCTGTACGATCAATAAAACATCTCGTTACAGTTTCAAAGAATTGTTTTCTTATCTTCAGCACTCTCAAATTTGATGATTTGTATGGTTCCGTAGTACCTAAAAGGTACAAAAGGAACCTTTATGGTGAGACTCCGTTGTCCGTCCGTCCGTATGTCACAGCCTCATAACTTTAGCACCTTTAAAGATAAAGACATCAAATTTGGCACAAAAATAGCATTTTTTGCCCACATATCACGATGTAAAAAAAGATTGAAATTATTCAAAATATTTCCAAAACAAAACTAAAAAATGTTATCCTAAAAATAAAATATGGGTATCAAATTATAGATATCATAAAGCTGATTGTAAAAATACATTGATATAAAAAAAATGTATGTCTTTATCTCCAAAACTGGTAGACCGAGCATTATGAAAAAAATCATGGTAATAGTGTTTACGTAAAGATTACAGGAACAATAAAGCAGCTGAGAAATTCACGAAAAAACATAGTAAATTAAATTTATCATCCACAATACGGAACCCTAGGTACGCGAGTCTGACTCGCACTTGGCCGGTTTTTTTCTTCTTATTTCTAGTTTCCATTTTTATTTTTAAACATCCAAGCAAGATACGACTAAATGATTTTTATTTACATGTACACACAACTGATAGTTTGATGTATATTTACACGATTATTTAAATAATGATACTACACTCTATCAGAGCTTCGAGGCGAGTGAGGGGGAACGAGGGCTCAAAAAACTGACATAGGTCTTGCCTCGAAAGCCGCTGGCGGGCAACTGGCAGCCGCTCGCCGAGTAGTCGCGAATCAATTTTTCTTTTTAAATTAAGGGAAAAAAAACGATTTTCATTAAAAAAAAAGTAACCACAAAAGTTATTAGTACAATAGTTTTACTTTTATTATCTGCAATTTTCATGCAATTTGGTTAAGTACACGTTACATAAAACGAAAAAAATCTTAAAAATCGACAAAGTTTCGGATTTTTTTTCGATCGAGCAAAGTGTAACGTCTCGCAAATTGAACCACAAAAAACACTGCACAAAAGATGTATCTGAAACATATATTTTTTTCAGATTTTAAAAATAACAATTTGATGCTTTAAAATGAGTTTGAAAACAGACAAAATTGGGATAAGCCCCCCTTAATTTTGCAGTTCTTATATCTGACAGAATTAGAGCATAACCTAAAATTAAATAAATATCTAGTTTGAAATAACTGGTCATATGTACGCAACCCTAAAAGAGCGAGGCCCGACTCGCACTTTGCCGTTTTTTCTTATTTGTGAATAAAAAGTAATACCAGACCATAGAGTAATGTTAATTAGGATTTCTTAGGGCCTGTTTCACCACTTCCAGATAAGTGATATCCAGAAGATAAGTTTAAAAATGGAACACATTTTGTATGCGTTATATGTCACATATAACTATCAGGCACTTATCTAGAAGTGGTGAAACAGGCCCTTAGCAAAGTTGTGTTATTTTATTAATTAAGTTTTAAATGATTGTGTACAAATGTTAGTATATATAACACATGCGACTCTAAATTGTTCAAGAAGATACTCGTACAACATAACAAAGAATACTCTCTACAAATAAATTATTTATTTAATTACCAGTGGTTTGCGACTTTTATATATAACACATGCGACTCTAAATTGTTCAAGAAGATACTCGTACAACATAACAAAGAATACTCTCTACAAATAAATAATTTATTTAATTACCAGTGGTTTGCGACTTTTATATATAACACATGCGACTCTAAATTGTTCAAGAAGATACTCGTATAACATAACAAAGAATACTCTCTACAAATAAATTATTTATTTAATTACCAGTGGTTTGCGACTTTTATATATAACACATGCGACTCTAAATTGTTCAAGAAGATACTCGTATAACATAACAAAGAATACTCTCTACAAATAAATTATTTATTTAATTACCAGTGGTTTGCGACTTTTATATATAACACATGCGACTCTAAATTGTTCAAGAAGTTACTCGTACAACATAACAAAGAATACTCTCTCCAAATAAATTATTTATTTAATTACCAGTGGTTTGCGACTTTTATATATAACACATGCGACTCTAAATTGTTCAAGAAGTTACTCGTACAACATAACAAAGAATACTCTCTACAAATAAATTATTTATTTAATTACCAGTGGTTTGCGACTTTTATATATAACACATGCGACTCTAAATTGTTCAAGAAGTTACTCGTACAACATAACAAAGAATACTCTCTACAAATAAATTATTTATTTAATTACCAGTGGTTTGCGACTTTTATATATAACACATGCGACTCTAAATTGTTCAAGAAGTTACTCGTACAACATAACAAAGAATACTCTACAAATAAATTATTTATTTAATTACCAGTGGTTTGCGACTTTTCACACACCTTCAGAGAGGTCGATCAGGTCGTGAACCCATTCACTGCTGAACTCTATTACTTGTGTACACACCGCGACCACAAAATAGATACTACAAGAAGGCCGACTCGACGACGGAGCGAAAACAGACGCACACATGTATAGAAGCGTACGTATGATGATCTCGGCAGAATTTCGTATTGGTATTCGACCGACTTCATCCGACATCGTCATACGTACGCGTCTACGTGTGCGTGTGTCTGTTTTCGCTAGTTATGCGGAGTGAACCTTCTGTAAGTGGTTATTTTGTGGCGGTACTATGTACAGTAAAAAATAGTGATAAGTAGCCAGGCCCAGCGCTAACACTTTGATCCTAAGACCCACTGAAGAGTAATAGATGAGATGAACAATACTTTGTGCGAGTGTGTATGTATGTATCGACCAATTATTGTTCATCTCATCCATCTATCACTCACCTGTGGGTCTTGGGATCAAAGTGTGACATTTACACGCTCCTTTCTTTATATTTTCTATATTTTCTTTTGCACCCAAAGGTTGCCTGGAAGATATTGCTATTAGCAATAAGTGCCGCCTTTGTACACTGTAAAATATTTTAATGTTCTTTTTCATGTTTTTGTGTAAATGTACATAAAGTGCAATAAATAAAAAAAAAATAGTGTTTGCGCTGGGCGGTTACCTGTCTCTGTTGTTGACTATACAACATAAGGAATACACATGTCGCAGGCAAATTGTAAAATTCCGCCGTTTACAAACGGCGTTGTCAGTTTCTAAACGCTCGCTATCGGAAAATTGGAAAAAGGCCCGCCGTTTGTAAAATTACTTCGTCATTTTCTAAAAAGCCTAAATTAAAATAAAAGCTTTCCCCAAAAACTGAAAAATAGGTGCGACGATGAGCGGAGCGAGGAGGAGCGTGTTAGGTTTACATGTAAGTATATATTGGGAGCCGAGCGAAGTGGAGTTGAGCGAGGCGACCCTCAATGGTTCTAACGGAATTACTATATGCCGAGACAAATTAGAAAATTTCGAATTCTACTATTTGACGAAAATTCGTCAAGTAGCAAAATAGCAAGCGTTTAGGAACTGACGACGATGGAGGCGGAATTTTACTATCTTATTTTTATTACTCGTATTAGCAGGCGAGCGCTCCACCACTCGTCCACAGAGGCGTTCTTATTATCTTTGAATATACTTTATAACACTTGACTTACTTTAGAAAATAATTATAAATTTTAGTGGGTGTGTGACCATGGCAGATGGAACTTTTCCGAAAATCGGGAAAATACTTATAAAATCTAAACACGGTGATTCCCACACTAGTTTTTGTTCATAGTGACCGTGTAAATCTAAAATCGTATATTTATAAATAGACAAATTTGTAGGGTTACAAATAAGGGTAAAAAGAGTTAAAAAAACATCCCTTTATGAACTGGAAGCTAAACCCTGGTGGAATTAATAAAGTGACATCAAAGAGTACGAACATATTGACAGTAGGGAATGTTTGGTATTAAATTAACTGTAGGGTGGGGGATGAAATGACGTTGTGTATTTTGCTGCTAATAAGATTTTACAGATTATGTTTATTTTGCGAAGTCCATTGCTATAAATACTATAAATATTATTAGACTGTTATTAGAGTGCAATACAAACTAGAAAAGATCAATCAGAAACAAACCCAAAGACAAGAATATAGGTCGCAGGTTCGAATCCTGGCCCGGGGAATTTTTTCAAATTCTTGTCTTTGGGTTTGTTTCTGATTGATCTTTTCTAGTTTGTAATGCACTCTAATAATATTTCGATTTTACAGTCTGTATTTATTATAAATATTTAAAATTTCACTTCAACTGGTGGTAGGCTTCGTCCGTGGCTAGTCACCACCCTCATGACGAAACAATGCCGCCGAGCGACTCGTTGTGTTCTGGTATGACGTCATGAGAAGCCGTACCGGGGGAGTGGTTACAGACAGTTGCGTAGTATCAGTCACTCATCCGTAACCGACTTCCGTAGATTTTGCAGAAGACCTTGGGCGAACAGACTGGTTAACGCCGCGCCTGCTTTCAATCAAAATACCGAGGTCCGAGTAACGAAAGATTATTTTTAAGGGGTAGTTTGCAATTTATGTTTAATGACTTTACTAAAAACTAGAATTTATGTTCTGTTAATGATTTAGTTAGTATTCTCAGCTATCATTATCATGTAAGGCTGGCGCACTCCCGTGGTGTTGCTCGCGGGGATCTCATTTTTCCCGATCACGTGGGATTTTCGAAAAATCCTTATTTCTCTGTGCAAAATTTCAGCTTTCTAGGCCTAAGGATTTGTGCTGGTCGGTGATGAGTCAGTGAGTGAGTGAGTGAGTAAGTCAGTGAGGACTTCTCTAAATATATGATTTTCTTTCTTTAGGCTTCGAGACTGTTTACTAACCAGTTAACTGGCCCAGCATGGCCCACACTTGACGTCAAAACAATTCTCATATTGCACCGGACTTTGAGTACTTAACTAGTCAAAATTATTACTGGTCAAGAGTTAAAATTATTACTGGTCAAGAGTCAAATACGTTCTGCAACGTTTTTATTAATCTTTATCAAAATCAAGAAGGACTTTCAGAAATCCTTTTCAACACCAAAAACACCATAAATAGTAAACAAAATTACGCAAAAGGCAACTTGCTATTCGGAAATAAACATTTCAAAATGGCGTCCAAACCGAGCTTTTGTACTAAAACAATGAACTAAATCGATTCAAAAGGGCGAGATTAAATCACGATTATTGTCAGATCCGACTTTTGTCCTGGAGATTAAAATCTCATTACTTCAGGACAAGTTATTTTAAATCCTAAATCAAAAGGAGTAAGGTTGTAACTCGAGCGAGATGCTCTCGAATCGGTTTCTACAAATTCCCACAGAAATCCTTCTAAAATAAGTGAAACAAAATTCTAGCGTTTTAGTGTATGGCTCAAGTCAATGGAAAGTCTCTTCTTTCGGTTACTTTGTTCCTTGTTATTTATAATCGAAGAAATTGCTGTTGACCAACCTGCCTGCAGATTTTCCTTCTAAGGACTAGAAGGTAAGTACTAAGAGAAAAAGTGAAAAAATGTCTCAGTAAGAAAATTGTTTAGTTTGTTAGTATTGTTTTAATTTCGGAAACAATCAACTAACTGTGGTTAACCTTTTCCAGCCAGGGACTAGCAGATATCTTTAGTCCCTGTTTATAGCAAAATCGTTTATGACCTGGGCAATATACATTATATCGGAGTTAGATTGTCTAATCAGCTGTTTTACAAAGCAGCTCCGTTATGTAAAATAGCTGAACGACGACCTTGTTATTAAGGCCTGGTCCATGGGACACAACAATCCTATTGAGTGATTTTGAACTTAATTATATCGTCAGAAAGGGAACGCTCGCTTCGTGCGCTGCCGGCACGCATTATCAGTGAATTTTTTGACGTTTTTCTTGATTTTTCCGAAAAAGTATTTGTTGAAAAGGGTTTGTCTTGACAACGGAAAACAAACTATATTTTCGTGTTATAGCACCAATTTCAGACATAAAACTCAAGCTGCTTAGACATAAAACGTATTTATAACTCAAAAAGGCGTTATTTAGAAAAATAAAATCTATCGAGTGAAATGTGTCCAATTAGGTATATACCTAACTGTCTTGACAACGGAAAGTTAAAGGTCTGAAAATACTTGTCTGTGAGTTTAACATTGATCAGGTAAGTAATTGACTTAAGAGGCCCCTTTATGCCTGGATTTTTCTTAAGATTCATACAAAAGGTAAAAACTGAATGTGAAGTCAACAGATTATTTTCTTCGTAAGTATTATCTACGTCTAGGGTTTGCACTATTCGTTTAATTTTACTATTCGAATAAAATGAATACTTCTAGAGCCAAATATTCGAATATTCGGATATTCGAATATTTTTAAACATTGATTGAAAACAATACAATATCAATTCAAAACAAACAAAAGCAGCTAGACTGTGGTTTGGTTTGATTGCTGCATAATTTTATTCAAATAAAATCAAGTATTTTAATTATTTTTCTTGTTTATTAATTAATAAAAAACATATTTATCGTTTTACAGAGTAACTTTAGGTAAGTAAGTCTTAGCTTAGGGATATGAATGATTAGGATAGGTAATCAGAAAAGTAACTATAAACCTATGACCAGTAAGAAGTACCAGCTTAGCTACTTAAAATCTACATCTAGCTAGGGTAAGTAATCTTTAAATTAGGGTCCAGTTTAGGTTTAGGTAGTAGGTACCTGTTTTATATCACAATCAACATTATTAATTAGTAACTAGTGCAAATAATATTTTAATTAGGATTTAGTTAAGGTTTACTTATTATCATTAATTATCACAATCAACATTAGTAACTAGAATAAGCAACTAGGGTAAGTTATCTTTTAATTAGGTAGGCTTCAGTTCAGGCTTGCTTAATTAACGTTACACAGTCAACATTATTAATTTGTACTTAATAGCACTAGATCTAGAATAGCACTAGATCTTCACTAGAACTAGAATAGGAACTTTGGTAACATTTTACATAACATTCAGTTAAGTTTTATAATCAATAATCTTTTAATTAGGATTTAGTTTAGGTTTACTTATTATTAATAATTATCACAATCAACATTAGTAACTAAGGTAAGTTATCTTTTAATTAGGTAGGCTTCAGTTCAGGCTTGCTTAATTAAAGTAACACAGTCAACATTATTAATTTGTACTTAATAGCACTAGATCTAGAATAGCACTAGATCTTCACTAGAACTAGAATAGGAACTTTGGTAACATTTTACATAACATTCAGTTAAGTTTTATAATCAATAATCTTTTAATTAGGATTTAGTTTAGGTTTACTTATTATTAATAATTATCACAATCAACATTAGTAACTAAGGTAAATTATCTTTTAATTAGGTAGGCTTCAGTTCAGGCTTGCTTAATTAAAGTAACACAGTCAACATTATTAATTTCTACTTAATAGCACTAGATCCAGAATAGCACTAGATCTTCACTAGAACTAGAATAGGAACTTTAGTAACATTTTACATAACATTCAGTTAAGTTTTATAATCAAAACAAATCGTCTTCCTTTTAGACTCAAACATAAACATTACAAATTAACAATGTGTCTATTCTATTTTAAACTTTGATAATATGAGCGTAGAAAACTTAGGGCGTCCAAAGTATTGGCATTCATCTTTGTTCTTAAGCGGTGACACAAGTAACTCGCCGAAGAAAACACCCTCTCAGCTTCGACACTGGAGGGCGGGATGGAGAGCAGTAAATTATATGCTCGCGTTAAATGTGTACCACGTCGCCCACCGCTGTCAAAGAGAGCCATCTCCACTTGGATTGTAGTGCCAAGATCCAGGACCTCTTCTCCGGACTGTCGCAGCTGTAAAGATTCGGCTGCTTCATTTTGTAGCTTGCGGCGCAGCTGATCTTTCATAGACATACTTTTGTCATCATTGCTTTCTATCTCTGTTTGTACTTGTGGCCCTTGTGGGCTGTTAGTGCTAGAGTCTGCTGATGACTCAAAGAAGCTGTTCAATTTGATTATTGTGTTTTTTACCACGTTATTATCGACATTTTCGAATGGATATGAAGATTTCCCTTCCCTGTAAAATTTTTCAGAATTATCTAGATATTTGAGAGTGCTGCTCAGCTCTGGTAATCGTCGTTCTCCAATTCTTTGTTTCAGTGATGCTAAAAGATCATGGCTCACATCATTATGGATTTCACCGAGTTTCTCAATCATAAACTTCAACGCTGTTTCACTCATTATCAGGTTGGCATTTTCTTCACACAGAACTTCAACAGTAGCCTTAATCACATTCATTGTATTGGAGAGTTCTTCGAGTCGCCTCATCTCTTCTTCTGAAAATGTGATATGGTTGTCATGATCAATCAACGCTTTCTGGACTGCAACTTTCAGTGTTAGAAACCGGGACAACATGTCAGCAAGGCTGCTCCACCGTGTCTTGCAATCAAGTATTAGACGCAAGCCTTTCTTCATTCCTTCCTCCGAAGCATATTTGTATAAGGTTTCTGCTCGAGTAGGAGATGAACGAAAAAAAATCACAGCTTTTCGGACTTTGCTTATAACATCTTTGAAGCTTCGCGCAAGCGCAAATCTGACCCTTGAAGTGCTGGCATATTCAATGGACACATCAAACCCAGTCCTGTCCAGTTCATCATTGTCGCTTGCTTGGTCAGTGTCAGTCTCATCAGTATCAGTCTTATCGCTGTCTTCTGACTCTGATTCTGACTCAGGATCAGGAATAACTGGAACTTCAGAAACAGCTGTATTTTTCTTGTAAAGAACATCAATTACTGCCAGTTGAATCCCATGCGCTAAGCACAGTTGATGAAATGCATTGGTCTTTCGACCTAGGGCACGCATAACGCTCGCTCCATCAGATGCCAGGCAAATTATGTCATCATCTAATGACAGATTATGTTCAGCAATTTTTCCTTTCAGAATCTTGAGACAGTTATCTGCCGTGCCCTTTCCTGTCAGTTTTGCTAAGCCCAGGTTTCTGAACGATTTGCGTTTTAATTTCGGTGAATGAATGTTGACGTTCATATACCGTACATTTTGAGACGATGTCCACTCATCAAGGGTAATAGTGAATTTTATACCCGAAGATTTCAGAAGGTTTAATTCCTTTGTTAGTTCTGCCTTAAGTTGGTTGCTTTGGGTGATGACAATTCTTTTTATTGTGTGGGGAGACTCAGGCAACTTATATCCACTTTTATTGAATAGCTTGCGTATCGTTTTGGATGCACAGATTCGAAAAAACGACAGACCATCCAAAGCTGCCAACATGGAGATCATGTCTTCGGCGCTATCATCAGATTTGAAATAATCTGTGACTCGCATTTTCTTCTTCTGTACTTCATTGGTATTTTCTTTGCTCCCACTTGCAGTAACTGTAACCTCATCAGATTGATTGGTCTGTCCTTTTACAAATATGGAATGCTTCTTTTGCAGATGTAGGTCCAAAGGAGTCGTTGACATAGAGTTTGACAATACTACTTTGCAGATCTTGCATTTTGCTTGCGAGCCACCTTCAGCACGCAAAAAGTGTTGCCACACGGAATTTATGTCTTTAGATCTTTTAGTGTACTCTTTGAAAACAACCTTGTCTTCACTTCCACTCGCCATCACTGTGTTTTATATTGTCTGTCTAGCTTTCAATGCAGGAACTGAAATCATAAAAAATTAATTAGATAAGATAATTATAAATAAAATACTGTTTGTAAATATTGCTTAAGTGTAAAAAGATCGTGGAAATACCTGCTCTGTTAATAAAATTGTGTATGTCTTGATATTGTCAACATTGTGAACGTATGATGTAGGTAGGCTGAATTTTACATTTACGCATGTTTTATTTTATAGTCACGTCATCGAATAAAACAGGCAACCTTTCTTTAATTGAAACGTGAGACATGTGTGAAGAACAAGAACCTACATAATAGTTTAAAAGGTCACAACAATCTAATCTTTTAAAAATTGTAACATCACACAGGGCGGCACGGCTCGCGTAACCAAATCAGTAGCTTAGCGTAAGTAGGTAATTAATACGTACGTATACGCCACGTCAGAGAAATGCAGAAAACCGTAGTAATAATAATATTATGTGGAATTAATTAGGTTTGTCTAAAATACTTACGTGAATGTCGCGGCGTGTAGGTAATAATAATAACACAAGTTAACACAACACAGATGCGTGCGCGCTGTCGCTGGCCGCGTGACTGACTGAGTGAACGAACGAACGAGGCTGAACGAGTAAATGAACACAAGGTGGGGTGGGACTCAGGGGCAGAGTAAGAATAAGACCAAAAACAAAAACTTTATTATTATTCAACTATTCGAATAATTTAAATGAATTATTCGAATTTGAAATTGGAGCGGATATTCGAATAAAATGAATATTCGAATATTCGAATTGCAAACCCTATCTACGTCTCTATACATCCCAAAAAGCAAAATTTTATGAAACTCCATCATAATAGCTGACAAGATATCGTGAATATTGCTCAATTTTTACACAAAGTTTAGCAAGTTGTATAATTTTCATCTATACTGTAAATAAAAAAGAGAGAAATACAGACGTCGATGTAAAAAAGACCAAGTTTATACACTTTTCTTTAGTTAAACAGTTACCGTATCATAGAAAACAGTTTTTACCTGAAACCATTTCACAAATTCGGCGCTTTTTGAATATCTCGCCATCTAGCACATCTCGGTCGGAGTGCGGTGGGGGGGGGGACATATATAAAGACGTGTGCAAAGTTTCTTTGAGATCAAAGCAATCAGGACGTCACAAACACCTAAAGCATTCAGATCGTTGAGAGGGGATGGCCCACCTTAAACCAGCATATTTAAGCAAAAACCCTTAAAATACCAAAGGAAAGGCCTTAAGTTTTTTAATTTGCGTGCGTATGTTTCTTTGGGAGGTTGTTTAGTATGATTCTGTGGTTTAATTTATACCTGTCCACTTATACTCTGTATTAAAGATCGCCTCCGCTCATGGCTTGCACCTCTATATATAAAAGATGAGTAAGGGTAGATGTCTGCTTCGGAAATAGAGTCAGAGATCTCGACATCTGCCGAGCGTGGCACTTTGTTTGTCATCTCCATTGCCAATCTAATTATTTATGCATCTCGAAGATAATATCTTCTATATTTTGCGTTATATAACTGTAATGATATATATCTATATGTCGTGGGTAGATCGTAAAGTATGAAATCAAAATCTTTCTCCAAACGTCGATAAGTGCGACAACGAGCGGAGCTAGGAGGAGCGTGTTATTTACATGTATGTAAATAAATTTGGGGAGCCGAGCGAAGCGAAACGGAGCGAGGCGACCCTACCAGACATGATATGCCGAATTTTACGATGTGCCGACTACAATTTATATGGAAAATTATTAATCGGGCGAATAAAAATATAATTAGCGACTTCAAGTGTCCGCAATAAATACCAAAACTTGCGACTAAAAATACTGAGTGGGTGAATTTATAGTATGAAATCGAAAATATTTTACCAAAAAATAGGTGCGACGACGAGCGAAGCAAAGAGGAGCGTGTTAGGTTTACACGTAAGATAAAATAACGAGCCGAGCGTCGCGACGTCCCTAGCTTTACTAAAATAGAAAATTGTTCGCCTGAGAATTATTCAACTCAACTCAAATTTGTATTTTCAATTTTTGTATTCGTTCGTTTAAATACTAATTTATACGACGTACATATTATTTACGTACATGTAAACCTAACATGCTCTTCCTGGCTCCGCTCGTCGTCGCACCTATTTTTGACATTTTGTTGAAAGACTCGTAATTGTTTTAATCACGTTTTTTCGCGAAAATATTAGATTTTATCTGCTCTATGATCGATTAATGTCGAAATAAAATTAAAAAAACGAAATAAATCCGCCCGTGCGTACTGACAACCAGACACGGTTTCACTTAACTTAAAATAATATATATTTTGGGAAGAGGACGCCATCAAAACCGGCCGGCCACCAGCAACACGCAAGAGAATCACTGTGAAAGAGGAAAAGAGAAAACTTAAATAAGTAAAGTTAAAGCGAGCGATATCCAGAGAAATCCTGGTATCAAAAGAAAATAATACATGTATTTAGCGTCTGTATTGATTTATTTACAAAAAAGGAGTACAAACAGAGAGAGGCACATAATATCTTACAGTAAAGTTATAGGTATTTTTTCATTGTACCACTATCCTTAGCATACTCACAGATAATATAAATGTTTGAAGTGACGCAGACAGGAGATAAAGATAAAAGTTATATTATATTTTTGTTTAAACAATTACACTACAAAGCTAAAACCCACAACCAATCTTAAAACTAACATTGTTATTTTTAAGATTCGTTTTGTAAATGGCGATTTACAGAATGGCCCGTTTATTAGACGTACAACTGTTTACAGAATGCCTCGTTTATAAACGTACAAATATTTACAGAATGACCCGTTTCTAGACGTCAAATGTTTTTTACATAACATTTTTTCCATTCGCTAGCCATATTCAAAGTGTATACTGAAAAAAATACTTGTACACTGTACACTTATTGAACTTTTAAATGGTTAGTAACAAACCACCTACAATAATTTAGACGTCTATAAACGGGACATCCTATATAACCTTAACTTCATGAGTATTTGACTTATAATAAAGTTAATAGCTTTATTCCCGGCCGGCACACCTCACGCGTACCACAGTTTGCGAGCCGCTCCTCCAAACTAATATGTCAAAGTTATTCCTATAACCCCTAATGACATATGGGTGTTGCTAGCTAATTCTGTAACTCATCCGTCACACGAACAGATTCTGTAGTTCCGTCCGTGCCTACTGGAGCTATAAAATATATAACCCGCGCAGATAAAGAAAAGATCTATAAATGGCGCCCACTAGCATGCTATCTCGCTCACAATCTATCGCTGTCTATACTCACACAGTGAAGTACGCGCTGCAAAAAAATAATGATAATAAATAATTAGTCAGGATTCGCTATCCACGCTACCTAGACGCACTCAGAGTCGTTAAAATCGTTCCGTTACCTGTTGCTTTGTTGTTTTCGTTGATATTCATTGTTATTTGTTTTCGTTAAGTTTGTTTTAAAAAAATCCAGTGTTGTTTTTACCCTTGCTCCTTATTTATTTTATTAATATTTTTTGTCATTATTATTAGTATCTTTAATTAATAATAATAAAAAAGAATAATTAATAACAAAAAAGTCAGTAGGAAAATTTAAAATCGATTTTTGAGAACTTGTTTTGCCAACCGTACCATAAGTACCCGCCGCCATTCTCAGATCTTTTCTTTATCTGCGCGGGTTATACCCTGCCTTGACAAAGAGGGGTTAATAATTCCAGGTCCGTAGGCAGGAATTTAGTTGGGGGGGGGAACCCTAAACAAGAAAGGCAAATAGACACGTCATTTAAAAAAGATATGTGTCGTGGCTTATCTTGTACAGTCGCCCACAAGTAAACCTACCAATGGCAGTTCTTATTACTCTGTCATATGAAATGAAGCCGTATAAATTACTTAGCTAGAACTGCACATATGGAATATTACACTGAATACTCTTGGAAAATTACTAATAGAGGGGTAGAGGCCTGCGGTATCGGAAAAATTAAAAATTATTTTAGCTAAAAGTTTTATTTTGTCCGTTATAATTTATTTAGTTACAAATCCGGAGAATCAACGCGTAGCGTCGCGCCTGAAATTGCGGAAAAGCTTTTTTAAATTAAATTTTCTGTTGTAAAGAGTTAAAACCAATGCACGGTTAGTGCGGGTAATCGACAGTTAAATATGCAACTTTACACATTGCTGGCAACTTCGTACAAGCACTTTGACTGTAGGTTAAAGATCAGTGGGTCTACCGCGTAATTCTCATTTTCATCAACATCAACTTGAGATTGAAATTTGCCGTGCGTGGGACGACGCCCGCCTAACATGCCATCTCTTTTGCACGCGTTGAATTTCGCATGCATTTGTTTGAAGTTGATACAAATGAGAATTACGCGGTAGAGCCCCAGATTATTAACTTCGCGTAACGTACCCTCGCCAGCGCTCGGGCTCCAAACTAACGCTCGACAAAATACCAAATCCGTTTCTGGTCAGTACAGTATACTACTATTGTCTGTGATCAGCTCACCCTTGCACTTAAGCTCTACTTAAGTGTGATATCGCGTGTCAACCCACATTACTGTGTTATCGACACTCCATAACTTAGCCTCATCGGTGAAATGTGGACGTAGTTAGAGTTGGTCAATTGGAAATTGGGACGTTTCAAGAACATTGGTGTTATAGTATTTGGTGCTCAAAGTTTAGAATTATTTCAAAATAGATCACGATCACAAGGTTTAGTTTCTAGTTTAATAATGGTAGTGAAGACTGTTTTAGTTTCCGCCAAAAAACGGAAACTCTCTTTAGTTTGTTTGTCCGGCTGTCTGTGTTGTGATTTAGGTAAAATGTATCCTATTCCAGAGCGGAATAGCTCGAAGACAGGGCTGTACAGGTAGCGGCACGGTTTTTGAGGTCTGACCTTGACTGGGCCACTCATTGTTTCTCTACCGCACTTAGTAATTTTGTACGCGGATGAACACATGCGCTAGTCCCCCACCACTTTCGCCGAGCGATCAAAAATCGTTCCGCGACCTGTATCTGTATTGAGGACCTCGGTCTATACTCTATTTCAATACAGGAAATAATATTTGTAAACAACTTTATAACCTAAAAGTGATGAAATATATGTTCAACTGCAATTTTTGCTGTACAATTTAACATATTAATGTATGTGAGTTCACTTTTATTAGTTTAAACTAAAATGTATATATTCATAGATAAAAAATGCTTTTATACATCATATTTCATCACTTTTAGGTTATAAAGTTGTTTACAAATATTATTTCCTGTATTTAAATAGAGTATAGGTGCTCTGATGTCAGGAACGAATTAAAGGAAACCCATATTATTTAGTTAGTGGTCGTATAATGAAGCCTACAAATATTAATTACAAAAATAACTTAATTCTAACTTACTGACTACGCATAACGTGCGACCTAATTAGTGACGACGCAAAAAGTGAACACGCTTTGTAGTTGTTGAGCAGAATAATTTACAGAGTCATACGTAAAATAACACAATTTTATTTTTATTTTTCATTTATTTATTTACTTAAATGGTTAGTATTACCATGGACGAATTGTTCGTCTATGGTATTACAGAAAAAACTTAATTAGGCCTATCCTAGGGTTAGTAAAATACAAAAATAGAGAAACAAAAAATTGGGACTAATAATACCCAAAGTAGGCTTCCGACACATTAACAGATTCTTTCCTATACTGTAAAACTAACAACTTAGCACATAATAATAAATTCGAATATGTGTGCTCCGATACTAGAATTCTCCGTAACACGGAAGCACTATGAAGTTATTTAAATTTAGTATAAACTTTTGTCGCCTGATACCATAAATCACATTTATACTACACCTGCTCGGAAAGTACCTTCTTTCTTTGTTGAAAACGATGCAGAAAGTACGTCATTACTGTCATACAAATATGCGGGCGGCAAAAGTGTATGAAAATTCATTGTTAACGTGCTTGTGCGGGCAGAAAAAGTATATGCAAATCCATTGTTAACGTGCTTTTTTTTTTTTTTTAAATAACATAAAGAATGAGCAAGTGGCCAAGTGGCCAGTATTATTTTGCGAACTCGTACATAAAACTCGAAAAATGATACTGGCCACTTGCTTTTCCTGCACATAATAAAAAATAAGAAGGAAATAAAAGGTTGGAAAAAAGGCGCGAAAACGTGATGGCGTCGTTTTTTTGTTTTATTGAAAAAATATTGCATTTTGGGTGTTTTGATCAACAATAGTGATAGGATATTGTGAATTAAAATCGCCGTAACCTGTGTAGTGTGTTGTTCAATGGAACAAAAGTGCGGGCTGTGCCTTTTCGTGTGTTTTTTCTAACCCTGTTGTATTTGCGTTACAAGGCTATCATTATAGCGGAAACGACAGGACAGTGACTTAGACAGGACAGACCTTTCAGATGATCCTCAACAGAAGAGGATAGTGCATATAAACATAAAAAACTATAACGTCAAACATGGCTGTATGGGCTAAGATCCCTTTGCCTTTCCACTCAGTGGGAAAATGAAAAAAAAAAAAAAAGTGACAATCGCACGCGAGTCAGTCGGTTTCTTTTATTGTATCTTGATTAAAAGTAAAATGATACTATTTCCTCGCAGGTGTAGTATAAAGCACTATGTATCACTCGGGAGAAAGTGCGATTCCCAACTCGTGTGTATTGAGGCCCTTGGCTTCGCCTCGGGCCTCAAACTACACCCTCGTTGGTAATCTTCCCCTTTCTTCCCTCGGTGAACAATGTACTATTATATACTTAATACTTCTTATTTAAAAATAAGAAAAGCAATAATAAGTTTTTCATTTAGGAACGAGTCGCAACCACCTCACTACGGTAACGAAACTCTGTGAGGCTGAGTATCTTAAGTTTGTAAATATTGTTCCGGCACGTTTTATATTAACAAAACCGCTTGGAAAATTTAATAGCTTCAATTTGTGTGTTTGACGGATCCCTGATTAGGTTCTGTAGGTATTTGATAGGAAAATGAACTTAAGAGGACTGTATCGCTAGGAAGCGCGGGATTTCATAATATTATAGCTGTCTCTATAGGCCGCGAGGTGTGTCCGTGCGCATTAGTAATAGTTATATTTTCAGACCGAGAAAAGTGTAACATTTCGACCGTTACGTTTTCATCGTAACTTCTTTATCGCTAACGTTTTTTACTGCGTTTCATAGTACGGGGTGGGGTGAGCGGCTTGCGCGTCATTAACGAAAGGAACTTCATTCTAGCCGGGTGTCCCACGACACCTCTCGGCTTTTTTGAATACAGAAAATTCATTACTATTAATGATCGCGTAATTCTATAACAATAATTGTATTGTGTAGGATTGTCTTGAAACAGTTACTAAAGTTGACTCCTTTTTATTGAAAATACGCAATTTTGAGACACGTGAGTAATGTGTCATTTTAAAATTTAGTTATACGTATTTGACGAGGTACTGACCAATCACAATCCCAAATATTAGTTTCGTGTCTAAAGTTCGTAGTTATTGTCCAAAATATGATCGAACTCCGTTTGTAGGAAGCACGCTCCTGGGACAGTCCTCTTAACATTAAATTCTCGAGTATATTTACCGAAGTCTTGAGAAAAGACGATAAAATGCCTGAATTTACAATAATAAAATCAATAAAGCAATTTCCTGATATTGAAATTTGAACTCTATTCTTAACGTTATACGAACCAAATAGAACTGTAGATATAATGCAGTAATTATCCTATGTTATTAATTTGTAAGGTAGTTAAAAGCATAACTCTTGAAACTGTTAGGGGACATACAACAACCGTACTTTAGTTCTTATCTTATATGAAATAGGGTTCAAATTACATTGAAAAGTAGTAGTATGTTTATATTATAACGTGTGGTTGGAAAAGTACGGAAAGAGGCTCTTCAGACATCAAAGGGGACCACCATACAAATGTTTGTATGGTTGCTTGTGTATGTATGAGACATGCTTCAAATGTGCCGGTGGAGGTAAACGTTAATTTGTTTTTTTATTAAAAAAAACTGGTCAAGTGCGAGTAGGACACGGGCCCGGAGGGTTCCGTATATACCGTTAAAAACAAAAACTTATTCTACTTGCAGTAATGCATACAAATGTAGGTAGTTTTCTGATTTTCCCTTACTTATGCTGCTATAAGACCTACCTGTGAACGAAATTTCAAGTCGTTAAGTTAACTACATAATATATAGAAATGCTCTATAGGTTTCAAGGTGAGTAAATTGGTATGAAATTGATTATATAAAGTGCAATATAAAGTCCTTTCTGGACCCGGTTGCGAAATGACTCTCAGGTAAGTACGAAATATTGTTAATTAAAAACACTTGTACGTTATAGTTTCACTTTATTTATGTTAACTCTCAACAGGTTTCGGATTTTACTCCATTTTCAAAGGAAGATGTTAATTACTCGTAAAATAGTTCACTGACTCCAGGCGCTAGCTCTGAGCAACGTAAACAATGACAATGTTGACAGAAAGTAGAATTAAGTAGTCAAGTCGAAAATGCAATGTCAAAAACATTTATTTTTGGTTATCCTTTTTTTTTTTTACTTTTAAGAGAAATGCTTTTATTGGTTATCATAAAGTAGGCTTCTTGTAACCATACCAAACGCCGCAAGTCTGTACACACAGCTATATGTCTGTGTCTGTGTGTACAGCATCCTGGCCTCCTCGGATGACAGGAAGTACAGCACGCAGTTACAGACACCCGTTACTGTAAATACTTTGCTTGACTTTTACAAAAGGACTAGAAACTTTCTGTTCCGATGATTTCTATCGGCGCTTTCTACAGGTGAATCCGGGGTAATAACTAGTGTGTGTCGCTATTGTTGTTTATGAATATATAAATAAATAAATATTACTTCTTCGTGTCGTAAACATCGCTCCGTGGATTGCAGGAAACGTGTGCAACCTACTCGCTCGATTACGGTGCTAGATCTGAATTAGAAAAACGCTCTGGTGCGCGAAACATCACATTAAGGGCCGATTTTTCAATTGCCAGATAAAATTTATTCTTAGGAATAAACTATATCGATTTCATAAAACAAAAAGTGTTAGAGTGAAACCAACGTAGTTTATTCATAGGAATAAATTTTATCTGTCAATTGAAAAATGGGCCCTTAATATACCGGGCGTAATTGGACAGGCGTCTCTAAATTGAACCATATAATCTGCTGATTATTAAACAACTTTCCAAAAGAAATAATCGAGCAAATAAAATAAAAATTCCCTGACGGTTCAAAGTAGGTTTTGATAATTAGTAAAAAACGTGTTTTTTTTTTTCAATTAGATAGTATTGTTATATAAAGTAAGGAAAAGTCCTTATCATGATGTAGATAGATCTATATATTTTTTTTCAACGCAAGTGCTCGTAAAGGCCCACTTTTTATGCATCAAAACCGAACAGAGAGTCGATTATTTTGCCCTAGGGCTTTTTTTTTTATTTACGAGAAGTTGGCTAACCTGCAACTTTTCCTGTGTACCATAAATGTCATACTTTTTTTCCACTGTTTAACGGCTCTGGATACAGTCCTTTTGAGCCAATCATAATTTAAAGTTCACAAGATTATATTTGTTTTATTTCCTTACACTATGCATTGAAAAACGTAGTATGATACACGGGCGTAAGAGCAATAAATTACTCGGTTACGTTTAAAACACTCGCTACGCTGGTGTTTTGAATCGTCCTCGTAATTTATTCCTTTTCGTACTTGTAGCATGAACTACTATTATAATATAAAAAAAATCAAGAACATTAAGAGCAAAATTATTATGAAAGAAATTATACACTCATTGTTGTTGAGTACATGCCAACAGTTTCACCGATACAATTTCGGTTTCTTAGGATGACGATGACGCGGTGTTCACCAATGGCCACAGTTGTCAGTTGGCATTTAATCAACAACCGTGATACTCGAGCGTATATGTTGCCGGCCAAACCTGATTTCAGGACAAACTCGCGCCGCGACTCGCCATACCTACATAAAATTTTAGCCATACCGGCTAAAATCGGGTTTGGCCGGTAACATAAACAGCTGTTTCCTTCATAAGCGAGTTTCAATTCGCTTCGATTAAATTATGTTTGTGTTAATTCGAAAACTATTTCGAGATTTTAGTTTAATAAACCGTATTTTAGAACTTGTGGTCTAAAAAACCTCGTGATGATGAATATTTTTACGAAAAAGCTGCAACTTCGATTTGCCTCTGTCTAACGTCACTTGAGAAATTATCATAAAAACATAATAGGTAATACCAAAATAATGAAAAACATGTCCCAAACTGGCATATAAACCCTGAAAAAAAAAAAAAAAAAATTTTGAAAGTAAGCTATGGGAATTGTACAAAATTAAAAGCCCGCACTGTATTCTAGAGAATGTGCTCTTAGCTCATCCAGCCCGCCCTTAGGGCGTCGTCACACACGCGCCCACGCCTCCAATATAAACACTATCTGAACCGCGAATGTGAACTCGCCTTTAGCTTTTTGTGTTTTGCTTTATTTAACGTTACATCTGTGGTTAAGTGAGTATATATTTGTGCTCGAAGTACAGCGATAGGGATCAACCGTCACGGTGGGACGTAATAATCGTCGATGCCACGTGGGTGTACGAGTGTGGCCCGTGACTTGCATTTCACAGTCTATACTCTGAAACGCCTCTGCCACCCCCTTGGGGATTCATGTCGTAACGATACATTTAAGGGGATAACAAAAAAAAAAGGGGTTTTATTGAATCCATTTACTTCACTATCGTCGACGTAGTTAATTTTTGGATAAATGTTTATTGAGTATTTGATTAAGATTCTCACTGAAGGAAAACGCGATTGGATGAAATTTTCTCGATAGAATTTAATCCCGAAAAGACCTCTAAATTGTTTTATTTTTCCTGTAATTCTAAAATCCTAATTTCATTGCGAAATTGCATTCAAAATGTGCATATTATGTATTTGTAAAGTCTCCTTAAAAACCTTTTTGACAAAATAGCTTAGTACGTTTTATATTAATAAAAAACCGTCTTTTTGCTACTTTTCCACGAATCTGTGCCACTCGCACTAAGGGCTTTTTCGCATATGGAGTAATAGGGACGCTAAAACGTTTATGTATCGCCTTAACGTTATATTTTTATTTGCAGGTACGTTTATGCGGTGGGAGGAGGGGGGGAGGATGTAAGTGAGATGACAAAAAGGTATACACTAGCTAGTATAATTAAAATAATGCACTTGGGAATTTTCGCCACTCTTCGTCAATGGTCCTATTTCCGTATTTGTATGTCCGATTTCTATACAACTGGTGACAGATTGTTCACTTCCGGTCTAGACAGCTAGAATTACCACATAATTGCTTCCGGTCCCGACTTTTTGCAAATGTTCTAAAATGACTTCTCTTATTTTGTCTTCAATAAGTTTCCATTTGTGACTAACTCTACATTTGACATATCGATCCATCCATTTATCAGCCTAGTTCGTCCACTGCTGGACATAAGCCTTTCCAGGACTTTGCCACTCCCAGCAGTCATCCTGGAAGAATTACCCATACTCACACACACTGGGCAGGCGGGTTGGTGACCGCGGTGCCGGAACCATCGCACCAGTGACGCCGCTGCCCGTCACCAGTCTGTTCCATACGAGGCCCGGCTATTAGGGATGGATATACCGCCATCCATCGGTCCCAGGCATGGTGGGCCTCCCGGTTTTTTGCCTGTGAGCTGTCCTCTTACTCTCCCCCGAATTACTTCGAGGGGGTCTACAAATAAGACATTTGACATAATTTTCGCCATATTTTGCCTTATATTTCGAATATCACCATAATGTTTACAATTAAGATTCTAGCATGGCTGTGTGTTTGAGCCTCCAATCATCACTCAGGAGTAAAATGTGGGAATATTTATTTTATAAAATGTAAATGTGACCGACACTACATGCAAAAGGAAGCCGCGTTCGAGAGTGTTTTTAAACTTCGAAAATCATGTTTTATAAAAGCGTTATAATTTTTGAATTGTGTCTATAGCCGAAATACATGAACCAAATTATAAAATATGGTAAAAAAAAAAAATTGTTATTCTAAAAATAATTTGTGACTGACACTACTTGGAGACTTTATTTGTTACAATTTATAATTCGGCTGTTTTCGAGAATACGAACAGTGGCGAACATTTGTATGCAAATTTGTATCTTAGCAGATCTGTATCTGATGTTTATTTTATTTTGTAACGAAGTTCCTTATCGCTCTTTGCACTTCAGACACTTGTCGAATGAGAGCTAGGCCGAAAAAAGTGTAACACTTCGACCGTCACGACACTTTTGTTATAATACGCGTGTTTGTGTGTTTACAAACGTACGAGTATGTCCATGTATATCACTGCAGTATAAACGTACGGCGTGCGCGTCAGTAGCTAAAGGAACTTCGTTTCTACTGGGTGTCCCACGATACCTCTCGTTCTTTTTTTTTAATTTTATAATAAAAGGTACGTATTCTGATTTTACATATTTTTTGATCCAGTTGTTACTGTACACTCGCACTGCGACGAAAGCATTTTGTGTTGAAGGTGCTGTCCGTTGATGGGCTTCTGACGAAAAACATTAACGAAACTAATAATAATAATAATAATAACATTCTTTATTGCACTAAAAATTTGTACAGAAGGCGAACTTAATGCTATCTAGCATTGTCTTCCCGTTAACCTTTG
Organism: Ypsolopha sequella; assembly: GCA_934047225.1. NCBI lineage: Eukaryota > Metazoa > Arthropoda > Insecta > Lepidoptera > Ypsolophidae > Ypsolopha > Ypsolopha sequella. The sequence goes on along the minus strand of OW204012.1, from coordinate 15,686,862 downwards.
GATCGTTATTGGGTAGTGCCGGGAAAGGTATCGTAGTAACAATACTAAATGCCTTAATGACGGAGGCATTGAAATATTCTTATAAACAAACATCTACATTATCTTCATAATAAATAACAAATGTACTTACTATAAAATTAAAATAATAATTAAAAATGAAAAATCTAGATGTCTAGATGCAGGCAGTTCCAGTATCTTTCTGACTGTTCAGCGGTTCATTATTACCATGTCTAGTCTTCATGTAGAGATCTGGCAGACGGCCAGCTGTAGAGTCGTAACGGATAACGGAGATAACGGTTACTGCTACCGAATACATAACTGATATCGCATGAGTATTCCATTTAGAATGAAAAAAATATTACACATGCAAACATATACTCACCACTGTCTCCCAAAAGAGCTACAGATTTCCTTTAGCTTCTTTCAGATCGTTCTTCTATTCTAGGTACTTTTGACATTGCACTTCTTCGGTATGTCGGTTGAGCTTCATACATTTCTTTCGTTCATCCTCTCTACATGTCAAAACTACCGAACCATATGTTCGGTCTGTGTGCTTCTGAAGGCACGTTCAGCCATTTTTGTCCAAAGTATGGAGATAGGGCTCATCACCCATCACTTCAAATTCATCAAAACATATTAAATTGTGCCCTTTTTTTATATATCTTTATTAATCCCGATTACAGTGAATCTTAACCTAAACTATATATAGCCACTAGCGAAAGCCAATTGGCTTATCTGTAGTGGCGAGTACATAAGTTATAAAAAGTAATAAATAAACAATCAAAAACCGCACGAAACGAAACAGAGCAAGGTATATGACTTGCATTTCACAGTTCACACTTGATAACACTTCTAACACCCGCTCGGAGATTTATGTCCCTGAAAACAGTCCTTTCCAAAGTATACGCTAGGTTACATTTTTGAAACGGTTTTTTAAAAATGACGCGTTTTAATTCAATGTAGCAGTTATATCGACACCAGTTATTTCAGGACACCTCTAGCTAATCGTGGAGGGTGCGATACAGACTATTTCGCGACGCGCCACTATATAGTGACGCACTGGACTTCGTCAACTGCTGCGGTTTACTATGACAAATACAAAGTGACATTTAAATAACTTCTCCAGTCTTCAGCAAAGGTCGTATTTCCGTACGCTTTCTATACAATCCATGACAGATAGTGTCAGATAGCACCACCGGAGGGTACCCGGTCTTTCCACCGGTCATGCAACTGGACAAGATAAAATTATACAGTGACCTAATTGTAACCTAATCGTGGTAAAAGGTTCTGAAGAAAACTTCGTGGTACTATACAATTAAGTTTATTTAATTTTACCAAAACAAAATGTCTAAATTTCACAAGTCAAAGGAAAGGTGTTAACGGAAAAATTATCTTAGTTACAAGTTTTTGGCCAAGACCTTCATTTGACAAATATCTTGCCAAGACATTACTAAACCTTAAAGACCTTTAAAAAGTTGTGTCAGGGACCGCCTTAACATCAGGTAGTAATATTACATTGGAATTAGTATTGCCATGACAAAAAAAAAATAAACAATTAAGTGATAACTAGATGTGTTTGTTACCGCCTTAACCAAAGGTAACTAGATTACATGGAAACTTGTGGAATTACATAAAAAAACTTTAAGGGTAACAATACTTGAAAACATACAAGGGAATTAATTTCCAAAAATAAATCTAGCTCAGGGGAGCCGTAGATCCTACAAACAATAAATATTTGTCGTACATACACTTTAAACCAAATCGTCTGGTACACCATTCAGTTCTACCAGGTAAAAAAAAATATTACGGAACATTAAATTTTACAGTTTGGGTTATTCGGTGAAACAGGAAGAAGAATTTACCCTTGGATACTAATAGGACACATAACTAAGTGTCCTGAAAACATACCGTCCTAGGTATCTTAATTGTGTGTGGATAAAAGTAAAAATTCCAACACCTACTTGAATTTTTCCAATAAACACCACGGAAATGACACGCCGTCCGCTGCCCCCTTCAAGGTCAACGGTCCTCGTCCACGCAGACAAAGGAACTGCTACTGCGTACACCACGCGGCGGTCATTACTCTGCCAGCTGGTAAATCTCGAAAAACTGGTAAATCTCGAAAACAAGAAGATCTTGAAAACACGAAGATCTTGAAAACAAAAACCATGATCTGACGATAGTCAGAACTCCCTCCAGCCCGACGAAAAAAATTCCTTTTTTACATCATCCAAAAGAATAATCTTCCTATATTATTAAAAACACAACTCCTGTTGGCACAACCGCCATTAAAAAATAAAAAATAACTCAACACGAGCTGTCGGCATAAACTCCGGTTGGCAAATGCACGAGAAAAACTCCTCGGAATTGCAGCAGACACGCGATTATCTTCATGTCTAGAAAAGAGGGTAAACCGAAATTTACCATCAAGTTGTGATAACCGCAACTACAAAATTTGCAATGCTACAATAGTGCACGTCCGTATAGATGTCTATGCGCATTATATCTGTGGCAGATCTTTACTTGTTTTGATAAAGAGCGACTTCGTTATTTTGTTGTAAATATCTACTGTTCGTCGCATAGTTGTTATTTCTGTGAGTAGTAGAACGAGAAGTATGGATTTTTTTGGCGGTAGGCGCTGCTTTTATGCCTTTATGGGCTTGTAAAAACTTTGATGACAAAACCATGCAATAAGAATACGGTAACATTGTAACGGACAGCCATCGATTCCCGCACCTATTTACCGTGTCGCGTGTAACTCTCGGTGAAAATTGCTTAGATTTCCATCTTTATTTACCACTGCACTAAGAATGAAAATTGGGTATTCAGAACTTATCCCGATGGTACATACTCTTCAGGATATCTCTTCATAATATAATCATGATATCTATGTGTGTACCACATATCAATTGCTGCTATACAACGTGTAACAGAAAGTGTAACCATATTTGAAGAGCTTATTCAGTTAAGAAAAAAAAAATTACTGTTTCATAGAAAAATGCAATGTCGCTCAGCCGAAATGTATGGAAGGGCAGATTTTTTTTTTTTGAGATTTCGGTGTTGGCTCCATAGTAAAAGTTGTACTATACCATTGACTGAATAAGCCCTTCAAATATGGTTACACCTTTCTGTTACACGTTGTATATTAAAGCATTTTTTGTCGAACACCGTGACGTTTTTTCTTGCCGTGCGTCCATTTTATTTCTGTCCAAGTTTATTATCTCTTCATATTAATGGTTCCCTCCGGCTTTCTATTATTGGGTTTTAATGTTATTTTTTTATTGTTTTTATTTTTTATATAACTCCCTGGAATTATATCTTTATGATCTTTACGTGTATTTATTAACGGGCAGCACTTTTATTGGATCATTAATTTAATGAACGACGGAACAGCAAACATTACACTATAGTATAGGGAATATAATTTGAGCCAATTCGAAATAACTTTGGATAACAATTGGACAATAGAGGCACGTACCTTGAACAATAGAGGTACGTACTGGTAAGTCACGACTCACGCTCACGGCTATCTATAAACTGCGAACAACAAATGTTGAGACTTCTAATTATTTATGATTTTAAATTCATAGACTGAAGAATGTGTCAAGACCGGTTTATTCAATTATAATTTTTTGTAAAAACCGGAGTTCTGTATTTATGACATTAAGTTGGGCTTTATCGATAACCTTTCCGTCAGTGTTTTCCTTCACCGTTCAGCAAGTGGTAAGTATATGTTAATACAAATATTAAGTACTGTTTGATAAAGGAGTGGTAATGTTTCTGACTAGTGACGGGCATCGGCGTCACTGGTGCGAGGGTTCCATAACCACGCTCAGACACCACTAATTTTATGTTAAAGGGCGTGTAACCGCTGGCTACAGGAATGCAGGGCTGATGGGATTTGACACGGGAGAATTGTGGGAAACAATGTGGGTGCACTGACCTTGTTGGAATGCTGATGGGCGAGCCGACGAATGCGCCGACGGGCCGAGCCCCCCTGCTGGGCCGATGGAGACGGCGTCCCGGTCAGGAATGTGCTGGATATCTTGGTTGGAATAACGTGAACACTACATTGGTATATAACACAGAATACGCGAGATTGGTTGTGGCGGCGCGAATGCGTGCACACACGTATCGTTCGGTCGACGGTTGCGGCGAAACAGTCTGAGTGAGCCAACGCGCGGGTTGGCGCCAGCGCGCGAGTGCGCAGACGTGCGCCTCGGGAGGCTTCTCGAGCCGAACAGAAAGGACCAGCGCCCGCGCGCGCCTCGAGCCGGCGCGCGGCGGGGGGTCTCGTCATCCGCGCATGCGCGTCGTCACGCTGTCGCGTGAACATCCTGGGGGGGCCGGGGCTGCGACTCCTCTTGAGCTGAATCCAACGGCAGCCTGGCTATCTTGAACACAGGTCGTCGCAGATTTCCATGAGCTGTGTCCAGATCCACAACTCGGATCACTCCATCCTTGCCAGGTATCGTGCGGAGAATTCTCCCCAACTTCCATTGGAGCGGAGGCAGGTCATCCTCTTTGATGAGGACCAGTTCACCCACTTGAGGAGGGGAAGAAGGGGAGAGCCATTTGGAGCGGGTTTTCAGGGTATGGAGGTAGGATCTGGACCAGAGAGTCCAAAAGCGCTGAGAGAGCGCTTGAATGAGCTGAAAGCGTTTAAGAGCAGATATGGGTCTGTCGTCAAAAGACTGCTCAGGTAGAGCGGTGAGCGGACGACCAATAATGAAATGTCCGGCCGTGAGAGGTTCAAAGTCCGTAGGGTCGGATGAAATCGGGCAGAGGGGTCTTGAGTTGAGTATTATTTCGTGCAGAGCGCCGAACCAAGTTATGTGCTGATTCGCGAGCTTGTGAGTGATTGCATCATAGTTTGTGCCGCAGTCTGAGCGAATGAGAACTGGAGTACCGCGACGTGAGATAAAACCTAACAGGGCTCGTGCTGAGTGAAATTGACCATGTACGTCTGCTATTTTAAGTGAGACGGTTGGCAACAAAATTGGTGTGTTAGTGACGTTCACTACACGTTGTGCGGAGTTACAAGAATTCTCTGTTGGAGTTGAAGTCATTGAGTGAAAATGAACTGAGTGTGTATGTGATGAGTGTGTGTGTGATGAGTGTGCTGAGTGCGCTGAGTGCTGGTTTCATTGAGTGAAAATGAGCTGAATGTGTATGTGATGAGTGAATGTGTGAGTGAAAATGAGCTGAGTGTGTATGTGCTGATTGAATGTGTGAGTGAAAATGAGCTGAGTGTGTATGTGCTGATTGAATGTGTGATGAGTGTGACTATATGTGAAAATGAGTTATTAAAACTTGAGCGCTACCAACTCCAACGTGCGGATAGCTTGTAACTTGCGCGGGCCGAAATAACAAAGGCTATGTTCAAACGGAACACGGAAAATAAACACGACAGAGAGAAAAAAAAAAAATTTTTTTTTTTTAAACAACCTGTATATGAGCTGATACACCAACGTGGAACACCCTATATGTGTACCACAAACAACAAGAGCAGAGATGAGATGAAAAAACAAATTTTTTTACTATATTTGTGCTATATATATACCCGGGTAAAAAAAGCAGACAATAACACAAATAAACGGTCCGGCAATATATTACTGTAACACAAGATTACCGTAACATAAAATATCGGAAAGGGCTGAACTTGTTCACTAATTTAAACAACACTTGTAAAAATACAAACAGCTATGTATGCACTGTTCACTTTTATGTTATTTGCCTTGAAATCATGTGCCGACAATACGCGTTAGTTCGTCGTCGAAAATTCTATTTATAGAATAAAATACCTACCTACTGCTTTGAGAGCGTAAACAAACAAAGAATGTATTTACCTAGCCGAAATCGGATCTAAATGAGCGGACAATCCAATGATGCAAATCAAGCTTTGTTAATACGTACGTAATAACGTGTGTACTTATGTACTCAACACACGTAACTTACGTATATATGTGACGTATATAATTGCACGAAATAAAGCGAATTTATACTCGCACCAAAAAAAAATATCTCGCAAGATACCTACGAAAACTATCTTTGACAATGGGCAGATTTACTAAAGATATATAGTGGACTGTAACAAACAATTGGGCTGAATGGATATAATTATATTATCTGAGCTGAATAATAATAACAAACGGGATGAAAATGAGTTTATTCTGTAAAGGGGCGGGGGGGGCCGGTTCTATACCGATAAATGGAATGTTCTAGGCGGCGGTTCTAATTACCTACCCGCAATAGGTATTCGAGACCACAAAATATTTTTTGCCGGGAAAGGGGGCAAAATATGTAACCGGGTGAAAATGGACTGTAGTAAATCGACGGGGGCTGGTTCAAACAAAGTTACGGGCCGGCGGGGGGGAGGCGAGGGGTGATATAAACCAAAAATTTTCCGCTCGACGGACCAAAATTTTTCTTGGATTGAAAATGGACTGTAGTAAATAGAGGGGGCTGGTTCTAACGGTTCGAAGGGCCAAAATTCGATCCGGCCGAAGGACCAAAATGTAACCGCTGGCTACAAGAATGCAGGGCTGATGGGATTTGACACGGGAGAATTGTGGGAAACAATGTGGGTGCACTGACCTTGTTGGAATGCTGATGGGCGAGCCGACGAATGCGCCGACGGGCCGAGCCCCCCTGCTGGGCCGATGGAGACGGCGTCCCGGTCAGGAATGTGCTGGATATCTTGGTTGGAATAACGTGAACACTACATTGGTATATAACACAGAATACGCGAGATTGGTTGTGGCGGCGCGAATGCGTGCACACACGTATCGTTCGGTCGACGGTTGCGGCGAAACAGTCTGAGTGAGCCAACGCGCGGGTTGGCGCCAGCGCGCGAGTGCGCAGACGTGCGCCTCGGGAGGCTTCTCGAGCCGAACAGAAAGGACCAGCGCCCGCGCGCGCCTCGAGCCGGCGCGCGGCGGGGGGTCTCGTCATCCGCGCATGCGCGTCGTCACGCTGTCGCGTGAACAGGGCGATATTAGCAGCTGGAACAGGGGCCCATAAGCTGTCCCAGATCTATAATCTACAAATATCTTATATTCTACAAAATATAGTACAAAATGTCCTACCAGACAATTGTATGATGACCTCATCAGCTAGTCTTCGCACGAAATCCTTCCGCACGTGGACTCCAAGGCGTTCCAATGTTGTGGCACGTGGTTCACCTTCCACGAAGAATCTAAACACGACCCACCTAACCCTGGATGCATCCAAACCCAGAAGAAATGGTAATTGACAAGTCCACTTGTTGCACACCGCGTGTTCAGGTTATGTCACACACACACAGGAAATACGCTAAAGGTGGTCTTCACGCCAAAATATCGTCAGACCCTGACCCAATAATGTTTTCTACGATGCCCACATCGATTTCCCTTGTATTAAACCATTAATATTATAATCGACCTCGATCTTTTCCCAAAAGCATCCTATCCCAGGTTTTTGACAGCTCCAAGTGGGAGAAGTGTTACCACACACAAAAAACAACATCGTTGACCGAACACTCGACTGATGCGTTCTAAAAATATACATTTTATTCTTAACAGTCCCCCGCTCTGGGCTGAGTAATCAGACCACTAGCTCATACAACCGGGAGACGGGAGAAAGTTGTCATGGCTCGTTACAAAATCGAACCTTCGACCAACACCTCTGCGACGCGTGGAGTTCCGTCTCCGCCAAAACAACTTTAATATACGGCCCCGGCGCCAAAACAAGGATAGCAAGGTCACATCCTTCAAAAGAATTAAATTTCCTTCCCTAGGATGCTCAGTCCTGTCTGACCACAGAGATTAATTCCGAACATCTCAGTGGTGCATGGTCGACCGGTATGAATCGAACCCGGGTGTCAACATTCAGAGTGCGTCGTTTTATCGTTATGTTTATGTAACAGAAAGGTGTAACCATATTTGAAGAGCTTATTCAGTCAATGGTATAGAACTACTTTTACTATGGAACAAAACCTGTATCTCGAAAATAAAAATTTACTGTTTCATAGAAAAATGCAATGCCGCTCGGCCGAAATGTATGGAAGGGCAGATTTTTTTTTGAGATTTCGGGGTTGGCTCCATAGTAAAAGTAGTTCTACACCATTGACTGAATAAGCTCTTCAAATATAGTTACACCTTTCTGTTACACGTTGTATATCTATTGATTATGATGATACATAAAATGTGCTTTAATACCTACAATTTGATATAATACATTTATTGGAGGAAAACTTAATATATTGAATAATATTTGATTTTTTTTTAATTTCACTGTTCTAATGTAGGCTGACAGACGGATGAACAACGGCGTCTCACCATAATGGTTCCTTTTAAACCCTTCAGGTACGGAACCCTAAAATTGCTTGAATTCATCGGACGCGAAAAAATATCAGACATTCAAACATTTTACTTTGCCTGTATGTCTGTCTGTTTGTCTGTCTGTTACAGGCAAGAAGCTTCGCTTTATGTTGCCGTTTTTTTAAAAGTATAGTTGAATAACCAATAACAATACAAAAATACGGAACCCACTTCCACATGTTTTATTGCGCTGTCGAGCAATAAAATTGGGTGCCCGCGACTCATAAAGATTAGAGACGACTTTAAAATGTTGTACCCATTATATTTCCTGAAACAAACATGAAAAAGAAAATTGAAAATATGAGTTTTACTTACGAATAACACTTGACTCTTACTGCGTTACTTTAAAGGTGGTTCTGGTGAATTCCAGTGTCTTATTATGTTGGTTTTAGTTCGGTAGTAACTTAGTTTCAACTTAGATAACAATGCGGCAAACTTGGCTAAGCTTTATGTATTTGTGTCCGTAGCATGGCGCGGCGGTAGGCCTCTTGTAGTCCAATAGACGTAGGTTTGGAACAACTTTTAGTTCACGGGTCGCTTTTATCGGTTTAAGGCGATATGTAAAAGTTTTAGCGTCCGTGTTACTCCATATGCGAAAAAACCCTCAGTGCGAGAGGGACGGATTCGTGGAAAAGTGGCAAAACGTCGGTTTTTTATTGATATAAAATGTACTAAAGTTGCTATCAAAATTTCGTTTAACCAGGTCCTAGATATCTAAATTGTCAAACCAGGAGAATTGGTGCCGAAAAAGACCTCACTTCAATAAATATTTCTATCGAGCCGAATTTGTCCAATCGCATTTCTGTTTTAACAGATCCCTAGAAAAAGAATCCAAAAATAATATAATTTTCTTTCAAAATAATACATTATTTACTGAAGTAGATATGCACGTTCTTAAAGTGTTGATTTTTTTTTCGTAGCGCCTTAAACGGTGAATTTAAATAACATAAGACGCGTTGGTAGATAGATAGATAGATAGATAGATAGATAGGTAGATACAACATTTATTCCAAAAACATGACACAAACATACATACAAAAACGCAGTAGCGACAAAACAATTGACATCTTTTTAAACTAACTTCTAAATCTAACACAAATAAACAGTAAGACACAAAGAAAAGTTAATTTATTCTGGTAGTATTGTGTGTCGCAAAGAGATAAAGGCTCCGACTCAGCATAATGCCGCAAGCCGGAATCTGCGACGCTGTTATTCTGCCGTTTGAAAGAACAAAGTGTAATTTGAAAATGGTACCAGACTCTTAAGGGGTAGGTAGTCGCCAACGACCTTAAGTCGACTGTGTCGGTACATAAACTATATTGAAATAACGTTCATATCAGCGCGCACTGCATTACGACGTCGCTGGGTCTCCGGATAGCGCAAATAAGAGAAAATAATACTTTTCACATCGACGCAATGGACGGAAAAAGAAGTTCCATCAATGATTTTTCTAAGCAATATTTTCCTTGTATTTAAGTGTAAGAACCATACAAATATGTGTGGTTTCAAAGAAATAACCAGTTTCAGTTAAGGCGATATGCGAAAAAAATACGGGTGTTTCTTTTCTGTGTATTTCATGAAATACACGGAAATTTTTTATAAATTTCTGGTATATGCATTTTGACTATATAATCTAGGGGTTTGAAATTGGAAAACATGTTTGGATAAATTTTCCTCGATATAAATAATTGTTGAAATGAAGTCTTCAAACTCTTCTTCTACTTTCTCCTCGTTTGACGAATAGGAACCATATACAGAACTCAAACATATTTTATTAGGTGTGTTTCAACAATATCTAGAGATTTGATATTTAAAATTTTACTAGCTAATTTGTTTTTTTTTATAAAAATATAAAACCAACTTTTGAATCCGCCCCTCTCGCACTGCGCGATTTTTCGCTTGGAGTGACAGTGACAAAAATAAAATTCGCATAGCCTCCTAATTTTAGTTTAAAACAGCTTGATTTTGAACAATATTTATTTTCATGCTGTTTCTTATAAGCGATAATAATTTCCTTAAACGAAGTTACCGGCCCTCTTTTGCGCTGAAGGATTTCTGATGGCAAATTTATTGTTCAAAATATTATTTTTGATGTGCAAATAAAAATATCCCGTTACTTATTAACTGATGTAATTCTAAATTATCACCCAATGTACGTTTAAAGCAACCTACTCCATACAAACATTGTTAGTTTGACTAGACTAAAAAAAGTGCGAACCGCAAGAAACAGCAAAACCGCTACAGCGTAGCGTCCTCTACGAGCTACGAGACAGCTACGTGACTCGTAGACGTGATCTAAAACCGCTACACATTTACCATACGAAAACTATTGTTGAACGCTTTTATATGTTTGAAATAGGGTTGGTAATGGCTTGGCTACTGGCTCAAGTCTTTGTGGTTTTCTATTTATTTTTTGTGCCAAGCCCCTTTGTGATAGCGTCGTGATATTATTAGATGAGTTCTGGGATATCACGTAGGTTATGGCTAAAGTAAGAAAGCAACATATTTTCTCTTGTAGGTATATCGTAGTGGAAGTAACTTCAGCTATTTGTAGGGGTTCCCTGAAGTATTATTATCACATGCGGATTTAACACCCACGTGTGGTTGTTGTTGAAACGGTTGGCATATAGGGAACAACGACCACACGTGAGTGTTAAAGTCCCATGTAATAATTATAATAATTTAGTATGTCAGCTCACGCGAGTTTCAATTATATTATAGGTTCTCTAAAGCCTTGATGGTTTAGTGCCTTTGTTCTTAACCCTCTCAAATCTCATTATGTCTAAAACAAGAGTAAAACAACAGATCGAGTCCATCTTACAGATATTTGTACCAGTTGACCAGAGTTGCACTTTTGATGCCACCGCATTGTAATTTCAATTATGTACTGTTTTTATGTAGTATTGAAATATTAATTTAAAAAACAGCCAAGAGCGAGTCGGACTCGCACAATTAGGGTTCCGTACCAGTACTACAGTAAGCAGTCAATGAACCAATTTAAACTAGCTTTTATTCTAAATATTTTTAAATGTTCTTTGTTCGTATTCCGTATAGTCGTTCAAATTCAAATAGTTTATTTTGTAAATAAGGTATGTATAATACACTTTTTACAAGTCAGAATTTAATCTTATAAAAATATATGTAATAAAATAATAAATGTACATGAACTTGATTAAAGGTTTATTTAATTTATGTAGCAATATATATACGATTAAAATTATAGGTAAAATATATATTATACAAGGTGAAATCCAATCAACCGCCCGAACCCATACCGGAGACCCGGCCAGGGACCAGGAACAAGGTTCAATGATCACCAACCGAGCCCCCAGCACGAATCCAGGCGGCCGACCAAATCCCATCCTGTATACTACATACTAATAGGTTACATATATAAATACATGCCTACCTCCGTAGGCTTGCTCAGACCTTGTACACGTCACTTCCGGAACAAAAGATATATTTGAATTCTGCAATATTAAATAAAACTTCTTGGTACTCGGTTCCACAAATATAATAATGTTTAATTACCTTTTAAGTTGCTACCGGTTTCGTCGTTTTACGACATCATCAGGCACTGTATTTGAGGTGTTAATAATACATTTTTGAATACATTTTTTAAAAACCACGAATTTCATGTGTTTACATAAAAAGGATATTTTCAATTTTTTTTTCAAAAATCCTGTTTATGTAAACACATAAAATTCGTTTTTAAAAAATGTATTCAAAAATGTATTATTAACACCTCAAATACAGTGCCCGATGATGTCGTAAAACGACGAAACCGGTAGCAACTTAAAAGGTAATTAAAAATTATTATATTTGTGGAACCGAGTACCAAGAAGCAACAACATTCACCGTCAACTATTTGAATTCTGTTACGTTTTTTGTTTCGTTCATTATTTTTTATTAGATGAATTGATGCTTATTTCATTGCAATAATAAAAACTTTTAAATTACCGATAGACGACATAAAAAGTATTTACTTAGATAATTCACGGTTGTATTGTGTATCTGTCGAAATTACCGATAGACGACATAAAAAGTATTTACTTAGATAATTCACGGTTGTATTGTGTATCTGTCGAAATTACCGATAGACGACATAAAAAGTATTTACTTAGATAATTCACGGTTGTATTGTGTATCTGTCGAAATTACCGATAGACGACATAAAAAGTATTTACTTAGATAATTCACGGTTGTATTGTGTATCTGTCGAAATTACCGATAGACGACATAAAAAGTATTTACTTAGATAATTCACGGTTGTATTGTGTATCTGTCGAAATTACCGATAGACGACATAAAAAGTATTTACTTAGATAATTCACGGTTGTATTGTGTATCTGTCGAAATTACCGATAGACGACATAAAAAGTATTTACTTAGATAATTCACGGTTGTATTGTGTATCTGTCGAAATCCGCTGCTTTTTTTGCAACTTTCACACTGCAGAAAAAACGTGCAGTTTTCCTGTAATCTAAAATTATAAACTTGCAATCAATATCAGTGTATATTCCAGCTCAAAGTACCCACTTTCGTCGTGGGTACGGTAGTCATAACGTCAGTTAAGTAATTTTTTTTTTTTTTTTTTAGCGGCCATGAAAAATATCGTCTTTATTTATAATATTTTCAACCAACAATTTCACAAAAAATGAGAAGAAATCACTCATTCATGAACCTCGGGTGCGTAATGCTGCCTTGAAGGCCAATCAGAATAAGGGGGCGTAGCTTTAGAAAGGTCGGGACTGATTGCTCATATCTGTTGTTGATTGGCACTCTAGTGGTGTAATAATAAATTGGGCGAATTGCAGCACAGAATCGCGGTGTTATAATGTAATATTCAAATCAAAAATCAAATCAAAAATTCTTTATTTACTTTACAAAATGTAGGTTTTGAGGGGGTGGGACTCCCCTTTTAAGTTTTACAACCTGTTTTAAGGGAGACCCGCTCTTTCTACGGATCTTATTTTACAATTTTGTATTAAAATTAAAATTAGGTCTTGCTTAATACATAGTGATTAGGTATTTATATAAAGAAAAAATGTGTGTGTATGAGGGTTTATGTTGTGAAATAATATAATAATATAACTACAAGAGAGTGGGTGTCTTGTGTGTGAGGGTGTGTGTGTGTGTGTGTGTGTATATGTATTGTGTATATGAAAGAAAGGGTATGTGTGTGTTTTTTAGGGTGGTTCCCTAGCCCTACGACCGTAGGCTCGGGATATATTGTTTATCACTCTAGGGGGGTATATTTATGGTGTTATCATAAGATAAAAAAGATATTTTCTTAAATATGCGGTATGGAGAGGATGAGTACTTTATTTGAGCTTATTGAAGGTGGAGGTGTCATGCGATAATATGAGTTCGGTTTGTTCGTAAGTCAAACTTTTTAGCCATATTGTAAGTTTATTTTTACATTCAAAGTATGACATGGTGTATATATTTAATATTCGGTTTATCTTATTGTAAAGGTAAATTGATTGTGTACCAAATTGGTTTTGAGCAAACAAAGTTCTTACTGTAGCGCATTTGATAACTGAATGAGGATTCCGTTTATTGAGAATTTTAGGGTCTATAGATATGTTTTTATGAATTCTAAGCACACATTGCAGTATGTATAACTGTCTGACGGTAAGAACATTGGCATCTTTATATAATTTTGTTGTTCTATGTAATTTCTTTTTGCGCAGCATTATTTTTAAAATAGTTCTCTGCGCAATTTCGATACTAGTAAACTTAGTTTTGGATGCACCACCCCAAACAGTTATGCAATACAGTAAAATAGACTGAACAAGAGTTGTGTAAATGTATGTAATAAGTTGCTTGTTTGATATATTACGTAAATACTTAAATAGCCATATTAATTTTCTTGCTCTCGTTGCCACTGCTTCAAGCTGAGGGTACCAAGAGAGATTTTTGTCAATTATAATGCCTAGGTATCTGGTGGAGTTAACTCTATTAATATTAGTACAGTTGCAATTTTCATTGTTAAAGTTTGTACACGTGTGAGCAGTTAGTTTAAAGTCGTTGCTGGGTTGGGAAGAGTCATAAATAGAGAATGGCATGTAGTTGGTTTTTGTCATATTTAATGTGAGTAAGTTGAGTTTTAACCATTTAACAATACTACGCAACCCAGTTTCAGCATTAGCGAAAGTCCCTGCCCAGTCGTTTACGTGAAAGAGCAGCGCAGTAATAAACTTATAAATCGCTACCCATGTTGATGGAAAATAAACTGCGCAGTACAACTCCTAATTCTCACAAAACCGACGCTTATAATATAGTAGTTTATGCTACAAGGGCGAAAAGGAATAAATTTTTTAAACGTAACCGAGTCATTTATTGCTCTTACGTCCGTGTATCATACTACGTTTTTCAATGCATAGTGTGAGGAATTGAAAACAAATATAATCTTGTGAACTTTAAATTACGAGTATTATTGGCTCAAAAGGACTGTATCCAGAGCCGTTAAACAGCGGAAAAAAAGTTTAACATCTATGGTACTGCAGGCTGCAGGTTAGCCAACCATTGCAAATAAATTAAAAAAATATATAATAATAAAGCCCTAGGGCAAAATAATCGGTTTTGATGCATAAAAAGTGGGCCTTTACGAGCACTTGCATTGAAAATGTATTAATTAATATAATTGACATGAACCGACAGTTATTTCGGATGACTGTCCGGAATACGATGTTGGTGTATGACACGTCCGATGTCAGAACTGTCAGGCGACACGCGATTTGACAACTTAATATTAAGGGCAAAGTCATTCGACAAAATAATTCCTGGATTCACCGTACGCGGCTTACAATTAGCCCACCGGTTGAATGCTTAAGGCGAGGGTTTTAAACGGTCACTGTCACTCCAAACGGAAAAACGCACAGTGAGAGAGTGACGGATTCAGGCCGAAACAGACAAAAGTAGTTTTTTTATTTATATTTAAAAAAACTAAAATAAGTAGCAAAATTTCCAATTACAAAATTAATGATATTGTTTAAAAATATGGTAGAGGTCTGTATGTCACTCCTATTTGTCAAACTTTGAGAAACTGTGTCGATGAAAACCTCATTTCAATTATTGTTTCTATCGAGTGAAAGTTTTTCAATCGTAATATTATTAATACTCGCGTGAGCTGACATAATTATTATTACATACGGCTTGAACACTCACGTGTGATTGTTGTTGACTATATGCCAACCGTTTCACCGATACAATTTCGGCATTATCAAGGCGAGTGTCGTTCTTAGGACGACGACGCGGCGTTCATAGTCGTTGTCAAACGGGCACTGTTGGCGTTGGCATATAGTCAACAACAATCACACGTGAGTGTTCAAGCCGTATATAATAATAATTTTTCAATCGTGTTTCTGTATTACAGAAATCTAGAAAATGTTCCAGTAATTTTTTATTAATTTACCAAACTAGTAGCTTCAATATTGAAAGTAGTCAAAACGACTCCAAAAAGTGCCAATATTACAATTCTTCGCCTTAAATATTCTAAGCATGTGTTTAGTTTTTAGGGTTCCGTGCCCAAAGGGTAACCAACGGGACCCTATGACTATGACTCCGCTGTCCGTCTGTCTCTCCGTCTGTCACCCGACTGTATCTCATGAACCGTGATAGATAGACAATTGAAATTTTCACTGATGATGTATTTCTGTTGCCGCTATATCAACAATATATATGGAACAGACTGGTGACGGGCAGCAGCGTCACTGGTGCGAGGGTTCCGGCACCGCACTCACCAACCCGCCTGCCCAGCGTGTGTGAGTATGGGCAATTCTTCCAGGATGACCGCCGGGAGTGGCAAAGTCCTGGAAAGGCTTATGTCCAGCAGTGGACGAACTAGGCTGATGGACGGATGGATGATATAACAAAAAATACTAAAAAATATAATAAAATAAATATTTAAGGGGGCTCCCATACAACAGACATGTTTTTTTTTGTCGTTTTTATATATAATGGTACGGAACCCTTCGTGTGCGAGTCCGACTCGCACTTGGCCGTTTTTTATATTTTCCGAATTTTCGGCAGAGTTACATCTACCATGGTTGCGCGGTATAACTGCCGCCACCGATTTATGAAATCGATATAAAAATATAATAGTACATTGTTCACCGAGGGAAGAAAGGGGAATCGCACTTTCTCCCGAGTGATACATAGTGCTTTATACTACACCTGCGAGGAAATAGTATAATTTTACTTTTATTCAAGATACAATAAAATAAACCGACTAACTCGCGTGCGATTGTCACTTTTTATTTCCTTCTTATTTTTTAAATTTATTATTAAAACAATTAAAAAAAATTATAACTCGATATATTTCGGCCCTCGGTATGGGGCCGTCATCAGTCGAATGTCAATTTATTAAATTCTTATTTTTTATTATGTGCAGGAAAAGCAAGTGGCCAGTATCATTTTTCGAGTTTTATGTACGAGTTCGCAAAATAATACTGGCCACTTGGCCACTTGCTCATTCTTTATGTTATTTAAAAAAAAAACAGCACGTTAACAATGGATTTGCATATACTTTTTCTGCCCGCTCAAGCACGTTAACAATGAATTTTCATACACTTTTGCCGCCCGCATATTTGTATGACAGTAATGACGTATTTTCTGCATCGTTTTCAACAAAGAAAGAAGGTACTTTCCGAGCAGGTGTAGTATAAACAAATATACTGACTGACCGACTGATGTATTAACGGCTGGACATGGAAATTTTAAATTTGGACTGTAGGTACCTTGTATAACGTAGTGTGCTCGCGGGACAGTCCTCTTAAAAGTCAAAACTGCTTGTCTGTGAATCTCTGATCTTTGTGAAGTTGAATAAAACATTTAATTAAGCGAAGTATTCCGAGAGTCGAGAGTCAGAGTGAGACTCATCGTGGGCACTCATTACTGTGAGGTGGAATTGTTTAACATATTAATTTATATATAAAATAATAAATAAACATATATGTGATTGATGTTTGTGACTGGTATAGGGCAGGGCTCAGGATAGGACCCGAAATATAATTCACTTAATTTTCTTATCATAGATGTTATATATATAAATCAATAATAAAAGACGAAGAAGTCATCAAATTATAATTATTTACAATTTTTCATTTCGTGTTATAAACACTCGAAATGCGGGCAAAAAAAAAAACAATGAATCCAATTGTTTCGATCCTTAATTAAACAGACGAGGGGTTAAAAATGAGAATTAATTGTTCACACTTGGGAACATCCTCGGGTATTCATGTCAATTTCGATATGTTCACACTTGGGAACACCTTTGGGTATTCATGTCAATGTCGATATGTTTTTACGTTTCGAAATGCTAAAAATTGGTTAAAATATAATTTATGAATTCATGCTAGGTCCAATCATTTCCTATTTCAAACATCAGAATTTATTTCAGCTACCGCACTGAGAAGAACCGCAGCAAGCAACTCTGACGGAAACCTCACGTCAGCAACCGAACACCACACCTGACACCTGACACTCCACAATACCACTAATTGTATCCATTCACACATCTGTACCACAATACTCTAATTTACGAAGCTTCGAGTCGACGGATAAATTCTAAATTAGGGACCTAAATTAGGGTTGCCATCTCCAAATATGATTGAAATTCCTGATGGTGGAAATTCCAGTTTATTTCGGTTAAAAAACAGAATAGATTACTATTAATTACGCAATGAAAATGGGGTCAATGAAACTCACTATACAATTATTTTTTTCAATTAATTTGAACAAGAAATGATCAGTCATACAATTATAAAGTTAAACGATTTCTTGTTACAAAATAACGTCAGTATTTTAACATTTTGTTGAAGAAACGTAAGGTTGGCGGCTGTAGCGGCACGCGAATTTTAACTGGATGTCACCAGGTTGCTTTAAAAAATCCAGGACTCCTTGTAAACTATCCAGGAAAACGAAAATTAGGACATGTCCTGGGAAGACAGGACAACTGGCAACACTAAACTAAATTAACGCATTGGAGCTTTGAACGATACAGGTGTCGGATGGTCAGCCATTTTGTTTTGGGCGCTTCGTTGTGCAAAAGAATAGAAGGAATTAGGAAACTTTTTTGTTTCACGTAAATGGGAGCAGTAAGTAACACAGGTGGAGGTACCACTATCTTACTTGGAGACCCCTCGAAGTAATTCGGGGGAGAGTA
Organism: Ypsolopha sequella; assembly: GCA_934047225.1. Classification (NCBI taxonomy): domain Eukaryota; kingdom Metazoa; phylum Arthropoda; class Insecta; order Lepidoptera; family Ypsolophidae; genus Ypsolopha; species Ypsolopha sequella. The sequence continues at coordinate 15,668,331 of OW204012.1, read as the reverse complement.
AGAGGACAGCTCACAGGCAAAAAACTAGGAGGTTCACCATGCCTGGGACCAATGGATGGCGGTATATCCATCCCTAATAGCCGGGCCTTATATGGAACAGACTGGTGACGGGCAGCGGCGTCACTGGTGTGAGGGTTCCGGCACCGCGCTCACCAACCCGCCTGCCCGGCGTGTGTGAGTATGGGCAATTCTTCCAGGATGACCGCCGGGAGTGGCAAAGTCCTGGAAAGGCTTATGTCCAGCAGTGGACGAACTAGGCTGATGGATGGATGGAAGTATCACAGGCGGTTGCATGAGTCAAGAGCGCTGGTACAACGAGGCGAACCGTCAAAATGTAGGTTTATTTATGAAGACGGGGCGTTAGTTCGTGACCGTGTAGGGCTGTACATACTTATACGGCCTGTCTCCCAGAGGGGAGAGTAGAGACAACAAATTTCCATCTGATACGATCCTGACACATCTCTTTCGGCTCTTACACATCCATCAATTTAGTAATACAAGCTCTTCTTCAGTATACCGAGTGCTTTTACTTAGGCTATTCTCCAATATGTCTTTACCTTCCACTAATCTAACATCATATTAGTTATTTAAGATATACGTGCGGAAAGTAAGGCTTTATACGAATAAGGCGAGTGTTTTCATTGGGACGCATTCGGATAAAAACCTTTTACGCTCAAGTATCTTACAACATTTTTCAATGCATTTTGCGAGGAAACACAACAAAAAAATAAGTATAATAAAGAAAGTAATTTTATTTCACCAAAGCCTATTTACAACAAAATGGCGTGCTTTCTTTGCAGAGCGCGCGTTTCATACAGTTTTTTCTTTCTTGAGGCAAAGGTACAGTATACATACAGCCAATAATGTGAAAAATATTTTTGTTTGCGGAAACAAAACACGTATTTTTAAATGAGATAATCAAGAATCTTATGTGTTATGGTGTTTATCATCATTCAATTATTGCTAGAGCGCGCATACTTATAAATAATTGTTTTTTTTTGGACAGCAAAACCTCCATGCATCTTTGTAATTTTTTAAATTTTATGGCTTGCACCATGCACCACAGAGTCAAAAACTTAAAAAAATTACTTTATTTCACGCGTGAAATAAAGGATTTCAGTACTGTTTTATTTCACGCGTGAAATAAAGAGTCGGTTTTCGCATAATTTTGTTACACAAAAAAGAAAACTTTACGAGCAACTGCATTGAAAACCTGTCTATTACTTTCCGTCACTCTAATTTCCGTCACTCTACTTTAATTCACCCTCTCTTCATGTTCAAACCTTTTTCTATTCTAGTCGCTACTCACTCACTACTCTACTTTGGTCAAACGTATGGTCTCAAATAAAGTTAATAAACAAACAAATCTGTACTGACGGAACCATAACACATACACATACACATATCGTCACGACATGAATCCCCAAGGGGGTGTCAGAGGTGTTTCCAGTGTAACTGTGAAATGCAAGTCACAGTCCACACTTTGTACAACCAATTTTCACAGACGATTATACGGAACCATAACCGTACAATAACCCCGTACTTTGTGCATTTGGCAGACTTCTTTTGAAACTTTTTAGCCAATTTTGCATTTTCTAAAGGACATTGTAACTTTGTGGGCATGACGCGGCGCGGGCTTTGTTGATGGCCTGGTTTTGTACCAAAGTTCGTTTAATTTAAATTAATTGAAAACCTGAATGTGTGCCGTTGCTTCTGGGCATTTAGAATTAAACTAAATAATTAATCGTCACGACATGAATCCCCGAGCCTATATGTGGGCAATTTGTAAATTGCCCACATATAGGGGGTAAAAAAAATTTTGAGAAACTTGAAATTTTTGAAAATATTTCCAATACAAAAGAGAGAAAGCTAAAGAAAAATTATTGTATAAATACAAAATGGGTATCAATTTGTAGATATTAAAGAGCTGATTGTTAAAATATATACCTTAACTATCTTTACTGACACTGATTTCAAGAAATCTATGAAAAACAACAAAAAAATGTATGTCCCCCCCCTCTTATATCCGAAACTGGTGGACCGAAAAATATGAAAAAAATCCTGGTAATTTGTTCTTACGTTATGATAACAGGAAAAATATAACGGTTGAGAAATTCACGAAATTCCCAAAACTGTTGATTTACGGAATCCTAGGTACGCGAGTCTGACTTGCACTTGACCGTTTTTTTTATTTTTTTCGCTGTTTCGCAGGTTTTTCGCTGTGCCTTCGTGTCGCACAAAGGCGCGATCTAACTCACCCATACCGCGTACTCTTCTCTCCCTCAACGCTCTTCTAAACGCCAATCAGGACTGTGATCTGTTTGCTGATGGATGGCAGAAAATATTGTCAGAGTGTTTGTGTTTTTGTGAGAAGGACTGTTTCTGACTTTATGTGTTATTATTATTTATTTTAGTTGATTGTACCGTTTTGTGTTTGTGTTACTATCTTTAATTATTGTAATTGGTTTGTCCGTTTTAATTAAAGTAAATAAATAAATAAATAAACAAAAAATAAATATATTGTGATTTAAATACGGTCTCCATTACGGTTGACTTACAGAACCACAGATGGGTAAGTGGTCTGTGTGCAAAACACTAAAAAGGTCAGTTATTTATAATAAAAGACAAGCATTCCGAAATGCTGACATGTTCACATTGAAATGTAATATTTTTTCCTCAATATTATTTCCGCCAACACAAGACCTCAAAACTTGCAAATAACTGTGAGCACACTTTGCCACTCACCCACACATTAAACTAACGCACACACAGGTACACACGTGTTACAAGCTAAAATGAACACTAACGCTATCGCATTAGAGTGACATTTAGTTTTGAACGCAGCTTGCGCAAAATGTTGATTTTATTTTTCTCAAGTTGGTATTAATTTGTTGAACAAGCAGTTTTAACGGCAAAAAGTTTGCAATACTTTAAAGAGTACTTTAATTTTTTTGAGGTTTTGTCAATAAATTACCTCTCTGTAAAACATATTTTGGTTTTACATTTTTGTAATATTCCGTACATAGTGTTGTACCTATATACTAACCACTTACTGACGATGAAGGTAAACACTGTGAGGTAAACCTGCATGCTCCAAAAAGCGTGCTTTTGTGCCCAAAGTACGGCGATATACATATATATATATATTATATATAAATATTATATATAAAAAAAAATGAGTTGAGTTGTGTTGAGTTGAGTTGAGTTTTTTTTTTCGATTTCTAGCTTTCGGAGCCGCCCTGAAATAGTGACATAGAAAACAAATGTTATACCCACAGAACTAAGTAATACACTAAAACAATGGTCTGAAGGCATGAGTCTGAAGATTAACAAAAAAAAAAACATTTCCCCTCATTTGTGAAGAACTTTTTAACATTTTAGATTATTATTTAATTATTGAGTAGATGTCTCTAAGAGATTTTTTTTTAAACACGTTCTAAACTTGAGTTTACTCGACTCATTTCGGCTATCTTCAGATATCTTCGGGTAAACTATTCACAAATGGCAGGCTAAAGTAATTAGTTACTCTAGGTACTTCAAATTTACCCGATGGACACCGACCTTGTGGCATAATGTTATGAATTGATATATTTATTAATGATAGATTATTGTCTTGATTCTTATATCCCTCTAGATACTGTTATGCTACCTCTATATGACATACAAACACGCGTCTTCATCGTTTACCTGCGGCTTGTAATCAGTAATCACGGACGCTAAAACGCAGTTGAAAGACCTCTCTTAATTAATTCATGGAATTTCGCAGTAAACTGCTTAAAAGGTACATTAAACACCAAGTCAATTAGACCACTGAGCTCACCAATATTCGCCTCTATCCAAGAATTAATAAGATAAACTACGTTTGTCTAATTAACTTGGTGATTTAGTAGACTGAATATGGCGAGGGATGTGCTTTGAGGATATTGGTAAAGAAATTTTGGAATTTGTGGAGTTTTTTTGCGGTCTAGCTTTTGTTCGCGGATTCGATCGCGTGATATTGATCTTTCAATCAATATATTTTATACTACACCTGCTCGGAAAGTACCTTCTTTCTTTGTTGAAAACGATGCAGAAAATACGTCATTACTGTCATACAAATATGCGGGCGGCAAAAGTGTATGAAAATTCATTGTTAACGTGCTTGAGCGGGCAGAAAAAGTATATGCAAATCCATTGTTAACGTGCTGTTTTTTTTTTAAATAACATAAAGAATGAGCAAGTGGCCAAGTGGCCAGTATTATTTTGCGAACTCGTACATAAAACTCGAAAAATGATACTGGCCACTCGCTTTTCCTGCACATAATAAAAAATAAGAAGGAAATAAAAGGTTGCAAAAAAGGCGCGAAGACGTGATGGCGTCGTTTTTTTGTTTTATTGAAAAAATATTGCATTTTGGGTGTTTTGATCAACAATAGTGATAGGATATTGTGAATTAAAATCGCCGTAACCTGTGTAGTGTGTTGTTCAATGGAACAAAAGTGCGGGCTGTGCCTTTTCGTGTGTTTTTTCTAACCCTGTTGTATTTGCGTTATAAGGCTATCATTATAGCGGAAACGACAGGACAGTGACTTAGACAGGACAGACCTTTCAGATGATCCTCAACAGAAGAGGATAGTGCATATAAACATAAAAAACTATAACGTCAAACATGGCTGTATGGGCTAAGATCCCTTTGCCTTTCCACTTAGTGGGAAAATGAAAAAAAAAAAAGGAAATAAAAAGTGACAATCGCACGCGAGTCAGTCGGTTTCTTTTATTGTATCTTGATTAAAAGTAAAATGATACTATTTCCTCGCATGTGTAGTATAAAGCACTATGTATCACTCGGGAGAAAGTGCGATTCCCAACTCGTGTGTATTGAGGCCCGAGGATAGTTTTGGTTATTTTATCAACATGCCTTTATGTTGACAAGGGTCGCTACAATTATAATATAGAAAACCGCATGTGAATCCGTTGAGTAGCTAGTCATAGTTTTGGTCTCAGTTTAATACTAAAAAAACACCGGCCAAGTGCGAGTCAGACTCGCGTACCTAGGTAACCCTAGGGTTTCGATGATAAATTTAATTTTGTAATTTTTTTTCGTGAATTTCTCAACCGATTTATTTTTCCTGTTATGATTACGTAAACACATATTACCATGATTTTTTCATAATTTTCGGACCTCCAGTTTTGGAGAGAAGGGTGGGGACATAATTTTTTTATGGTTTTATGGTTTTTCAAAGATTTCTCGAAATTTATGTAATTAAATATAGCCAGACTATATATTTTTACAATCAGCTTTTTAATACCTGCAATTTGCTACCAATATAAATATTTGTTTTATTTATTTAACTTCTTTTTTATATTTATCATTTGTGCTCAACTTTTTTTAAATTGCTATACAGTTTTCCTGTTATTGGCCAGTTATGATCTATATACAAATTTTTTTTTTTTTGGTCGTTTTCTAAACTTAAGAGAACGCGGCAGAAAGAACTCTTTGAAGAGTTTATTGGTTGCGTTGAAGATATAATGAAACCCGTTATATCTATATCATTTTTATTAAAATGATTAACGAAGTAATTAAACGCAATGTGAAATGGTCATCTGAAATTGTGCATTCGACATTATATGGACCCTTAACGGATAAGGGCCATGAATTCCCAAAAGAATCCAAATTCCATGACACATTACTACACTAACCCCAGATTAGGTATTGCATCGCACGTGTGTGTGCATTAATCACTGTCAAACTATTCCACACACACATTTTAACACCCGCGGAAAACAACAATATACCTTATATGTAACGACATTAGAGTTACAACGAATGAAGCTGCTTGGTAGGTGGGGTTTCTCAAATTACACGCGTCGTAATCAATTAGTAAAGATAAAAATACAAATGTATGGAAGTAGATAATCGTGTTTCCTTTCAGTGAAATGATAAAGATGGCGTTTTTTAGGGTTCCGTACCCAAAGGGTAACCAATGGTAAGACTCCGCTGTCCGTCTGTCTCATGAACAGTTAGACAGTTGAAATGTTCACAGATGATATATTTCTGTTGCCGCTATAACAAAAAATACTAAAAAACAGAATAAAATAAATATTTAAGGGGGCTCCCATACAACAGACATGTTTTTTTGCTGTTTTTATAGATAATGGTACGGAACCCTTCGTCCGCGAGTCCGATTTGCACTTGGCCGGTTTTTTATTTTGTTTTCGGTTTCGTTTTGGATTGGATGGATTGGCTTTGTGTTGGATTTGTTTATTTTTGTTTCGGTGTATATTATAGTTGAATGCAAGTTGAGAAATAAGTGTCGATTCTGGATTTGAAACAAAATGTTAAGAAATAATTTTAACGGCCAAAATATCACCTTTAGCTAAGGGCGCTAAAAGCAATGTATACCAATAGTTTGTTATACGCATAATAGTAGTTTATGCTACAAGGGCGAAAAGGAATACATTACGAGGACGATTTAAAACACGAGCGTAGTGAGTGGTTTAAACGTAGCCGAGTAATTTATTGCTCTTACGCCCGTGTAATACTACGTTTTTCAACGCATAGTGTGAGGCAATAAAACAAATATAATCTTGTGAACTTTAAATTATGATTGGCTCAAAAGGACTGTATCCAGAGCCGTTAAACAGTGGAAAAAATATATAACATTTATGGTACACAGGAAAAGCTGCAGGTTAGCCAACCATTTAAAAAAATTAAAAATAATAATAAAGCCCTAGGGCAAAATAATCGACTTTCTGTTCGGTTTTGATGCATAAAAAGTAGGCCTTTACGAGCACTTGCATTGAAAACATATTTTTAATTAACATTATAGTCATGATGCCAGCCGTAAATTCCTAAAATAATCTAAGATCACGCTTAATGTAAAATCCAATTATTTTAAAGCTACCATAATGTCATTAAAATACGTTTATGCTAATAGTGAACTTTTGCTAAAAGTTTTATTTTAGCCGTTCTAATTATTTCTTAATATTTTGTTACAAATCTGGAGAAACGCCTCTTAAATCGATGGTGGAATGTTAATCCTTACTATTTTGCGTTGTGCTTTTTCCCCTATATTTTGTTATAAAAAATACATACATACATCACGCTTGTCTCCCAGAAGGGTAGGCAGAGACTACAGATTTCCATCTGCTACGATCCTGACACACCTCTTTCGCCTCTTCTCTCTATATTGTTATTACGTATATTTACATAATATCTTAGAAGTCCACCCGTAAGGTGTGGTGGTACGGAACCCTTCGTGCGCGAGTTCGATTCGCGCTTGGCCAAATTATTTAATTCTGAAACAGTCAAAGACATGAAATTATAATTTAACGGTAGGTTTTTGTTAGGTTTTTTATAATCGTACCTAACGTAGTGAAATTATAATTTCATGGCTTTGACAATTTACCTGCGACATCATACAATTAGCCACAGCCTTTTTATTACCTAAAAACGTCGTTTTTTTTTATTACAACTTTTTTAACGTATTGCACATAATATATTTTTGCCGAATCAGTCAAACCATCAAAGTTGACAGACAAATCTGAGCTCGACAACAGCTGTAGTGCTAGTGGTCTTGCGCCGTCATGCGCCAGCCCAGGTGCGCGCGCGCATGTGACAACTGATGTTATACAAACATGCATTGTGCCGCCAGCTGTCCGATCTATGCCATTGTGCTATAATCTACGAGTGGGATGCCATAATAGACTCGTTTGCTATGACAAACTGTGTCAATATTGCCAGTGACCATGTGCAATACATGTGAAAGATAAGCTGACTTTGATTGATAGCCCAATTTATACTGGAGACTCGGTACGTGTTCAGGGCTAAGGTTAAAATATCCTTATTGCAAAATACTACAAATATAACTCGTGTTCCCATACTTGTTAAGAACAACCCGGAGTCAATTAGTACAGAAAGCCTAAATTTTATTTTGCCTTTTTCACAGAAAGTGCTATTATTATTAAACCTTGTTACTGGTCACTGACAAAGTCTCCAGTATGAATTTGGCTTATCAATTATATTCACCTTATATAATCAAGCCTCTTTAGTCAAGTTCCTACTAGGAACACAGACAGATAACCATCTGCAACAATGCCTCTCGCTAATCAAGAGCATAAAGCTCTTCTACTTATTCCGTAAAAATCATGCAACGATTGGATCGAATTTAGGGTTCCGTACCCAAAGGGTAACCAACGGGACCCTATTACTAAGACTCCGCTGTCCGTCTGTCTGTCCGTCTGTCCGTCAGTCACCAGGCTGTATCTCATGAACCGTAATAGTTAGACAGTAGAAATTTTCACAGATGATGTATTTCTGTTGCCGCTATAACAACAAATACTAAAAAATAGAATAAAATAAATATTTAAGGGAGCTCCCATACAACAGACATGTTTTTTGTGCCGTTTTTGTAGATTTTTGTCCGACTCGCACTTGGCCGAATTTTTTATAATATCTTTGCTCTTGGCCGCTACTGCGCTAGATGAGACTTAGGATGGTTCGCGCTCGCCCAAACAAGAGATGTTATATAGTAGAGTTACCGTAAGTGAGTAATGTTCCCGTAAGGCTTTTCATGACGCCCTGTCGGTGTCGGATCACGACGAGTCGCTTGGCAGCATAGTTAGTGATGAGGGTGGTGACAAGCCACGCCCAAAGCCTACCACAGTTGAAAGATTTGTGAGTGAGTCTCTGTTGGGTCTTAGTCTAACTTTCCAAGCGCTAGCGTAGGTGGAGTAATCTAAGGTGTGTTAATTCGAAAACCATAATTTCGAGATTTAGGTTTAATAAGCCGTATTTTCGAACTTGTGGTCTAAAAAACCTCATAATGATGAATATTTTTACGAAAAAGCTGCAACTTCGTGCCTTCGATAATTAATTATTCTAAATTCTGCTAACCATTATTTCCAAAACACCAGGCGCACAGAACCACAAAGCACGTCACACATCAGTAGGCTAATCCGCTGTCGTTACAAATAACTCAGCCGTCAATGGGGCAGGTACCAGGGCGACAGGAAGTCTCAGATACAATCTGTAGTAAATCAGCCCCGACAGACGGATTACCTTCTGATATATGTACTCCTGTGACGACAGGGGTTTGTGGAGCTTTAGCCCTTCACGACATGAATTCCCGAGGGGATGTCAGAGGTGTTCCTGACAGTGGACTGAGAAATGCAGTTTTGTTGCAGCGTGGTGGTTGAGCATAAATATAGGTATTGATCACAGCTTAACAATCATGTCTTCCGAAGCAAAATGTGCTCTTACGGGATTTGTACTGCGACCTCCGGATTAGTAGTCGGCACGTTCGAACCACTAGACTACAAAAGCGGTCACTATATCAAAATACTGTCAGAGTAAAAATATATCCAGTAGTGAATCTTAGTAAAAACGCTCAAATTCGAACTCACACATTCATTCATTCATTCATTCATTCATTCATTCATTCACACATGCAGACGCGTGCTCTACACGCCGCGCCGCGCCGACATTTGTATAGATACTCCCTCGAACTTCGCTTAGACGGCGTGTAGAACACGCATACAATAAGACACCCGACAGACAATAAGACACCCATTATAATTGCAGCTTTTCGCATGTGTAGTAAGATCAAAGTAAAATATGCCGCTCATTCATTATACTCAAACATGATTATATGCTAAGATCACGGGACGTGATAAAGCGTGACGTAGTACCAGGCCCGTAGCCAATGGTACGCCAGGGCATGCTCAACTGGCCAATGCAATACAATAAATAAAAAAACCGGCCAAGTACGTGTCAGACTCGCGTACCTAGGGTTCCGTATTGTGTATGATAAATTTAATTTGTAATTTTTTTTCGTGAATTTCTCAACCGCTTTATTTTTCCTGTAATCTTTACGTAAACACATATGATTTTGTGTGATCATTATACCATGATTTTTTTTATGGTTTTTCAAAGATTTCTCGAAATTAACGCAATTAATTAAATATATAGCCAAACTATATATTTTTACAATCAGCTTTTTAATACCTACAATTTGATACCCACATCGTATTTTTATAAAATATTTTTTTATGTTTGTTATTTGTGCTCAATTTTTTTTTATCACTATAGTTTTCCTGTAATTGGCCAGACATTTTTTCATATTTTTCGGTCTACCAGTTTCGGAGATAGGGGGGGGGGGGGGGGCATACATATTTTGTGGTTTTTCGAATTCTAAAGATTTCTCGAAACTAGTGCCAGTAAATATACTAAAAGTATATATATATATATATATATATTTTGCTTGGGATATCTCTGATCGATAAAATCCGAAACTAAGATATCCGTCAGAGATCGAAGGTGACCGACATAGCCTGCTGAATCAGTTAGTTGAAGTGGCAGTGGACTGGCCATATTTGTCGCCGACGTGATAACCGTTGGGGCCGTAAAGCATTGGAATGGAGACCACGTACAGCAAAGCGCAGCGTAGGCCGCCCTCGTGCCCGCTGGACTGACGATCTGAAGGACGTTGTTGGCGGCTGGATGAGGATGACTGAGGACCGCCAAGAGATTATATTTTTTATCTCCCTAATATCGATCCCTAACAGGGGGGCTTTATATGGAACAGACTGGTGACGGGCAGTGGCGTCACTGGTGCGAGGGTTCCGGCACCGCACTCACCAACCCGCCTGCCCAGCGTGTGTGAGTATGGGCAATTCTTCCAGGATGACCGCCGGCAGTGGAAAAGTCCTGGAAAGGCTTATGCCCAGCAGTGGACGAACTAGGATGATGGATGGATGGAAATGTACATATATTTGTCGCAAAACTGCTTGCGTTTTGAGTAGGAACTTGTTCAAGCGACTGTAATATCGTAAAAAGTTCCGTTGACGCAGTTTTCGCTCTTTAATCGAGACAAGGGAGAGTAAAGCATCAGGGTACCTAGTTATAATAGTACAAATATCGGGAAGCATTCGCCTAGAATTTAATATCTTGTCGAGAGAGCATGTGATGTTTTATGAAATTGTGGGGATATTGTTACGTGCTCATTATATTATGTTGATTCCTGGAGAGGAAACTTAAATATGCTCTGCATATGTATGCGACATACTAATTGCATAATTAAATTTCAATTTTATTGATGACTAGCATTTCGCTCGCGGCTCCACCCGCGTCAATTTAATCACTGCCCCGTTTTCGGCTTGGCTGTTATTTTATCAACACTCCTAACACTACAATGATAATAAACAAAACTGCATTCAAATTTTTTGAATTATTCCCGAGTTAAAACGGTAGAGACAGATAGACAAAAATACAAAAAAACCGGTTAATTGCGAGTAGGACTCGCGCTCCGAGGGTTCCGTGCCATTTAAATAGATTAATATACTTGAATAATTTGAACAGAAATTACAAACTTATCACTACGTATACCTGCAAATTGTATGAAACAAAACTGCAAAATTACGTTGATTGAGTATTGTGATGGCATGCAAATTCTTTGCACACACACATTCATAAAGCACCACGAAAGCGAAATAAGTATTTTAAAGAAAAAATTAAAGGATAAATTTGCTATTCCTAAGAACGAAGTCATAAATTAGTGCCTGCACTACGGGTGGGTCAGTTGTCAATAATTATTTTTTGTTCACATACGCACGCATAGGCAGCGTTTAAATGAGATATGCAACACAGATGTGGATCACGGAAGCAGGCAGAGTGTAGTAGACAACGTTCTTTGATTATTGTGTGAATTTGAGCTTTAACAACTCAAATTCTAAGGATAAATTTGTTCGAGGACAAATGATATTGTACTGGGAATTTATCTTCTAATTACAGCCAAAGGAGAGATCAAGGTGGATTATTGCGCAAAGGCAAGGGTTTGGGTTTGAAACCTAGATTTGTGCTGACTACAGTTGGAGAAGGCCTAGCTGTTTGGCGGGAAGTCCTGGATCGGGAGAAAGCGTCCGAAAAATGGTGACGATTGCGTCATCGTTTGACCAGCCAATCACAAATCAAGAGAACGTGACGTCATAGGCATGGGCGTGCGTCGAAGTCGATAATAGCGGATCTGTGCTTAAGTGAAATTGGACATTATAAGTGCAGTGATAAGAGTGAAAGTAGATTAATTAGTTGTTAAGATATATTTGGGAAGCTTTGTTGTAAAATGAGAAAAGGAGAGAGGGGTAGTCGAGGTTTTGACACGTAAAGGAGAGGACACTGATTTGTCCAAGAGATAAACAAATATAATTGTTTGTCTAATTCTATTTATTGTGAAATTTGAAATCAAAATTGTTGACAAGCTAAAGCTAAAGCTAGTAAAGATCGACGCGGGGATCACGAAATAAAGCTAAGTACATACATAAAACCTTCGGTTAAAAATCGATATTGTGATTGAATTTTTCTAACTATTAAAATTCAAGTTAAGTGGTAACATAACGTTATCTATGGAATATTGGCTCCATTTTCGAGCAAAGTAGTTAAAAGCGAGGGGTTGAAACTATATTCCACAATATTGATTATTTACCGATATAAACCTTGTATTTGTTAGAGAACGCAATGTTATTTAACATTTAATGAAATGTACAGAGATACCGATACATGTCTAATATAATCGGACATTTAAGCAACATAAAAATTGCATGCTCTGACAAATTATTTATGTGTTCTTTATTGCTCTAAAAATTCTTTTGAGACAAAGCTGACAGAGGCGACTCGTTAGTAGATATTTACGTTCATATTGTCTCTGATGATATAAACAAGTGAGGATTGTTTATACATATTTGTTATACAAGGGAGAGAGCTCAGTTTAATATACCTGTGCCAATCTGTCGTTCGAACCGACGGATTATTTATTTATAAAGAAAGACACAGTGATCATGTCCCAGTTATGCGATATGTTCTATACTGGTGATGTAAACAAGTAATATTGTTATACAAAGAGAGTTCAGTTCGACTCTGAATCTTGAAATCGTTTAAAGAAATAAATGTATGGTTGTGTGTTGGTAGCGTAAATATTGTCTCACTGGTGATGTAAACAAGTAGGCTTGTTTAATACATATATTGTTATACAAAGAATAATTCAGTTCGATTCTGAATCATGAAATCGTTTAAAGAAATAAATGTATTGTTGTGTGTTGGTAGCGTAAATATTGTCTCACTGGTGATGTAAACAAGTAGGCTTGTTTAATACATATATTGTTATACAAAGAATAATTCAGTTCGAATCTGAATCATGAAATCGTTTAAAGAAATAAATGTATAGTTGTCTTAAAAATGTAATTCTTATGTACTAGATAAACTATAGATAATAAGGCCAAAGGGGTTTTTTGTAGTCGTTGTCTTTCCCCTTTATTAACTTCATTTTGGGCCATTTCGAGAACAACGATAAAAGATTTATTAAATTAGTAGAGTTTTTAAAGCATATGCCTGTGTTTATCTCTTCTTAACCTTTCATTTTATGGCTTAGATATCTTGAATCAAGTAAATAATAGTATATTAACTTAATCTATTAATATATATCCGATATCAATAACATGGTATCAGTTCAGACACAATGTGAAAAGTAATTCAATAGTCAAGTCCGAGTCTAGACTTTCATGGTTAGAACCTGCACGGATGTGGATGTGTATGTATGTATAGGCGCCAATACATATATATATAGCTATATGCTTGTGTGTAGAGAGGCAGGTGGGGCGGGCTAGGGCCCGGCGAGCCATCTCACGTGGTACCGCAGACCAGTATCTTAGAATTTGCGGTCTAGCAAAAGCAGACGCAACTAAGAAAGAACTTGATAATACCTAAATAAAAAAATACACAACGTAGGGGGTCCAGTATTGAATTATATGCACATAATTATATAATATCACATTGTGTGGAATAATTATTTCATATGGAAATAATTATAATTACCTTATTTATTTAACTGAATGACAGCCATAATAAATAAATATTAAAACTAAAAGGGAGAGAAGAGAGAAGCATGCTTGACGGGTTTTGATCAGGCCATAACTATTCGTTTACTTGGCAATCGTTATCTTGTATTGGACGTTTCATTCACATTAAAATTATTAGCTATTTTAATGTTTTTTTTTTACAGTGTTATAAAAAGTAAAAAGCTTTCTGGCTATGCTAGAAACCTTGACACTGAAATTGCATTCCTGTTTGGAAAGTACTCATTAAGCTTAAAGCTATATAATATTGTAATAGTAAAGTTATAGTGTTATAGTAAATATAAAGAATGGTTTAGTTGACACTGTCACGACCATATCAAAAATACGCCCATTTCAGGCGAAGTTGATTCAATAAATAGAGAAAATAAATGTTACCCTGGTTAATGTTTATGCTGCTGAAATCTGTGTTTCTTAAGGCTCATAATAGTACAAGCTGAACTCGAGAGCGGCCGCTCAGTAATAAATTTATCGAATGCATTCAAATCATACTATACAAAGGGGGAAAAACTTGTTTACACAGTGCTAAATTGTGACTAAACAAAAAAATGAGTCAGCTATCGTCTCAGATCTGATCTAGAGTCGATTTTACAGATTATACGTAAAATTACGTAAACAAAAAAAAAAGAAGGAGACCTAGAAACCAGACATTCAGCAGACTTCCAAGCTCCTTGGTTTTCTTTGAATCGGGTGAGAATAAACTTGGATCACGTTAAGCTCCTTGGTTCATACCTATGAATTGGGTGAGATTAGTTGGTTGATCTGCAAGCTCCTTGGTTTTTTATTAATTGGGTGAGAATAAACTTGGGTCACGTTAAGCTCCTTGGTTTTTTATTAATCGGGTTGAGAATACTGGCGTGATCTGCAAGCTCCTTGATTTATTGAGATCGGGTCGAGAAAACTTAGAAATATAAGCTCTAGCTATGGGTAACACATAGACTACTATAACACAGAAATTTTGATTGCTCAGAATATCACTGAGAATCTATGATATAATTACTGAGTTCAGAAAACGATTTACATAAAATATTTATTAATAAACTGTCCAACCGAGATAATAAATTGGAGAGGTGTTCTTAATAACACAGAAATTAAAATAAAAAAAAGACAAGTATACATTTAAAAGGTTATATTGAGACATTTAATGTGTGACTTTACAGGGATGAAATTATTATGAAAATGTTGTCTATTATATGTTGCCTGTTTCCCTGTAATATTTTGCAGAGCGTTGATTGAAGTGTGGGTATCTAAGTATAAATAATACATGTCAATAATCGGGTGTCCCATGTGCACTAATAATAATAAAGAAAGCTTCAGCGTAAATTTGTACGACAAAAATTCTATTTTAGAAAAGTAAATACAAATTTTTCAAAAATGACAGGACGCATAGTAAAGCGAAACAGTAGATCACGAGCGAGAAAAGCGGTAAAATTAAATCGATATGGGTCAAGAGAATGCGTCCGTAGGATATCTACGCTTAATGCGGAAAATACAACCGCGAATGCACAACTGATCACGGATGACGGATATCAGTTGTTGGCCGGTAGAATGAAAGATATTTTAAAGAAAGTCGAGTCATTTGAGTCACAGATGAACGGTATAACTATGGATGATTGCGTTGGTAGATCGGAGGTTGATGGTTTAGCGACAACTTGCCATTGCGATGGGAATATCAGAATTAGGCAAACGATTATAGAAAAACCGGGTTTTTAATGGTAGAGGAAATGTATAACCTATTCGGTTCCTTGAACGATTAAAAAAATATATAAATTCAAATAACTCGCAAGTAAAAGCGCTTGATATCGCCACAGAGTGCGTAATTAGTCCAGCTCGTGAAATTTTGGAAATATATCGTGAAAATTGGTCGACGATAAAGGACTTTGAGGTCGATTTTCGTCGCTTTTATTGGTCAGAAAGACACCAAGAAACAGCCAAAAATAGTTTAATGAGCGGCTCATTTAATTTAGAAGGCTCTCTATCAACGTGCGAATATTTTGCATGTAAAGTAGAGATTTTAAATTGGTTAACGATTCCGTTTAATGAACGAGGTTTAATTAACTCGATTATGAGGCATTTTGAATCAGACGTGCAAAAGTTGTGGTTTACAAGGACCGGAGAAGTTACGGTGATCACAGCGTTTGAATTTATCAGAGATTTGGAACAAAATGTGAAACACAGACCGGAATAGCAAAGTTATCCTAAAAATCATGAAATAAATAAAGTAGGTATGGTTTACGAGAATTACTATAGGAAACATTCTCTAAACATTATGTGGCACGAAGGCCCTACGTTCTCAAAGTAATCATACCTAGTACAAAAATCAAAAAATAGACTCGAATATGAAATAATAGCGAGACTTTGTCAAGAGGGCATTTTACGCAAGTACCCAGAGATCGAGACAAAATAGTTACAAGATTTTTAATTATCAAGTAGGTACATAAGTATACAAATACATATATATATTTGAACTAATAATGACGCAATGAATAGTTACAAATACAAACATATAGATATTTGAATTAATTTCAAAGAAAGCAACTATGTCATAAGTATACAAATACAAACAAAGTTTTGGTCAACACGGAAGTGATTTCCGGCTGGAAAGACAAAATTTTATGGTTAAAAATAGTTGTCGTATTGGTTAGCACACGAATAAAGTAGCTTGTCTGTATTCTAAACGTGGGAAGTAATTTAAACGAACAAGACCGGCAAGCTTGAGAAAAACAGATCTTTAGAAATGAGCAGCAATTACAAATGGAGTCATAAAGATTGACTGTAAGACGGAATTATTGTAAAGCATTTTAAAAATTGTAAAGTTAATGGGCCATTTGTTGGGCTTTAGGTTTTGTTAACACGTTTCACGAACTTAGAAAAAACTTACCTACGCTCATTGTTTCAGAGTATTTTCGGAAATAACAATAGAGTTGTAACAAACAAAAAAATGTTTCTTAGAATTAGAAGTGTAAATGTTAGACAGATAAGCAATTAGGACCCAAACTTTCGAAAAAAGGGGCGTTCGGGCGTCGGAACGGTCACAAAGCCGATACAGTAAAAACTAATAATGGGAGATAGTCGGAATTTTATTCTAAGGGATCAGAAATGACAGTTAGTTTGGTTAAATTTTGTTTTGAGAAAGATAATGAATGGTTAACTTGCTATCGCAAGCGGAGTGGCTCTGATCGATAGGGTTTATTAAAATTAGAAATACTTTGGAGTTTTCTACTCTCAAACCATCTCTTATTTGGAGGGGGCGTGTGATGGCATGCAAATTCTTTGCACACACACATTCATAAAGCACCACGAAAGCGAAATAAGTATTTTAAAGAAAAAATTAAAGGATAAATTTGCTATTCCTAAGAACGAAGTCATAAATTAGTGCCTGCACTACGGGTGGGTCAGTTGTCAATAATTATTTTTTGTTCACATACGCACGCATAGGCAGCGTTTAAATGAGATATGCAACACAGATGTGGATCACGGAAGCAGGCAGAGTGTAGTAGACAACGTTCTTTGATTATTGTGTGAATTTGAGCTTTAACAACTCAAATTCTAAGGATAAATTTGTTCGAGGACAAATGATATTGTACTGGGAATTTATCTTCTAATTACAGCCAAAGGAGAGATCAAGGTGGATTATTGCGCAAAGGCAAGGGTTTGGGTTTGAAACCTAGATTTGTGCTGACTACAGTTGGAGAAGGCCTAGCTGTTTGGCGGGAAGTCCTGGATCGGGAGAAAGCGTCCGAAAAATGGTGACGATTGCGTCATCGTTTGACCAGCCAATCACAAATCAAGAGAACGTGACGTCATAGGCATGGGCGTGCGTCGAAGTCGATAATAGCGGATCTGTGCTTAAGTGAAATTGGACATTATAAGTGCAGTGATAAGAGTGAAAGTAGATTAATTAGTTGTTAAGATATATTTGGGAAGCTTTGTTGTAAAATGAGAAAAGGAGAGAGGGGTAGTCGAGGTTTTGACACGTAAAGGAGAGGACACTGATTTGTCCAAGAGATAAACAAATATAATTGTTTGTCTAATTCTATTTATTGTGAAATTTGAAATCAAAATTGTTGACAAGCTAAAGCTAAAGCTAGTAAAGATCGACGCGGGGATCACGAAATAAAGCTAAGTACATACATAAAACCTTCGGTTAAAAATCGATATTGTGATTGAATTTTTCTAACTATTAAAATTCAAGTTAAGTGGTAACATAACGTTATCTATGGAATATTGGCTCCATTTTCGAGCAAAGTAGTTAAAAGCGAGGGGTTGAAACTATATTCCACAATATTGATTATTTACCGATATAAACCTTGTATTTGTTAGAGAACGCAATGTTATTTAACATTTAATGAAATGTACAGAGATACCGATACATGTCTAATATAATCGGACATTTAAGCAACATAAAAATTGCATGCTCTGACAAATTATTTATGTGTTCTTTATTGCTCTAAAAATTCTTTTGAGACAAAGCTGACAGAGGCGACTCGTTAGTAGATATTTACGTTCATATTGTCTCTGATGATATAAACAAGTGAGGATTGTTTATACATATTTGTTATACAAGGGAGAGAGCTCAGTTTAATATACCTGTGCCAATCTGTCGTTCGAACCGACGGATTATTTATTTATAAAGAAAGACACAGTGATCATGTCCCAGTTATGCGATATGTTCTATACTGGTGATGTAAACAAGTAATATTGTTATACAAAGAGAGTTCAGTTCGACTCTGAATCTTGAAATCGTTTAAAGAAATAAATGTATGGTTGTGTGTTGGTAGCGTAAATATTGTCTCACTGGTGATGTAAACAAGTAGGCTTGTTTAATACATATATTGTTATACAAAGAATAATTCAGTTCGATTCTGAATCATGAAATCGTTTAAAGAAATAAATGTATTGTTGTGTGTTGGTAGCGTAAATATTGTCTCACTGGTGATGTAAACAAGTAGGCTTGTTTAATACATATATTGTTATACAAAGAATAATTCAGTTCGAATCTGAATCATGAAATCGTTTAAAGAAATAAATGTATAGTTGTCTTAAAAATGTAATTCTTATGTACTAGATAAACTATAGATAATAAGGCCAAAGGGGTTTTTTGTAGTCGTTGTCTTTCCCCTTTATTAACTTCATTTTGGGCCATTTCGAGAACAACGATAAAAGATTTATTAAATTAGTAGAGTTTTTAAAGCATATGCCTGTGTTTATCTCTTCTTAACCTTTCATTTTATGGCTTAGATATCTTGAATCAAGTAAATAATAGTATATTAACTTAATCTATTAATATATATCCGATATCAATAACATGGTATCAGTTCAGACACAATGTGAAAAGTAATTCAATAGTCAAGTCCGAGTCTAGACTTTCATGGTTAGAACCTGCACGGATGTGGATGTGTATGTATGTATAGGCGCCAATACATATATATATAGCTATATGCTTGTGTGTAGAGAGGCAGGTGGGGCGGGCGAGGGCCCGGCGAGCCATCTCAGTATTCGAGGACGTAACCCTAAAACTACATCATATGTCGGTGTGTTCAGTATTTGTTGTTTAAATACAACATATGGTATATAATATAATGAACAGAAATTTCAAATTCCTAACTACGTTGGTTTTTGAGATAGACCCCGTTACAAAAGTGGTCTAAAAATAACAACTTTGATTCTTTATTTTCGAAGATAAAAAAAATATATTTACACTCCACTTAATGAGTTGAATGATAATGACATTTTGGGGTAAAAAAAAATGTTTTTTCAACTCCTTTTTCGTGTATGAGGCCCCCTGAAATTGAAATTTTATTTTATATTTTCTTACAACATATCAAATTTTCAGGTCTCCATCACATTCTGTCGAAGAAGAACATACGGACAGACAGACGGACAGTGGAGTGATATTAATAGGGTTCCGTTTTGCCCATTGGGTACGGAAGCCTAAAAAATGTAGTTTTGGCTTCAACATTACTGGCTTCAACAGTAACCCATTTCATTTAAAATTTTGCAAAAGTATTTAATGTACAGAACATACACTGCTTCCTTACTACTTTATTGTTAGTATAGATTTTGGCAAAACGATGACTCAGGTAAGTATTATCCTGAGATAAAATTACCTGACCTTAGAGGTCGCCCGCTCTCAGTATATTACTAGAAAATCCTAGTTTTACTGCAGAGACGTGTCTGATACTATTTGGAGAGGTCTGGTTACTTACCCTAATTTTTAGGTTTTTTAAAAGGATTTTGTACCTATGAATATTAATTTTGTAATTTCTAAAAACGTAAATATTGAACAGATCACTTTGACGCAACCTTTACGTGCTCCCAAAGTAATAATGCGCATACAAATCTTCGCCACTGTTCGGCAAAGTTCGTATTTCCTTACACTTTCTATACAATCAATACGGTCACGTGGTACGGCCGGTCGCTCGGCTATAGATTTGTATGCATATTATTACTTTGGGAGTACTGTATGTACCTTGCGCGACGTATGCTTTGCCGACTTAGCTTCATTACAAGAAATTACAAAATTACAAGAAAACAGTGCGAAGAGAGATTTCCAAAAAAAAAAATATTTTTACGAGATTTCTCTCGTATCAATTACCTGATACAATGAACTTCTTTACTTCAGAATTCTGTACCCAGGCACGTATCCAGGGAGACTCCATATGTCCACACTTCCTCTCCCCCTATAGCTTAATTCCGCATAAGACAATGCTTGCAAAAAAGTAAAACAATGCAGGGTGTGAAAAGAAACTACTTTATCTGGTCACTCAAATATATTCTTCACTAGTTAGGAACAACAGTTCACCACGAAGTCAAGCAGGAAAAAGAGGGCCCGCTACCTCTTCCACCGATTTTTATATCACTCCTCCGTTCTCCAAAAATGCCGGGAAGAGCTAGTCGGCCAATCAGATTGAAGAGCCAATCCGAGACGTCCACCAGTGACAGCACGGTGTTGCTAGTATAAAAATATACTAAAATAATCGTAGAAACGATTTTAAAACTCGATCATCATGACATTCGGCCATCGGACACCGTGCTACCTCCTGGTGCACGGAGCAATTAACATACAACACTTGAAACAATTACACTACACTCAATTAATATACAACAACACTTCAATTACTCCTATTTCTAATAAAATATGAACTAAGATAATTACAATGTGTTCACTTTGATTTTCAACATTTATGATGGGTAAAGTTATGATTACACTGAATTATTTATATTTTTATCAAGTCTTAGCTAGGATACATTTAGCTAGCTGATTTATCTCTGTTTAATTTACTTACTGAACTATGAAATTAACATATTTGTATATTTTTGCAAAAAGATGTTTTCTGTTACATTGTTTTGAGATAATTCCATTAATAATATTTATCAATCATGACATGACTTTCGGTCATTCTAAAATTTTAATTATTAGGATACTACTAAAATTTAATTTAATCACTAACGTGTTCATCAGCTGAGACATCACCTTGACTACTTCTGCTTGAACTACTATTATCGACTTCTAAAGATTTGACATTTATCCAAGGTCTCATGCGATCAGCTGCGATTACGGTATCATACACTTTCTTACTTGTCTTAAATCCAGGAACATTGCTTATTCTATATCTGTCATTACCTAGGCACTTAATAACTTTGTACGGTCCAATAAACTTCGACAAAAGCTTTGTACTTTTACCATCATTGTGGTAATTATTTCTCAAAATTTTTACTAAGTCACCTTCATTGTAAATATGTGCAGATTTGTGTGTCGCGTCATGTCTTAATTTTTGTTTTTCCTGTGCAGCATTTATGTTTTTACTTACGGATTCTCTTATAATCTCATGGTTTGAATCGCCTTCATTAGTAACCAAGTCTAACTTGTTTGAAAGATTATCACGTGATCTAACACCGAACAGAGCCTGTGTCGCCGTTTTTTGCGTAGTTACATTTATAGTGTTATTTATTCCCCATTGTATTCTACCCAGACACTTATCCCAGTCACGCTCACTCTTTCCTGAATTATGTGTGGATAATGCATTGAGGATAGTTTGATTGAAGCGTTCTGCCTGTCCATTTGCCCTGGGACAAGCGACTGCGTTAAGAATATGCTTAATGCCATAACTATTACAAAATGACTTAAAAGCTCCTGACGTAAAAGATGTTCCACGATCGGATATTATCCTGACTGGCAAACCAAAATCAAAGAAAATGCTTTCCAACACTTTGATGGTGGTTTTTGTCTTGGTATTTTTGACAGGTTTTACAAAAACATATTTAGTAAATCCATCTACAATGGTAAGTATATAACAATTGCTATTTTTGCTTTTAACAAATGGTCCAAGATGGTCAATATGTATAGTATGGAACGGTACACTTACTTTCTCTATTGGATAAAGATGCCCAGCTTTTGTTTTGGAAGCATTATCTTTATTGTAAGCACATTCTATGCATGCGGCAACATACTTTTTTACATAGCGTCGTAATTTTGGGAACCAAAACTGATTACAGATTTTATCTAATGTTTTCGCAATACCAGGATGACCTATATCGTCATGATTTGCTCGGCAAATCTGCCACGTAGCACCACGTGGGACTACAAGACATAATTTGTCATCTACCCTTTTATAAACGCTGTTATTCTTAATCGCAAAATTTTTCTTGATTTCTTTTGTTGTTTCATCATTATCTGGACTCAAAATTTTATAGATTCGGGAGACTTCAGGGTCAGCTAATTGCAAGGTAAGTAACCAATTTTCTTTTACTATATTATAAACAGTCAAAGTGGAATTATCTAAGTCTTCAGATGGTTGTTTTGTATTACGACTCAGTGCATCTACATGCATCATACTTTTCCCTGGGCGATGTTCTATATCAAAGGTAAAGTCGCTTATTTGTAGCCACCACCTAGCAATACGAGGTATCAAGTCACGTTTTGTAAGAGTAGTTCTCAAAGCACTGCAGTCAGTATAAACCTTGAACTGTACGCCTAGCAGATAAATTCTAAACTTTTTTAGGGAGCACACCACCGCAAGTGTTTCCAACTCATAAGAGTGTAAATATTTTTCCTCGGGTGTTGTTTGTCTGCTAAAATAAGCAACAGGTTTAAGCACTCTTGGGTTTTCCTGCCATTGCATTAGGATGCCACCTATTCCCAAAGAACTGGCGTCTGTGTGTAGTTCAGTTTCCAACTTATGGTTATACAGTGCAAGAATAGGTCTTTCAATAAGTTTCTCTTTAAGACACATAAACGATTGTGCTTCTGTATCTCGCCATTGCCAGACGACATCCTTTTTTAATAAATTTGTCAATGGCCTTGCAATTTCACCAAATCCCTTGACAAATTTACGAAAATAGCTAGACAAGCCTAAAAATTGACGCACTTCATGAATGTTCTTGGGCACTGGGAATTCTTTTACGGCCAATATTTTTGCCTCACTTGGTTTGATGCCATTAACTGAGATTTCATAACCAAGATAATTTAAGGACTCGTCGAAGAAGCGGCATTTAGACAATTTGAGAGTTAAGCCAAATTCTCTGAGCAATTTCAAAATTTCTTCAAGACGATTGAAACCGTCATCTATAGTTTTTGAGGGGATTAGGAGATCATCTAAATATGCCAACGCTGAATGGAATCTTCTTTGGCCCAACATTTTGTTCATCATGCGTTGGAACACAGATGGGGCGTTAGCCAATCCAAATGGCATCCTCTTAAATTCGTAATGGCCGTCGGGTGTGACAAAGCCAGTCAGGTGTCTACTTTTCTCTGCCATTTGGACTTGATAATATCCAGAAGCAAGGTCTAGAGCAGTGAAGAACTTATTTCCACTTAAGTTTGTAAGTTGGTCATCAATCAATGGCAAAGGAAACTTATCTTTCACAGTTTTGTTATTAAGGGCCCTGAAATCTACACACAGGCGCGGCTCTCCAGTCTTCTTTTTTACCATCAGAATGGGGCTTGCATAATTTGAACAAGATTCTTGTATTATATCGTTTTCTAAAAGTTCATCAATGACCTGTTTGACTTGTTCGCGTTCTGAGTATGAAAGCCTATAAGGTCTGTATACGACAGGTTTATCATCTGTCAAGTCAATTTGCATTTCTACGTGTTTTGTACAACCTATCTCACTCAAGTTTGTTGCGAAGCAGTCGCGGTAAGACTGTAGTAATTGATGTAATTTATCTAAATTTTCATTATCAACATTGCTGCCAACACAAATATCAGACCTTTTTAAAGGTTCTATTGTCGAAATATCTGTACAAATTCTATTTGTATGGAAAACTTGCTTCTCAACAAATTTGAGTGCTCTCGCAATCACGAACTGACTATCCAATTCTATGGGCTTGTGGGTCATGTTTGTAACCACCAAGTGACCTTGCCCGTTTTGGATCCGATATGCACCGCGATGTAAGTGGTACTCTCTTCCCGGTTCATTACAGTAATACCCTTCAATATATATATCACCCGTAAAGTTCTTTTCGGGGGCATAAACAGGAACTAGTTCGGTTCGCACCATAGTCACCGGTTCTAATGTCATTAAATCAATTCTATCATTTGAACCTTCCACTGTCCTAAAAGATGGGTTGCTATAGAACAGCAAGGTGTCACTGTCTTTTAGGACCGTGACAGCAGGAAGCTCCGTAAAATTTTGTCCTACCAAAACTGAAGTTTGAAGCAAATCATCATGCACAACGAGGATTTCAAGAGACATTTCAACCTCATCAATTTTTATGCTGGCAAATGTTTTGTATAAAGGACATATGCTAGAGTTCCCAAAGCCTTTAACTATGGGGAAGTCGCCAGAAAACTTAGTTAGATTTAACTTTCGAGCATCAGTCTCACGCATCAAGGTGCATTCGCTTCCAAAATCAACGTAGGCAACAGACTCTTGGCTATTTATTGTTATAGGCTTATAATATTTGTCATTAGGATTATTTGTTGAAACCTTAAGGGTTTTCTTAGTCTTATCATGTTCTTTGTCTTCTACTCGAAAATTCAAGCGGTCAGTTGCTCTACAACGGTCACTATCATGTCCTACCCTAGAACATTTCGTACATTTAACTAATGGTTTAGGACATTTAGAAAAGGGATGTCCTTTGGCTCGACAATTGAAGCAAATTACTCCAGATTCACCATGATTTGGTGATGAGCTGAACGAAACATTAGCTGATCGATTCCTAAAAATTCGGTCACGCCTCTTCTGCATATTATTTGTCATTGTCTCAGAAGAACTTTGTGAATTAAGGAAATTAAGCATATCCTCTGGTTCCTCACACTTTAGTGCCTGTGCACTATTACGCAAGGACTTGTCACTGATTCCGTGAATAATACAATCCACAGCCTTTCTTCCTATAATCTGACATCTGTTTAATAAAGTCAACTTGTCATAGTAATATTCGCGCAGATTTTCATCATTTCGTGAAACACGGGCCAACATTTCTTCCAAAAGCTTTCCGTAGTTTTCCTCACTAGGGAATGCTTTTGTAAGTTTCATTTGCCACTCACTCCAGGTAAAAACCACTGTCGGTAGAGCTTCAAACCACGTCTTAGCGTAACCTACTAATTTTTGTAGGGCAAAATGAATAGTCTGTGTATCGTTCCATTTGTATATGGTGGCACATTCGTTCACCTTTCGTAACCAACATTCTATATTCTGAGTCCTAAGTGATGGATCAAACTCAGGTATAACATTGTTCAGTTGATTATTATTTACAGCGGAAGATGACTTACTTGAATCCCCTTTCAAAGCCTTCAGAGCCTCTAGCAGTTCATCAGCCATCACAGGCCGTGAGGTGCTTCGTGACTTGCGGTATCTAGATCGCCTTCTACAGCAGCTGTTGCTGCTGCTGCTGCTGCTAGAAGTGCTCGACGAGCTTGGCGTCTCCCTTCGTCGACGTCGCTTTTTAGGCTCCCGCCCTTGCTTGCGCTTTGTCTTATCAGGACTCATTGCTTTGAGTCACTACAATATTCAATTAAATATTAAAATCCGATTTTCAATTAATTCATTTTTGAAACGTACTCATGTATTATAAAATACTGGATGAAAATAATTTTCTAATACTAAAGAAGTGTTCAAATTACTAGAATAAAGCCGCTTTTAAGGCTATTTTATATGGCGTTTATCAGTGGAGTAATTAAATAAAAATATACAAAGGGGCCTACTTAGCCGTAATCCTCATTTAGAATTAGAGTATTGGCAACTTAATAATTTAACAAGAAGGAGGTTTTATCTGCTTTCATCTGTTAAGTACTCACAAAAATCCACGAAAGGCATACATAGCCGAAAGTAAGCACACATAGCTCACATCACACAATTCAAAGAACAGGCATACATAGCCTGTGGTAAGCATACATAGCTTACATTCTTCAAATATCAAGACAAGCATACATAGCTTGTCAGTAAGATCAAGACAAGCATACATAGCTTGTCAGTAAGCATACATAGCTCACATTGTTCAGAGAACAAGCTTATAGAGCCTGCAAGTAATTGTACATAGTTCACACTATTCAAAGAACAAGCATACATAGCTTGTAGTAAGCATACGTAGCTTACAATCTTCAAATATTAGGTACAAGCATACATAGCCTGTAATTAAGCATAATAGCTCGCACTATTCAAAGAACAAGCATACATAGCCTGCAAGTAAGCGTACATAGCTCACACTATTCAAATAACAAGCATACATAGCCTGCAAGTAAGCGTACATAGCTCACACTATTCAAAGAACAAGCATACATAGCCTGCAAGTAAGCATACATAGCTCACACTATTCAGAAAACAAGCATACATAGCCTGCAAGTAAGCGTACATAGCTCACACTATTCAAAGAACAAGCATACATAGCCTGCAAGTAAGCATACATAGCTCACACTATTCAAAGAACAAGCATACATAGCCTGCAAGTAAGCGTACATAGCTCACACTATTCAAATAACAAGCATACATAGCCTGCAAGTAAGCGTACATAGCTCACACTATTCAAAGAACAAGCATACATAGCCTGCAAGTAAGCATACATAGCTCACACTATTCAAAGAACAAGCATACACAGCCTGCAAGTAAGCATACATAGCTCACACTATTCAGAAAACAAGCATACATAAATTGTGAGTAATCGTACATAACTCACATTATTGAAATGATAGTACGTAACTCACATTATTCAACCAGCTTGAAAAGTTTTTCAGAATTTAAATTCATTTCATAGAACTATTAGTTATCTTTTACTTTTTAAGTACCGTCAGATACAATTATTATTTCAGTGAATACGGCCAATGATTACACTGTCGGAGAGTTGCCCCGACTAAATGAATCACTAGCTAATCACTTCTCTGAGCATCAAAAGTGATAATTTACCCAAGAACTCAATATCAAAGAGTAGCCCTGACCAATTGATTCAAAGGTAAATTTCGTGATCACACCAAACAAGCACTACCAAAGTGTTGCCTTGGCCAAGTACTAGCTTAGAAATGCTCAAACACCGTCTATCAACGGTTACATTGTCGAAGAGTGGCCTCGACCAAATGAACCAGAGATAAACAGTTGTAAACGAGAAAATGTGTCTGTACTCCCAAGAGTTCAATATCGAAGAGTCGCCTCGATCAATTGTCTCAGAGGAATCCAGCCACTTATGACGTATTCGCATAACATTTGTATCTGATATTTAGATTAAACAAATAAATACAAAAAGAAAAACGTGGCAAGCAAAATAGACTGTTTTATATCTTTGAAGTAACCTCAAAATGAAATGAAAAATATATCGTACCTTATTATTTTTGGGTCCTTTTGTCACTTCTGATATGAAAAGAAACTACTTTATCTGGTCACTCAAATATATTCTTCACTAGTTAGGAACAACAGTTCACCACGAAGTCAAGCAGGAAAAAGAGGGCCCGCTACCTCTTCCACCGATTTTTATATCACTCCTCCGTTCTCCAAAAATGCCGGGAAGAGCTAGTCGGCCAATCAGATTGAAGAGCCAATCCGAGACGTCCACCAGTGACAGCACGGTGTTGCTAGTATAAAAATATACTAAAATAATCGTAGAAACGATTTTAAAACTCGATCATCATGACAGGTGTTAAGATGAAGTTGCGGAAGCCGGAAACTGGCGAAATTTTGAGAAATCGAGAAAAAAAGAAAACAGTCGTCTCATACATTTTGCGGGTAGCTATGTAACTTTTCTATGGAACAGCTGATTTTTTCTTCGCGATTCGAGGGTTGACTCCATAGTAAAAGTTGTTGGTTTGGACGAGTACTATCACCAGTTTCTAGCTTCCGCAACTTCATACACCCAGTTTAATACACCCAGTGTATTAAATGATCACTGATCAGAAGTTTTGCAGACCATGAAAATGTAAGAGCTACTCGTATGTGATTATACAACAGTTTTACGAAAGCATGTCATTTTATGACTTCTGTGGTCTAGTGGTTCGAGTACTCGACTACTAACCCGGAAGTCGTGGGTTTAAATCCCGTAGAGACACATTGTGATCGGTCTGCGTGCTTCGGATGGCACTATTTGTGCCCAAATACTCGTACGATGATAAGGCTCATCATTCAATGGAACGTAAATTTTTACTTTGGTGACACATATGTGTACCTCTGGTTGCCCCTCGGGAGCTCATCTCGTGACGATGTACGTAAATATATATATTTTGTGCGTGCCCCTCCCCCCCCCCCTAAACCCAAGTCCTGGCTACGCGTCTGTCTCAAACAAACTTCTCTCCAAATTAGATTCCTTTGGCGTTCGTAAAGTTTTCAATGAATGGAATTACTTAGTGGACTCAGTTCCCTCTGGGACAAGCTAGCTGGGAATTTAAATGTGGATACCTGGATCGAGTGGCGTACTGAATGTGTAGGCATTATTTTTATTTATGTATATGTTACGGTTACTGCTATGTTTGATGATAAACTTAGGATTAGCCGGCTAAATTATATAAATAACCACTAACGGATAAAAATGTAAAAGTATACTGAAAGATGAAAAAATACAGTATCAAAAGTAAAAAATAAGTGCGATAACGAGCAAAGTGAGGAAAAGCGTGCTAGGTTTACAAACAATAATGTGAGTCGAGCGAAGCGGAGTGGAGCGAGGCAACCGCCCTACTTTTAACTGAATTGATGATGTACGCAAAAATCCTTCTTGTTTATCGCTTCGCTATTTTTGTCTTTTTGTTGAAATAACAGTATATTAAGTACATAATTTATCTGAAAATAATATACTATATAAAATATAATAATGTGAGCATTTAGATATAAATATCTGAAATATATATATCTCAATGCTCACATTTGACAACCCCTGGTTTGCAGTAGATACATTTAAAGCTTAAAACTGGAGTCCCAAACGATTGAACAAACGCCGGGATCCGTGCCAAAATCGATCAGTGGGCTGTCTGTGTGGGCTTAGTAGTTACACGACTTGCAATCTTGCATTTCATATCTTTTTATAAAATTTCGATTATGTTGGTGTGCATGAAAGGAGCCTTAAGGGACACCACGATGCTAAACATCAGTTTTGCATTTGATCCAGTTCCGTCGCACTAATTCCGCCAAATAAAATGTTGACCTGCAATATCAATCGGGGCTGGGCTTGCGTTTGTAGGGAACCCGAAAAAAATACTTTGCGAATTTCCCAAAAAGGATCATCGAACCTTTTTACTGAGCACTTAGCGAGTCGTCACGTCAGTATGAATTTCGCTGTATAAATTAATGTCACCTTCTATATGAAAATACTAAAATATAGTTAACTTTCTGCTCTCTTCCCAGTACTAATTTCATTTAACTTGGTCGATGTCGTTAAATAGTAATTACATGAAGTTTACCAAGGAGACCAAGAGCGGGTAGTCTTCTAAAAAGTTCCGCAGATATTAAAAATGTACCCTTCTCCTCGATCTCTATGTTGTACTCGTTTTGTCTACGCAAGCCCCACGTTGGGCGCCATTGTCTGTCGCATCTAGGTTTACCAGCTCCAATAATGTGAATTCCTGACTAAATCCATGATAAAACAGTAAAGTTTCTGAATTTTTTGTAAATGTTTTACGCGATTGCGTTTGCTAACGTTTTTGACAGTTTTTGTGACAAAGACAGCGTATTACTTTTAGGCATTAATTTTATTCATTCGCTTTATGAAATTCCTGATTAATTTACTAATTTATTATTTCCTGAGAGAGGGCCGAAATTCCTGACAAGTCAGGATAATTCGAGTCGTCTGGCAACCATACTCGCATCGGCAACTCGCATGGAAAATATGTGTTACCAACTGCGTATTTTGTATAATGACAGAAATAAATTTCTATGTTTGAACACTGGGCGATTTATCTATCGCAAGGAGATATAAATCGAATCCCGGTTCAGAGCTCCTCACATCCAGATTTACTTTTCTTTCTGCGTTTATGGATATGGACTGTACCTACACAATGTGACATCTGTCAGTCATCGCATTAGCTCATTATTTGAGAATTCCTTACCGGATTTAGATGAATTTAGTGGGTTTTTCATTCACAGTAGTGTTACGATTGGTTACAACGTTGTACCTTGATGAGACACAGGATGAAGAGCGCTCGCCTACATTTTGTTTCGCGAATTTAGGGTTGGCTCCAAAGTACACGTTGTTCGTATACCATAGATAGACGAAGGATACTTAAGGTGAAACGGGAGCAACCAAGCCCCATACAAACTTTCAATCGCGAGTTAAGCGAAAGTATTCCTTATTTCCTTTATTTCGATTTTTTCCCGTTTCTTTAGCACAAAGCAATGTCGTAATTTTTACGGTAAATCATATTAATATATCAGAATTCTTTTGCTCTGACTGTACATAGCTTGATGGAAGTGAAGACCAGAGCAATCATGGAAATGGTTTCCAATTCATTTGACGTCGGGTCGCGGCGGACAATACCCTCTACAATTTACTTTTGATAGCTTTCCTATGAAATAGAAGGAAAGCGTTCAATATGACGAAACGTTTGGACGGTTCTGTCGTTGTACCCTGAACCAGTTTTAGACATGACGCTGGGGCTATTTTCTGCTTGAGTAAGGAATTATGTGAAACGCGAAATGTTGGTAGTTCGTCCACTTTAAAACGTAAGAAATGTAAGTCTTATAGTTTTGTTACCTTGTCTGTCTATCTGTGTAGGTAATCCACTGAAGAGATCGAAATATATACAGGGTGTAATCGTTAAGTGTGACAATGTGTGATATCAAAAAATTTTAAACTGATATCGAAAGTACGTTACCTAATCAGTAAAATGACATCAATAACTTTTTGAAAATCAAACGAAAAGTATCCAAAATTTTGACATTAAACATTCCCAAACATTTAGTATTAATGCGATATTGAAACAAGGTTTATTACTGAATTAAATGAGACTTGAGGATAATTCATGATTTATATAAAAACGGCTCACCTCAATACGTGTTATGATCGGGAAAGCCGACCAGATGAAGGCAGTCTAAATCTGCTGAAACTGGTCGGCTTTCCCGATCATAACACGTATTGAGGTGAGCCGTTTTTTTTTTTTATATAAATCAGGTTTATTACTAATTTGAAGTGGTTACATAATTAATCTAGGTACACGTGTATCTACTTGAAAAGGCAATCCTAAATTTGCGCAGCCCAATGGGCCGCCACGTCAATTCCTCTTTGGTAAGCGTTGAGGAGGTCGTTTAGGGTGCAGGTTTTGGGACATCCGGGACAAGACAGCAGATGCGCCTTGCAAAGTATAAGATATTATTAAGACTGTACGAGGGGCATGCCAAAAGAAATTAGATAGTCGAAAATTATAAAATTTATTCTTTATTACAAGTATCGATCTTTTCGAAGTATTCACCCTGAGCACGTATACACTTTTCCATACGTCTGAACTAATTGGAAAATACCACTGACCACTCTTCTTTAGACACCTCAGAAATCTCGAAAATATAGGCAGCCAGTGCATCTTCTTTGCTTTCAAACTTCTTCCCCTTTATTTTTTTTTTTGATTTTTGGAAACAGGTAAAATCACAAGGTGCTAGGTCAGGGGAATTTGGTGAGTGAGGGAGGATTGACGCATTTTTTGAGTCGAAAAAATCAAGTGTTTTGGCAGACGTGTGCGACGCCGCATTGTCGTGGTGCCCGAGAAGGCGTCGGATTCCTGACTTCGGTCGCTTGTCACACCAAGCTGATATTACTGTTGGAGCACAAACTGTCACATACCATTCGGAGTTCATCGTTCTTTGATTCTCTAGCACTACAGTAGCAATATGATCCGTTTTGCTGAAAAACGAGGCGACCATTTGTTTCTGTGTGCTTCGTGAACGGCGACATTTCGTTGGAGTTGGCTCATCTTCAAAGCACCATACAGTCGAATGTCACTTTGTTTCGGGATCATAGTTATAAAGCCATGTTTCATCACAAGTCAGTATATCATACACATTTTTTTTCTCGCCACCGTCGAATTTATCTATCATGAACAGGCACCAATCCAACCGACGGTCTTTCTGTTCATCGGTAAGTTTGTGCGGCACCCATCTCAAACAACATTTACGGAGAGAAAGGTGGTCGTGAATTATGGTTTGCATTGCTGCTGATCCAATTCCCTGTTCTCGCTCCAGCTCTACATACATAATTCGTTGGTTTTCGCGAATAAGTATTCGACTGCACGAACGTTTTCTTCTGTGACCGCGGTTGGCAGCCGAACTGTCTTCGCTTCATCTTTGAGACATCCCCGTCCTCTTTTAAATTCAGCGAACCAATTAAATACTGTTGCTCGCGAGCAACCAGACTCACCAAAAGTAGTAGCCAAAAGTTCAAAACATTCTTGAGGCTTAAAACTTTTTTATAGTCATAATAAATCATAGCGCGACAATCACTTCGACTGAGCTCCATTGCTGCAAGCGAATTCCCGCCAGATTCTCGGAAAAATGATGCTCATCCAAATAAAAAAAAAAGAAATGAAGTGCGTTCTATTTTCAGATATATCAACAAACAACCAGCCTATAAGATGATATATAACTTTCCAGTGTCAATCAAAGGAGTAAAGAGTATCTAACTTCTTTTGGCATGCCCCTCGTACCTGAGCCTAGAGCATGACCAACCCCAGGCTATCTAAGATTCGTTTGAAGAATTTCGGACTCTCCTTGTATTGAAAAAAATGTATTTGATTTATTAATCTTTTCTCTAGGGATCTTACGTATAAACAATGTACTAAGATTTATACTTTTGTCAAAAAAATATGTTTTGCACCCTCTGGTTTTTTGGTTTTCAACGCGGTTAAAAGATCAACTTTATTTTTCTTTCATAAAATAGGTAATAGAAATATGAAGGTATATCACCTAAATTCAATATTTTTTCCCTACAAATTATTTCAGTATTAGCTGAAAACACACCAATTTGTTGTTTCGCTCCGTGGTCACTAGTATTACGATTTCAAGAAAAAGAGGTCAAAGAGCCAACATATAATCGCCTCTATGAAAAGCAAATAAAGTCTTTGCCATTAGACTTGTTGTGCTGGACGGGTAATAAAAAAAGTTGCTAGGGTATGCCATCCACTTAAACCACGAACACTCTAAACCAGGTTTAGGACAAATACGTACTTCTTAATTAATTAAAACAATTTATTTTTTATAATTTCTCTATTCTATTGACGGGGCACGTACTTATAACGAAAATATAACATAACGAAATGCGACATTTCCATGATGTGCCGGCCGGTCCTTTCTTCCCCGGTCGTGGCGTGAAGCCAAAGTTGAATATTCGTGCGGGACAGAAACTTCAGTGTAGTTTTTGGCAGTAGTTGTTTGTTTAACCAATGTTTTGCGTTTTTGTTTCAGGTACGTAAGTGGCCAAGTTTATACGTGAACTACGGCGACATCGTTTACGTAAGTTTACGTGTTTTAATACGTGTTTTGTGCAGTTTTTTAACCGACTTCAAAAAGGAGGCGGTTCTCAATTCGACTGTATTTTTTTTTGGCGTTGTTACTCCATAACTCCGTCATTTCTGAACCGATTTGAACAATTTTTTTTTTTGTTTGAAAGAGTGTACTTCCAGGTAGGTCCCATTTTGGGTTTGGTCATGATCTGATGAAGGTCTTCAGAGATAGGCAGTGGAACTCCTCAGAAAATGACAGCATACCTCTCGAAATTGAGGCAATCGCTATGTACTTGGGTGCTGATTACAAGGTATTACTTGAAAATCGACATTCTTCCACCTGACCTTCGATCCTGGCTTCATCACCATATTCACCATAGAACTCCTCAACGGATCAGAGCACATAACTCGAGATTGCGGCAATCACTGCGTTAGGGTGCTAATTAAAGGGTTTTACTTGGAGATTATCAGAATACCCACCTGACCTTCGGTCCTGGCTTCATCACCATAGAACTCCTCAACGGATGACAGCACATAACTTTGGATTGCGGCAATCAGTTTGTGTTAGGGTGCTCATTGCAGGGCATTGCTTGAAAATTGCCAGTGTACTCACCTGACCTTCGATCTTGGCTTCATCATCGTAGAACTCTTCAACGAATGACAGCACATAACTCGAGATTGCGGTGATCATGTTGTGTCAGGGTGCTGATAGCAGGAAGCTACTTAAACATAGCTACTTATACTCACTTGAACTTCGTTTCATATTAACACCACGTTTGCAAGAACTACCCATACTTCACAATTTAACCCAGCAACACTAAAAATGTGAAATAAAATGAACTTTTTACAAAAAAATAGCAGCCGACTTCAATAGTAACAGCAGTCATTCACTAAAAAGTTAATAATAATTCTATAAAGACCGATGGTACCGAAGCAACACTTTTGCCGACTTCTTTATTCCTGAAACATTATGTTATCTATATCTAGAAGTCGGCGTATTTCCTACGATATAGCAACATAAAAACCAATATAAGAGCGCCGACTTCTAGATAACATATTGTTTCAGGAAGAAAGAAGTCAGCAAAAGTGTTGCTTCGGTACCATCGGTCTTTATAGAATTATTATTAACTTTTTAGTGAATGACTGCTGTTACTATTGAAGTCGGTTGCTATTTTTTTGTTAAAAGTTTATTTTATTTTATTTGTAATGTGCTATTATTATTATTTTTTTCATATGTGCTATTATATGAAAAAAATCATGGTAATATGTGTTTACGTAAAAACTACTGGCAAAATATCAGTGGCGTGCACAGAGTTTTTACACAGGGTAGACATAAAAACCGGTCAAGTGCGAGTCAGACTCGCGTACCTAAGGTTCCGTATCGTGGATGAAAAATGTAATTTTGTTTTCGTGAATTTCTAAACTGCTATATTATTCCTGTAATCTTTACGTAAGCACATATTACCATGATTTTTTTTTTATTTTTCGATCAACCAATTTTAGAGATAAGTTGAGGGACATCAATTTTTTTTTGTAGTTTTTCGAGGATTTCCCAAAATAGGCAAGTAAATATAGCTAAGCTGTATATGTATTTTTATGCGCATTTGTAACCGGCATCGTTCCAAACAGTTTGGTTATTTGAACATAACAAGCAGGAGAAACAAAACAGTCGATTAGTATGTTTACAACCTGTCAGCCAGTTAAATGTTTCATATTGTTTTGGATTGAATTTTCTAGTTGCTTTACCTTTTATTTGAATCCGGTACGAAGCGGCTTTTCTCGATTACTTACTTCATTTTTTTTCAGCAACACACGGTTTTTAAAACGTACCATTTCTTAATTTTTGCACACACACATTCCCAGCACAACTTTCACAGTAGTTACAGTAGCCATTTTTTGCAATTTTTAGACCCAATTTTATTTTATTTATACTGCTTGTTATCAATTTGAGTAACGAACGAACGAAAAACAATAAACAATAATGGATGGCGCCGGCTCAGCTGCTAAGGCGGCTTCGTAAGACTTCGGTAATTTTCGGTGAATGTCGTAAAACTAAAAAGCCGTCGGCTTTTTGCAGATTTTTCGCATACATCTCGCACGCAAACAAGCAAAAGCTTTTGCATTTGTGTGCCATGTACTTACAGTAACGCACACAACAAAGATACTGTTGGAATAATGACCCACACATATAAGCCGGTACTGGCCGGTAGCCACGATTCCGCGATGGCTGGTCCGAAATTGAATTACAACGAATCATAAGCCATTCACTTCATAGTCTTTCGTAATCGATTTTAGCGATGTAATTCTATTTCGGAATGCTCGAGCATAGATACTTTATCTATGGCTCGAGTGAGCGAGCGAATCGCAGCTGTGAACTGAGACTCGCAGTTCCCGCTAATGACAATAGATGGCGGTCGGTGTGGCTACACTTTTTTTTTTACGATATGCGTAAAAATGCGTAAATGATGTGTATTTGTCAGGGTAGACAGTGTCTTTTTGTCTGTATGGACTGCACGCCACTGCAAAATATAGCGGTTGAGAAATTCACGAAAAATAATGACAAAATTAAATTTATCTTCCACAAAACGGAATCCTAGGTACGCGAGTCTGACTCGCACTTGGCCGGTTTTAACTCAAAATGATTTTGCGAAAAGCTGCTTTCAGGGTGTTTCTTCAGACAATTTAGCTACACAATGCGGGTACGGAACCCTAAAAACATGGTAAATTACAGCAATATAGACGTCATAGCAACATTAAGGCGACACAAACAAGCCGCTAAAATAGTAGCGCCTGGCAAACAATTCGCAGCTTCCGCTGATTACGGAACACTAATATTCCGCTATCTTAACCGCTATATTTTTCCTGTAATGTTTACGTTATGTAAACACCTATTACCATGATTTTCAGTCGTCGGTGAAAAGAAGGTGTAACAGTGTTGATTGTGACACCTCTGACACCCTCTTGGGGACATGTCGTACATAACGATATATGTTTTTCTCGTCTCATATTCTGTCAATCATAACTCCACGCCAGCCTCCATACATAATCCAGGTCCGGACTTAGTGCAGGTCGAGCCGCAATCTGCATACCTGAACACCTCACAGTGCTCCAGCTACTGACTTCAGCTACTGATCGCTACGTGCACCTGCAACCGAGAATTAGTCGAGGGCAGGGACGTATCTCAGGGTGGGGGTTCAGGGGACCCTAGGTTACTAATCTGTATTAGAGGAAGCTTATGCAAAATAAAAATGTAATGCAAAGTAAAAATGAAAATGTAAAAGTGATTTATTTTCCGAAAAGAAATTATACAAATTTTTGACTATTGATGCCCCAACTAAATGCGTGAAGCATCTGTTCTATAGGCATCAATACCTAAGCTAAATGCTTGAAGCATCTGTTCTATAGGCATCAATACCTAAGCTAAATGCGTGAAGCATCTGTTCTATAGGCATCAATACCTAAGCTAAATGCGTGAAGCATCTGTTCTATAGGCATCAATACCTAAGCTAAATGCGTGAAGCATCTGTTCTATAGGCATCAATACCTAAGCTAAATGCGTGAAGCATCTGTTCTATAGGCATCAATACCTAAGCTAAATGCGTGAAGCATCTGTTCTATAGGCATCAATACCTAAGCTAAATGCTTGAAGCATCTGTTCTATAGGCATCAATACCTAAGCTAAATGCTTGAAGCATCTGTTCTATAGGCATCAATACCTAAGCTAAATGCTTGAAGCATCTGTTCTATAGGCATCAATACCTAAGCTAAATGCTTGAAGCATCTGTTCTATAGGCATCAATACCTAAGCTAAATGCTTGAAGCATCTGTTCTATAGGCATCAATACCACACGTACGCATGTTACAAATTATGTATTATGTTTACATTATTATTCTGTACCTATTTATGACATATTAGACTAGTTAAAGTTACATTACATGAAAATAAAACAAAATAATTATATTAAATAATAGTCTCGTTAATTAAGTACTGAGCAAATAAATTGAGCAAAAGTATAGGTATGTAGTTAATAACTTGAGAGTGTAAGTGTTGAGTGTAGTGATTGTATGTTTGTGTAGTGAATGTTTAGTGTGGTTTTATAAAAACTGATCTTTAGTCTGCCGATAGTAAGTCCTCCGTTCGGTTGTAGTCGAATTTTGAAGCCACTGTGTTAGTTGATATTTGCATTTCAGGAAGTTAAAGGGAAAATTTAAATGTTTTGCTTATTATAAAATAATAAAATAAAAATAAGTTTATTGCAAAAACAAATCAAAGTAAAATACAAAATTAACAAAAATACATTTGGTATATACATCTGCACATAACTTGAAAAATACTGATTAACCAGGGGTCCCCAAACTTAGCTAGGCTAGTAACATGGGGTACCAGTGAATACTATTTTGTGCGAATACTGTTAGGTACATTAAGTATCCATAGTAAAATATTAACTATTGTAACATATAAATAAAAATAATAAATATATTGGTAGACATATTCTATTATAGATTTTCTTACTTAGGTACCAAGAGAACCTTTGAGCAAAACTTGTATTAAAGGTATATGATAAACAGATTCTGTCTTTTCTTCTTTTGCTGTCATATGAAGATCTGTCAAAACTTAGTTTATAATGTCGGTTTAAAACTGTTTGTTTAATGAACAGCTGCCTCACTGTCAGTACATCACAATTCTGATAAAGGTTTACTGTGGGATAAAGATATGGCCGGAAAGTTGCTACTTTGAGCACTGCTCTTTGAGCTCTTTCTAGGAAAAGTAAATGTCTTAGGTGCACCGTCCCATACCGTTATACAGTACTGTAATACAGACTGACAGAGTGCATAGTACACAATTTTAATGATTTTCTTCCCTGCTACGTGTCTAGTATATTTAAAGACAGCCATGAGTTTTCTAGTACGTTGTGACAAAAGGTGAATGTGATGTTTAAAACTTAGACAACATTACTCCTAGATATTTTATTGTAGCGACAAATTCCAGTTGATGACAATTACATTTCGGTGTGATGTCCGTACTTAGACATCCAGTAGAATCCAGTAGAATCCAGTAGAA
The DNA here is from genome assembly GCA_934047225.1 of Ypsolopha sequella. Classification (NCBI taxonomy): domain Eukaryota; kingdom Metazoa; phylum Arthropoda; class Insecta; order Lepidoptera; family Ypsolophidae; genus Ypsolopha; species Ypsolopha sequella. The sequence continues at coordinate 15,629,548 of OW204012.1, read as the reverse complement.
TCCAGTAGGCTTTAATGGGACAGTAGAAATGGGGTTCTTCGGTATGGCGGATGGAGAAACACATGAATTTTGATTTGTATGTGCTTAGTGACAGTAGATTGTTCCTTAACCATTTGACTACTGAATTGAAGTCTGATTGTGCGTTACCGAAACTTCGGCCCAACTATTGTTCTGAAACATCAAAACAGTATCATCTGCGTATGTGATAATTTTGCCCCGATTCAATCGCATTTCACACAAGTCATTGATGTACACCAAAAAAAGGGTTGGGCCCAAGATACTTCCCTAAGATACACCATAAGTGACCGGGAGGGGTTCACTTACGTAGTCACCTATTTTCACCACCTGTAATCTGTCCGTAAGATAGTCTTTAAAAAGTTCTAATTGAATACCTCGAATTCCTAAGGCTAGCTTAATGAGGAGATTCGAAACCGATACCGTGTCAAATTCCTTAGCTAGGTTGGTCAAAAATATAAGGTAATTTGATTGATACATAAATTTATACTGGAGGCTTTGTAAGTGATGAGATAATAGTGACATTGTACCGCTACTGTTTAAAAACACTTGCTATGTACTCAAAATACGATATTTAGAAAATAAATTAGTGGGATGGTATATATAAATATGTATACATATTCTTGAAAATACAAAACATGTAACGAGTAAATAACATGTATTCCCTATACTGCGCTTCAAATGTTCTGTGAAATCGGTTTAAAATTGTCATTCCTGACTACAGAAATTGCTTCCCCGAAAAAAAGATCGCCAAAAACCTATCAATCACCAATATACTGTGATATTTCCCGTCAATAGTTAAAAATAACCAGAAAAACGCATAAAAACATACGTTCACGCGCTACAAACTTTAATTCGCGATCGTTAAGTGTAGGTCATTCCTGTTACACTCATCACATCTGGGTCCTACTGAAATAACTCAAGAGAGAAAGTCTAGCTATCAAGTCTTTTCTTACACTGTGCCTTTAAAATTTACCACATACCATTTCTGCAAATATATTTCTGCATAATATATTTCATGAACTACACAGAAAATTTTAATAATTTTCCGGTATATGCATTTGAACTATATAATCTCTAAGGTTTTGATTTTGGAAAACATGTTTGGATATATTTTCCTCGATAGAGATAATTATTATTGAAATGAGGTCTTCAAACACACATTTTTTTTTTTTTTTTTTTTTTTTTTTATCAATCAATCAATCAAAAGTTTATTTGTCCGAAGCATATTACAAAAGTCCTTATGTTGTACAAACGTGTTAATCAAATACTTTTACATGCTTAAAGTAGGGCCACTGAGTGATGGCACTTATTTTTTATTTTTTTTTTTTTTTTTTTTTTTTCTCCATGCTCTCCTCGTTTGACGAGAATCATGTACAGAACTCGAATATATTTTATAAGATAGATAACACAATATCTAGAATTTGTAAATTTTTCTAGCAATTTTAGTATTTTTTATAGATACAAAAACATGTTTTTTCTGTTTCGCTCTGAATCCGACCTTCTCGCACTGCACGTTTTTTCGCTTAGAGTGACAGTGAAAAACTGTACAGTAAAGTAAAGTAAAAGTAAAAAATATTTTATTGCTTCGAAAAAAGTTATTACAGTATTATAAAAATCATACAAATAAGTACACTGCACAGAAATAAAAACACACACAAAATTGACATTAACATAATATGATATATTTGTGCACCTATAAGGAACAGCCCGCACAGATCAGTAAAAAGCAATATAAATAAACAACAAAGGACATAAAAACGCACCGTTTGGTTGCGTTCTGTTATTGCATTCTGCTGCCGGCGATTACTGCTGACTGCTTCTGTGCAGCGATTAGTACGAATTGGATTTTATAGGATTCCGTCGAAAAAACGGAAACAGGCAACCATGAGTTCTGGACTCGATACACATTATATATCAGGATGTACAATTACTTTGTGTTAGAAATTCTGGGGCCTTATTGTTTAACTTCAACATCTATTGCTGTCGCTTTCAAATGTTTTTACCACCGGTAAAAAACATGCCGTCACTATTTAAAAACACGTAACGTTGGGGTAACGTTACTCCAGCGGAATCTGTTTTCCGTGAATATCTTTGGATAGGCTGGGGGCACAATTACACAAGCTGAGGTACTAATTATCTGTCAAGCTGAAATCCTGAAAAGCGACAACATGCCGCTGGCGTAACGCACACCCTAAAAGGTTGTCCTGTGTCTGCGATTCCAACGGTTCCCTCATTTTTGTTTTCGGACGATTTCTTTGAGATATGGGCTGATAATATTTTAATAAATACAATAATTTGCCACTATGAAAATAAAGCCAAAAAAAAATAAGCCTTAAAAATCAATAATTTTAAAGTACATTCTTCGTCGATGTTCAATAACGTTTACGTAGAAACAATAGCAACGAATACGTAAATATAGCCCTTATTGTCAGCGCGACAAAGTTCACGGCGCGCGGGTGACAGCTGACGTCGTGAACGTCATTTATTCACGTCAATTTGTCAGTTGGGTGACATATTCGCGTTGAAATAACGCGCTCTGTGAATTAATTAATTACTCTGTGCAATTATGTCGTCCGTCGCTGGTGATGGGCGAATTTTGATTGAAGATTTTTTCACTCGTGAATTTGTGGTTTTCTGTGGGTTTTACAGAAGCAATCTTGAGACCAGGGTTCGATTCGAACCCTGCCAGTCGGGCAAGCACCAATGCGTTTTTTTTTTTTTTTTGGGAATTTATCAGCATAGTATTTGTATTTATGAACTCACCACTTGCTGAACGGTAAAGAAAAAACTGTAAGGCAAACTTGCATGCCCTAAATAGCGTATACAGGGTGTAATCGTTAAGTGTAACCAGGTGATTATTCCGTAACTATTACAGATATCAAAAAATTTTAAACTGATATCAAAAGTACGTTACCTAATCAGTAAAATGACATCAATAACTTTTTGAAAATCAAACGAGAAGTATCCAAAATGTTGACATTAAACATTCCCAAACATTGTATCGCACAACAAGGACGTCACTTCGAACATCTGCTTTGAATACAAAACTTTGTACTTACTAAGAAATAAATATTATTAAATTAAAAGATAGTTTTATTACTTTGTTAGGTTAATAAACAGTTTCCTTTGATATCAGTACTAAGCTAAAATAACCTTTTAAAATAAGGAAACTAAAACCTTTCTACTAATCTCATACTAAATGTATGGGAATGTTTAATGTTAAAATTTTGGATACTTCTCGTTTGATTTTCAAAAAGTTATTGATGTCATTTTACTGATTAGGTAACGTACTTTCGATATCAGTTTAATTTTTTTTGATATCTGTAATAGTTACGGAATAATCACCTGGTCACACTTAACGATTACATCCTGTGTATAGTACACTAAATAGTATTATATAAAAATAAAATGATTTTATTTCCCTCAGCTTACATTACCTTGGATTAAAATGTGCCAATAAGTATAGCAAATAAACATTAAAAGGTACCTTTTAATAAGGTCCGGTACCTTCGGTAGCGCACGGCAGCGTCTAATTAAAACATTTATTTGCCTGCGCTTGCCCACCGGCCTCGTAAATTGTGTCGTAAAGATAAGCGCCTGCTACAAACCGGCAGACGGAGGCCGCTTCAAGGGAGAATGTGTTGTAGGTGTGAGGCGTGCGTCATTAACAGTTGTTTTGTCAGTGGATAAAACGCCACGCTAAGGAACGATTTTTTTTGAACAATTTCCATGTAGTTTTATTGGAAAAATTGTCGTTTGCGTGATCTGTAAACCTGTTTTTAGATTTCTTTATTACAGTGGTATTTGAAATGTAATTGGTTGAAATCAGTCTTTCAAATAACAAGCATGTGTAAAGTATTAAGTACGAAACTATCGGTATGCAGATCAAATTCGCACCTACCTTATTTTTTTTCGCCGCCAGCTATGTTACCAAAATTAAAATTATGTTTATGGACACAATTCAAGACTAGCTTTAAAAAATCAAAAATTATGAGGCTGTGACTGTGACATACTTAAAAACGGACAGACAAATAACGGAGTTTTGAGGTAACAAATCAATTCTCGAGATTTTTCAAAGTTTCTCTAGTAAGTAGGTCGGATGTGAAACCGCAAACATGTCCGCCCGTGAATCCCACTAAAAGCTTGCGTTAAAAGAAAGACAATGCTCGTAATATTGCTCTTAAATATAATTGTCTGTCAACATTATTGTTGCAGTACATTCCATCTACATAATGACTACGACATTGTCGTTGGAATTTGCATCTTAAATCACTCACTTTATAGCTCGAAATTCATTACCAGACATCTCTTTCAATTGAACTCCAACTTTGAACTCCTGTGTTAAGGTTTAAATTGCTTTGTAATGACTTCCAGTGGACACAAGGGGGTGCAAGTGGTGATTCTCCCGAGGGAAATGAGGGTAGTCGGCAAATATTTGTGGCTTTATGGTGTCTTTTAATGTCCTTTAAGAGTGATGAAGGTCAATATTTTGGGTTATTTTTAAGGGGCCTATAGAGAGGACGAATGAAAGTAGAGTGACGAAAGAAATGTATGGTGCGAAAGTCGAAGGTACAGCTCGACCAGGCCACCCTAGAAGGACGTATGCTGACCAAATTGAAGAAATACTGAAAAAAGGTGAAGTCAAAAGTACCCGGAATTGACAGACGTGGAAGAGGCGAAAAAGGTGTGTAAGGATCGTATCAGATGGAAATCTGTAGTCTCAACCTCATTTAGGAGACAGGCGTGAGTTTATGTAGGTATGTATTTTGAAGATACTGTTGTCTTATATCTTTTTGCTAGTATCGGAAGCTTAAGGTTCAAAGGGGTATACCGTCAAAATCGACACTTTTTGAAGTTATTCATCTGCTGTTCAAAAGAAGTCCCATGTTAAATAAATTAGTATAACAATCTTGGGACCTTTTTCTAGATTTTGGACTATCAGAAACGTGATTGGAAAAATGTCACTCGATAGAAATAATTATTGAAATGAGATCTAAATTTACACTTTTTTTTATATTCTGACAAATTGGGATAGCATACAGACTTTAAAAATATTTATTTAGATGGGTTTTAACAATACCTGAATTACTGGTTATGGAAATTTTCATAGCTATTTTAGTTAATTTTGTATTAATTTAAAATCGACTTTTTGTAAATTTTTCCCGATTCCGTCCCTCTTTCACTGCGGGTCTTTCCGCCTGGAGTAGCGGGGATCTTTGCACGGACGAATCACCTTAAGATATTTATTTCTCATAAAGAATACAATTCACTTACATGAGAAACAATAAATTATCACAGTTACAATGTATAACAGCGAACGTTTTATCGCTTATAAGCTTAGTCGGTAGTACCGGACTCTCAGTCTATAGACCCAGGTTCGAATCCGTCATACACCAATTATTTTTTCGGAATGTATGTGTATAGTATTGTTGTACTGACCGCTTGCTGACGGAGAAGGAAAACACTGTGAACAATAACACTGTGAACACAACCTGCACGCCCTAAAAGCTCGATTTAGGTGTAAAACCTATACTTTAGACATTTATTTATTATTCTAAATATTATAACATTACAGTAAGTACAGACCAAATCGTTACAATATTGTATGTATACATAATTTTATTTTAAGCACTAACTAACATACTTTCTTCTAGCATTCTCTTACACACACTCATCACACATCCTATCCCATCTACAAACATATCACATATTTATCTTTTGATTAATAAACTCAACCTAAACATGCACAAAGAAAGAACAAACATTGTGTTATTGTGACACATTAACACACACACAAGTTATCCTGTCCGGTCGTTCACCCCTCGCTAGGACGGAGGGTAGGCGGAAATATCTCGCTATGTTGTCGCCCCAAGTTGGGCGCCACTTTTATTTTCGCAGTATGTGCAAGCCTAGTAATAAGTTTTTTTTATGCTTGAATTCTTGCAATCCACGACGATTGCTCTGCTTTGCGTGTGTGAAGTATCTGTATTATACAGGATGTTAAGATGAAATTGCAGAGACTGGAAACTGGATAGAATTAGTCTTAATGAACAAAAAGAAAATTGAGAAATCTAGAAGAAAAAAACTGTTGTTTCATACATTTTGTTCTTGTAGCTATGTAACTTTTCCATGGAATAGCACTTTTATTTTTGCGATTCGAAAGTTGGCTCCATAGTAAAATTTGTTCGTATGGTCGCCAGTTTCCGGCTTCTGCAACTTCATCTTAACACCCAGTATACAAATGTGTGTGTGCGAGACGCTCCGACATGCAATCACACTAGCGCCATAGTAAAAACAGAAAAGTAGAATAACTCCCGCGCCGCACGAGACTTAAATGGCTACTGTTTTAGGGTTGTCACTGTCTTTTGGTTTTACAACTAAGTCTCATTTAGTGTTTTAGCTTTAATATTTACAAAATTAATACATACAGATACGTACTATGTATCATATTTGTTAATCGTATCTTTAGTTTCCTCTCGAAAAATCAATTTTCGCTGCCCAATCCTAACGACCCGGTGCCAGCTAATTCTCAAAAAAAATCCCAGCTTTACATTACAACAGACTCCAAATAACTAAAATACGAGTAAGTTAACTGAGCATATGGCGTCAGCTCAGATTTAATGTTTATTTAAAACTCAAATTCAAACAAGCGCGTGTGCGGAGCGCGGCGGCGGCGGGCATCCCCGACTCGTTCCGATCTTCCCGACTTAGCAAGTGTCGTTGTGTGCGTGCTGTGGTTCGTGCGTACGAGTACGTACTGGCACGCACACATATTAGCCGCGCGCGGTAAATTTCTTTGGAGATAGCCTACTATTCTGTTTTTACTATGCTAGTGCTATGTGCACATACTACTAAACTTACTACAAGTAGAGCAAGTTAGTCGTCGTAGATTCCAAGAACTATAGTAGAGCTACTCGCACTATAGTTCCATAGTTCTACTGGTTGATTAAAAACATTATAAGTTACAGTTTTGAAGTAATACTGTGAAGTGAAATAGTAGTTTATGCTACAAGGGCGCAAAGGAATAAATCACGAGGACAATTTAAAACACGAGCGTAGCGAGTGTTTTAATCGTAACCGAGTAATTTATTGCTCTTACGCCCGTGTATCATACTACGTTTTTCAATGCATAGTGTGAGGAAATAAAACAAATATAATCTTGTGAACTTTAAATTATAATTGGCTCAAAAGGATTGTATCCAGAGCCGTTAAACAGTGGAAAAAAAGTATAACATCTATGGTACACAGGAAAGGCTGCAGGTTAGCCAACCATTGTAAACAAATTTAAAAAAAATAATAATAATAAAGCCCTAGGGCCAAATAATCGACTTTCTGTTCGGTTTTGATGCATAAAAAGTGGGCCTTTACGAGCACATGGATTGAAATAGTATATTTCATTACGAGTGCGGAAAGCCTGTCATTGCAAAGAGTTCCGACAAATGTCTACCCGAGCCGAGGCGCAGCCGAAGGTGAGGGTTGACAGTCGGAACAAGTTGCAATGACGGTTCCGCACGTGTACTGAACAACTATTTTTAATACAGTTGCGAAAAAATGAAGCAATTTAATAAAATAACAAAAACACAATAAACTCAACTAACTAATACTCCACGCAATAAATTCGTCGTATGTAGATATGTAGCGACTTTTTGACTTCTCCGAAGCATTTTGTGCAATTATACTGAGTTCCGGTGGTGTCAATTCAAATAAAATATCGTCGAAATTATTCATTTTGTGCAACAAACAACTAAACCCTCAAAGAAAATTTTTGGAAAATGGCGCCAACCGTAAAAGAATATAAGCAGAGATTTTTTTTTTGTTTTCTTCACCCATTCTGGCTAGGCAAAGAGAACTATGCCCATACAGCCAAGTCTTCAGTAGAATTTTTTTATTGATATGAAATGAAATGAAACCTAACCTAACTCATTGAATCAAATCATTAAATCTGATATTGAAACAAAATAGTAGCTTCTTTTTAGAAATATTTGCATGAATCATAAAAACTTCTTTGATTTTTTTTTTGTAAAAACTTCGTGGTTGGTTTTTTTCTTTTTAATAGACAATATTTTGACAGTTGGGAAAGAGAACGCACGAGTTCGGAAAAGGTAAAGAAAAAGCTCGAGTATGTAATAGCCCACATCCCGAACGCTATACGTCCCTGCAATACGCCACTTTTTGAGCAACTGTATTAAAAAAGCTATTTTTGGTAGGGGAAAATCTTATAGGTTCGCGTTTTCAACATACTATGACGTGTTGCGTTTGGCCAGGAGTAAAAAGTTTTCACTTCTGTCGACAGTCCCCATCAGCTCCTATGTTTTTTGCAATTAAAGTGTTTCCTCCATAGTGAAGTTCAGGCTGTATGTCTCGGTTGTCATGTTTGTTTATTTTACATTAGCCTTTGTTGAACGGCTATGACAGCAACGGGAATATTTGAGCTTGTTCACGTTTGTCGTTTAATTATAAGTTGGTTTGTCGACCATTCTCTGAATGCAGATATTTATCGAGACTACAACCTATAGTAGGTAAAATTACTTGAATTACGTGTCATACACCTCTGCTTTTCAATTATCAACTTTTGCCATTCAATATAATTATGCAAGTTGTAAATATTTTGATAATTTCGGCCCGCGTTGGGCGCCACTCGGAAATGGCGCGAAATTGTTGCTTTTTAATATTATTAAAACTCGCGTGAGCTGACATACTAAATTATTACTACATACGCTTGGTAGCCGCCGATCGGGCCCGTTTGACAACGACGGTGAACGCCGCGTCATCGTCCTAAAAACGACACTCGCCTTGATAATGCCGAAATTGTATCGGTGAAACGGTTGGCATATAGTCAAAAACAATCACATGTGAGTGTTCAAGCCGTATGTAATAATAATTGGTTGCTTTTTATTCTAGACTCTTAAATTTATATTTATTTATATATATTACTTTATACACTTGTAACATCCTAAAATCACTTCTGTTCCTTGAATATTAGGGTTAAAAATCACAAATCCGACGGTATAAGTATCTTTTTGGACGCGTAAAGGCTAAAAGGCAAGTGAGGTTTCGTAGTTTAATTTGAATTTAAGTTAAATTCCGCCCGAAAAGCAGGAATATACGACGGGAATAAGGTCAGAAATCCTCTGAACGGTGGGTAAAGTGCCTTGGTGTCTAGTTATTCTTCTGAAGGTCGTTTCGACCCCTTTCCCCGAAGAATGGAGTTTAACGGAACGGCGATAGTTTTCGTATGTAAAAAGGAGCGGCGTGTCACGCACGATAGGGTTTCGATTTGGGGGTCTTTTACTCACGATGCTCTGCTACAAACGAACTTTACCATATTGGAGTTGGAAATTGTTTGTGCAATTTACGTATTTATCATGAAATAACGCGTTTCTGGCTTTGTGTGTAAATTTAAAACAACTGACCGAATTTTTATGCGATTTTCTTTGTCACTCAGGGGTGTGTTGAGATGAGACAGGTTATTATAATTAACGTTGCAGTAAAATAACTCTGAAAGAAAGCAATATACGAAAGTTATTTGTGTTATCCTTTTCGAAGAGGACATAACAGTAGAAAGTCGTTCATTGTGATAATGAATATAGTTGTTTATAAAACTATGAAACTAAAACTAATAATATAAAACAGAGAAATTTTACATTTTAAACTTTTGTGGCTATTTATAGTATTCATAACACCGAATTTAAGTACAGATCTGAAACTATAAGTTAGATTGTAGTTTTAGAAAGAACTTGAGACCCAGTTTTTAGCTATAAACCAAAAAAGGTGAACTATCAGTACTGCAGTCAATTTCACAGCGTAATTCTTGAACTACGTTAGTGAACAATCCCCGCGACTTGCGCCCCTTTAAGAAATGGAGGCAATTTCATTCGAATCCTTGCGGAATGGTACTGAACGACTGAACCCTGAGCAGTGTTGTGATGTTTTATCTTTTTTGCGAAGTCGTCGGTTTTTTTTATCGTCCTTTGTTATGTGGTAACCGATAGATACTGTCCGGTCCGTAGAGCATTGAAAGTCCTTTGCCTTAACTGGTTTCGTTTTTTCTAAACATAAATTGAGCGAATAAAAAGTTACTTAATTCTTTAATATTGACTTGATTTTGCGAAAAATTTAACCTCTTGCTAATGATGAGTAATAAAAAAGTTAAAAAGTAAGTACAAAAATAGGCAAACTACTGTATCTATATTAATCTAAAATTCGTATTTAAATTTTAGGAGAGCTTTATAAATTAATACTAAATAAGTTATTTACTTACTTGTGAACAGTATAACTCCCTCGGTGCTAAGTAAAATGCTAAGGCGCAAACGTTTTTTTGTGTCTTGTACCTAAACTTTTAAGACATTTTTGTAAAGAAGTAAATCTTATCTTAAGCAGCTAGTAATACCGAGTGAGCGCCTACAATTGAAATACACCTCATTTTATATAATGGTAATTAACCGGCACATTGCAAAGCAAATCATAAAAGGAAAGGCAAAAAATATAATAAATGTAATAGATAATGAAATTACGGATTTATTTTCTCATACCTATCTAACTATATTCAAACTTGTAAGTAGTATACATTGAAAAGATAAAACCTGTGAATTTTAATGAACATGTCGTCACGACACACTGTGTTTCCGAGAGTGAACAAGGCAGTCAAAATTCGTAAAAAATCTCTTTTCACCGACATTTTAACGTCCCAACGTGACAGGGGTGAGCTCTATCACCGTACTTCGAGCACAAATACATGCACTTGAGAGCATGCAGGCACAAAATAACCACTAACAGAAGGTTTACTCCGCATAACTAGCGACAAAAGGCGCACGCACACTTAGAATCGTACGTACGACGATTTCGGAGATACTCGGGTGAATTCCGAAACGAAATTCTGCCGAGATCATCATACGTACGCGTCTATGCATGTGTGCGTCTGTTTTCGCTCCATCGTTGAGTCGGCCTTCTGGTAGTATCTATTTTGTGATGCAGGTTTACCGCACAGTGTTTGCCTTCACCGTTTCAGCAAGTGGTAACTATACAACGTGTAACAGAAAGGTGTAACCATATTTGAAGAGCTTATTCAGTCAATGGTATAGAACAACGTTTACTATGGAACAAACCCTGTATCTCGAAAAAAAAAATTACTTTTTCATAGAAAAATGCAATGCCGCTCAGCTGAAATTTATGAAAGGGCAGATTTTTTTTGAGATTTCAGGGTTTGTTCCATAGTAAACGTTGTTCTATACCATTGACTGAATAAGCTCTTCAAATATGGTTACACCTTTCTGTTACACGTTGTATAGAAAAGCCGATTCCGAAGGCATTAATTTTGGTTTTAGAGCTGTCAAAACTAAATTTACTTAACTTAAAAATAGTCCTTAAGTGTTAGCAACAGAAGCTAAATTACTTTTGAAAAATTCAAGTTTTGACAACACTTTAACTAATAATAAAGCCTTCAGAGTCGGTTTAAATACTAACATAAAATTCGATTAGTGCACCCTCGACTGGCAAGATTCGAACCTGGGTCTCTAGATTGAGAGTACGGCGTCTTACCGACTGAGTATCTGCTGCTATTTGTAATTTAAATTTACTACAATAATAAAATCAATTATGAGAGCTTGAAATAAATAACATTTAGGTTACAAAAATATTACATCCAAAACATTACCGCCTGAAAGTCCATTTAAAAACACCAGCTCAAAGAAAACATAATCCGCAAATTCATGTCCGACATCAAAACACGCTTACTTTACAATTCTTACTTGCCACTCGATAATCCACCTTTCCCTCAACAACTTAGGGGGGGTTTTATACTAACTTCGGTAGCGTTCCCCTTCATCCCAAGGGATGCGTTCGAAAACCTCTCTGCTCACAAGGCTGAGTGAATGTTGGGGAACGTTTCAAAACATGTTGATTTGGAGACCACAGGTCTAATGTAAATACAGCTAGATTAGTTTATTTTAGTTACTTTTACAGCATTATGTCATATGGCATGCTGTTGTGGGGTAGGGCCTTGGATATAGACTCAGTCTTTGTTTTACAGAAAGGAGCAATCTAGCTCGTATGAAGCACCCGGGACTCATTAAGAGACGGTTAATTTTCAAAAAACGGTTCCATGACCATAATTCCAAGACTTTAAATCGTTCATATCTACTTTTTTAATTCGCCCACTAAGGTATGACTTTAACAATATTGTACTGTTCAATATATTGTACTCCTCTAAAATAACAGAAGAAAATAATATCTTTGTACAAAAGTCAGGTATTTTACAACTTCAACCTCAACTAATTAAGTCACAGAGTTTCTTTTCGTCTGTCAGCTATTAGAGACTGTAAGTTTTATTACACGTGACCTCTGTAATTAGAGCTTTAAAGCAAGTCTATAAAGTACTTTATTCATTGCATGGTAGCACGCATGCACTAATCAGAGACGCTTAAACGGCCATACGGAACATATTTTTTGAAATCTGAAATGTAAGTTTTTTTCTGTATGTCTCTATTCCCCCAACCCTTAGGTCGCTGATCTGGCGCCCCCTGCGAACACCGATTGGAAATCGAAAAGAAAAATGGAAACATGCTCGCGCATCTAATGTGAAGAAATTAACATTAAAATCGGCTTGAAAGTTTCTCAGAACTATGTCTAAATATCAAGAAACTTGCAATAGACTTATCCACTCTAACTTATTTATATTCATGGGTAAGCAGATAGCGTTGGTATTATTTTTACGTGAATAAAAGTTTTTAAATCATCGAAAAATACCAAGTACTTACATAGATATTAACAATCAAAGTTTGAAGTAAAATTAATGTACTGCTAAACGCCAGCCGAAATGAGCGCGTTGCCCACTTGACCGATTTGACGTCATACTTCACAACCGTGTGCGGCGCTCTACAGATTTTACGCTGTATTTCTTGTTTTTAGGATTTAAGTTATTAAAAGAAAAATCAACAAAAAAAAATTGTTGTGGAATAGTCTATTGTATTTATAGTTGTGGATAGGAATTAGGCAATATCTCGCCTAAGAACGGATCACTAGTGAACTTCCTTACAATTTCTTATTTCTTTCATGTGTTACTGTGGTATTCTCAAGTAAAATCAAAAAAATCTCATCGTACCTGGCTGGTAGTTTTCAGAACCCAGCGCGCAATCATCCACTTTGTCGCCAATTTGGTTGGCATTATGTCCTTCTACGGCGGTCTGTTCAAGCTTTATCTTCCAATTTTATATATTTTTTAACGCAGAAAAAAAAAGTAAATCTGGTTGTGAGGAGCTCTGAACCGGGATTCGAGCCCGGGACCTCTCGCTAACCGGGTGAATGCTCTATCTATCAACTGAGTTAATATCCAGGTCTCAACACAACTCGCGAATTTACCTATTTGCTTTCCCATATTTCTTATTTCTTTCACTCTTTTTCTTTATCCTCTATCTATGTATATGCCGAAACCAAAATATTTCAAGACACATTCTCGGCGTAGGCTCTTAATTTTACCACCAGACAGTAAAGGTTACTTTTCATTGGGAAAGTGATTAAGTCAACCTCTTAACGCTATCTTATTGTAAACTGTAATGTCTGTACAATAAAGTTCACATTCCATAATCAAAAGATAGTCATGATAAGACAGTCCCAAGATGCTCGTTCACACGAGCTCGGTTATTCATTCGACTGTTACCTCTATCACGTTGCAGTGAAGTACAGTTTTGATTAAGCCGTGATGGTTTGTCGGTTAGGTTGGCATCCCTGGGGGGTCGTTGGCGCGTTCCGCCAACATTGTGATGTTTCACGCGTGATGTCCATTGCGTTTTGTTGATGTGTGGTGGAGCAGTGTATAGACATACAAAGCAATAAAAGTTGACGATATTTTTTGTGTAATTTGTAGTTATCCTATATATTTAAATAAAAACATTTATTTCGTCATTTCTTTCTTTGTCTATCCATCGGTAGAATATGAAAACTACTGGGCAAAGTAACAAAAAATATTAAAAAATTAAGACAACTATACATTTTTAAAGTATTTTGCATTTTTAAACGTATGTTTTTTATATGAGACATAAAAACCCTGTGTAACCGCGGGGTTACAGAACTGCAGGGCTGATGGAATTTGAGGATATGACACGGAAGAAGAAAAGATTGTGGGAAACAATGTGGGTGCACTGACTGACCTGTGTTATATGTTTCGATGGGCCGGCAAATACGCCGCGTGTCGTCTCCTCTCGTTGGGCTGATTGAATTGGCGCTTTGGGCAGTGATGAGCTGGATGTCTTGGAGTAATACACAGCACTGATAAGATCACAAGACACGGTAGATACGCGAGATTGGTTGTGGCGTCGCGAATGTGTGCACACGTATTATTCGGTCGACGGTTGCGGCGAAACAGCCGGCTGCGCGCCCGCGCAGACGTGCGCTTTGGTTGGCGGCGCGAGCTGAACAGGGCGAGCGAGCAGCGCTCAGCGCGCGACTCGATTCTGTCGCGAGTCTTTCTGCGCATGCGCTGAAATGCACATACCGTCACGCTGTTAGCGTGAACATCCTGGGGGGGCCGGGGCTGCGGCTCCTCCTGAGCTGAATCCAACGGCAGCCTGGCTATCTTGAACACAGGTCGTCGCAGATTTCCATGAGCTGTGTCCAGATCCACAACTCGGATCACTCCATCCTTGCCAGGTATCGTGCGGAGAATTCTCCCCAGCTTCCATTGGAGCGGAGGCAGGTCATCCTCTTTGATGAGGACCAGTTCACCCACTTGAGGAGGGGAAGAAGGGGAGAGCCATTTGGAGCGGGTTTGCAGGGTATGGAGGTAGGATCTGGACCAGAGAGTCCAAAAACGCTGAGAGAGCGCTTGAATGAGTTGAAACCGTTTAAGAGCAGATATGGGTCTGTCGTCAAAAGACTGCTCAGGTAGAGCGGTGAGCGGACGACCAATAATGAAATGTCCGGCCGTGAGAGGTTCAAAGTCCGTAGAGTCGGATGAAATCGGGCAGAGGGGTCTTGAGTTGAGTATTATTTCGTGCAGAGCGCCGAACCAAGTTATGTGCTGATTCGCGAGCTTGTGAGAGATTGCATCATTGTTTGACCTGAGGAAGTTCTGAACTTCAATTGACTATGTACGTCTGCTATTTTAAGTGAGACGGTTGGCAACAAAATTGATGTTTTAGTGACGTTCACTACACGTTGTGCGAAGTTACAAGAATTCTCTGTTGGAGTTGAAGTCATTGAGTGAAAATGAACTGAGTGTGTATGTGATGAGTGTGTGTGTGATGAGTGTGCTGAGTGCGCTGAGTGCTGGTTTCATTGAGTGAAAATGAGCTGAATGTGTATGTGATGAGTGAATGTGTGAGTGAAAATGAGCTGAGTGTGTATGTGCTGATTGAATGTGTGAGTGAAAATGAGCTGAGTGTGTATGTGCTGATTGAATGTGTGATGAGTGTGACTATATGTGAAAATGAGTTATTAAAACTTGAGCGCTACCAACTCCAACGTGCGGATAGCTTGTAACTTGCGCGGGCCGAAAAAACAAAGGCTATGTTCAAACGGAACACGGAAAATAAACACGACAGAGAGAAAAAAAAAATATTTTTTTTTTTTTTAAAAAACAACCTGTATATGAGCTGAACCAACGTGGAACACCCTATATGTGTACCATTAACAATAAGATCAGAGATGAGTTGAAAAAACAAATTGTTTACTATATTTGTGCTATTGTCTGCTTTTTTTTTTTTTTTTTTTTTTTTTTTTTTTTACCCGGGTATATATATATAGGATCTGGACCAGAGAGTCCAAAAGCGGGTAAATTTGGGTTTAATAAAGAAATATAGTGGACTGTAATAAACAATTGGGCTGAATGGATAACCAATTCCAGAACACAAGATAAGGTGTCAAATTAATACCCGGCACCGGGTCTATAAAATTTTGTTATTTGTTTAAACAAAATGGGTGATCCAAAAGGATATAATTATATTATCTGAACTGAATAATAATAACAAACGGGATGAACGTGAGTTTATTCTGTAAATGGGCGGGGGGGGCCGGTTCTATACCGATAAATGGAATGTTCCAGGCGGCGGCGGTTCTAATTACCTACCCGCAATAGGTATTCGAGACCACAAAATATTTTTTGCCGGGAAAGGGGGCAAAATATTTAACCGGGTGAAAATGGACTGTAAATCGACGGGGGCTGGTTCAAACAAAGTTACGGGCCGGCGGGGGGGAGACGGGGGGTGATATAAACCAAAAATTTTCCGCTCGACCAAAATTTTTCTTGTATTGAAAATGGACTGTAGTAAATAGAGGGGGGGGGCTGGTTCTAACGGTTCGAAGGGCCAAAGTGTTTTACTACCGGCTCGAAGTGACCAAAAATTTGGTCACTACCGGCTCGAAGGTCCAAAATGTAACCGCGGGGTTACAGAACTGCAGGGCTGATGGAATTTGAGGATATGACACGGAAGAAGAAAAGATTGTGGGAAACAATGTGGGTGCACTGACTGACCTGTGTTATATGTTTCGATGGGCCGGCAAATACGCCGCGTGTCGTCTCCTCTCGTTGGGCTGATTGAATTGGCGCTTTGGGCAGTGATGAGCTGGATGTCTTGGAGTAATACACAGCACTGATAAGATCACAAGACACGGTAGATACGCGAGATTGGTTGTGGCGTCGCGAATGTGTGCACACGTATTATTCGGTCGACGGTTGCGGCGAAACAGCCGGCTGCGCGCCCGCGCAGACGTGCGCTTTGGTTGGCGGCGCGAGCTGAACAGGGCGAGCGAGCAGCGCTCAGCGCGCGACTCGATTCTGTCGCGAGTCTTTCTGCGCATGCGCTGAAATGCACATACCGTCACGCTGTTAGCGTGAACACCCTGCTCGTATCTGACTGACAGTTCTGTGACTGACTGATAGACAACGCACCATAAAATTTAAAACATTTATGTTCCAAAGCGTGTGTAGAGGTGCAATAAGTAAGGGTTTTTCGAAATACACCCCACCCCGTCACACGGTGAAACGGGGTCTAACCTTTTGTATCAAAAACTAAATGTGCCCGCAGCTCTGCCGCGTTGAAAATGTAATAATTATTAATTAAAAAAAAAAACCGAAACACTTGAATCATAGAGAGGAGATGCTTGTGAGTGATGTATACATATATGTGGTATAGGAGATAATCTCTGGAATTAATTAATTAATATATTTATAATTCTCTGGAATTTGATGTTCAATTTGCGTTTAAAGTTGCGTTGTATGATGTTACGTTTTTGCATACCCAAAACAGTGTGAACGGCCGTTTAGACATGCCATACAAATCTGACGTTTCTGAAACGCGGAAAATTTTGATTTCATTCGTTAATTATTAAGCAATCACTTATCTAAACCCATATTGTTTATGCCGTTCATCATTGACACAATCCAAGGAATCGAATTGCATAATTTTATTGCGATTTTAGCGTTCATGTGAGTTATACGTGCACACAAAGGTGTGTAGAGCACCATTTCACTCTTTCCCGTGAATTTTGTCCCATTCTAGCTTTTCGATTTTATGTAATAGATGCGTTCCCGCCCTGACACCGGCCCCAAAGCGGGCCGAAATATATTTCGAAAATATCTTTTTATATGCTTTTTTTTACTTCTATAAAAATAAAATACATGGAAAGCTCTATGTAGCAATATATATATATATTTATTTCCAGTAAGTTAGAGCGAAATGCGTATAGCCAAGTCTATGCAAAAACACCGATTAGTTGGCGAAATCAAACGATACGGAATCTCCCTTCTCGGAGCTAGTTATTCAACTGTACGTAATACTGGTCTCTCACTTCAATACCAACACAAAGGGAGGTTGTATTGTCTATGTTTGCGCCGCGTCGGGCGCCATTGTCTCTCGTACGGAAGACATTATTGTTTTCGGCTGCAATATTATAATGTTTTTCTGTTGTCTGTCTATCTGTTCGTTTGTAATTATGTTCATTGTTGTATAGATATTTGATGAGAAAGGTTTGAGGGTAATGTCACAGTATAAGGAAGTAGACAGTAGTTTAACTGGGCGGTGTCCTTGAAATCAATACCTACAGCCGCTCGTTACCTAAACACGCGCTAGAGGTGCCAACTGTTTACGTATTTGATAATGATAATTTTCACATTATTTAATTTAAACAGCCATACAATACAAATACAAATTATTTATTTCTTGAAAACATATTCTATGCACAACATATTCTATAATTTCGTGCCATAATTTACGAAAATGCGTGGGACCAGCTTACAATGTCAACGCGGCAACGTATGTACGAAGCTGCGGTGCGACCGTGACTGTCGTAAACTGAGTTGAACCGAGTTTTGGGAGGGATTCGTTTCTGCCTGTTTGTATGAAGATAGAATACTGTCTACTTCTTTATGCTGTGGTAATGTAGAGGCAGTGGCGTGCATATAACTTTTTTCCGGAAAAGCAATCAGAAGGTCAAGTTTGACAATAAAAAAATATGAAAAAATTTAAATAACACTTTGAAAAAAAGAAGTTGATATGAAAATGTTCACTCTAGGGTAGACAGTGTCATACGAACTTTTTTTTTTCAATGTGTTATTTAAATTTTTTCTTTTTTTTTTTGTCAGTCTTGACCTTTTGATTGCTTTTTCAGAAAAAAATTATATGCACGCCACTGTGTAGAAGTATTATTGCACTAAATGGGATGATTTTAGTGTATTTTTGCTTATAAGTTGAGAAACGCTTAACGGATGTGAATGCAGTTTTCACTATTAGCTCTCTTAGAGTAATCAAGTACAGGTCGACGCATGTTAAAAGAGCTCCGAAAGATGTACCAGCGCAGTAGGCGAATTATCGGTCAATTTGGCGGTATGAGGCGTGGTGCGACGGGGGAAGTTCGCGCGGCCTGGCTTTACTGCCTCGCGATTGGCTCGTCAGTCGTCTTTGCATAGCAGCGCAGTGTCCACGTTTCATCCGTCCGCAAAGTACAGATACGGAAATAATTTTCTTGTATTGTATCACGATGGTTTTACATAAAAAGGAAAGAATGATAATGATGACTATGAAGTTGCCTCTACTAACACCAACACACTATCGACTTCTAGTTACCGTCTAGATGATTTAATGGAAGGCGTGGAACCATTATCATAAATTATAAATATTTAATAAAAATTATAAATAAATATTTAGATTTTTTATTACTATCAATCAATACTAACCTGTTACAAAACAGACATTAGTGACGCTATTCTCGAATAAAAATTTAGTTACATAATTAATCAGTATAATAGGTATAAGAACTTTTTTCCGCGAGTGTACCACATGCGCAGACGTATCCCCACCACAGGGCGTCTGTAGCTCTTTTTACATGCGTCGACCTGTAGGTACAAGTGTCATTGTGATATTAGACTGTCGGTGCGCAGTCGGTAATCCAACGTCATCGAGTAACAAGCTATGAAAAATACTTAGTGGTGTAGAAAAAAAATATATAAATATATGTACAGGGTTAACTGGGCGCAACCTGAACGAACTAACAAGGAACAAAGACCCCAGTATGTTTGATAGGGCGTATCCAATGGTGCTTAAAAAATATGGCTTGCACGTCCTATGATGTCAGCTACGAGTACTAACGTCAGCCAACTTGATTTTATCGAACATTGAAATTCTTTGCAAAAAACGATCAAGCATCGATTTTTGGGTCACGATACGTGTAGACGACCTTCATGTTACAAAACTTCGTACACATACACACGAAACCACGATTTTTCGACAAATCTTTCCACCAATTTCGATAATAATTCACGGAACGTTTTCAGCCGAAAGTAAACAACCTGAAATTGGCAATCTGTTCCAATAAAGAGATCACATGAAAAAAGGATTACCTAGATTGGAAGAGCTCATCTCGGATTTATATTTTGTTTTTGGTACATGCTCTAAGTTTTGTTTATACTGTTTCACGGCGCTGGATACTTGTCCTTTTGGGCCTGTCATAATTTTTGTAGACTTGAACATTTTGTCATGTCCTGCCAGGGGATCTAAAAAGGCCGACTTGAGTGAATCATAAAATGATTTGAAAGTAGGATGGAGTCAAAGTTTTTTCACGCGTGCAAAAGAGACGGCATTAGAATCGAATCATAATGTGATTCATGCAAAACGGCCTATTTAGAGGACCAGGGGATCTAAAAAGGCCGACTTGGGTGAATCATAAAATTATTTGAAAGTAGGATGGAGTCGAGAGATTTTTCACGCGTGCAAAAGAGACGGCATAAGAACAGAATCATAATGTGATTCATGCAAAACGGCCTTTTTAGAGGACCAGTTCACGCCTAAAATTAACGAACACAAGTGTATGAAAAAATGCACGTAAACTCCTCCACTTTTGCTCTTCTTTTTTCATACTCTTTAATCTCGGAGTTTACGGATGCAACCACTTTGGTCGTTTGGCATTTTTGAATTGTGATCGTCCATATATTACGTCATTTGAAATTCGGGGGGGGAGAGTCTAGTCTGCGGATGACGGTGATATCATGAGCATACTTGGAAATAACGGGGGGGTCTTACCAAAAGAAGCAATATATTGTTTATATTGATTTTACATCAGTTTTGTGAGAGGGTGGGGCCATAGAATAATGACGATAGTGTGATTGTAGGGGGGAGGGGGGTTGAAAATCGGCAAAAATCGATGACGTAACATATAGACAGCCACATTCAAAATACCATTAAATATAATATACCTTAATATAAAAAATATATCACACATTTTCATGAGACGAAAATTTGTGGGTTTTTTCCATGAAAATATTATTTATCGGCAATTATTTTCAAATATAATATTTTTTACAATATTCTTATAAACTAATATTATAAGTCCCAAACAAAGCTGTTTGTTACTCTTTCACGCTGAAACTACTCACTAATGTTGATGAAACTTTGCATTCATGCGCTACAAGGCACAGAATAACAGGATACTTTTTATTCAGTATTGTTAAGGAGCTATTTCGTTAAAATCGGCACTTTTGAAGTCAGCGGCCACTAGTTTGATAAATTAGTTTAGTGGTTTTGTAACCTTTTTCAAGTTTTTCCTAGTTACAGAAACGCGTTTTCTGAAACTTCGCTCGTTTTTCGATGTCTAGAATGCTTAAAATAAAATTATGTACACTTGTAATATTTTAACGATTTGGTCTATAATTATAACTGTAATGTTATAATATTTCGAATAATAAATAAATGTCAAAATAATGTCTTCATTTACACTTTTTTTTATAGTTTAACAAATAGGAATGGGACATACATTATACTTGATGCTAGTTTGAAATTTTGATAGCTATTTTAGTTAATTTTATCTTAATCCGTCTCTCTCGCACTGCGCGGTTTTTTGCATGGAGTCACGGTGACTTTTGCAAGCGCGACATATCGTCTTAAAATAATATATGTATATATAAAAACTATGAATATAAATAACTATCTTTATTTTACACACTTGACGATTTATCCATCGCAAGGAGATATAAATTAACATCATTGCAGTGTAGAAACGTAGAAAGAAAAGTAAATCTGGATGTGAGAAGCTCGATTCGAACCAGGGCCCTCTAGACGCCTAGTGGCTCGGGCTTGCACTATAAAGTTAGAAACTATACATATAATTGCGGTATGTTAAAGTATATGGGTAAATTCACGAGTTGTGTTGAGACCTGGATAACTCAGTTGGTAGAGCAATCGCCCGGTTAGTGAGAGGTGCCGGGTCCGAATCCCGATTCAGAGCTCCTCACATCCAGATTTACTTTTCATCTACGTTTCTATATCGTAATGATTTAATAATAATCAATATTTTAATTTAAAATTTAAATTGTTGTACCAACCAAAACTGACATGAACTAAATATTACGTATAACTGAATTATATAATTTATAAAATAAATAAACAAGGAAAGGTCCACGCGGATTATTTT
Organism: Ypsolopha sequella; assembly: GCA_934047225.1. Classification (NCBI taxonomy): domain Eukaryota; kingdom Metazoa; phylum Arthropoda; class Insecta; order Lepidoptera; family Ypsolophidae; genus Ypsolopha; species Ypsolopha sequella. Next base: position 15,607,636 of record OW204012.1, on the reverse strand, counting down.
AAATATTAGTTAAATAATCTGTAACAACAACAATGTTCCTTTGTTGCCCTTTCTAATTAGCTAACATCAACATTTATTGTTTCGCTAACAATATTAAATCGCTTCCCACCCTGCCCTTAAAATTTTACCAAACAGGTTTAGATAAAGTTTTTCTAACGAATAAATATTGCAAATAGGATAGAAAAACGAGAGGTCCCGGGTTCGAATCTCGGTTCAGAGCTCCTCACATCCAGATTTACTTTTCTTTCTGCGTTTCTATACTGCAATGATATAATGTTAATTTATATCTCCTTGCGATGGATAAATCGCCAAGTGTTCAAACATAGAAATTGATTTCTGTCATAGTTAGGATAGAAAAGTTGGTATGACTCTTTTGATGAATGTGAAAGAAGCGAAAGAGGTGTATCAGGATCGTTGGTGATCGAAATCCTTTGTTTCTGCCTACTCTTAAATACAAGCTTAAGGCAAAAGTATTCGGAGTAATCGGTCCTGCTCCAACGCTTTCATTTTATATATGTCTATCCTGGGGTACTAGCATGAACTTGCCATCGACTCCACATCGATTCGATAAGTAAAAATGTAACTCTTATTTCATTGCTATAAGGGTTATCGTTTCGAATTTATCGATTTTATCTGTCTATCGACGCGTTTATGCTGGCATAGCTGCTCAGTGATAGCGGGCCGCTCAGTAAATGAGTAAATGTATGTCCCCCCCTTAAATCTCCGAAACTGGTAGACCGAAAAATGCAAAAAAATATCGATTATAGATCACAACAGGCCAATTACAGGAAAACTATAGCAATTTAAGAAAAGTTGAGCTCAAATGAGAAGTATAAAAAACCGTCCAAGTGCGAGTCGGACTCGCGCACGAAGGGTTCCGTACCATTATCTATAAAAACGGCAAAAAACATGTCTGTTGTATGGGAGCCCCCTTCAATATTTATTTTATTCTGTTTTTTAGTATTTGTTGTTATAGCGGCAACAGAAATACATCATCTGTGAAAATTTCAACTGTCTAACTATCACGGTTCATGAGATACAGCCTGGACTGACAGACGGACAGCAGAGTATGGTCCCGTTGGTTACCCTTTGGGTACGGAACCTTAAGAAGAAGTAAGATAAATAAAACGTTTTTTTTTATAAAAATACAATATGGATACCAAATTGTAGGTATTAAAAAGCTGATATTTGTTCTATTTGTGTTTCCGTCAACTGAACGATTAAACTCTAAACCCGCTTTTTAACGTGAATTTTTTCTTGACTTCCTGCCCATATACTAGGTACTTGAAATTTTTACTCTTTGAACATAAAGGTCGTCATTGTGCGACGGAACCAAAAACAAAAAAGATAAGGAGCTCTTTTGCCGTAACATAACGTAATCTTAAATAACGTCTTTGGATATAATTTATGATACCGAGTTGTTTATTTACCGTGCGAAACGTTGGTGTGGGAGAGTAGTACTAACACCTCTATACATATTAAATGTAGATATGTCCGTACTTGATGCGGTTTTCACTTCTTTGGTTGAGAGGCACTTGAGGTAAGCTCTCTTATGTTCGAACGCAGTGATACCCAGGTAGGTATCGTGTATCGGACGGATCAAAGAGGGAAATATGACATGTGTACTACTTTTTAACATTTAAATCCTTGTTTTTCGTCGCGCGCACGAAATTTTCATGAGAAACAGAATGTTGGCAATACCGTGAAGGTTCTCAAACATATTGGTGTCGATTCGAATTAACTTATTTAACTGGACTAACCTTATTCTAAGCGTCCCGTCTTTGTCCTTTCGATACAGAAAGAAAAAAACAGAACGCTTAAATTAAGTTTAGTCCAGTCAAATAAGTTAAATCGTGTTACACCGAATCGACACAATTATTGGTTTTAATTTAATCTAAAAACTATGCTACCTACCTACGTATCTAAAAGGTTACACGTTCGGTAAAAAACGGCCAAGTGCGAGTCGGGCTTTAGGGTTCCATACATATGACAAATTATTTCAAACTAGATATCTATTTAATTTTAGGTAATGCTCTAATTCTGTCAGATATAAAAACTACAAAATTAAGTTGGTTCAGTATTCGGGGACGTCACTCTAAAACTACATTATAAATCGGTGTTTGTAGTGTTTGTTGTTTAAATACAACATATAGTACATAATATAGAGAAATTTCAAATTCCTAACTGCTTTGATCTTTGAGATGGACCCCGTAACACAAATAGTCTAAAAATAGCAACTGTGACAGCCCCCTATTTCTTTATTTTTAAGGTAAAATAAAAATTGTATATTTATACTCTACACAATAACGTCTAGACAATAACACCCCACATGCTAGGGTAAGAAAGAAATATTTTGTTCGGCTCCATTTTCATGGATGAGGCCCCCCTGAAAAATAATTTAATCACATTTTAAATTCAAAATTCGGTTTGGATCAACATTTTACAAACACCCCACATGATAGGGTAAAAAAAAAAATTTTGTTCGGCTCCATTTTCATGTATGAGCCCCCCTGAAAAATTATTTAATCACATTTTAAATTCAAAATTCGGTTTTGGATCAACATTTTACACAACATATAAAAATTTCATGTTTCTATCTCATTTCGTCTGAGAGCTAGAGACCCGTGACATACGGACAGCGGAATGACATTAATAGGGCTCCGATTTGCCCTTTGGGTACGAAACCCTAAAAAACCGTTAAATTAACGTTCTTTAGGGGTTTGTTTTTAAGATATGATTCAAATTCGACGATCTTTAGTTCTATTTTGGCATAAGTCTAGGTAATACTCGTATCTATGGATTTAGCCTAAAATGTTATAAAAACATTCCATAGGTATACACCACACAATTTTGTGTTTTGCGTTTGTATAGAGGTTTGCGCGTGATGGCTGTCCTTAATGGGCCCTTACTAAATTTCAGTCGTTCGTTTCTTTTCCTTTGGTTTCCTTTTATTTGGTCCCTTTTGATAAGGTGACGTAAATGGATTTTGCTTTTACGTGCCTTTAGTTTCGATTTATATAGTACTGTTTATCTTCAGTTGTTCGAAGTGGACCTAGAGAAGCAAAACGTGTACACTTTAATAAGTACATATATACCTGTCTCCCAAAGGGGTAGGCGTAGAATACAGATTTACATCTGCTACGATCCAAACACACCTCTTTCGCCTCTTCCTATCCATCAATCTAGTCCATAGTGTGATCTACGAGTAGTCATGCAAGCTCTTAAATTGCGGATACTTTTGACTTTGCCCTTCTTCAGTATGGCACCAATCACCAATGACAGGTGTCATAATGTCCATTGTTAAAAAGTCCGAATGTTATAATGCCCCAGCCGCCAATGTTCGATAGACCATGTGTCATGCCTCTATATTCTATATGTCCAAAATTTAATAAGTTTGATTGCTTTTTGGTCCAAATTCCATTAGTTGGAGAACTTTGGAAAGTTGTTGTGAAGAGTGGAATATGCTGAACAGTTCGTTTTATATGTTAAACGAAATTCCACTTTCTATCTAGTAATATAGGATCTATTTTCTTTTGTCAGCTATCCGGGGGTAGTTGGCGACTACAGCCAAAGTTAAGAGTTCATTCAACTCCCTTGTTTTGACTGTCCAATCTATACTTTTTTTTTTGTCGAAATTCAAGGCCTTTATTTACAAGGGGTAAGGTGTATTTTTGATTGTGAGTTGTGTATTTTTATTTTGATGTTCGTTGTTTTTAGAAAAATCGGTTTGTTTGCTTGTGGCTTTTGTAGTTTGAGAGATAGCAACGTTCATAGCAATTATCTGAAAATGTAATCGATCAGTGGGTCTACCGCGTAAATCTCATTTTCAACAACATCAACTTGAGATTGAAATTTGACGTGCGTGCGACGACGCCCGCCTAACATGCCATCTCTTTTGCACGCGTTGAATTTCACATGCATTTGCTTGAAGTTGATACAAATGAGAATTACGCGGTAGAGCCCCAGATTTCCGGAATCTTCAGTTGTGTATTGAAATGCCAAATTACAGCTCAATCGACCCAGTTGTACTTTCATTACACTATTTTAGACGTAACAAACTGGTGTAGTCTTTTGATGTTGCCACCTCTCCGGCTAATTAAGGGTTTGTTGTCACGATTATGGTATTAATTTGTAGCCTGTCAAATTTTGATTAGTTGATGTTTTTGTGGTTTTTGTTGTTGTTTGACCTAAAAAAGAATGACAATATTTTTTTTTTGTTTCTTGGCGAATGTTCATCACGCGCGGTACAATTAAAAAAAGGTTTAAAAAAACATGGTTATATTTTAATGTTATTTGAAAGAATAAATTTTGCTAGGATACAGATAATTTTTTTTCAATGCAAGTGCTCGTAAAGGCCCACTTTTTATGCATCAAAACCGAACAGAAAGTCGATTATTTTGCCCTTGGGCTTTGTTATTTTTTATTTATTTACAATGGTTGGCTAACCTTTCCTTCCCTGTGTACCATAAATGTTATACATTTTTTCCACTGTTTAACGGCTCTGGATACAGTCCTTTTGAGCCAATCATTAACTTGCAAAATTGTAACAATATAACAATCAACTTTAGTAATTGAATTGTTTTCTTTGATTATATTTGTTTCATTTCCTCACACTATGCATTGAAAAACGTAGTATGATACACGGGCGTAAGAGCAATAAATTACTCGGTTACGTTTAAAACACTCGCTACGTTCGTGTTTTAAATCGTCCCCGTAATTTATTCCTTTTCGCCCTTGTTGCATAAACTACTATAATAGGATTAGATAATAAATATGACATACAGTGCTCCCAAAGTAATAATGCGCATACAAACCTATAGCCGAGCGACCGGACGTACCACGTAACCGTATTGCTTGCATAGAAAGTGTAAGGAAATACGAATTTTGCCGAACAGTGGCGAAGATCTGTATGCGCATTATCACTTTGGGAGTACTGTATATTATATGGGTTTTGTTTTGTCAATAAGGCATTATATTTGTGTCTAAAAGTCTGTCATTATAAAAGTTAAATGAGTTCAAAAAATAGTTTGTGGAAAATGGTGCCCAACGTGGGGCAAATATTTTGAAATATTTTGTTGTTGTTTAATTTAATCTTTTATAATAATAAAAGCCAATCATTCCACTAACCAATATTTATTTATATATCAAACAGCCGAGTCTCGACAAGCGCCGCGAATGTGAGGGTAGGTCGAGAAAACAGCGCACTATTGACATCGCTAAACTTCAATCATAGCCGTATACTACGAAAATGTATCTTAATTGCGTTGAATGAGATCTCTTTTTGCTTGAAACAGATAGTTGCAAACCTTTTCAGAACATTGTTTTGATAGTTTAGATCTCGATTGTTTGTAGAGAGCTAGATGGAGTCGTGGAGTTGTTGTTCTTTGCATTGTTGTTGTGTTACTACTCGCAGTAATTATTATTTAGTTTGAAGGATCACTTCAAATTTGGCAAACGAGTCGTGGGTTCACGGTTAAGTATTTTAAAATACGATATTATATCTGGGGGTCCCCCGCCGAGTCTCGCAAAACGAGTGTGGGTTCTTCGTTGTGGGTAAAGCTAGAAGTCTGAAATTTCAGTTACCAAGAGTACTTACTGAACCTACTTCTACCCACAAATTAAAAGTTTGTACCTATATTTGATTATTGGTATTACACTTATTGGCTCCTACACTTATGTGTGGTAGTGAATGTTGGGTATGGCAAGATAAAGATTAAAATAGAGTGAATGCAGTGGAAATGGGTTCCTTACGGAGTAGGTATGGTTTCACATTGAATGACAGAGTGAAATATATCAACATACTGGATATTTGCGGCCTGAAAGAAGATGTAGTGACTAGAATAGAAAAAGGAATGCTTCGATGGTTTATCTCTACATGTAGAGATGATGAATGAAAGTAGAGTGACAAAAGAAATTTATATGGTACGCAAGTCAAAGGTAGAGCTCGGCCAGGCCGCCCTAGAAGGGCGAGATATTGAAGAAGGGCAATGTCAAAAGTACCCGGAATAGAAGAGCTTGTATGATTCAAGAGATTCATGGATGTGGAAGAGGCGAAAGAGGTGTATCAGGATCGTAGCAGATGAAAATCTGTAGTCTCTGCCTACCCCTCTGGGAGACAGGCGTGAGTATATGTATGTATGCATGTTTTTATTGGTATTAAAAAAATGGGTTAGCGGTAAGATAAAAAGTTGTATCGCAATGTAGCTCAATCTGTTGAATTCTCATTATCTCTACAAACAGTGAAACAACAAGCAGTCCAGGGGCCTTATCGTCTAACCTCAATAGCTAACGCTATCGCTTTCAAAGATAGCGATAGGTGTTGAAGTTAGATCGCGGCTCTGATCCACCATATGGGTGAAAACTTCAATCTTTGAAACAACTAAAAACAGATTATGTTTTTATTGTGAGATCCATCGCTTTGAATACTTTAATTATTATTAGAATGCATTACAAACTTGCAATCAATCAGAAACAAATTTAAAAGCACAAATATTATTGAATAAAAAAATCCTCGGGCCAGGATTTGAACCTGCGACCTCCTACTTACATGACAGGCGCGCGCCCTCGTGAACGTTCAGTATGCGCATTACAAGCTGGTATATCGAGTAGTTACAAATAAATTCAAGGTACAGACAGATATGGTGGAAAAATTCGTCGTCGGTAGCGCCTATCATATAAGCAGGAGGCCGCAGGTTAAAATCCTGGACCGAGAATTTTTTCCAAAAATATTTGTGCTTTTAAATTTGTTTCTGATTGGTTGCAAGTTTGTAATGCACTCTAATAACTTCTAGGCGGTTTTTGCGACGGGCTTTGCCCTGCCACGACACCCGTCGGTGCCTTCCACCGCATCGGATGTATAGCGCGCTCGCTCGCTCAAAGCGCTCGACACTAGGTTCGTCCTGAGCGCTCGATCACTGGCGCGGCGTGTATTAATTATCTATGGGCGCGGCTCTGAGCTATGGCCACCGCGCTGTAGGCATACATTTGCTTCAACCGCCCGCCTCCCCGCACACCGCCGTCGCGAGAGCGCAAGTCGCAAGAAGAACCGCTTGGCGCGCCTCTCGAAGCCTGAAGCTGTGGCCGACCGGTTAGGGCTCATATAGCGAGCATTTAATTGAGTTATAGTTTGAGGCTTCGTAATTTGGTTAGTTAATTATAGTACTAGTTTATTTAAATACTAGGACTTCGTTCGCGCTGAACACCCATTTGAGCATAATGTAATAAAAACCAGTATAACTTGGCCCTAGGCTAGCGATTCTAAGAAAGCCAGACCCTATTTATCTTCGATTTGCTTCGATAGACCACTGTATCGTCGCGGTACTACAAGTGTCTTTGAAAGCGACGCGCTATTTGGACCTTACGCTGTGGTCATACAAACGAATTCTGGTTGAGCGACTTGGTACATAGAGTACGGAAATGGCTAAGTATTACATAGTCAGCAGCACAAACCCGTGTGCACTTGTGCACAGCTCGGGGCGTGTGGCTTCACTCAGGGACTGTTTGTGAATACTTCTCATCGTTCGTTCGTTGTATTTCGCGAGTTTGAACAATTTTAAATTTTCCTTGACTTTTAACACAAAAACTTGTACGATGTATGTAGACGGAGTAAAAATATTTTAACAATACTACCAGATAGTTTTGCTAAAAATACCTGGTTAACAAAAACAGAATTATGTTATGTTAACTTGAATTATTGTATACATTAGTTTGTTCAAGTAAGCTGAACAATAAATATAGATGTCATATATAGTACAGTGTTTTCTGTTTAAAAGAACTATATTCAGGTTAACAGAACCAGAATATTTTCTCGGTGTACATAATATGTTGACATATGGCTCTTAGAATAATATTAAATAATTTTTGTTATGCCCTGAAGATGGATTAGTTTCCGAAACCGGTTGGAATGTGTATGACAGATGTATAAATGTATGAAACAAATCGTACAAGTGTTTGTATTGAAAATCAAGATGTTATCTATGTTTCACCAAGTGGCGACAATCACAAGTATAAATAAACTATATAATTACTGTTACTGTACAGTACGCTTCACTCTTGGCTACTTAGTGGAAATAGGCACGCTGAGAATGAGAATTACATACATACTCACTCCTGTCTCCCAGAGGAGTACGCAGAAACTACAGATTTCCATCTGCTACGATCGTGACACACCTTTTTCGCCTCTTCAATCTAAAGCTCTTCTATTCCGGGTACTTTTGACATGGCCCTTCTTCAATATGTCGCCAATTTGGTCAGCAAACGTCCTTCTAGGGCGGTCTGGTCCATGTATATAATGAGAAGAAATAATTTATAATTACATCGTCACGACATAGATCGTTGAGGGGGCGTCAGAGGTGTATAATTTATTATTATATTATTACAAAAGGGTGTGTCAGGATCGTCGTAAGGGTACCAAATTATGTACCTATTTACGAGTATTATAGATGGTTCAAAGCCATCAAATAGCTATTCATTTGACTGGTTGTTCTAATCTGAAATGATTAATAGGGTAGATGTCAAGCTTGACATCGTTCCATAGATTATGGCGGGGTTTTCCCAATTTGTCTCTTTTGAAACTCATTTTAAACCTTGAAATTGTGAAATAAAATTTAAAAAAATGTATTTATTTATTTAAAAAAGATACCCCAACAGCACAAGTATTGTTACACTTAAAAAGAGCTTACATTTTATAAATATTCTGATACTTGCGCCACTTATAGGTATACACAACATTTGCAAGTAATTATAAACATAAAGGAGTAAATCATCACACTACAAAAAGGAAAAATACACAAAAGAATTTACAATTTTAAAAAACTACAAACTAAAATTACCTAACTAAACACTAAACATACTAAATTAAACCTTAACCTAAGGAAGCTAATTAAATATTAACAAATTGAAAGCTACTACCTATTATTTAATATATGTCATATGTCTAATATACAACCAACAAACATACAACAAATTTAAATATACAACCAAATATTTGTACGCCATGACATGGTTGAATTTGTTGGGACTGTAATTATATGTAACATCCATTGTAAACACGAATTCTCACAAATAAACGATTTACTTACTTACTTACTTACTTACTTACTTTGATCCTAATATTTCGGTCGTTCTATACGCGATTACTTGCATTTCCCTGCATACAATAAAATCGCAAACATAGGCCTAAACTATGGTGTAAATATCATTTTATTTGTGTTATATCAGATTTGGGACCATAAAACTTATACAAAAAAAAAAAACGTGGTACAAAATGAGATATAAAACGGCCGTCATATTAAGGGCAGGTTATCCGGGACCTGTAGGTATTTATCGCTACCTCAGCCCCCGCCAATTCACCGCGACGTATTTATTTACGATGCAACTGAGCGGCTATAATCGTGACCTCACGTGACTCGCCACCGACCGCCGTACATTAAAATAGGTTCGGGGCCAGTAACTGTACTTCGTACTAATAAGAATTGATTCCGATAAATGAACAAACATAAACTATTCCTACTAAAAAACCGAGTTAGTACAAATAGGGGAGTTTATTACAATGGATCATATGAGTAATATCTAAGCACGCTCTTGTAAAACATTTGGAAGTACAGCTAAAAATATTTAATACACTTGGTAATTGGTAACCATATGAGCTAACAAAGCTGACTCTGAAGGCTTTCATTGTAATCTAGGAGCTGTCAAAACTAAATTTTGTTTATTACAAAATAGTTCATAAGTATTAAAAATAGAAGCTAAATTATTTTGGAATAATTTAGGTTTCGACGGCACTAAAACTAAAATTATAGGCGTAGTATTTAAATGAGCGAATATAAATTCAAATATATGGTGTCAAAAATACTGAATATAGCGTACTAAAATACTAAGTGGGCGAAAGATTGTGAGCGAATAAAAATGTTGTAAACGGCGACTTGAAATTACAAATTTGAGTTGAGTTGATAATTTTCAGGCAAACAATTTTCTATTTTAGTGTCAATTTAATTTTAAGGCGCTACGTAAAAGTTTTAGCGTCCCTGTTACTCCATATGCGAAAAAACCCTCAGTGCGAGTGGGACGGATTCGTGGAAAAGTAGTAAAAAAGTCAGTTTTTTATTAATATAAAATGTACTAAGCAATTTTGTCAAAAAGTTTTTCAAGGAGACTTTACAAATACATAATATCCACATTTTTAATGCAATTTGACAATGAAATTAGTTAGGATTTCAGAATTACATGAAAAAATAAAACAATTTAGAGGTCTTTTCGGAATTAAATTCTATCAAGAAAATATCATCCAATCGCGTTTTCCTTCAGTGAGAATTTTAATCAAATACTCAATAAACATATACCCAAAAATGAAATACGTAGATGACGTTATAGTGGAGTAAACCCAATTTTTTTCCGCTTCGCTCGGCTCCTCATTTTATATTACATGTAAACCTAACTCCTTCTTGCTTCGCTCTTCGTCGCACCAATTTTTTTTATTTTTGGTGAAGTATTTTCGATTTCATACTTTAAATTCGCCCACTCGGTATTTTTAGTCGCACGATTTGTTCAGTTGTATGTGTGCTAGTGCTAGGTGCGAGGTTGCGAGATGTCATAGCTTGATTGTTGCTCTGAGATAGGTGAAGGATCCACGTTTTCTTATTAAATATTATTTTTATTATCATGCAAAGTCAGAGTTCTTATAGGCATCCCGCGTGTATACCGTGGGTTTACTATACCATGTTGTTGTTTTATTTTATTATTTTATTTGTAAATTTCTATTTTTATTCATTCCATTTCTGAACATGTCTTTTCTCTCAAATTTTTTTTTCATGACATCCATTACAGTCTATTCCATTTACGAGGTAAAGTTACTTAGTCAAGTTTTTTAATTTGATTAAATACTATTATTTTTCAATTTTATCAGCATGTGACTTATGCGTGCTCACTATTCAAAATCGTTGCATCATATTCATTGTCACCATCGTCGTCATCACCCTCACCATCGTCTGTAGGATCCACCGTATTTATTATAATTTGGTTATCTATTAGGGCATCGATATGCACATCTCGGTCCCAATCAGCGAAATTTAGATTTAATGTTCGTAAAACCACACTATTCCAATTTGCAGCAGTAACGTTATAGCATGCTTCTTGCAACAACGACAGCATTTTGTTTGTGTGACTATCGACCTTCTAACTTTTTTCTTAAGTGGCGATTTTAATTTATTATCTTCTGGTATATCTTTACCATGCTTTTCCTTACTTATTTGGGAAACAGTTTTTCGACTGATAACGAAAGAGTGGACTACCATTCTGAAACTCACATTCAAAGTAATGTTGTAGGCGTACCACAAACTCCCGCGCTTGACTGCCCAACACTGTTCTTTTAGTGGTCAAGCAAGAAGAAAACACACGCACGCAACGTATACAAGGCTTCTGCACCGTACTGAACAGACAAACAATATGGCTGATCGTGATTGCCATGGTAACCATGGTGATTGCGAGGTGGACCATAATTTTAGTAGATTTTTATTTCCTACGACCTCGATACACAAAAGAATAATCGATTAACTAACCGATTTTATGAGATTTTTTGAGCTACGTCACTATGTTTAAAAGTAAAAAATAAACCATAGAACGTAAACGCGTATTTGCAGTAAAATATTATTTTATTTTAAAGTTATACTTATTTTGAGCACGATATCTAAAAAAAATACGTTGATTATTTTTGTGAATTAATTGTATAATGTTTTGGATTGATTGTGGTTTTTTCAAACGGTGATTTACTGTCATAAACAAAGACTATTTATTTTTTCAATTTATGTGAAACGTGCAGAGTTACGTTCTCAGAAGTGTCAAATGTAACCTCGTAAATGGAATAGACTGTAATTATTTTATTTGTAATTCTTTGTCAAATAAATTATTTTTTTGTGTGTTTTCAATATTATTTCAATTATTCAATATTATTTTTATGAATAAATTATTATTATTCATTATTTTCTTAGTCAATAGTATAATTGTACTAGTTAAAATTCTTAATTATTAATTATTATGTTTTACTTCTATTTGCTATTGTGTTTTGTTCATATGTGGCAAACTGAAAATCAGAGCTGCAAGTTACTTCAACGTGTAGCATTTGATAAGCTTGCTCCTTTTTGCAATTTTGTTTTGTGTTGTACTGTGTCTTCTTTTTTTATATGTTCTGTGGCAAATAAACTCATTTCACTATCACTTTCACTATCTCTGGTATTACACATTTTATATAAAATTGTATTAGCTTCCTCTCCATCTTCGTCATCCAAAAATTATCATCTCTTGTAATGCGTTCAATATGTACAAGTTCATTATCTCCTACCCAAATGCCAAAGAGACATAATCGCCGTTCTGTCACGTAAAGCTGTCCTTGTACCTGGTAATACCAATTACTGTTTTTATCGAGTTTTATCGTACTTGTTGCCTCTATACATTGTCTCGATGCGAAGGTGCCCTGCTCAGTACGAAGATTTGATAAACTGAAGTTAAGAAATTTTATTTAATCACTTAGTTACATACGATTCATACTTACGCTTACAAAAAAATAATAATACGTAGATACAATCGCATTATTTTTTATATATATATATTATATATTTACAAAATATGTACATTATATATCTATACATTCTGTCTGACTGCAAGAGTAAGTACTGTTACATTTTACTGTTGTACAGTTATACTCGGACTCGAGAGTTGTTTACATTTTTTGCGTAATTTCAAAAGTTGGTTGTTCTGTACGATCAATAAAAGATCTCGTTACAGTTTCAAAGAATTGTTTTCTTATCTTCAGCACTCCCAAATTTGATGATTTGTATGGTTCCGTAGTACCTAAAAGGTACAAAAGGAACCTTTATGGTGAGACTCCGTTGTCCGTCCGTCCGTCCGTATATTACAGCCTCATAACTTTAGCACCTTTAAAGATAAAGACATGAAATTTGGCACAAAAATAGCATTTATTTGCCCACATATCACGATGTAAAAAAAGATTGAAATTATTCAAAATATTTCCAAAACAAAACTAAAAAATGTTATCCTAAAAATACAATATGGGTATCAAATTATAGATATCAAAAAGCTGATTGTAAAAATACATTGATATAAAAAAAATTTTATGTCTTTATCTCCAAAACTGGTAGACCGAGCATTATGAAAAAAATCATGGTAATAGTGTTTACGTAAAGATTACAGGAAAAATAAAGCAGCAAGCAAAAAATTCACGAAAAAAAATAGTACATTACATTTATCATCCACAATACGGAACCCTAGGTACGCGAGTCTGACTCGCACTTGGCCGGTTTTTTTCTTCTTATTTCTAGTTTCCATTTTTATTTTTAAACATCCAAGCAAGATACAACTAAATGATTTTTATTTACATGTACACACAACTGATAGTTTGATGTATATTTACACGATTATTTAAATAATGATAGTACACTCTATCAGAGCTTCGAGGCGAGTGAGGGGGAACGAGGGCTCAGAAAACTGACATAGGTCTTGCCTCGACAGCCGCTGGCGGGCAACTGGCGGCCGCTCGCCGAGTAGTCGTGAATCAATTTTGCTTTTTAAATTAAGGGAAAAATAACGATTTTCATTAAAAAAAAAGTAACCACAAAAGTTATTAGTACAATAGTTTTACTTTAATTATCTGCAATTTTCATGCAATTTGGTTAAGTACACGTTACATAAAACGAAAAAAATCTTAAAAATCGACAAAGTTTCGGATTTTTTTTCGATCGAGCAAAGTGTAACGTCTCGCAAATTGAACCACAAAAAACACTGCACAAAAGATGTATCTGAAACATATATTTTTTTCAGATTTTAAAAATAACTATTTGATGCTTTAAAATGAGTTTGAAAACAGACAAAATTGGGATAAGCCCCCCTTAAACCCATCCTTTTAGTTCCAAAATAATAAATAGAATTACTTTAAAATCGCGATATTTTTCAACGGCCTGCTTCCACTGAGCGGATAGTAAAGTGTCAAATGAAAGCAACGAGCATATTTTCTATAGATCTGGGGGCACGGCAGTGCCCCCGCCGAGTCTCGCGGAACGGCCGTACCATCCTTTTCTCGAAGCAACTCACGGCACTTTCAACCCCCCTGTATCTTCGTTGTGGGTAAAGCTAGAAGTCTGAAATTTCAGGAACCAAGAGTACTTACTGATCCTATTTCTGACCCCAAATTACAACTTTGTACCTATATTTGATTACGAAATATCTCAAGTCAAAGTTCCCTTATTTTGTCACTGACTGACTGACACATCATCAAAAGTCTAAAGGTGTTCTAGCAGGCCTACAAACTTGAAATTTTGCATGCGGTTAGTGTTAAGTGTACATTGCAACAAAAAAATATAAAAATGTTATTTGCGGTTGGTAATTTAATATTTCCATACAAAGTCTATACAAAATGTATGTTTCCAGCTGCATCTATAAATTTGTATGACACTAGATGACGTTGGTGGTATGCTGCTTTGCATTAAAGACGAAACGAACCACGAAAAATTCTACCTCGTGACGCTAGATGGTAAAAAGTGCAAAAAAATGTAAACCTTTATTTCCGAAAATAGAGCAAGTAGTAAAAATAAAAAATAAAACCGTTAAAGTGCGAAAAAAAAAACCGGTAAAGTGCGAATCGAACTCGCGCATAAAGGGTTCCGTACCCCTACACAATACGGGTACGGAACCCTAAAAGTAAATAATAACCATATAGATGCCATAGCAACATTAAGGCGACGAAAAACAATAAAACGGTAGCGCCTGACAAACAATTTGGTACCTTTTTAGTACGGAACCCTAATTTTCATTATTTTACTTTAAAGTATTTACTACAGACTGCTCAAAGTTTAAACTTGTACTTGTATGTATTACCGTTCTAAAGATAGAGCCTTTGTTATAATAATCCGTAAGGAACCCTAAAAAGGGTGGTTAATAATGTTCGATACATTCACAATTGGTCAATTTAAGAAGAGAATATCAACATTTCGTAATTAAGTCACTAAAAAAACGGTAAAGTGCGAATCCGACTCGCACGTAAAGGGTTCCGTACCCCCACACAATACGGGTATGGAACCCTAAAAGTAAATTGCAACAACATAGATCTATGCCATAGCACCATCAAGGCGACAAAAACAAAGCGATAAAACGGGATAAAACGGTAGCGCCTGACAAAAAATTCGGTACCTTTTTAGGAAGGAACCCTTATTTTTTTATTATTTGTTATTTTACTTTAAAGTAGTCTGCCTAAATTTTCAACTTGTAGGTACTTGTATGTATAACTGTTCTAACGATAGAGGCTTTGTTATAATAATCCGTGCTTTGGGTAAGCAACCCTAAAACACATTTAGTCTATTTAAGAAGAGAAATATCAACATTTGGTAAATAAGTCGCTATTAAACCGGACAAGTGCAAGTCGGACTCGCTCACGAAGGGTTCCGTACTAACATCACACAATATGGGTACGAAACCCCAAACCATTATGGTAAATACCAACAATAAAGATGACATAGCAACATAAAGGCGATAAAAAACAAGGCGCTAAAATGGTAGCGCCTGACAAACAAATCAGCACCTTTTGAATAAGGAACTCTAACATTTATCTGCCCAAAATTGTTGTATTATAAAGATAGAGCTGAAAAAAATAACGTCGAATAATTGGAACCCCTGGGATTTCCATTTCATATTATTATTTGCCGTGATAGAGGACAAAGTAACATATATTATGTGAAAATATTTACGCGCTATATTCACCTATAACGGCTGAAGCTGTAGACCCCTGTGATAGGTGGATAGACAGCGGAGGCTTAGTAATAGGGTCACGGAATCTTAGGATACGGAACCCTAAAAATCAAGGTAAAAGGTTATTTATCCAGTAAAGCTTACAGGAAAATTAAAGCTGCTAATGTTGTATTATTTGTATATGCATCCTCTATGATGTAGGTATAATGAAATGTCTTTGTACTCGTTAGTCATTGAATAAAGACCAGGTTTAGACATAATAATGTACTCTGTGGTTTAGACTGACAAGCCTGCCTTTCACTTCATGTTCAAAAGAAATATTAACCTGCCTGTTGCATCTAATTGTGGATAATAATAATAATAACTTACCGTAAAAATGAATATTGCAATGTAGCCTGAAATATTGTCCACACCTAGTTGTCCCTATACCTGGAGATGGTTTATGTTGGTTCCATTCTTTGTCATTCTCTATGTATCAGAACATTGAGTCGTCGTATGACATTAGGTTTGCGGTAGTCGAGTATGTGGAAGCGCATTGGGATGAAATGCAACTTTATACGTGTGACGAGCGTGGAGACACATTAATGTTGACCTGTACTCGACAGCAATGATGAAAACTACCACCTACGGTTCCGTATCCGAACTTATAGGAGCCACTTCTTTGTATCCATTTACTTTCGAGATTTACAAAAATGACCGTTTGAGAGGATCATTTAGTGGCGATCCTGGGACGCCAGTGAAACGTTTACAATTCTCTGGTAGTTTCTTAGGTGGTCATTATGAAGTGCTCCTTCCTGATACTAGTTTCTCTGGAGTATGTCCAAATGATCAGTAAAAGGGAGTGGGCTTTAAGAAAATCCGTAGCTGACGTGCAAGAAATATTACCCGAGAAGAAAAAAAGGAGGACTACCTACAAAAAGAAATGAGATCCCATCAAAAACATAAAATGTACAAAAATGTCGAGTCTCGCAATGCAATCTTTCCACCGTAAAAAGTTGTGAGATCTTATGTAAAGCCAAGTCTGTTATTTTAGTTTGTATGGAAGCACCTTTTCATTTTAGTTAGTATGGGAGCACCTATTGAACAAATGTATCATTAATTGTTTCCTAATTAGTTACATACCAACATTAAGTGACTGTATTAATATTAGTCATCTTTATTTCTCTAATAAAATATAGTGACTTGGCAATCGCAGAGCACAAATAAAGCGCTGATGCGTAGAAATATCTTCTCAAATCGCTAACAAATTGGTATTAGGTAGATATGTTGTATATGTTGCTTTGCGATTGCGAAGTCACTATATTTTATTAGAGAAATAAAGATGACTAATATTAATACAGTCACTTAATGTTGGTAGGTAACTAATTAAGAAACAATTAATGATACATTTGTTCAATAGGTGCTCCCATACTAACTAAAATGAAAAGGTGCTTCCATACAAACTAAAATAACAGACTTGGCTTTACATAAGATCTCACAACTTTTTACGGTGGAAAGATTGCATTGCGAGACTCGACATTTTTGTACATTTTATGTTTTTGATGGGATAGTATATATCGGCGCAACAGCAACGGTTCATAATTTATAAAAGGAGATTATTAATTAAATAACTCTGTTTAATAATGTGATTAGATTAAGCCATAAATTATTAAGCCATTAAGCCATTTCATAAGCCATTCATTAATTAAACTGTGATTATTACAATGTAAAATTAACGTAAATTCACATACATTCAATACTTGACTTAAAATTGAGGCCGTCAGCGCAAAAGTGGCCTAACCCACAATATTTCATATTCGTATTTATCTATTGAATTTATTTAAAACATAATACATTTTTATGCAAAACCAGCTCATCCCTAGTTTCAGCCATGGATAACAGAATATAACAGATTCTGTTATCCATGGCTGAAACTAGACATAGGCCAGTTTTGCATAAAAATGCATTATGTTTTAAATAAATTGCAATAGATAAGTACGAATATGAAATATTGTGGGTTAGGTAGGCCACTTCTGCGCTGACGGCCTAAATTGTAAACACGTGCTCGCACACTATAAATACGGGCGGACAGCTCACGCTCAGGCAGGTTCCCCGGTCACTACCACCACTAAGCTTTCAGCAAACGCTTTGCGTCAACGACGCCTCTACCTCAGACAACTTGACACGCGATACAGGTATATACCTGGTCGCTTCTCTCCAATAGAGCACACACCATCAACGTCCTGAGCCGAGGTCCCCCAGCTGGGGGCGTTCCCTCCTTTTGTCCGGGTAAAGCTGTTAAGGCCAGACGGCCAATAGCATAGTACAGTGCGCGCCAATCTTTTAGTCGCCTCTGAAGCTAGCCCCAAGAATCGACGCATTAGCCGTTTTACGGTGTCAGGGGGACGTTACAGGAGCGAGGGCGCGGAGCACACCCCCCGCTCGCCATTCGGCAGGTGTCAACACTATGCGTTAGTGTTAGTGCTACGTCCGTACACTACACATGCGCGCGTTGCATGAAAAGTACGTTCGTGGAAAAAAATCTATGATTCGTTAAGTTAATCGTTGAATCCGTTTATGTTGCCTTTATTTGTTGTTTTGTTGATTTAGTTTGTTAAAGTTTATTGTTGTTGTTATGCCTCGCGGTCGTTATAGCGTTTTAAGGCGACAATGTAGGAAAATGGTGTTTATATTAATTTGTTTTAATTAAACAGTTAAGATTGCATTAAAATAATAAATATATATTAAATAGGTAGGTACAACCAGTACACCTTCCCACTTATAGTAAACATTTAATAATCAACCGTTGATATTATTGTTTCCTTGACTGTACCTGCGCAAGCTTGCACTCGTAACTCAATCAGAGGCGACTAAAAGATTGGCGCGCACTATAAGTCACTTAAAAAAAAAAAACGCTCAGGCAGACTTGCTCGAGCCGTCGGACAGTGCAGACCTCTCTAATAAGTTGTTGTGCTGTCAATTGAATAAAACGAAGCTCTGGTAATACTTTCGATGTTTTATTTGAAAATTGAAGATGAGTGATCACCAAGAAAGTATTCGTGACGTCAGCAGTGCTGATGTCACACTTTTAAAAAATACAAACGAGGCTTTTTCTACGTCATATATATTAATTGTACGGTAGTCAAGGCTTTTTATAATTTATAAAGAGTCTTGACTACCGTACAATTAACTATTTTTCTGATTACGCTAATGCAGTTGAAAGACACAAAATTACATCTCTCGAGCGTCGCCGAGATTTTATTGACATAATTTTCCTTTACAAAATTCTCAATAATCAGGTTGATTCCTCATCATTGTTGAGTAAAATTAACTTTAAAACTCCTCGTAGGGCATCACGCAAAAAAGACCTATTTTTTTTATCCACCAACCGCACATCTTATCAATCTCTACAATCTCTTACAATCTCTCAATTATGTCACACAATTTAAAATTAGAATATAATATATTTAGAATATTTATGCTACAAGGGCGAAAAGGAATAAATTACGAGGACGATTTAAAACACGAGCGTAGTGAGTGGTTTAAACGTAACCGAGTAATTTATTGCTCTTACGCCCGTGTATCATACTACGTTTTTCAATGCATAGTCTGAGGAAATAAAACAAATATAATCTTGTGAACTTTAAATTATAATTGGCTCAAAAGTACTGTATCCAGAGCCGTTAAACAGTGGAAAAAAAAGTATAACATCTATGGTACACAGTAAAGGCTGCAGGTTAGCCAACCATTGTAAATAAATTTAAAAAAATAATAATAATAAAGCCCTAGGGCAAAATAATCGACTTTTTGTTCGGTATTGATGCATAAAAAGTGGGCCTTTACGAGCACATGCGTTGAAAAAAAAAATAAGAACTCTATGCTAGTGGCCAGTCATCAGCGACATATCGTATACATATGTATGTAGTCCATCCCTATACCTCTTAAGGAATTTGTGTTTCGAATTTTATATTTCTATCTTCAACGGTTGTGCCTTGTCCGTCAGTCACTCGGTCACGTAACTGTTTTACATAGATTGTTATTAAAACTAGACTTACAACTCCATGAGTTTTCCTGTAATTATCCATAGTTTATCAATACAGAATGATAATATTATTGTTTCCACGACGCCCTGCCCCGCCCCCTCCCCCATCTAACCTCTGTCACATAAAATGTGCCTAAACTTGACGGTAGAACAACGTGAACTTGGCATTAATTAAAGGGTGTGAGAAACTGACAGATACATACAGTGTATGGCGTACGAGTTGTACAAGAACTATTTGTATTTTTTTAAAGGAAATCGTACTAGAAAAAAACTGAACTCATTTTACACTGGGTTTACGCTTGGCTTTTCATATAATCGTGCTGGGACACGAGTCGCTCGGCGGCAAAGTTTCGTCATGAGGGTGGCGACAAGTCGATGTCTACCACCAGTACAAGTGACAGTATTAGTCAGTTAGTAGTGACTCGGTGTAACTGTGCAGGGTGCACGTATTTGTAGTAATTAGTGGTTGTAGCTCAGTTTACGTCACTCGGGGAGGCTCCTTTCATGAAGTCGACCACCAGTACAAGTGACAGTATTAGTCAGTTAGTTGTGTCTCGGTGTAACTGTGCAGGGTGCACGTATTTGTAGTAATTAGTGGTTGTAGCTCAGTTTACGTCACTCGGGGAGGCTCCTTTCATGAAGTCTACCACCAGTACAAGTGACAGTATTAGTCAGTTAGTTGTGTCTCGGTGTAACTGTGCAGGGTGCACGTATTTGTAGTAATTAGTGGTTGTAGCTCAGTTTACGTCACTCGGGGAGGCTCCTTTCATGAAGCCTACCACCAGTACAAGTACACCACCAGTACAGTACCACCTTTTCCTTTTTCTGAGTCAATTGAGCGGATTGACTAGCCTTAAGTTTCACTCATGGAAGCATAATATGGCATAGAGACATTAGTTTTACTAACAGAGTTACAAAGCCATACAAATATGGTGATACCAATGTCTTATACAAGCCCAAGATCACGTTCGCGTATTCAATAGCATTCAAGTTTGTGTGTAGTCTCATGCTAGGGCTCCACCTGCATCTTATCGCGCTAAAATCTACTATGCGTCTCAATTAAGAGGATGGACTACCCTAGCAACTTTTCTTATTACGCGTCCAGCACAATGAGTCCAATGGCAAAGACCTTATTTGCTTTTAATAGAGGCGATTATATGTTAGCTTATTGGCCTCTTTTTCTTGGACGCGTAATACTAATGATCACGTAGCAAAACAACAAATTGGTGTTATTTTAGCTAATACTGAAATATTTAGTAGGGAAAAAAAATTGAATTTAAGTAGAAATCATATTTCTATTACTTATTTTATGAAAAAAAAAACAATCAAGTTGATTTCTTAACCGCGTTCTTGGAACGAACATTTGAAAACCAAAAATAAACAAGTGCGAGTCGGACTCGCGCACGAAGGGTTCCGTACCATCTTCTAAATATATAAAAGAAGAACCTGACTGACTGACTGACTGACATATCAACGCACAGCCCAAACAGTTGGGTCTAGAGATTCCAAATTTGGCAAGTAGGTTCCTTTACAGGTCTAGGGGTGCACTAAGAAAGGATTTTTCAAAATTTACCCCCTAAGAGGGTGAAACGCCCCCGTTTGTATGGGGAAACAAGAATAGTTAGACAATTTTATTCGAAACTTCACAGGAGTACTCTTATCAATAAATGAGTAAATACGTGTTTCAGGTTTTTTCAGAATTCAACCCCTAAAAGGGGGAAATGGGGTAACAAATTCTGAAAATCAACATGGGTATCGTTTGTATGGTTTATCGGGTCGCTGATCACGAAAACGACTACGATTTTAAAATACAACGTAGTGGACGTCAAATACCATCATCCCCTGTTGGGGTGCGATGGGGTTTAAATGTTGAAATGTGCAAATATAAATATGGGTGTCGTTTTTATGGTTTGCTGGGACGTTTATTATGAAAATGGCATCGATTTTGCAATTGAATATAGTGGACATGAAAATTGACATGCTTGCATTGCTATGACACAAGTGTAGCCTAGCATTAGGATGTACTTTAAAATAATAACAAATCGTATTATAACAGAAAAATCATAATTGAAAACTCAAAAATCATCAAAACTCTGCTTTTTAGTGGTTCGAAAGGATATTTTGGTCTACCATAAAATGGTGACATTTGACAGTTCGGACCTATACAAAAAACGTCTTTCTAGGTACTATACGAGTGTGGTACCTCTATGAGTTATCCACAAGAGATTCGTTCCGGTCATTGCCGTCAATAATATGGGACTACTGAACCGTTCTCTGTGAAGTTTTACATAAGAATACTCAATCATTCTTCACTCCATATGTAAATGGGCTGAACTTTGCTCGACAAGGTTCAGGTTTTCCCACGAGTGAAGACTGGATTTATTGTAACGTATCGTTACGACATATAACTCTGAGGGGGTGTTAGGGGGTTTCAGAGTGTGGACTGTTAAATGAACTGTCAACACCCGTACACCTTCTTTACAACGACGATAATTACGTTCCTACTACAATTAAAAAGATGGAACAAACAAATATAAGTCATGTGTATATTGAAATCAAACCTACACAATGTTACTAAACTCGCGAAGTACAAACATGTTTAGATTTACCGACACGAACGTGTATGGGGGGGGGGTCCGGTTGAGGGAGGGCAGTATTTCAGCGTTATCAGGTGATGATATAATGATATATCGATGCGCGGCGCGCAGTCTGTTATGAAAAACAGGTGCACGATACGACTGTTCGTTTAGTTTACACTTCTCTGTTGCTGTAGATTCATAATACTTTGGAGACGATGTTTCTATTTTATTTTATATTCCGTTTTAGATAAATTGGACAAGTCATGAAAAATGTAGTGCCGAAGTAGACTTGACTTTTAGACGGACATAAACTCTCACACCTGTGCATCAAAGGATTGGAACAAGTTTCCATCTACTAATATTATATTTTTATCGCCATTTTTCATGCAACTTTAAGATATTAACGAATATTTAGAAAAGATGAATGAAAGTAGAGTGACGAAAGAAATTTATGGTGCGTAAGTGGAAGGTACAGCTTGACCAGCCCCTCTGCCTCTGTTATGTATCTTTGGTTGCCAACTGGACTGGGTGCCTATCATCAATAATAAACTAATAAACTATTTACGAACTGTGACGTCACTTCAAGTACGAACATATCCTTAGACAATCGGAATTCGTTAGTATTAAAATTCCCTAATAATGCAGGTGGATAAGATATTTTGATATACCTAGTTTTATTGGGCCCGCTCTGACCTCTTACAATAATACTACGCGCGCGAATGAATATTGACAGCTGTGTGTTGCCAGCTGTGTCACAATAAAATATTCCTACTTGACTATGATTATTTAAGATAAAATAAAAATCTGTAATAGCTAACAATAGTATATCTATGCTTTTGATGATAGGCACCCAGTCCAGATGGCAACTAAAAATAATAGGAGGATGTATGCTGACCAAATTGGTGACATAGTGGAGAAGGGTAATGTCAAAAGTAGACGAGCTTGTTGCCTAGATTGATAGATGTGGCACAGGCGGAAGAGGTGTGTCAAGATTGTAGCAGATGGAAATAATATGTCGTCTTTGTCTACAGGAGACAGGCGTGAATGTACCTATGTATGAACATATCTCTTTGTTGCAAACGCATCAGTCGTAAAAAGGTTATTAAAACTCAATACAAAACATGCATATTAATGTATTGAACACAATTCCTGTTTCAGCAACCGATTCATTGGGCAAATTAAATATGCGTGTCCGCCGCCATTTTGAATGTAGGCACACGTTCCTGTATCAACCCAATTTAAATATTTAATATTAACGTTTATTGAATACAACTCTTTTGTTTCTACCATATTATTCGTTGGTAAGGATGCATGCAGGATGCTGAAACAAATTTCATCTACCTAGTGAACTATACAATTAGCTATTTGTAAGTTAATAACTACTTGTACTTACTTATACGTATTAATTAAAATGACAAAATATATATGTTACCATTCGGATTTTCTTTATAAATATTGACATATATAGCAGTTTCTATTAAAATATACATATAAATAGATTACAGCAAGATTTATTTCGAACCCTCTTGGGCTATGACAATAACAAAAATAATGACATTTTTAAATTATAAAAATGAAAAAGATAAATAATTTCTTTTTTTGGTTGTGTCTGTGGTTGAAATGTAGCGCCTGCTGATGACTATTTGATGTTTTAGCATTGAAAAGGAATGGTTTTGCAGCTGTTAAAGTAGTATGTCTATATTGAACTAGGTGGCGCTACATGTTTGGATGTTGCTTTGTAAGTGGAGAGGTGTGCTGATATTTGATCTGTTAAGGTTGTTTATTGAGACCTATTTCAAAGTGGGCACCAAGCGACCAGTGTGCGAAGTTGTATATCTGTGAGAGCTGAATGAAATTACTTAATGATGCGAACCGTGAAAGGCTGGTTGAAATTTGAGTTGTGAGTGTGTGTGTGGGTCGGTACGGGTAAAGTGTTGTTACACAATAAAGTTAAAAAAACCAGCCAAGTGCGAGTTGGACTCAACTATAAATTATCTATAAAAACGGCAAAAAACATGTCTGTTGTATGGGAGCCCCCTTCAATATTTATTTTATTCTGTTTTTTAGTATTTGTTGTTATAGCAGCAACAGAAATACATCATCTGTGAAAATTTCAACTGTCTAACTATCACGGTTCGTGAGATACAGCCTGGTGACAGGCGGACAGACAGACGGATGGACAGCGGAGTCTTAGTAATGGTCCCGTTGGTTACCCTTTGGGTACGGAACCCTAAAAATACTTAAAAACATGAAAAGTTTTGTAATCTGTATGCTGTCAGATTTAATCACAATTATCGGAACACAACCCATCGATCATCAATTAGATGTCGCTCCACAACCCCCAACGCGTCTCTACAGATGTACAGGGCCCCAGGGTGTGCACCAGCCATCTCAACAGACCCCAGCCGTAGTATCTTGTGGCTGAGGATATAGGTCTGCCTATTCTGGTCTTATCTGTTCTAGCAGAAGTGATTACAGGAAAATATATTAAGAAATACTAAGACTTGTGTGCCTTAGCTTTACGTTTATTTCTGTATCAAAAGTTGTTTTGAAGTCTTCTGGTTGTTTTTTTGAAGTGGATACTCCTAGTTCGCATCTCGTATACGACGGGACGGGTTCCGGGACGAACTTCACGACATAAGTCCCGCCCCGCGGATCAAGGCATTTTCGTATCTTGTACTTGACAATAAAAGTACTTTGACAAGGGAGTTCTTTTGTGAAAAGAACTTTAGGATAAGTTCTTCATATTTAGGATAAGGTTGACAGGTTTTTTCTTTAAAGAAGTGTAGTTTGATTTCTTATTTCAGTTTTTTTTTTAATAGATTATTATTAGTTATTGTTCAAGATAAGTTAATGCTTATTTAATCGGAGTAATAAAAAAATAGAAAAGATAATGCGGCCACAGTGTAATCTCTTGGAAATCCCGCAACAAAAAGCATCCCTGTTTTTAAGTTTGATAATAAGTTCTCGAATAGTGGTCTCCCTTCCTTCTTTCTTTATAATCCATGTCTCACTGCTGAGGATCGTACGGTGGTAACCGCATCAAAACCCGTTCAGTAGTTTTTGCGTGATGCATGAAACACCGACAAAAATCCGTTTTTTTTCCTCATTGGAACACCGCTATTTTTCGGAATATCATCAATGCACAGACAGACACAGATCTTTTATTTTACAAATTTTTAATAGTATTTCATATACTTAGCTTTACAATTTTCAGTTACTTATTATAATACCTACTAGACCGTTTCACCTTGTATAATATATATTTTACCTATCATTTTAATCGTATATATTATATATTGCTACATAAATTAAATAAACCTTTAATTTAGTTCATGTACATTTATTATTTTACTACACATATTTTTTATTAGATAAAATTTGACGTGTAAAAAGTGTATTACATATACCCATTTTGAAAAATAAACTATTTGAATTTTGAAAAAAGGTATCACAATTGCTGCAACTAATTTCGCATTAAAACTTTTCATTTACCAAAATAGAGAACTCTATTTACTAAAATACTTTTTCACTTTCACTTTCACTTTCACTATTTAAAAGAAATCATTAAATATTTACCTGTTGAGTTTTTATGTACTAAAATTTTATACGCTACATAATTCTAACCGAAGTTTTTTTGTTTTTTTCCTTTATACAATCGTTCGTGACTTCTATAGGGCTTCATCGCCAGGAATTATTATTTGCTTTGTAACTTGTAGCAGTAGAAAACTAAATTCCAGAAATCTCTAAATGACGTCATTTTTTTTCCGACATCCAATTTTAATTAAACAAAGCCATATTCTAATCCAAATTAAGCTCTAGATTATTTAGTTTTAAAGTAGTAGAAATGTCTGTATCTGTTAATAAATGAATTAAATAAACATTTTAACAAAAATGTCCACCTGTCTACTCTTTTATTATATGTATGACCGCCATTAATACCTTACTTTTTGATTGAGTAAAGAGGCTACTTAAAAAGTATCCACTTATATAATTTGCGGTTGTATCTCTAACACAACCCGCTGCTTTTTCTTTTCGTTTTTGTAGTTGTCTGACAGGAATCCTCTTGCTTGTCGCTGGTAGCCACTTTTCATGGCGACCTACTCTCAAAATATATGTTTTGGTTAGAGGGGGCGGTCGTTTAGTTTTCGGACTAAAAAAGTTATTAAATGTTTTGAGATCGGATTTTTTTACTCAACAAAAGCTGAGTCACTGACCTTTTCAACAGAAATTAACATCGGTGAATTAACTTGTATGTACTAAATATGTATGGGATCTGTTGAATAAAAATATTTTTATTTTGTTTATTTAATGCGGTACACTTTTACTTGTCTATATAAAGTTCATTATTTCATTATAATGCCCGCGTCGGGTGCCAGTATTCGTAAAATACAAAATTTTGTAATATCTTCTATTTTGAGGCGCTGTTTTTTCGTAGTTAAAAAAAGGAAAAACGAAATTTAAAACACCTACAACTCTGAGTACGATATAAAAACGCGATACCCTCCAAGTATTTCAAATAAAAGTGGCACTCAGAGGGCCGTGCGTGTAAACAGCCAATAAGAAACGCCCTTAGACAGAAATTTCCATAAGAATAGCACTTGCTGTAGGGTAAGACACCCCATGGGGTCTCCGAGACCTGGGGCGTGGGGTCTTGTAGACCCGGTGGCACATTGGCACAGTTACCCTACTTATTGCATTATTGGATATTGACGGGTGATTCCGAAATCGTCATTAAGAAAATAAATTTTGTGCATATTTAAAACATATACCGTAATATTTTGAACGCCCCTTTAGTCTATTAGTCAAAGTCTCCGACCACTGATCCGGAGGTCGCGAGCTCAAATCACGTAGGAACATATTTGTGTTCGACCTACGTGCTTCGGAAGTGGGCCATATTGGCGACAGTGCTCACAACCTATGACGCGAGGACATAATAATCGTCGGCGAAGAGTGGGTTTACGAGTGTGGACTTTTTATTTCACAGTCCATACGCGGAAACACCTCTGACACCCCCATATATTATTATTTTTTGGACGAGTAATTCAGAATTAATTGTAGAAAATTTTAACCAACGTTTTATCGATTTATGGAGCCCTGACAACAATTCCACAAAAATTTAAACAAGGATCACTTCAGTAGAACCCAGTGTTTGCCCCTTAACGAAAATCGGTCAAGGGTGTAATGTGCAATGCCATTTGGAGGGCCCCGTCGATCGATCACGAATAATTGCCATACGCACATGTTATGCCAAAATTCGTTGGCGGATTATTGGAAAAATATATTTAATGGTGTTTTGACATCATTTTGTGAAAATAACGAGTTTGTAAATATCTAAAAGTCGGTACAAGATATTTATACTGTTGATTGTTGGCACTAGGTGGATACATTATGAACTATCCTGTTATATATATACTATCCTACGAATTTATTAATAACTTCCTGACCGGTTTCGCCTTTATGACGTTATTATCAAAGGAATTGTACATAGATCTTGATTGTTCTATTAAGATTTATATATAATGTTCTTCGTGATGAAATCAAATCTTGAAAAGAAAACACAACATTCCTAACTTAACTACGAGCATGGCTATTTGAAAATGTGGTCTACAGTTTTAAGGAATACTACATTTCAAACATTGCAAAATAAACAAAAATTGTACATAATATACAAGGTGACTTTTTGATCATCGTCCAAATTCATACTGGAGGCTTGATAAGTGATCAGTATCTTGGATCAATAACAATTTTTCTGAAATTTGTAAAATGAAATTTCGGCTTCCCATAGAAATTCACTTCCATTTCCGAGTAAATCACTATGGGAAGTCGAAATTTCATTTCACGAATTTTACAAAAAAAATTATTGATCAATGATACTGATCACTTGCCAAGCCACCAGTATGCATTTGGACGATGATCAAAAAGTCACCTTGTATACTTAAATTAAGCGATTTCGACATATTTTAATATCTTACCAATGTAAAACATTACATAATGTGAACTATGACTTTATATAATACAACAAAAACCTTATTGAATGTAAATGAAAATGTTTGTGTGACCTGTAAATAATTTTTCAACGCATGTGCTCGTAAAGGCCCACTTTTTATGCATCAATACCGAACAAAAAGTCGATAATTTTGCCCTAGGGCTTTATTATTATTATTTTTTTTAATTTATTTACAATGGTTGGCTAACCTGCAGCCTTTACTGTGTACCATAGATGTTATACTTTTTTTTCCACTGTTTAACGGCTCTGGATACAGTCCTTTTGAGCCAATTATAATTTAAAGTTCACAAGATTATATTTATTTTCATTTCCTCACACTATGCATTGAAAAACGTAGTATGATACACGGGCGTAAAAGCAATAAATTACTCGGTTACGTTTAAAATCGTCCTCGTAATTTATTCCTTTTCGCCCTAGTAGCATAAACTACTATTATTTAGTAATAAAATGAGTTTGGGTTTGGACCTGTCTATCTGTCCGTCTATCTGTCTCTCTGCAACACAACTCAAGAATGGTAATTGAGTTGAAATTTGCCTTGTATGTGGCGAATAAATCTTGTCCCGAGAAAAATATGGAAAATGTTCGAAATGTTCGAATAACAAGGCCTCGTGAAGCGTTTTTTGAACAGATTATGTATATCGACGTTGACAGAACTACACTCGGAAAACGGCTGGGTTAAAAGTACTCTTTTTTGTACTAAATTTAAACAATAAACACTGCCATGGTTCAGTCTGCAGTACTTGTTGCTAAATGTAAGTAACTAACAACTGCTAAAGTATAGTCATCAGCTAGTTACAATTTAGTCAATTAGGTTATGGTAACATAAGCATTGTTCTTTATCATTTTATGTCACGGTTGTCATTAAAACTCAGATGTGTTATTTATTATGTATAGTCATATCGCATAGCTATAGGACCCGAAATATGTCTTAAGTTTTATTATCACGTATATACATATTATACATATGTATGAAAGATACAATGGCAAAACATGGACAATCACACAGTCACAGACAATCCAAAATCAAGTAAACTGTGGCAACGCTTTGATTTTCCCACGTAATTTTATCTGCGATTTACAAAACGTGCAAAAACTGTGAGAGTCCTCCAATTGAGGGCTTACTAATACCCCGTACAGGTTCAAACCTAGTAAGGGATGTCCAATGTCCACCTATAAAACAAGGAATGTCCATGTAATTCTGTTAAGTTTTGTTTCTGTGACATTCCATGTTTTACCCCTTTTACCCTTCATATACAAAAAATAAAACAAGAAGCTTTACAAAGTTACTTGATTGTTATACCATTTTAAGTTTGACTTTTTAACGGCCGCAACGGATTTATGAGAG
The DNA here is from genome assembly GCA_934047225.1 of Ypsolopha sequella. Lineage (NCBI taxonomy): Eukaryota > Metazoa > Arthropoda > Insecta > Lepidoptera > Ypsolophidae > Ypsolopha > Ypsolopha sequella. The sequence continues at coordinate 15,577,931 of OW204012.1, read as the reverse complement.
TTTGTTCAAATATGAAATTAATTAAAATTGAAACTCACGTTTGTAAATTCAGCAGATGTCATGACGCGACCAACTCAGTTGTGGGCGTGACCAAATGTCATGCTGTTTCATTTCGCTATAAGGTGCACGCCCCATGAAACTTGCGAGGACAATACAATCGTGCCGATTTCGTCGCGGGCGCAAAATTTAAATTTTGCTTCTGGAGTCACATGATTTTGCCAAGATTGTGGACGTTTTCAAACATATTTTTGGTTATTATCAATCTAGATAACATTTGTTGAATGTCTGAATCGTATTCATTTTTAGGGTTCCGTAGTCAAGAACAAGGAACCCTTATAGTTTCGCCATGTCCGTCTGTCTGTCTGTCTGTCCGCGGCCTTGCTTAGAGACTATTATAGTAAAATTTTGAAAAAGATTTCTTTTTCCCCTCTAAACACGGGGCGATTCGCATCAGCAGGAACAAAATGTATGGGCCGTTCTTGGGAAGAGCAACTGTCGAGCGTACTAGAAGTTTGGCGCGATCTGTATTATTATAGATAATGGTACGGAACCTTTCGTGCGCGATTCCGACTCGCACTTGGCCGGTTTTTTCATTTTATCTAAAACAATAAAACCACATTCGGCTACACTTTTGGTAAAAAACCGTTTAATTTACGTATTTTAGGAGTTTGTTGTTAAGATATTACTCAAATTTCACGATTTTTAATTCCATGTAGATGTAGATAATGTTAAAAATATTATAATAACATTCCATAGACAACTCACAATTTTATGTTAGCGTTTGTATGGAGGTTAGCGCGTGGTGGCTCATCGAGCTCGGTTAGTCTTCCGTTCCCTGAGTGTACGGCGTGCACTTGTTACAAGTTACTTTACTTCTTACTTGAACTAAACAAGCCTGTTGAATATTTAAGCGGGAAAAAGTGCAAACTTTCCGCCATTTCGCTCTGCTCATTTCCGTCTTACTGTACTCTTTTTTGCCTCTTTTTCTGGAGTTTGTAAGTCGCGGCTTTTGTCTCTGTTCTTGACTTTGGTTTGGAGCCATCCGTATATTACGTTATTTGAAATTGGGGGGGGGCTGGTTTGCGGATGATGATGATAATATCATGAGCATAGATGGCAATAATGGAGGGGTCTTAACAAAAGAAACAAAACTATTGTTTAAACAACGTATACAGTTACTCAAGGAGCATTTTAGAAATTAGGCGCCGTAATAGTAATAAGATGAGTAACGTCTGTGTTTCCATTTCGACGTCAAATCTTACACTTGAGCTCCTGGGCTATACGTGACGTCAACTGTGCAAACGACTGCAGATAACTGCATGCAGTTGAATATATCGAGTGCGCGCAGTTATTGCGATGCAGTCCGTCTGATAGCAGCCTTATAGTTCAATGCAACTTTAGAGTTTATGCCTACACTTTTGCTGGGTGAATCAAATTTTTGTTGTTCTACACTGAATAGTGTTTCTGGGGCCCGTAACCCCTGGACCCCCCTCGATACGTCCCTGAGATTCCCTGCAGTAGAACTTGTAAATTATTCACAATGCTGTAGACCAGGGGTCTCCAAACTTTTTTGCCTAAGGGCCACAATGATTCCTTCACTAAGTCCCGAGGGCCAAGACTATAAATAGCTCATGATTCCAAAATACTGTAGTTTTGATGCGCAAATTTTCGTATTGGGATTAGCCGGTCAGTGAGATATCTATTGTGCAGGGGAAGGAGAGTTCTCCGCTCCGTTCGCAATTTCGGTTGGTACTTTATTTATTTATTTAGGGAAAAACAACATAAGTAAACTGCAGATATAACTAAAAGGAACTAACAAAAATTTTGTTTACAAATAGTTAAATCTACTCCCTTCAACATTTTCCTCAGAAGATAACAAGAAAAAATATAAAATTTGGTGACGCTACAAAAAGACCTAAATCTAAACCTAACTTAACTAAATATACAATTTTGATTATAATTAATTAAACACACAATGTTAAAGAATAATGATATACTGCATACATAAATAAGTCGGGAAATAAGGGCAACATTAACTATTGCGACGGAGTTAGCCGCAGCGCGTGCTGTGCGCAGACCTTGAAATAGGGTTGTAAATAACATTCTTATAATAACGCTACTTTTAGACAAATACGCATGATAACGGGTTGTGAATTTTGATCCTATTGTAAATAGCATCACGTTAATATTATATGTTTGTGAATTTTAAATAAACTATAGCGGGATATAAACCGGGCATGTCTCGCCAGCGACCGCGGGCCGGATTGGCGGTGCTCGCGGGTCGGTCTCGGCCTACGGGCCGTAGCTTGGAGACCCCTGCTGTAGACAATACGGCTCATTACGATAAGAAGGTAATTTTCATGCTACGTTCAGTCCGTGACGTCACTGTCTCGTTCGAAGAAGCTAGACGTTCAATTAATGTATTTAAATTCATTTTTTAGAGTTCCGTACCCAAAGGGTAACCAACGGGACCCTATTATACTAAGACTCCGCTGTCCGTCTGTCACCAGGCTGTATCCCATGAACCGTGATAGTTAGACAGTTGAAATTTTCACAGATAATGTATTTCTGTTGCCGCTATAACAACAAATACTAAAAAACAGAATTAAATAAATATTTAAGGGGGCTCCCCATACAACAGACATGTTTTTTTGCCGTTCTTATAGATAATGTTACGGAACCCTTCGTGCGTGAGTCCGACTCGCACTTGGCCGGTTTTTTGTTTACCATTAGCGCCTCTGTGACCGTTTGCTAACGCACAGGTCGTGGGTTCAATGCCCGCGGTGTACATTAATTTGTGTTCAGTCTGTGAGCTTCGGAAGACACGTTAAGCTGTTTGTACATTTGTGTTCGAAGTACGACGATAGGTTCCCAACCCTCCCGGAATGCCCGGGAGACTCCAGGAATATTGTTCAACCTCCCGAGCTCCCGGGATGCAATGAATTCTTTGGATTTGATAAATCACGCGAAATAAATAATTTAATGACGAAATTTTGATTTTTCATATCAAATATGAATGATGCCTCTACGAAACAAAGCAAATTAAAAATAACAAACATTCCCGACTTTCATTCAATTGTCCACCGATTTGTTCAAATCTCTCGGGTTGGTTCCTCCAAGAGTTGGCAACCCTACTCACAACCCATCACGCTTGGGACGAAATAATTGTTGGTGAAAAGCTTTCACACTTGCGAAAATATTAGATTCATGTCGTGATGATATACTGCATATACGCTCGGCTACTCTCGCGTCTGATAAGATATAGGATGAAGGGCGCTCAACCAGAAATTACCTTAAAGAGTAGTGTAACCACTATCCTTAATGCCTAGTTTACACGGGTAAAGTAACTTGGTACCAGGGATAGAAACATTACTAGCTTAATGTAAACAGTTACAAAATAGTAATAAAGATAGTATATAGTAGATAGTAGCTGGGAGAGTAGAGTGGATAACGCATGTTACTCTACTTGTAAGCTTGTAACTAGTCTAAATGTAAACCCTGCCTTACGGCTTCTCGTGACGTCATGCTACAACCGAAGCCTACCGCTAGTTGAAGCACAGATGTAGTCCATGAGTTCAGGCTATATGGGAAAAAAATACGGATAAAACGTTTTTTAACTAAAAATTTATTGAACTAAAATTCCAATTTCTATTTTTATATTTTATTCCTAAGTTTGTTAACTGTATTTTATTTAATTATTTTTATGTTTTTGAGGTTTTATGTTTATAATAGTTTAAGTTAAAAGATTTCTGATAATATATAATTACGATCCTAAAATACATTGTTTATATCAGTGCAATGTATTTTAAGATCGATAACGAGTTCCTCTGAAAATGTCATAAAGGCGAAACGAGTCAAAAAAGTAATAATAAAATAGAGGAATAATACAAATGATTTTCTGTCTATTATGTATTCCAAGTTTCAACAATTTACAGTATCAAACTTCTGAAGTGAAAGGATTTAATAGTAAACACCCGGTAGTCGTATTAATTAAAATTCAAAATCGGTAATTCGCATTAGCAAGAAATTTTAAACACCATCTTAATTAAAACACTTGTACTGTTCCACAATATCACTACAATAGGCAACTCCAACCGGTTTCGCCTTATGACGTAACCACAAGAAAACTATTAAATACAACGATTAACAACATAAGATCGTTCACATTTTTTTGTCAAAGCGAAAACTTTCGAACATCACATTTGTAATATTTTCTTGACTGATGGCGAGATCTCATCGCCATTTTCATTAGACCCTCGGCGATATAGACGAGGACTCATTATTAGATATCCACCCTGGATATTTGCTCTAAGGGGAGAGGGGGGAGATCGGTGTCATGATACCGAACTGCCAGACGGTATTTGATATTTGTCGATCACGACGACAGAGACTATAGTCATTGCCTTTTAGATTGTAAAAAATTGCATTTATCAAAATTCTCTGTAAATATTTTTTTAAAGAAAGTACAGTGAACTTTAAAAGGGCATAATAATATATGTAATCTTATTAGTTACTTTCATAGTGCATATCGACTAAATGTATATGTATGATTGGTGCAAGCCACCCTTTGAGTGCAATAAACGTTTGATGTATGCTTAACGTGCCTTCCAAAGTATGCAGACAGAAAACAAATGTGCTCTCCAACTTTTAAAATCAAAGAAATGTATCCCTCGGTGATTCTTTATTCATCCGTAACCTGCAGTATGTAACAAACCTCTGTTTGCTAAACCAACAAATACAAGCTAACAACAACTCAGTCATCCGTAGTGTAGAGAGGGCATTACAAAGATCTCGTTAAATGCCACCCCTACACTTGGCTCCACGGGGAAAATAATCAGGATTACTGTGAAGATATTGGGAAAGTAAATGTCCCATTTGTTGGAAAAACGAAAATTGTAATGAGATAAAAACGTCATCAGCATTTCGATTAAAGCACTTGTACCGTTTCACTAAAATACTTGAACAAATCTAACCGGTTTCACCTTCCCTTTCATAAATTATTGTATTTTTTTTAATTTAAATTGTTAAACAGGAAACAAATCTTATATTTTAAAACAATCCTCTGCAAAACTGTATAAACAGTTTGACTGTTTATACAGGAATGAGTCTCGTGAGTAACAAAAAAGTAAATCGTTTTCTATTATTTAAAATTAAAATGGAAAAGAGAAATAAAAATACTTTGTTTACATTACTGATGATTCATTATTGAGTGTCTCTAAAATATACTTTTTAAGAGACCTCCTGAACTTATGTTTATTTGGCTCTTTTCGGATATCCTCGGGTAAACTATTTAGCAGATATGGTAGGCGTTTTCTTAAAGTCCTGTCACCAAAGTAGTTATTTAGGTACTTCAAATTTACCCTTGGAAGTCGAGCGTGTGCCATGATTGTAATTTATCATTGTATTAAATTAAGAATAAATTATCAAGGTGGGAATAGTGTTTTTTCTTATCGATAAAAGTCTAGTGTACAGTCTCCGACAAGTCACAATATACAGTGGAAGTTCTTAATACGTCCACGTGAAGGGTGATAATCGTACTGCAAGTTGTACCGTAAAGCTTACGGACGGCTCTGGTTAATTTTCATGAAAATACGTGGTTTGACATGTCATTAAAAATTGTAATATGTGTCGTCAGCAACTTTTCTCGTATGTACTCGCAGTACATGTGACCATGACCAGCCGTTCCGAGCGGCGGTCAGCTGAATACTATTTCTGAGTACGCGTAGCAGAGATGTCGATAGTTCGTAGCGTCTCGTAGCGACTATGGCGTAGTAGCATCGTAATGTGTCTTTGTATTTGATGCTGCGAAAACAGAGAGCTTTTTTAAATAAAATGGGCGGCCACCACCGCGCCTGATGGGAAGCGTTGATGACACTTAGGATGAAGGGCGCTCGCACATAAAGTGGGAGAGTGAACGCAGGTGACGCGTTAAAGTGTTCAGGGACTTCCGCAAAACTACTACGGGAGACATCCACGATGATAATAATAGAGATTGGACTCTGATTTCTTTATAACATTTTTATTGGAAAGTGAATAACATTGCTGGTATTTTATTTACACGTCCATTGATAGCTCAAATCAACGTGTCTATCAGGGCCCCCTTTTTAAGGTTCCGTAGTACCTAAAAGGTACAAAGGAACCTTTATGGTAGACTCCGTTGTCCGTCCGTCCGTATGTCACAGCTTCATAACTTTAGCACCGTTAATTATAAAGACATGAAATTTGGCCCAAAAATAGCATTAAATTGCCCACATATCACGTGTAAAAAAAATATGAAAAATTTGAAATCGTTCAAAATATTTCCAAAACAAAAGTGAGATAAATAAAAAATATTATGCTAAAAATACAATATGGGTATCAAATTGTAGATATTAAAAAGCTGATAGTAAAAATATATAGTTTGGCTATATTTAATTGCATCTATTTCGAGAAATCCTTGAAAAACCATAGAAAAATGCCCCCCCTTATTTCCAAATCTGGTAAACCGAAAAATATGAAAAAAATCATGGTAATATTTGTTTACGTAAAGATTACAGGAAAAATAAAGCGGTTGAGAAATTAACGACAAAAAATTACAAAATTGAATTTATCATCTACAATACGGAACCCTAGGTACGCGAGTCTGACTCGCCCTTAGCCTGTTTTTTTTCTGTATCTAGCCCTGCCTCGGCACAAAATAATTACTTACAGAATGTTTACTCCGAATAACTAACGAAAACAGGTGCACGCACACATAGACGCGTACGTACGACGATCTCGGATGAAGTCGGTCGAATGCCAATACGAAATTCTGCCGAGATCATCATACGTACGTGTCTATGCATGTGTGCGTCTGTTTTCGTTCCGTCGTCGAGTCGGCCTTCTGGTAGTATCTATTGTGTGGCCTCGGGGAGGCTGCTTGTATGCACCCTCAGCCGTGTCATATATTTGTATATAAATACCTAAATTAATCATACAAAACGTTAATTTCACTTAATAATGTACATTTTACTCCTTTCATTTGTACGTTAATAAAATAACTCAATGTCCGTCTGCTTGTTTCAGGTAATCCTTCGCCCCCGAGGACCCATAAAGAATCTAGTGAATATCGACTCAAAACTAATATTTTTTGTGCTCACCATTTTGAAATACTTCACGTGTTACTCGACCCGATCGACGGAATTATTAAGCGTCTACACTATCTTGGGTATGGTCAGGGAAATTAGAAATTGTGCCTCAAGTGATGTGTGAATTTTTTAACGTTCACTTTATTTCATCAGACAGACAGACTATTACATTATTTATTATAATAATTGTGTACATTTTGAATATTGCAATTGTTGAACTGAACGAAATATAACAAATAAATGTATATTTTCTTTTATAGCAGAAAATGTTATTTTAAAGCATTATTTTGCTCAGAAGACTGTACTTTAATTTAATATTTTTTTCCTGTATTAGAGACGTCTGTAAAAAAAAATTGTCATTATGCACAATTTTTGAGATCATAATTAGAATTTTACGATATGAGTGTAGATAAATTATTGGTTCAAAATTCTTATATTAATTACAGTGTTATTATAACTTAAAGGATAATGGCACTAATTATTATTAGTAAGTTTCGATGTTTTGTGGACCTGAACTTTTGTAAGATAAGTTTTCATTTAAAACGATATTATTGTTTTTGAAATAATATTCAATACCAACGAAATGTTTTTAACCCCCGTACATTGATGTATAAATAGTTCTGAGCTCTTGAAGCAAACAGACGGGTGTTATTCATTTAACATGTTTATTTGTCTGTGGCATCGTAGCTCCCAAAAAGATGAACCGAGTTTCATTTATCTTATTTTGTTTGAAAGGTGTCTTGATCGAGAGTGTTCTTAGCTACTAGTTATTACCCGCGGCTTGACCCGTGTTTGTTTATTTTTTGTGTAGTTCTATCGAAACCATTGCAATAGTGAAAGGAACTGCCTGTCCTCGGAGAACAAACTATAGCCTGTATCACTCAGGGATAATGTAGGTTCCTAAAAGTGAAAGAATTTTCAGGATCGGATGTTCCAGAGATTGTCTCTTACATCCAACTTCACTCACAACCATTTCTCTCTATGATTTTAACGTTTCGGGGGTTTTTATTTTTTTCAGTTTATAGTTATTATATTATGAACGCGGGCGGAGTCGCGGGCACATCTAGTTATTATATATGTCTCGTATTATTGGGCATATCATGAAGTATGAAATCGAAAGTCTTTCAACAAAAAGCCAAAAATAGGTGCTACGACGAGCGGAGAGTGTTAGGTTTACATGTAAATAAAGGAGACGGTCAGAATCTGAACCTTAACCGCGTACATGAAATAAATTTATACTATAATTTTTGTTAGATTTATTTGTAGCTAGTTTCACTTTCATAATAACTGACTGACATTCGAGCATGACCCTTTTAAATATATCAGAATCATCGTGAAACATTGTTACAACTATGAACGTTTCAAACGCGCTTAAGTTTATTTTCGCAATGCCATATGAAAACAACCTCAAAATAAAAACGATTTATCATAAAAAGTTACTAAAAGATGGTGTTCGTTTTAAATGGATAATCAAACCGTGTTATTTTGAATTTGTTCTTTATCATTGACCACAATATATTTGTGAGTTTTGCTTATGGGGAACTGACCGTCTCCTTGGGGAGCCGAGCGAAGCGGCGCGACGCCGACGCGACACCTATATACAGTTTTAACAGAATTCATGATATGCCCAATCCTACTACATATGTGCCGACGACATATGCACCCATAAATATTTCTTAAACAAATTCACGGTTATATTTGTGTGTTTGTAAATCTGTTTCACATTATTTAATTTAAAGATGTCATCTTGGTCCCTAATAAAATAAAGCGATAGAGAACAAACCGTAGAACTTTTCCCCCCGACTGTCCCATAATACAAAACAAACGGACGAAAATAGCTCCTAATTAATGAAGATTTACGGCGCAAAGTTGCTTAATTAAATATCCTCACGCGTATTTACGTTTAAAATTAGTCTCTCCTCCTTTCACTTACGTTACAAAATCGTTTGAACCCGCCTTGTTGTACGTATCTGGATAATTTTATCTTGCTTAACAGACTTGCATTTGGAATTTGCATGTTACAGTATGATTTGCATTTAAATCTCTTCTACAAACTACTTTCAACTCTATCCCCTTGTGGATAAAGTCTGAAATTATTCATAGAAGTGATATTGTCAAAGGAGCGGTTTACTCCTACGTGGTTCTTAGAAAATTCGTTTACAGATCGGCTCTAAGTTTTATGTTATATTTAAAACAGATCCTTGCGTGACTGACTGACAGACTGACAGACTGACTGACTGACAACACACAGGCTTTCGGCCTCATTTTGGCAAGTTATTTTTGTTATGGCACCAAGACGCTAAAGTACCAGGGACGTGACGTAATGAGTACCAAAATAATTAGACTCGTGATTTTACCAATATTGAAATTGAAATTATTTATTTGTCTTTCAAACATAATTATAGCACACAGAAATTTGTTTTAAAAAGAATGCGACAAAAAGGAACGAGCTCAGCTATATGCTGTGATAGAAAAATAAATTGGTCTTCACAGCGCTGATTTTCAGCTTGTCCCCGTTCTCGCAGAATGTGCACATATGCGGGTAGAATATTGGGAAAAAAAGATTTAACATTATTATATAAATATAGCATGCATGACATTTAAAAATAGAAATAATAAAATAACATGAATACATTAATGAACAAAAAAAGAAAAAAAAAAAACATTAATTGATATTCTTAACATCATAGTTTATAGAAAGTAATAACAAATTTTGAATAATTAAAAATGTTGCACAGTTCCTGGCTATGGTCTAACTAAGCTGTGTCTTTTTCATAAATTTCATATATTCATAAATTTTGTTAAATAACATTTGTATTGGTGGTGAGGCCAGGTTTCATACAAAACTGCCCATCATACTTTGGAACATACTTGTACCAAAATTGGATATATCGAAATTGTCCCTATAAGAGAGTGAAACGTGATGTCCGCAATGTGTTCCTACGCTACGGGTACAACAACGGAGAGTTCCGAGATTGGGCAAACAGGGTTCGGGGTTATGGCTTTTTAAGATAGTAAAATATTAATTTCTGAACAAAATAAATACCACTTGTTACCTTACAAGATGAAGTACAGGTTCATTAAAAAAAATCTTGGCACTAATGTATAGTAACTTCAGAAAAAAAAAGGATTTTCAAGTTCAGGTTACACCCGTAGCGCTGCAATGCTATTCAAGAGATTTTCTTCAAATTCCTGTTTTTTTTCTGAAGTTACTATACATTATTGCCGTGATTTTTTTTAATGAACCTGCACTTCATCTTGTAAGGTTACAAGTGGTATTTATTTTGTTCAGAAATTTGATTTTTTTACCGTCTTAAAAAGCCATAACCCCGAACCCCGAATCTCGGAACACCGACCCTTAAGAGTATGGCATACCCTAGCAAAAAATGTGACTCCATCCAATCCAACACAAAAAGGCCAATGGCAAAGACTTAGCTTTCATTATTTATTATTTTATTAGCTTTTAATGGAAGCAATTATATGTTGGCTCATTGACCTATTTGTCTTCAACGGGTAATACTAATAATTACGCAGCGAAACAACAAAACTGAGGTTTTTTAGCTAATACTGAAATATTTTGTAGGCAAAAAAATATTAAATTTTAGTAGATTCACCTCATATTCTTATACCTATTTTATGAAGAAAAAAAAAATAAGTCGAGCTCTTAACCGCTTCCTTGTATTGAACGTGTGAAAACAAAAAGATAGGTTGGAAATATATATTTTTTAAACAAAAGTATATCTTAATACATTTTTAATAAAATACCAACAAACCAAATATATTTTTTTCAATATAAGGAGATACCTAATTTCTTCCAAAGAACCCTCAAAAGTCTGGCGTTCTTCATGTTCTAGGCTCATGTCCAGCCTAAAATCCCAAATCTACGTGGACAAGTCGCGGGCGTCCTCTAGTCACTATCTACATAGTATAAAACAAAGTCGCTTCCCGGTGTCTGTCTGTCCCTATGTATGCTTAGATCTTTAAAACTACGCAACGGATTTTGATGCGTTTTTTTAATAGATAGAGTGATTCTAGAGGAAGGTTTATATGAATAATACATGCATAATATAGTAGAGAAACAATGATAATTTTAGAGGTTGTGATGTCGTAAATAAACACATTTTTTGCGCTTACATTGCAAACGCTGGCTGAACCCTACGAGATAAATCAAAATAATGTACTACAGTATTGTACACCATAAAAAGGTCTACAAAAAAGTCCGCAATGGTATATGTCTATCTCTTAGGAATAACCCACAATAACAATTTTTTATCCTTTACTTTTTACGAGAAATAATGGCTTATTTACGAAGCGATTTTAAGCAATACAGCATTAATCCTTATCCAATTCAGTACCTTAAATACTATGCAGAATCAAGAAGGAAAGTTGGACGACCAATATACACCTGGCTTAACACTTTGTTCCAAGATGTAAAATTTTCACGAAAAAACAGAAGCTTTTGGAAAAACATTTAGGCTCCTCGTAAAGAAAACAGCAGAAAAAATCTACAATTTACAGAATCGGAACTCGAATGACAAAACATATCAACACTTCAAAGCGCAGCCTCCAGTACACCCATATTTATAACACACAAACTATCGTATCTATTTAATCCTTAAATGCTCACTTTACGATGCCTGAATTCGGATGGGCCTCCAATCTCCCTTCACTCCTCATCCTACAGCTGCCACTCTGCAGTCCCCTCCTGTATACCACGTGGCTCACCGGTGTCTCGGGTCTTCGCACCCTTGCAGCAAAACTGCTGGCTGGATGAGTCACCAGAACAGAACAGACAGAATTAAGTACCTTAAATACATTGTGCATTTAATATAGATCAATATGGCCCTTTACAGCATGTAATTTAAATGAATATTTTCAGGGACATAGCGGTTGCGGCGGTACCGACCGGGGGGCCGGCGGCGTGTGCCTATATAAATTTCTGTAGTATATTTAGTATCAGCATTGCACTCGTGCGAAGCCGGGGCGGGTCGCTAGTTGATTTATAAACTAAAAGTTAGTTCGGAACGTGCTTTACAAATTGGTATAAATCGCATCAAGATCCGACACAAACTGTAGAAATTAATCATGATTGAACAAACAAAATACGCTTATAGAGAATAAAGTTACTGTTGAACTCAATCTTATGCTTATGGAAATTAGGCGTATAATTGACTGTAAGAGAACTTTTAGGGCGGTTTCGTCGAAGATTGATTCTGTCGCCGACATGTTTGGACACTTTTCGCCGACCATCAATATTCCGGCGAGGAAAAAGGGCGGAGACTAATTTGTGAATCTTTTACTTGCTAAATGAACTTCGGAGGGTCTAAGTTGGGTCGTGGAGGTTTTATTGACAGGTATTTTCCCTTTTTTATCGAGGAGACTTGATTAAGGGGTATACCGTGAAAATTGACACTTTTTGAAATTATTTATCTGCTCTTTTAAAGAAGTTCCAAGTAAAATAAATTAGTATAACAAATTTGGGACCTTTTTTTAGATTTTTGGCTATCGAAAACGCGATTGGAGGAATTTCACTCGATAGAAATAGTTATTGAAATGAGGTCTAAATTTATACTTTTTTTTATATTCTGACAAATTGGGATACCACACAGACTTCAAAAATACTTATTTAGATGGGTCTTAACAATACCTAAATTACTGGTTATGGAAATTTTCGTAGCTATTTTAGATAATTTTGTTTTAATTTAAAACCGACTTTTGGATCATTTTCCCCGATTCCGTCCCTCTCGCACTGCGGGTTTTTCCGCCTGGAGTAACGGGGACCTTTGCACGGACGACATATGACCTTAATAGTAGTTTATGCTACAAGGGCGCAAAGGAATAAATTACGAAGTGTTTTAAACGTAACCGAGTAATTTATTGCTCTTACGCCCGTGTATCATACTACATTTTTCAATGCATAGTGTGAGGAAATAAAACAATTATAATTTTGTGAACTTTAAATTGTAATTGGCTCAAAAGGACTGTATCCAGAGCCGTTAAACGGTGGAAAAAAAAGGATGACATTTATGGTACACAGGAAAGGCTGCAGGTTAGCCAACCATTGTAAATAAATTAAAAAAAATAATAATATTAAAGCCCTAGGGCAAAATAATCGACTTTCTGTTCGGTTTTGATGCATAAAAAGTGGGCCTTTACTTTACTTTTACTTGCCTTTACTCGCTACGCTCGTGTTTTAAATCGTCCTCGTAATTTATTCCTTGTCGCCCTAGTAGCATAAACTACTATTAATAATACCTACACCACCTTCCTATGTGTATAACATCAACTAACATGTCTAACATGCATAAACAAAAACGAAAAGTTTTGTATTCATTGTCTTTAACATCTATCTGTCAATGGTCGGTCGACTGGATTAATAATTAAATCTGGCCAACTCGCAGAAAAAAATCATTGCTACGCCCTTGTGGATCAGTTCTACTTGATGCAAAATACCCATATATCAGTGGCGTGCACAGAACTTTTTGCTGGAAAAGCAAAAAATTGGTCAAGAACAACAATAAAAAATAAAAAACATTTAAATACCAATATGAAAAAAAAAAATCGTGTGATGACGCCAGGGTAGACAATGTCTACCCTAGAGTGAAAATTTCCTATACAAACTTTTTTTTACAAAGTGATATTTAAATTTTTTCATATTTTTTTATTGTTATTCTTGACCAATGAGCGTTTTTCCTTATGTCAAATTTAGTGTTAAATAAGATTCCTAGATGGCACTGTCGTATTCTTTAGCAACAGAATCAAAGACAAAATTTGCATAGATTCCAAACAAACTTATAACCATTTTGACATTGATTGCTACGAGACACTTTTTATCTATGATGTGACATGGACAGCGCCATCTGGAGGAAAGCTAAGAACTAAGAAAAAAAAAACGAGAAAAACGCTCATTGCTTGCTTTTCCCGCAAAAAGTTCTGTGCACGCCACTGCCATATACGAGTATGTAGGTGTTGGAATGGAATATACAAAAACAAATCAATATAGTTTTAACACTATATTCTATCTCTTTCTTACTTGTTAATATTTGTTTTTATGAACGAGCTATATACAACCACTACTGCGTCTTCAGCGCGTATACGTGACACACCTCTCCTGATAAAATAACGATGAATAAATATAATATTATTTGGATCGTTAAGGCGAATGATTACGCCAACAGCAATTTGGACCTGTCTTTGAAAGCCTACTCCTCCCACATGGGTGGTCCAAAAACTTTCATAAAAATATATGATATTCATTATAGAGTCAAAAATAAATTTTAAGTTTCATAAACTGTTTTTCTATTGTTAGTTTTGACAAAAAAAATCGAAAGTCATCGAAAATTTCACATGATTAACACAAAAATTCTCTTACTCCTTCCAAACGTCTAAAGCGATTTTAATTATTATTTCACCAAATTATAGGAAATTTTTAGATCTAAAAAATTTAAGTTCAAAATTTTTTTTTCATTCATGGCGTCCATGTGAAATAGTATTTTTCATTACGAGTGCGGAAAGCCTGTCATTGCAAAGAGTTCCGACAAATGTCTACCCGAGCCGAGGCGCAGCCGAAGGTGAGGGTTGACAGTCGGAACAAGTTGCAATGACGGTTCCGCACGTGTACTGAACAACTATTTTTAATACAGTTGCGAAAAAATGAAGCAATTTAATAAAATAATAAAAACACAATAAACTCAACTAACTAATACTCCACGCAATAAATTCGTCGCATGTAGATATGTAGCGACTTTTTGACTTTTCCGGTAAAATGTTCTCCGAAGCATTTTGTGCAATTATACTGAGTTCCGGTGGTGTCAATTCAAATAAAATATCGTCGAAATTACTTATTTTGTGCAACCAACAACTAAACCCGCAAAGAAAATTGGAAAATCGCGCCAACCGTAAAAGAATATAAGCAGAGATTTTTTTTGTTTTCTTCACCCATTCTGGGTAGGCAAAGGGGACTATGCCCATACAGCCAAGTCTTCAGTTGAATTTTTTTATTGATATGAAATGAAAATGAAACTTAATGAGATGAAATGAAATGAAACCTAACCTAACTCATTGAATCAAATCATTAAATCTGATATTGAAACAAATTAGTACCTTCTTTTTAGAAATATTTGCATGAATCATAAAAACTTCTATGATTTTTTTTTTGTAAAAACTTCGTGGTTGGTTTTTTATTTTTAATAGACATTATTTTGATAGTTGGGAAAGAGAACGCACGAGTTCGGAAAAGGCAAAGAAAAAGCTCGAGTATGTAATAGCCTACATCCCGAACGCTATACGTCCCTGCAATACGCCACTTTTTGAGCAACTGTATTAAAAAGTATTATTTTCTCCTATTTTGCGCTAGCCGGAGACGCAGTGGTTGTCGTAACAGTCACTTTTCAAGGCACGCTGAAATGAACATTATTTCAATGTCGTTTCCGTTGATATTTGTACCGACACACATCGAGTTGCTTAGTTAGCGTGGTCATACGCCTTCATTTTACTGGAATATGTAACTATATCCTAACAACTACACCCATGCCCTATATTTACCCTAATTTTAAAAGATTTTAAAACGATATTTTGTGTCTCGAATGAAAATCATATGTAATAGTTTTACCCCAACACTAAAAAGCGTGCAGCGTTGTTCAGGGAGATAGCTTCTCACGGTGTCTGGAGGGACGACATTACCTCATATACGAGCTTTTAGTACATACTGTACTAGGGAGGGGAAATACACGTTTGAAATAGGACGAATCTAAGTACGATCGTCTGCACGTCGTCGGTCTATAATACGTAAAATTAATATTAGAGTAGTACAAATAGGCTTTTCTGAGTAAATATTAATTGATAGATTATAGATAAACAGTTTAAATTATTAGTTACATATAAATAAATAAAAGCAAGATATTTTTAAGGCCTCTTTGGCTCGGCATCAGTTTACATATATATTTTATTAGTCGTACTGTTGTAATTTACTGGCCATGTACTAAATACTGGCAGTAGATACAATCGAAATATATTATTATAAATAACATATGTCTCATAAACTTTTCTTTGACTTCGAATAACAAAATTACACAATAAACGTCTCTATATTTTTACTCTATCAGATATTTTTTATTACAACACGTACAATTAGAGATAGTAGGAAAAAATTACATCTATTAAACAAAAATGTTAAAATCCAAAAAGTACATTACATCGTCACGACATGAATCCCTTAGGTGAAGCCGAACGTGTTGCCGAGTGTGGACTGTCACTGAAACAGTCAACTCTCCCACATCCTCTTTTCACTGACAATTAATAAGGCCCAACGAGCCTTTTTTCCTACTTCGGACACAAATACACGCTTTTTAGGGCATCCAGGTTTATCTCACAATGTTTTCAGTCACTGCGCAGCAAGTGCGTACTACGTATATAAATTCCGAAAAACCCATTGGTTGGTACATGCAGAAATCGAACCCGAGTCTAAAGATTGACAGTTTGGCGGACTACCGACTGAGCTACAAGTAAAAAGTAAGCTTAATTTGTTCAATATGATCAGTAAAAATGTGGTTTCCATTTCAGGTTACCTTAGAATTGGATAAAATACTAAGATTACGATTTATTAATCGTACACCATAGAGGACACCCCATCACTAGCGGTGTAGTGAACTCTAGTGTGCGCTAAGCGAAGTGCTAAATAAGTTAAGTAACCACTCAGCACTCGCACCGCTACTTAACTCACTTAACTCAAACTTACTTATTTACCTACTAACTTAGTTAATACTGGAGACTAAGTTACATCTTGATTTGATAGAATACTAAATTTGGAAAAATATTAAGGACTGAAATAAATCGTCACGACATTAATCCCCGAGGGGGTGCCAGAGGTGTACCCGAGTGTGGACTGTCAAATGTAAGTCACAGCGTCGGTACACCGCGTTTCATTATCACGTATGGGTGAGCCCTATCGCCGTTCTTCGGGAACAAATATACAAGATATATATGTATGTATATAGATTTTATGGGTAGTGTGTGGAATAATAATAAAATGATTGGGATAAGGATTTCAACAATAAAACTGTATAATTATCCTTTTAAAATCACTTGGGAGGTTATAGCTCTGACACCTATCACGAAACAATAAGCGGAGAGAATACAAGAAGGCACTTCTACCAGATACTAAAGTAAGGTCAAATAAAGATTGTTTTTTTTTAATATAAATTAAATATATTCAACAATATAAGACATAAGTTTCACTGTTATAACTTTATATCAGGATACTCAACTGATGCCCGGTCCAGATTGGACCCAAAATATATCTTGAGATTACTTTACAGTATTTATATATGTATTATCTTATCTATCAGTATATAAAAAAAATATATATATATAAGTTTAGTAACTCCAACCGGTTTCGCGTTACGGCATTATCAAGGAATATGTAATAGAACTTAAATAAACCGTTTTGTATGTAGCAATTGAAGAAAACTCAATTATAAGTACTAAAATTTTTGCATTTTTAAAGGAATGACAATCGAAATTTTCAATTTTTTTTTGTGTATAAGCATTACAACAATAATTTTTTTTTTTTTTAAGTGTCAGCTGTAAGAAAATAAATCTTATCATGGAAATGGATGGCATTTAGGACGAACTGTTTTTGAAGATTTAATTTTTATAATAAAACTGAAAATAAAAACAAAATTCAGTACGTATAATATACATTTTACATATCATATTATACGTTTTATTACGTCTATTAGTCTTCACAAGTTAACGAGTAATAGTCGACCAACCTAAAATGAAAATTGCTTACAAATTCCATTGAAAATTACTTAAACGAAGTTGTTAGTTGTTTAAAACAGGTAGTAGATATAAGGTGACTTTTATTTATATAACCAAATTCATACTAGAGACTCGGTAAGTGGTCAGCACTAAGGTTCATTGGCCTTTTATAGATAATGGTAAGGAACCCTTCGTCCGCGAGTCTGACTCTCACTTGGCTGTTTTTTTATCATATCTCAGTCAAGGATCATGATAAAAATGGTTTGTCTATTTGTTACTTCCAAAAGAAAGATATTACTCTTTTTACAAAGGAATCAGTGTATCATACTTGCACTCTGAAGCGTTTGTCAATGTGCGAGAGGTCCTCTATGATGAAAAGACACTTTATCGACGGCGCATGCTAGACGCCCTGCACTCATAGCACAGTGTTTAATCGCGCGCGACGCCACTTAGTTGAATCACAAGTGCAAGGAAAGTGACACGATGTTTTTTGCGATTAAACAGTATGTCACGCTCCTCGCACCTGTGATTCAACTAAGTGGCATATTAAACACTGTGCTACGAGGCCTGGAAGGAATAAATATACGGAGTAAGTAGCCTAAATCGCTCAAAACTCTAGCAGGCTTTCTATTTCTCAAGGGAACCCTGAACTAGTTGCAATATATCGCACAATTACCCTTCACTACGTAGTCTATTTAACACAATGATTGATAGCTCCACAATAGTGATTGTCAGCAGAATGTCGATCTCTGCCCACCCCGCGACTGGTGGCGTGATGGAAGGTGTGCCGAGTCGATTATTTATCTGACCGGTTATGGCTGCGCGGGCGCTCCACCATTAGACACCTCGCTTGTACTCCCGCGGAAGTCTTTATTGTGGTGTAGGGGGGCACCCGTAAGGGTGCCAAATAGGACCCTATTATGTTGCCTCCGCTGTCCGTCCGTCTGTCATAGTGGTCTACAGCTTGTCAACTTTTAGTCCAATTCTTGACTAAAATGGATTAGGTATTGTAGTAGAAATTTGCACGTACAAAAGCTCAACTATTTTAGTTTGAGTAGTGACTCAAATGGTATAGCTTTTGTAATTTCGCGGCCGGGTCTCCGGTATGGGTTCGGGCGGTTGATTGGATTTCACCTTGTATAATTATAGATTTTACCTATCATATTAATCGTATATATATATTGCTACATAAATTAAATAAACCTTTAATTTTGTTCATGTACACTTATATTTTATTACATAATATATTTTTATGACATTAAAGGAGACGGTCAGTTTCCCATAAGCAAAATGCCTTAAGAGTGTACACAAATATATTGTGGTCAATGATAAAGAACAAATTCAAAATAACACGCTTTGACTATCCATTTAAAACGGACACCATTTTTTAATAACTTTTTATGATAAATCGTTTTTATTTTGAGGTTATTTTCATATGGCATTGCGAAAATAAACTTAAGCGCGTTTGAAACGTTCATAGTTGTAACAATGTTTCACGATGATTCTGATATATTTAAAAGGGTCATGCTCAAATGTCAGTCGTAATGTAATCTCTATCAGAATCCAGAAGAAAAGCATGAATCGTGAAATAAAAAGCTGTGACTGCCGATTGCGTCACGCATGACTCTATCAAAGCACGCTGGAAGCGTAGTTTGTGGACTATTTGGTAGATGGCGCCCTTTCGTTTCGTTCGGTGTTCGCTCTCATGACTGGCTGCGACATTAAATACTTATAGTATTTTAATATGTGTGTCCGTGTTATTATGAAAGTGAAACTAGCTACGAATAAATCTAACAGAAATTATAGTATAAATTTATTTCATGTACGCGGTTAAGGCCGATTCTGACCATCTCCTTTGACTTGTAAAAAGTGTATTATGTATCCCATACCTGCTTAACAAAATAAACTATTTGAATTTGAGTTCTAAAATACGGCCTACTATACCAAAATCTCGAAATGGTTTTCGAATTAACAAACTTAACATAATTTAATTTATGCGAATTAAAGCAATTCCATTAAAATAGTGTTCCGTCAAAACGGATACCCTTATTTCGAATAATCGTTACCTCTCGTCCGTTTGCGTCAGAAGTTCATAACTCATAACAAGCCGTTTTAGAGTTATGTACGAGTTATGAGTTTTGTACGAGTTATGTGTTATGTATGAGCTATGAGCTATGAGTCATAAACTCTTCATAAGTCATAACATAACTCTAAAACGACTTGACCAACTGATCTAGAAAATACTTTTACGAGAAGTCTGGCTATTTTGAGGAGATTACATCTGTACTGTAATGAAGGACTTTATACATTGATATCTATTTAACTATAAGACGACATCTGACGAAACTGACACTAAAAGTCTATTTAAGAGGTCGGCGAAGCAATCCAAGTTCATACCAACGAAATACCAAAACCATTTGTAAATCATATATATTCTTAAGGTAGTGTGTATTTATTCAGATTGCATTACAGAATATCTAGGTTCCCAAATATATATATTGAAAGGCAACTGACTTAAAGACGACATAAAAATCAATTTCATGTTTAAATCAGTGTTCTTATTTAATATATACCTATATTTGGGAACCTAGATGTTCTGTAATGCAATCGGAATAAATACATATTACTTTAAGAATATCTATGATTTACAAATGGTTTTGATTTTTCGTTTGTATGAACTAGGATTGCTTCTCCGGCCCCTTAATGAACTCAATTTTTAGGGATCAGTAGTCAACAACAAGGAACCCTTATAGTTTCGTAATGTCCGTCTGTCTGTCTGTCTGTCCGCGGCTTAGCTTAGAGACTATTAGTACTAAAAAGCTGTAGGTATACATATTTATCACGCCGATAAAGTGGTACAGTAAAATTTTGAAAAAGATTTTTTTTAGGTTACCTCCCCTACACGTAAAGTGGGGATGATTTTTTTTTCTCGTCTATCCCTTAGTATGGGGTGGCGTTGGATAAGTAATTTAAAAATATTGGGGGTGTGAGAAGACCATTTTTCAATCCAGGGTTCCGTTTGCGAAATATTAAGCTTAAAAGTGTTAATTTTTGTTAGAATCAAACGCCAGCGAAACGGTTGTCTTTGGAGACGTGAAAAAAATCACGGCAGTAGTATACATAACAAAATTAAAAGGAAAACTATCACAGCTAAGTAGGCTTTACAAGTTAACGAGTAATAGTCGACCAACCTAAAATGAAAATTGCTTACAAATTCCATTGAAAATTACTTAAACGAAGTTGTTAGTTGTTTAAAACAGGTAAACTGCTGCCGTTAATTCGAGAGAATGATGACAGATGGAGTGTGGCGATATCTCGAAAAAATACGACAAGTCAACAAGAGCTTCTTCACGACAAAAATAAATAAAGGCACGTTAAAAAAATATCAACGGTACAACAAATGGGACGAAATAAATCCAAATCATGATTATTTAAACTTTTTTTATAAATAAAAACCCTGGAATAGAATATATATACGATCTTATTATTTGGTAAGGTATATCAGTTTTATAATACGACAACACTGCCTTACACCGCACATATTATAAACCTTTTTCTGAAATGTCGATTCAAAAAGTCGAGGATTCATACTGCAGGCATTATGATTGCTGATTTGACAGAAATAAGTTGACACATTTTATTGATTAAACAAATAACTTCATTCGGCTTCTATCTTTGTCCTCGAATGTTATATATATGCGATCCGTGTTTGTGTATTAAATTATTTGATTTGTAATTATTTTTTAAATTTTCGTTATTTTAGTAGGTAAGAGTAGTTTTTTTATCGAAATTTACATTTTATTTGGTTGACTGGCACTAAGACATAAAATATATACTACAAATACAACAAATATATAAAATATATACAACAAAAATACTTTTTATTAATAAATGGGACCTTTTAACGATATACAATCTACCCTAAAATCATCATGATAAATATAAAATATTGAAATGCAAAACAGTAAAAAAAAGGTTTTATCCCCTGACATTTGCAAACGTCACCATTCTCTCGAATGAACGGCCGGAGTTAAGTAAATATAAGGTGACTTTTATTTATATAACCAAATTCATACTAAAGACTCGGTAAGTGGCGACCACTAAAGTTCATTGGCCTTTTCTATATAATGGTACGGAACCCTTCGTGCGCGAGTCCGACTCGCACTTGGCCGATTTTTTATTTATTAATTTTCAGCATCAAATGTACATAAGGGCAGTCGCAAAAAAGGATAGAATTTAAATTTTTGTATAAGTACATACAAGGATCTTATGGCGCGTGGATTGGTTGTGTCCAAAATTTATTTATTTATTTATTTATTTACATATTACAGGTAATCCTAATACAATAGAGTAAGAAGTCAACCAACTTAATTTAACATAAACAACCTAAATAACAACTAATACATAAATTTTTCAGTAACATAAAACCCACACAGCAGCCCTTACGAACTCGCTCAGAGAACAGTGGTTAAGGTCAATTTTCTCCGCGACCAGCCCCCCTATTCTGTATCTTTAGTTGCCAACTGTACTAGGTGCCTATCATCAAAAACATAGATAAAAATTGAAATTTCAAAATTGCCTTTAGTGGGTATTGAACTATTAACAATCTGTGTCGTCACTTGAAGTGTGAACATATCCTTAGGAAATCGGAATTCGATAGTATATCTATGTTTTTGATGATAGACACCCAGTACAGAAGGCAACTAGAGATACATAATAGACCCGCAGATTTAGTGTCAAAGGTGCTTTTCCGAGCAAATTGGTCCTCCCGTGGGGCACCGCGACAAGAAGCGGCATCCTGCGCTTATGTACATAGTCATCCGGTACACACAATTTCATCCTCTCCAGTATGCTCGGATTGGCAAGTTTACCTCGAAATATCTTGAAAATGTATAGTGCGAGGGATATATTTCTTCTAGTTTCCAGCTTGTTGTATCCAACCATGCCAAGCACGAACAAAGTCGGATACATCAATGGATATAATCGATACTTCATGTTTGACAGCTGCGCCCCCCTGTCACTGTCATCCACGTACCACTTTTTCTTCTGTGTCCACGCGCCATCAGATCCTTGTGGCATTGTTGACCGGTTTGACATGAAAGTATTTAAAGGCCTAAAATGCAAATAGCTGGTTTTACAAAAAATGACACTTGTACCAATTTAGTTCCACTGTGACTGTCGTTATCTGTGGTCTACTGGTTCCAGTACTCGACCATTGACCGGCTGGTCGCAGGTTCAGATCACGTAGTGGCACATTTGTGCTCGGTCTGCGTGCTTTGGACGGTAATAATTGTAGTTTATGCTACAAGGGCGCAAAGGAATAAATTACGAGGACGATTTAAAACACGAGCGTAGTGAGTGTTTTAAACGTAACCGAGTAATTTATTGCTCTTACGCCCGTGTATCATACTACGTTTTTCAATGCATAGTGTGAGAAAATAAAACAAATATAATTTTGCGAACTTTAAATTATATTTGGCTCAAAAGGACTGTATCCAGAGCCGTTAAACAGTGGAAAAAAAGTATGACATTTATGGTACACAGAAAAGGCTGCAGGTTAGCCAACCATTGTAAATAAATTAAAAAAAATATATAATAATAAAGCCCTAGGGCAAAATAATCGACTTTCTGTTCGGTTTTGATGCATAAAAAGTGGGCCTTTACGAGCACATGCATTGAAAAGTTATATTGAGCACCTCATTTTGAACCAATCAGAACTGAACTCTATGACGTTTACTTTTAGTTTAAAATAGCGCGCTCTGAGCCGTGACTGTTACGACCACCAAGATGCACGCGCTCACTTTATTTTAAAAACTCGGCTTTTAGATGAAATTATTAAAATAAGACGGAATTATTGTTCACTTATTTTGAATACAAATTTCAAGGC
This sequence comes from Ypsolopha sequella, assembly GCA_934047225.1. NCBI lineage: Eukaryota > Metazoa > Arthropoda > Insecta > Lepidoptera > Ypsolophidae > Ypsolopha > Ypsolopha sequella. The sequence continues at coordinate 15,554,177 of OW204012.1, read as the reverse complement.
TGTTATTTTGAAAAAGGTCTTTTAACACTCGAAAAATACGAAATTTAGACCCTAACACCTCTTACACCTCGGAGATTTACGTGACCATTTATATAAGTTACCAGCCTTTCGCCTGCGTTTATCTCTGACCTCTGTCCTATTTTCGGTTGGAGCGTTATTTTATGAACACCCTTATAGCTTATATATTGACCAGGGTCACTGGTGAGGGTCTATAATAAAGATAAACTTTTAACAAAAAAATAGCAACCGACTTCAATAGTAACAGCAGTCATTCACTAAAAAGTTAATAATAATTCTATAAAGACCGATGGTACCGAAGCAACACTTTTGCCGACTTCTTTCTTCCTGAAACGTTATGTTATCTAGAAGTCGGCGTTCTTATATTGGTTTTTATGTTGCTATATCGTAGGAAATACGCCGACTTCTAGATAACATAATGTTTCAGGAAGAAAGAAGTCGGCTAAAGTGTTGCTTCGGTACCATCGGTCTTTATAGAATTATTATTAACTTTTTAGTGAATGACTGCTGTTACTATTGAAGTCGGTTGCTATTTTTTTGTTAAAAGTTTATTTTATTTCACATTTTTTAGTGTTGCTGGGTTAAATTGTGAAAAATGGGTAGTTCTTGCAAACGTGGTTTTAATATGAAACGAAGTTCAAGTGAGTATAAGTAGCTATGTTTGAGTAGCTTCCTGCTATCAATCTCGAGTTATGTGCTGTCATTCGTTAAAGAGTTCTACGGTGATGAAGCCAAGATCGAAAGTCAGGTGGGTACACTGGCAATTTTCAAGCAATGCCCTGCAATGAGCACCATAACACAAACTGATTGCCGCAATCCAAAGTTATGTGCTGTCATCCGTTGAGGAGTTCTATGGTGATGAAGCCAGGATCGAAGGTCAGGTGGGTATTCTGGTAATCTCCAAGTAATACCCTTGAATTAGCACCCTAACGCAGTGATTGCCGCAATCTCGAGTTATGTGCTCTGATCCGTTGAGGAGTTCTATGGTGAATATGGTGATGAAGCCAGGATCGAAGGTCAGGTGGAAGAATGATGATTTTCAAGTAATACCTTGTAATCAGCACCCAGGTACAAAGCGTTTACCTCAATTTCGAGAGGTATGCTGTCATTTTCTGAGGAGTTCCACTGCCTATCTCTGAAGACCTTCATCAGATCATGACCAAACCCTAAATGGGACCTACCTGGAAGTACACTCTTTCAAACAAAAAAAGAATGGTTCAAATCGGTTCAGAAATGACGGAGTTATGGAGTAACAACGCCAAAAAAAAAAAAGAAAAAAAAAAAAAAACATACAGTCGAATTGAGAACCGCCTCCTTTTTGAAGTCGGTTAAAAACCGCATCCAAATCTGGTCTGTGGTTCTTGAGTTAAAACGGGACATACATACAAACAAAAATTCTAAAAAAAATAGAATTTCGGCTTCACTACAACTATAACCGATTTCATTTAAAATTTTACAAAAATATTCAATTCAATTCAAATAACTTTTTTACTACTTTATTATTAGTATGTAAGGTATTGATGACCTAAAAACCCAAACCCGAAACAAGATAAAGTATGCAGTGAGTGACCCAGTTCAGTTCTCACCTAATCAGTTTACATCTGCGTTTTAGAATATGAAACATCCGTCGATCGTAAAGTAGCTATTTAATAATTCTGGACCAGATCCATCGAGTGTGGAACTGAATTGTGAATGAGGTTTAGTTTCAGTGTGAAACTGAAGTTGTGAGGTCGATTTTACGAGCGGGTTTCAATTATTCACTGTTCGACCTGGGTCGGGGTCACTTTCGTTTATGTTTCAAATATGTATTGAATATATACTATGTTAAGCCAAAATAAAAAAGCAGCGGGTTGTATCAGAGATATAACCGTAAATTATTTAAGTGGATACTTCTTAAGTCACCTCTTTACTCGAGGAATCAGGAAGGAACACTGACCTACTCCATGCAGTGGGAAGGAATATTGGCCATAGATAAGCAAAGAGAAATATATAATAAAAAAAACGGCCTAGTGCGAGTCAGACTCGCGTACCTAGGGTTTCGTATTGTAGATGATAAATATAATTTTGTCATTTTTGTTTAAATTGTAACTTTATTGTAAAGTTATTTAATTATTCGGCATAATTGAAATTTCGTATAATAATTTTTTCAAGAAAATATTTTCGAACATTATCGGGAACCACCCCAACCTAAGTGGCAAGAAATGACCTACATCAGAGACCGCCATTTTCCAATCAAAAATCTCGCCTTTTGCGCGGCAACTCCATCGCTTTGTTTGACAGCTCGTTTTTTTTTAATCAAAGCCTTGACCGCGTGCCGTGCAGCCAGTCTGTTTTGTTCCTGAATTTTCCATTTATGAATGAAGAAAGAAGAATGGTGGATGCACCGCTGCAAATCTGAGCCGTGGAAAGCTTTGGTCTTTTGTGTCATGAAATGGGGGGTCATTTGTTTTTACCTTCCGTTTTAGATTCTTTACCATGCTTAGGCTTTTTCTATGATTAAATTTTAGTGGTCTATTTACAAACATACATACATATATTCACGCCTGTCTTCCAGGGGAGTAGACAGAGACCACAGATTTCCATCTGCTACGACCCCGACACACCTGTTTGGTCTATTTATGAATTTGAAAGAGCACTATTGAGATTAAGTCAAAATTTAAAACGCTTACAAGATCACCTATGTTGTCTAGTATCCGAAGTATGGCGATAGAGCTGGGATGTCATAATCGTCGGTGAAACGTGGGTTGTACGAGTGTGCGCTGTGACTTGCATTTCACAGTTCATACTAGGAAACACCTCTGACCAAGGATCATCAATCATTACTAAGTAAGTAAGTAACTAAGTACTTAAGAGAAGTCTTCTCGAACGTTTTCGGTCACATTGAGTGTTGCTGCTGAGAGCGTCGCTGGTGAGCCCTCACCCGACTGACGTAGCCGATATTTGCAGTGAACGTGTGGTTGCACGTTCACTGCACGTCAGTACCCCTCCAACTATATTATAATTAATGGCCACTGTTGGTCGGGCCTTAAGCTGTGTCGCTTTGTCGAGCTCAGCGCATCTAATTGATTAGAAAGCATACACCTTAGTGTTCACAGCCTGCCTCCAATGCGGTCTGTCTGCTGCCAGTGTTTCCCATTGTGCTGGGTCTATTGCACGTCTCTTCATGTGGCGATTAAGCACATCTTTATACCGCAGTAGTTGACCGCCCTGTTTCCGTTACCCTTCCTACAGTTCGGAGTAGAAGATACGCTTAGACACCCTGTCGTCAGACATTTGGGAAACCTATCAAACCCACCGACATCAGCCCGTCGCAGAACTTCCGTGTTTCTGACACGGTTCGACCAGTGGATGTTCTGGATGTTACGTAGGCATTTGAGGTGGAACCTATCCAATGTGCGTATTTATGCGCTTGAATCGGGTTTCGTCCTGTCAGACATGTGACACCGATTTGACACCAATATCTAGTTTAGCAAGTCAACACAGAGTCTTGCGTCTTTTTCTTAATTTAGTTTTTTGCAAATTGTTTCATGTTAGTTCCTAGTATAACATTATGTATATTTATTGTTAGCATAGTGAAATCCGTAATTGGCACTATTAGCTGATGTAATATTTAGTTAATATTTTATGTATTTGCTGTGGATTTTTGTTCATAAATAAAATAAAATAAAAAATAAAATTTATACAATATCATCGCATCTGACACCACCTGAATACTCTCGTGACGATGTATTTTTTATATTTTTAAATTGAAACGTGATGGTCGTCATCATCCGACCGTAGCATCGTTTCAAAACTACTGGACCGATTAAGCTAAAATTAGATTTTAGTTGGTTTTTATATTTGATTAATAGGCAGATAGAGAGATTGAAGGAGAATGGAAAGGATAAATTTGATGGAAAGAGTCATAAATTAAGGTCTAAAAATGCTAGGAGAAATAAGAATTAAAAAAACACAAGAGAATAGGAGAGGAAAGATGGTCAGTCACATACTCAGACACGATTACTTTGTAATTAAAATAGTAGAGGGAAGTGTTAGAATATAGGGATTCCAGTAAAATGCAGAGTTTAACGATCCAAATAATATACTATTTATTCATCGATATTTCATCAGGAAAGGTGTGTCACGTATAGCTCGCTGAAGGCGCAGGCAGTAATGAGAAACTATCCAAGGGACTTTTAGTCAACTGGTTGAAGAGAGCTTGTTCATAAAAACAAATATTAACAAGTAAGAAAGATACAGAATATAGTGTTGAAATGATATTGATTTGTTTTTGTACATTCCAACAGGAAGAATAAAAGGAAAGAAAGGAAGAGAAGGAATTATGTAGAATTGTAAACCATATAAAGGAATAGGCTGGAGTGATATCGTACTAAGATGTGAAGGAATTGGCAATAAACAAAACTCAATGGAGACAGATACACCGACAAGAGCTTCGCTCTTAAATATACCACGACGAATAGACACAGACATAATTGTTAAATTCTCCCCATAATGTTCGTGCAATTCGATCCATTATTTTGGTTTAACAAAATCGCTACAACTATCGGGCCCCTTTATCGGGGCCCATCGGCACTTGTCAGCAGTCTGACATGGGGCCCCACGCACCCCGTATGAAGGGGAGGTATTATTACATTACCACAATGGTGTTGCCAATGTGAAGTTTTAACCAGATTTATATCTAGACGAATAACCGCTTTAAGCATTATCCATCCATCCATCAGCCCGTATTCGTCGACTGCTAGACATAGGCCTCCCCAATATTACGCCACTCTTGGCGGTCCTCAGTCATCCTCATCCAGCCGCCACCCGCAACGTCCTTCAGATCGTCAGTCCAGCGGGCACGAGAGCGGCCTACGCTGCGCTTTGCTGTACGTGGTCTCCATTCCAATGCCTTACGGCCCCAACGGTTATCACGTCGGCGACAAAATAAGCACTATTATTGAAACAAAACTACTTCGAAACGAAATAAAGAAATAAATATCACAGCTAAGACTCACTTTGATTACTCGATGTTTCGGTCAACTTCAGAGTGACCTTCATCAGGCTCCGCGGGGTGCTCCGGCGCGTGCGACACACTCGCGAGAATTGAAACTTCGTCATCATGGATATAGTTTTACCTGCTTGCAAACTTCTTCTTGTTCTTCCGAGGGTGCCTCTTCAACTAGTGAAGGTTGGCAGTCAGCTTGGCATATTGTGTCTTGTCTTGTTCTTCTCCATTCCCGGATGTTGCACAGCCAGGACTTATTTCTGCAACCCGGTTTCTTTTCCCCGCGATTTTCGCCATCACTATAAGTTGGAGTAGGTACCTATCATTTCTCAGCACATAGCCCAAGTACGTCACTTTTCTTCTTTTGACAGTGTGCGTGCATCATCTAGCGGTTTCTAGCTGATTCTTAGCATGCATCTGTTGCATCTTTATACACGTTATTACATCTGTCTCGACGGAAATGGCAATTGCTGGCCTCGTTTCATATAGCTTGACGCCTATAGCTGTGCCTATAGCACAGGCACATACACCCCTTTTAGGCGTCAAGGTTAGCCTACTAATTTGTTGTATCTCTGTTTTCATGAATAAATATATTATTATTGTTATATTATTATATAAATCTTCGCATGTCAGCTCGGACTTCTAACGTAAACTTGACGAACAATTCCTTTGCTTCTGATTTCAGTAATAACGTATCATTAGTCCAAGATACCTTGAAAAAATATATAATTACTTTTTCCCGCGATGCACCGATTCCGATATGGTAACATTCCGGCCCCCCCCCCCCCCTCTGAACCCCTGACCGCACAGGTGTGTAAGGGGAAGGTGAAATATGTATCCAAATCCCGTGTTCTGAATTGAGCAATTCAGACCACCCTTAACCCTTCCTTCTGTAGGAAGTTTGGAATAAAGGTAATTGTCTATACAGTTTAGATTTACGTGACACCTCACCTCGCTAACGAGGTTATCTGTTCAGTATGTTCACTGACATACTTCCAGTACATCCGCACGCTGTTTTGGGTATCAACCATGTGAAAATAAATACTTATCCGGGCAAATAGCTGCGGTACAGCCAAACGGAATTATGGAATGTAATCTTAAATATATCCATATCTTTCCAAGGACGAAAAAACATTTTCGATGCGCAAAATATTCAACGATTTCAAAAGTAAAGATAAGCACCAAAATGTTACCACCTCTAATGGGTGACGCTCACACGTTTGGATTCAGTGCTCATCTATATACAGTGATTGTTAAGCCTATAGTGCCCTTAAAGTTAATCATTTTTACAACTTTAGTAGTCTGATCAGTTTGCTGACGGTAGGTAGACAGATTGCGCACTCATAAGTGCGCGCGTCGGCATTATGTTAATGCACGCATTCAAAAACAATGCAATAGATTTTAGGTGCCAAGGCTCATCTAAACTTTGGAAATCTTTGAAAATATCAGAACAAGATACCTTTCACCGTAACGCACTGGTGTAGATACACTGACGTGCGTGTGTACGCGCCGGTGACGGCATCCTTTGATCTCCTTTGGTGGCGCGCGACCGCTCCGCAAGCGCCATTTTTCAAGAGCAAAGCTATTTGGGTGAACCATCTCGCTGGCGCGTTCTACGTCCTCACATGCTCTATGTCTGTCCGCGGCTTAGCTTAGAGACTATTAGTTCTAGAAAGCTGTAATTTGGCATAGGTATACATATTTATCACGCCGATAAAGTGGTAAAGTGGTAAATTTGGAAAAAGATTTTTTTTTTAGGGTACCTACCTCCCTCCCACACACGTAATGTGGGGATGTTTTTTTTTCTTGTCTATCCCCTAGTGTGGGGTGTCGTTGGATAGGTAATTTAAAAATATTGGGAGTGTGAGAAGAACATTTTTCTATCCAGGGTTCCGTTTGCGAAATATTAAGCTTAAAAGTGTTAGTTTTTGTTGAGTCAAGTGTCCCCCCCCTTGCTGGCGAAACAGTTGTTTCGGCCTCGCTAGAAAGACACTTGTAGGCTCGGCCTTCGGCCTCGCCATTAGATCCGAAGAAATGCCCGATAATTTTTTTTTCGAAAAAGTGTCAAAAACTCTGTCGGTTGTCAAAAAGTGTCAAATTTGACAATGGATTCGTTATTTCGATGGGGTGAACAGACTTTACCTAAGTAATACGGACATTATCCAAACATTACGTTACTACACAGGTATATCCCCGTGGGAGTGTCAGAGGTGTTTTCGAGTGTGGCCTGTTACTGAAACACTCAACACTTGTGTACCCTCTTTTCACCGAACAATTATACGATGTGATGATAGGGATTGTATATAGCCGTACTTCGGGCACAAATAAACGTTTTTCACGGTTTGCAGGGTATTTTCCTTCACCGCGTTAGTGGTAAGTACACAAACACTGTCCACCAGGGATTCGAACACCGGCCTCAAGATCCTCCACACTGAGCTGCCGTTCATGAAAATATAAACCAAAGTAAATAAACATTCTCAAGTGCGTCACCGGAGAGCCGTGTGACGTCACGCCGTCGATGACACTTGACTCGTGTGATTGTGACACAATGTGTCGTTTATGTCACAACATGTAGGGGAGGCTCGTTCGAGTAACGCGAGATGCCACTTTAACACTTGTAGATTTATAGTGTCAGATGATGGCAGACAAACTAAACGCAAAAACCACAGCTGTTATAGTATCCTAAGTGACCAAAACGTATCGAGCAGTTGACTTTTGAACTTCTTGGTTCGCATCTCTTATAGTACATGTACGTCACTTTCGGAAGGACTTTCTTAACGAAGTGTAATTTGATTTGTTGTTAATTTTATTACTTACAATAACTGTTTAGGCGGTTAGCGGTCTTTTATATTTATTAAGTGGACTGTATAAGCGGTAGCTAAAATCGCGGTTTATGTATCTAAATAAAAGAATGTGCTTACTCAGTCGATCAGGGGTGAGAGGAAACTGTCCTGCTTTTGGATTTGAAAGAAGATAGCAGAACAGAAGTGAAAAGGACTCACCTGCACCTTTGGTAACCAGCACAAAGGGTCCGTTGGTTTTCACTCCTCTGAAGGTCCGAAGTCTTCACTAACACTGCCGGCCGGCTATACCCTTATGAAAACTGAACACTGGAGCACTTTATTGTTTGTTATAGTCTTTTTGAGACGCGGAAATGATTACTTTATGTATTTTTTATATTTTCTTATTGCGGAGACGCAATCATGCGTCGTGTTGGAATATACAAAAACAAATCAATATTATTTCAACACTATATTCTGTCTCTTTCTTACTTGTTAATATTTGTTTTTATGAACAAGCCACTTCAACCATTTGACTAAAAGTCCCTTGAATAGTTTCTCTTTACTGCCTGCGCCTTCAGCGAGCTATACGTGACACACCTCTCCTGACAAAATAACGATGAATAAATAGTATATTATTTGGATCGTTAAACTCTGCCTTTTACTGGAATACCTATATCCTAACAGGTTATGGTGCCCAGAACGCAAGTAAATAAATAATAACAAATAAAAGTGAAATAAAATAATTGAACATTTTCAATTGAAAACTTTCTGTGCGTTGAAAAGTGAAAAGTGAGAAAATAAAGAAAAGAACTCTTAGGAGTCTTAGTGATTAAATAAATTGATTAAACATTTAAAAAAAAATTAAAACTTTCTGTGGATAAGACTTTGTGTTGAAAATGTGAACAGTGAGAAAATAGAGAAAAGTACTCTTAAAACTTTTAGTGATTAAAATGGATTCACGTAGATTAAAACGGAACATTAAACCATTTGACGGTGATAGATATAGTGTTTGGAAGCTTAGAATTCGCAATTTATTGAATGAACTAGAAATACTGAAAGTGATCGACAACGAAATTCCTGCGGTGCCAGAAGCTGAGTGGATAAAGAAAAATGCATCAGCTAAGAACACTATAATAGAATTTCTGTCAGATTCTTTACTTGGCTTGACAACAGAACAAGACACGGCCAAAGAAATTTTTGCTAAGCTTGACTCTATCTTTGAGAGGAAAAGTGTAGCGACACAGTTGTCTTTAAGAAAAAGATTATTAAACTTAAAGCTGGAAAGTGAAACACCGTTAATTAAACACTTTCAAATATTTGATGATGTCATCACCGAACTCACAGCTGCAGGTGCAAAGTTAGAAGAGTCCGACAAAGTGACTCACTTATTTATGACTCTTCCTAAAAGCTACAGCAGTATCGTCACGGCAATAGAGACATTGGCTGAAGAAAATATGACTTTAGCTTTTGTAAAAACAAGATTACTAGATCATGAGATAAAGTTATTAAGTGAAGGACGTGACACGAGCCTAAAAGTACTCCAGGCTGAAACAATGAAACCGCAAGGTGAATCGTGGAGAACTTCAAACAAAACAAAGAAGTTCCAACACAAAGGAAAGTCATTTAAAGTTTCGTTCAAGAATAACATGAAATACAAAAAATGTTATAACTGTGGAAAAACAGGGCACTTGAAAAGGAACTGTTTTTATGACAAGAGAGCCCAATTTGAAAACAAAAGAAGCAACAATAGAATGGTTCAGATAGCAAACACGGAACCAAACAACCCGAATGTGTCCGGATTTGCTTTTATGGCCGGCGGGAGTACATATGAAGATGGTCAAAATAGCAGCTACATTCATACAAGCAACAAAGAAAGGCAATTTGCCCCTTATAAGTGACTTGGCCGTCAAAGGAGAACTACAGGTTGTTCTTTATTGTGCCGAAATCCCATACAGCCTGCTGTCAGTAAGAAAAATACAACAGGCGGGTATGACTGTCGTTTTCGACACAAATGGCGATGTTCAAATATATCGCAATGGTAAGGTGGTAATAAAGGGTGAGTGTTTAAACAATTTAATTGGCATTAATCTTGTGCTTGACAAATCTGCTTACACTGTTTGTTCCTTAAATAGAGTCGTAAATGATAAATATGAATTGTGGCATCAAAGGCTGGGTCACATGGGCAAATCAAAGTTTGTGGAAATTAAAAACAAGAAATTATTTTCTGACGTAGATAAATTAAATAATGTGACACCAAATGATAAATTGTGCGAACCCTGTATAAATGGGAAACAAGCATGTTTGCCACTTAACAAAGCTAAACCGAAATATTTGAAACGACCTTTGTTTAATGTCCATACAGATGTATGCGGTCCCATAACACCATCGACCCTTGACAACAAAAACTATTTTGTGATTTTTGTAGACGAATATAGTCATTATTGCGCGACCTACTTATTGGCCCATAAATCAGACGTTTTTATGGCTTTTCGAGATTATGTCACCAAAAGTGAAGCTCTTTTTGGTTCAAAAATAATAAACTTGTATTGCGATAATGGCGGAGAGTTTATCTCTAAGGAAATGAGGGAATTCTGTGTGCTAAATGGTATTTGCTACCACTTGACAGTGCCGTATACACCAGCTTTGAATGGAATTGCTGAGCGTATGATAAGAACAATCACAGAACGAAGTCGTGCTATGATAGCCGGTTCCAAATTAAATAAATCGTTCTGGGGTGAGGCTGTTTTAACTGCTACTTATTTAATAAATATCAGCCCCACAAAAGCACTGAAATTAGATAACACACCTTATGAATTGTGGCATGATAAAAAGCCTCAATTAAAGTATTTAAGGATTTTTGGGTCAACTGTTTATTATGTTGATAAAAGTAGAAAATCGAAGTTTGATGAAAAATCCTAAAAGGGAATTTTGGTCGGTTATGAACCAAATAGTTATAAGGTGTGGGATGTGGTAGAAGAAAAGTTTGTTAGAGTCAGAGATGTGATAGTTGATGAGATTTATTTCTTGTCAAGTAGGCCAGTGATACCTGAGCTAGAACGGACTATGTCTAAAACTAGATCTGTTGAAAACTCTGACTCTATGATGCACTCTTCGGAACAGAGATGCTTATCTGACAAGTATGGATCAGATGGTTTGAGTAAACAAACGGGCATAATACCTGCCACATTGGGCTTATCACCCAATAAATCTGTTTGTGAAACAGATGGGCGCTTGAATGACTCTCCTTTTCAAAATAAATTGACATTATCGCAAGACAATGAAAGTTCACTTAACTTAAGACGAAGTGAAAGGATTAAAAATTTACCTACCGTTTCTTATGATGAAAATAATGACAATATTTGTGAGAACTATTTGTTGTGTGCTGAATCTTTAGACTTTGAAATTCCTCAATCATATAAAGGACTTGAATCTAGATCTGATAAGCATTTATGGGAAAATGCTATCAGGGAGGAAATTAATTCACTTAGAGACAATAATACCTGGACACTAGTACTAAAACCTGAGAACAGAAATATTATCGATTGTAAGTGGGTATTTACTATTAAAAATGATGAGTTTGGAAATCCTTTGAAATATAAGGCGCGTTTAGTAGCACGCGGTTTTAATCAAAAATATTTGATTGATTACAATGAGACTTTTGCTCCGGTGGCTCGGATTGCGAGTTTTAGAATTTTATTAGCTTTCGCAAATCAGTTCACTTTGCTTGTTCACCATATGGATGTAAAAACTGCATTTTTAAACGGGAAACTAGACGAGGAAATTTATATGAAAATTCCTGAGGGTATCCCGGGTGCAGGTGTAGATGATATGGTATGCAAATTAAATAAATCATTGTACGGATTAAAACAATCGGCGCGCTGTTGGTTTCAAACGTTTGAGCAAGCTTTGTTAACAAGGGGATTTCAATACTCATCAGCTGATCGATGCATTTATATTTTCAATGCAGGTGATATATCGAAGAACATATATGTGTTATTATATGTTGATGATCTGATTGTAGCTACAGCTGATATAAATACCATGAATAGTTTTAAAAGGTACATAATGAACACTTTTAAGATGGTAGATTTAAATGAGGTAAAATGTTTTCTGGGAATTAAAATAACAAGGACAGAAAACAAAGTTACTTTGGATCAGGAAATATACATTAAACGGGTACTTGAAAAGTTCAACATGGGTCAATGTAACCCTGTCAGTACACCTCTTGAAAATAAAATAGATTTAGAAGCATTAAATTCGTGTGAAATAACAAATGCACCCTGTAGAAATGTCATCGGGTGCTTGATGTATATAATGTTGTGTACGAGACCAGACTTGAGTTTTTCTGTCAATATTTTAAGTAGATATGCAAACAAAAGCAACCATTCGCTTTGGGCCCACTTGAAAAGGGTCCTACGGTACCTGCAAGGGACCACGAGTCTAAAATTAACTTACACGCGAAGTGTAAGTTAATGTTTTGACTGGCTTTGTTGACTCTGATTGGGGTAGCAATGAAATTGATAGAAAAAGTACTACGGGTTATTTGTTCAAATTATTTGAACAATGCACAATATGTTGGCAAACAAAAAGACAACAGACTGTGGCAACATCATCCACTGAAGCAGAGTATATGGCTCTGTATGAGGCTGTGAAAGAGGCTCTATGGTTAAAGTCATTAGTAAACAGTATTTATATTGAAGTGCCGAATGCTATACCGATTTATGAGGATAATAATGGATGTATAAGCATTGCGAACAACCCGACAAGTCATAAAAGATCTAAGCACATTGATATTAAGTATCATTTTTCTAGAGAGCAGGTAGAGAAAAATGTGATTAAAATGCTTTATGTTTCTACAGATAATCAGCTGGCCGATATCCTGACGAAATCGTTACCTGCGGTGCGTTTCTCCGTAATGAGAGAGAAGCTCGCGGTGACGTTGTAAATATGGAGCAACAAAGTTTAATTGTAAAGATAATTAGTAAATTAAATTCTAGATTGGTCTGATTAGGTTTTCTGGGTTTCCCTAATCCTGTGCAACAAATGTTGGACCATGATAATTATTCCCCAGATAAAGGAAAGTGTGTGTTTATAAATTTTGTATAAAGTATAATTTTAGAATTTTAATGAAAAGGGATTTATTTTTGAGGGGGCGTGTTGGAATATACAAAAACAAATCAATATTATTTCAACACTATATTCTGTCTCTTTCTTACTTGTTAATATTTGTTTTTATGAACAAGCCACTTCAACCATTTGACTAAAAGTCCCTTGAATAGTTTCTCTTTACTGCCTGCGCCTTCAGCGAGCTATACGTGACACACCTCTCCTGACAAAATAACGATGAATAAATAGTATATTATTTGGATCGTTAAACTCTGCCTTTTACTGGAATACCTATATCCTAACAGAAGGTTCATTTGCGGAAGAGAATTTTTCTTTATGTTGTCACACAGTAGACTTTTGCAACGTCGCCAACATAACGGCGTGATCTTCTCTCTCACTCGGTGCGTAGTAGTTGATGCGTGAGTGGGAAAGGAAAGGGTATACCAGGAGTTGAACGACTGAGTATAGCGCGTATTTTAATTTTCAAGGAATTGGCGTAAACATCCTCCCGGCCTTGATAATACATGGTATTATCAAAGAAAGCGGTTAAAACTAAAAGAATTTAATAATATACTAAGTTACGAAATATTTATCTTGCCTAACTATACAGTACTAAGATTAATGTAATTGTTTAATTATTGTGAAGGTAATGGACAAAGTTTGACGATAGGTCGCTTGAACGTGCCCGCTGCAGTTTTAACTAAAGCAACGCGAACTCTACCATCTTTACCCGGGTAAACCTCTTGTATAACACCCAAAGGCCAGCGAAGCGGGGGAACATCATCTTGATGTATTAACACGATAGTATTCGGTTTTACGTTATCAGTATTAGTAAGCCATTTCTGCCTAGCTTGTAAAGAATTGAGATATTCCAAACGCCATCTCTTCCAATAGCTATGAATCATTTGGTCGAGCAACTCTTTGCGATGACGCAGAGTCTTCGTTTCCTCGGAAACAGGCGCGGCAGGTAAGTAAGTCAAAGGAGAGGCCATAATAAAATGAGCAGGAGTAAGAGGCTCCGGGTAGGGGTCCTCAGATAAAATGCAAAGCGGTCGAGAATTTAAAATAGTTTCAATTTGAGTCAAGACTGTTAAAAGTTCCTCATATGTAAGTAATTGAGAACCAATAACGCGGTAAAGATGAAGTTTAATACTTTTGATATTAGATTCCCAGACCCCCCCCCAATGTGGGGCCCGAGGGGGTAGCATATGCCACTCGATGCGGTGACCAGTAAGAAGTTCGTTTATCTGAGACTTAGCTCCCACAAAATTTGTTCCATTATCGGAATACATATGCGAAACAGGACCACGCCTGGAAATAAAGCGTTTAAATGCAGATATGAAAGTTTCAGAGGAAAGATCTGTAGCTAGTTCGATGTGAACAGCTTTAGTCACTAAGCAGATAAACAAACAAATGTAAGCCTTCTGGCTTCTTTGACCACGACGTCTACACAGAGTCACATTTATCATTCCGGAATAATCAACACCCGTATGAACAAATGCTTTGGTTTCTTGTACGCGGTAAGACGGTAAGTCTGCCATTTTTGTATTAAGGTGAGACGGTGAATTTTTAAAACAAGCGTTACAAGCGTGAACACGCTGTCTGATCACATTCCGTGAGGCTAAAATCCAATATTTTTGGCGAATCAAAGAGCTCAAGACATTGGCACCAGTGTGACAATGTAGGCGGTGAAAATAATCAATTAAAAGGTGAGTAATATGATCATGTTTTGGTAGCAACGCGGGATGTTTAGCTTCATACGGTAAGTTACTATTAGAAAGTCTGCCTCCTATTCTAATAATTTCGTGTTCATCAATAAATAGATCGAGTTTTCTGAGCGGTGCGGAAATAACTTTATTAGTCTTTAAGTTATGAGTTAATTGAGCAAAATGAAAGCTCTGAACGTCGCGGATTAAATATCTTTCTGCTATGTTGAGATGAGAAGCAGATAACTGATTACGAGGTAAAATTTTAGCAAATTTTAGAATGTATGTTATAATGCGGAGAATTTTATTCCAGGAAGAATGTTTCTGAGCGAGTTCATAAAGTAAACCAGCAGCTGCGGTATTAGAACCGGAACAAACGAGCGTTTTGCTTTTGTATTCCGGTAAAGTTTCACAGGCCTCTGGAATGAACGGTGTGATCGGCCAACTTGACACTGGAGCGCAAAGCCAATGAGGGCCATGCCACCATAGCGGATGTTCAACAATAACTGTTCAGGTAAGAGACCTCGCGAGAGACAGTCACTAGGATTCTCTATGCCACTGACATGATAGAAATGACGCGGATCGAGATTTTCTTGGCATTTTGCGACTCGGTTACTCACATAAATATCCCATCGATGCGGTAGAGAATTAATCCAGGATAGCGCTATTTTCGAATCCGAAAATGCGAATATATTATCGATTTTAGTACGAACGCTGTAAGTATTATTAATTAGACGAACAAGTCTTGACATGAGAACTGCGGCGCACAATTCAAGCCTTGCTAGGCTAACTACTTTGACAGGAGCCACTTTAGATTTGGCGCATATTAAATTTACACGCACGTTTCCCTCGCTGTCAGTGACGTGAAGATACACAACGCAACCATATGCTTTTAGGCTAGCATCCGCGAATGCAACAATATTGGTGCAACAATTTTTGTATACACCCAAGTGACGCGGGATTTCACTTGTGGAAAGTAGAGGCAACTGCCCATTAAATTTTTGAAATAAAGAAAGTACATTGACAGGCAAGGGATCGTCCCACCCGACTTTCAGTAGCCATAGCTCTTTCATTAAGAGCTTTGCGAATAGAATGACTGGAGCCGCAAACCCGAGTACGTCCCATAAACGGGCGATACTTGAAAGAATTGTTCGCTTTGTGAAGGTTTCCTTTATAGGAGAAGCAGAAAAGGTAAAAATATCTTGAGCGGGTAGCCATTTAAGGCCTAAAATTTTCATGTTTTCATTATCTGAAAATTCTATTGCAGCGCGATTTGACGGCGGTACAGAGTTCAATAACTCAGGCGAGTTACTAGCCCATTTAGTTAAATGAAAACCACCAGCATTGAATAGGTCAATGAGTTCACGTGAAAGAGATTTTCCCTCCTCAACTGTCGGGACAGAAGTTGTCAAATCGTCCATATATAATTCATGAGATGCCACATCCGCAGCACGCGGGAAATGATCGCGTTCGTCAGCCGCTAGCTGTCGCACAGTGCGCATAGCTAAAAAAGGGCTGCATTTTAAACCGAACGCGACTCGATTAAACTGGAATTCTCGTATAGGTTGCAAGGGGTCAAAGCGGAATAAAATCTTTTGATATTTGCGGTGCTCAGGCTTTAGAAGAATTCTGAGATACATCTGTTTTATATCGGCAGCTATGGCTATTTCGAATAAGCGGAAATTAAGTAGGAGGATAAAAATATCCGCCTGTAGATTCGGCCCTGTGTGAAGAACGGAGTTTAATGAGACACCATTATGACATTTAGCACTGGCGTCCATTACCATGCGAATCTTTGTAGTCTTTTTATCATGTCGAACGACGGGATGATGCGGAATGAAATAGCCTTGTGCATAATCCTTGCTGTCAGGTGGTACCTCGGAAAGATAATCATTATCTATATAGTCCTGTACAACCTCATTATAACTGGCTCTCAGCTCCGGGTCTTGAAGTTTGCGCTCCAACGAAAGCAGTCTGCGGACAGCTACGGAGCGAGAGTCTCCTAATTCTGACGGATCGCGGCAAAAAGGTAACGCGGTGCAGTATCGACCAGTAGAATCACGTGATACAGTAGAATTATAAATTTCCTCACATTGACTTTCCTCGGGGCTAATGAACCCTTTGGAAGGCATTTCCTCCATTTCCCAAAACTTAGTCAAAGTTTTATCAAGGTGAAGGTCATCGAAGCGGTCACCCATCCCTGTGTAACCAGAACACGTAAAGAAGGTAGCGGTATTTATTTTTTGAAATTCGGAAGCGGTGTCATTTTTATTAATATTGGAAGCGGTGGTGGGAGCGTCACCCATTAATACATAACCAAATACCGTTTCAATAGCAGACGGTGAGGGTGGAGCGACAACCCTACCACTTAGTAACAAGTGCGGAAACAGCTGAGCGCCGAGTATCAACTCGACCTCACCCGGAATGTGCCAAAGTGGATCCGCGAGCGGTAAGTCAACCAAATGCTGCACTACAGTCGTGTCAACATATTCGGAAGGCATGCGGTCTGTTATGGTATCAACAACCAAAGCGGTAATATTATAAGAATATTTTTTATCTTTATCGGACACAAGCAATTGAACGTATCCACGAACCGTTTGTGAAGCGGACCCGACGCCCTTAATAAACGAATTCGAGAGAGAAATAAGTTTTAAATTAAGCTGTTTACAACATGCGGACGTAATTAGGTTATTTTGACTAGCATTGTCAATTAAACATCTCACAGAAACATTTTGTTTATCATTATTTAGAACGTTTACTTGAGCGGTCGAAAGTAATATCGTAGTACGAGGCGAATTTATATTGTGAAACTGAGTTTCTACGGAGCGAGCGTGAGCGCATAGTGACACATTTGACGGAGTGTATGTTTCTCC
The DNA here is from genome assembly GCA_934047225.1 of Ypsolopha sequella. Taxonomy (NCBI): domain Eukaryota; kingdom Metazoa; phylum Arthropoda; class Insecta; order Lepidoptera; family Ypsolophidae; genus Ypsolopha; species Ypsolopha sequella. The sequence continues at coordinate 15,536,704 of OW204012.1, read as the reverse complement.
ATCTGACGCCTGTGAGTGCGAGCGAGACGACGACACCACAGTGGGCCCGACGGCGGCGGCGGCAGCGGTAGCGGGTGACGACTGCGTGTTCACGGTGAGCGCGGGAGCGAGCGGTGTGTGTTGTTGCGCAGGAACCCTGTTATTATTATTATCCAAATGCAACAAAGTATGATGAGCCTTTTTACAGAATTTGCAAGTGTACGTAGAATTACATTGCGAAACGGTATGCGACAAACTAAGGCAATTCACACATCCTCGTTTTGATTTAATGAAATCGAAACGACCTTTGGCGGGAAGCGATTTGAACGCGAGACATTTATATAACTGCTGATGATCAGACTTGTTACACATTAAACAATGTTCAACACTTTTGCCTTTGCCATCGCTTGTTAGAAACGTTTGCGATTGGTAGGCATTGCGCGAACGAGTAGGTTTTGCGTTATTATAAAGGTGTGATTCCACTGACGAGGGAGCGCGGTTTGATTGAGATGACGACGGAACAGTCCTCTCTAATATTTTTACTTGGCTTTTAATGAACCCGATGAAATCCTTATAGGAAGGAATTTCTTTATCTCTGATAAATGTTTCAAAGGCATGTGCGGTAGCTGCGTCAATTTTACGCGTTGCCATATTTAATAAAATGAAATCTTTCAAGTCGTCAAATTTTAACGTTTCTAAAGCAGAAATGGCGGCGTCAAATGTTTCAACAAAAGAATTTAAAGAAGCGTGAGTATTTATCGCGGGTTTGATATTAAAAAGAATGGACATGTAATGACACCCTAAAGCTCTTTTATCTTGGTACTTTTTAACCAAGCTTTCCCAAATAGAAAGATAATTTTCGCCTGATGGAATGATGCCAGCGATTATATTCAATGCGGGACCAGTTAATTTTCCGACTAAATACTGAATTCTTTGAGCATCAGATAATGATATATTCAAGTGTATATTCGCTTTAAACGATTCATAAAATATGGGCCAGTTATCAATCTTTCCATCGAACGAAGCGATGTTAATTGGGGGTAGTTTGACCAGTTGATGCGCACTTTTATTATCGCAAATGTGTGATTTTTGTTGCGACGAATTCTCGCTTACGCGATGACGCATTCTTTGTATCCTAGTATAAATATCTTCGAATGAATTGAGAACCTGATAATTAGGCACAAAAGTTGGGTTCTCCTCAAAGCCTAGCTCATTAATAGTGTCTAGGTTTGAAATGAATTCTTTACGTATGACCTCTAATGTTTCGGTATCCGCCATGAATGTTTCCGCGGAACGAAGATCTAGGCTTGTTTTTGATAATTTTTGAGCTACATCATGTAGATTAGTCAATCGAGAGAATATAGCATTGTTTTTAGCCTGCAATAATTTTATTTTAGCGGCCATGGTGAAGAAATGACGAATGGAACGTGCTAAATACCGATTCTAATGAAAATAGGTTCGGTAGGCAAATAGTATGCGGTTATAATAAATAAGTACCTAGGTAGGTATACACGAAACTATTATGTATAACTCACTAATACAGCTTATTATGTATACCACGGTAGGTTTAGCAAGTCTAGGTACCCGGATAAATATGTGCGAGTAAGTAGGTAGGTATATACGAACGATAGAATATTTTTATTTGCGTAATAAGTACGGAAAGTATTATGGTTTTAAATGCGGTATGTTATCACTACGGTAATAGTTATCCTGCTCGAATGGTCCAAAAAATGTTTAGGCGGTTAGCGGTCTTTTATATTTATTAAGTGGACTGTATAAGCGGTAGCTAAAATCGCGGTTTATGTATCTAAATAAAAGAATGTGCTTACTCAGTCGATCAGGGGTGAGAGGAAACTGTCCTGCTTTTGGATTTGAAAGAAGATAGCAGAACAGAAGTGAAAAGGACTCACCTGCACCTTTGGTAACCAGCACAAAGGGTCCGTTGGTTTTCACTCCTCTGAAGGTCCGAAGTCTTCACTAACACTGCCGGCCGGCTATACCCTTATGAAAACTGAACACTGGAGCACTTTATTGTTTGTTATAGTCTTTTTGAGACGCGGAAATGATTACTTTATGTATTTTTTATATTTTCTTATTGCGGAGACGCAATCATGCGTCGAAGGTTCATTTGCGGAAGAGAATTTTTCTTTATGTTGTCACACAGTAGACTTTTGCAACGTCGCCAACATAACGGCGTGATCTTCTCTCTCACTCGGTGCGTAGTAGTTGATGCGTGAGTGGGAAAGGAAAGGGTATACCAGGAGTTGAACGACTGAGTATAGCGCGTATTTTAATTTTCAAGGAATTGGCGTAAACAATAACTTACTGCTTATTTGATCGGAATAATGACAAAAAATGACCTCGTAACCTTGTTATTTATTTATGTTTATTTCATATATACCTATATTAAAATTTTAAGTACGTTTATGTATTTCTTGTTTAGTATGTATATGTTAAGCAACAAAAATATATATTTTATTATTGAAGTAACACATACATCATTTGTGTTATATAGTATAATTATTAAGATACATACATTTTATTATTATGTACACATTATTAACATTATGTAAGTTTAGTTTAAATAGGTAGCCCTCCGATAATTTGTTATCATTTACAATACACCTTTTTATGTCAGTTTTTTAAATATCTTTTCAATGCAAGTGCTCGTAAAGGCCCACTATTTATGCATCAAAACCGAACAGAAAGTCGATTATTTTGCCCTAGGGCTTTATTATTATTATTTTTTTAATTTATTTTCAATGGTTGGCTAACCTGCAGCCTTTCTTGTGTACCATAAATGTCATACTTTTTTTTCCACTGTTTAACGGCTCTGGATACAGTCCTTTTGAGCCAATTACAATTTAAAGTTCACAAAATTATATTTATTTTATTTCCTCACACTATGCATTGAAAAACGTAGTATGATACACGGGCGTAAGAGCAATAAATTACTCGGTTACGTTTAAAACACTCGCTACGCTCGTGTTTTACATCGTCCTCGTGATTTATTCCTTTGCGCCCTTGTAGCATAAACTACTATTTCCTTCTACCCAAAGATTGCCTAGGAGATAAGCAATAAGTGCCGCCTTTATACACAATGTCTGTTCTCTATGTAAAAATGTGTTCTAAATATGTCTGTAAATGTACATAAAATAAAAAAATAAAGTATCTACTTAAATAATTGACGGTTGTATGTCTGACAGTATAACTCACTGCGTGTTCAGTATTGGTATAATAATATATTATTATTGGTATAATTATAGGTAGGTATATTAGTTATACCACAGACGCAGTAAATGTTGTAGACGTGTAAATATGACGACAGTGTTACTGAACTGAGATATTTAATTTACTACATTTTAATTTATCAATTTTCAGCATGAAATTTAAGAACGTTCAAATACATTAAGTACAGGTGGTAGAGCTGATGCCGGGCTCGACTGTGGAGATACCACCATCTTACTTGGAGACCCCTCGAAGTAATTCGGGGGAGAGTAAGAGGACAGCTCACAGGCAAAAAACCAGGAGGTCCACCATGCCTGGGACCGATGGATGGCAGTATACCCATCTCTAATAGCCGGGCCTTATATGGAACAGACTGGTGACGGGCAGCAGCGTCACTGGTGCGAGGGTTCCGGCACCGTGCTCATCAACCCGCCTGCCCAGCGTGTGTGAGTATGGGCAATTCTTCCAGGATGACCGCCGGGAGTGGCAAAGTCCTGGAAAGGCTTATGTCCAGCAGTGGACGAACTAGGCTGATGGATGATGATAGATGAATCGCAACAAAGGATAGAATTTAAACTTTTGTATAAGCAAGTAGACCGGTTTGACATGAACTTTTAGCAAAGGCCTAATATGCAAACATGTACCTGGATTTGCAAAAAATGTGACTTAACAGTTTAGTTCCACTGCCGTCATATTATCACTCGTTTTCGGTTTTTCCACGAGGAAAAATCCATTCGGTGTATCACCAACAAAAATGGAAGTATTAATAAATACAATAAGCATCATATCTCAGGCCTCTACCCTGTAGTGACCGTACAATTTGTGTCCATTCTCTGGCACATACCTTCACATAGACCCTGGAACTAGGGTTGCCAACTTTAGGAATGAGATTTTCGGGATTTAATGGAATGAAGATCGGGACAACCAAAATAAAATCGGGACTTCTTAAAAAATATTTTTATCATAATAAAATAGAAAAGTTTGTAAATTTCACAAACTAAAAATATTTCAACTAATAATATAGGTCTCTTCGTGAATTTTCTTGAATAATAATCGTGAACATATTTAACATAGTATAATAAATATATAAAATTTAGTCTATGCTAAAATTAAATTATATCTGATATTGAACTAAACAAATAACGTTAAATTTTTGTTCTTAAATGAATATTTGTTTTGGTATTTTTGTACGTAATCTAAAAATTCAGAACATGTTAGTTGAATGAAAAATTGGTAATTGTTGAAAATCGGGACAACTAGCGTCCCTTCAGCTCCATCGTCGGGACACAGGACACAGGGGCCTGAAATCGAGATGTCCCGATTCAGTTGGCAACCCTACCTGGAACCCTCGGAAGGAATGTCTCGTATTTACAACATACAAATTGCATTTTGTGACCCTTCCGCCGTAACTGTGTTACCGAGCCGAAGGGACAATTTCGGCTAAAAGGAACTGACAGCCGAAGTTGCTAATGGATTTTCGGAAGTTGGTTTGTCTTTTCATCTAGCAATGAATTGATTTCACACAAGCTTGTACAGTTTTACCCAAAATAAGTATAAGTCCGATCGGCAGTTTTCGTTTGCACAGAAAACGCGAACCGGTTTCCAACAGTAATCGAACGTGTAAAACTAAACTATCTACTATGAACTTGCTATGCATTCATAGTACTCGATGCCATGTATAGGGCCCAAATTTCATTGACATGGCCCTGTTTAAGGTGATATATCGTCCGTGCAAAGGTTCCCGTTACTCCAGTCGGAAAGATCCGCAGTGCGAGAGGGACGGAATCGGGGAAAATTGACAAAAAGTCTGTTTTAAATTAATACAAAATTAACTAAAATAGCTATGAAAATTTCTATAACCAGTAATTTTGGTATTCCTAAAACCCATCTAAAAAAATATTTTTGAAGTCTGTATGCTATCCCAATTTGGAAAATCAGAAAAAGTGTAAATTTAGACCTAATTTTAATAATTATTACTGTAAAGTGAAATTCCTCCAATCGTGTTTCTGATAGATCAAAATCTAGAAAAAAGTCCTAAAATTGTTAAACTAATTTATTTAACTTGGGACTTCTTTTGAACAGCAGATAAATGACTTCAAAATGTGTCCATTTCGACGATATACCCCCTTAACAAACGTTACAATCCTAAAACTTTGTAGAAAAGTGATCATAAAGAACCATAAAACAGCCGAAATGAAACACCTCTCAGCCCCTTCGGCCGACCGGAACACGTCGTTAACTGTTGCCTGGATGAAATTGCCCGCATCAGCAAGCCCGCCGGCAACTTCCCCTTTATCTGACCGGCGTGCAGCGTTCGTACTACCTAGTTCATGTGATGGAATCATGGTGGAAGGAACAATCTAGTTTTTGGAGAGACTACACCGTTCTGTTGTAGCGAAACTTTATTGTTTAGAGCCTCTAATTTTAGTTTTAAGCGCCTTAGTATCGCCAAATGGGTACTTTCTAAAGCCTACTTATCGCTTATGGCCGAACCAAAAATATTGAAAATAGTTATTTAAGATACACGTGCGGAAAGTAAGGTTTTATACGAATAAGTGCCAAATTGAAAACACGAGCGCAGCGAGTGTTTTCATTGGCACGCATTCGGATAAAAACCTTTTACGCTCAAGTATCTTACAACATTTTTCAATGCATTTTGCGAGGAAATACAACAAAAAAATAAGTATAATAAAGAAAGTAATTTTTTAATACAGTTGCTCAAAAAGTGGCGTATTGCAGGGACGTATAGCGTTCGGGATGTAGGCTATTACATACTCGAGCTTTTTCTTTACCTTTTCCGAACTTGTGCGTTTTCTTTCCCAACTGTCAAAATAATGTCTATTAAAAAGAAAAAACTAACCACGAAGTTTTTACAAAAAAAAAATCATAGAAGTTTTTATGATTCATGCAAATATTTCTAAAAAGAAGGTACTAATTTGTTTCAATATCAGATTTAATGATTTGATTCAATGAGTTAGGTTAGGTTTCATTTCATTTCATCTCATTAAATTTCATTTTCATTTCATATCAATAAAAAATTCTACTGAAGACTTGGCTGTATGGGCAAAGTTCCCTTTGCCTACCCAGAATGGGTGAAAAAAACAAAAAAAAAATCTCTGCTTATATTCTTTTACGGTTGGCGCCATTTTCCAAAAATTTTCTTTGCGGGTTTAGTTGTTTGTTGCACAAAATGAGAAATTTCGACGATATTTTATTTGAATTAACACCACCGGAACTCAGTATAATTGTACAAAATGCTTCGGAGAACATTTTACCGGAAAAGTCAAAATGTCGCTACATATCTACATACGAAGAATTTATTGCGTGGAGTATTAGTTAGTTGAGTTTATTGTGTTTTATTATTTTATTAAATTGCTTCATTTTTTCGCAACTGTATTAAAAATAGTTGTTCAGTACACGTGCGGAACCGTCATTGCAACTTGTTCCGACTGTCAACCCTCACCTTCGGCTGCGCCTCGGCTCGGGTAGACATTTGTCGGAACTCTTTGCAATGACAGGCTTTCCGCACTCGTAATGAAAAATACTATTATTTCACCAAAGCCTATTTACAACAAAACGGCGTGCTTTCTTTGCAGAGCGCGCGTTTCATACAGTTTTTTCTTTCTTGAGGCAAAGGTACAGTATACATACAGCCAATAATGTGAAAAATATTTTTGTTTGCGGAAACAAAACACGTATTTTTAAATGAGATAATCAAGAATCTTATGTGTTATGGTGTTTATCATCATTCAATTATATAACTTATAAATAATTGTTTTTTTTTGGACAGCAAAACCTCCTTGCATCTTTGTAATTTTTTAAATTTTATGACTTGCACCATGCACCACAGAGTCAAAAACTTGAAAAAATTACTTTATTTCACGCGTGAAATAAAAGATTTCAGTACTGTTTTATTTCACGGCGTCGGTTTCCGCATAATTTTGTTACACAAAAAAGAAAACTTTACGAGCAACTGCATTGAAAAAGACTTTATATTAGACCATTTTAGACTTTTTCCTTTTTTCTCCCTTAATACTAACTACATCCCAAATTTAAAATTTGTAGGTTTTAGTTTGTAGCGCTGGTTTTCAGTTTGTCCCATTTTTTACAAATAACACAAACATTACATATTTTTTCCTTGCAGGTAGGTTTAAAATTTAACTACAATGTTTCTATCAAATTAGATGTAATTTGAAATTATTTTGATTTATTTGTGATTTAAAATTATTTGTGATCTAAACCATTTCGTGCTCATTTTTTATTCAGTTTGCATGTTTCAGAAGGCACTGTCAATCCATATTTATGTCCCAAGCTTTATGCCAAAGGATTCTGCTTTTGACGGAACTCTAAAACTATGATGGAAATCAATTTCTATGTTTGAACACTTTGCGATTTATCCATCGCAAGGAGATATAAATTAACATTATATCACTGCAGTATAGAAACGCAGAAAGAAAAGTAAATCTGGATGTGAGGAGCTCTGAACCGGGAACTTCAAAAAGGTCCTTTCTACCCTCAATTTAATTTTTCAATCACCGAAGCGGAGTTCCAAAATTAATTTCGCCTAAAAAAGCGAGCGCCCACATAAGTTTAGGTACCATCGGGGAAAACTGTGCAGGACTTCTCTTCGCCCTTATTGCCATGGTGATGTGAATGAAAAGTGGGTTGGTGGAGCTTGCCCAGATAGTACAAACGAAATTGGAATGACATCGAATGGCCTCGTCTTTCACCTGCTCTTTGTAGAAAATCTTATAAAATATCATTAGTGTCGGTAACGGAGTTTATTTTAATTTTATTGTCTTTTGTTCGTTTCATTTTAGATTGTAATGTTTTGTTTTTGGCTCTCGAGCTACAAGATATTACGAAAATATAACGAGTTTTGTTTGGCTTTGATAATCGTTATTATGCTAAGGGCCAGTATCTAAATAAGAGAAATCTTGTTAAGTATATGTCATGGATTTTATATATTTGGATATTTGGGGGCGGTATAAAATAAATGGTTACTACCAGTTAGATGGTTATTTATGTAATATATATTGATGAAAGATGAATCCTTATTTATACTTAATTGTACGTGATTATTCATGTCTAAAAGGAATGCGGCAAAGGTGTAGACGTGCCGCCATAATACTCCCCCCTCAATAAAATGAAATAAAACATATTAATAAAAATTTGCCTAAACAATAAAAAATTAACAATAGATATCAAATACAAAATTTGCAATAGAACATGCTGAAATAATATTAATAGTACAAATATTGCGTTTGTAAGTTATAACAACATAGTATACATTTTTGTAAGCACTGGTCACAAATCGCTTATTTACAGCGTTTATAAAATAATTTCTATAGAAGTTGACGTCATGACACCCAAAAATATTTTACTCCTTTTTAATTCTTCACAGCCTTTGATTTAATTGTTCTCATGTCTTCTCAATGCTTGGTCTCGTTTTCTCATACCAAGATTCGATGAGGAAGTAGTTATAGCGCGAGGTTGCTTGCATTTGCCAGGTTGCTCCAGTCTTCGTTGAGACGAGCGGTGCTGCTGAAGATGAGTGTCTTCTGTGCAGTTAGTTTGCTCTAATCCACAGTGAGTCGGGATGAGCGGTGCTGCTGAAGACGTGTGTCTTCTGTGCAGTTGGTCCACAGTGAGTCGGGACGAGTGATAAGGGTGAGCTGCAGGACCAAGAAGCTATGAAGGCTGCATTTGGTCTGGTTAAGCTCGAAAAGTGCTGGCTGCTGCGCGAGTGTTGAAAAACTTGTTTTGTTTTACTGCGAAGATTTGGCTGCTGGAGTTTTTGTTTGCCCGTACAAAAACTTATACCACTTTTTCAGTCGGTAGTGTTAATTGTTAGACGGCTATTTACACACAGTGTGTTTAGTTTTCTCCATTATATTGCCATAGAATTTTGTTGATGTTTCTTGACCTTGATCATGACGAATAACGCTGATGATTGCATTCCGCTAAGTGCTGCGTCGATAGTTACCGTGACCGTGCTGCTGTATTTTTGTTGAATTGTATTTTTGCGAGTTGTTCTGAAATACTAGCAATGCCATTTGCGGTGTCGTTACCATTGTTGTTGTGACTATCGAATGCTGATATTTGTGTGAATCTTGATTTTTGCGAGTTGTTCTGATTCCTCGTAGCACCCAATCAAGCGGTTTTTGATTGCTTTGTATTTATCGGTTTCTGGTGAAGCCGTGAGTATGTCGCTTACTTGTTGTATTTCCTCTTTTGATAACTTTGCGATAACCATGTTGTACTTATAGTCATCGCCTTGCTTTTGAGGGGTGATGATGGCTTCGAACTGCGTAAACCATAGTCGGGGCTGATCCCTCCAGAACTCCGGAATCCGGGATATGATGGAGGTTGTCGCGATTTCCAATGTGTCCATGTTGGAGTTTGTTGTTGCATCTGGCCTAGTAGGTGTTATCTTGTTTCGTCGGGTTGCTTAGTATAGCGCCGTGCGTCTGGGGTGAGGTGGTGGCGGGTTCCCCGTGATTACGTCCAGTTCAAGTTGGGTGTCGCCGTACGCCCGGGGACCACGCCGGGTCCCCGGCGATAATGTTCCAGTCGGGTTTTCCTGGTGTTCACGTCGGGTTGCTTAGTTCACACTCGGGGTCACCAATTTGGGGGCGGTATAAAATCAATAGTTGTTACTAGTATGATGGTTATGTATGTAATATATATTGATGAAAGATGAATCCTTATTTATACTTAATTGTACGTGATTATTCATATCTAAAAGGAATGCGGCAAACGTGTAGACGTGTCGCCATAGAAAGCATAAGGAAATACAAACTATCTTTCTGAAGAGTATTTGAATAGTACTACTGGAACCAACTATACATAAAGCGACGGTAGCTGAGAAGTAGAGCGCTCTGGTCTCTCAATCTTGAGATCCAGGTTCGATCCCCGGTTGGGCGTGCACCAATAATTATTAGTGTTTTCGGAATTTATGTGCATAATATTTGTTCTTACTTACCACTTGCTGAACGGTGAAGGAAAACATCGTGAGGAAACCTGCGTGTATTTGTGCCCGAAGAACGGTGATAGAGCTCACCACCCATCACGTTTAGAATGTAATAATCGCCGATGAAAGTGTGGTCTGTGACTTGCATTTCACAGTTCACACTCAGAACACCTCTGACACCCCCTCTAGGATTCATGTCGTGACGATATGATTATATTTATAGTAGTTTGGAAGTTAATTAGTGTTTTCCTAGTTAATTTTGGACAGATGAGATGTCTTGAAACAATAGCTAATTAAAATTATATTAGAAACGAAATGTACTCCAGTAGGTAACTTTGCAATATAGTTCTTATGTAAGCGACTTATAAGCTATATTCAGATAATTATAGATGGAACTTTCAACAAGTCTTCTTTTGACGTTTATTTATTTTGTGCTGTCTTTTAACGGCTTCTTATTTGTAGTCAGAATTAGGGATTGCTAAATCCGGATTTTTCTCAACTCCGGATTCTAACGTTACCATCACAAACAAGTCCGGATTTTTCGAAATTTGGTAATTTTTTTTTTAATTTTTTACACGTGGGTATGGCGGGCGGCTAGCAAACAATTCGAATTTCGCATTTCGAACTATTCGGATTGCATTCACTATTTAGAATATTGTATATATATTTTTTATTCATATATCAAATGTCATTAATTTAAACTCATTAGTCATAAGGTTGTATATATTTTATGTAATTTTCTTACTGTTTATAATTCGACTGATGCCGGCCCCAAATATATTTCGAAATTAAGTTTTTGTAAGCCGTTTTAATTATACAAAAAATAAAAATAAAACTATTTAGAATAAAGGCCGATACAGACCAGATGCGTGTGCGTGACGTGTGCGTGGCGTGTGCAGCACGTCTGCGTAGCTACGGCGTGTCAGTACTGTCACACTGAGCTGCGCACGACACGCAGGGTGATTGCGTAGCTACGCAACGCATCAGCCTGATGCGTACTCACTGTTTTGGCAGTATCCGAAAAAAGTTTGTTACGTATTTTAATGCTTAAAATATTAAATTATCCAACATATTAAAAATCAAAAATATTTTTTTTTATCTTCTATATCCAGTAATGCCCTTTAATCCTTTCCCATAACAATATCTTGTAATGCATATTTTTATAATCTTTGTCACTCTGGTCAAATAAGCAACAATGGCTCCTCACAATTTCTATTAACTTTTCTTTCAAAGCGACACTCATGCTAAACCGCGGTAAATTTTGTAAAAAAATACAAAATTGCTTGCGTGTACACGCCGTAGAGACGTGCAGCACAGTTGCGGGCGTACCCGGTCTGACGTCGAACAGGGAAAGCCATATAATACAACGTCATCGCAGCTCGCGCGCATGCGACGTTGCCGCTCCGCGTCACGCGTGCACGCAGTCGGTTTGTGTTCACTGTTCAGAGCGATGCGTGGCGTGTGCGTTGCGTGACGCGTGCGGCTCCTGCCACGCATTGTGCACGCAATGCATTCAGTCTGACGTCTTCCATATAGTCTCATACAATACAACTGGTGCTGCCACGCATACGTGCTGCACACGCCACGCACACGCATCCGGTGTGTACCGGCCTTAAATGGACACGAAAATGGGGGAAGTTTCATTAGTTTTGAAAGTAGTCGACTAAATTTTCGTTTTTTTCCTGACACCGCCTCTGTCTCGACTTCTAACAAAGAGGTCGCGGGTTCTAATCCCGTTAGGGCACATTTATGTTTGGAAACCATTTCCTGAGGATCCCCGCTTAGAGGCGAAACACGTGTCGATAAGTTTTCTATTACTTATCGTACTTGTTGCATGTGCATTGTGTTTGTTATATGCGGGAGGGCGGATGGTTCTTGAGTCTGTTTGTATAGCAGGACAAAAGTATACATAGTTGATAAAGTTAGATATCGTCCGATTAGTTAGTATTAGCTACAGGCAAACAGTATTACGTGACGACAGCCCGGTGCCGCGTTACGACAAACCACGATTATTTTACATTTAGGCGATACGTAAAAGTTTTGGCGTCCCTTTTACTCCATATGCGAAAAAACCCTCAGTGCGAGTGGGACGGATTCGTGGAAAAGTAGCAAAAATACGGTTTTTTATTAATATAAAATGTACTAAGCTATTTTGTCAAAAAGATTTTCATGGAGACTTTACAAATACATAATATCCACATTTTGAATGCAATTTCACAATGAAATTAGTTAGGATTTCAGAATTACAGGAAAAAATAAAACAATTTAGAGGTCTTTTCGGAATTAAATTCTATCGAGAAAATTTCATCCAAACGCGTTTTGCTTCAGTGAGAATCTTAATCAAATACTCGAGAAACATTTACCCAAAAATGAAATACGTAGATGACGTTATAGTGGAGTAAATGGATTCGAAAAAACCCAAATTTTTTTGGCATCGCCTTAAAAGAGTGTACTTGCTGGGTGACATCAATTTATGCAGCCAAATACATACTGGAGACTCGGTAAGTGCTCATTATCAAGGTTCGATGATCCATTTCGTGAAATTCGTGAATTATTTTTCTCTTGTTCCCCACAAACGCAAGCCCAGCCCCGAGTCCGTTACTGTGGGAGGTCAACGTTTTATTCTGCGAAATTAGCAAAAAGCGTTATTGATCCGTGATACCGATCACTTACCAAGCCTCAAGTATGAATTTGGCTGCATAAATTAGCTTCACCTTTTACACGTCTGTATAAACAAACCCCTTACATTTTAGATGTGGAGTCAACATTAGTAGGGCAGAGACCCTATTTTAATTTTCGGAGACAATTTCTCTAGCTGCTAATAAAGATGGCGAAAACAGCTGTTTTTTACAGAAAATTAATTAAACTGAGGCACAAGTGAAATGAAATAAAAGCAGGAGTGTCAGTCTGAAAAGTTTTCAAGTTAAATATTCACCGAGTTGGCAACACTTTTGCCCTTTTCATTTGCTGGATTGTAGTCTTTATTCCGAGGGTTTGGTTAGGTTTTTTAGGATTCCGTAACCGAAGAGTGTAGGCTGCCAAACGGGACCCTATTACTAAGCCTCTACTGTCTGTCGGTCTGTCTGTCCGTCCGTCGAATGCGCACAGAAAAGGCAACGGTGCGTGGCTAAGTGCAAGATCCACCGTTGACCTGCGTCTCCGGATTTCCCCACTATATGACCTCACACACAGCCTCATAACTTTAGCACCTTTAAAGATAAAAACATGAAATTTGGAACAAAAATAGATTTTAAAATTGATTTGCCCACATATCACGGTGTATAAATTATATGAAAAATTTTAATTGTTCAAAATATTTCCAAAACAAAAGTAAGAAAAATAATAAATATTATTTTAAAAATACATTATGGGTATCAAATTGTAGATATTAAAAAGCTGATTGTAAAAATATATACTTTTACTATATTTACTGGCATTGGTTTCGAGAAATCTTTAAAAAACCCCAAAAATATGTATGCCCCCCCCCCCCCCACTTATCCCCGAAACTGGTGAACCAAAAAATATGAAAAAAAAATCATGGTAATATGTGTTTACGTAAAGATTACAGGAAACATAAAGCGGTTGAGAAATTCGCGAAAAAAAATGACAAAATTAAATTTATCATCCACAATACGCCACCCTAGGTACGCGAGTCTGACTCGCACTTGGCCGGTTTTTTATAAGGAATCATTCATCACAACCAGCATAATGTCTAAAATTCTCAAGTGACGTCATAACCGAGAATTCTTTAAAAAAATCATTAAAAAACAAACAAAATAACGAAAACTATGTCCTAAACTTGTCTCATGGGTCATTTTACTAATAAGGCCCCACTTCTTAAAAAAATATAAAGTGAACATAGAATTTCTCTGTGGCATTAATTTTATCGATAGACTTATGTGGATCATAAATTTGTATGCAGCAGTAAAAATATTTAAATAATATTATTGTTTTGGTTTGAACTTGTCTCACCAGGTGTCAATAAATGTATCCTTCGTCACAAAGATTGATTTTTGCATAAAAGAAGTAAATAAACAGTTTTTGTAAAAGAAACATTACCTTTATTATCGGAAACACAAGAGCTTTCTTTACCTTAACGATTAGTATTTTAATAATCAGTTATATTGATTAAAATTATCAGTCTAAGTCTCCTTCGTCACATTGAAATGAAAACTAAAATCAAAAGTTGTAAACCATTTAAAGAAAATCACATTATTTGCAATAAACATCTGTAAGGCATGTATGTATAACACTATATAATCTTAATCAGTCTTAAATAAGGTCACTCTCCGATTATAAATGTGTAGTTTTAAATAATATGATTAGGGGACATCATCCCAGGAACCGTTACGAAGTTGACATAAACGTGACGAAGTAGACACAAAATCATTAAAGGAACAGAGAACATAAATCTAAGAATATTACTTATTAATAAGTATGAATAAATACATATTTGCCCCTTTTTAGCTTTATTTGCTATCAAAGATGGTTATTAATTAAAAAAAAAAACAGAAAATCTTTTAAAAATCATCTCTTAAATTAAGCTGCTTAGACATTATATTTATTTGCAACGACATCTATTTTTCAAAAACTTCTTCAATAGGTTCCTTAAAACAGTACAATACTCTTTTCCCCTTCATTTTTATAGAAGGCATATCTAATATTTTAATTATATTCTCAAAATCAACAAATGATACATCATCATCTTTAAGACGAAAAGCACGCTTTGTTTCGTCGACACATCTTAAAAAAGTAACCTTTACTTCTGAGTCTTCAAAATCACGATCAGTAACACCAACATAATTGTATTGTTTGTTCTTTTCACTCATTATTTTTATAAGCAAGTATGTACCTTTAGGAATATTTCTTGGGTGGATTTCTGTTTTATCGACGCTGGTACCGGCACAGGTGTTTCTATTTCTATTTTCTTTGTCCTGAATTTGTGCTAAAGTCTCACTATCAGAGCTATCACTTGAACCTTCATAAATGTTCTTGAAGAGGAGTCCTGTTCTTCCAGCATTGAGGTTCTGTATGGCAGAATTAAAAATGCCCATTTCATCCATATCAAAATTTCCCGCTTCAACGCATCCAGCCTCGCCAATATTAACATCTTCGTCAATATCCATATCTTCTGTCACAGTGTTTGAAGAAAAGTTATACTGGGTGCTAGGTGCGATACAAAAACAAGAACCGTTAACACCTTCAGTCTTACAGAAGCAGCTTTGCTCACTGTATTTTAATTGTCCTCGTGCACAGGAAAAAATGTGATGCATTCTCATTGTGGCCGGAATAGGCAGCAAAGATGTTGGTATAGTCATTGAAATGCGATCGATGTCCTCTTGGGTAATAAGGAACAACTTTACTTTCGTCGCATCTTTTAAAAACGTATAGAAATGAGTCACATCGGCAATATCCTTTCCATGAGCGACCATTCTGTCGGCTGTCCTCTTTATCAGTCCCCCTATTCCATCGGCTGCTCCTTTTCCATGACCGGCCTCAAAGAATGACCAAGTCATGTTCTTGAATCCATAGTCATCAAATAGTCTGGTCGTCATGAGATAAAAATTCTGTTTCTGACGGTATTGTGTGCAGGGACCGTCTGAAAACCAGTGAATAGTATGTATTTCTGGATAGTTCTCATTAATAAACTTTAGAATCGGGTCTACGTGAGCCCATATTGCGGCAGGATTGTGAAGCAGACATGATGAAACCGTACAGAATGATGTAATTTCTTTGGTTTCTGCTCCTTCAGGCTTTCTGTAGATGACAGCTGTGTGTAATGACAGCTGGTTACGAGAACCCCCGAAATGGTGAGATTGTATCTCTTGACTACATTTACAATTATAGTTCTCGCTAAAGTCGATATGGACAGCAACACTTTTGTGGTCTAAATTGTCAATACAGTCTCTATAAGCTTTATGTTGGATTCGGACGTTAAACACATGTTTTTTGAATTCTATGAGGTCTTTCTTAAAACTGACAATCAGATCCGATAGCTTAGCTTGTTGAAGCTCTTTTACATTTTTGGAAATCTTGCGTTTTTTCTGATCTTTAGTAATCTCTTCAGTTTTACGCACCCATTCCCACCAAGACACTTCATCATCTGGACACAAATTTAAATCAATCAAATTCTTGCCGCTACATTGTTCACATGCCTCAAACATGCATTCCTTTTGATTTATACTACAAACTACAGACTCCAGAAAACGACTCAAGTCGCTGGTGAAAACTGCTCGTTTTTTCTTTAAAGCCAGTATTTTGTACTGAATATTAGTGTGGAGCTTGCACAGGCATGTTTCGCGAGCATCAGCGGAAGGAGTAACTACATAAAATGGCCTGTTCATTGTAAAGTATGAGTAACAACATTTCATGCCACTTTCTTTTAAAAAGGAGCGGTGAAGATTTGTCATTATATCAAGGAGGAATCTCTTCTGTTTCTTTACTTTATTTTTGGTCACTGTCTCTTTTTTGCCAGCTGTAGCACGACTGACATCATCACGCAGGAAGAAATCTTGGACCGCCTTTCGTAAATCTTTAGCCTTCTGGACTTTCTGACATCTCCGCAATTTATCTTTGCATTTTATTCCGAGTGCTGCAACTCTTATCTCTTGGGTAAGACCTGTTTTCTCTACAAAATTTGATGCAAGCATTTCCTTGATAATTTTTCTCTCTTTCCTAGACTTCGTAGTTTTGTATTTTTCTTGAATAGCTGTACACACCACCTCGTATTTATCAAAACGGGATTTAGTTCGCTGTAATTTTTTCTTACAAGCTTCATATTTGCGTTTCCATTCAGTCATTTCTGTCTCCAACCTTAGATTATCTCTGTAAAGCTTAGTTCTTTCCCGACGCATTTTTTTCGTTTTAAAATGAACTTTTCGTGAGCTAGCGTCGGTTAGAGATGGTGAAAGAGTGTCTTCCTCTATAAGCTGCTCTCGTTCTTTTAACTTTTCTCTATACTTTTTCTGTTTAATCTTCCATTTTCGATTTGTCAGTCTTTTTTCTCTACAATTCATGTCTTTAACAAGTTTCTTATTAGTGTGATATCTTTCTCTTGCTTTTCTCAAGTATTCTTCATACTTCTCCTTATCAGCCTGTTTCTTGAGCCTACAGCGACGTTGTCTTTCTGCTGCTGTTAGCGCCATATTATTCTAAAATAATGAAAAAGACTATTTTATTTATGAGACAAAACGAAATTTATAAAGGCAAAACGTTTTTTTTTTCAAAGTATTGCTATTTACAGCACATAAGTCCCCTTCGTAGCATCTTCGTCTCCTTCGTAACGATAAACAATGTGACGAAGGATACGCGTGACGAAGTATACATATTTTAAGGTTATAAATCTGAGGTGAAATTGGTATAACATAATTACAGAAATTTAACTCAAATCAAAACAAAACAATCAAATATGTAACATATGTGAAAGATATTCAATTACAAGTAATACTTACTTTTAAAACGCCGTGACTTCGGATACGAACACAAAATACACGCTGCCTAGGCGGAACGCGCGAATCACACTAACTGCAGCTAGTGTCAAATTTCACACCTCCCCTCCATTGCCCCCGCGCCACTAAAAATTACGACGTTCCTTTTTACGCATAGTTGTCGCGTGCGATGGTTTAAACAGAGAATATTCTAGTTTTATGGATGTCGTTACGAAGGATACAAAATATATGGGACAAAGTTTAGTCACGCCTTGTAAAAAAAAAAGACAGATTAAATTAGCTTTTTTTGCTGTTATTGAAATAAATATGTACCGAGCCTTTTATTTTCGATATTAAATAGCTGGTTTTTCATACAAATATAATAGTTAATTTCGTGTTTCTAAGAACACGATCTACTGGGGACACTGCATTTTAGAGGGGTAAACTATATTTCACATCAAATTTAACTTATTATAATGCCGTTCTCAAGTAAATAGCAAAAGAAGTATTATAGTGTTATATTTTAAGTTTATAACTTTTAAATGCGATTTCGCAATATTAAGATGCTGACAGATTTAACAATATTTTTCGTTCTGGACAAGCACCAAAACCTAAAGGGACCTTAAAAGTAAAATGACCCACATTTTGGTCGGGTAGCTACTTTACTTTTCTATGGAACAGCAGATTTTTTTTTCGCGCACTGAATCTGTCCGAGTAGTTCAGTGGCGTGCATAGAACTTTTTTCCGGAAAAGCAATCAAAAGGTCAAGTTTGGCAATATAAAAAATGTAAAAAAATTTAAATAATACTTTGAAAAAAAAAGTTTGTATGACGCCGCCAGGGTAGACACTGTCTAGAGTGAACATTTTCATATCAACTTTTTTTTTCAAAGTGTTATTTAAATTTTTTCTTATTTTTTTTATTGTCAAACTTGGCCTTCTGATTGCTTTTCCGGAAAAAAGTTCTATGCACCCCACTGGAGTAGTTGCATCTCAAGCGCCTTTATGTTCTAAAATTACTTCGTTTCCTATTTTCTCTCTAGTACGTTTCCAAATGCTATGTTTAGATCTGTCACAATGTTTAGGGCTGTCACAATGTTTAGGGCTGTCACAATGTTTAGGGCTGTCACAATGTTTAGGGCTGTCACAATGTTTAGGGCTGTCACAATGTTTAGGGCTGTCACAATGTTTAGGGCTGTCACAATGTTTAGGGCTGTCACAATGTTTAGGGCTGTCACAATGTTTAGGGCTATCATAATGTTCAGGGCTGTCACAATGTTCAGGGCTGTCACAATGTTTAGGGCTGTCACAATGTTTAGGGCTGTCACAATGTTTAGGGCTGTCACAATGTTCAGGGCTGTCACAATGTTCAGGGCTGTCACAATGTTCAGGGCTGTCACAATTTATGATTTGTTTTTTTTCGAGAATACGAACTTATATCTGTGGCGGATCCGTATAATAATATGACTTGATTCAAGTTGAAGACTTCATTAATGGGGCATAAACAAACTATGAATTTAGTCTTAAACACCACAATTGAACCCTAAATCATCTACCTGGTACCCAAACATCTGCCGTACAAATAAAATGTCTATAACTATTAATTATTTCGAGCGTCCGTCCGTCAGTCAAGAGATAAAAGCAATGCCAATCGAAGCTCCCCCTAACGGCAATCTTGTTATTCAATTTTGAAGCTTAATTCTCAAAGTTTATGGTAGGAATTTGAAGTGTATTACTTGTATTAGCTTTGATTTATTGACAGCGTGCGCTTGCACATGCGGGATTGTCGTTTTTGGGTTTTATTTTATTTAACGTTTCTGAAGTTTAATTGGTCGAGATTTATTTGTATTGTAGTTTAAATTGCACATTTAGAATGGATTTTAATGAATTTTTTTGAAAGGATAACCTACGGGACGCGGTATTCAGGGAAAGATCCACTACGTGTCCCTGCGCGCGTAACTATTCACGGTAGTACAAAAAATGTCTCCTGATTGATAAGAGGTAGCCTTTTCTTTGTCATCGTCGTATATTTAAGAGCTTGGCTCTTGTCGGTGTTGCTCTCTCCATTGAGTTTTGTTCATTGCTAACTCCTTCAGTTCTTGGTATGACACGACTGTAGCCTTTTCTACCTTTATCGTCCTTGGTCTTCATGTCTTTTCATTTATTTTTCCGTCTACTATGTTTATAAAAAGTTGTCGTGTCTTAGTACATGTCCGACCATCTTTCCTCTCCTATTCTCTATTGTTTCTATAATCCTTCTCCTTTCTTCTGCTCTTCTTTAGAACTTCACCATTCGTGACTCTTTCCGTACAACTTATCCTTTCCATTCTCCGTCACCACATCTCAAACGTCCCTACTCTCTCTCTCTATCTCTTTGTGTCATCATAGCCCATGTTTCGCTACCATACACCAGATTAATAAATCTCTTCTTGACTCCTTTTGCTATTTTTGATGTGAATAGTGATCTTTTTCTGTAGAATGCTTGTTTGGTCATTGCTATTCTGCACCTCATATCTGCTGTGCATCTAGAGTGTTCCAAAAATTCAAAATTGTTTATTCAAAATTATTGTAACATAACAGATAAATCTAAATCATTACAATAATATAGTTCTTAAACTAAAGCACTTACTTTCATACTTCTCTCTAACATTCTCTTACAAACATCTAACAGATAACTAATACGATCCACAAAAATTTGGTTGTTTGCATACTGGGAACATTATTGATTTTTACTACTGTAGCTGTACTAGGTATAGTATACTAGCTGTAGGGGAGTTTAGTGCATACCAAGAGTTTAGTTTTGGTAAAATTATTTTTTTGTATTCTTTAAAAACCGTGTCCATAATGTTTATTCGTTTTTCTAATTGTATATTATATCATATCAGCAACTCTTATGAAGGTAATTGTTTGATCGCCAATGAATAGTCCTTTCTTGTTTAACGTAAAATTATACTGCAATGTTCAGTTCTCTTTAGCTACAACGCAATAATACATTACCCTTAAACCTTCCTTAAGAAACTTTCTACCCAACTGTGAAACCAGCATTAAAATAAGTGTAGTCGTTCTCAAGTTTTAAGCGAACTTATAGAAAAACAAACGTTTTTGTATGTAGGTATAGAGATAATAAATATACGATGAGAAGCGAAACCTCACTCAAAATGCTTGATACATGAAAATAATCAAACAATAAACCATTTTCTCCCGCTTTCCTCTTTGTTTCACACAAAAAATGTATTCATACGAGCCGTTTATAAATTTTCAAGTGCAAAAACGGCCATAACATGATAATTTTATCGTTCGTAAAGCAATGTATTTTCCTAAAGCCGTTTCATATCGTACTTTTCTGAGAGAACAAAGATTCTTTTTCGCCTGTCGCAAATGTAATAGCAAATATCACGATGTAATGTTTGTTCGGAGATTTTACTAAGGAAATCCGCGTGAAAGAATCGTGGATAATATTGTCTTTTCTTCAACTTATTCTGTACCTAACACTTATGGACTATTTTACAATAAATAAAACTTAGTTTTGACAGCACTAAAACTAAAATGGAAGCCTTCAGAATCGGCTTTAATATATTCGTATACATTTGTGTTCTAGTTAGTTAGTATAATATCTATAACAGATGATGCTAATTTCCTGCACATCATGTCTGCACCATCCATCAATACACATCCGCACCGAATCTGGCAAGTTAGGAAGGATACTTAAGCGCCAAAGAGCTACAAATCTAACTTTTCTAAAATTACTCAAATTGCGTCATTTGTATTTGTCAAATTGTATTGAAACAACCCCTCTCTCTAAAGATCAAACCCCTGATTATCCCGGGAAAATGCAAACGAAATCGGTGCAGGCGAAACCGCGGGCAAAAGCTGGTGGTTAATAAAATAGGACGTATGCTGACCAAATTGGCGAGATATTGAAGAAGGGCCATGTCAAAAGTAACCGGAATAGAAGAGCTTGTATGACTAGATTGATGGATGCGGAAGAGATGTGTTGGGTTCGTAACAGGCTTGAGTATATGTATGTATGTATGTAAAAATGTTGAATATTGTTGCGGAATTTGAAATAAAATGGCTCATAATTGCACTGAGGCCAAAACTACAATTTTTCGTTTGCTTGTTTGTTCCGTTTTTACTCGAGAACCACTCGACGGATTTCGATGTTGTTTTCATTATTATCAACATGAAAACTATGAAAGGTTTTGTTAAAATAACCGCCAAGCCGAAAACTGTCAATAACAGTTTTTACCTTACGCGCAAATAAAAGATAACATCGATTGAATTGAAAGAAAACTCCACGCGATCGAAGGCGCGGGAAAATGTCTAAAAGTGAAGAAAACATAGTGAGTACAGTCTGAACCATGAGTCAACTGTTTCACGCAATTAGGTCAATGAGTTTCAAGTTGGTTTCCATATTGAAGAGTTCAGCATGATATGTGCTTCTGTACGAACGTCACGTCGGACGTATCTAAGTTGAAGATTGAACATTAGCAATAAATAAATAAATAGAGCCTTTGTTTTCCAAAGTACAAGATTCAATTCAATTTACAGACACAGACAGCATGCACACTTCATATCCTCCTAGTGTATGGTTCATCATCATTCAGCCCACATCCACCCACTGTTGGGTCTCTTCTCCTCGCCATTTTCGTCAGTCTCTCGCCAACCTCATCCATTGCCCACCAACAGCCTTGACGATATCGTCTCGCCATCGGGCCATCGGTCTACCCACTGACCGCTTTCGTAGCCTCGGCTGCTAGCCCTAGTCCACCGTCTGTCTTCGCGTCTAGTCACTTTAGTCTCGTGATTCGTTTACCGACATCTTCGACTCTAGTTTCACAAAATAACCACTTACAGAAGGTTTACTCCGCATAACTAGCGAAAACAGGCGCACGCACACATAGACGCGTGCGTACGACGATTTCGGAGATACTCGGGTGAATGCCAATACGAAATTCTGCCGAGATCATCATACGTACGCGTCTATGCATGTGTGCGTCGGTTTTCGCTCCGTCGTCGAGTCAGCCTTCTGGTAGTATCTATTTTGCGGTACTGTGCTAGTTCGTTGTCGAATGTCGACGGTTGGTACACGATCCACAAGAGAGATGCCTAGCATGGCTCGCTCCATAGCCCTCTGCGCCGCGCCACTTTTACTTTGTGTTATACACTTAATGAAACCATTTAATAATTAATAAAAAAAATATTCGAGACAAACTTTAATCACAAATTAAATTCCAGGATATAAATAAACAACTACCAACTACAATTTATATAAAATAAACCAATAGATGTCCTCACCATATGTTGTGTGGTCTTAGATAAATCATTAGAATAAAAAAATAAGCAAAATTAATTAGTTTTACAAGTTATAATAATAAATTATGGCCAATCACAGTGCAGAATCATGTAATATTATAACATCGATCGGTTAAACAATAAAGATACTTATAAAACAGCTTTCATGTTGTAACTAATTGTGGGAGTAGTTAATAGTACATTACATCTGAGACCAGTAATTAAAGATATCCTGGACGAGTAAGTTAAAAGGCCGAGCCCGTAGGGCGAGGACTTTTATATACGAGTCCAGGATAGCTAATTATGGTCGAAGCATGTATAGTGCTTTTCTCAAAAATAAAACAAGATATTTTCAAATTATATAAGTTTTTTTATTACGTTAACAAACTCATCTTGAATAACAAACAATCGATCGAGTTTGTTTTATGTGTCACGCAATTTTACTAAAATAATGCTATCGCGGTGTTTGACGTCTTTTGTAGTTAGATTCCCAAGCTCCAGACTTCTACATACACCGTTTTTACTCCCATGTTAGGAACAACCTACAACAAAAAACTCAATTTTAATAATGAATTAAAGGCATATTTATAACTTTAGAGCCATAAAATAATATTACATCATTTATTTACCTTTATAACTAGATATTTATCATCTATATGTTGGCTTGAAATATTTTAGACTTCTTGCTTATATAGCCATCTGATTGCCTTTTTAGCCATGCCGTCAAATTGTTATCATTTTTCAAGTTTATTTTATTCTTATTGAGCACAACACATCGGAGCATGGAATACATCGCCCATAAAGTGGAAGGCTGCTTATTGTTTGGCTAAGGTGACTGAAATAAGCCAAAAACACATTTTCCGACCAACTGTTCGTGTATTTATCTGCTTTCCACTTGATGAACTTTTCATAATTTGTTTAAATGTCCTTCTTTAGATTTTGGCGGAAGCAAGTTGTTTTTTGCTAATTTAGATCTGCAGGAGTACAATCTATATCAGAACCTTCTTCTGAACTCATTTTGTAATTTATTTACACAAAAAGCTTTAAATGAAAATATTATGCAACAACAAAATTTCCCGCTTTTAATTTTTTTTCTTTTTTTTTTTTTTTTTCGTTGGGCAAATGTATACGGCCAGCCCTCTTCATAAAATTTAAGTTAAATTTTAAGTGTTCAATGGTTTTAAATATAACTATAAAATCAATAAAAATAATATATTTTCAATTATAAAATATAGCAAAACGTTTTAAGAACACGAAATTGTAATGTTTTTTCTTTTTATACTGGCCGCTATACTGGCCGATACCGTATGATCGCCAAACTCTTTAGTCATTTAAAACATAGACACGGATAGTTTAAAAAAAAAAACATGGTATGTAATGGATTTTCATACGAATTTCCTGGACAGTTATTCGGATTTCCTGGAGACTTGAAATAGCTCTACAGGATGAAGTACTTTCTGGCATGTCTATGCAATATGTAATTAAAGCATTACAACATATTTTTGAGAAAAAACAATTTTTTACCCATTTCTTTCTTTTGGAAGTTGGTGTAAGTAATGTAGGGCGACGTTATAAAATAAAGCAGAACACATGATATCAAGTTCATACGGCAAAAGAAAGAAGTCGTCTAAAAATATGTTTTTCCCGTAAACAGTGTACTTTTTATTTTGTTGCTAATGTTTTGCTGAGACACTGCTTATGAACATCAGACGGTACACCACCATTTGTTATCTCCGTAAACTAATCCTTTCTCGCAATTTGTTGAATTTAGACGGACAGCACAGAAGGGACAGATCTTATCTGCAGCATTATCTTCATCCGTCGAAGCTCCTTCAAGGCTGAGCTTCTAAAGAGCCCCATTGAAAACGGGCAGCATTATCAATTACATGATGTACTTGAGGATTCTTTATGGTTTTGTGATGATGAATGGTACTTAGCGTTTTTTTTTTTCTGTAGATTTCACGGTTTGTTTGTTTGCTCTTTTGTAGGGGCATTGACAATAATTAAGGGGCTGCACAATGCTAAAATTCAGTCCTGCTCTAACGCGTTTGTTTTTTGACTCTCTATCCTGCTCTAATCAGATGCCGCGCACGCAAAAGTTCAGTTATTTAGAAATCGCGGCTCCATTAGGACATTAACCATAATTTGTAGTAAGGCTTTTTTGTAGATAATAATGAGATCTTTTATTGTGTGAAAGATTCATTTCAAACGCATATTCTGTGTCCGAGCGAATTTAGTGTACAGAATGAAATCAGGTACCTAAAGATATATATATTTTTTTGAGTAAATATATAAAATTTCGATAATCCATAAAAGCTTAATTCGTCAGAAAAACATGATTAAGTACATATATATTTCCCAGAATTTTCTAGTAGCCAGTTTGGCCTACAAATCGAGCTAAATATTTGCAATTTTACCAAATACACGCATATTCAAGCCTTAACATGTTTTGACAAAATAAGACTAATGGCTCAAGTATTTTTGCATTTGATAGGTTTCTACTCACAAAAGCGCCTATTACAGCGCCCCTTTTGAACTGTAGATGAGGGCAATAGGGCCCTGCCTATTGACAATGAATCGGTGCAAACTGGGAACAACTCAGAATACTCCTTTTAAATCTCAAAACCTACTTGAATTTGAATTTTGAGGATGTTTTCTTTTCTATGTAAAATATGGACACTGAGGTTTAGTGTGGAAGTGTTGTGAAACAACATTGTGAAAGAAAAAAAAAATATTTATTTTGCCACACAATAAATAATCTCAAGATTAAACAAAATTAACAATTGCTAAATGGCAAAAAAGGAACAAGCTCAGCATTTGTTGTGAGCTAAGGCAGCAGCACAACGCTGGTTTTCAGCTCGTCCCTTTTCATACAAAACACGAAACACGACAATTACAAGTAGACTAAGTAAGCTAAACTTGTGGATGAATTACATCAATAACTCATTGAATTGTCTGTGGATTATTTGCATACACAATTACACAGATATCTGTGCATTTTTATCCCTTCAGAAACCCCCAAAGAAAAAAGTCCAGAGGTGTCAAAAATCATACGATCTTGGTGGCCAGTTAACTTCTCCTCGCCGCTAGATAACTCGTTCTGGACTACCTTTAGTAGTGAATTTTCACAATTCCTATGCATCGCTTGACTAAAAAACGCTGCATAATTAACTCCCGGTTTCTGAAAGGCTAATCAAAGTTAACAGTAGATTAAAAAAACTTTAACCGCAAATAACTGTGAAAATAAAGCATATATGAAGTCTGAATAGTGATGAATCAATAATTAACTTAGTTAATTTTTGATTTCAATGTAAAATTCCCACTTTTTCTGGCTTAATCCGCAGATAATTAGTTTTTAATCTACTGTTAACATTGATTGGCCTTTCAGAAACCGGGGGTAAACCTCAAATTTTGCTGATGACAACTGCAAAATATCCGCGTTCCATGTTTGACACAACGAAAATTATTCGAAATTCAAAATTCAAGTCGGTTTTGAGACACCATTAGTAAACCCACCAAAATATTGGTGCACTTCTGCCCCTTCTACGAGTACAAGGGAATCTTACAGGCTTTTAAAGATTTTATTTTCTCCAACAGGCGGGAAAATGCGTACAGTGTCTGTCAGTAGTAACATTATAACTATTGGCCATAGAAGACATTCCTCAAGGTACAAATCTCGATCTTCAGTCGTCCTCTGACCCACCAACTGTAACTGTAGTCGGTTCCTGTAGATATGAACAGCCCATTGCCAGTCTAGCCTGATTATCTTCAAATGACCCATGGTCATTGACGAAAAGGACCATAAACAACCCAGTCTTCCTCCCCTAGGTGGCGAAGACCAAGACAACCTGATCGTCCGCTTCACTTCAGAGCCTAGCGACACCGTGGTCCCAACAGGGGAGTCAGCGCTGCTCTGGTGCTCCGCTGCAGGACCTGGAGGACACCGCCCCCGGCTGCACTGGCGGTACAGGCCCGACGCGCCGCCCACCGCCGACCATATGCTCTCCAGCAATGACGCTAATAGGTAAGAGACAGACTTGTGAAATAATTGCCCCCACGGGGCAGTGTTAAACTGATTTATGATCTTTTAGTTCTTGACCTCCCTATTGGGATGGCATAAAATAAAAGTGGCAGAATTTCATTTCTAATCAGCTGGATCTGAAAATGAAGAATTGTTTAGCTTCGTGCATTCTAGGAGATTTGTGAAGAGTTTAGAGCCAAAAATGAAAATGCACCACAGAAAGAAAAACAAAGCAGTCTAAGACAATCACTGGTTCTAGCCTTTCAAATGCTATGTTACCCAAATAATGATTATATGTTATTAATTGACTAATTAGTCTTTCCATCCATCAGCCCGTATTCGTCCACTTCTGGACATAGGCCTCCCACATATCACGCCACTCTTGGCGGTTCTCAGTCATCCTCATCCAGCCGCCACCCGCAACGTCCTTCAGATTGTCAGTCCAGCGGGCACGAGGGCGGCCTACGCTGCGCTTTGCTGTACGCGGTCTCCATTCCAATGCCTTACGGCTCCAACGGCTATCACGTCGGCGACAAATATGGCCAGTTCACTGCCACTTCAACTTACTGATTCGGCAGGCGATGTCGGTCACCTTCGATCTCTGCCGGATATCTTCGTTTCGGATTTTATCCATCAGAGATATCCCAAGCATAGCCCGCTCCATATCTCGTTGAGCGACCTTAAATCGGCGGATTAAGCCTTTGGTTTGGCCAGCACCGT
Organism: Ypsolopha sequella; assembly: GCA_934047225.1. Taxonomy (NCBI): domain Eukaryota; kingdom Metazoa; phylum Arthropoda; class Insecta; order Lepidoptera; family Ypsolophidae; genus Ypsolopha; species Ypsolopha sequella. The sequence continues at coordinate 15,509,063 of OW204012.1, read as the reverse complement.
ACGTCATCACTGGAAGGACGTTGTTTGATAAAAGGTGGATATTAGCAGCTGGAACAGGGGCCCATAAGCTGTCCCAGATCTACGTCCATGTAGATTCAATCCGCTTATATTCTACAAAATAAGGTACAGTATTTCCTACCAGAAAAGTACTTGATGATGTCATCAGTCAGTCTTCTCACGAATTCCCTCTGCACGTGGACTCCAAGGCGTGCCGGTGCCGTGACACGTTGATCACCTTCCACGACGAATCTAAACACACCCACCTACACCTGGATGCATCCAAACCCAGAAGAAATATTAACGTGACAAAGATCTGCACTTGTTGCAGACCGCGTGTACATAGGTTATTTCACACACACAGGAAATATACTAAAGGTGGCCTTCACGCCAAAATATTGTCAGACCTTGACTGAATAGTGTTTTTTAAGATGTCCACATCAATTCTTTACTTATTTATTATTAATTTTACAAATATGGAGAGAAACACTTCCGATCATCGGAATGGCGTCCAAGCAAGAGAGCGCAGTGTTACCACACACAAAAAACAAAATCGTTAACCGAACACTCGACAGATGCGTTCTAAAAATATACATTTTATTCATAACAGACGTACTGGTTGTAAATTAGTCTTCAAATGTAGTTTATGTATATACCTAATAAAATAAAATGAAATGAATGTGTGAATATATTTCGGGCCATATCCTGGGTCTATTGTGGCTGATGCCGGGCCTATTTTATATTTATATATATAAACTCCAAATAATGATTATAAGATAGTTTATTTATCATAAGTCTGAGGACTGTTGTCATCTCGTAAGGAACTATGAGATCACTGCTAGCAACATGTGTTACTCTTAATGCTTTCTACTTTTTGTTTCTAGAAAGCAGCAGCTGAACGGGTCTCTGTCGCTAGAACGTATGTCGGTTGTACTGGCGGGGCAGTACCAGTGTGTAGCGACAGTGGAGGGAGTGGGCACCATCGTGTCGCGGACTGCTCATGTCTTCTTAGCTGGTAAGTCATGGTTTCAGAACTCAACCCCATTACGGTGGCATCATCAGGTGCGGCTTTATTGACGCGATTCGTCCAAAATTAGATAGGCTAGATGGGAATTGCCAACATTCTGCTGCCTACCTCCGTCGTGCTGCTTCTTACGTAACCAGGAGGTTAAGTGAAATATTTCTATCTTATTCATTGGTTCATCTCTTTCTAACTAATCACCAAATGCTATCACAAGAAGCCCTGTGAACTCCCGAGTTTCCAAGACAAAAGACTTGTAGAATTTTTGTGTTTCACCAACTTCTCTACCTCACAGAGCTGCCAACCTTCGCCCCCGGACTTCGCAGCATCCTCGCGACGGCCGGATCACCAGTCCTGCTGCCCTGTCCACTCCGCACCGGGCCCAGGATAGCGGTCAGAGTGGACTCAGCAGGACCGCCGGACAGACGGGTGTACGGGAGCACTAGAAGTCAGAACAACCCGCCTACTGTTTATGTCAATGTAAGTAGATATTGTTGAGTAGTCCAGTTATAATTCGACAGTACGTAAATAGATCTACCGATCTATCCCGCTGACTCGCAGGTACGATGGGTGTGGTAAATTACCACATAACCATTTAGTTATTGTGGTCTATGAACCCCTCAGATGCACGAAACAAAGACTTTTAATTCATGTTTTCCCTTAAGTTTCGTATGAAAAAGAAAGTGACAGCATGAATTTAAAGTCGTCGTTAAACTGATTTTGGTTTCGTGCAACTTCTATAGATCATTACGACATAAATTGCAGGTGTCAAAGCTGCTTCCAGGTATGATAGACAAGTCAAAGTCAAAACTCGTATACCTACGTTTCACCGATGTTTATCACGTGCCAATATCATGGGCGGTGTGGGGTACTATCGCCGTAGTTCGGGCAAAAATATGGACCGTGTCTCCCGAAGCACGCAGGCCGAACACGAATGTGTCCCTACGGGATTTGAACCCGCGGAAACGGTCGAACCACTAGACCCATGGTCTCCAAACCACGGCCCGCGGTCCAAAACCGGCCCGCGAGCACCACCAATCCGGCCCGCGCTCGCTGGCCGGACTAGCCCTGTTTCTAGCCCGCTATAGTTTATTTAAAATTCACAAACTTATAATAATAACGTAATGCTATTTACTATTTATGATTTATCAAAACTCACAACCGATATTAATAGAAAGGTCATCATGCGTATTTGTCTAAAAGTAGCGTTATTTTATTAATGTTATTTATTTCAAAGTGCACAGAACACGCTTCGTCTAACTCCGTCGCAATGTTTTTAATGACACTCGCCCGAAGTACCAACCGAAATTGCGAACGGAGCGGAGTACTGTCCTGTGCCCTGCACAAAAGATATCTCACTGACCAGCTAGTACCAATACGAAAATTTGCACGTCAAACATGGCCCTTGGGACTTAGTGGGGGAATCAGTGTGGCCCTTAGGCTAAAAAGTTTGGAGACCCCTGCACTAGACCACAGAGGCATAAAAACTTTAATATCCCAATTAATTTAGCAAAACAACCGAAACTTTCAGGTGACATGGCTAAAAAACGGGTCGCCGCTCAGGATGGAAGGCGTGCGGGTATCATTGACCCCGAGCGGTGCGCTAGAGTTGGACCCTGCGCGACCCCACGACGCGGCCAACTACGCGTGCCGGGTCAGGTTGACCCACGCTCCCGACACTGAGCATATGTAAGTTTATTTGAATACAACATTGAGGAGAGGACAATCGTAGGCAAGCAGTGGCGTATTTACCGTAGGGCCAAAAGGGCCATGGCCCGGGGGCGGCAGGCTGCGAGGGGCGGCGCAAGCTGCACCTCGCGCTCAGCTTTGGGCGCCTTTCATTTATCAATCGTTAGGTACCTATGTGGTTTATTCGTCCAAGGTAAAATCTATCTTTTGATTTATATTGCTTTTTGACTTTATACTGTCATTAAAAAATTGTCCATCGGCAAATATGTAAATATTTAATAAATGGTGTTTATTTGTTTGTTAGGTATTTTTAGTTTTTTCCACTTTTTCGTTCATTATCATCACAGCCCACATCAACACACTGCTGGATTTTATTTTATAACTGGAATATGTTTGCTTTTTGCTCGTTAATTTATGGGGCGACAAACTTTACAGGCCCAGGGAATACTTGATATTCTCTGCCCTGGGCGTCAAATCTTAAAATACGCCACTGTAGGCAAGTCTTATTCATACTTTCAACAGTGTGTTAAATATTTGCTGAAAAGCAAAGTTTTAAAAAAGGAAAGATATGCCCTTACCGTACTATGACAGCACCAAAATGTGCCACCAAAAAAAACCTTTAAATGGGCGACGCTCGCACGTTTGGAATCAGTGCTCATCTGAACACAGTAATAGTTGGACGCCTTAAATGCACTTAAAGTCAATCATTTTAACAACTTTAGTAGTCTGATCAGTTTTCTGACCGTAGGTAGACAGATTGCGCACTCATAAGTGTGCGCGCGTCGGCATTATGTTAACGCACATATTCAAAAACAATGCCATAGATTTTAGGTGTCAGGGCTCATCTAAACTTTTGAAATCTTTGCCGAAAAACAAGTATTTGTGTAAATCTCATTTAAATCTACCAATTGAATTATTTAAAATATGATAATGATGGGGAATTATTGATATCTGATTAATAAATAGTTGAGAATTCATTAAATACTAGTAATTTATTTATTTATGTTATCCCACCATCTTACTCGCAGACCCCCCCCCCCCCCCGAAGTTATTTGGGGAAGAGTAAGAGCTCTCAAACAGGCACAACGAGGTGGCCCACCATGCCTGGGACCGATTGATGGAGTTATATCGATCCTCAATTGTCGGCCCTTATATAAAACAGACTGGTGACGGGCAACGGCGTCACGGGTGCGAGTGTTTCGGCACCGCGCTCACCAACCCGCCTGCCCAGCGTGTGTGAGTATGGACATTTCTTACAAGAGGACCGCCAAGAGTGGAGAAATCTTGGAAAGGCCTATGTCCAGCAGTGTACGAACCACACTGATAGATTTAAATTCAGTATTATTATTCTATATGACAGTCCGTACTATTTGGATATTATTACTGATGCTGCCTAAGTGATACGTTTTATTTTTCAACCATGTATGTAACTAGTTGCTCTAATAATGTACGTTGTCGCAGCACGAGCGAGCCGACGGAGCTGCGCGTGAGCACGGAGGTTGGCAGTACGGAGATACCGCCGAGGTTCATCGCCACGCCGCAGCCACTCACTGTCATTGAAGGTAACGTACATTGTCGCAGCACGAGCGAGCCGACGGAGCTGCGCGTGAGCACGGAGGTTGGCAGTACGGAGATACCGCCGAGATTCATCGCCACGCCGCAGCCACTCACTGTCATTGAAGGTTACGTACATTGTCGCAGCACGAGCGAGCCGACGGAGCTGCGCGTGAGCACGGAGGTTGGCAGTACGGAGATACCGCCGAGATTCATCGCCACGCCGCAGCCACTCACTGTCATTGAAGGTTACGTACATTGTCGCAGCACGAGCGAGCCGACGGAGCTGCGCGTGAGCACGGAGGTTGGCAGTACGGAGATACCGCCGAGATTCATCGCCACGCCGCAGCCACTCACTGTCATTGAAGGTTACGTACATTGTCGCAGCACGAGCGAGCCGACGGAGCTGCGCGTGAGCACGGAGGTTGGCAGTACGGAGATACCGCCGAGATTCATCGCCACGCCGCAGCCACTCACTGTCATTGAAGGTTACGTACATTGTCGCAGCACGAGCGAGCCGACGGAGCTGCGCGTGAGCACGGAGGTTGGCAGTACGAAGATACCGCCGAGATTCATCGCCACGCCGCAGCCACTCACTGTCATTGAAGGTAACGTACATTGTCGCAGCACGAGCGAGCCGACGGAGCTGCGCGTGAGCACGGAAGTTGGTACCGCCGAGGTCTCGCCACGCCGCAGCCACTCACCACGCAAACACTTTTCGATGGGTATATACGGGTATAAATTGTTAGAAGCCAAAACACATGCACAGTGTAAACCAAATTATCCAACTTTACACATTACTCACAACTTGATACAAGCAACAAGACTGTTTATTTAATATTAGCATAGTTGAAAGTAGAAAGATTATTAACCTCACCGTCCATCGTTGACGTGATGTGAATGACGTAATTAGTCATGCATGTTCCTCATGGAACTTATGATTTAGATCTGTTGAATTATTGTTATTCTCTATATATTTATCATATCTCGGGATTATGACATGTAGTCCCGCACCTTTGGAGGCGTGCGTAGGACCGAAGCCAACACATAGAGGCCCTTCAGACAATTTAATTCAAATGTGATGTAACACCAACCGACGATTATCCCTGTACGCACTGTAGTAGTGCACCCAATGACAACTCCCGTTCATTGTAGGACTAATTGTAATGAATGAAAACAAAGGAAACCAGACTATTGGTTGAGGGTTGAGGTATAAACCAGGGTTGAGGTGCTAGTGGACTGGATATCTGGGACTATGGAAGGAACTACCCGACCTATGTTAATAACACGGAAAAATAGGCAGGCGGAGACACGCCAACTCAATAAAATGAGCCACTCAAACGGTCGCTCGCACAAGATACAAGGACATTTGGAACAAGAGGCTAAAGGGTGGAGAGGTGTCACTGGACTTTAAACAACGATCACTTGCTCCCTGAGGGTCCAGCATCACGTGCCCACTCGCCACTTACGTTTCACATCCAAACTTCGAGCATATAGCTCTTGCTACTCTACTCTGACCAGCTTCCCATGGCAAGCCAGAGATGGGAATCTGTCCCTCGTCATTGTTCACTCCGGCCAGCCAACAAAGGCAAGCCGAAGATGAGGAACAGGGCCTTCCCCCGGGAGCACGTTCGGGTCCGTGGGGTCGCTACCGCCCAACAGCTCGTCTCAAGCTGTCTTGATTATTGTTTTTTTAATATTATCATTTTTATATAAAATAATTGAACGTTTCAGGTGCATCGGTGACGTTCGACTGCGCGGCGGTTGGCAACCCCAAACCGGAGATGATCTGGTTGAACAACGGAGTCGCCATCGACTTGAGGTAAACTACACTATACCTATAGGATAACTAGATACAGCAGCGCTGACTCAGTCGGCAGGACGCCGGACTCACAATCTGGTTGAACAACGGAGTCGCCATCGACTTGAGGTAAACTACACTATACCTATAGGATAACTAGATACAGCAGCGCTGACTCAGTCGGCAGGACGCCGGACTCACAATCTGGTTGAACAACGGAGTCGCCATCGACTTGAGGTAAACTACACTATACCTATAGGATAACTAGATACAGCAGCGCTGACTCAGTCGGCAGGACGCCGGACTCACAATCTGGTTGAACAACGGAGTCGCCATCGACTTGAGGTAAACTACACTATACCTATAGGATAACTAGATACAGCAGCGCTGACTCAGTCGGCAGGACGCCGGACTCACAATCTGGTTGAACAACGGAGTCGCCATCGACTTGAGGTAAACTACACTATACCTATAGGATAACTAGATACAGCAGCGCTGACTCAGTCGGCAGGACGCCGGACTCACAATCTGGTTGAACAACGGAGTCGCCATCGACTTGAGGTAAACTACACTATACCTATAGGATAACTAGATACAGCAGCGCTGACTCAGTCGGCAGGACGCCGGACTCACAATCTGGTTGAACAACGGAGTCGCCATCGACTTGAGGTAAACTACACTATACCTATAGGATAACTAGATACAGCAGCGCTGACTCAGTCGGCAGGACGCCGGACTCACAATCTGGTTGAACAACGGAGTCGCCATCGACTTGAGGTAAACTACACTATACCTATAGGATAACTAGATACAGCAGCGCTGACTCAGTCGGCAGGACGCCGGACTCACAATCTGGTTGAACAACGGAGTCGCCATCGACTTGAGGTAAACTACACTATACCTATAGGATAACTAGATACAGCAGCGCTGACTCAGTCGGCAGGACGCCGGACTCACAATCTGGTTGAACAACGGAGTCGCCATCGACTTGAGGTAAACTACACTATACCTATAGGATAACTAGATACAGCAGCGCTGACTCAGTCGGCAGGACGCCGGACTCACAATCTGGTTGAACAACGGAGTCGCCATCGACTTGAGGTAAACTACACTATACCTATAGGATAACTAGATACAGCAGCGCTGACTCAGTCGGCAGGACGCCGGACTCACAATCTGGTTGAACAACGGAGTCGCCATCGACTTGAGGTAAACTACACTATACCTATAGGATAACTAGATACAGCAGCGCTGACTCAGTCGGCAGGACGCCGGACTCACAATCTGGTTGAACAACGGAGTCGCCATCGACTTGAGGTAAACTACACTATACCTATAGGATAACTAGATACAGCAGCGCTGACTCAGTCGGCAGGACGCCGGACTCACAATCTGGTTGAACAACGGAGTCGCCATCGACTTGAGGTAAACTACACTATACCTATAGGATAACTAGATACAGCAGCGCTGACTCAGTCGGCAGGACGCCGGACTCACAATCTGGTTGAACAACGGAGTCGCCATCGACTTGAGGTAAACTACACTATACCTATAGGATAACTAGATACAGCAGCGCTGACTCAGTCGGCAGGACGCCGGACTCACAATCTGGTTGAACAACGGAGTCGCCATCGACTTGAGGTAAACTACACTATACCTATAGGATAACTAGATACAGCAGCGCTGACTCAGTCGGCAGGACGCCGGACTCACAATCTGGTTGAACAACGGAGTCGCCATCGACTTGAGGTAAACTACACTATACCTATAGGATAACTAGATACAGCAGCGCTGACTCAGTCGGCAGGACGCCGGACTCACAATCTGGTTGAACAACGGAGTCGCCATCGACTTGAGGTAAACTACACTATACCTATAGGATAACTAGATACAGCAGCGCTGACTCAGTCGGCAGGACGCCGGACTCACAATCTGGTTGAACAACGGAGTCGCCATCGACTTGAGGTAAACTACACTATACCTATAGGATAACTAGATACAGCAGCGCTGACTCAGTCGGCAGGACGCCGGACTCACAATCTGGTTGAACAACGGAGTCGCCATCGACTTGAGGTAAACTACACTATACCTATAGGATAACTAGATACAGCAGCGCTGACTCAGTCGGCAGGACGCCGGACTCACAATCTGGTTGAACAACGGAGTCGCCATCGACTTGAGGTAAACTACACTATACCTATAGGATAACTAGATACAGCAGCGCTGACTCAGTCGGCAGGACGCCGGACTCACAATCTGGTTGAACAACGGAGTCGCCATCGACTTGAGGTAAACTACACTATACCTATAGGATAACTAGATACAGCAGCGCTGACTCAGTCGGCAGGACGCCGGACTCACAATCTGGTTGAACAACGGAGTCGCCATCGACTTGAGGTAAACTACACTATACCTATAGGATAACTAGATACAGCAGCGCTGACTCAGTCGGCAGGACGCCGGACTCACAATCTGGTTGAACAACGGAGTCGCCATCGACTTGAGGTAAACTACACTATACCTATAGGATAACTAGATACAGCAGCGCTGACTCAGTCGGCAGGACGCCGGACTCACAATCTGGTTGAACAACGGAGTCGCCATCGACTTGAGGTAAACTACACTATACCTATAGGATAACTAGATACAGCAGCGCTGACTCAGTCGGCAGGACGCCGGACTCACAATCTGGTTGAACAACGGAGTCGCCATCGACTTGAGGTAAACTACACTATACCTATAGGATAACTAGATACAGCAGCGCTGACTCAGTCGGCAGGACGCCGGACTCACAATCTGGTTGAACAACGGAGTCGCCATCGACTTGAGGTAAACTACACTATACCTATAGGATAACTAGATACAGCAGCGCTGACTCAGTCGGCAGGACGCCGGACTCACAATCTGGTTGAACAACGGAGTCGCCATCGACTTGAGGTAAACTACACTATACCTATAGGATAACTAGATACAGCAGCGCTGACTCAGTCGGCAGGACGCCGGACTCACAATCTGGTTGAACAACGGAGTCGCCATCGACTTGAGGTAAACTACACTATACCTATAGGATAACTAGATACAGCAGCGCTGACTCAGTCGGCAGGACGCCGGACTCACAATCTGGTTGAACAACGGAGTCGCCATCGACTTGAGGTAAACTACACTATACCTATAGGATAACTAGATACAGCAGCGCTGACTCAGTCGGCAGGACGCCGGACTCACAATCTGGTTGAACAACGGAGTCGCCATCGACTTGAGGTAAACTACACTATACCTATAGGATAACTAGATACAGCAGCGCTGACTCAGTCGGCAGGACGCCGGACTCACAATCTGGTTGAACAACGGAGTCGCCATCGACTTGAGGTAAACTACACTATACCTATAGGATAACTAGATACAGCAGCGCTGACTCAGTCGGCAGGACGCCGGACTCACAATCTGGTTGAACAACGGAGTCGCCATCGACTTGAGGTAAACTACACTATACCTATAGGATAACTAGATACAGCAGCGCTGACTCAGTCGGCAGGACGCCGGACTCACAATCTGGTTGAACAACGGAGTCGCCATCGACTTGAGGTAAACTACACTATACCTATAGGATAACTAGATACAGCAGCGCTGACTCAGTCGGCAGGACGCCGGACTCACAATCTCGAGACCCGAGTTTGAGTCTTGCCGATCGAGTACGCAACAAATATACAATAAAACAGAGCCCCTTGATGGAGATACGAGTAAGGGCCGATCCTTCAGATAGGTAACAAAATCATAAGAAATTACTTTAATACCCAAAAACTTGTTCCCAGCGAAAAAAAATGTATGCAAGGAATGAACTACATGATATTTTTATGACAATTCAGTTACTCAGTAACTTTTATTACATTTCAATTACTTAGTTTAAAACAATTAGATTTGCTATGAAGGTTTTCCTAAAAAAAAAACAAAATTCACGACTATGGCAAATCGAATTGTTTTAAATCTTCTTTAATATTCTTGAAAAATCTGTTTATTGGCATAGGGGTTTGAATATTTTGATGTGCATCGCCTTTTCGTTTTTTTTTTTAGTTTATTGCGTCTACGCATAATTTTTCTTTGAATTATTCGAGGACGCCATATTGTTGGTTCCCCTGGTTTTCAAAGACGTGTAAACGAGATGATTGGATAAAACAAAATTGTATTCTAAACTGGATTGTATCGCTACCAACATTACGGCAGAAGAACTATTTGATAAAACGTTTTATAGGGAGACTAGGATCCGTATTTAAATCTGTTTCTGGCTGGGAGTAGTTTTTTGGCACTTTTATTATGTTTTGTTATTTGAAATCTAAAGAATAAATGCGTGTTAATCCCTCGAGTGCTACTTTCGGAATTTGCATACACGCTTGGGCATATTTCCATCCCAAAAACGCACTTGTTTATAATAAACTGGTAACACCACCTATGGTAGTCCGTCGTAACAACCTGGTAATGCCACCTATGATCATTCGTTGTAACAAACTGGTAACGCCACCTATGGTCATCCGTTGAAATTACTTGGTCTCGCAGTGACCTGGACTCCCGCTTCTACCTCGTGGGCTCGGGGTCGCTCCGGGTACAGTCAGCGCGGGCGCTGGACGCCGGCGCGTACACCTGCAGGGCTCACAATCGTCTCGACTCTACAGATAGTACCACGCAGTTGGACGTTACGGTATGGGTCCTTGTTTTGAAATAGTATTTTTCATTACGAGTGCGGAAAGCCTGTCATTGCAAAGAGTTCCGACAAATGTCTACCCGAGCCGAGGCGCAGCCGAAGGTGAGGGTTGACAGTCGGAACAAGTTGCAATGATGGTTCCGCACGTGTACTGAACAACTATTTTTAATACAGTTGCGAAAAAATGAAGCAATTTAATAAAATAATAAAAACACAATAAACTCAACTAACTAATACTCCACGCAATAAATTCTTCGTATGTAGATATGTAGCGACTTTTTGACTTTTCCGGTAAAATGTTCTCCGAAGCATTTTGTACAATTATACTGAGTTCCGGTGGTGTTAATTCAAATAAAATATCGTCGAAATTTCTCATTTTGTGCAACAAACAACTAAACCCGCAAAGAAAGTTTTGGAAAATGGCGCCAACCGTAAAAGAATATAAGCAGAGATTTTTTTTGTTTTCTTCACCCATTCTGGGTAGGCAAAGGGAACTTTGCCCATACAGCCAAGTCTTCAGTAGAATTTTTTTATTGATATGAAATGAAAATGAAATTTAATGAGATGAAATGAAATGAAACCTAACCTAACTCATTGAATCAAATCATTAAATCTGATATTGAAACAAATTAGTACTTTCTTTTTAGAAATATTTGCATGAATCATAAACACTTCTATGATTTTTTATTTGTAAAAACTTCGTGGTTGGTTTTTTCTTTTTAATATACATTATTTTGACAGTTGGGAAAGAGAACGCACGAGTTCGGAAAAGGTAAAGAAAAAGCTCGAGTATGTAATAGCCTACATCCCGAACGCTATACGTCCCTGCAATACGCCACTTTTTGAGCAACTGTATTAAAAAAAGTATTTTTTTTTCCATTGGCTTGCGTTCTACCACCATTTTGTGCCAATATCAGGTAGTCAGCAAAGAGAACGACGTTCCTTATCGCACGTTACACTCCAGACGCTTCGCGAATGAGAGCTGGGCCGAAAAAAGTGTAAGAATTTCGACCGTCACGACACTTTCTCTTAAAGTACAGCCGAAATATCTTTCTGACCTATCTTTGGAATGAATTAGCCCTACAGTCCTGGGGTTTGGACTGTACAGAATAAATTATCGGGAAAAAAAATTGGATTAATAATTTTAATTGCTTCCGGTTCTAATTGTTTGGAGATGTTCCAAAACGACTTTGACTCCTTTTTTCATAATCGATACATATACATAATAGGATACAGATTTTATGACTTTCATTCGCGCTATTTTATCCTTTTGATGTTCCAGACGGCTCCTAGGGTCCACCTGCCCGACGGACCAGTGGTGCGAGCCGCGACTCGCGGTGACGTCACACTGCGGTGTGAAGCCCGCGGCAGGCCGCTTCCGCACGTCCATTGGCTGAAAGACGGCGAGCCTTTGACGCCGAACAACCACGATATAGCGCTCGTTGATGGGTTAGTGGATTGTATTTCGAAGGGTTAAAGTTTATTTTTGATTATCTAAGTTGAGGCGACATCTAGTGGAAGTTTTAAGAACTAGAGGCAAAACTGGTTGTCGCCGTGTGAGCATCGGCTAAAAGATGATCAACTACTGTAAGGGCGTTGCCAAGGGGGGGCAGGGGGGGCAGTTGCCCCCCCCCCTAGAGATCAGATGTAGCTAGCCGCAAAGCGACCAAAGTGCGAGCAATCGACTTCCTTACCTATTAATAAATTCCCCATCGCATGACAAAACGTAAATAAATTCACAAGGTTTAATGTATATTGTAGAAAGTATTGAAATATTCAGAATAACATTAAGATTTTGACATCCGTTTTTAAAATCGCCGCCATTTTCATCGACTATATCAGATTTGCCAAAACGCAAGGCCACTAGAGTTTTTAAAGAAAATCTTCCAGTAATGAACCTGGTGCTACTAATTTATTTTTGAAAGTTTTGCGTGGTTGCTAGCGTCCTTGGAGCTGTTTTAGCCATATATCTTCGCTCGAGAAATCACAAGTTGTTTTGAGTGCACCATACTCGCACGTTCTTAAAGAGTCTCCTGTTGTAAAAGCCCTCCATCCTTTCAACAGAATCGACAATCTTACAGATACCGATTTGTTTAGTTGTTCTTTGACGGAAACTACTTTAATAGTAGTTTATGCTTCAAGGGCGCAAAGGAATAAATTACGAGGACGATTTAAAACACGAGCGTAGCGAGTGTTTTAAACCTAACCGAGTAATTTATTGCTTTTACGCCCGTGTATCATACTACGTTTTTCAATGCATAGTGTGAGGAAATGAAAACAAATATAATCTTGTGAACTTTAAATTATAATTGGCTCAAAAAGACTGTATCCAGAGCCGTTAAACAGTATAAAAAAAAGTATAACATCTATGGTACACAGGAAAGTCTGCAGGTTAGCCAACCATTGTAAATAAATTTAAAAAAAAATAATAATAAAGCCCTAGGGCAAAATAATCGACTTTTTGTTCGGTTTTGATGCATAAAAAGTGGGCCTTTACGAGCACATGCATTGAAAATATAATTTGTTACCAATCTCACTAGGTTAGTCTGTAAAGATTGTGTAGTATAAAAATTTAATAAATAAAATGAAATAGTATATTTTCCCGTCCATCGCGTCCATGTGAAATAGTATATTTCAATGCATGTGCTCGTAAAGGCCCACTTTTTATGCATCAAAACCGAACAAAAAGTCGATTATTTTGCCCTAGGGCTTTATTATTTTTTTTTTTTTATTTATTTACAATGGTTGGCTAACCTGCAGACTTTCCTGTGTACCATAGATGTTATACTTTTTTTTTATACTGTTTAATGGCTCTGGATACAGTCTTTTTGAGCCAATTATAATTTAAAGTTCACAAGATTATATTTGTTTTCATTTCCTCACACTATGCATTGAAAAACGTAGTATGATACACGGGCGTAAAAGCAATAAATTACTCGGTTACGTTTAAAACACTCGCTACGCTCGTGTTTTAAATCGTCCTCGTAATTTATTCCTTTGCGCCCTTGAAGCATAAAAATATTTGCAATGTCCGTTCACAGAACGTCTCTCCGCATCTCGGGCGTGTTGTCAGTGGACGCCGGCATGCTGCAATGTGTCGGCGTGTCTACTGGCGGCACGGCGCAGGCGGCGCTGCGGCTGTTTGTGATGCCGCCCGCTGACGGTCAGTCGAGTTTGTACCTTATGGACCTAGTTACTAGAGTTAAGTTTGAGTGGACCGCTCTTCGGCATTAAGAATGAAGATACTTTAGGTTTTTTTTCAATTTGTTTGTTAAAACTTCGTCTACAAAAGACACCTCACATCTCTTCTAGCTAATCACTATACATTTAAAAGCGATTACTCTTAAATTGATGTTGAAGTCAGACAATAACGGGGCAGGTCCTATGTTTGTTTAGGGTGGATCTAATTTCCACTTTTTTCAAATTTCACATCGTAATAGTAAAATTACTTTGAATTGATGTATCAAATCAAAACCTCAAAAGAAAAAATATTGGACTACATCTTATGCTGCCCCATTTGATTCAAAGTTTTACGAAAAGTATTGAAGAAAAAAAAATGTTTTGCGTGTTTTGAAAATGACACACATCAGTTATCTGATATTCATTACATTTGTTCATAAAAATAAATATATAATTTTATCAATAATTTGAAACAAAATTCAATATTTGAAGAGGACGATACTTTTCATGCCGACGGTACAAACCACTTTTTTAGACGTAGTTTCTGGTATTATTATTCGTGTCGAGTTGACTCGGGTCGAGCCACAAAATAAGTGGTTATTTTGTGGTCGAGCAGTCCCAGACCCGATATTTTTGACTGAGTGTTTGTTGAAATAGCGCCTTCTGTTGAAACATAGCGCAGTTTGTTTTTAGTTCACATTTCTTTTTTACATTTTATTTGATTTATGTAAACTGATTTTCCGTTTTATTTCGTCACCTTTTTATTTATTTTTGTTTTTTCACTCCTTTCTTTCCAGAAATAAGAACCAACGTAGCAAAAAAGCAGAAACCTCCCAAAACCTCTAAAAATGTCAACGCGAAATCCTTTTTCAACTCCCTAAAGCCCAATAACTACCAAACTACCCCCGAAAATTCACCCCATGACATCCTAACCAGCCTGATCTCCGATAGTGACAATCTAGACTCGACTTTATATCCTGACGTAGAAGATCTAGATTCGGACGAAATAGCTTTTGCTTATACTCCTAATCCTGATGTATATTATAACGATTATGATGACGAGCCTGTCAATGAATATGGAGACTTATTTCATGCTACACAAGGATTGGATTTGGATGCGCTGCGCAGCGGGAATACCAGCTTGGTTTCAGCGCCTAAAGGTATGTACGGGTTGTAGATTTTTATTAATTTTACTATTTGAATTAAGGCGATATGTAAATGTTTTAGCGTCCCGGTTACTTCATATGCGAAAAACCCTCAGTTAATTAAAATAAAATTACTGTAATATGCTGACCAAATTGGCGAAATATTGAAGAAGGTAAGGTCAAAGTACCCGGAATAGAAGAGCTTGTGTGACTAGATTGATGGATGTGAAAGAGGTGTGTCAGGATCGTAGCAGATGCAAATCTGTAGTCTCTGCCTACCCCTCTGGGAGACAGGCGTGAGTATATGTGTTTATGTATATAAATTGTACTCAAGTTGCTATTAAAATTGCATTTAACCAGGTCTTAGATACTGTTAAACATCATCTAGTAAAATATAATCGCACTCCATTATGTAATTCAACATTGTCAAACCAGGAGAAAAGGTGTCGAAAACGACCTTATTTCAATAAATATTTCTATCGAGCCGAATTTCTCCAATCGCGTTTCTGTTTAACAGATCCATAGAAAAAGATTCCAAAAATAATATACTATTTTATCAAAATAATACCTCTTTGTTTCTCGTAGAACCAAAAGGTGTAATCATATTTGAAGAGTTTATTCAGTCAATGGTATATAACAACTTTTACTATGGAGCCAACCCAGAAATCTCAAAAAAAAATCTGCCCTTCTATACATTTCGGCCGAGTGGCATTGCATTTTTCTATGAAACAGAAATAATTTTTTTTTAGTTAAAGGGTTTGTTCCATAGGAAAAGTTGTTTTAAACCATTGACTGAATAAGCTTTTCAAATATGGTTACACCTTTCTGTTACACGTTATATATTTATAAATATAATATGAATCTAAACCACGAAAATGTAAGTAATAAAATATTTAAATTCGTTTTCATTTTTATCTTATTCATTAAACTGTTTGTAGTCTAGTTCTAAGCTGTAAGTTGGTTCTACGTGGATGACAGGGCCATGTGTTTGTACCAGGTCTTTATTAAAATAAAATATAAAATAATATCAATTTATTAAAATTTTAAAAATGACATTGTCCTTAGGGTTCAAAGCGGTGATAGTGAAGCACCGGTTCGTGACGCTCAGTTGGGAAGAACCCGACAAGAAGGAGGAGAACATCACCGGATACGCCATTATGTACCGGGTCAAGGGCAGCGAGAGGTCAGCCCAGTACCCCTAGCACGCGCCATAGATATATAGTCTTTACACCTCCACAAGCGCGGTAAATATGACAGCGCTAGGAACATAGAAAGACACTGTATTAATGGTGCGTGTTAGGGGAGCAGGTCCTCTAAAAAGGCCGCTTGGGATGAATCATATTATGATTGTGTTGTAATGCCGTCTCTTTTGCACGCATGAAGAAACTCTGACTCCATCCTACTTTCAAATCATTCTATGATTCACCCAAGTCGGCCTTTTTAGATCCCCAGGTCTAATAATGTTCAATGCTGTCTGTATTTCGACTCTGAAGATGATGACGGTGATATTTCCAATAATGTACATTCACAAGTAATTTCTTTAGCAAAGAAAACTGTAGCGGGCAAAGTTGAGTTAAAATTTTTCTGATTTGTTTCTATGCATGAAACGCGTCGATTCCCATTGATGCAATTGACGCGCAAAACGGTACGCATCCTCTCGTAAAATGCCGTCTTTATCTCACACCGAAAGATTGTCACGCAAAACGTGTGTGGTGGAATTTCATCTGATACCATTCAATAAATCAATTCTTCAAGGCCGTTTTCGGTCACAGCGACTGTCACTGCTGAGAGCGGCGCTGATGAGCCCTCACGTGGCTGACGTAGCCGATTTTTGCAGTGAACGTGCGACCACATTCACTGCACGTCAGCACCCCTCCAACTATATTATAATTGATGGCCACTGGTGGTCGGGCCTTAAGCTGGTCTCGTTTTGTGTCGAGCTCAGCACATCTAATCGACTCGAAAGAATACACCTTAGTGCTCACAGCCTGGTTCCAATGTGGTCTGTCTGCTGCCAGTGTTTCCCATTGTGCTGGGTCTATTGCACATTTCTTCATGTGGCTTTACCATATGTGTGTACTACAACCAGTGTTAAAATACGAATATTTTTTTAACTTTGATACGTTTTTATGGTCTCAACTTTTGCCAGTCAGCCTCTTATTTTGTTAAAACAAACTTTTTAAACGTTTAAGACTAATTGAGTCTGTATATTGACAGAGAGCGCGTGGTGCAGGGTGGACCTTCGAAGCACGAGATGAACGTGGCGTCCCTGCAGCCCAACACTACGTACCTGTTCACCATCCTGGCGTACACTGAACACGGGGTGTCTCCCGCCATCTCGGTACGTAGATCAACCATTGCCAAAGAACATTAACTATTGTACAAGGTGGCGCAAAAGTAATGTCAAAATGTGAATTGGCTGCCATTTTTGCAGATGGTGCCAAATTTGACTGTGCTTTGACAATTACAATGTAGATATATACGAATTAGTTACCAACAAGCCATGATACACAGCTAAAGAACGTGGAACTATGGTTAATGCACATTTGACAAATTTTGATGTCTCGTTTTGGAGATTTGAACTGGCCGTCCAGATCACCAGATCTAACAGCATCAGACTTCTTCATTTGAGGTTTTTTTTAAAATACTGCGTTTACCACAACCAACCACGAACCTTGCAAGTCTTGAAACATAACGTTGAAGAAGAAATTGCCAATTTGGAGCCAGATGTTTTGTGAGCAACAATTCAAAATGCCGTAAAACGAGCGCAATCTTGCATCAACCCGGGAGGTGGCCATTTGAGCAATATAATTTTATTTTACACTTTCAAATAAACTTTTTATGAAAACAGAGCTCTTATTTTTTCATTTACAACAAAATGGTAGCCAATTCAAATTATGACATTACTTTTGCGCCACCCATTATTAAAATTACTACGTAAAAAAGCGACCCGCTAATTAGAAGTACGAGATAGGTCAATCAAACAATCAATCGAATCAAGTAATATTTCATAATTGTTGTAATTTTCAGCAAAACTAGGGGGTAACTCATTTGGCAACACCATTTTTCCATAGTAACTCGGGGAAAAACTCGTCCACTGAGTCACCATAAATGTGTTAAGTATTACAGATAATTCTTACTTTTTTTTAATTTCGAAATGTAATGATATTATCAAGTTAGCGAACAAAATCATTTTCGGAAAGATAAGTGCCAAATTGTAAATTTTGTGGCTGAATACTGGCAAAGGCTCAAAAAGTAGTGTGGATAAAAAAGTTGATTGACCCCGATACGACTGTGGTACGCACACAAACGTGTGCGAATACACTATTGCTCGTGTAATAGTAGTAAATAAATTGGTTTGCTTGTATTTAGTGTCGGGGCTATGCCATAATGCTACTTTTTGAAGAGGATGTTTGTCATTTATCCCATCTGCGGCGCTAATGTAATAAGCTGCTTGTATTCAGAATGTATGCTCGTTGTTACATTTGACAGGTCTCCACATATCAGCGCCCCTTTTTAACCGACTTCAAAAAGGAGGCGGTTCTCAATTCGACTGTATGTTTTTTTTTTTTTTTTTTTGGCGTTGTTACTCCATAACTCCGTCATTTCTGAACCGATTTGAACAATTTTATTTTGGTTTGAAAGAGTGTACTTCCAAGTAGGTCCCATTTTGGGTTTGGTCATGATCTGATGAAGGTCTTCAGAGATAGGCAGTGGAACTCCTCAGAAAATGACAGCATACCTCTCGAAATTGAGGTAATCGCTTTGTACCTGGGTGCTGATTACAAGGTACTACTTGAAAATCATCATTCTTCCACCTGACCTTCGATCCTGGCTTCATCACCATATTCACCATAGAACTCCTCAACGGATCAGAGCACATAACTCGAGATTGCGGCAATCACTGCGTTAGGGTGCTAATTCAAGGGTATTACTTGGATATTACCAGAATACCCACCTGACCTTCGATCCTGGCTTCATCACCATAGAACTCCTCAACGGATGACAGCACATAACTTTGGATTGCGGCAATCAGTTTGTGTTATGGTGCTCATTGCAGGGCATTGCTTGAAAATTGCCAGTGTACCCACCTGACCTTCGATCTTGGCTTCATCACCGAAGAACTCTTTAACGAATGACAGCACATAACTCGAGATTGATAGCAGGAAGCTACTCAAACATAGCTACTTATACTCACTTGAACTTCGTTTCATATTAAAACCACGTTTGCAAGAACTACCCATATTTCACAATTTAACCCAGCAACACTAAAAAATGTGAAATAAAATAAACTTTTAACAAAAAAATAGCAACCGACTTCAATAGTAACAGCAGTCATTCACTAAAAAGTTAATAATAATTCTATAAAGACCGATGGTACCGAAGCAACACTTTTGCCGACTTCTTTCTTCCTGAAACATTATGTTATCTAGAAGTCGGCGTATTTCCTACGATATAGCAACATAAAAACCAATATAAGAACGCCGACTTCTAGATAACATAACGTTTCAGGAAGAAAGAAGTCGGCAAAAGTGTTGCTTCGGTACCATCGGTCTTTATAGAATTATTATTAACTTTTTAGTGAATGACTGCTGTTACTATTGAAGTCGGTTGCTATTTTTTTGTTAAAAGTTTATGTAATTATTGACATTAGTCCTCGTTACATATAAATTTCTTTTCATTACACTGAATAAGTACACTTATTCCTCAGACAATAGAGGTGCACACGCTCAGCGAGGAATCGACGCACGCGGCCCCAAGCGGCGTCACAGCGGAGCCTCTGGGTCCCCACAGCATTAGGGTCAGCTGGACCCCGCCAGCGAGCAAACCTGACACCTACAGGTTACATTATACTGAGGTATGTCGAGTGAACCTGGCACTTACAGGTTACATTATACTCAGGTATGTCAAGTGAACCTGACACTTACAGGTTACATTTTACTGAGGTATATCAAGTGAACCTGGCACTTACAGGTTACATTATACTGAGGTATGTCAAGTGAACCTGACACTTAAAGGTTACATTATACTGAGGTATGTCAAGTGAATCTGACACCTACAGGTTACATTATACTAAGGTTTGTCGGGTTAAGTTTGACTGTTTTTTTTTTGTACTCTGATTGGATATTTTTAACAAAAAGTTTTTGTATATCGTAAAAATAGATTAAGAACAATCCGGAACGAACTTCCGACGTTTGCCATTAGTAACGTGTATAAGTTATGTTTTTCTGAAACCATGTAATATGTTTAATTTTCACGTGTATTTTGTCATGAATAAATCTAATTTCCATGTCACCCCCAGCTGGAGAGCGGTCGTGAGCAGTACCAGTGGGTGAGTCACTCGGCGACGACGTCAACGATCTCAGGTCTCCGCGCGGCGTGCACGTACAGCGTGCGTGTCGGCTCGGCCGAGGGTGCGCTCAGTGCCGAGCTGCGCGTGAGCACGCCCAGTGACGTGCCCGCCGCACCGCCCGCCAACGTCACTGCCGTCGCTACCGGCGCTACGGTTAGTGGCTCCAGAATGAGAGTGAGAATGTATATGGATGAGAATGAATACTTTATTTACGTAATGTGGGTACATTATATGTACATATGACAAGCCAGTTTTAATGTAAAATAAAAAAAAACAATTTAACTAAAATAAACGGCGAAATACGATGAAAAAAAATTGGTACACTTATATGTAATAAAATAAAAATACAGGAATAAATACAACAAAGTTTGATAAAAATTAATAAATGGAAATACGTTTAATAGATAAATATATGCCTAACTCCGTACATTCAATTAGTCTTTTATTTATTTATTTAAGATACATTTGCAGAAGATACAAAAAACATTGATGGTGGACAATATTAAGGGTACAGTTCTGTTGTACGTTCCTTATTTATTTATTTATTTAAATAAATTGTACAGCATTACAGTGAACACCAATTCGCTATACAATTCAAACAAAAATAAAAATTTAACTAAAAATAAACACTATGTAGTACGTATAGCCTACGACGTACCACGCACTTGTGGTGTGTCAGTGTCTGGAATTCTTCCACGGAATCGACGAAACACGACACTTTTCGGCCAAAACTCTTCATTCATGAAGGTCGAGAGATGTTCAGTTGGGACACGCAGCACAAATGAATTAAAATTGGCATTGTGGCGTGACTCCAATCGCTGGACCCTCATTTGGAGTTTAGTTTTCAGCATGACATATTTCATGACATCATCAGCCTTCGTGGAGAAGTTCAAACGGGACACATACAGCAGCGTCACGGGAACAGCCGGTCGAAGTAGATGGTTCGGTCCGGTCGGTGCGGTTCCACATCGATTGCGGCAGGGGGGCTTCCTCTTCTTACGCTGCACCAGGGTGAAGCCCTCCTCATCGAATGGGTCCTTCCTAGGGTTCTTGGTCTGCTTTCTTCCCTTTGCTACTTGCTGACCTTGTTGCTGGGCAGCAGGTTGTCTAGAGGGGGCAACGGCGGCGGCGGCGATGTATACATCCTTCGCAAATAATATTTAAAACTATATAAAAGAATTAGTAGTCTTGCTAAAAGTAGTCTTGCTAAAAAGAAGTACAATAAACTAGCAAGATCACGTCTTTTATTGAAGTGAATACTTCTTTAGACGCGTTAAATGATTTTTGGTGTGGGAAAATCTTATGGGTTCGCGTCACCGACATGCTATGACGTGTTACGCTTGGCCAGGAGTGAAAAGTTTTCACTTCTGTCGACAGTGCCCATGACTGCTTGTTTTTTTTTTATAATATTATTTTAACCTTCCAGTCGATCCTAATCCGTTGGGAAGCGCCCCCGCTGCGCTCGCACCGCGGCCAGCTGACGGGCTACAAGCTGCGGTACCGCGCGCTCGGGGCGGGACCTCAGGGGGGGCAGGGGGGCAAGAGGAAGGCGGAGTCACTGACCACCCCGGCGGACGCGAGGCGGGCCGAGCTGAGGGGCTTGGAGCGAGCTACTAGCTATCAGGTGAGGTGACAGGACAGCAGATTGTAAAGATTTTAGTTTTAGTGATGTTAAAACTTGAATTTTTCCAAAGTGATTGCGCTTTTGTGCCTAACACTTAAGGTTTGTTTACCAATAAATGAAATTTTTTTTTTTTTTTTTTTAATCTTATTTATTTTACAAGCCATACATCTTAAGATTAATTCGGCTTAAAAATAATTACAATGTTGGACGATTACTACTATGAGTGTTTTTATAATATTCAGATCTAAGGTTCAGTGAGTCAATTATGAAATTTACAAATCTATCACTATATTCTACTGTGAACCCTGAACTTAAGATTTGATGGAGAAAGAAGAGAAAATCGCCAGTAGAGCATCGAGTTTCATTTAAGAAATCCAACCTACATTGTTCGTTGATTTTACACTCGAGGACTAAGTGTAGGAGGTCCAATAAATGAAATTTAGTTTTGACTGCATTTAAACTAAAGTTAAAGCCGTCAGTAAGGCCGATTCTAAAGGCTTTAGTCATAGTTTTAGTGCTGTCAAAACTTGAAATTAATTTAAAGTAATTTAGCTTCTGTTCTTAACACTTATGGACTATTTTTCAATGAAGAAAATTTAGTTTTGACAGCACTTAAACTAAAATGAAATCATAGAATTAAATGAGACTTGAGGATAATTCATGATTTATATAAAAACGGCTCACCTCAATACGTGTTATGATCGGGAAAGCCCTACCGGTCCGACCACCAATACCATCTGCATCGATGTCATCCCGAGCCCTGCGAGCCGCAGCCCGCAGTGTGAGGCGTAACGTCGTCGCGTAAACGTCTTTACTCGCCCAGATGAAGGCAGTCTAAATCTGCTGAAACTGGTCGGCTTTCCCGATCATAACACGTATTGAGGTGAGCCGTTTTTATATAAATCATAAAATGAAATCTTTCAGAATTGGCTTTAAAATCTGCTCTTTTTAAACACGACTTTTTATTCGAGAAATGTTAAAAAGAAAATATATATACAAATAATAATAAACTAATAAATTATATAAAATATATCAATGAAATGTCACAAACATGAATTTTAAATAATAATCCATAAAATCCAATAATCCATGTATCCCAGGATAAACTGATAACTGATAAACGCCTGCTTTCATTCTTTTTACACGGGCGAGCGCTCTTCACCCTAGGTCACTGATCAAATGTACAGATCAGCTAAAGATACAATGTACATGCAAATGTTCGCCACTGTTCGTATTCTCGACAACGAGCCGAATTATAAATTGTAAGAGCAAGTCGTTTTGGAAATTTATTAGAGAAACAATAGGAGAAGTCATTTTAGAACGTGAAAAAAATGAAAATATTTAATTCATTTAATTATATTCAATAAGAACAAAACATTAGGCTATATAACATACACCATACAAAAAACTTTACAAAAAAACCTTTGATACTTTTCGATGACATTGTTACTCAGCACTAATGAGATGGCTACTGATGCCTAATATAGTAAAAACCGTAATATAGGCATCAGTGCTTCTGCCATTGTTCAGAATTAAATCAAGCACTTAGTATAATATTCGGTTGCGTACCGTAGAAGAATTTTTATAAAAAGATACATGTGCAAACAATTGGAACCGGAAGCAATTATTGGTGTCATTTGGGCTGTCTATATGCGACCGGAAGTGAGCAATCTGTCATGGATTGTATAAATCGAAAGCGGAAATACGAGCTTTGCCGAAGAGTGGCGAAGATTGTGACGCGTATTATTTAAAAGGTGCTACTGTAAGCTAATTTGTATTAACGTATCCACACGACTAGCTCTTATTTTTTGCTGTAGTTAAAAACTACAGCAAAAAATAAGAGCTAGTGAAATAAGAAAACGCACCAAAGTTATAGAAGCCGCTGAACACGCTCTAAAAATGAAATGGCAATGGGCAGGACATGTGGCGAGAATGAATATAATAGACTGTGCCAGGTGGACAAATATTATCACAAACTGGAAACCTCAAATTGGCAAACGAAAAATCGGCCGTCAAAAACGTCGATGGGAAGATGACATAGTAAGCGCAGCCGGAAGACAATGGAGAACAATTGCTCAAGATAGAGAGAAATGGAAAGAAATAGAAAAGTCCTACCTAGATATTTTTAAGGAAACTAAGCATTACGATGAGGGAGGCCATGGTCAGAACGACCTCTAGTTTTTTTTTATTATTATTTTTTTTTTCAAGCTAGTGTTATACTTGATACACTAATCCTAATATTCATATACATTCTTTTCTAATACTTTAAATTTTGCAAAACTATAATTTGTTATTTAAGAAAACTAGAAATAAATTGGCTAATAAATAAATAAAAATCCACACGACAGATTCGAGTGTGCGCTATCAACGCGAACGGCTCGGGCCCGTTCAGTGAGTGGGTGACGGTCTCCACACAGACTCAGGAGTTGGAGGAGAGCGGAGTGCCGCCGCAGCCGCCGCCGCTCACTAGTATGTCTTTCTTTTATTTATTCATATTTTTTAGTCACTGGCGATTATTTCTTCGACCATTAGCAGGTATTTTGTGGGTAAGCTTGCTTTATCGGTTTATGCAACTCCAGGATTGTGTGCTACTTCAGACGTCCCATGTGGGAATTACTAGCTCACTAGCATTCACTCACGCCCGTCTCCCGGTAGAAAAAGACTACAGCTTTTCATCTGCTACGTGACACACCTCTCGTCTCTTTCACTAAATAATAATTTTGAATAATGCGACAGGAAAGCTCCAGTCAATTTGTGCAACTTTATACAATGGTTGTTGTATAATGTTCTTTTAGACCGTTCAGTTGTTGATTTTCGATAACAGTTGAAAAACAATAGATATGGAGCGCCATTGCGCCTAGTGAAGTTTTTTAAAGTACATGATTTCATATATTTATTCGCAGATATTAATTTGAAAATAGTTGAATTTTACGTCGGCAAAGTATTTCTAAATATTTGGTTGTGGCCATAATAATAATAATAATAAAAAAATAATTACCAAATATTTTTTACATAACCACATGTTTATGTAAATACTCGTAACTTATCTCTGCAGTAGTTGGAAGATGAACGTGCCATATTAACTTAGCCATTGTGTGTGACAGCGCGCGCGGGCCGCGACTGGATCTCGGTGTGGTGGGGCGGTGACGAGGGCGCGACGGGGGTGCGCGTGCGCGGGTTCGCGCTGGGCTGGGGGCTCGGCGTGCCCGACGAGCTGGCGCGCAACCTGCCGCACCACGCGCACTCGCACGTCATCAGGGACCTACGTGAGTATAGGTCCTCTAAAAAGGCCGTTTTGCATGAATCACATTATGATTCTGTTCTAATGCCGTCTCTTTTGCACGCGTGAAAAAACTCTGACTCTATCCTACTTTCAAATCATTTTATGATTCACTCAAGTCGGCCTTTTTAGATCCCTTTGTTACTGTTTGAAATAAATATATATATGTTGCTACACCTTTCTGTTACACGTTGTACAGTAAAATTTAAATCATTGTTGCACACATTTGCCTACCTTTACTCTTTAGGGTTCCGTAGTACCTATTAGGTACAAAAGGAACCTTTGCACATGTGCAAGAAATCGGAACAGGAAGCGTTTAGGTCATTCTGGTTTTCTATATTCGATCGGACGTGCAGATAGTCATGGATTGTATAGAAAGTGGAAATACGACCTTTGCCGAAGAGTGGCGAAGATTCGTACACGCATTATTTAAATATGTAGTACTACTGTGTTTCCAATTCCAGAGCCGAACTCTGAGTACGTGATCTCTCTCCGCGCGAGCAACAACCTCGGGCTCGGCCCGCCGGTGTACGCGACAGTACGCACCCTGCCCCCCTCCCTCGCGGGGGACGAGCTCGACGAGGAGGAGCCCGACGACGAGGAGGGGGACGAGGACGACGAGCCGCCGCCGCTCATACCGCCGCTCGGGCTGAAGGTGAGACCTTTACTTTAAGGTGGATGGTCCAAGGCAGTTGTAAGCAAAGGGTAAGGGTCGGGACCCTATTACTAAGACTCCACTGACCGTCCGTCTGTCACCAGGCTGTATCTCATGAACCGTGATAGTTAGACAGTTGAAATTTTCACAGATGATGTATTTCTGTTGCCGCTATAACAACAAATACTAAAAAACGAAAAAAAAACAATATTTTAGGGGGCTCTCATACAACAGAATTGATATTTTTGCCGTTTTTATAGATAATGGTACGGAACCCTTCGTGCGCGAGTCCGACTCGCACTTGGCCGGTTTTTATAAAAATTACTCTGGGAACCAATAACGACGACAATAGCAGTATAGTTTCGTTCTGTTACTTTTATTTACACTTTTAAATAATGTTATTACTCTCAATAATCAGTTTTTTTTACACAAAATGTTTTAACAGTCTAATTTTGCAATTTAAAATCGTATTACGAGAGTTTTGAGTAGCAAAATTAGATTGTAAAACAGTTTGTTTGTAAAAAACTGATTATTCGCGGTTGTAAAGTTGATGGAACGTGTGGAGAAAGGTAACAGAATGAAATAATAATACTTCTATTGTCTTTATTGGTTGCCACAAGTTTGTATGAAGATTGCTTTGTACCATCCACCTTAAGGCCCTTAGCATCGAGCAACTAATAGTTATTTGTGCAACAAGAGAGCAAAGATTTTTTTTTTGTTGCGCGTGCCGAGTTTGAATCCCGAGCAAGCGTAGCGAGTGATTCTAATTTAGAATCCTGAGCGTGGTGAGGGATTCAAAGGCACAAGAAACATAATAAATTTGCTCTCGTGTGACAAATAAACATTTTCACTTCTCTAGCGAGAAAACACAGATGTACAGACACCATCTTTTCGACCGAACTTATAAGAATTCAATGGTTTTTTTCTTTAAGCAATACACCATGTAAAAATATTGCACATAAAATAAAATGTAAGGAGTGTTAATTGAATCTCAAAAGCCGAGAAAAAATTTTTTACTCACTGTTTTTAAGCAACAAAGGCGCACTTTTCGTGCTTGTGAGGTGAAAACATTATTTATTAAATATTTCCTGACCACCTGAAACTTCGTAGATATGTACTGAACCTCCCATAAAATGTTTACATTATTTCCCCATATAATAGTATCGTTTATGTTTAAATAATGAAAGTAACATCGGTTCCAGGTGATAATGCTCAGTGGTACTACGGCCGTCGTGTACTGGACCGATCCGACATTACCTAAAGGACAGGTAAGCTTTAGTTTTCCATTAAAATGGATACGTCGTCGGCATATCGCAGTATTGGGCACATCGTAATTCTGTTAAAACTGCAGGGCATTGACGTATATAGGAGGGGGGGGGGGGGGGGGCGGGGGGATAAGATAAAGACCAACATTATCGTCTTCCAGGCCTTTATCTTTGGCATGCTCTTGTACGGAGCCGAAACCAGGACAATCTGGACAATCAATTTAAATAGAGAAACATGCTGAAAACCGATATATGGCTTAACAGTTCGGTTTCACACAGCTCTTGTGTTTTTCTATATTGTACAGTTTTTAAAAGTTCGCCAAACTGCAAAGCAGTTATCGGCCACCGCTCAGGGGCCAGGTCCCCCCTTGAAAAAAGCTCTAGATTCGCCAATGGTGCAGAGGTCAACAATGGTGCAGAGGTCAACAATGGTGCAGAGGTCAACAATGGTGCAGAGGTCAACAATGGTGCAGAGGTCAACAATGGTGCAGAGGTCATCAATGGTGCAGAGGTCAACAATGGTGCAGAGGTCAACAATGGTGCAGAGGTCAACAATGGTGCAGAGGTCAACAATGGTGCAGAGGTCAACAATGGTGCAGAGGTCAACAAGGGCAAACACTTTCGATTTTATACTTTAAGATCTGCCCAATTCCACGATCTGCCCACGACAGATTTAAGTTAATATGTTTTCAATAAAAATGAGACAGATTGATCACTGACGTATAAGACATAAGACATTTTTATTCATAATTATTTAGATTACACGTCAAGAAATTGTAAAATTATTTAGCATTCATTGCATACAGCTACAGAAGTAGTCTTAAAAAAAAAATAGCACAATACCAATTAAACATTAATTCTTCAAAAATTAACTATATTAGTAATAAAAAATGATTATAATTATACGTCAAATACAGAATAATAAATGTCAAAGAATAATCATCGATACAAATGTCAAATACTTAATAAGAGTTATTAAAAATCTCATTATTATATATTATTGTGACTACATTCCAACTGTTTCGCGTCGTCGCCCTAGGAAAAACTTTTGACATGTAGTCAACAATAATAACACGTGACTGTACGACCGTTTCTTTTAATAATGGAGTATGTAAGCTCACTATATGTTGGTGCAGACGGCGACGGACGGCCGGCGTTACGTGGTGCGGTGGTCGACGGCCGGCGGCCGAGCGCGCACCTACAACGCGACAGACCTCAACTGTATGATAGACGAGTTGCGCCCCTTCACGCAGTACGAGTTCGCCGTCAAGCTGATTAAAGGTTTGTTTTGTTTTTCAAGGTTCTTTATTTAACAGGATAAATACAATGGTATGAAAACTTACAACATAGTCAGTAAGCACATAAACATAATATTACTTTGCTTTTTAAGGCTTTTACATGCACCTGTCAAAACTTTTGGCAATTACATTAAAATAGTTTCACATAGAATGAAAGTGTTTTCTAAGATGAAATCATACCTTCTACTTAATATAAACAATTTGCTGTATTGTATATTTGTTACAATGATAAGGCCCAAAAGGGACAAAAGTGATAAAACGTTGCACGTTACTTTATAGGTTTAAGAATACAGAGGGCTCATAAGTTTTACGTATAACATATTACTATTACTTAAAATAGGAAATAACAGATTAAATGTAAACAAAACACATCAGGGGGTAGGTTAACAAAATTATCATGCGAGCATAAAAATGGAATAACTTAACCGGAGTCAAGGAAGTAGTGATGAGGTAATCTGTACGATCGATAAGTATCGATGTATGATAGGGTACATAGCCGGGATTTTCCGATGGATGAAATTAATTTGTTTATGTGGTGGGGATTTTTTTCAATGTAGAATTTGTGTGAAATTTTGTGTACATATGATTTTAGTGTAGGTAAGTTAATGGCAGAATGTAGATTTTTAAGATTAGTATAAAACGGGGTATTAAATGAAATCTATAACGCTTTATTTTGGTGGGCTCTCTGTGTAGTACATCGTCACATGAATCCCCGAGGGGGTGTCAGGTTTCCAAGTGTAGATTGTGAAATGCAAGTAAGCCCACTTTTCACGGACGATTACGTCCCGGCGTGATGGGTGGTGAGCGCCAGACTTCGGGCACAAAATGTAGAAAGCTTGACGTGCTTTCCGAAGCACGGAGACTGCTTTTTGTCGGACGGTGGTCGTGTGACTCGAACTTCTTGAAGGAAAGAAAAAGAAAATACAGTTTTTGTCCATCCATCCATCAGTCTGTATTCGTCCACTGCTGGACATAGACCTCCCCAATATTACGCCACTCTTGGCGGTCCTCAGTCATCCTCATCCAGCCACCACCCGCAACGTCCTTCAGATCGACAGTCCAGCGGGCACGAGGGCGGCCTACGCTGCGCTTTGCTGTACGTGGTCTCCATTCCAATGCTTTACGGCCCCAACGGTTATCACGTCGGCGACAAATATGGCCAGTATAACTGGCCATAGTTTTTGTATTAGATTTATATTTCGCTCCCAGGTAAGGTGGCTTCCAATTAGTTGTCGTCGAAATGTTCACATTCTATCCCTCTTATACTGTACCGTTTTTTTTTTCTTTTTTTATTTAACCTAATCTTAATCTAAAATTAAGAATGTGTGCTGTTTGATTCTTCTCCGATCTATCTCAAAGTATTCTTTGACTTTCTCCATCGGTCGCATGCACGGTCACTGCAGTCATCTGAAAGTCTGAGACTGAAGACATCACCTCACACTTCAACTTTCAATGGCAAGTCGTTCACAGTTGAAACTGTATAGCTGTGGAATGCTTTACATGTTTCATAACGACGTGCTTGGCTGTTTTTAAAAGACTAATTAAAGAGCATTTCCCCCCGCCTTTTTCTAGTTAATCGAAACAGAACACTTAGTTTCAAAATGTTTGAATTTCGTATTTGCAGAAATCAATGGAAATTTTGCGATGGCAAGATTCACGTACATAAGTAATAAAGTTTTGTTTATTTTTGCGAAATCCATCGCTATGAATACTCTAAATATTATTAGAGTGCATTACAAACTAGAAAATATCAATCAGAAACAAATCCAAAGACAAGTATGATGCAAGAATTCGCTGGTCTAGGTAGGAACCTCGGTGGTGCAATTGGTAGCGCGCTTGTCTTGATAACAAGAGGTCGCAGGTTCGAATCCTGGCCCGGAGAATTTTTTCAAATTCTTGTCTTTGGATTTGTTTCTGATTGATATTTTCTAGTTTGTAATGCACTCTTATAATATTTAATAAGGTTTTGTTGAATAACTATTGAGTAAATTTTGAATTTAAGTGTTGTGTTCCGAATAAGTAGAATAAGGCGGGTTTTTCATAATCCGGCTGCGAAACCGCTCTTAACCACCGGATGGTAGAAAAAAAAGTTTGATGTTACAGTTTCAAAAGTAAGTTATTAGTTATTTATAACTTACGGTTGAAGCGCTTTTATTCAAATAAATTTATCTCCCTATGTTCGCCATTCTACCATATTCCTATAACTAAGGATTCGACAGCGCTGATATTCTGCCAGCACCGTAGCTGATACAACTTGTTCCACCAGGTGGTCGCGAGTCTGCGTGGTCGATGCTTGTCACCAACACGACGCTCGAGGTGCCCCCTGCGTCCCCCCCGCGGGACCTGCGTGCCTCCCCCGCACCCCCTGGGAGGGGCAACGCGGCTGAGCTCGGCTGGGAGAAACCTAACAAGCCGAACGGGATCATTACTGGTAATTATTGGTATTAAATGGTTTTATACATATTCACGCCTGTCTTCTAGAGGAGTAGGCAGAAACTAAACATTTAGATAAGATAAGTTATTATTTAAGTACATTGTAATACTTTACCTAGGATAATCTTGATATAAGAACATTATGTAACAAGATAACGCACAAAAATAATTATATTTTCTAATCTTTTTCCATCTGCTACAATCCTGACATCTCATTGGCCTCATCCACATAAGGGTGGGCCAAATTTCCACTTTTTTCGAATTTCATATTGCAATAGTGAAATTACTTTGAAGCTGTCTATTAAAAGCTTAAATAAAAAAATGAAAAAATATTGGACTATATCTTCTGCCCTCTGCCATTGATTCAAAGTTTTATAAAATATATGAAAAAAAAACCGGCCAAGTGCTTGTCAGACTCGCGTACCTAGGGTTCCGTATTGTGGATGATAAATTTAATTTTGTAATTTTTTTTCGTGAATTTCTCTACCGCTTTATTTTTCCTGTAATCTTTACGTAAACACATATTACCATAAAATGTATTGAAAAAGGCGTTACTTTGCGGAAGTCCATCATAAATTTGTGGATATATTAATAACTAGCTGACCCGGCGAACTTCGTTCCGCCTAACAGTCTAATAATATCGTGTTAACTTTAGTTAAACTTAATTTACGATTTCATTAAGATAATAACATTAATACAACTTTTTTGCAAATACAGAAATGTTTTATTGCTTGCCATTGCGAAAGAAGAATGGCAGGGACCCATGTAGTAGTTTCAGAACCGTTGTTAGGCTTAGCGTAGGGTATTGAATATATGCAGAAATAATAGTTCTTGGAATAACTAAGCGATTTTTAAAACTTGGGGCTTAGATGTTATTTTATGATATCAGAACGCTAGATAAATAGGTTTCTTTTATATGCGTGGTTTTGTCAACAGATGGCACCACATGCTGTTTGCATTCGTAAAATTAATTAATTAATTTATTGTTATTCAATAACTTATCCGATACTTTATTACTTATTCTGCTATTCGGAGCGGATAAGAATACACCAAAAAAGAGATAACTAACATCGATCCAGCCGATCTTGAGTTATAAGTGGTGTAACTAACACGACTTTGTTTTATATATTTAGATTTGCAATACACTCTAACCATGCTATTCAAAATGCAGACTCAAGTACCGCCCGCCCTCCCGCATAAAACATGCACAAGCAAAGCAAGCAGTACGAGCACAAAATAAAGCAATCTTAAATAACAAGCAAGAAAACTTATCGACACGTGTTTCGCCTCTAAACGAGGCATTCTCGGGATGTGTTGTCCGCCCGACCGCTCGATAGCAAATGAAAAGAAAAAAAAATTAATAATTGAAATTTTAAAAGTTTTCTTGCTTGTTATTTAAGATTGCTTTATTTTGAATAGCATGGTAAGAGTGTTTAGCGGAATATTGCAAATTATTAATATATCCACAAATACATATTACCATGATTTTTTTTTCATATTTTTCGGTCCACCAGTTTTGGAGATAAGGGGCCCCCGCATAAATTTTTTATGGTTTTTCAAGGATTTCTCGAAATAGATGTAATTAAAGGCATTATGTTTAAAAAAAAACCTTCGTGCATTTTGTAAAACTTTGAATCAATGTAGATGGATAAAGGTGTAGTCCCATATTTTTATTTGAGCTTTTAATAGGTGCTTCAAAGTAATTTCACTATTGCAATATGAAATTCGAAAAAACATGGAAAATCGGTCCACCCTATTCCACGTCCATCAATCTAGTCATATTAGCTCTTCTATTCCGGTGCTTTTGTCTCTCTAGGGTGGCCTGGTCGAGCTCTACCTTCAACATGCGCACCGTAAATTTCTATCGTCACTCTACTTTCATTCATCCTCTCTACATGTTCAAACCACCGTAACATTCCTTTTTATATTCTAGTCACTACGTCTTCTTTTAGGCCGCAACGATCCCGTATGTCGATATTTTTTACTCTATCATTCAATGTTATACCACTAAGGTCATATACTTCCATAGTGATTCGCCCGCTCACGTCGCGTTATCATCGTGATCCGCCTTTGCCCCGTTGCCGCCCAGCTTTCTGTGTACCGAAGCCTTTATGCTCCATATGGAACGCATTTCCGCCTATAATACAGGGTGTTTGGGGCATCGATGTAAATATTTTCAGGGATGGTAAAGGAAGTGATTTAAAACATTTTTGACTGAATTTACTTTAGTGCAAAGTTCAATAGTTTTCGAGATATAGATATTTTTTCGTTTTGTCTACTTAAAAATAGGTTACTGCAATGAAATGATAATAAAACAAGAATTATGTCTATAAATAATATTTACTAAATATTATTTTCTTTCGTACTGTATTTTGCCTTACGTTTATTTTCACTTCTTTGTGAAACTGAAGTATTTAGGAAGAATCTAAAATGAAAATGTATTTTTTTAGCCATAATAGTGTTTTATTATGATTCCATTGCAGGAACCTACTTTTAAGTAGCCAAAACAAAAAAAAATCTATATCTCGAAAACTATTGAAATTTTTACTGAAATAAATTCAGTCAAAAATGTTTAAAATCACTTTCTTTATCATCCCTGAAAATATTTACATCGATGCCCCAAACAACCTGTATTATAGGCGGAAATGCGTTCCAAAAAAGGCTTCGGTACACATACAATTACATAGCCTACATACAATTACACTGACGTACCCGTTATCGCTCGGCAGGCTACGTCATAATGTACTCGCCGAGCGCGCGCGGCGGCTCCGGCCCGACGGACGAGTGGACGGCCTCGGCAGTGCTCGGCGACCGGCGCTCGGCGCGCGTCGACCGGCTCAGGCCGAGGACGACCTACTACTTCAAGATGCAGGCGCGGAACAGTGCGGGGCTCGGCCCCTTCAGTCCGCTCGTCGCCTATACTACCGGGGAAGGTAAGACGGACCCCGCGTACTTATATTAAGTGAAGACATTGTATAACCAGAGTATTGGTGAGCAGTACAGTAAGGTCTTTTTCAAATACTTGTTCAAATACTTTTTCAAATACTTTCACAGGTTTAATGGAATAATTTTCAATTTTTCAGTGACTCAAAATCTAGACAGTATAACTATTGTAACTGTTCACGACGGAACAAAGTGATAATTAAATAAAAGAAAAAAGGACTTTGGAAACGAATTACTTATTTGAGTTTTAGATAAATTTTACAATGTAAAATGACAAGTGCTTGTACCGACAGAGTTAACGAGACTGCGGTAGCTAGGCGCATATGCCTTTGACTACAAACTGAAGAGAATTTACACAAACTAAAATTAATCTTATTTCCTATAAGATAAAGTCCACAACACATTATGATTATAAACACTAATAACATATAAACTAAAAAACAACTAAACTTGTTGGACGCACACACACACACACAGAATGTTTGTAAAGCGACGTACGGGCACAAACAGTAACCATAACACCAAGCGACAGCATGATGTCACCGGGAGATTGTAAATGTCCACGATGATTTTAAAGATAGTATGTGCCGAAACCTTCACACTAACTGTCACTTGAGACTGTCACCTTCTAACGGGTCACTTGTTCCTTGAACCGCCTACATTGCATGGCGACCCTGCTAGGATGTACTTACATACAAGGTGTAACAGAAAGGTGTAACCATATTTAAAGAGTTTATTCAGTCAATGGTGTAGAACAACTTCTACTATGGAGCCAACCCTGAAATCTCAAAAAAAAAACTGCCGAGCCGATTTCAGCCGAGCGGCATTGCATTTTTCTATGAAACAGTAATTTTTTTTTTCGAGATACATTGTTTGTTCCATAGTAAAAGTTGTCCTATACCATTGACTGAATAAGCTCTTCAAATATGGTTACACCTTTCTGTTACACGTTGTATTATGTTACCTTAATATTATGAAAAAATTCCCGTAGTTTCAGCTATTCAGAGATCGTATTCAAAACTTAGTTGTTAGACTCTGCTTATATGATGCGTTCCGTATAACTTCAAGATGCAGATTACCGCATCGACGAAAATACATACCTGTCCAAAGTTTATCCAGACTTAATTTCCAAGTTTTAATTCCCTGATACAGACAGCAACGAAGCCGCATCGACGAAAATAAATACCTGTCCAAAGTTTATCCAGACTTAATTTCCAAGTTGTAATTCCCTGATACAGACAGCAACGAAGGCACGGGTCTGTCAGGCGCGACCTCGGCGTGGCTGTGGGCGAGCGCGGGCGGCGCGTGCGCAGTGCTGGCGTTGGCGGCCGCGCTCGCGCTGTCGCTGTGCTGTCGCCGCACTCCGCCCAGCCTTGAGCCCGATCGAAGGTATATAACCACGACATGTAAGATACAGCTCGATACAGTAACGAGGTATCTTGATGGCGTCAGCATTATACACACACACTACTACGTTAATTATATATGTACGTCCTCGCTACACGAATTCCCATGCGGATATCAGAGGTGTTCCTTAGTAAGGACTGTGAAATGCAAGGCACAGTCCACGCTCGTACACCCATGTTTCACCGACGATTATTGCGTTTCAGCGTGATGGTGAGACATCTTCTCTACATCGCTTTTATGATGTATGGCCCGGACTGCAGCGCGTGAATACTTATACTCATTGAAATCTGAAATATCTTTGCCAGTGAATAGGTCGAGGTAATGTCTAACACATATATCAATTTATCAAGATAACGTTGCTGAAGCCGAAAATTGTGCGATTTTACTCGTATATACGAACAACTATCAGCGAAAAAAAAAAACGAGAAAAAAAATCTGTTGTTTCATACATTTTGATCGGGTGGCTATGTAACTTAACAGCTGTGTTTTTTTCGCGATTCAATGGTTGACTCTGTTTGTTACAAACTGTTGTTAGATAAATTGGAACAGGGGCCCATCAGCTGCCCCTAATCTACGTCCGCGTAAATATAATTTGCTTATACACTAAAATAGGTACAACATTTTCCTACCAGGAAGTAGTTGCAAATGTCCGCAGTCGAGTCCCTCTCGAACACGGAGTTGAAACGGCAGCCCAAGTGCGTGCCGGTGTTGTGCCACGTCGGTCACCTCCACAGAGAACCCTAAACACAACCCACCTATCCCCTAGATGCATCCAAAACCCGGAAGATATTGTAACCGGCCAATGTCTTCACACTTGTTCAAAACCGCGTGTTTGCAAGTTATGTCACACAAAAGGAACAGTACTAAAAGGTGCCTCCCCGGCAATATATGGTCAGATCTTGACTCACAAAATGTTTATATGATATTCGCGTCCGTTTTATCCCGGTTTTTATCTAGTTATAAATTCCAAAATATATAAAATTGACCGCGATCTATTCCAAGGATGACAGCCCGATCAAGTCAGGGTGTCCACACCATAGAACACATAATATGGTCCACACAAAAAAAACCATAGACAACTGTCGGATACGTTCCAAAATACACATTTTATCCGAAACAGACTCCATAGTAAAAGTTGTTCGTATGGACGAGTACTATCGCCTGTTTCCGGCTTCCGTAACTCCATTTTAACACCCAGTATAATCCCCAGCACGTACCAGAAGTCGTCAGCGTCGACGGGCATCAAGCCGCCGGACCTGTGGATCCACCACGACCAGATGGAACTGAAGCACCTCGACAAGAGTCTCCACAGCTCGGCCAGTAAGAGTATGATGCGTGCCTTTATCAACGAATATTAACTACAGTGCTCACAAACTAATAAACCGAGCGACCGGACGTACCACGTGACCGTATTGATTGTATAGAAAGTGTAAGGAAATACGAACATTGCCGAAGATTTGTATGCACATTATTACTTTGGGAGTACTGTACTAGCTTTTGCGCGCGCTCGTGCTGATTTCGTTTGCATTTTCCCGGAATAAAAAGTAGCCTATGTCACTCTTCGATCGGTTTCTCCGTAGCTCCGTGAGAGAAGGACAAAGCAACAAACACACTTTCGTATTTATGATAGGGGTACGGGTTACCACGTAACTACGTAGATCTCAGTGGCGTGCACAGAGTTTTTAGACAGGGTAGACGTAAAAATTTAAAAGCCTAAAAAACTTGGTAAAAAGTTACCAAATAATCAAGTTACTGTTTGCGATTTGCCACCTGAAATATCGTTTCGCAATTATTTGTTTTTATCATCAAAACACAGTTTCAAAAATGCACCATTTCTAAACCTTTGTACACACGCATTGTACAACATGTTGTCACATTTAATAATTTTCACAGTAAACACTGGCACTAGCCATTTTTTTATACTGCTTGTCATCAATTTGCGTAAAGAACGAACGAAAAACAATAATGGATGGCGCCCGCCAAGCCGCCAAGGCGAAGGTGGCATTTTCAGTGAATGTCGTAAAAAGCCGTCGGCTTTTTGCACAGTCGTCGCCTACATTTCGCACGCAAACAAGCACAAACTTTTGCATTGTGTGCCATGTATTTACAGTAACGCACACAAACATAGACTGTTAGAATATGACCCACACATAGACACCGACAGACACCGTTCCGCGATGTCTTTTGGCATCGAGTGAGTGAGTGACACGGAACTGAGACTCGCAGTTCCCGCTAATGACAATAGATGGCGGTCGGTGTCGCTACATTTTAGCAGAAAATTTATTACGATATGCGTAAAAATGCGTAAATGATGCGTATTTTTCAGGGTAGACAGTGTCTTTTTGTCTGTATGGACCGCACGCCACTGTATCTTCGGGTCTTCTAATCTTCATATAGCGCTAATGTCACCCAGTCTTCTAAGAACGTTGCCACATCAACTCACCACCTACGCCATCTGCCGCCAACTTAATTAACAAATATATTTTCAAATAACTTTCCAGTATCAGCGGGCAGCGTGGACGGCCCCAACGCCCTGATGTCCTCCACACTAACACTTCGAGCACCGCCCGCTGAGTACGAGCCCGCCAGGCACCAGCATCCGCCGCCAGCCAGTCTCGACAGACGGCATTACGTGCCCACTTATGTCGGTGAGTGTCACCAAGTGTCAGACCCTGTGGGTCACAGCTCGCTCCGTCATTGGCTCCCGTAAGTCGCGCTCTTGTCCATAATAATGTGGTCGAAGAAAATAGGTCAGGTCATCAAAGACTGCTAGATTGAGTACTAAGAAGTTTATTACCAGACTGGAGCGCTCACCTTCATAGAAAGCCGCACGATAAAATAAATGACCATTATATATCTCTATTTATATTACTCATGAAAGTTTTTCCTATTCGGTCGCTAGCGATGTCTCTACTCTTGAAAGGCAAAAAATTTGGTACATTTGGGCGTAGTTAGGCATATATTTATTTACGCTACAAATTTATTGCATTATATTTACCTATACTTATACATTTGAAACATCATTGGAAAGCCTACAATGCTTAAGACTATACACCCTACTAATAAGTCTATATCTGTATATACTAATTACCTTTTTTTTTTGTATTGTTTTTTGTCTTGTTACGCATTTTTGGTTTTTGTTTTTATTTTCTTTAATTTAGTTATAAGCCATTTCTGCCAATTGTCATTGATTTTTCAATTTAGTAAATAAAATTGTTAACGACTCGTTAATACCTTATCAGGCAATTGTAACGGAGGTAGCTGAAAACCAGCGCCAACCAAAGCATGTTTTTGGATGGCACAAAGCTGAGCTACATCCTTTTGTCGTGTTATTTTTATCTATAGATTACTCCCTACTTAAGTAAACCTTTTATACTGTGTTAGCTATAAGTTCTTTTTATTCTTTTGTAAACGCGCCAATAAATTTATTTTCTTTCTTCTTCTTTCTTTCTTTCTTCTTATAATATTGTTTATTCTTTTTTTTTAATTTAATTTCATTATTTTTACCTACACGTTATTTACTATAATATTATTTATTTATATGTTTTTTTGTTCAAGTGTATTATTTTATTTACTTTATCGTGCGGATTTCTATTTTTCTGTGGAGGTAAACGCTCCAGTCTGATAATAAACTTCTTGTTCAGTACAAACTTACCTGAATCTATCTTTTTTTTAATTTTTTGTATATTGTATTTTACATAAATATAAACACTTAATTAAATGGTTTTAGGCTCCATATATATTTTTTTAAAGTTCTGTTTGTTTTGTTAGATTATTTTCATTTTATTTTATTGTATATATAATGGGCTTACACTTGAGTCTACCGCGCCTGATGGAGAGCGACAATGAGACTTAGGATGAAGTGCTGGTTTCGCTTTCTCTCAGAAAGTGGGAGAGTCAAAGCTGGTGAGGCGATCATCAGTTCGTCCAGAGACTTCCGCAAAATCTTCGTCAGTCGGATGACTGATAGTACTTAACTGCCAGAAAACAATCAATTCTCCCAGGGATTTTATTTTTTTTTCTTTATTTTCTTTTATTTTTAGTTTATTATAATTCACCTGTAGATTCCCGGTGGTCGCAGTCTTGTGGCTCCGACAGCGACGAGACGGCGGTCGCGAGGAGCGACTCCGCGGGCGGCAGCAGGAGATATAACTACAATCGTATGGGCCTTTTTGTTTCCTTTATTTTCTTTTAATTTTTATTTTTTATTGTCCTTGTTTGAACGACCGCTTTGATTG
This sequence comes from Ypsolopha sequella, assembly GCA_934047225.1. Classification (NCBI taxonomy): domain Eukaryota; kingdom Metazoa; phylum Arthropoda; class Insecta; order Lepidoptera; family Ypsolophidae; genus Ypsolopha; species Ypsolopha sequella. Next base: position 15,469,484 of record OW204012.1, on the reverse strand, counting down.
GTCATACTCTTAAATCTATATCGACGCAAAACTTTTAGTGATATATTCTTTGCTAACTTTTATATTTGTATGTTAAAAGATTAAAAGTCCGCACTACTTGTCGACTTGTTGGTAAAACTCTCGGCGGAGGTAGGTGGTGTCAAAGAATATCAACTATTACCATCTACAGAAGCGACACTCACCTGAGTGTTGCCAACTACTCTGACGCGAAATGTGCTAAATGACTGTTAAAAATATGCTAAAATATGCCAAATTTTAACAAAACATGCTAAATAATATGCCAAATTTTTATTTTAAGTCATTTATTTAATACGAGGTAGGTACGGAGTAATTTATTCTACGTTTTATCTTCTAATTCCGCGGAATTCTGTTTAAAATCTGCCATTTGCTCCCATTCTGGCCGATAGTTTTGATTGTATTTTGGAGGCATTTTTTCTTGAGAAAACACAAAAAACCGCTTATCACTGCTCAGAGAAAAAAATTGCTTTCAATATTATAAACAAACATTCGAAGAAACAGTAAAGAGCGCGGAACGAGCTGCGTGTTCCGAATGGCGCTAACAAGCTCTAAAAGCACAAGTTTATGAGTATTTTTGTCTATCTATGATCCGTACAGTACAAGGGGAATCCCATAGCAAAGAGAATACTCGCCTGAAAATAGGGTTGTCATGGTAGTGATAGTGAGGTATGAAATTGATGGAGTTATCGATGTCGATTTTTATTAGAAGAAATATTGTGATTTACATTCTTTCATGTTTCATAAAAATGTGCTAAAAGCTAAAAAAATATGCTAAACAAGAAGAAAATATGCCAAATTTAGCATAAAATATGCTAAATAGGCAACACGACGTCGTGACGTTGTACAAACTTCATATAAAAATCTTGCGCAAATCTACAAACTTAGTGCGCCAGTTCTATCGGCGTTGGTTTAGAAAAAGCTTGCTGCTGATATTTATCCTTAGAATAATATACATATATACACACACACAGAGACGTGTGCGGACAGGCTGGAGCTCCTGCAGTAAGTAATAAAATCCGCCCGGTTTCATTGATTGCCGGGTGTGCGACTAGGTGGTGAGAGCTCAGTCTTTCTCTACCTTCAACCGTTACCCGTTATTTGCTTCGTCATTAAGCCCCGAACTATGTAAAATGTCGTAGGCAGATCGTCAAGGTATGAAATCGAAAATCTTACTAAAGGTCAAAAAGAGGTGCGACGACGAGCGGACTGAGGAGGAGCGTGTTAGGTTTACGTGTAAATAAATTGGGAGCCGAGCGAAGTGGAGTTGAGCGAGGCAACACCCTAGTTTTAACGGAAATATGATATGCCCAATTCTACGATGTGCTGATGACATAATATCCATTCGTTTCAGTAACGGGTGAAAGGGATACACCTATTTTGTGAAGTGAGAAATAGTGAAAAATTTTAAAATTATGTTTTCACCTCACTAGCTCAAAAAGCGCGTCTTTGTTGCTTAAAAACAGTGAACAAAATCGATTTTTGCTCACTGGTTTTAAACAGTGAAGAAAAGTGTTTCATATTAAGAACACTGCGAATTGAGAAAGAGAGAACACAAACATCAACATGGCGGCTATCTCTTTCGTTCTGTATGTATTCCATACACTTTGGGAGGCTATATACAGCCCCACAGCTTGTCGGATACTATAGACAAGGTAAACTTCTCGAAATCCTGTGTATGGCCTCCCAAAGTGTATGGAATCCGGAAACGGATAGATAGAGTAAAACTCCCGCGTGATGGTTATGTTTTGCGTTTTCGATCGGTTTATGAAAGATTTTCCGATTTTTCGCGGCTTCTAGGATTCAATTAACACTCCTTACATTTTATTTCATGTGCAATATTTTTACATGGTGTATTGCTTAAAGAAAAAAACCATTGAATTCTTATAAGTTCGGTCGAAAAGATGGTGTCTGTACATCTGTGTTTTCTCGCTAGTGAAGTGAAAATTTTCATGTGTCACACGAGACCAAATTTATTATGTTTCTTGTGCCTTTGAATCCCTCACCACGCTCAGGATTCTAAATTAGAATCACTCGCTACGCTCGTGATTCAATTATATAATCCTTCGCTTGCTCGGGATTCAAACTCGACATCCGCAACAAAAAAAAATTTTGCTCTCTTGTTGCACAAATAACTATTTATGTATGCCTTCGACTCGTATCCCACTAATTTGCTCACAAGGATGGAGGATAACTATCGATCTTTATTAACAGCTCTGGCCCGGCACTTTCAAAAAGATTCGGTCGATCGTTTATCGTTCGAGCATACGTCCATCTCTGACGCACGCATAGAAAGTGTGATAGAGATGGATAAACGACCGAAAGATATTCGATCGAATTATGTCACTTCGGCGTAGGCCCTTGAAATTGGAGCTGTAAACTCTTCGCCATCTTGCTCGTCACAAACAGCAGTAACACCCCTAACACACGTGTCTATGTTGCAGCAATGAGCGGAGTGGGCGTGGGCTGCGCGGCGACGTGCGAGCGGAGGCCGCACGCGCGACTCACGCACGGGCTGGCGCATCCCGACCAGGTGAGTCGCACGTGATCAAGGCTAGCCGATGTCGGCGAAACTGTTGGCAGGGGATTAGTGTTTTAATAGAAACTTTTGTGCAGTGACTTTTGAATACTTCTTTGTGGATACTTCTTTGTACGTATCTCGTATAGGGGAGCATGTTCAGAACTTGTACGTCACTTCCGGTGCGACCTTATTTAACGAAGGATAATTTAATTTATGAGTATAGATTATTACGTTTTTTAATTGTTAATTTTTAGTCGTCATAAGTGAATTCTAATTTGATCGGAATAATCAAATATTTTAAATGATCTCGCAAGCGAATCATGCCATCACTGAATTATTATTATTATTACATGTCCTGGCAGGCATTGAATACTTCCTTTGTGATTGAGTAAAGAGGCGACATAAGGAGTATCCACTTGAATAATTTACGGTTGTATCTCTAACACAATCCACTGCTTTTTAGTGTACTTTTAGTATGAATTAAGTAAAATTTTATTTTATATTTGTTAGGCTTTGGCTCAAAAAATCTTTATAGTCATCATTAAAATTGAAGCGATTATAATTTCACTAGTGACATTATAATTGCACGGTAGTTTTTTTGTTAGGTTTATTATAAACTAACCTAACCTAGTGACAACACTCGGAGGTTCCAACAATGTACCTCCTCGCTCGACCAATGGAAATAAACACTATTCGTTGCGTATTTGTCATTGCGTTGGCATGTGATTGGTTGTAGTAGTTTTTGATTCGGTAAAGTTCGGTTTACGAACTAACACGATGGAACTTTCGAGTCGTGTCTACTGTCTACACATTAACCCAGCGACATACATAAATTTGTTTATTACGTTCCCAGAGCACGCCGCTGCTGGGCGGAGTGGCGCCACTGGGCTCGCCGCAGTCCTCGCTGGCGTCACTCGCGCCGCTTCACCCGCCGCCCGCGCCCTGTACGTATTTTGCCTTTTTTACAAAAAGGGTCATTGAACCTTGGTACTGAGTCCTGAACACTTACCGAGTCTCCAGCATGAATGTGGGAATATAAATAAAAGTCACCTTATACAACATGTAACAGAAAGGTGTAACCATATTTGAAGAGCTTATTCAGTCAGTGGTATAGAACAAATTTACTATGGAGCCAACCCTGAAATCTCAAAAAAAATAATCTGCCCTTCCATACATTTCGGCCGAGCGGCATTGCAGTTTTCTATGAAACAGTAAAAATGTTTTTTCGAGATACAGGTTTTGTTCCATAGTAAAAGTTGTTCTATACCATTGACTGAATAAGCTCTTGTGTGTGGGTAGTCTTATGCTACACACATAAAAATATAATTCAATACAAATTAATTCATTTTTATTATTTACAAGTACAATTTTAATGTCATAATCAGTGCATTTTATACTGGACCCCTAATTCACCTGGACAAATTGAAATTTCACTGATAACTTCACTGGAACATCACTTTTAGTTCAAAGATGGACCCCTACACTGAACTGTCAAAAAACATGCAAGATTTAGCTGCTATGTTCCTGGATAGGATGGGCAGCTATGACAAGGATTTGCGCGATGCCAAATCTACAGCCACAGTCACAGCTACAGATACACCCTGTGACTTGTCTTCGCTGTCAGGTGAGTTTGCGCAGTTTAAAGCATTTGTATGGAAATCTTTGTCAATGATGAAGTCGCAGATTGAGCTACTATCACTGGGCTTAGATAGGCATGAGGTAGCATCCCGAAGGAAAGTTCTTTTATTCCATGGGATAGCTGAAACAGAAGAAAATCCATCGGTCACTATCTCAAGACTATTATCCGACAAAATGAAATTGTCAGAACCCACAACTACTGATATTGCTGTGTGTCATCGTCTTGGCAAAAATAAGGAGAAAGCCAGACCTTTATTGGTACGCTTCACAAACTACTCTTCAAGAAATACTGTGTGGAGTTCCAAATCTGTTCTCAAAGGCAGCGGAATAACAATCTCTGAGTTTCTAACGAAGGGAAGGCACGACACATTTATGGCTGCTCGCAATCACTTCGGCATACACAAGTGCTGGACATCCGAAGGGAAAATCATATTGCTGCTGCCAGACAAATCTAAGTGCAAGATAGAACTGATGTCAGAACTGGAGGCAATTGCGAAGAGGTTTCCTTCGTCGGAAGGCTCTCAGGGCGAGCAAAAGTCCAAGAAGCCGCTCAATCCTCAACAGGAACCAGCGAAACACAATGGGAGGTCAAAGCGAACAGCAGCTAGCTCCACCACGAACAAGAAAACTTGAGTCATTTCATTCTGTTTCCTTCATCTTTTCGGTTTCGTCTTAGACAAGTACAAAAATGTATCTTTAAACGGTACGGATTACCTTTTTTGTAGTAGGGTAGTTTTCGTAAAATAATTTTGTTATTATCAATATTGTGTTTAAAATATTTTGTTCTGTTTCTGTCAAATGTGTCAAATATCAGTGACAAGTCGGGGATACGTTCGTAAACTCGGTTTAGCAAAAGATATCAGCCGTCAAGCATGTGTAACTTTGCTTTTTTCTGTCTTTTTTGCATGCGTATAATAATAATAAACGTTACCTATTCTGCTGTCAGTGAACCGCTTGTTTTTGAACGTCTCTCTGGCGGCCTTCTTGCATTATTTTCAAATGACGTCTCATTTTTAATTCGTGCTGCTGTTTATTGGAATACTTACAGTAAAATTATGCAACATGCAACTTTACTATGACAACATTGTACACGCATTTTCTTACTGCAGTCCACGGGAAAAAGGGGTCAAGTTGAAAAAGCATCGTCTTTTAAGCTTAAATTATTTGTTGTTAATTTTTAATATTGTTAAATATTTTATACTTATTTATTTATTTTTATTTGTATTAATTATGTCTGATATTTTAAATAGTAGCACTGACAGTATTTATTTCTCTTTTTCTTCTTCTTCCGAAGGTCTTTTGAGTGCGGATAGTGATTCATCTGATTTGCCTGATCTCGGCAATAAGCTTCATACCACCTTTAGTCCAGTCCCGAAAAACTTCAATGTCGTCCATATAAATGCGCAAAGTATTAATGCACATTACCCGGATTTATTGGCATCATTCACTACCAGGCATATCCATGCAATCTGTATCTCTGAATCTCATCTACGGCCAACGCTCCCTTCGACGCTGTATCCCATCTCTGGTTATCGACTTATTAGACGGGACAGGACTCATACTACTGGTGGTGGTGTCGCAGTATATTTACGTGCTGACCTAGACTGCAAGGTTGTCTCAGAGTCTGATCCCGGCAGTCCTACGGAACATTTATTTTTAGAAATATCTCTTCGCCACACGAAACTTCTTTTATGTGTCTTTTATAGCCCCTCTTGTCATGTTAATTATTTTTCTTCACTTCAAACAACTCTTGAAGCTTTTAGGTCACATTATGAGCAAATTATCCTGATGGGAGATTTTAATACCTGTCTCATCAAAAATGACCATAGGGCAAAATCACTACAGTCAATGATGAAATCTCTTAATTTGAATATTTTACCTTCTGGTCCAACTCATTTTCAGCCTGGCTCGCCCCCTTCACTCCTTGATTTGATTATTACCTCGTCTCCGGCTCATACGGTTTTCCATGGCCAATTCAATGCTGCTGGTTTTTCTCATCACGATCTCATTTTCCTGTCATATAATCTTCGTCCACCTAAATTCAAACATAAGGTTCTTCTTCTTCGTAATTTCAGTGGTATGGATCTCGAAGCGCTAAGAGCTGATGTGAGTCAGATTGATTGGTCCTCAATAACTAAAAACGCATCAGTTAACGAAAAGGTCGAGCATTTCAACACTATCATTCTAGCACTATATGATAAGCATGCTCCCTTAAAGCAGACTAGGGTAAAGCATCTCCCAGCACCGTGGCTCACACCGGAGATTAAGACACTTATGGCACAAAGGGACAGGGCTCAGGTTAGATTCAGGCTGGATCCCTCCCCTCAAAATGTCAAACGGTTCAAGCTGCTGCGTAACCACTGCAATAGTGCCTGTAGGCATGCTAGACGTCAGCATATATACGAATCCATTGAAAACTGTGCTCCTCACAATCTTTGGAAATTCCTAAAAACCCTTGGTGTTGGCAAGCCAAAGTCCGGTCCTCTCTCAAACCTTGATTTAAATGCTATTAATGGTCATTTTAGTAGTTCACCTTCCTTCTTATCTAACTTTCCAAAATCTAACACCTTGAACACCCTTCACAATTCCATTCTGTCGACCAACTATCCACCTTTTCAGTTCCATGAGATTACTTCTTTGGATGTTCGGAAGATTCTTCGCTCTATAACAACCAAGGCAGTAGGTGACGATGGGCTCAGTAAAGATATGTTCCTGCCAATCTCCGATGTAGTTTCTCCAATAATAGCAGATATTATTAACTGTTCCCTGTCCTCTGGTTCCTTTCCCAGTCCCTGGAAGAAAGCCCATATTATCCCTCTCCCTAAAAAGTCCAATCCTGCTTCTTTCTCTGATTTTCGTCCTATATCCATTCTTCCTATTCTCTCCAAAATCCTTGAGCATATTGTTCATGAGCAATTTGCTAATTTCCTGTCCCATAACCAACTCCTGAATCCTTATCAATCTGGTTTTCGTCCGGGACACAGCACTGTTACAGCTCTCGTCAATGTGACAGATGACTTGAGACTAAATATAGAGCAAAAGAATCTTACCGTCCTAACGCTCTTAGACTTCAGCAACGCCTTCAATACTGTTGACTTCGACATACTTGTTGGCGTGCTGAGGTCTCTCAATGTATCTCCATTGGTAATTTCATGGTTCAATTCCTATCTCCGTGGTAGACAGCAGCTGGTTAAAATTGACACTTCCAAATCCGATTGGTGTAACCTAACAACTGGCGTCCCACAGGGTGGCGTTCTTTCTCCTCTCCTATTTTCAATTTTTATCAATTCTATTACTGCTTCCCTCTCCTCCTCTTTTCATCTATATGCTGACGACTTGCAGTTGTACGCAGCCGCACCACCACATGACATAAACAGGGCAGTGGACACCATTAACTCTGATCTCATGGCCATTAGTGAATGGACGCTACGTTTCGGTTTACAGGTCAACCCAAAGAAGTCACAGGCTATCATCATTGGTAGTGACTATTACGTCTCCCGCTTGGACATGTCCAACGTTTCAGATGTTGTTTTTGATGGAGAAGTAGTGCCTTACTGTACGACTGTGAGGAATTTGGGTTTGTGGATAGACCAAACTCTGTCTTGGTCTCCACATGTCAATGAAGTAAGTCGTAAAGTTTTCGGCTCATATCACTCTCTTAAGCGCTTACAGAAGTTTCTGCCACAGGAAACGAAAATAACGTTAGCTCAATCTCTTCTTCTTCCCCTACTAGATTATGCCGATGTTGCTTATCTAGATCCCACTGAAGAGCTGCTTGATAGGCTGGAGCGTCTTCAGAACTTGTGTATCCGATTCATATACGGACTGCGCAAGTATGATCACGTCTCCGACTTTCGATGCAGGTTGAAGTGGCTCCCTATTCGTCTTCGCAGGAACTTACATATCCTTTCCCTTTTATATAATGTTCTTCACAACCCCGTCTACCCCAATTATTTAAAAGAAAGAGTTGTCCTTCGCACTGACCGTAGCAACAGAACGCTTCGCTCCTGTCACCTTTCCGATCTGGCAATGCCTGCCCACACCACTGATCGTTTCACCAAATCCTTCACGGTCAATGCTGTTCGACTCTGGAATGAACTTCCGCAAAACCTCAAAGATCTTCCTTCTGTGTCCTCTTTTAAATACAACTTGAAAAAATTTTACCTCTCATCTCTCTGAATGACTTACTGACTAAGCTACTGTTTGTCTGTATATATGTATCTGTGTATTTATGTATGTATTTGTATGTAGTATATTTTTATGTTTATGTTATAGGTTTAAAATAACTTTTACATATGCTTATGCACTGATTAGGTTAAATTTTCAAGATAAAAATGTGTTTGTTTTCCCAAGGTTGACTGGAAGAAATTTCTTTTAGGAATAAGTCCGCCCTTGCCTTCTATCTGTTCTTTGTGTGTATCTTGTCTTCTTATTTGTGTGCAATAAAGTGTTTATTCATTCATTCATTCATTCATTCATTCATTCATTCATTCTCTTCAAATATGGTTACACTTTTCTGTTACGCCTTGTATACAAAGCGTTCGGAAATTCTTTTCCTTTGCCGAAGAGCGCCGAAGATCCCTACTCGCATTATAGTACGTCCCTCGTTCCAGGCGGGTCGGGGACGTGCCCGCTCGGGTCGGCGTGCTCGGCGCCCGCGCACCCCGTGCACCCCTCTAGCGGCGGCAGCGACATCTACGCGTGCGCTGCCAGAGAGAGAGGGCACTACGTCGCGTACGAGCCGCTCGGACATTACACGCAGTCAGTGTTACTGTTATATTTACATTTCGTTTGTGTATAATAATGTTTTGTCTGGAACAAATACCGTTTTCTAAGTTCCTAAATTGTTTGGCCCTTTTCATGTAATCTAAAAAATTATATGTTATAATTATAGTACCGCGACTCTATGCTGTGATTGGTCCAATTTATTATTACACCGCTAGATAACCAATCAGGAGCAACGACGAGAAATAAGGGTCAGGTGGGAATACCGCAGAGACGCAAACTGAAAAGGTGTTCTCATTATATTTTTTTTTGTGAAACTGTTAGTTGAAAATATTATAAATAAAGACTATATTTTTGATGGTCTTGGATAAAGTATTGTGGGCAAGAGACATTGGGACACTCGTGCAGTCTATTACGAAACTCACTTCGTTAATTGCGTAAAGAAGCACTCGTGTCCCAATGTCTCACAGTTGCACGCAATACATTATCTCAGCTCTTAAGGCCTTAATAAAAACTAGGTTTTCAAAATAAAACTTGAACTGTTAGTGATTGTACAGTGGAGATCACATCAAGCTGTACACATTGGACTCTGTAGACTCTGCTAATGTAGCGCTGCAAGTGTGTAGCTTCGATGCGATTCCACTGTACTACACAAGTCTATGTTTATTATATTACAGTCGCGACTCACTCAGTTCGGAGGCGGGTGCGTCGAGCGGCGCGGTGCCGCCGGGCTCGCTGCCGCGACTTGCGCACGCGCCCGGCGCCACGCCCATGCACAGCTTCGTGCAGGACGGTGAGAGCTATACTCCTTTAGTGAGAGGAAGAGGGAAGCATCGCGGTCAATTTTTGAATCTGAAGCCTGGCTATCGAAATATGAGATCAGAAAAAATGCATGAAATTTTAAAAAAAGCTGCGGCTTGTGTACAATCGTAATTTATTTAATTGAATACTTCTTATACCACCCCTTTGCTCAATCACGGAGGGAGGAATTAATGGCCACATTACTCGTATCAATAGCGGCGCAACCGCCTACTGAACATGCTCCCCTTCACGAGATGGGAATTAGGAAGTATCCACTTCAAAAACTCAGTCTCACCTTTCGACTCCTTAATAAATTAATTAATAAATATAATTTTCTGCTGGCAGGTAGCGTGAGAGAAACTTCTCCGTACAAGAAGAGCAACAACTCTTCGCCCGGACATCTACCTAACAGACTGCAGCTCGGTAACTTTGTTGTTTTATCTATTTATTTAATGTGTGCCCGCAAAAAGGGTCTATTCCATACAAATGGTTCAAACGCTGTTTTTAACGGGAAAAAAGGCATGGTGGTGATGGACCACATGATTGTGCCTGTTTTGAAGCTGTCCTCTTACTCTCCGCCTAAAAACTACGAGGGGGTTGGCGAGTAAGATGGTAGTACCTCGACAGTCGAGCCATGAATCTCCATATTCCGAAACCTAACCTCTTTATTCCCGGGTAGGTGGCGCTGTAGCCCACTGCTCTGAAGAGCTGGAGCCCCTCACCCCCTCGCGCTCCACCGAGAGACTTCACCGAGAGATGCAGAACCTCGAGGGACTCATGAAGGACCTATCCGCCATCACGCAACAGCAGTTCCATTGCTAGTGAACGGGAAACAAAATGGCGGACAGAAAAGTATTAAAGGTAAAAGTGTGCGTGGAATAGGACTCTAATGCGTAAAAAGAGCGCTAAAATGACAGCTGTCGGTTTTGTTTAATAGATGGCGCTGATGGAGGTGGTGTATGACGCAATAGCGACATCTGTTGTGATTTCTTTAAAACATGGAACTACGTTTTATCCCAATTAAATAATGTTATAGCAAAAGCTCAAAGTAAATGCACTTCAAAAATGAGTTGACTTGAAATTTGTACGAAACTGTAATTTTGATGAAATAATATCGGTATAAATAGCTTTTTTTAAATCGCTAGTGGTATGACCAAGTTGTATTTGGACGCGTATGTTTGGGAGAATTTTACATTTTGCCTGATACATTATGCCCTGTGCCTAGTTGTTTTGTGTAATTCCTAATGAAACAACTTTATAGACTTTTTGAACTTACCGCCTATTTAGGTAATATTTTTTTATAAGATTGTTTTTTGCAACATCCACACACTCAGTTTGCTAGATGTCGCCACCATCGCTTATTTCAGTAAGAATTGTATCCTGTCTACATTTCTTACTGCTAATCATGTAAGAAATCTGGGCAAAATCGTAAATCTGACTTTATTAGTATTATCACCAGTTGCTCGAAGATTAGTTTAATTGATAGACTTTAAATTATGTCATGCCGCCACTTTCTTGTTCATACGAAATTTAAGGCATATGCCTCAACATAATCTCGACAATAACGTTTGTGTTAAATTAAAAAATATCTTAAAGAAATCGCAATTTATTACTCAGATACAACAGCATTTAGGGTAGTAACTGAAATGTGGCGATAGTAGCGCCATCTAGCGAATTGAGTTTGACGATGAGTGCGGATTTTTATGTTTTCTCGTATCACTGCCTGTTCTTTTTAGTCCTATATGAATAACCTTGTATGTAATCTATATCCTATGTACAAGTTGTACTGTACCTAGCCCGTATGTGATTTGGAACGATTTTTGTACATAACCTAATGTAGTCTCGTAAGTATAGCGTGGGTAGTTCACTAACTTAAGCCACAGTTAACTCCTAAATTAGTTTTAGTCAATTTTATAGATAAAAGTAACGTTTTGTCTTTTTCATGGACTGTCCACAACTGGTGTACGACAGCGAAGGAAAAAAACAGAAAACCGGTTAGCCCAAAAAAGTTACCCCATGAAAACTGTGCCGAGCACAAGTTTAGTATGGCGTCACTCCCTATCGTATTCACTGCCACTGTGTGTCGGCCAAGAATAGCCCAAGATCCCACCGCAAAAGTCTGCACCTATCTGTTTTTTAATAGAAATGTAATTTTAATGAAATATTAATAGTGTCATATACCGCCACAGGGTTGACATTCAAAATCTTGGCACCAGTACCTTTAAACTCTTCATTTCACGAAGCACGCAAATCAAGCCGTTAATTCATTGCAATAAGGGTTACGAGCGGGAACTAGATGAACAATACAACATTAATTGTATGAGGTGAGCCGTTTTCCAATAATCATATTTTATCCTCAAGTTTCATTAAATTTTAAAACTTTATTTAAATATATTGTAATTCATTAATTTTAATGAATTCCAACTGATTAAACCTCATTTTCTTTAAAAATAATTAATTACAATATATTTATTTAATTATAGTTCCTAGTTCCCACTCGTAACCCTTATTGCAAAGTCTTAACGACTTAATTTGCGCACTTTGCGTGCGAGTTTAAGGATACTTGTGCCAATATTTTGCATGACAACCCTGTGGAGGTGTATCACCCCATGTGGAATCTTTATATTTTTAAAAGCTTTTTATTAGTAGTGTTATTAAAACAATTAAAAAAATTATAATTCGATATATTTCGGCCCTCGGTATGGGGCCGTCATCATCAGCCGACATTCGACTGATGACGGCCCCATACCGAGGGCCGAAATATATCGAATTATAATTTTTTTTAATTGTTTTAATAACACTACTAATAAAAAGCTAGTAAAAGTTAAATATAATATATTTATAAACGTTATATTTTTAAAACAAATAGGTGCAGAATTTTACGGTGGGATCTTAGGCTATAAGGGCTGGCCCAGTATCGCATTACAGTACGAGCCAATCATAAACCTCTAGCTCTGTTGTGCGATTGAAGTGTCTGGTACCATTTTAGAATGACAATTTGTTATAAAAGCGTCTCCTGTTTTTTTCTTTCGGTTGTGACGGCTTATTTAACGTTGGTGTTGTTATATTTCTTTGACATAATTCTTATGATTAAATTACAAAAGCTGTGGATAGTTCAAGAAACAGACGAAACTTTTTCATATTTATTTATTTATTTAAAATAATGTATGTATATGTCACTGTAAAGAACTAGTCAGTAATCCCGAGGTCTCAACACATAGATTTTATAGAATATCAGCTCAAAATTCACGTGTCTGCGGTTTTCTTACTTTTTAATACGATTTCTAATAAAAGATTAAATGTAAATTATTAAAAAAGACATTTAAAGTTTCAAAAAGAAACGGTTTTTGCTCGTTCAAAAATTTTTGCTACTCTAACATATTTGGAAAGTGTTTTTATGTAATTTTAAAATTAAAATCTTGATATTATATGAGGAAATTTTAATGCCTTCTAGTTTAGTAGTAAAATAATATATCCTGGTAATAAAAGACCGTTTACTTTTACTGAAACACTATATTGTACTGAATAACTTAAGACACGTTGCTGCCCGCGCAGTATTTTGGCAGGAAACACTGTCTTTCTACTCCGGTACTGTGTGGCGGCTAACGGCTGAAAATACTAGCAGCACGTACGACCAGGGTTGGATTTCGTAGTATAATTATACTATTTGTACCATATTTTCATGACATGTAGTAATGTAATGGAACTATACTACATAAAAAAAACATAATTTTATATTCAGGCTGACAGACTTGTTTTATTGGTTGAGACGTTTTGCTTTTTAACATTTACCCTACAATATAGGGAATTTCTGTGCGTAATGAATATTTTCAGTATTTTTTTTTTAATTTTCACAATCAAATAACTAAATAAACAAATATTTTATTAAATTATGAATATTTTTAGTATTTTTTTTTTAATTTCACTAACAAATAGGCAATTTTATTTCAATTCAAAACAAAAATCGACGAATGAATGAAACGTAGTATAATTTTAGCCAAGTAGTATATTTTTAATTCCCATAGACACTAATTTTCCGAGGGTCTGAATCCAACCCTGCGTATAGTGAGCGCCAATCTTTTAGTCGCCTCTGATTGAGTTACGAGTGCAAGCTTGCGCAGGTACAGTCAAGGAAACAATAATATCAACGGTTGATTATTAAATGTTTACTATAAGTGGGAAGGTGTACTTGTTCTACCTACCTATTTAATTATTTATTTATTATTTTAGTGCGATCTTAACTATATAAATAAAACGCATTAATTTAAACACCATTTTCCTACATTGTCGCCTTAAAACGCTATAACGTCCGCGAGGCATAACAACAACTATAAACTTTAACAAACCATATCAACAAAACAACAAATAAAGGCAACAAAAACAATAACAAACAGATTCAACGATAAACTTAACGAATCATGGAATTTTTTCCTCGAATGTACTTTTCATGTGTACTTTTCGCGCGTGTGTAGTGTACGGAAGTAGTACTAACACTAACGCATAGTGTTGACACCTGCTAAATGGCGAGCGGGGAGTGTGGTGCGGCACGCAGGCGGGTGTGCTCCGCGCCCTCGCTCCTGTAACGTCCCCCTGACACCGTAAAACGGCTGTTGCGTCGCCTCGTGCGGCTACCTTCAGAGGCGACTGAAAGATTGGCGCGCACTGTACGAGCTTCGTCTTCATTTTATTCAGTTGTCATTTGGTCGAGCGCAGTGCCACATGTGTATATCACGAGAAGCTTACACAGTCACGATAACAATAAAAAATACACGGTGTGATGATGACCATTGGTGACTTATCGTAATTTCCATTGTTTTTTTTTTACATAAGTAGCTAGGTAACTGTCATTTCATTCGCAATTGGTTTTTATTTGCCCACATTTCTTTGTATCTTTGATCACTGTGATCAGGAAAAAACGTGGCTTAAGTAAATTTCAGCGATCTATGCCAGGCATGGAAGGCGTTCAAGTGTCCCATTATAAATACATTCATGATGTCCTGCGACATACCCCCGGTTTCTGAAAGGCCAATCAATGTTAACAGTAGATTAAAAAATAATTATCTGCGGATTAAGCCAGAAAAAGTGGGAATTTTACATTGAAATCAAAAATTAACTAAGTTAATTATTGATTCATCACTATTCAGACTTCATATATGCTTTATTTTCACCGTTATTTGCGGTTAAAGTTTTTTTAATCTACTGTTAACTTTGATTGGCCTTTCAGAAACCGGGGGTTAGTGAAATATTGCACAAATTTTGTAAATAATTGTAAAAATATCACCTCAAGTGAAAGTAATGCTTCGCCGACTTATACTTACAAAACACTGAATATATGTTTTTCACCTAATTTAAAAAATAATAATAAGTATTTTCGGATGAAGATGTTGAAAGGCCTAAAATTGCTACTAAACGAATCGACCATTTTGTTTTTTAAATCTTATTTTTTCATTAGGAATTGACTTAGAACATTAGTTTAATACTCAAAGGGAATTGATGATGATGTACTGAATATAAAACCTATTCTTCTGTTATTTTGAAGTTTACCAGTACGTGCACGGGACGGCGCTATGGAAAACTTTATGATATCCAAGACTGTTGTCTAACTTCAACATCTATCGCTTTCAAATGTATCGTTATTAGTTCAGTTAATGCAAGAATGTTTGTTTGTATGGAGAAGGTTGAATTATAGGTTGTCAACTTCGTGCTTACCGCGCCCTCGAGGTACAGGGGTTGGCGGGTGCGAGGTAGCACGCGACTTAGTGTGCAGGGCCGTGCGCAAGGCATTCCAAGTACATTGACAACTTTAAAATATCAGAGTCTACAAGAGATCCATTTTACATCGGTTTATACTACCCTTATCTATGAAGCGACCTCCCCGGCGACTGGCCATCCGCCTTGGTCGCCCCACGCGTCGTGCTCGCTCAGCCTCCCGCTACACCATCCGCATCCCCTCCGAGACCCCGCCCGCCAACCCGTATACCCCGTGGGCGCGGTAGGCACGAAGTTGACAACCTATAAATGGACACTGGGTGACTATTGGGAATACTATATCAGTTAATTAACTGAAAAATTAAAATTCTTTGATAAAATATTTAAAAAAAATAAACTTCCGTGACGGGGTGAGTGTCAATCACAGAACATTTAAATCAAATCTATTTAAATGTTCTGAGGTGTCAATAATATGACTATTATTTCGAAGTCATTTTACGAGTGTATCTTTAAGTCGACCACAATTTTTTTGGACTGGACTATATTGGCTAAAAATTATGAGTGTCTGATGTCATTTTTAGCCAATCACAAAGCGATAGCGATAGATGTTGGGCTGACCCACCATGATAAGATAAAAAGTACATCATTTCGGCGAGTATCCGTCAATTGAAAAATATGTGAATTCGGTTGAAAATTGATAAAACTTAAATTTAATAATTATTAAATTTATATTATATTCTTTCTCGAAACACTTCCAAAATCCTGTCTTTCCTTACCCGGTGAAAATATTTATTTTTTTAAAGAAAATGTAGCAGATTGGTGCATTCTAAGACAAAGAACTTGAGCTTAACAGCTTGAGTGTCTAACATGTCGACAAGTTGTTTATTGTCCACCATGGCAGTTGATACTCAAACATCTCTAATAACCTCCCAAGGAACATGTCGACATGATTCAAGTGGGAGAGATTTTTTACAAATTCTTATCTGCTATCATATCTTTTACTACGTGTATTTAATTTGAAAATAATTGTGATTACTTAATTGTGGCATTTTAGTATTGTATAGTATTCGAGTATTTTAGTATAAGTGAAACCTTTAGACTGATTTTTATATCATTTTATTAATTAAACAGTTTTTAGGTTCAAGTTTATTGCATTGTGAGTACATTATGGACATGTTAGGCCTTTTACTCGATGTTCCCACCAAAATTAAGACTGCTGTTTTGCGATTTTCAAATTTTGGTAATGACTGAATTATTTTAAAAGATTAGCTAAGCCGATTATTTTAAAATATTGATTATGATTATATATGATTTGATTACAGAACTAACGAATTTTCTTGTACATTTTTTAAAGTATTATATTGTACTGAGTGAGCGAGCGAGCGTACGATATTAAACTTTTATTATTTATTGAATGATATTTTTTTATTTTATAACACCTAGATCCCAGCTACGATTTTAAAAGGAGATTTTCGGAAAAATTAATGCCTAATGCCGCTATCCTTGTAAACCTGACACTTGTTTTACTGCTGCACCCATCTATGAAAATGAAAATACTTATTGATACCATCAATTTGAACAAAACAATACAAAAACTTTACGAAAGAAAACCTTTGTTACTTTTCGATGACATTGTTACTTAGCACTAATGAGAGCCTAATATAGCAAAAACCGTAGTAATGTACCCATTAACAGAAGTCAAAAACAAGAAAAAAATATAGTAGATATGATATAAATTGAAATTATTAATGTTTACAATTTCCATACACACATAATATAATAATTAATAAAATAAAGGAATGGATACACCTAAGATTATAGCCCGGCTATAGGTGTTAAAAGAGGTAAGGGGTAAGGGCACCTTAATTATTTAATGACATACTGTTGTACAGACAACAGACAACTGGTGCGCGTTCATAACAGTGTTGCCAACCCCTGCCAAAATTTACCCCCAAGACTTTTTTTTAATCCCCCTAAAAACCCCCAAGTACTTACATGTTTTTATAATAAATCTTATTTTATTTAGTGCCCAAGTCGTTCATAATTCATAAAATAAAACGCCTTCATAGTCGATTCGTAATTTAAATTTAAAAAATATGCATAAGCTGCACAGTGCACAGTTGTAGAATGGGATAAAAATGGCGGACACTCTCACTGGTGTGGTGTGTCATGAGTAGCATTGGGAGAATTGGAATTGACGCTATTTTCAAACGCGATCATAATTTTAAATGAAATATTAAACAAAATAAATTAAACTAACATACAATATATAAAATTTAACTGTCAACCAACCGAGTAAAAACGTACAGTACAGTGGAGACCAAATCAAGCTATACACTTGCAGTACGACATTAGCCCCTACAGAGAAGAATATAAGATAGGTAAGTACAAAGTCCAATGTGTCTTACTTGATGCGGTCTCCACCAAACCTTGTCAGAAATGTAAAATTCAAATTGACTGTTTAAATTTCACATTGACCCAGGCATTTAGGAATGCTACCTATGAATGAATAATGGTTGACTTGAATGAAGGAACCTCAGAATAAGGAACACCGTGCAATTCGTTCGTTTCGTTCTACGCACAGGCTTTTGTTTGATTTAGTTGCAGGTTTTGTTCGAACCCCTAAAAAAAAACCCCAAAAAATCCTGCCCCTAAGAATCCCCCTTTTAACACTTCTACCCCCTAAATTTAGGGGTAAAACCCCTAAGTTATACTAGGGGTCGCGACAAAGGTCCTATTGCCATCTCTGTCGCACGTGTTGAAAATTTTATACTCTATCCTGCTGTCAGTGTTGGAACCTAACGAAAGTGTTGATTAATGAACTGTGGTGTAGGTGGGCCATTATCAAAAAGTTTGTATGTTATAAAAATATGCGGTAAATATTTTTTGGTTTAATGTTGCTGGTTTTTAGGTCAGAATCTATTATTTATACCATTAATTAATAGAAAACGCCAATAAATCCTAAAACAAGCACTTCATAATTTTTTTCATACTTTTTTTCTTTTTGTCGGGCTTGCTTGACGATCCATTCATATACCAACCAACTTGCTTTGATGATATTAAGCAATGATCTTCCAGCCCTAGATATCTTACTCCATATATAGACAGTTGAAAATCATGGCCCAAGTTTGTGGTTACATCTATACATCGAAACAAAACAATAATAACATAAAAGCCAAGTAAGGATGTTTCGTTAATAGACCTTGTCCGCTCTAGCATAAGATTTGTTTTCCACGATCGATGTAAGCAGAAATTCTATTTTGCTTCCGTAGCTCACAAAAAGTCGTAAAACCATATCTCCCAGCCAGCGAATATAGAGCTCTGATTATTATTTTTCTATCTTTCACCTTTATGCTAATGCATTAAGGTAGAAAACGGATTGCATCATATTGTCGATTTACGACGTATTATTGTTGAAACAGGCAAAGTTAGTTTTAGGACTATAAAAGGAATGGAGTCGCGCTTCGTTTATAAACTTTATCCACTGATGATGATGATGACGGAACAAAGAATATGTAATTTATTATTTATATTTAAGGTATGTACTACATACAAACAATCATACATACATAAATATAGGTTTGTATATATTTATGTATGTATGATTGTTTGTATGTAAAATGAATGCATGTAGCTTTTAGCTATGTGGATATATAATATATTTGTTTAATATAACCAGAGTTTGTGTACCCTGGATCGAAGCAGGTTTATTCATTTGTACTTGTCACTAGAGGGCGCTGCAAAAGTAACTCATAATATAAAATAAACTAAAATATTGGAATAGATAGGAGCTTGATATATCACACAAATGTTATGAAATATTATTAGATACATCATTCGGGAAGAATAACCACTGGATGGATTTCTATGCAGTTTTCAATGTCAATTAGTGGTTTTTTCAGAAAAGTTTACGTACTGTAAAACAACATACAGTAGAACGAAATAAATAATGCACTTCGGCAATATTCGGTTGTAAGTATAAAAAGCTACCTAAAAAGATATTGCATTGATTCTAAATCAATGCAATATCTTGTAAACGTATTTACAAAGAATTGCTAATATTACCGAGAAGCATTGTTTATTTTGTACTACTGTGAAATTTACATTTCATAAGAAATATTTAACATGTATTGTGAATCTTACGTCATCAAAAGAAATAAAACCGAAATTGTGACACAAAAACTTATTTATTAGATAATTAAGTGCCTTGGCACAAATTTAACTTATTATATACTTGTCTTTTTGAAGTGTACTTTTTTTCAACATTATCTTTTTTGCATATGTAATGTAGACGGACATCGACAAACTTTTGAATTACACCCTTAGTCAAATCATACACATGATTAAACTGATCTTTGGTGTGGGCATCAATTTTTAAACCATTCATTATACTTTAAACCCGGAGTCTTTACCACCAACCGTTAATGAGGTATGTACGGTCAACCAAAATTTTTCAAAAAAAAAAAAAAAACTATTTTCGTTTTTTTGAATTTTTTGTGCGTAAATCTCGTTAATACCTTTTCTTAAATTACCATGAACATGGGTCTAGCTTCAGCCGTTTAGGAGATATGGGGCGTTGAAGTTTTGATATAAAAAAATCTTTCTTTACACATTGTACTCCAACCTTAAGGGTCTACCACCCTTTCGTTCCGAAGATATGCCCGAAAGAATATTTTGGCGAAAAACAATTTGGCCGATATTTGTTGGCACATACCTAGTGTGATGGTCCTAGTGTCAGAACTGCCAGGGACATCCCTACTGTCAGGAACAACCGCAATTTCAGGCGCATCCCTAGTGTCGGGTACATCCTTAGTGCTAGGCACATCACTATGAATGGCACATCCCTAATGACAGGTACATCTGTTGTGTCAGAGACATCACTATTTCAAAGTCAAAGAATGCAAAGCACATCTCTAATGTCATGGGCATCACTACAAACTCGGGGACATCATTATTTCGAATTCAAAAATAACAAGGCCCATCCCTAGTGTCAGGGACTTAACTATGCCAAATTCAAAGAATGTCGAAGCACATCCCTGACGTTATAGTATCGGATGGTTTTCAAAATAAACATATAATTTCATACTAATTTACTAGACAAGAAAAACTTACTGGAAACTTGAAATAGCTCTCCAGGATGAAATACTTACTAGCTTGTCTAACTTTATTGTGTGAAATGATAACATTTGAATTTATTTTTGAGAAATATAAATTAACTGCTTATATCTGTATTAAATGATATTTAAAAATAAATCAAAGAATAAAAAGAAATATTTATAAAAGGCGACTCCATTAGAACTTTTTGTACTATGTTCTTGTTGCTTGTCTACTTTTCTACTTTAACGTACATGAATTGTGATGCGTATGTAAGAGATAACAACAAAGCGAATGGCTGTTCAAATTTTTTCCGTTAAAACACCGAAATATTTACGATTGTAGTATTATTTATTATATTTAAGCATATTTCTACAACTTTGATGTAATAAAAGGTAGTAAATACTGAATAATCACCAAAAATATGAGACGCCATCTCTTTTTTGCTGCGTTATGGTGTCGTTTTTACACTTTTTTAGGCAACAATTTTGCGTGTTGTGTCACGCGGGGTCACGCGCTGTCTGAACGACAATCCCACTCCTCAACTGTATTGAGTGGGTTTGTACGGGGCCACTTTTGGCGCGCTGTCGCATAATCTAGGGCTGGAAGATCATTGATATTAAGTAAATAATGACTTTTATAACTTATATTTCTTTATTTATTAAAAACTATGGCACATAAGTTAAACGAGATCGTTGAATACAAACAACATAGGTAGTCTTAAACTTATAATTATAAAAGCCTAAAATTATCATTTAAAAATTATTCAACAAAAAAATAATCATCATGGGCAGTCCCGGCACAAAATAGATAATTTAAAATACAGCATTTCATGTATTTATATTCATTATTATTTATGTATTATATATCTAAGATATACATCTGTGTACATAATTATATATGTAAGTATACATCATAAGCAGGGCTTGAAATACCGGTATTTTAAAGGAACCGGTATCGCGATGCCAACGGCAGAACCGGTATTTCTGATATACCAGTATTTAGAAGAACCGGTATTTTGAAAACCTGTACCCTTTAATACCGGTTTTCCAAAAATACCAGTATAAAAAATACCGGTCCTCAGGCGTATACCGGTTTTAATATCGGTATTCTAGTACCAAAGTACCGGTAATATAGGGTGCAAGATACGATCTCTCATGAAATAAAAACAAACACACAAAATGGCAGCTTGGTCCGGCAAGCGGCAAGATAAGAATCGACAAGAATGCATGATCTAACTGGTATATAGTTTCCAACGTCGTCGTCGGCTCGTCACCCGTTAACTCTGTCTGTAATTTACTAGACGTGGCAACGTTGCATCGCATGGTACCGGTGGCACCGGTAATGAAGTACCTTAATCGAAAATACCGGTTTTTACCCCTGATCATAAGTATTAAAGGATACCGTCAAGCCCCCTAACTTCGTCTTTGTATCCTAACTTCGTCTAATTTTAAAAAACCTTAAATGTATCCTTGATTTTGTATGGAAAGCTATAATAAAAACTACCAAATACAAAGTATTTTTTTATTATGGCAGCGATTTTGCACTCAAGTTGTAGCTAACTTCACGCAATTTACAAATATCGTTATTTTTTGAGTGGACGGAGTGACACAAATGTTGTTGCATCATCGATGAAATTTTGACCCTTGACAAGAGTTTCATGAGGTAAGTCGAAGTTTTTCGTAAAAATACTATTGCAAACTAATAATCTTTTAATCAAATCAATCGCTTTGCAATTATCTTTTCTTCAAACAGAGTAATTTAATTTTATATCGGTACAGTGATGGTGCCAGTCACGTAATTCCCAAACTTCGTCTGTCTGTAGGGATGCCACCAACGTAACTTCGATAAATTCGATTTTTATATGAAAATTAAAATAATACATATTATTTGTTTAGTTTGATTAAGAGATAGGAAGTATGAGTTATTATTAAATTTTTGTTTATTTAAGCGATTAACTACTCTAATATTATTTATAAAGAGTAAAAATTTGTTTGTTTGTATGTATGTAGTAAGTAGTAGTTTTTATAGAATTTATGTTTTGATACAAAAGATTAGTGTTCATTAAAATAAAAGGTGATTATTTATTACATAATTATGATTTAACAAGCTCAACTTCTCATAAAATTCACACCTAACACTTTTTATTGTTTTGCCAAACCTGACGGTAAATGAAGTAATGAATGGGAACAACTTCATTTTGGTTCCTTACATCGTCTATCAAAAATATTTTGTATAAAATAAAAGAGACTCTAAGTTACTTTACAATTAAGTTTAAAGTCATATTGTCGTGATTACGTTCATTTTATTTATTTTTTAATATTTAGCCCGTCGACGTCAAATAGACGAAACTAGTCGCAATAATTAAGTAAATAAAATGGTGGAACTCGTACAAGAAGACTTTTATTAGTGTTAGAGAGAATGAAGTTCCATCAAGGAGTCACACCTTATAGCCCCTGCGGTCCGAAATAGAATTACAATGGATCATAAGCCATTCACTTCATACTTTCGTAATCGATTTAAACGATATAATTCTATTTCGGAATTACGTTCATTTTACTCAATCATGCCTATAGGTACCTACCTATTTTTTTCAATATACGAGTACAAAGGGTGATAGACGAAGTTTGGAACAAAACCCTATCTTCGCCTAGCAGCTTTAGGTTTTTTTTTCTACGTATGGTTTCAAAGTCCTTGTGTCTATGATATTGATTTGAAGCCATAGATTAATTATATCGGTTTAAAATTTAATCAGTTGTTGCATTTGGATACAATATCGGAAAAACTCTCAAAATCCAGACGAAGTTAGAAGTCTTGACGGTATATAGTTTTTAGGTAAGGCTAAGTTACCTAGTCATTAGTTTAGATTTAGAATAACTTTAAGTAATTACTTTGTTATCGTAGTTTTATTTCTCCTGCACGCCTACCAACTACTTTTTATATTTCTTGTATGTACCCTCTTTGGGTTGACTGAGGGTGTGTTTCAAAGACATATTTACAAAATCCTTAACATTCGCTATCAATATTCGCGAAGGTATTTCCAAACGTTAATGGAGGCTTTAAGGTGGGTATCCATTATGTTCACGTACCTACTGCGCTCCGCGCTCCTGCATCTGCTCCAAGGGAGACGTGTCCATCAATACACTGAGCTCCACTTTGTGTTCGCACTAAAAACCAACACCACTCGGATCGCGTACCGCTGAGCTGGCAACTTTGCACGTTCCATTTTGCACCGGAAGCAGTTGCAGGAGCGTGAACATAATGGATAGGTAGGTACAGGTCACGGCACGATTTTTGACCGCTCGGCGAGAGTGGTGGGGTACTAGCGCATGTGCTCATTCGCGCACAAAATTACTAAGTGTGGTAGAGAAAAAATGACTAGCGAAGAGCGCAGTCAAGGTCAGGCCTCATAAACCGTGCGCTGCCTGTACCTAGCTACCTTTAGAATAGGCAAGTGTTTAAAGTTGCATAATTTAATTTCAATAAAATAATAGCGCGGTAATAGGAATGATAGATAATATTAAAAAAAAAACAGCCAAAGAAATGTCATTTTATAACCATTTGTCATTTGTCGCGTTTAACAGACACTATGCAAATACAGCGATTTATTTTTATTTTATTTCTTTATTTAATACATTTAAAGTACAGCTTTACAGAAACTTAAATATAATACGCTTTACCTACTTAAATAATTTACAAATAAAATTTGTATTTACAAATACAAATAATTACACTATACTACTCTTTTTTTACATCTTTCTCACATATCCTCAGACATTCACGAAACACGTTCATCAAACTATCAGCAAACAGATCACACGTTGTGTTTAGGCCTTCCAGAACGCGCGGAAGCGGAGAACGACGTCGCGCCATTGTTCTAGCAGTGGGTTCGTGTAGCAGCTTGTGACTACGCGCGCGATTGTAATTTTTGGAATAGCGAGGTTACAGCAAACAAGCACCTTTTCACCATATGTGGCAACGATAGCCCTCTATGCAGAGGGTGCCTTCTACAGGACGAGACAGTGGAACACGTGCTACTCCACTGCTCTGCAACCGAAGACATGAGACGAAAAGCAGGGATCACTACGAACTCCAACTTCCCTTCATTGGACCAGTTTATGTGTCAGAATGCTGAAGCTGTTCGGCTGAAGGAGCTGTCCTGGCTGGGCTGACTGACTGGGGGTAATACTTTATATTCTCTGCTGGGGGGAAGTGCACAATATTCACGATTACGAAGAATCAGTGCAGGACTCATTGCCCCTGCTATGAATTTAGAATTTAGAGGTTACAGCATTCACAAGTTTGGGGCAGTCAGAGTCACCCCGCAGAATACGGCACACCTGAACCAACGTCCAGTGAGTTAAAAGACCTAGGAGAAAAGGGGTGCGATACATAAAAGCAAAGCGTTAAAAGGTAATTAAACATAATTATATTTGTGGAACCGAGTACCAAGGAGTTTTATTGAATTATATATTATTTTTATATAAAAAAAACAAAAAACATTAAAAGCTTTTGCAGTGTAATTAATTTTAAAGCAGTAAATATAGAAGCCATTTTAGTCTGGCCTACCGGAACAAATAAGTTTGTAGCTATGTATGTTATCTGTCACTTTGAAAGGTAAAAATAAAAAATGGTCGCTAACTAATCACACATCCATCGCCGCAACACATTGCAGTTCTTCGCTGCAGTTGCTTCGTGTTTGATAAACGCAAAATTTTCTTTGGCTCGGCTTGATTAGTTAGGCCAGTGATGCCAGGTCTACTGATTTTTCAGGAGATTTACTGATTTTCGCTTAATTCTACTGATCTACTGATTTCAACTGAAAATCTACTGATTTTTTCAAATACTAGCTATACTTTGTAAAATTAACTAGAATAAGTAAAAAACTGCGTGAAATGAAACGCAAAATTAACACTGTTATGTCAGCACTAATCAATTCTTTGTAAAAATAGACTATGTCGTAATGGCATAGAGTTGATTTCAAACTAGCGAAATAAACCGGTTTGTCACACACGATACAATGATGATTTAAATAAAATGTCCACAGAAGTAATTTCGGGAGTGCCACACACAAAAAATCTATTAAAAAATGCAAATTGCTTTGACTTCGACGTAAGCCCTGAAATGTTAAGCAGACATAATAATAAAATGTACCAATAAAACATTATTATAATGACAGAATTTGTTTTATTATAAAAAAATGAGTCTACTGATTTTTTTTTTAATTTCCATATACATCTCCTGATTTTTCTAGTCGAGTCTACCGATTTTCTTAAAATTTACCTGGCAACACTGAGTTAGGCTGAGGTTGCTCTACTGCAGTGTAGAAAGAAATGTATATTTCCCAGCAGTCAAAACTACATAATATTGAGTCTGTTTAGTAAATAATTTATTCAGTTAAATTGTACTTTCAAGCATCGTAGCGTGGAGTTTTTTATTGTAACATGAGTGTCCTGAAACAAAATTTGTGTCGTTTCTGCGCTGAGCAAAAGGCTGATGACGATCTACTCGATCTCACGGTTTACTCATATGTTTACCAAGAAATAAAAGATAAACTATACTTGTTCAACATTCAAAACATTAACTTTTCTAATGATTCCTTACCGAAAACTATTTGCTTTATTTGTAACAGTGCCTTGAATAATGCTCACGAGTTTATTATAAAATTGAAAAGGTCACAAACAATACTAAATAAACTTTTCTTAACAGAAAATGTTGTCAAAACAGAGGTAAAAACGGAAGAATCGTTAGTGCAAGTAAACATCAAGTCAGAAAATTCATCAGAGAGTGAATCTGATTCATATTTACCAAATATCAGTGGTCTAAGTAAAGCATGCAAGAATACCGCTATTGACGATGATGATTCCATATTTATGTACAATGGAGTCCCAATATTTGAAGAAGAGACCCTAACTAAACCAAGTAATGAAAATAGGGTCAAGCCACTGAAAGTTGACAACTCTTGGACTGGGTACCCCTGGAACTGTCAGTTTTGTGAAAAGACCTTTGCAGACATAAACATGTTGAGAGAACATAGCAAATCGGCACATGACATTTGCTTTGCGTTCAGATGTGCAGATTGTGGAGTAAAAATCGATAATTTTGATAACATTATTGATCATGTTTTAAACCATAGAGAACCACTGAGGTCAGGGTGAAACATAATTTAATTGAAATGATAGTAATATTTTATTATACATTAAATTTAATGAATACTAGTATTAAATGTCTGTGTACCTATTTGATTTAATATTATTTTTTTTATTTCAATATTATATAAGTATACTTATGTAAATATATTGAATACAAGCCATGTGACATAATGAATGCATATGTGACATGCATAATGAACTGAATTACTAAATAAAAAACATAAATAACATTAAAAATACAAAATTAAAGTTGCTACCTGATAAAAAAAAATAGCAAACTTATCTGATATTATAAAATTGAAAGACTGAAAATTTGGTCTAAATCAAATACAAACAAATAACAAATACACATTTTTATTTTTTTTAAGGAAAAACTATACAAAACTAATACCTTGGCTCCTGAGCTAAACCGAAAGATCTGTATTCCAGGTGCAAAATCGCCCCATTTCTAAATTATGTATATAATATGTATTTTCTCCTTTTTTTCAGGAATTACTGCCAATACTGCAATATGGAATTAGAAACTGATAATGTAGAAGAACATATTTCTAAACACAAAAAGTGTGAAAGTATTTGTGTAAGATGTGGCAAGATTTTTGCTAACAAGTATTATCTCAAAGAGCACATAAGCAAGTTCGAACCCACACAAAATAAACCAAAAGGCAATGAAACAAAACCAAAAAGAAAAAGGATATGGAAGAAACCAGTAAAACCTGTTAAAATTAAAAACATTAAAGGAAAATCCTGGGTCAATTACCCATGGACGTGTCAGATGTGTAAAAATAATTTTGGTGATATTACAACCCTTAGAACACATATTAAACAGATTCATGGTAAATGCTTTGCTATGAAATGCGTAGACTGCGATGAGATTATGGAGTGTTATAGAGGTTTTGTGTATCATGTCAGAAGGCATAGACCATATTTGAAGTAAGACAACATTAAAATTTACTTGATTTGAGATTTAAAAGGATTTATTAATACCTATAAATTTATTTATTTGTTTCAGGGAGCACTGCCATTACTGTAACTACAAATTCAAAGAAAATGGTCAAGACAGCAAACATGTTTCACAACATTTTGCTGAATCTCACAAACTGTGCGAGGGTTGTGGAGAAATTATTCTTGATAGAGAAGTGTATCTCAATCATGTAGCCACTTATGATCCACCGCAATCTCAATTACACAGGAGCCGGGAAATCCCCCAAGGCTTTGATGATCTCAAATGCGAATTTTGCGGTAAAGAATGTAAAAATTGGCGTTTGTTGAGGGATCACAGAAAAACTCATATAAATAGGAAAAGAGACTACACTTGCGATCGATGCGGTATGGCTTTTTATTCAAGCATCATACTTAAAAACCACTACCTAACCCACAAAGAAGGACAACAAGTTTGTAAAATATGTAATAAAACTTTTAAACTCAAATCAAAATTAAAACAGCATGTATTAGTTCACACAGGCGAAAAGCCATTTCAATGTAACGTGTGCCATCGCAGATTTAGATTAAAGAGCCAAATGGCACAACACTCGATAATACATACAAGCGAAATGCCATATAAATGCCAATACTGTGATAAACCATTCAAACACAAACCTAACTTGAAAACTCATGAATTACAACATACTGGTGCTAAACCGTACTCTTGTTCAGACTGTGGTATGGAGTTTACAAATTGGGGTAATTGTAATAAACACATGACAAGCAGACATGGTACTACATTAACTAAAAAGAAAACCCCTCATGAAAATACAGAAGGAAAATCTAAGTTTGCTGATTTAGAAGCAGTTAAAGAATGGACAGAACAAGTGTTAGCACCAAAAAAGAATCAAAAAAGCAATGATAATAGTACAATGTCATAATGAATAAGTATTATTCAACATACCGAAGAATTGGATCCGAAAAAGTTGCATGCAGTGGAATTCAGAAAAAGAAAGACCTGGAAACTAGAGTTGTGTGTGAACTCGTATGCTGATGCAGAGTTGAACTGCACTAATTCAATTACATAAAGGGCATATTAATATCTTCTCAAACAATAATCATGTAAATTTCTGCAGATGTTCTAATTAGAATTTAATTGTAATAAAATACTTGTTAGAAAAAAACTGAATCTTAATGAGTGATTAAAATAAATGAATGTAAGCCAATGATATATTGATATAAATTTTTTATTTTTAGTAGGTATGTCACATCAAATCAAGAAATCAGTCGTAAGTTCGTTATTTAGTTTGTATACAACTTATTTTTAATCAGTGACAAGAGGATTTTTATAAGTAGATAACACCAGCAGTGGCGTGCACAGAACTTTTTGCTGGAAAAGCAAACAATTGGTCAAGAACAACAATAAAAAAATAAGAAAAAAATTAAATATCACTTTGAAAAAAAAAAAGTTTGTATAGGAAATTTTCACTCTACCCTGGCGTCATACAAATTTTTTTTTTCAAAGTGGCATTTACATTTTTTCATATGTTTTTATTGTTGTTCTTGACCAATTGTTTGCTTTTCCAGCAAAAAGTTCTGTGCACGCCACTGAACACCAGTTATAACTAAATAGGGCATAATTTATGGTTTTAATTGACCTCAGTTTTCTTTTTACGCTTTCGCGGTTCTAAAATCTGTTCAGTCCATTCTTTTACTGCTTCTAAAGGTTTCACCTTTTTTAGTCTTCCAGTCATTGGGTTTACTGGAAGTTTCCCTTCTGGTGTCACCACGTGTTTGGCCAAAGTTGTGCCATGTTTAGTTTTCATATGTTGGTTGCAGTTTGACCAATTTGCAAAATCTCTGCCACAGTTTTGACATATAAAGGGTTTTTCGCCAGTATGCTGCAGCTGATGAGACTTCCAAGTATTCTTAAAACGAAAGCATTTATTGCAGTATTCACACTTGTATGGTCTTTCGTTCGTATGGGTTATCATGTGGTCCTTCATTTGTCGTTTCAATCTAAAATTCCTTTTACATATGTAGCATTGAAAGGGTTTCTCCGCAGAATGGGTAAGAACATGGTTTCTAAGTCTTTGTAAGGTTGCAAAAGTCTTTTTACAAATCTTACAGACTTGATCTGCTGTCCCATGAATTAAACGGTGATGAGACAAATCACTTTTTCGGAAAAAATCTTTTCCGCACACTTCGCAAATATGGTCTTTTTTACGTTCTGAATGGATCTGTTTATGTGCTCGGGCACTGCCAGCAGTTGTGAATACTTTGTTACAAAACTCACAAGTTTTATCATCTATGATCGTAGGTCTTAGTCTAGCAATAGATGCCAGACGTTTTGGTTTAGGAGGCTGGTACGTAGCAACATGGTTTTGTAGTTCATTGGCATTAGAAAATATTTGACCACAACAGTCACACATTTTCTCTGGACCATTGAAATGCAGCGCAATGTGTTCTTTTTGATTGGCCTTGTAATTGCAGTTGCAATACGGACAAAAGTCTCTGGAATAGTAAATAATCGTATATTAGAAATGTGTATTTAAATAAATTATAGATATTATCAAAAGATATAAAGCTAAATTATACTCACTTTAAAAATGGCCTATGATTCCTTACATGATATACAAAACTGATATAACAATCTGCTGTATCTAAACAATCCACACATTTCATGGCAAAGCATTTCCAGTGAACCCTTTTCGTATGTTCCCTTAGCAAATTCACATCAGAGAAACCGGCATAGCATATATCACAAGTCCAGGGATATCCCATCCAAGTCTTATCAGCTATCTTATTTGTTTCTCTGATTGGTAAGGGCTGTGGTTTCTTCTTTTTCTTAACAATCTTAGCTACGTTAGGCATATATTGTAATTCAGTGGGATTGTTTGAGTATTCTGGTAAGTTTTGCAAATTTTCTCCATGATCTTTCTGATGAAGATCTGTAGGAAGTGTTGATGCACTGGGTTGCGGGAAGGTTTCAGGGATCTGCAGAATGGTATTGTATCCTTTATGATTTACAAGTCTGTTTGTGTGGTCAGCCACTGGCTGAAAAGTTTCATGTTTAACATTACCGCGCCGTTCATATGCGTCCGACTGAGAATCGTTTTTGTCCCTCCAGGATTGCTCTTTGTTCATGTTATTAGCGCCAAACAGGCTTTTTAATGCCATTTGAGACTTTTCTACTTTTTCTATAAAAGCAGCTGATCTGTACAGAGCATCCAAACACAAGTAGCACACGGTTTTCGGAAGAATTTGATCCCTGAATATGTTTATAAATTCGTGCCTCAGTCGAATTAGTTTTTCGACGACTTCTCGGCATCTTTCTGTATCTAATAGTAAATTAAATAATTTACCGTTTGGGGTCAGATCTGCACACAATCGACAATAAGATCTTTGTTCTGATTCCATTTATTTGTTTTGATTAAAATCTGAGTTCTGAGCACCGACCGTCCAAGAAGTAAAATTACAAAATAAAATCCTACACGCTTGACAATCCATTGAGAGTTGTAAACAAATGGCTTTTTTTTTTTGTTATTTTTATTGGCTTTTGATGGTTGAGTTTCAGCTATAACCAAACATCCTTACGAAATCTATAGTTTTTTTACTACGGGTATCATCAATTTTGAAACGTAGTGAAACAAAACAAATTAAAAACTTGAAATTTGTCTATGATATCATTTTCATTCATTACAAAAACGTCAGTCAGAATCCAATAAGAAAATTAGAAAAAAATCTCATGACCATTATCTTTTTCACTGAAAAAATACAATGGCAACTGCAGAAAACACATACTGCAGACTCTGTGCGGAACCTACGCCCAACACCAAGCTGTTCGACCTCCTCACGGACTCCGAGAGAAGCCGTGAAGTCGTAGAAAAGCTAACTCAACTCCGACATGAATTTATAAATATGTTTCGAGATAATGTTCTACCGAAAACTGTGTGTTTTATGTGCTTAGACGCCCTTTATAGAGCCGTCGCTTTCATTGATCGTGTAGAAACCTCTCAAAAAGTTTTATGCGACGTTTTTAACATAAAGAAAAACATCAAAAGGGAACCCTCCGTATCAGAAGAAGACTCCCAATCTTCATCAGACGGGTTTGAGGTAGAAACATTGAAAAGCGAGAAAAATGTAAAACAAGAGGAATGCAAAGGAACATGCAAGCATGAACGCCAGAGAATACCAAAAATGAAATACAGAAAGAGAAAGGTGAGCGAGTCTGATGATGATGATGATGAAGACGACCCTGAGTCCAATAAGTCTTGGAAAGATTACTCGTGGATGTGCGCCTTCTGTCTCATACAATTCTCGACTGCGGACGCATTGACTAAACATTCCATAGACTGCCACAGCAGCTGCACTGCATTCAAATGCATCGACTGTAACATTAGGAAACTCAAACTAGAGCCATTCATAGCACATGTGACCCGTCATAGAAAGTACCTGAAAAGATCCTGCTACGCATGTGACTTGAGATTTGATAAAAGAGTTGATGTTGAAAAACATCGTAAAATGCATACTAAAAACAAATACATCTGTATCGGTTGTCACTCTTCCTTCAGATATGTCAAGGATCTTCAAGAACACAAGAGCAAGTACTACACAGATAAAAGAGCTACACGTATCATCAGGCCAATGACTGAAAAAGATTTAGTCTGTAATGTTTGTGATAAAAAATTTAAAACCAGAGCAATCCTGCAGTCTCATGTTCTGATTCATACCGACAGGCCAAGAGATCATATTTGTGACATTTGTGGTAAATGCTTCTATAACAAGGATACCTTGATGTCACATTTGATAGTACATGATGATACTCGACCTTACCAATGTGAAATATGCAAGTTCTCCTTTAAAACTATTGGTCAGTTACGCATGCATGTTGGCACACATGACGGCAATCGCCCTTTTGCATGTGAGCAATGTGGAAAGAGCTTTCGTTTGCGTAAAAACTTGTCATCCCACATGATTACACATTCAGATACAATGCCATTCAGTTGCGAATACTGCAACAAAGGGTTCCGATTCAAAACCATTTTGAATCAACACATACGGCAGCACACCGGTGTTAAACCTTATTCTTGCAACATTTGCCAGAGAGCATTTACGAATTGGTCAAATTATAACAAACACATGAAGAGACGTCACGGCTTGGAGATGGCTAAGAAGAAGCACACTCCAGAAGGAGTATTCCCAATAAATCCAGCCACCGGTGAAGTAATGATATCTCCATTACCAGATAATACAGAAGAATGGAAGCAAAATGTGTTGAAAAGAAAATTGGTAAGAAGAAAGTCGCCACCCCGTAATCAGACCAATGCTGGAACTACGCAAATTATGAGTAATCCTCCAAATATCTCTAATGTTATGAATGTTCCAAATGTTGTGAATGTTACAAGCAACATAAAAGTTACCAATGCATCACAATTCATGCACAATATTGGAAGAAACTAAACTATCAAATTAAATATTTATTAACAAATTGCCACATTTAACAAACACTGCAGCGATGAACTCTGCAATGGGTTGCAAAGAGTTCTTCTTCTTCTTGGTGGGCTCGGTTTCCGCAACTAGTCTCTTACTTGGACCTCTGTGCGTAGAAACAAAAGTTATAAATGAACATTTCGCATGACTTTGACTAGCATTGTTGCAAGTATCGAGCATCGCAAATAATTTCCGATGCTATCTGCATCATATTTTTATACAAGCCACAAACTTATATGTTCCGGTGGCAAAGACTATCACTCAGTTAATATAGAAGCCATTTTAGTTTGGCTCACTGGTAGCCCTGTATGTTATCTGTCAGGAAAAAAATGGTCGTCTGTCACACATCCATCGCCTCAACCTGTTGCAGAGTTCATCACTACAGTTGCATCGTGTGCGATAAACGTGGGCAGGACGAGTTAATTTTGTACTTGCAATATGTAATTCTACTATTGCTTTTTTCTCGAAAATACGTCTTCATGTTGGTTTTCTCAGTTCAGTTTATATTTTCCATTACTTACACTCTATTAAGGAATTTTATAAAATTAGTTTATGGACAATAATGGATATTTCTACACACTGGACACAAGACTCTTATTTTAAAGACGATTATTTTTTGTGAGATTTGGGTAGTAGCTATTTATAATATAGTGAGTGGGTCACGTGAAAAGGGACCTTAAGGGATACAATTATCCAGAGAAAAACTAATTTTAAAACTTATTCCTGAAAGCTCTAATTTGCCAAGTACTTTCAGGTCCTTCAGGTCCCTTTTCGCATAACCACTCAATTAATGTTTCGTGAAAAGAACTTATGGGACCCGGTCCCATAGCATAGTGTTTAATCGCGCGCGACGCCACTAGTTGGATCACAAGTACAAGGAGCGTGACGTACTGTTTAATCGCAAAAACATGGTGACACGCTCCTTGCACTTGTGATTCAATTAAGTCGCATTGCGCGCGATTAAACACCATGCTACGGGCCCATGAGTTATATTGCACCAAATTTAAAAAGCCTAAAACTGATGAAAGCTTTTGGTTGTGTAATTTATTTCATACTATGGCAGCACAGAACATTTAAAATGTTCTGAGTATGGCAGCTTTATTCGAATTAAGTGCAAAAGTGGGGGTTTGCTACTTGAAAAAAATTGCAAGTATTTGAAATTATGGTCACTAATTGGACATGGGTTTTCTCTATAATGGTCCAGTAAATGAAAGACTTGAGGTCGAATTAAAGATACACTAGTAAAATGACTTCGAAATAATACTATTTTCATATTATTGACACTCACTCCCCTCCCGGAAAAACGTATTTTTAGGGTTCCGTAACCAACGGGACCCTCCGCTGTCCGTCTGTCTACCGTGATAGTTAGACAGTTGAAATTTTCAAAAATGATGTATTTCATACTATACAATAAATACTAAAAAACAATAAAATAAATATTTAAGAGGGCTCCCATACAACAGACATGTTTTTTTTGCCGTTTTTATAGATATAGGTACGGAACCCTTCGTGCGCGAGTCCGACTCGCACTTGGCTGGTTTTCCGGTTTTTCATGTATGTTGTATGGGAGCCCCCTTAAATATTTATTTTATTCTGTTTTTTAGTATTTGTTGTTATAGCGACAACAGAAATACATCATCTGTGAAAATTTCAACTGTCTAACTATCACGGTTCATGAGATACAGCCTGGTGACAGACGGACAGCGGAGTCTTAGTAATAGGGTCCCGTTGGTTACCCTTTGGGTACGGAACCCTAAAAACAATCAGTGACGATTTAGACAAAACAAAAGAGAAGACACGGTACCCATCTTCCCGCGCGTGGACCTACAAATACAGGCCCATGGACCTGTATTTACTCACTTTATCTCGCCCGCGCTACTGTTAAAGCTCGTCGCTCTATCTCTTTCTTTCGATGGCGCTCGTTCAAAAAAGAGGACTATTTTTCGAGTTGACGATATAAGAACGTACCGTATCTTTCCCTTTATTTATATCAATGGCTGTCATTTGTCAGACTTTCCCCCCAGTCTTGTAAATGCCTGACATTTCATCCAAGTTACTTTGATGTCACACGACTCACGAATCCTTCATGGAGAAACACCATGCCAATGAGTGACCATTGGCGTGGTTGTTCTCCATGCAGAAGTCTTGAGTTGTGTGAGTTCAGATTATAGATTTTTTTTTCAAGTTGCAAAACACAACTTGCTCTTGATTTGAACAAAGCTGCCATAGTATGAAATAAAGTACACATCAAAAGCTTTCATATATGGGTTTCATTACATATACAATATACATACCTATATATATTGTGTCACTGTTAAAGGCTTTTTATGTGCAGTGTCCATCCAAAATTGCCCATGGGCCTTACTCTACCTAGCCATTAATTTATCAATTGTTGTGGTTGTTACTAACAAAATGTGAACATAATTTTATTTTATTGTTTATTTATTATAATAATAATGTATATTGGATTCTATGTTATATTATTATATATATATTTATAAAATTTTAAATTATTATTAAAGAAACGGTTGTACACTCGCCACCTATTATTGTAGTTGACTAAATACCAAATTACAGTTTTATACTTTATTGAAACATTTTTATACTTTTAATACTGGGCACCCTATTCTTCTTTGTACATTTATGAAGTTTCACTGTCAACGACATATTCAGGATAAAAATTGGTGTATTGATAATTTTACTGTATTTATTACATTTTATTTATGCATAATGTCTGTATATTTTGAAAACACCTATTTTGTTTATCTAGATACAAATTTTGGTTGGTCTAGAATATGTTTAAAGTTTAGAACTTTATTTTTTTAATTTTTAACTTAAAGTGTACTATTTATGTTATTAACCATAGTAATATCTAATTTAGGTATTTAGTGATAAAACAAAATTATATAAGTATAAGTAAAGAAATACATATAGTTTAAAATAACATTTATTTACATGCTAATAAAGCTAAACACCTAGGTGATATGGTCTCATCAAATATTTTTTTGATTTTACAATTATCTAACCCTTTCTCTTTTAAATAAACTATTCTATCATATAAAACGAAGTTTTCAAAAACTGGCTGCATGACGCGTTGCAATAAAATAAAAATGGCTGCCTTTTTCATAGTTACATCATCGCAAAATTGATTCCATAACTCACGAAGGTCTTCTGAATCGAATAATAGATCACATTTACACTTTTCGTCACTTGTAACATCAGTTATATTGGGACAAGGGTCATCTTTACACTTCAACTTAAAACCATCACTAGCTTGGTGCATATAAGACTCAAAATCGTTGCCCAAACCTTTGAACTTCACCGCTTTCCGTCTATTTCTTTGCAGCTTGTAGTTGTCTAAAAATAAATTGTCAAGTTAAACCTGGTCCTTCGAGCCGGATATGAATTTTAACGTATTAAGGGTCGGTCGGCGCTCGGGCTCGGGCAAAACAGGGTTTGGTGTTTTCACTTTTGATGGTAGTAAATGTTACAATTTCTAAACAAAATAAATAACTTGTTACTCGATAAGACGAAGTACAAGGGTTGATGAGAAAATTGCAGTAAAATTTTAAAGTTACTTCAGAAAAAAAAGCAACCCCTCATATTGATGGCTCGCGGACGACTGAGGGTCGCAGCCGCTACCGTGATAAGCTGAGCGTTTTTTTTTGAAATTCCAGATTTTTTTCTGAATCTTACTGCAATTTTCCCATGAATTGTTGTACTTCATTTTATCAAGTAGCAAGTGTTGTTTACTTTATTTAGAAACGCCGAACCCTGTTTTTGCCCGCGAGCCCGAGCGCCGATCGTTAAGTTGGTCCTTCGAGCCGGATACTCACTCTTAGCATTCATACAAGTTTAATTTAAAATAGGTATATATTCAAGAAGCTCAATAACTTACATTTATCTGCATACAGCTGTATGACAGCCCTCGCCAACAAGCTGAAGACCAAATCTTTTAGAAGTTCATCAGAAGAAGGCGGCTGAGCTGCTAACCTCAAAAACGGTACTTTCAAGTACTCAAAACCTCTATTTTTCTCAAAAATCACTTTCAAACAGTGACTCAATGGAAAGTTTCTAAATCTGTCTCCGTTTTCAAAGGATTTGTACTGCATTTTGTGGTAGCAGCAAGACATCATGACCATGGAATTTGCGTCTGGCATTTTCGCAAAAATGTCTATCGCATCTATGGTCAAATCCGCACAAGAATGGAGACCAATTATACAAAATCTTTGATATTGACGAAACTTGTCCCGCAAATATTCTCCGATGGGAACGTCCGATTTTGAAGTGATAGTATGTCGGATATATTTGACATTCTCTATGGAGTCCCCGTGGTACTCTCTTTGTCGTTTCTTTGAGCCAACGTAATGATCGTTGTTGCATTCGAGACCTAATACATTGTACTTAAATCTGTCGAAGATTAGTTGGTCTAGGTATCCCTGTAAATAAGAAAAATATGTTACCTACTTACGCTATGTAAGGTATTTAATAATAACGTTTGAACACAGTATAATTTGTAGGGTAGTATTTAAACGAGCGAATATAAATTCAAATTTAAGGTGTCAAAAATACCGAATATAGCGTACTAAGTGGGCGAAAGACTGTGGGCGAATAAAAATGCTGAAAATGGCGACTTGAAAATACAACTTTGAGTTGAGTTGAATAATTCTAGACGAACAATTTTTTATTTTAGTGACAACTAGCGACCCGCTCCAGCTTTGCACGGGTATGTATTATACATATAAACCTCCCTCTTCAATCACTCTATCTATTAAAAAAAACCGCATCAAAATCCGTTGCGTAGTTTTAAAGATCTTAGCATACAAAGGGACAGACAGCGGGGAGCGACTTTGTTTTATACTATGTAGTGAAGTGAAATGATTTAATTTTAAGTAAAGTCCCTTTCAATAGAATCCGGCAATAATGTAAACAAACCAATCTAAACACGATTACTCAGAAATTACTTACATTTGAATATCAATTCTGATCATATTCACATTTCAAGGAACCATACATTGTTCTTACAATCATTTATACACAAACTAACTTCTTTATGATAGTTATTTTAATAAAAAATACTCGGTTGACGATAATTTCAATAGTTTGTAAAACTGCCATATTATTTTTTTTATCATCGAAGTCTTATTTGTCTTTGGAAAGTTAGTGATGTCTTTTCACAAACCTCTTTTGTACTGGCTGAAATGAAAATTTAAATGAAAATTTGTAATGGCCGACCGGCCGCAACAGCTGATTTGGTCAGGTATGGGTTTGGCTTGCTTTATTCATTAGTGGGTATTGTTCCGACTTATGTGCGTTTTTCTGTTTCCTTTTATCGACGACTTTGCTTTTTGTATTTTGGTTTTTGGACATTTTCTTCGCGATTTGGTTCGACTTATTCTTGGAACGACGACTTCTGCGTGAAATCACGGACTTTGTTTTTGCTTACGATTGGATCTCTTTTTCAAGAAACAAGGAGGTAAAAATGTTTTTAAACTATTAATTCTTCAAAATGTAATAAAGATATACAAATACAAAATACAAAAATTATTTATTTACTTCACAAAATAATTTACATACACAGATTCTTTGTAGACATGCTACGAATAAATCCAAGAATAATAATAATGTGAAAAATTATTACGTGGTATTTCTAGGTTAACATAACAATATAACAATCACTCACTTTGACATCAGTGTAGGTACAACACTATGATCATAGACAACTGTCTAATAATTATCTTGTTTACATTATTGCCGGATTCTATTGAAAGGGACATTAATAAAACTATGGACGTCACCTCGCTCAGCTCCGCTTCGCTCGGTTCCTTATCTTATCTTATATGTAGACCTAACACGCTCCCTCCTCCTCGCTTCGCTCGTCGTCGCAACTATTTTTTGACTTTTGGTGAAATATTTTCGATTTCATACTTTAAATGTGCCCACTCAGTATTTTTAGTCGCACGTTTTGGTATTTATACCGGACACTTGAAGTCGCTAATTATATTTTTATTCGCCCGATTAATAATTTCCCTAATTATACTCTACTTTAAAATTCTACACCATAGTAGTGTACCTATATAGGTACTCGTACGTACCAAATTAGACCCTGAGTCATTCTTGAGTTAAAATTAGAGCCCAAGTCATTCTTGAGTTAAAATTAGACCCCGAGTCATTCTTGAGTTTAAATTAATTCCGCGGAAGGGTCAATGATATCGGCAGGGAGTCCGCCAGGAAGGATTCAAAAATTTGGGAGGGTTGAGGGTTCAAACCCCCTCCAAAAAGTTTAAAATATTACAACTCTTCCCCTGCTTTAACGTTTTCCGGGTCAAGTGTTATGTTACTTCTGCTAGCAGCTGCTAGAAGCGTTTTCCGTTTGCAAATTATTTTATTTTCTTGACCTCGCCTCCCGTCAATACCAAAACTTGGCTACGCCTTTGGGTACACTGCTCTCCCTAGCAAGGTATGAGCAGATCAGGCGCCCCCAAACGAACAGTTGCATTTTCTGAAACCATTTTGTGAAGTACATCGAAGACTTTTCTAGTAATTTTTGTAGCATTCGTATAATAGTTTTCCCTTGTCTAGCCCTCTTCCCCCACTAAACTTGAAAAAAATCGTGACTAAAAATTTCAATTGACGCGCTAATAACTTACCAATCCTGATCCAAAATCAACGATAGTGTCACACCGAGTTGCCTCGCAGATTTCTTTAATTTCCTCTACAAAATGTATAACTTCATGCTTCTTTTTAACCTTCATAGCGACGTGACATTGTGCTATAATCCCCGCAATTTCTTCTTGTTCCACAAACTGACCATAATC
Organism: Ypsolopha sequella; assembly: GCA_934047225.1. Taxonomy (NCBI): domain Eukaryota; kingdom Metazoa; phylum Arthropoda; class Insecta; order Lepidoptera; family Ypsolophidae; genus Ypsolopha; species Ypsolopha sequella. The sequence continues at coordinate 15,429,597 of OW204012.1, read as the reverse complement.
GAATTTCAGCCTTTGAATTGTATCAAAAACTCCCTTTATTTTCTTGCTTCTCCCCGCAATATCTTGCAAAGTAACATTGTCGTGTAAAATATTAATATCTTCCATCCCTTCTATGTCTATATTGTCTAGGCAATTATTTGAAAGAACTGATGTGTTAACAAAATTGTACAGATATTGGTGCTGCTGGAAGAAGCCCATCGCTTCTTCGAAGTAATCCTCTGGAGTTTCAAACCCTTCCGGTAGAGACATATCCTGAAAAATGTAATAGAATCATGTAGGTACTTATAATTTTATTTGTATACATTACCCCGCATACCCATTCTTATTGTTTTTTTATAGAGTGCCACCTACTCGTTATTAATACATAAATCTTATCTATCAAGCAAGTGCAATGGAGGTACCTAGCTGAAAACCAGCGCCAACCAAAGCATGTATTGGATTGCACATGGCTGAACTACATTCTTTCGTCGTGTTGCTCCTTTTAGGTAAAGATTAAGTACTCTCTACTTTAGTTTATCCTTTTTGCATTGTTAATTATAAGGACCTATCACTTTTTTGTGACCACTGCAATAAACAAGTATATTGTCTTTCTTGTTTGTGAGTAATGCTGCGGATTTCGGCCAGATCATAGACTTAGGATATACTGACGTATATCTATATTATATACGCCAGTATATCCTAAGTCTATGGCCCAGATTAAGGTTTTAAATGTTTTTCAAAATTGGAAACTGTAGATAATGGGAAAAAAGACCGAACATTTTTGCTTGAAGTTCTGTGCTGTTTACTTCCAACCCTAGAGGGGAGGGGGGCATTGAGGACCTCAAACGGACGAACAACAATTGTCCCCTTTTCATTAACTACTACCTACTATGTTGTAGCCCAGACTAACGTGGTTTGTTGACACCACATCTCGATGTGGGTGTCAAGTGAAGCGTGTTTTCAAGCGTCACCGAGAAAACTCATACATTGTGAAATTGTATTAAACGCCTTGATGAAGTTAGACATTGATGTCTATAGACTAGACTAGTCTATACACATAAATGTCTAATAAGATCAGGACCAATATTCCTAAATGGGGCGACAAATTGCGATCTATTTGGTAGTTGATAAAGTGGACGTAACTGCGCCTATCACTAACTCTCGGAACATTCCTGAAAACACCTTATCGAACTGTTAAGCTATGTTATGACTAGCTAAGCTATGTTAAGTGCGTAATAACAATAACAAGATCGTAATGGATAAAATATAATTTATTAATAATCCAATGAAACTAGCAATAAATCTAAACATGTAACATCATGTTCTACAATAAATCAAGTAAAGCTTGGCAGTTTTCAATGCAAATTTTATAAGTGTCCACTTAAACACACAACTTTGTTTACACAAATAGTAGCTTCTTTATTCTACGAAATACAATTGAATTCTGCATTAAATACGTATCGGCAATTGTCCTCAAAATGTCTTTAATCTCTTAATAACTATTTCACAATTAATTTATTGCTGAGGCCCACTAATCTTCTCCCAGACTTCGCCATCTTTTTGTATTTGCTGTGAAGCCCCTTCTCCAATCACACACTTTCCTGCCCAGGAATCGGGCTTCAAGAACTTCTGACATACTTCCAAAAGATCCTCCTTTTTAACAGCCAGAATCCTTTCTCTTTGTGTCTGCCATATGTCATAGGACAGACCGAAAAGGAATAGATCAAGTCCCTTCATGTACTCCGCTACAGGTTGATCCATCTGCTGTAGAATAGAAAGTTTCGATTCAAACAGGTTCTGATCATCAACCAGGTTAGTGTTTTTTGCCATCCAATCTGAACAGGCATCAAAAACGTCCAACGTTACCCGGGAATTAGGATCTCTGTAGGAGTAAAAGTTGAAAGTTCCATCAGTTGACAGCATTGCCCCACCGCCATATGCGCCATTTTGTTCTCTGACTATCGGATGCAGATATTTCGATGTCATAAATCTGGATAGGACTCTAAGTTTGGCGAAATCTGGGTCGGTATATGGGACTGTCGGAATGACTTTAGCACAGAAATTGACTGGAATGTTCATGGATATATGTAGCCCTCTGTTTTCTTTTGGCATGTCTCTGGTATCGACCCAGTTGATTTGGTTTACATTTTCGTTGTCGCCAGCACACAATTTTGTGCAGAAATCATCGATAGCTTTGTGTACACTTTCGTTGGTGTTGGAGTAATGGTAAGCCGCCCTCAGGTTGTTACCTTTTAAGATTTTGTGGCCAATTTCATCAACAAATGTTTGGATTTGCTCAACTTTTATATCTTTTTGCATTTTTTGCATATTCATAACATGGTGCAAACCTAATAGGTTCTCTTTGCATTCATCTACGGAGGATATTAACGACCTGGCTGCCTGCATGGCATATGAGTGTCCACTACTTACTACACCACTGGTTAGAGATGAACAATAGTTGTTAAGTAGCATCGTTAATCTTTCGCTGTTTGAGAAGTTAGGCTTAGCAAAAATTTCTGACCAAATGTCCAACATTTTCTGCAGATTCTCATCTAAGCAATGGCTGGCAAGGATAATTCCTTCTTCGTATTGTTCCTGTAGATCTATATGCTCAGTTATGTGGGTTAAGACACTCAAGCCTGATGTCGATTTGCTAACATATTTGTCAAAGTCTCTGTAGCTGAAAGATTTTGTATCGAATTTGTCCAAGATATAGTTGAAGAATGGCAGGATTTTCCTTTGTGTTTCTGTTAAACTTTCTGTACCCAATACCCCTCTGAAATAAGTAATACCATTGGTGTTAGCTTCACATACTTGAAGGGGGATGGTGCCAGATGCTGTATGCTTGATTGCTGGTTCAGTCTTGTTTGATGTAATTTCATCTACCTTCAAACAAGGGAGAATATCTAAGTTTTGTTCTTTCTTTTGAGCCTCAGAAAGTTCTAATCCTTCTTTAAAGATTTGCTCCTTCTGCTCAGGAGTCAAACTTTCCACTTTCGATTTTAGGTTTTTGATTTCTAATTCATTAAATATGTCGTCAAATTTCGTGTCCGGCTGCATGGTCATCGTCAGCTTGTGATTGTTAGCTATGAAGTACTTCTCAATTGTCTCTCTTACATACTTTGGATTGGTTAAACGCGATTTTAAATGATTGAGCAAATCATTAACTTTAAGCGCATCAAGTATGGGACCATTGTGATTCCAAAGAGGCATAATATTAAACAGTAAATTTAGTCCGAATTTTGGAGATTGATGTTTTATACCTAATTCAAACCCATGCAATACACTTTCAATATGGTCTTTTTCAAACCCTTTGGAGTGTATATCTTCAATAGTTTGTTGAACTATCTTTTCCACAGTTTCAAACTTTGATGTTTCAATATCTTTTAGACCAACAACAAATAGTGTATCTCGGATTTGGTTGTCGTACCCCGTTAAGGAGGTGTAACCACCAGAAATGTTTTTCTCTATCAAAGATTTGTAGAATGCAGAGTTAGGACCGATTATCATTAATTCTGCGAGTGCAGTCAAGGTGAACGTTTCAGAAATATCTGTGATGTCAGACATGACATAGCCAATAGCTATTTGGTTCTGTTTCTCAATTGGTCCACCAAATTGGTCTAGCCTGCAAGAGATATTTTCTTTCTTTGGTTGAGTCCATCGATCTTGTTTTGCCACAACCGTGTTTGACGGATCTAGATAAGAGTATTTGCTTAAATATTGCTCATGTAAAACTTTCAAATTCTGGTCTAATGGAAAGTTTCCATAAGAATAAATCCTTGCATTACTGGGATGGTAATACATTTCATGGAAACTCTTTAAATGTTGATGTGTCAGGTCCGGAATGTACAACGGATCTCCTCCTGACACATAACCGTAAGTCCCTTGAGGCAGAATGGAATTTATAAATTTCTGACCAAAAAGAGAACTTGTTTCAGAAAATGCTCCTTTCATTTCATTGTAGACAACACCTTTAAAAACCAAATCTGAGTTTTTATCATCTAATTTTGAGTGCTCCAACCTCCAACCTTCTTGAAGAAAATCCATATGTAACAAATTAGGCTTGAAAACGGCATCTAAATATACCTTTTGAAGATTCTGATAGTCGACTTGATTCTGAGATGAAAATGGATAAAATGTATAATCTGGACCAGTCAAAGCATTCATGAACGTAGCCAGTGACCTGTTAAGCATTTTGAAGAAAGGATCTCTCACTGGATATTTTTCTGATCCGCACAGAACTGTATGTTCTAAAATATGAGGGGTTCCCATGGAATCAAGTGGAGTAGTCCTAAATCCAACTGAAAAAACATTATTTGAATCGTCTCTTTCTAAATGGAAGTATGGAGTTTTTGTCTTTTCATGTGTCAATAAGTAAGCAGTCATGTTGTACTCTTTTATATGTTGGACATCTGTGCATAAAAATCCATGTAACTTTTTTCCTGGTTGAATGTTGTTTCTAGGAATAGATTCCTTGGTTTTCAAGTTGCTGGCGTGGCAGTTTCTTTGGTTGAGGAGCGACAGGCGACTTGGAAGGCCCTTCCAATTGCTCAAATGAAGTCTTGAATACATTTTGAAGAGTTCTTTCACCAACTTATCTGCAACACATCACCACTCACTGTTTTTATTTAAATCGCACGAAAACTACACGAAGATGTTCATGATTATGTTCGTTACTGAATATGGAATAAAATGTGTCCAAGAATGACAAAAAAAAACTCGTTTTTTTTATGTATTTCGGCGTAATTGTGGAAAACAAATGAAGAGTGATGCAATAAACGTATACTTACGTAAAAACGTCCTTCTTCAAACAATATTTTACTTTGAAGTTACGATATTAATTTATTCTAAGATTTTCATACAGTATTTGCTAATTATTTGATCGAAAATCATTAATATATCCGGTAAACTGCACATACATAACCTTTTTCGAATTTATTGAAATTGATTTCAATTTGACGTTTTCAGTTTTTTTTTTAATTTCTTTTTTTTTTTTTTTTTGGCAGTTTCTTTCCTTTATGGAAAAAGCTAAAGGCTTAAGCCCATACTGCCTGGTCTTATTTTAGTTTCTTTTCTTCTATGTTTGTCTGAATACGTTCAGTTTGATAGTTAAAACATTTCAAATAGTACATCAGGCATTATATCCAAAATGCAGACACAATTTAGAAACGTAGCATTTGTGAATGCTTGCCGATATTTGCCATGAGTCTGGTTAGTCCATATCACTCCATATCCAAAACTAGTCTCAGAACGTTCCGCTTTTGACAGTTCTTTCCTCTCTTTCTTTTTCCCGCACGTGTATTTACGTGTGTGGACCTCATGAGGGATTCCTCACTAGTTTACGAGAAAACATCAACAAAATAAATCAAAATGAGTTTGTACAACTTCAAAAAGATTGCGGTGGTCCCCACTGCCAAGGTGAATAACATAACTTTTTATTTACCAAGTGTTTTCAACATATGAATTTCATAACCTAAAAACTAACGCAATATTTTCTTTTCCAGGACTTTATAGATATTATGCTATCGAAGACACAGCGGAAGACTCCGACTGTCGTCCATAAGCATTACAAAATATCTAGGATACGTGGGTTTTATATGAGAAAAGTGAAATTTACGCAACAAAATTTTCATGATCGCCTATCCCGAATTATACAGGTTTGTAGCGAGATGACCGAGTCAATAACGGATTATATGTCAACCATATATTTAGTAATTATCCAGCTTTGTAGCAAGATGACCCAAGTCAATACCAGATTAATATCAGCTAAAACGTAAAACCTATGCTAATGCTAAATGCCATGCAATCAGTTGTGCAAATACAGATAAAAAAATCATTTACTCCAAGGTGTATTCTAGATATAGATAAATATTAGGGTGGTTCTTGTTTTAAGTTTTTTTCTGTTTTACCACGGGGCACCCTCGATGTATTCTATGTAGCTGAACAAAAACAAATTTTCTGCAATTATTTAATTTCAATACCTATTTATTTAAAAAATATTACTTGTATGAAGATTTAAATTTTAAAATTGTGGTAGTGACCCCTAAATTTCTTTAAAAAAATATGAAATTTAATATCCATCCTAATAAATATGCTCCTTTCCTCCCTCAAATTCACTGAAACAATAGAAATCTGTTGATTTACCAATCATTATTATAACTTGAATTTATGATAATTTTTATAAAAGAATTTATAATTTCTAGGAATTCCCAAAACTAGATGATGTCCATCCATTCTATGCTGATCTCATGAATGTCCTGTATGATAAAGATCACTACAAGCTTGGCCTCGGACAACTTAACACAGCCAGACACTTAATTGATAAGTAAGTATTATGTTGATTATGATTTTTACAAGTTTAAAACTGTAATAATCCATTAATTGAAAGATACTAAAATGTGAGCGAAGCTGAGGGCAAAAGCTAGTTATTTTTATTTATTTCACTGATGACGACAAAAAAACTAAAGTTCATAGTGGGGTCATAAGTTCTGTCACATACCAAGTCTGAAATAAATGACACATTTTCAATTTTATTATAAAAATTATAAATGGGAAGATAGATAAAAATCTGTGTATTTTACATGTATAATAGTTTGATTTTACATGTATAATAGTTTGATTTTCGATAGAAGCCTGTAATCTGTGAGGCCAGTTGTCAATAGAATCAGGCACGACATTGAGGTCCATTTCGGCGACTGCTTTGATGAGGGATAGCTTCAGCGACTTAAATTTTTTATGGGGTTTTGCACAAGCTTTTTCCTCTAAATACTGCCGTTTTTTATAATCCAAGGGATTAAGGTCCGACCAGTTTTGCATACTTTTGGCTTTATTTGCTAAAGTTTTTAGTCAACCAGATTTTAATAACAAATTGGAGCTACACTTTACCCAGTCGACCTGTATTTATTCCCTTCGTCTTACTCATGCTACTGTTGAAGCTCATCGCTTTATCTCATTCGTTCGGTGGCACTTGTTCATAAAGAGGGCCATTTTTCAGTTGATGTTATAATGTAACATACCGTAACTTCCTCTTTGTTACATCAATGTTTCTTGTATGTCTTTTAGCCTGTTTAGGAAAAAATTTGTAACCGATTTTAAACTAACTTCCCGATGAGCTAGGGACTTGATACTTTCTACAAAGCTCAAAAGTAGATGACAATGCAATATTAACTTGCTCTCTTGTCTGTCAGTTCGTTTGTCTGTTTCATACATTATATTTTTTTGCCCATTTTGAAAACGTGGTATATTAAAAAATATTGTTTGTTTAAAATTACAATTCCCTTAGGCCCTATCGAAGCTGAGCAAAATCACAAATATTTTGCATCAGTCAATAATGAGGCCAAAATTATACGAACAGTTTGGCATTATGGTCGCTTACTAAGAAACCAATACTAGATGAGCATCACCCATGTCAAATACAATTTTTTCAATACAGTCCGTTATCCGTTATTCTATTAAAAATAAAGTGAATACAGCGGACAATACAATACAAATCTGTACAAGCACATTGTTTCTAATTATTAAAACAAAAACATAATTTAAATAATAATATGGAAAACATAAACAAACAAAAAAAATGTATACGTATCACTAACCTAACTACAATGTATCAAGCACTGTAAAAATTAAATTTGGCCCTGGCTCAGCAGATAAATCTACAAAGCTGGTTTTCTGCAAGCACCATAGTAGTCATATACCCATAAATATGAGTGTTATTAAATCGTAATAATTAATTTTAACCATGGAGCAACTAACCCAGAGGGAGTTAATTCTGTAACTACTGAAAGATTTTGCGTACAATCCAGGACAGATACTGCACGTCCAGTCGGTCGGCTATAGATTTAGTCCCAGAATTGCTCTAATCCGACTTGTAATCCACAGTGTGGCCAAAGACTATGTCCGTCTACTCAAATATGGAGACTCCCTGTACCGCTGCAAACAGCTGAAGCGAGCTGCGCTCGGACGTATGGCCACCATCATGAAGCGACAAGCCGCCAACCTTAGCTATCTGGAACAGGTAATTTCCACTCCCAAATGTTCAGGAAATATAATTTGCACTGTTTATTTGGACAGCTTATCTAATGTGTTATCAGTGAGCCGATATTCGGGCGCTTATATATCTAAACTTAATTTTTTCGAACAAAAATTATGTGAACAGGCTGTTTCTAGTTCATTTCAACGAAAAAAAAAACGGTTTTGCTAAAATTTGTAACTTTATGGATTATTTTACTTAAACTTTGTTCAAAAAAGCTTGTCCGTATTATTATTTTGTCGGAAAAAAGTGGAGTTTATGTAAATGGATAGGCGCGCGATTATCCGATAAAAAGCTTACAACCAAACTACCTATAACAAAAATTTGACCTTCAAATTCTTAACCTTTCATGAGTAATAGAGACAGCGATACACCCGAAGTTTCATTAATAATAGAGATAGAAATATCACCAAAGAGAATGAAGGTCATTTATTTCAGCGTGCGGTTTTTTATGGAGGTTAGCACTCCAGTCTGGTTGTAAACTTGTTAACAATGGCCCTGTCGAAGCTGAACAAAGTTTGCTATACTCTGTGTCAGTCAAATTGAGGCCAATATTAAACAGTTTGACATTATGGTCGCTCACTGAGTCCTCCATTGCTTAGTTGTGCATCACCCATGTCAAATACAAAAACTACACTGGTGGACATAAAAATCGACTCAAGCATTGTTGTTTTACATTTAAGGAAATAACCCAATCATACAAACATAAACATATGAAATATATAACATATCATTTTAAAGGTATAGGCCTCCAACTTTGATTAAATGCATTTTTGTCTTAAAGTATTTGCTATACAGGCTGTAATTTTTTTTTAAGTGATGAATTAATAAATAATCAATTTCGTTATTTGATTGAAATAATCAAATAGCGAAAAATTGAAAAAAAAACCTTCTTTTACAAAATCATTCATTTATTCATTAATTAAGTTTAACATTAGAACTTCGTGTTCCCCCCTCTAGCCCTTATAACTGCTTGCAGCCGGTTCTTCATTGACCTAATAAGTTTTTAATTAATTAAATGAATTTCACGTCCTGTATAGCGAATACTTTTAAACCAAAATGCATTTATTCAAAGGTGGAGGCCTATACCTTTAAAATGATATATATATTTCATATGTTTATGTTTGTATGATTGGGTTATTCCCTTGAATGTAGGACAACAATGCTTGAGTCGATTTTTATGTCCACCAGTGTATATATGATTTTTGGTGGTTATTTGTAACACGACCTATTTATTTTCTTTTAATGTGTTCTTACCACGGTTGGTTGTCTACCACGTTTATGACTAATGCAATTTCGTCAACTTATGGGCAACTCGCAAACAAAAAATAAGAACATTATATACAAGGTGAATTTTTGATCATCGTCCAAATTCATACTGGTGGCTTGGTAAGTGATCAGTATCATGGATCAATAACAATTTTGGTGAAATTCGTATAATGAAATTTCGACTCCCCATAGTGATTCACTCGGGAGTGGAACTGAATTTCTATGGGAAGCCGAAATTTCAATTTAAGAATTTCACAAAAATTGTTACTGATCCAAGATACTGATCACTTATTAAGCCTCCAGTATGAATTTGGACGATGATCAAAAAGTCACCTTGTATATAACCCCTATCAATAGACATTGGGTATGAACATGACAGCTGTTCTATTCTCCTTTCACTTACACACTACATCCATCTACCTGAACATTCACTTCATGGAGAAATGGGTGTCCTATTCGCCCTGAAATCTTTGGACATCAAAAAATCTAAATTATTTTTTACATTTTTACATAGGAAATATTTAATTGCAGAGCTAAAAATACTGATTTGCACACTAAAAAACGTTTTTGCATAACAAAGGTTAGGTTAGGTTAGTTTTATTTTTACAATAGTTTTTAGGGTTCCGTACCCAAAGGATAACCAACAGGACCCTATTACTATGACTCCGCTGTCATCTGTCCTTTATGAAAAAGTTCCATTTAATACTCGAAATTAGTTTTGAAAATCGAACTATCCGGGCCCCGTTGATGACTATGGTCAGTTTGAAATATCGTATTGAAATTTCATTTATTGCAAAATTAGGTTCTTTTTGACGTTTGTCTTCATTTCGTGCTAAATTAGGTTCTTTTTGACGTCCTTAGTTTGTCTTTACAATCGAAATTCCCTGCGTTCCGATTCACGACATAATCGATTATATCGCGGCTGACACTCTTTTTTCGCAAAATGATACTGGCCACAAATAAAAGCCGCCGGCCGAAGCCTGAAAAAAAAAGGTAAAAACCGCGCCGCGCTTTGGAAACTCATAAAATACATTAAATTTGAAAGGGAAAATTAAATATTTAAATGCATAAATCAGGTAGTAGAAAAAGTATCGGAACGAGTAAAAATGTTTTTTTTTGCCCTTGGAATATAAGCTTAAACTAGCTTCATTCCTCGGGTAAGAAAATCCGCCATTTTATACTCGTCACGAAATATACTATATAATAACTACTGTGATATGTCAAACACTCACATGTCAACAATGTAAATTACCAGCATTTCTAAAATTTTAATCCCCCCCCTGTCTGTTTGTTCTAGCATAAAGATTTCGCTTCCATTACCTACTTGATAAACAAATAAATATCAACATATCAACATCGTCGTGATAAATCATAATCATCAATCTTTATTGCTGAATATGAGTATTTACAATGGTGTTAAAAATAAAAGGCACATACATATTCGACCTTGTCGGTATTGCAAATAATAGAACATGCATGACATTATTATCTATTTACAATTAAATCTAATATCAGTTACAATGTAATGCAAATAAAAATAAAATAGTACATAATTAAATAATAAAACAAAACAATTAATTTAATAAAATATCCTTTTCATTTAAATATTCAACAACAGAGTAATAGCATTTTTTAATCAAAAACATTTTGATTTTGTTTATGTGCACACTATCACTAATTATATTTTTAATGTTATTAGGTAGTTTGTTATACACTTTAATTTATATACACACTATCACTAATTATATTTTTAATGTTATTAGGTAGTTTGTTATACACTTTAATTGTCATCTGTTGGGTGTTATCACTGAGGGCCTTAAGTCGTGAAGTTGGGAGCACCAAGTGATCCTTATATCTGTAGGAGCGGCTTTTAGTATCGGTTTTTTTTTATAAAAAGATGTGTCTGCTTACGTGCAAATATACACAATTCAAGTATGTATAGTGACGGCAGAGTTAATATTTTGAATTTTTTGAAAAATGGTTTACAGCTTTGTCGCCGTGTAATTTTTCTATAATTCTGATACAACTTTTCTGGGATATAAATAACTGTTAAATTTAGTACTATTTCCTCACAGTATTATACTATATATATATATATAAATCTCCGTAGGTGTTGATATGAAAAATGATATTCTAGCAACTCAGCACCGTGTTGTAACATCCACAGGTGCGTCAACATTTAGCACGTCTACCCTCCATCGACCCGTACACGCGCACCATCATCATCTGCGGGTTCCCCAATGTTGGCAAGTCCAGTTTCATCAACAAGGTACGTGGCAGCACTTTGTTTTTACAGTTCTTTATTCTCATTCTGACCTCAGTAATTTACTGTTTGATGGACAAATTTGACCGTTACCGGCTTCCGCAGATATTTTCAAGTTCCTGAACAGTCTGACTTACGCCTCGTATACTGTACTCTTTTACTCTCCCACATTGTTTGCGAACGCTCTTCATCCTAGGTCTCATCGATGCTTTCCATCAGGCGCGGTAGTGGCCTATCGCAACGTTGTGAATATAAATGAAACCGGCCAAGTGAAATCTGAAGTGGCGCACAAAGGGTTCCGTACCACAACACGATACGGATACGGAATCCTAAAATCATTATGGTAAATAATAACAGATGCCATAACAATATCAAGGCAACAAAAAAGAAGGCGTTAACGAGTTAGAGCTGAAACAAATAAAGTTGAAAAATTGCCATTTTTTCGAGATTTTTTGTGTGGTGGTTCACGTCACGTTGGGATTAAATTTATTTTTCTTTTTATTATTTGCCGCGATACAGGCTACAGTAACACTTATTCTGTGAAAATTACAACTGGCTACCTGAAGCTGTAGACTTCTGTGATGGACAGACGGACGGACAGCAAAGGCTAAGTAATAGAGTCCCGTTTGGAACCCTACAAAACAGTTGCGAAATGCTTGCTTTATATATAAAAAGTTGTATTATATTTTAGATAACTCGAGCTGACGTAGAAGTGCAGCCCTACGCGTTCACAACCAAGAGTCTGTACGTGGGACACACCGACTACAAGTACCTGAGGTGGCAGGTAACGATATTAACTACTGTACTCACTGAACGTTTACAACCAAGAAAGTATTTTATAATAAATGATATATATAATAGCACATGGAATAAGATCATGAGAAGATTTAATGTTATTTATTTCCTGCAGGTGATAGACACCCCCGGTATCCTGGACCACCCGCTAGAGGAGCGCAACGTGATCGAGATGCAAGCTGTGACCGCACTAGCTCACCTCCGAGCGGCCGTCCTCTACTTCCTGGACCCTTCCGAGCAATGCGGACATACTATTGAGGAACAGGTAGGCTTTGTGCTCCCTGTAGGACATAGACACCACAGGGATACTGGACCATTCGTTAGAGGAGCGCAACGTGGTCGAGATGCAAGCTGTGACCGCACTAGCTCACTTTCGAGCGGCCGTCCTCTACTTCCTGGACCCTTCCGAGCAATGCGGACATACTATTGAGGAACAGGTAGGCTTTGTGCTCCCTGTAGGACATAGACACCACAGGGATACTGGACCATTCGCTAGAGGAGCGCAACGTGGTCGAGATGCAAGCTGTGACCGCACTAGCTCACCTTCGAGCGGCCGTCCTCTACTTCCTGGACCCTTCCGAGCAATGCGGACATACTATTGAGGAACAGGTAGGCTTTGTGCTCCCTGTAGGACATAGACACCACAGGGATACTGGACCATTCGCTAGAGGAGCGCAACGTGGTCGAGATGCAAGCTGTGACCGCACTAGCTCACCTTCGAGCGGCCGTCCTCTACTTCCTGGACCCTTCCGAGCAATGCGGACATACTATTGAGGAACAGGTAGGCTTTGTGCTCTCTGTAGGACATAGACACCACAGGGATACTGGACCATTCGCTAGAGGAGCGCAACGTGGTCGAGATGCAAGCAGTGACCGCGCTCGTTCACCTCCGGGCATCCGTGCTCTACTTCCTCGACCCTACCGAGCAATGCGGACATACTGTTGAGGAACAGGTAAGCTGTGTGCTTCCTGTAGGACAAAGACACCACGGATATCCTGGACCAACCGGCTGACATCTGGCTGCTCTGGATTCCATTGAGCACCGCAACCACTAGTTAGCGATAAATCCGTAATGAATGCTGAATACCTTAAAAATCATTACTTGGTTTTCTTCTGAAAATAAAGTAAATTTTTCCGTAACATCTCGTCTGTCCACAGCCTATATCGTTAGCAATTCTTCTCCTTCCAGATATCCCTATTCGAGAGTATTAAACCCCTCTTCGCGAACAAGCCTCTGATAGTGGTCCTCAACAAGAATGACGTCATCAAACCCGAAGACCTTCCGCCGCAGAAGAGACAGCTGATCGAACAGTTGGAGGAAGTCTGTGCCAAGACCAATATTGCCAAGTGAGAGCTCTTCATTTACATATATCGTCACGACATGAAACCACGAGAGGGTGTCAGAGGTGTCCCCGAGTGTGTACTGTGAAATACAAGTTACAGTCCACATTCGGTACACCCTCGTTTCACCGATGATTGTTATAAATACATGCGTTTTAGGGCATCCAGGTTTTGTCACGATGTTTTCCTTCAACGTTAAAGTATTAGGTAATACAAATTAAAGTCCTAAGTTTATTAGGGTTTCGTACCGCACATGGAAAAACAGAACCCTTATAGAATCACTCTGTGTCCCGTCTGTCTGTACGTGTCAAGGCCTTTTTCCCAGGAACGGCTCGAGGTATCAAGTTGAAATTGATACACAATAATAAGGTCTATATACTCAAACTGCTGTAAAAAATACAAGTTTATTGTTTAATATAATTAATGTAACAAAAAGATACGACCTTTTCGAGGCGTATTTCATACTAAAAATGTTTATTAGTACGAAGTTCCTTACCGCACGTTGCAATCCAGACGCTTGACGAAAAAGTGTAAGACTTTTGCTGTAGTACGTTACAGCCATGCATGTAGTGCAGTGTAAGGTAGGGCCACTGAGTGATGGCACTTATGACAGCTGCATTTAGTGATGAGGTACATTTCAAATTTCGGTTCAAAATAAAAATCAAGTGTGAGTTTACTCAACATTAGACACGTCATTCAACATTCTACATAATGATACAAAAGGAAAATGTGCCAAAACCAGTGGCGTAGCTATCGGAGGGCTATGCGGTGTAGTGCCCGGGGCCCCCAAGAGATGTTTAAATATCTAAATCGAAAAAAGTATTTTACTATCATTTATTTTCGTTTAGTTTAACTTGTCATTGTTTTGTTTTTAATTAAATATTATTGCGTAACTTGGCGACCTCAAACACGACCTATAAAAAATGAGAAACTTTAAAAAAAAATTCTTTGTTTCTTATACGAATTCTATAGCACAATAAAGCAACATTCAAATCGAAAAATAATAACCGAAACAAGTAGTACATCACTATCAACAATGAAGTATTACATTTTTTAATTCACATTTGCTTATAAATAATTACGATACTTTGTAGGCATTTAAACGTCATAGGCGCCATCACTCAGTGGCTCTACTGTAGTTATATTAGTATGTATACAAGGTGACTTTTTGATCATCGTCCAAATTCATACTGGAGGCTTGGTAAGTGATCAGCATCATGAATCGATAACAATTTTTGTGAAATTCGTATAATGAAATTTCGACTTCCCGTAGTAATCCACTCCCAGTCCTGAGTGAATCACTATGGGGAGTCGAAATTTCTGTTTATGAATTTTACAAAAAAAAATATTGGTTCACGATGCTGATCACTTACCAAGGCTCAAGTATGAATTTCGACGATGTTCACAAAGTCACCTTGTGTATAAAATATATGTGTTTGTGTGTTTGTGCGGTTCATCATGGAGAGTCTACATTTTTGTATGGTAGTGAATGTTGGGTATGGCAAGATAAACATTTAAGTAGAGTGAATGTAGTGGAAATGCGTTCCTTACGTAGTATGTGTGGTTTAACATTGAATGAGAGAGAAACATATCGACATACGGGATCGTTGCGGCCTGAAAGATGATGTTGTGACTAGAATAGAAAAAGGAATGCTTCGGTGGTTTGGATATGTAGAGAGGATGAATGAAAGAAGAGTGACGAAAGAAATTTATGGTGCACAAGTGGAAACTCCACCTTGACCAGGCCGCCCTAGAAGGACGTATGCTGACCAAATTGGCGATATACTGAAGAAGGGCAATGTCAAAAGTACCCGGAATAGAAGAGCTTGAATGATTAGATTGATGGATGTGGGAGACGCGAAAGAAGTGTGTCTGAATCGTACCAGATAGAAATCTGTAGTCTGCCTACCCCTCTGGGAGACAAGCGTGGGTATATGTAGGTATGTATGTATGTTGTGTGTTAACAAGCGTATGTCTATATAAACGTAATTAATTTATTTATTTAATTAATTAATGTATATAAGTTAATTATTGGGTACTTTTTGGTGATCTACCTACATACAATCTTGGTATTGACCGGATGTTTTCTGCACAAGTGAAGGAATAAACACGTATAAAACTTCACAAACTTAATTGTGCAGTTTGTTTCATACACTTTGTAGGTAATGATAAGTTTGTATCGGTTCCAGTGCGGACACCAACTCTGACTTGGTGACAGTCCCGGTGATGCGCATGTCCACTGTCACAGAAATGGGAGTGCAGGAGGTCAAGGTGAGGGACAATACTTGTTGTCTTTTTCTTATTTAAATAACGTAATAATTTGGCCAAGTGCGAGTCGGACTCGCGAACAAAGGGGTCCGTACCACCATACAGGTACCGTTTGGTTGGTCTGCCTATTCATTAGATATTTTCTCATATGAGACATGATAAAAATAACGGAATTATTCTGATTTCAGATTGAGGCTTGCGAAAGATTACTCGGTCACCGCGTCACAGAGAAGATGAGAACAAAGAAGGTGAGTTAGTAACATGGTTGTTTAACTGGCCCTATCGAAGCTGACCAAAATAACGTATATTTTGAATCAGTCAAAATGCGGCCGAAATAAATACAACAGTTTGTCATTATGGTCGCACGCTAAGTCTCTGGTGTTTAGACGTGCATTACCCATGTCAAATACAAAAATTATGATAATAACGTTTAAACCAATATAACTTCTGAACTTAGAAAAATCTCCGTTAATAAAAACTAAGTGAACAATAATTAAAGAGGAAACCTGAAAAAATAAAAATATGCGCGAATGTTTCTTCAGAAAAGG
Organism: Ypsolopha sequella; assembly: GCA_934047225.1. Taxonomy (NCBI): domain Eukaryota; kingdom Metazoa; phylum Arthropoda; class Insecta; order Lepidoptera; family Ypsolophidae; genus Ypsolopha; species Ypsolopha sequella. The sequence goes on along the minus strand of OW204012.1, from coordinate 15,413,105 downwards.
GGTTCGGTAAAGGGTGTTTAACTGTTACGTGCACATTTAAATCACTGTTTGAGATACGTTCTGTTAAATCTACTTCAAGTTGAACTATTGTAAGTTAAACTTACATCTTAACATCTTTCACCTCCTCATTGAGGGATCACTCATCCTCAACATCTCCGACTTCAGACAACTCTCTGTCTCTCCCACATAACACCCCGCACATGTGCCGGATTTGGAATGGTCTAAGAAGATTAAGAAAAATATTGTATTTTTTCTGTATGTATGTCATATTTGTCACTTTTTTAAATACTTGACTGATGATGGCCCACTGAGGGCCGAAATATATTATATCATTTTTTGTACACACACACAAAAAAAAAACTTAAAATAAAATTACAAAATTGAAAATAACATGCACAAAGGCGAGCTTACCTCTGCAAGAGGTTTCTTCCAGCCAACCAGTGTTGTGGTGAAAGTTAAAATTAAAGAGGTTTACATTAAATATTTCACGTTCAAAATGTTATTTTATTTATTTATATTTAAAGTTATATCTATATAAATCCTATTTAAATAATTAACTTGCTTATTTATAGTATATAATGTTATTTTATTAAATTTGAGTAATCCTAACTTTTTTTAATACGTCCCCTTATTATATGAATTTATTTTCCTATTTTATTGTTTTTTTTTTTAAGAAGCAATCGGCTTGTAGGAAGTGTGTACCAGTTTTACAAAACAAAGTATTTGAATCTCCCAGGTGGACGGCATCCTGAACCGTCTGCACGTATCCCTCCCCTCTCCCCGCGACGGTAAGACCCGCCCCGCCGTGGCCCCGCCGGCCGCGCTCGCCAAAAAGGTCAAGAAACGTGAGGTGCCCACCGAGAGACAGATCGAGTTGGAGCAGGGAGATGACTATGTGCTGGGTAAGTCTTGAGTTTATAAAGTTATTTTGAATGCATCATTTGGGTATTATAGCTCCTTTGAGTTAGTTGCAACCGCTGCCGATAATCTGTGCTTGCTTGAATTTGTTTACGTTGACATTCAGAAAACTGGATGAAAGTGTTCTTTTTCATCGCGTGACGGAAATGATAAGACCAAACAATAACATATAATAATATAACTAATCCACTGGCCCTACAGAGGCTGATCAAAATGATATATTTTGTATCTGTCTAAATGCGGCCGAAATAAACGGAAAAGTTTGGCATTATGGTCGCACGCTAAGTCTCTGGTGTTTAGACGTGCATTACCCATGTCAAATACAAATCATGATAAATTTAATGAAGTGACACCAAAGGTCATGCATGATCAAAGAAACTACTATGTGGTTGAACCAATGACTTAGCTAGTCTGTCTGTAGTCTTCTCTTTGTAACCCCATGTGAATTTTCAAGCTACCCGCCCTTCCTTGAATTTATCTACGTTGACGTTCAGTACACCGGGCATGTTTCGTATTGTTTTAACAGCCAGGTTGGCCATTTGTTTTAATTTGGCAGTCGTTGTACAAGGGGAATCCCTTGTACCTGTTCTGAGCTGATTGTTGACAGTGGAGATGCTAATTAGTTGTTACTTTGCTTCTAAATATATTATTTAGGTATTTTCTATATTTGTAGATCTACAGAAGAATTATGCGGATATCGCAGAAGAGGAAAGACACGACGCCATTCCAGAGTTCTGGGAGGGACACAACATCGCAGACTACATCGATCCAGAGATATTTGAAGTAAGCTTACATTTATTTTGTGTAAAATTAATGTTACATTTTTAAAACTGAGTTACAACCACTAATTACTACAAATACGTGCACCCTGCACAGTTACACCGAGACACAACTAACTGACTAATACTGTCACTTGTACTGGTGGTAGACTTCACGAAAGGAGCCTCCCCGAGTGACGTAAACTGAGCTACAACCACTAATTACTACAAATACGTGCACCCTGCACAGTTACACCGAGACACAACTAACTGACTAATACTGTCACTTGTACTGGTGGTAGACTTCATGAAAGGAGCCTCCCCGAGTGACGTAAACTGAGCTACAACCACTAATTACTACAAATACGTGCACCCTGCACAGTTACACCGAGACACAACTAACTGACTAATACTGTCACTTGTACTGGTGGTAGACTTCATGAAAGGAGCCTCCCCGGGTGACGTAAACTGAGCTACAACCACTAATTACTACAAATACGTGCACCCTGCACAGTTACACCGAGACACAACTAACTGACTAATACTGTCACTTGTACTGGTGGTAGACTTCATGAAAGGAGCCTCCCCGAGTGACGTAAACTGAGCTACAACCACTAATTACTACAAATACGTGCACCCTGCACAGTTACACCGAGACACAACTAACTGACTAATACTGTCACTTGTACTGGTGGTATACTTCATGAAAGGAGCCTCCCCGAGTGACGTAAACTGAGCTACAACCACTAATTACTACAAATACGTGCACCCTGCACAGTTACACCGAGACACAACTAACTGACTAATACTGTCACTTGTACTGGTGGTAGACTTCATGAAAGGAGCCTCCCCGAGTGACGTAAACTGAGCTACAACCACTAATTACTACAAATACGTGCACCCTGCACAGTTACACCGAGACACAACTAACTGACTAATACTGTCACTTGTACTGGTGGTATACTTCATGAAAGGAGCCTCCCCGAGTGACGTAAACTGAGCTACAACCACTAATTACTACAAATACGTGCACCCTGCACAGTTACACCGAGACACAACTAACTCACTAATACTGTCACTTGTACTGGTGGTAGACTTCATGAAAGGAGCCTCCCCGAGTGACGTAAACTGAGCTACAACCACTAATTACTACAAATACGTGCACCCTGCACAGTTACACCGAGACACAACTAACTCACTAATACTGTCACTTGTACTGGTGGTAGACTTCAAGAAAGGAGCCTCCCCGAGTGACGTAAACTGAGCTACAACCACTAATTACTACAAATACGTGCACCCTGCACAGTTACACCGAGACACAACTAACTGACTAATACTGTCACTTGTACTGGTGGTAGACTTCATGAAAGGAGCCTCCCCGAGTGACGTAAACTGAGCTACAACCACTAATTACTACAAATACGTGCACCCTGCACAGTTACACCGAGACACAACTAACTCACTAATACTGTCACTTGTACTGGTGGTAGACTTCATGAAAGGAGCCTCCCCGAGTGACGTAAACTGAGCTACAACCACTAATTACTACAAATACGTGCACCCTGCACAGTTACACCGAGACACAACTAACTGACTAATACTGTCACTTGTACTGGTGGTAGACTTCATGAAAGGAGCCTCCCCGAGTGACGTAAACTGAGCTACAACCACTAATTACTACAAATACGTGCACCCTGCACAGTTACACCGAGACACAACTAACTGACTAATACTGTCACTTGTACTGGTGGTAGACTTCATGAAAGGAGCCTCCCCGAGTGACGTAAACTGAGCTACAACCACTAATTACTACAAATACGTGCACCCTGCACAGTTACACCGAGACACAACTAACTGACTAATACTGTCACTTGTACTGGTGGTAGACTTCATGAAAGGAGCCTCCCCGGGTGACGTAAACTGAGCTACAACCACTAATTACTACAAATACGTGCACCCTGCACAGTTACACCGAGACACAACTAACTGACTAATACTGTCACTTGTACTGGTGGTAGACTTCATGAAAGGAGCCTCCCCGAGTGACGTAAACTGAGCTACAACCACTAATTACTACAAATACGTGCACCCTGCACAGTTACACCGAGACACAACTAACTGACTAATACTGTCACTTGTACTGGTGGTATACTTCATGAAAGGAGCCTCCCCGAGTGACGTAAACTGAGCTACAACCACTAATTACTACAAATACGTGCACCCTGCACAGTTACACCGAGACACAACTAACTGACTAATACTGTCACTTGTACTGGTGGTAGACTTCATGAAAGGAGCCTCCCCGAGTGACGTAAACTGAGCTACAACCACTAATTACTACAAATACGTGCACCCTGCACAGTTACACCGAGACACAACTAACTGACTAATACTGTCACTTGTACTGGTGGTATACTTCATGAAAGGAGCCTCCCCGAGTGACGTAAACTGAGCTACAACCACTAATTACTACAAATACGTGCACCCTGCACAGTTACACCGAGACACAACTAACTGACTAATACTGTCACTTGTACTGGTGGTAGACTTCATGAAAGGAGCCTCCCCGAGTGACGTAAACTGAGCTACAACCACTAATTACTACAAATACGTGCACCCTGCACAGTTACACCGAGACACAACTAACTCACTAATACTGTCACTTGTACTGGTGGTAGACTTCAAGAAAGGAGCCTCCCCGAGTGACGTAAACTGAGCTACAACCACTAATTACTACAAATACGTGCACCCTGCACAGTTACACCGAGACACAACTAACTGACTAATACTGTCACTTGTACTGGTGGTAGACTTCATGAAAGGAGCCTCCCCGAGTGACGTAAACTGAGCTACAACCACTAATTACTACAAATACGTGCACCCTGCACAGTTACACCGAGACACAACTAACTCACTAATACTGTCACTTGTACTGGTGGTAGACTTCATGAAAGGAGCCTCCCCGAGTGACGTAAACTGAGCTACAACCACTAATTACTACAAATACGTGCACCCTGCACAGTTACACCGAGACACAACTAACTGACTAATACTGTCACTTGTACTGGTGGTAGACTTCATGAAAGGAGCCTCCCCGAGTGACGTAAACTGAGCTACAACCACTAATTACTACAAATACGTGCACCCTGCACAGTTACAACGAGACACAACTAACTGACTAATACTGTCACTTGTACTGGTGGTAGACTTCATGAAAGGAACCTCCCCGAGTGACGTAAACTGAGCTACAACCACTAATTACTACAAATACGTGCACCCTGCACAGTTACACCGAGACACAACTAACTGACTAATACTGTCACTTGTACTGGTGGTAGACTTCATGAAAGGAACCTCCCCGAGTGACGTAAACTGAGCTACAACCACTAATTACTACAAATACGTGCACCCTGCACAGTTACAACGAGACACAACTAACTGACTAATACTGTCACTTGTACTGGTGGTAGACTTGATGAAAGGAACCTCCCCGAGTGACGTAAACTGAGCTACAACCACTAATTACTACAAATACGTGCACCCTGCACAGTTACAACGAGACACAACTAACTGACTAATACTGTCACTTGTACTGGTGGTAGACTTCATGAAAGGAGCCTCCCCGAGTGACGTAAACTGAGCTACAACCACTAATTACTACAAATACGTGCACCCTGCACAGTTACAACGAGACACAACTAACTGACTAATACTGTCACTTGTACTGGTGGTAGACTTGATGAAAGGAACCTCCCCGAGTGACGTAAACTGAGCTACAACCACTAATTACTACAAATACGTGCACCCTGCACAGTTACAACGAGACACAACTAACTGACTAATACTGTCACTTGTACTGGTGGTAGACTTCATGAAAGGAGCCTCCCCGAGTGACGTAAACTGAGCTACAACCACTAATTACTACAAATACGTGCACCCTGGACAGTTACACCGAGACACAACTAACTGACTAATACTGTCACTTGTACTGGTGGTAGACTTCATGAAAGGAGCCTCCCCGAGTGACGTAAACTGAGCTACAACCACTAATTACTACAAATACGTGCACCCTGCACAGTTACAACGAGACACAACTAACTGACTAATACTGTCACTTGTACTGGTGGTAGACTTCATGAAAGGAGCCTCCCCGAGTGACGTAAACTGAGCTACAACCACTAATTACTACAAATACGTGCACCCTGCACAGTTACACCGAGACACAACTAACTGACTAATACTGTCACTTGTACTGGTGGTAGACTTCATGAAAGGAGCCTCCCCGAGTGACGTAAACTGAGCTACAACCACTAATTACTACAAATACGTGCACCCTGCACAGTTACACCGAGACACAACTAACTGACTAATACTGTCACTTGTACTGGTGGTAGACTTCATGAAAGGAGCCTCCCCGAGTGACGTAAACTGAGCTACAACCACTAATTACTACAAATACGTGCACCCTGCACAGTTACACCGAGACACAACTAACTGACTAATACTGTCACTTGTACTGGTGGTAGACTTCATGAAAGGAGCCTCCCCGAGTGACGTAAACTGAGCTACAACCACTAATTACTACAAATACGTGCACCCTGCACAGTTACACCGAGACACAACTAACTGACTAATACTGTCACTTGTACTGGTGGTAGACTTCATGAAAGGAGCCTCCCCGAGTGACGTAAACTGAGCTACAACCACTAATTACTACAAATACGTGCACCCTGCACAGTTACACCGAGACACAACTAACTGACTAATACTGTCACTTGTACTGGTGGTAGACTTCATGAAAGGAGCCTCCCCGAGTGACGTAAACTGAGCTACAACCACTAATTACTACAAATACGTGCACCCTGCACAGTTACACCGAGACACAACTAACTGACTAATACTGTCACTTGTACTGGTGGTAGACTTCATGAAAGGAGCCTCCCCGAGTGACGTAAACTGAGCTACAACCACTAATTACTACAAATACGTGCACCCTGCACAGTTACACCGAGACACAACTAACTGACTAATACTGTCACTTGTACTGGTGGTAGACTTCATGAAAGGAGCCTCCCCGAGTGACGTAAACTGAGCTACAACCACTAATTACTACAAATACGTGCACCCTGCACAGTTACACCGAGACACAACTAACTCACTAATACTGTCACTTGTACTGGTGGTAGACTTCGACTTGTCACCACCCTCATGACGCAATCATGCCGCCGAGTGACTCGTCGTTGTTCCGGTGTGACGTCATGAGAACCAGTACCGGGAGGGTTACCCTACTCTTTAGGTACTTTGTTGTCGTGCTTCATCCTAGGTCACATCGACGCTTTCCATAAAGCGCGGTAATAGAACATTGTGCGTAAAATATATTATATTGTGATACTTTAATTTAATAAATATAAATTTAAAGCCTTTTTTAATTTTTTATTATTTTAAATAGATTATAATATATTAAAATATATATATTAATTTGGGTTTGAAATATAATTCGTCCAACTTGTGGTCATCGTCAGTTGATAAAATAGATATTTGACATATTTATTTATATAGATTTTGACATATTAAAAATATACCTTTTCTTAAAAATACTTATTTATCAGTTTATTTATATTTTTTAATAAACTTAAAAAAAAAAAAAATATTCTTAAAAATACGTGATTCTAAACTATTTAATTATAAACTAGGAGCAAAGTTTAATGCAGGAATGAATAATAATAATAATAACATTCTTTATTGCACAAGTTAAATTTTTGTACACAGGCGAGCTTAATACTATTTAGTATTTTCTACCAGCTGAATGTTTCGTGGTTTTGTATCAAACATAGCTCCTAATAATGAAATAGTTTAGAATTGAGTATTTTAAGAAAAAAAGTTTTAATTACAATGTCTATGTCAATATCTATAATATATATATGTACATGTCAAAATATATATTTTACTTATTCGACTGACGACGACCACAAGTTGATCAAAATAAATTTCAAACCTAATTAATACTGTTTTATTTATATATTATATCCTATTTAAAGTAATACCTTATTTGAAAATAATGGCAAACCAGTGGCAGTTTTAGGGTTCCGTACCCAAAGGGTAACTAACGGGACCCTATTACTAAGACTCCGCTGTCCTTTCACCTGTCCGTCTGTCACCAGGCTGTATCTCATGAAACGTGATAGTTAGACAGTTGAAATTTTCACAGATGATGTATTTCTGTTGCCGCTATAACAACAAATACTAAAAAACAGAATAAAATAAATATTTAAGGGGGCTCCCATACAACATAGTCAACAGACATGTTTATTTTGCCGTTTTTATAGATAATGGTACGGAACCCTTCGTGTGCGAGTCCAACTCGCACTTGGCCAGTTTTTGTTATTTAAGTTTTATGCCAATAAACAGATTATATTTACTTGAATATAATATGTTCATTTGCATTCTTTATTTGACAAGTGGCAGTTTTTTAACAAAGTTTTTATTGCGTTACAGAAACTGGCAGAGTTAGAAAAGGAAGAAGAGTTGCGCGACGAAGCGGGCATGTACGCGGTACCCAAGATAGAGCTCGACGAGACCATGAAAGAGATTCGGGAGCTGGCCAGACAGATACGGTATGAAATAACATTACTGTTTCACTTTGTCAAAGCATTCGGATAGAAGAGCTCGTATGACAAGACTGATGGATGTGGAGGAGGTGTGTCAGGATCGTAGCAAATGGAAGTCTGTGGTCTGTGCCTAACTCTCTGGGAGATAGGTGTGAGTATATGTGTGTATGTGATTCGTTCACAAAGCCATAGACGTGGTATATATTGTCATGTACTTCTACATAGTAATTTACATAGTGGGAAATGCACTTCTAACTCCTATGGAGCTTGAGCCATTTCACATTGTCACTGGAATTTCCGAATGGGCGGAGGTAGGCATGTATTTATATATGTAACCTATTAGTATATAGTAAGTATATAGGATGGTATTTGGTCGGTTGCCTGCATTCGTGCTGGGGGCTCGGTTGGTGATCATTGAACCTTGTTCCTGGTCCCTGGCCGGGTCTCCGGTATGGGTTCGGGCGGCTGATTGGATTTTCACCTTGTATAATATTAATTTTACTTATCATTTTAATCGTATATATATTGCTACATAAATTTAATAAACCTTTAATCTAGTTTATGTACATTTATTATTTTATTACATATATTTTTTTTATAAGATTAAATTTTGACTTGTGAAACGTGTATCTTGTATACCTACTTTGCAAAATAAACTATTTGAATTTTGAATGTATAATTGTGAAATGACTTCACATGCACTGTAGGAGTTTAAAGCGCATTACCCACTATCACAAACTGTCAATTTTCTTGTTCGTGCAAAAAAATATATGTACTCTAGTTACAATTTATGCAAGTTAATCATAGTGAAGTTTACAACAGCCATAGATATGGACCGGCTTTCAGACTATTCTCTGTTGCAATACTTTCAGACTATTCTCTGTTGCAATACTTTCAGACTATTCTCTGTTGCAATACTTTCAGACTATTCTCTGTTGCAATACTTTCAGACTATTCTCTGTTGCAATACTTTCAGACTATTCTCTGTTGCAATACTTTCAGACTATTCTCTGTTGCAATACTTTCAGACTATTCTCTGTTGCAATACTTTCAGACTATTCTCTGTTGCAATACTTTCAGACTATTCTCTGTTGCAATACTTTCAGACTATTCTCTGTTGCAATACTTTCAGACTATTCTCTGTTGCAATACTTTCAGACTATTCTCTGTTGCAATACTTTCAGACTATTCTCTGTTGCAATACTTTCAGACTATTCTCTGTTGCAATACTTTCAGACTATTCTCTGTTGCAATACTTTCAGACTATTCTCTGTTGCAATACTTTCAGACTATTCTCTGTTGCAATACTTTCAGACTATTCTCTGTTGCAATACTTTCAGACTATTCTCTGTTGCAATACTTTCAGACTATTCTCTGTTGCAATACTTTCAGAATATTCTCTGTTGCAATACTTTCAGACTATTCTCTGTTGCAATACTTTCAGACTATTCTCTGTTGCAATACTTTCAGACTATTCTCTGTTGCAATACTTTCTGTTAGTCTCTTTTCTGGGAGGCGTCACTTCTAAAGTCTACTTTCTAAGGGTGGGAGGACGAAATCACTACATAGTATAAAACAAAGTCGCTTCCCGCTGTCTGTCTGTCCTATTGTATGCTTAGATCTTTAAAACTACGCAACGGATTTTGATGCGATTTTTCTAATAGATAATTTCTAATTTCTAATTGGTGCGCATTACGGAGATGGGCTCAATAAACAACATTGATGACCCAGATTACCTACCCCCTCATCACCATCACCAGCATCGTCATCATCATCATCATCATCACCTCATTATCGAAATCAAAGCTCGATTGTAAATAGTTTTTATAAATAGTTCTAATACATATTTTATCTATGCGCTAATGTTAATGTCTCTGCGTGTTGTCAAGCCATACCTATTTATGTTATTAGTATATTTAACTGATGCCGGGTCCAGGTCGGACCAGAAATATATCTTAAACTGTATAATTTTATAATATAAAGTATTTAATTTAATTATTGATTCGTATAAATATATGTATATAAAAAGCTTTTCAAAAGTGAATATATTTTATACCATTTCTAATTGATAGAGTGATTCAAGAGGAAAGTTTATATGTATAATACATGCATAATATATACAATGCGCTTACATTGCAAACGCTGGCTGAACCCTACGAGATAGATCCAAATAATGTACTACAGTATTGTACACCTTAAAAAGTTCTACAAAAAGTCCGCAATGGTATATGTCTATCTCTTAGGTATAACCCACAATAACCATTTTTATCCTTTACTTTTTACGAGAAATAATGGCTTATCTACGAAGCGAGTTTAGGCAATACAGCATTAATCATTATCCAATTAAGCACCTTAAATACTGTATATTCAGTATCAGCATTGCACCCGTGCGAAGCCGGGCGGGTCGCTCGTACGATATGATAGTCTTTTTTCTGCGTGGGGGGGGGTTACCAAGTTGGGGGGGGGGGGGTACCAAGTCTACTTACTCGGGTTGGTTAATTAATTAACATTCAATTCGTTTTATTGTAAAAACTGACTCAGGAAATGCAAGATATTTGTGTTTTTCTTCGTGTACGCGACACTTTCCTTCAATAGTTTTCTACTAAAATGCTTGCACACTTGCAATTTAGTAATCAAATCTTATAATGAAGGCCCGATCGAAGCTGGCCAGAACTATAATGTACTGTGTCGGTCAAAGCGTGGCCCATATCAACAATTTGACATTATGGTCGCTCGTTGTTGTTGACTATATATAAAGCTACATAACGGTAACTGACTGACTCACTCATTGACATGGTTGTTTAGTTGGAAGGAGTCGTTTGGGGTGGTAGTGTTGTATGTATGGAATGTTGGGTGTCTAATACTGAGTGGGGAAAAAATCAGACATTTGACATTTTTTGACATTTGACATGGTTTTTTGACGTTTTAGTGAGGCGGGTCGTTGTATGGGATTTTGTATGGGAGTTTTGCGAGTGAGTAGGCGAGCCCGAAGGGCGAGCCTACGAACGAGCACGAACGAGCCCGCGAGCGCGAAGCGCGAGAGGGCGATGTTCGTAGTGATGTACCTGGGTACTAGGGATGGGAAAAATTGACATTTTTGACATTATTGACAGAAAGTTCGCCGGAACAAGCCCGCGAGCGCGAAGCGCGAGCGGGCGCAGTTCCTAGGGATGTCCCCGGTCACTAGGGATGGGAATTTTTTTTTTTTTCTAAAATTTGTTACAAAAAAATTTTGTTTTGGCCATATCTTCGGAACGGAAGGTGGTACATCCCTAGGGGTCGGACCATAGGGTGACAAAAAAGTTTTTTTTTTTTTTTCAAATGTCAAAACTTTAACGGCCCGTATCTTCGAGACGGCTTGAGTTAGACCCATGTTGATGGGTGTCTAAGAAAAGGTCTCGCCGAGATCTAGCCCCCCCCGGTGTCAAAACTTTAACGGCCCGTATCTCCCAAACGGCTGGAGCTAGACCCATGTTCATGGTACTCTAAGAAAAGGGCTCGGCGAGCTCTAGCTGAAAATGAAAAAAAAAAAAAAAAAAGTCGAAAAAAAATTTTTTTTTTGCCAAAACTTTGATCGGCCATATCTCCCGAACCGTAAGTCCTAGCGAGTTGCGGTTTCGACTTTAGTGATCGGTTTGCCAAGCGCTACCCGACCGCATAAAAAAATTTGACATTTGACAGGTTTTGACATTTTTTTGACATGTCCAAAAAAGTGCTCCGATTCGCTTGAAACTCGGTATCCAGGAGCAAGTGGAGTCGCTGATTACGAATCCACTGTCAAATTTGACACTTTTTGACAACCGACAGGTATTTTGACACTTTTTCGAAAAAAAAATGGATTGGACATTTTTTCGGATCTAATGGCGAGGCCGAAGGCCGAGCCTTCAAGTGTCTTTCTAGCGAGGCCGAAGGCCGAGCTGGCAGCGTTCGGAGTCCGAACATGCGCGTTTTTCGGCCGAGCACGATACCGCGGCTACCAGAGTCATATCTGATGTCATTCTAGGGAGGCCGAAGGCCGACCCCGGAGGACGATTCCTACGAGGCCGGAGGCGAAGCCGGAGGCCTCGTAGGAATCGTCCGGAGGCCAAACAGTACCAAGCGGTGAGGCCGAAGGCCGAACCGAGTATAAGCGAGGCTGAAGGCCGAGTATGTGAGTTCATGAGGCCGAGTTCACATTACCCCGGGCTCATTACAATACTGTTTCACTTGGACATATCTCCCAAACCTTTGAGATTGGGCTTAGCGGGATTCGACTACGTTGAATTGGTTCAAGCACATTTCGACCGTTGACAGTTTGGACACTTGACAGCTGTCAGAGGAAACATTTCGCGTAAAGGATCCCGGCGAGGCCGAAGGCCGAGCCTACAAGTGTCTTTATAGCGAGGCCGAAAAACGAGCATGTGAGGACGGAGAACGCGCCAGTGAGGCCGAAGGCCGAGCTGGCAGCGTTCGGAGTCCGAACATGCGAGTTTTTCGGCCGAGCACGACACCGCGGCCACCAGAGTCATACCTGATGTCATTCTAGGGAGGCCGAAGGCCGACCCCGGAGGACGATTCCGGAGGAATCGTCCGGAGGCCAAACAGTACCAAGCGGCGAGGCCGGAGGCCGAGCTTGTGAGGCCGAAGGCCGAACCGAGTATAAGCGAGGCCGATGAACGAACATACGAGGCCGAAGGCCGAGTATGTGAGTTCATGAGGCCGAGTTCACTTAACCCCGGGGGCAGTACAAGACTGTTTCATTTGGACCTATCTCGAAAACGTTTGAGATTGGGCTTAGCGGGATTCGACTCCGTTGAAAGTTGGTTCCAGCACATTTCGACCGTGTACATTTTGGACCTTTGACAACTGTCAGAGTACACAATAGCAAAATATTAGTCCATTTCAATGGAATCAAAGTTGCCACACGTATTTCAACGCGCTATTACGGTTACGACGATGACAATTTTGAAAACTGATCATGACCGATGACTTTTTTCCCACCCGATCATGGCCGATGACATTTCGTGATACAATTGACTTCTGCCCATTACTTGAATTTCGTCTGATAATTTGTTGCAACTCAATTTCAAACGTGTTTTTTACTCGATACCTTGTCCTGTCACGTTAACGAAAAAGTTACAACAACAACTAAATGCAACAAACAACAACAACAATAACGAAGTACAACTTGGAACAATTACAACTCACGCGGGCTGCCTGCAGCCCGCGCACCACGCAAAACACTAGCTTAATTGTATATGATTAAACGTGCATTACCCATGTCGAAGACAAGTTCGAAAACAGTTCTAAAATAGTGTTTTGTGCATTCGTAATATTATAGTAAAGCCGATTCTGAATTTTAGTTCTAGTGCTGACAAAACTAAATTTCCTTCCTTGCAAAACAGTCCTTAAGTTTTAGGAACAGAAGTTAAATTTCTTTGGAAAATTTCAAGTTTTGACAGCACTATAACTAAAATTAAAGCCTTCAGAATTGGCTTTAAGGTGAGATATTGGGACAATAGACTGCACGAGTGTCCCAATGTATAATTATGTCCAGTTGGACATTATACTTCATCTAACATTTTTTTTTTTTATTTTACTTTTTTTATATTATTAATTTGTGCTCAATTTTTTTTTAATCGCTATAGTTTTCCTGTAATTGGCTAGTTATGATCTATAATCAACATTTTTTTTCATATTTTTCGGTCTACCAGTTTCGGAGATAAGGGGGGGCATACATATTTTTGTGGTTTTTTTAAAGATTTCTCGAAACCAGTGCCAGTAAATATAGTAAAACTTTTTAATATCTACAATTTGATATCCATATTGTATTTTTAGGATAATATTTTTTATTTTTCTCAATTTTGTTTTGGATATTTTGAACAATTTCAAATTTTTCATATTCTGTTTACACCGTGATATGTGGGTAAATTAATGCTATTTTTGTGACACAATTTCATGTCTTTATCTTTAACGGTGCTAAAGTTATGAACCTGACATACGGACGGACAACGGAGTCTCACCATAAAGGTTCCTTTTGTACCTTTTAGTTACGGAACCCTAAAAAAATAGCTGAAGGTTCCGTGCCTCTATTCCAGTAACAAGAAGGCGGTCCTGAAGGACGACAGTCGTCTCACGAAGCAGTCGACCAAGCCGGTGATGCCGCGGACGAGCCGCGCGCGAGGTCGCGACCGGTCCACTACCAAGCTCCGGGACGAGATGGAGAAACTCGGTGAGTTATTAAATTAAATTTAAAAAATTAATATTTATTTATTTCAAGTGACCAAGACTCATATTGGAATAAAACATAAACAGATTAAATTAAATATAATATTAAATTGTACTAATAATAATAATAATAATAATAATAAAACACACAATATATATAATAACTGCTCACCACGGCTACACACACATGCCTGTCGCATGCCTGTTGCAACAGTGGCGTATGTAGGGACAACTAAGCCTGTCCGCGATCATTGCCAGGATTGTGTCGGCGTTATATAAGGTTTAATAATATTAGTTGGCGAAACTCAGAACATAGGTAGTACTATTTACTAGTAGGTAGTAAGTACTATTGGTCACCTGCATCTCATCACTGCGCCTCGCCATACTTGCCAGTTTCCCGTAGACCACGAGACATGCAACTGTCTCGAACGTCGGGTGTCCCCTTTTCGTAAAAAAGGTAAAAAAATTGATCGCGGTAGACCCGATTATATATATTATAATGTGTACGAAACGCGAGAGTTTAAAGTTATATATAGGTAGTACTAGTTTATATGAACAACCGTTTGTATGGGAGCTAAGCGAAATTCGTAACTTTTTTCACTTCCTCACATACAAGTAGCCCCGATCAGCTGACTGGTCCAATATGGAAAGGTGAAAACAAATTTCAAGAATTTTGCACAACCCTAATAGAAAAAGTTGTTCATATAGACATATTCTACATATGTTTCAAGTTTCGCCAACTAATTTAATATAACCCTGTACAATACATAGTACATACATTTCGATTTCTAACCACAATAAACCATATTTTTGTGGTTCAAATCCAATCCTTGGCGCGAGCCAAATATCCAGCCCACTTCTATTTCATCTCCGTAACATGATTTGCTTTTAGCTTGCTTTAATGTTTAAAGGAAAATAAATAAGTGTATTTTTTTTTTCAATGCAAGTGCTCGTAAAGGCCCACTTTTTATGCATCAAAACCGAACAGAAAGTCGATTATTTTGCCCTAGGGCTTTGATTTTATTTAAGAGAAGTTGGCTAACCTGAAACCTTTCCTGTGTACTATAAATGTTATACTTATTTTTTTTCACTGATTAACGGCTCTGGATACAGTCCTTTTGAGCCAATCATTAACTTGCAACAATGTAACTTTCAAATTTAGTAATTAAATTGTTTTCTTTGATTTATATTTGGTTTATTTCCTCACACTATGCATTGAAAAACGTAGTATGATACACGGGCGTAAGAGCAATAAATTACTCGGTTACGTTTAAATCGTCCTCGTAATTTATTCCTTTTCGCCCTTGTAGCATAAACTACTATAAACATTAAAGTTATAAACCAGAAAATTCATAACTATTTATCACGATGGCCTTTTCGAAGCTGAGCGAAATAACAAATATTTTGTATCAGTCAAAATGAGGCGCACATTGAGTAAAGTTTGGCATTATGGTCGCACACTGAGTTAGTAAATACATTGATGTGCATTACCCATGTCAAATACAACCACATGGAATATGTTTTTTTTTTTGGCTACAGGTTGATGCACCACCCTCTTTTTGCATGTGTACTATTAGTGAGCATGAGAAACAAGAGTACTCGTGCTGTACTTGTAGTTTTTGTGTTTATGTCGGTGAAATTAGCGCGAGAAAACGTGGAAACACGAACAATTAAAGCAATAAGGCAAATCAGATATCAGTGTTTGTTTTATTGTCACTAACTGTTCAATATGTGATCATCTAAAATATAAATAACAACCGTGCGATGATGTCCCTTCCAGGCGTGGACATGACAGAGACTAAAGACGCTCACTTCACCCGGCGCCGGCCGCGCGAGCGGTCCTCCTCCGCCGTCGCCACCAAGAAGGCCAAGATGGATGACGGACGCGCCAGGTCCGTCAGCAGACCTGCCAGGGACGAAGTGGGGGTCAAGGATGTCGCTGTAAGTTTACTATAAACTGTTTATCTATAATATCATTTCTATAACAGTATATCTAAAAC
Organism: Ypsolopha sequella; assembly: GCA_934047225.1. Lineage (NCBI taxonomy): Eukaryota > Metazoa > Arthropoda > Insecta > Lepidoptera > Ypsolophidae > Ypsolopha > Ypsolopha sequella. Next base: position 15,396,614 of record OW204012.1, on the reverse strand, counting down.
TACTGCCCGTAATAGTGTAACTGGAACAGCCCACTACAGTGTATCTAAAACTTTTGATTCTAACAGTGTTGCTCATTACATTGTATCAAAAACTGTTGCCCACTACAGTGTATCTAAAACTTTTGATTCTAACAGTGTTGCTCATTACATTGTATCAAAAACTGTTGCCCACTACAGTGTATCTAAAACTTTTGATTCTAACAGTGTTGCTCATTACATTGTATCAAAAACTGTTGCCCACTACAGTGTATCTAAAACTTTTGATTCTAACAGTGTTGCTCATTACATTGTATCAAAAACTGTTGCCCACTACAGTGTATCTAAAACTTTTGATTCTAACAGTGTTGCTCATTACATTGTATCAAAAACTGTTGCCCACTACAGTGTATCTAAAACTTTTGATTCTAACAGTGTTGCTCATTACATTGTATCAAAAACTGTTGCCCACTACAGTGTATCTAAAACTTTTGATTCTAACAGTGTTGCTCATTACATTGTATCAAAAACTGTTGCCCACTACAGTGTATCTAAAACTTTTGATTCTAACAGTGTTGCTCATTACATTGTATCAAAAACTGTTGCCCACTACAGTGTATCTAAAACTTTTGATTCTAACAGTGTTGCTCATTACATTGTATCAAAAACTGTTGCCCACTACAGTGTATCTAAAACTTTTGATTCTAACAGTGTTGCTCATTACATTGTATCAAAAACTGTTGCCCACTACAGTGTATCTAAAACTTTTGATTCTAACAGTGTTGCTCATTACATTGTATCAAAAACTGTTGCCCACTACAGTGTATCTAAAACTTTTGATTCTAACAGTGTTGCTCATTACATTGTATCAAAAACTGTTGCCCACTACAGTGTATCTAAAACTTTTGATTCTAACAGTGTTGCTCATTACATTGTATCAAAAACTGTTGCCCACTACAGTGTATCTAAAACTTTTGATTCTAACAGTGTTGCTCATTACATTGTATCAAAAACTGTTGCCCACTACAGTGTATCTAAAACTTTTGATTCTAACAGTGTTGCTCATTACATTGTATCAAAAACTGTTGCCCACTACAGTGTATCTAAAACTTTTGATTCTAACAGTGTTGCTCATTACATTGTATCAAAAACTGTTGCCCACTACAGTGTATCTAAAACTTTTGATTATAACAGTGTTGCTCATTACATTGTATCAAAAACTGTTGCCCACTACAGTGTATCTAAAACTTTTGATTCTAACAGTGTTGCTCATTACATTGTATCAAAAACTGTTGCCCACTACAGTGTATCTAAAACTTTTGATTCTAACAGTGTTGCTCATTACATTGTATCAAAAACTGTTGCCCACTACAGTGTATCTAAAACTTTTGATTCTAACAGTGTTGCTCATTACATTGTATCAAAAACTGTTGCCCACTACAGTGTATCTAAAACTTTTGATTCTAACAGTGTTGCTCATTACATTGTATCAAAAACTGTTGCCCACTACAGTGTATCTAAAACTTTTGATTCTAACAGTGTTGCTCATTACATTGTATCAAAAACTGTTGCCCACTACAGTGTATCTAAAACTTTTGATTCTAACAGTGTTGCTCATTACATTGTATCAAAAACTGTTGCCCACTACAGTGTATCTAAAACTTTTGATTCTAACAGTGTTGCTCATTACATTGTATCAAAAACTGTTGCCCACTACAGTGTATCTAAAACTTTTGATTCTAACAGTGTTGCTCATTACATTGTATCAAAAACTGTTGCCCACTACAGTGTATCTAAAACTTTTGATTCTAACAGTGTTGCTCATTACATTGTATCAAAAACTGTTGCCCACTACAGTGTATCTAAAACTTTTGATTCTAACAGTGTTGCTCATTACATTGTATCAAAAACTGTTGCCCACTACAGTGTATCTAAAACTTTTGATTCTAACAGTGTTGCTCATTACATTGTATCAAAAACTGTTGCCCACTACAGTGTATCTAAAACTTTTGATTCTAACATTGTTGCTCATTACATTGTATCAAAAACTGTTGCCCACTACAGTGTATCTAAAACTTTTGATTCTAACAGTGTTGCTCATTACATTGTATCAAAAACTGTTGCCCACTACAGTGTATCTAAAACTTTTGATTCTAACAGTGTTGCTCATTACATTGTATCAAAAACTGTTGCCCACGGCAGTGTATCTAAAACTTTTGATTCTAACAGTGTTGCTCATTACATTGTATCAAAAACTGTTGCCCACTACAGTGTATCTAAAACGTTTGATTCTAACAGTGTTGCTCATTACATTGTATCAAAAACTGTTGCCCCTAACGGTCTATTTAAATCGGTTGCCCGTTTCCCCTGACAGTTTATCTAAAACTGTTGCCCCTAACAGAGTAACTAAAACTGTTTCCCCTTACAGTGTATCTAAAACTTTTGCCTCTAACAGTGTATATGAAACTGTTGCCTCTAACAGTGTATCTAAAACTGTTGCCCCTAACAGAGTAACTAAAACTGTTTCCCCTTACAGTGTATCTAAAACTTTTGCCTCTAACAGTGTATATGAAACTGTTGCCTCTAACAGTGTATCTAAAACTGTTGCACCTTACAGTGTATTTAAAACTTTTGTCCCTTATAGTTTATCTAAAACTGTTGCCCTTTGCAATGTATCCAAAACAGTTGCCTCAGAGACAGTTGTCCCTGACAGTGAATCCGAAAATGTTGCTTCTTACACTGTATCAAAAACTTTTTCCCCTTATAGTTCATTTAAAACAACAGCACCATAAAAATAACCCTTCTTTTTCCCCAACAGATGCAAAGGCGAGCCAAGAAGATGGCTCACGTGGCCATCGCCAAGAAGACCAAGAGGATGGGACTCAAGGGAGAAGCCGACAGATTCATCGGTACCAAAATGCCGAAGCATCTCTTCTCTGGCAAGCGAGGCGTCGGGAAGACCGACCGGAGATAAAACCGTTTATATATTACTTCGGATATTATATATGTACTGGAAATGTACTGGTATCTTTTAATAAGTTTCACATAATCATACTGAACGATTTTTCAATAGAAACATAAACGAGAAAATTAAAAAAAGAATTGGCCCTGCCTATACAATATCCACAGTACCTCAAGTCTGTTCGGCGAGAGTTGATAAATATTATGAAAACGTCTCGCAATAGCGACTGTCACTTAAATATCGCAATCTGTGTGTCGGGCGTCGCTGATTCCCGCACGCACAGAGTTTTGTGGTACGAGGCTCGCAACTGTTGTCAAGCGCGAGGCCGGGCGGGCGATGGAATACGCTTCGAATGTGTCGTTCGGCCGCAATTTGTAATGAGTTTATTAGAAACCTTGCTTTAAGTTTGTTTTTATCAACTCTCGCCGAACGACTAGGTGTTCAAAATATAACTGTAAACTCGTGTTTCGTACACATCGGGTCCCTTTTCGTAAAAAAGGTAAAAATTGATCGCAGTAGACCCCAATAATATATATTATAATAAGTTTTCAAAATTAGTAGAGATGTGAAAATATTATTCATTTCTGCAATTACATATTACGTTTCTTTAGGACAGTTGCTGAGTATGATCAGTACCTTGTGTGGTTTAATTTAAAGATACATTATATTTAGATGCCTGTACTGTTTGCACAATACATGAAATTAATGTATATGGGCACGTTGAGTGGTTTTTCGAGTGTAAAGTGAACAGCCAAATTCGTTTACTATGTAGGAAGGTACTGAAAACATTGGCAATAGAATTTTGATAATTTTATCGAGTCTTGTGTCCTGCTGAATGAGCTGTCACTGACTGAAAGTATTTTTCACTGCCGTAAGTAGCAAATCGTCGTTAAAAATTATTCTAAATATGATGATTAACTTACCAGTTACGATATTGCCAAAAATTAAATAGGGAACAGTATCCGAGTGCCCGATCAGGCATTGCGAGAGTTAACAGAGCTCGCAGGTTCACATCCTGGCTGGCCCGAAGAATATTTTACAAAGTTTTAGTTGAAATTTGTTTCAAATTGATATTTTCTATTTTGTAATGCACTTTTATCATATCTAGAGTACCCAAACGATGGATTTAGCTATAAAACATATATTTTCGTTAACAGACATTTGCTACAAGTTTTGTGCTAACAGTATTGGTGTAATTATGATAAGTTGAAGTACCATTTATCTTTTGTCGACAACAGTTTCTGTTTTATTGTCTTTTCCGCGACCGATAGTGTACCCGTTAATTATTATTATGAAAAGACAACTGCAGTGGATTATACTATTTATGTAAAAATATGTAATAAAGAAGTTGTACAAAACAGATGTTTTAATTATTAATGACCCATAAGGTAACCGGAAGTTGCTCTTACACCATATTTAATTTCGACTTATTCCCACTAATTCCACCGTTCAACTAAGACTTTTTTTTCCCAGTAATTCAACTTAGTACAGTGGAGACCGCATCAAGTAACTTACTTAAGATAGGTACAAAGTCCAATGTGTCTTACTTGAAACAAGATGATGTGGTCTCCACTGTACATATCCATTTCAGAGTTGAACTAGTGGGGCAAAATAGTTGAACTCGTATAAAATTTTATTGTAATCGTATTTATACCTATTATGGAACCTTTTATCAGAAGTTAGAGAAGTCTTGTACCTATATGTTATTAAGTTTTGGTTTCATCAAAAGTGGATCATAATTGTGTTTATTCAAAAACATAATAAAAATTAGTTTATAAAGTCTAAATTTAGAAAAAGTCATTGAACCTTGTTAAATCAGTTTATCACTTAGAAAGTCTCCACTATGAATTTGGCTGTATCAATCAAAGTCATCCTGTTTATTCAAAAAATGCGAATTTCTAGTAAAACAAAATCAAACATTAATAAACAACGAAGGTATAACAGTATGAGTTATTCCACACGATAATACTTCCCCCAGTTCTTTCTCACCCCCTCGGGGTCCACACGAAAGTCCCTCCTCCCCCGTACCTCACCCCCTCAAATTGAAAATTCGAATTTCAAGTAATTCAAAATGTGTCGAAATTAAAACAAATTCTATAAGACTAATAAATCACAAATTATAATTGAAATAACAATCGATTTTTTCAAAAACAGATTACTAATTTCTGAGAACTAGATAATTAAATATACCATTGATATGTAATCAGTAGAGTAAAAGAAATGTATAATATTCTAATACTTTCGGTATTCAATTATAAATAAATAGTTCGCTTTAACTACAGAATACAATACTACGTCTTAAGGATGGTCGTCATGACGCGAACAACTTAGTTGTGGGCGTGGCCAAATGTCATGCTGTTTCATTTTGCTATATGGTGCACGCTCCATGAAACTTGAGAGGACAATACAATCGTGCCGATTTCGTCACCGGCGCAAAACTGAAAACTCGTTTCAGGAGAAACCACCTATTGGCAAGACTGTGGACGTTTTCAAACATTATTTTTGGTTATTATTAATCTAGATAACATTTTCGATGTTTGAACCGTTTTTTTTTATTTTATCTAAAACAATAAAAGCACATTCGGCTCCACTTTTGGTAAAAAACCGCTAAATTTACGTATTTGGGGTTTGTTGTTAAGATTTTACTCGATTTTTAGTTCGACTTAAAGACAGACATATACAGTGTGTCCCTCGTAAAAGTGCACACCCGAAAGTGGGTGAAACTAGATCTAAATATATCGACAAAAACAAAGTTTTTTTTTTTATCTTGAAAAAATTATCCACCTGGGTATCTTTGTATGGGACGCGAGCGCAGTGCCTTTGGTTAACCGCTCGTAGAAAATATTGTATTTATGATAGAATGTTGTATTTTTTTTTGTTAGAAAGATAATGGAATAGGCAATGATAAATAGGAATAAAAGTATAGTGAAACGGGGACATTATTTTTTAAGGATTATAACAGTTTTATTTCATTGCATTACTCGCGGTAGATCAAAAGTTATGACATATTTTATACATAGTCTCCATGGTAGGCAAAAAAAATTTTAAAACGTAAATTTACAAAACAAAGATTTTCTAAAAATGAAAAATAACATTTTTTTGTCGATAAAATAAGGTCTAGGTGCACCCCTTTTCGGGTGTGCACTTTTACGAGGGACATACTGTATAATGTTAATGTACTCAGCCTAAAATATTATAATAACATTCCATAGACACCATAAAATGTGGCGACAGCGTTTGTATGGAGGATTGCACGTAACGACTCGGCAGGCTATGTCGGTCACTTTCAATCGATCTCATTGGCTTGATCCACCAGTTTAAGGTAGCTCAACATATAATAATATACTTACAAATGTTTCGATGCAGGTAAAATAAAACACATTTTTAGCAAAATGAAATGGCACATTTATATTTAATTAATATTATTCATTTTTATAATTAGACCTTTCTGTAGATAGTTATATCTATGTTTCGAACAGAAAATATCAAATGTCTATGATACAATCGGCTGTTGTTTGTAAAAAACATACATAATGATAACAAAAAACATAAAAATACATACTTTTGTAAAAAGAAAACGGAAAAAGCCTCATTTTGTACACAATCTCCAGGATTTTCGTGTTTACAGACCAGTTAAAGAATCTCTAGTGCCTCCATTTAAAAAATCTTAAAAACATTCTTAAAAATCTCGTGAGCATCCAGTTTTTATTGCAAAATAAATTACATTTTACTCATACCAATTATTAAAAAAAAACTGTCATCTCAAGTATACATTTTACGTGGAACTGACACGTAAGGACAACAAAAAAATTATATAATAATAATAATAATAAAAAAACTTAAATTTAACGCTAAATGGAAGAAAATGTCAACTAAACTAACTAATAGACAGGACAGACAGGTGAAAAAGTGTGTGAAACTTATTACCTACAAATACTAAAAAAATATTTTGAACTTTTCACTTATGTATTTGAATAGACTTTTATTGTGAAAAACTATTTCGTCGCGGTTACTGAAGAGTAAATGAAATCGAGCGATACTATTGTTATGATTTGTCAAAATTTGTACCTAAAGTTAAAATGACCTAAGTCTGTATCTCAAAATTTCAGTCATTTTTCAGCAACCTCGAAAATTATATATGTCTGCGCCCGACACAGACACTAGTGTCGATTCGCTGTAACACGACTTAAACTTATTTGACAGGAGTAAAATTATTTTAAGCACCCTGTCTTTGTCTTTTCGATACAGAAAGAAAAAGACAGAACGCTTAAATTAAGTGTAGTCCAGTCAAATAAGTTAAGGCGTGTTACATTGAATCGACAATGTTATGACGTTGATGATGTTTGAAAATCTGTTGAAAATCGCCTTATCTCTATATAATACAAAGTTTTATCATTATTTCTAATCGGATAGCTAGAAACCCATAGTGCGCATACACAAAACAACTAGCCAAATTGTACTTAACTCATAATCCGGGTAGATTACTGATCTAATACAAAATCTAATTGTTCTGACAAAGAAATATACGAGAAAATTAAAATAATACACTACGAATTCCGAACTACTCAAAAGATTATAATTATATGTATTTTAAAAAATAATTGTCAAGAATACGCAAGGTCATGTCAATGTTGTATTTTATTATTTCTCATAATTTATTATTACTCAACACGCATAATTCCCAACTGGTGGTCACGGAATACCAAATAATAATTAAAAAATATATCAACCACGTAATATTGAGCTTCGACTTTTAAAAAAAAACAATATTTTTAAAATCATTATTTACAAATATACCACGATTATTGATTATGCTCGAAAATTCTTTTTAAAATCAATAGCTACCGAATTATATCTACGAAAAAAATATAAAATATAATACTACGTAAAGTAGATCGCCTGGACCCGAATGATTACGTCATTTAAAAAAAAAACTTACGGCTTTTTCACTGGATCTTTAGTACAAAAAAAGTAAAAAAGAAAAAAACTTAAGTACGTTCAAATAAGTATTTAGCAGCCACGTTAAAACAATTCAGAAATCACATGTTATTTTCATTTGGAGTTCAATTTCAGAATTGTATTACTGACAAGCAATCAAAAATTTAAAAAATAAAAATAAAATTCTGTTTTTGCCCGATTAAAAACAGATTTCATGCAGCGGGTCTACCGCGTAATTCTAATTTTCATCAACATCAACTTGAGATTGAAATTTGACGTGCGTGCGACGACGCCCGCCTAACATGCCATCTCTTTTGCACGCGTTGAATTTCGCATGCATTTGCTTGAAGTTGATACAAATGAGAATTACGCGGTAGAGCCCCAGGACGGTATATAAAACTGAGACAAAATTATAACAACATATAGGATTTTTTACAATAATTATCAAAACTGGACTCCAAATAAAAAAAATGGACGTCCCAACTTAAAATGTCAAGTCCAAACTAGAAGCCTACGCTTTATGGCAGCGACAAAATTAAAGTTAAAAATATCTTTTTTAACTATAACTATACATATAATTCTTGAAGCCTATATTATACAAAGTCTGTTAAAAAGAGAATTAGTCCTTATGTCTTTGGGTTAAGACATAGATTACAATCTCACGTCTTATGGCGGTACCGCGATGATTTTTAAATAAATTTCATATAAGTAAAATTTTGGAATGAAAATATTATTTTTTACAGATCTTTTACGAGAACACTTCTTGGATTTTTTCATATTAAAAAACTAATATTTTCATTAAAAAATCTCAATTCCTTTCTAGAGGGCGGGATAAAATATATAAAACTATACTATATATACCCTAATAATATACACTCTTATTTTCTAAAAAAAGTCCAAAATATCCACTACGCACAGCATTTTACACTTTTTGGGGACATTTGCGCTGATTTTGGCCATCATTTTGATTTATTAAACGAAGAACGTCTCCAAGTCAATACTAAAGTATCTTTTGGAAAAAAAATGGTTTTGAAAAAATAAATAATAAACTTTAGTAAAACATCGTAAAGCAAGAAAGAAAACTCATTGCAAAATAAAAAAGGCAGGAAAAACAAAAAAAGGCATAAAATTTAGAATTGACTTGAAAAAAAAACCGTTGTCTCGTTCTATAAAATATTCCATTTCCACTCTGGTTTAACTCTGCACAATATGGTTCTCACATATAACCAAAACAAAGTTAAATTACCTTACCACATATTAATATTGTAGTAAAGCTAGCTACATCCACTTTAAGTAGTCCAGCTACGTCAAAATAACTATAAATCGGGTATAACTATGCTACAGTCCTTTGTCACTAGTTTATATCCCACTTGACGTAGTGTTTAGCCACTTTTAAACAAACCGCGACGAAGTGTTAACATATTTTAACCAATCGCGACGCAGTGTGAACCAATCGCGACTTAGCCTAAACCAATCGCGCCGTAGTGTCAACCAATCGCACTGTAGCGTGAACCAATCGCGCCGTAGTAATAACTCTTGGCGAGCCCACTAGGCCCGGCTATGGCAGAGCGTAGTGCGGGAACGTGGTGGGTCGCTATTGCGGCGGCGGACCGTTCGGCGGCTGCCCGGGGAGTTGGCCAAGACCCTGGAATACAATCAACATTGTAACTTAGACTTTGAATACACTCATAGACATATACGGCAAGAAAGGGTGGATTCAAATATTTATGTTACTTAATGTTTTCATTATTGCGTGTTACAGTTTTATGGTTCCTTTCAATAATTGCTATTTAAATGGGTTGAATTGTGCATCAGGTAAAAAGAAATGGTTGTGAAACACAGACGCACGAAAGAAAACGATTTCAAAGCTGCAGCAGAAATCAGGAGATTTACTTCTACAAGAACAAAACAAGTTAACTCGTTAGTGATAACTTGTGACAAGAATATTGTGAAAAAGTTAACTCGTTAGTGATAACTTGTGACAAGAATATTGTGAAAAAGTTAACTCGTTAGTGATAACTTGTGACAAGAATATTGTGAAAAGTTAACTCGTTAGTGATAACTTGTGACAAGAATATTGTGAAATGTTAACTCGTTAGTGATAACTTGTGACAAGAATATTGTGAAAGGTTAACTCGTTAGTGACAACTTAACTTTGTTTTTCTTACTCAGAAGTTAAAAGCAAAAAAGATATCGGTCTGTGGCAATTAACGTCAATAGTAAAAGTATAAGTTAGGTTTATAAATGAACAGAACAGTTTGCAATAAAATGTCACGATCTTTTTCATTTTCAACTCCTTAACAAGAAAAACAAATTTAAAACAAAGTGCATAACTTAACTTTGTTACAAAATATATTCACTTTTGAAAAGCTTTATTTGTTTTATGAATATATAGGAATAAATAATTAAATTAAATACTTTACATTGCAAAATTAAATCGCTCAAGATATATTTTGGGTCCGATCTGGACCCGGCATCAGTTGAGTATTCTAATAATAGTAATTTAAATAATAACTTAACTTTGTTTTGCTTGTTAAAAAATGAAAAAATTAAAAGCATTTCGGTATGTGGCATTTGACGCCAATAGTTCAGTATTAGTGTGGTTTATAAGTTGGTAGTGAACAAATGGATGATATAATGAATGGGAGCGACAGTACACACCGGCATGTGCTGGTAGTGTTGGATGGGTGGCGCCAGCAGTTTGGGCGCTTCCTCCGCCTTCTCCTCCTCGCGACGCTTCAGGCACGCCGCTTTGGGGTTCAGGTTGCGTTCTGGAACAGATAGTGTTGAGGGCTCAGACAAATAATGAACTGCTTTTCTGTCAACTACTGTGAAGATAAATAAAAACACAAGGCGCGCTACCGACTGTTCCACCGAGGTTCTCATCTGGAACGACGAATTTTTCCACCATATATGTGCACCGAATTTATATAACCGACTGACTTGACACATAGTGAACGCGTGTCACTAACGAGGGCGTTATGTGAATATCTTAAGCGATGGATGTCGCTACAAAAACGTAAAATCATAACAATAAGCGTCTTTCTGTCGGTTCCCAAGTAATGCTAAACTAGGTCCTATACTGACCTCTAACTTGCTGCTCCAATGTCATAATGACTTCGACGGCCATGTTCAATATCCCCAACTTGGTCTGCGGCTTGTCACTCTTGAGGTGCGACATGCACATCCGGCCCAGTTCCTTTAGCGCCTCATTTATGTCTCGTATTCTTATCCTGGAATGTACTTTATGGTTAATGGCATTCTTTCTCCAGTATTTCCTTTTTTGGTGACAATGTGACAAGAAAAGAAGAAAAAATTTTGGGGTGGTTCTTATTTTTATTGTTTTCTGTTCTCTGTAGGTAAAAAGTAAAGTAAATTGTTCATAATATTTTCATGAAATTTAGGGGTGACGACTCTAGCTAGAGCTTTTTTTTTATTGAAAATTACATTACTTCAAGAACCACCCTAATAAACGGGTAAGGTACCCGTAAATGAAACTACATAATTTACTGATCATACTGAACAATTTTTTCATTAAAACTATACTATAGTATATATAGAGCATGAACAACGCCAGACTTTAGAGGATTTGTTTGAAGAAATTCGGACTCTCCTTGTATTGAAAACAATATATTTGATTTATTGATCTTTTATGTAGGGATTGTACTTATAAACAATGTATCAAGATAAAACTTTTGTAAAAAAAAATGTTATCCACCCTCTTTTTTGGTTATCAAACTTTCGTTTCAAGAACGCGGTCATAAGATCAATTTTTTTTTTTTTTATAAAATAGTTAATAGAAATATGAAAGGATTCTAGTTAAATCCAGTATTTTTTTACCTCCAAAACATTTCAATATTGGCTAAAATACTAAAATGTATTAATAAAATACATACAAAAAGAGGCCAACATATAATCACCTCTACGACATATAATCACGGGTAAGGACGACTAATAAAAAAGCTGCTAAGCGTGTGCCCGGCACTGCGCGTGCGCCCGCGCGGCGTGCTGTCTTCATAGGGAACTGTGCGACAGGCGACCCGCCACACACACACACTATGAAACAGGGCTAAAACGGCACGCCGCGCGGGCACCCTTAAACGCTGGGGACGGCCTAACAGTACGCGAAAATATTCAATTTCCGCAGGCATGTTTGTTAGGGACATTATTTCAGTATGATCAATAATAAATAATTATGGGATCATTTACACTCTGCATATAAGATGAATTTGATCACTACTACAATCAAACTCATTGTGGATACTCAGTAAGTGATCAGCACCAGGATTCAAGGTAAGATGCAATTTATTTAACAAGACGTTTCAATTCAAACGAGAAGATAAAGAAAACTAATGAAATGCAATAACTTAGGTCACAGTATGTATAGAAATCTTCATCCATGTATCAGCTGAATCTGAAAAATATTTGCTAAAAAAGATTGTACAATATAATTTCTCAATTATTCCTTTTCAAAAAATATCGCCGTACGGGAACGTTGCGGCCTGAAAGAATATGTAGTGACTAGGATAGAAAAATGAACACTTCGGTGGGTTGGAAATGTAGATGAATGAAAGTAGAAGAAAAGTGAAGAAATTTATGGTCAACAAGTGGAAGGTAGAGCTCGACCAGTCCGCCATAGAAGGATGTATGCTGACCAAATTGACGACATATTGAAGAAGGGCAATATCTAAAGTACCCGGAATAAAAGAGCTTATATGACTAGATTGATGGATGTGGAAGAGGTGTCTCAGGAAATCTGTAGACTGCCTACCCCTCTGGGAGACAGGCGTGAGTATATTTTAATAATAAGATAATATTTTTTATTTAAGAGTTTTTTTTTTTAATATTTCTCAACTAAAACTACAATAGATACCATAAATAAATATAACACGTTTTTTAATGTTTAGACTCTAAACTTATTTAACTCGACGACGACGGGACCCTCTAAACTTTAGAGGGTCTAAAACAGTCGCTCGCAGTTCAATCCAATCTCAGGTTTCAATAGATTTCGGAACAAAATTATTTCTTGATTTCGTATTTGATTCTCAAGTAAAGCGTCTTTTGCGAAGCCGAAGGACGAGCCGCGTTTCCGAACGAAACTTTTGTAAGTCAGGACCTCTCTTTTTTATTTAGAAGACAATTTTACAAAAACGCTGAAACACGTCATATTTAATTTGTAACCAATAGACTAAATACAGATTTTTATTGTTTTAACTATGAAACAAACTTCCATCCCCTATTTTCCTGCTTAGGGTTTGAATTTCGAAAATTCCGCTCTTATACCTTGTCTCGATTAGTAAAAATTCTCCATTAGATAAAGTACTTTCGAAAGTAAACACACTCTTAATACTTGCAATATTTGTGAAGTAGAATATAGGTTTACTGGAAATTAGAATGCGAAACCTTAACAGTCAATGATATTGTACAACATTCCCAAGGAAACATAGAAAAAAATAGGTTTTCACACATTGTCCGATCAGCTGATAAGGGTCAATATGTATGGGGAGGCGAAAGATGGGCGGCAGCAGAGGCTTAGTAATAACACGATACACGTGTACATTATTTTTACTTGAATACAAAATTTTGTGAATGAACAACTTAAATACAAAATTTCATACCCTTTTTCACCCCCTAATGGGTTGAAATTCCAGCAATACCGATATACGTTGCGTTAGTTTCCAACCATAAGCTTAAATAATAAATTTAGAGGACTTTCCATAAAAAAACTTCATCCCTCTTTTCACCCCTTCGGGGATGGAATTATCAAAAACACTGAGACAAATATAGATAATTTTCTATCGTCAGCCTAAACATAAAATCTGAAGATCCTAACTTTGAAACTGACGGACTTTCATACAAACTTTTATACCCTATTTTACCCCCTCAGACATGGAATTTCCAAAAATCTTTCTTTAGTGGTTGCCTACACTGTATATGTATAAGGTCTATTCTTCTATATGCAAAAATTTCAAGTCTCTAGGTCCAGCGGTTTGGGCACAAAGTCAGTCAGTTTATCATTTTATATATACAGATTACTATCCTACAGGAACTGTGAATTTTTCCCGGACAAAAAGTATTTTACTTCTAATTTCAGGACCTACGAAATCTCTATAACAAAATTAATCAATATACGTTCAGTCGGTTTGCAAAATACCACTTTAAAAATGAAAAAATATCCCACAGGAACCATGAATTTTTCCGGAATAAAAAGTAATATATATCTTATATATAATATACTAGCTGACCCGGCGAACTTCGTTCCGCCTAACAGTCTAATAATATCGTGTTAACTTTAGTTAAACTTAATTTAGGATTTCATTAAGGTAATAACATTAATACAACTTTTTTGCAAATACAGAAATGTTTAATTGCTTGCCATTGCGAAAGAAGAATGGCAGGGACCCATGTAGTAGTTTCAGTACCGTTGTTAGGCTTAGCGTAGGGTATTGAATATATGCAGAAATAATAGTTCTTGGAATAACTAAGCGATTTTTAAAAATTGGGGTTTAGACGTTATTTTATGATATCAGAACGCTAGATAAATAGGTTTCTTTTATACGCGTAGTTTTGTCAACAGATGGCACCACATGCTGTTTGCATTCGTAAAATTAATTTATTTATTTATTGTTATTCGATAACTTATCCGATACTTTATTACTTATTCTGCTATTCGGAGCGCATAAGAATACACCAAAAAAGAGATAACTAACATCGATCCAGCCGATCTTGAGTTATAAGTGGTGTAACTAACACGACTTTGTTTTATATATTTAAGATATATATAATATATAATATATAAAAGTAATAATAATCTCCGGCCCATAAACTATCTCTAAGCAAAAAATTACGTCGATTCGTAGCTCCATCGCTCCGTGAAAGAAGGACAAACTAACAGACACACTGGCGCATTCTGAACACGAAATTGAAATTAATTTTATTTTTATTTTTCAACCGGCCGCTTTACACGTTATGATTGCCAAACTCCTTAGTCTCCTAAAAACATAAACAGGGATAGTTTAAAAAAATTAAACATAATACGATATGTAATGGATATCCATACGAATTTACTGGACTTTTATTGAGGTTTACTGGACTTGAAATAGTTCTCCAGAATGAAATACTTCCTGGCTTCTCTTTGCGGTATAAAATGATAACATTACAATATACATATTTTCAAAAAAAAACAATTATTCGTTTCAAGGAGTTTATAACCCGACTAGAATGCTAAGCTCTATTGAAAGCCGCACGCTTAAGTAAATAACCTTTATGCGTCTTTATCTCTATTACTCAAGAAACTTTATTATTTTCGGACGTATCGCTGCCTCTACTACTCTTGAAAGGTAAATAATTTAAAGGTAAATGTTTTGCGTGGCCATGTTAGAAGTTGGCGCTCCGATATGGTTATAAAGCTTCTTGTAGCCATGTCTACATTTGACAGAGACATGTAATTGTCGTGTTAAACCGACTCACCTTTCCCGCGCATTGTTTGCTTGCCGCCGCTCCTTCTCTCTCATCGCTTTGGTCTGTGGATCTCCCTCATCATCGCCTTCGTCCGCTGATGAGCAACTATGCACCATATTTGTATTACTATAGTGCTTGGAATCCTCTATCAGAAGGGTAAAGCGTAGTTTTGTGTCATATTTTAATAATAATTTAGAAGACATTTTGTGCACTGTCAGAATTTAAAATATTAAATTGAACATCACAAAACTACGCTATAAAAAAACTGATTGTTTTAAAATTAGAACAAACTAAAAACAAAATGGCCGCTGGTAGAAACGGACGGAAACATACCTCGACGCGAAGACGGCGCGCGAGAGAGAGACGGAGATACGGCTGACCTCCTATATTCAAAATTATTTAATCCCACCAAAACAGCATAATCATTTACAAAATTGATTCATTTTATTACCAAAACTCTTAAATAGCGATTAAAACGCCATCGCGCGGGAAGTTTGCCGTCTTGGGAGGCCGGCTGAGCAATCCTATTTCATACAAAAGAAATACCAAAACCATTTGTAAATCAAAAATATTATTGAGGTAGTGTGTATTTATTCCGATCGCATTACAGAACATCTAGGTTCCCAAATGTATGTTAAATAAGAACACTGATTTAAACATGATGTATGAAAAAAACAAGCTCTCTATGGAAATTGCCAACAGAACTTAAACAGATTACCAGCCAACTCACGTTTAAAAATAAACTAAAGCAGTTCTTATTAGATAAGTGCTTGTACTCTGTAAACATTTTGAGATTTTGTTCGTTTAGTTGAGTTTATATTGTTATTTTTACTAAGAACGTGATATATTTTTTGATTGTTATTAGTATAAAATATTAGTATTGCAATTTTATGATTTTTATTCTGTGTTAGACTTTAAGTTCATATCTAGTATTTAAGAATAATTTCAAATGCAATTTGTATTGTGAATGAATTAAATAAATGAAATGAAATGAAATTTTAAATTGCTTATTATGTCGTCTTTAAGTCAGTGTCCTTTCAAAATATATATTTGGGAACCTACATATTCTGTAATGCAATCTGAATAAATACACACTACCTTAAGAATATCTATGATTTACAAATGGTTTTGGTATTTCGTTGGTTTGAACTAGGATTGCTGCGCGCCTCTTAACCCTTTGAGAACTGTAAAAAAAGAACAAAAGCACAACAGTCCCGAAAGGTTTAAAACAGGCAAAGATAATGTTTTGATTAAGTCTGGATTTTGTGAATGATTACACATTTTTACCAAAGATTGGTACCGTGAATCTATTTCATGATGGAATATTTGGACCAGCACTTACCTTGAATATCCCAAAAGCTTTAGAAGTAAACCTATCACATGGATAAATAAATACACGCAAAAAGACAATAGCACAAGGCTCAGAATAGTACAACAAGAAAACTATACATACTGTGACCCAAAGTATTTGTTGTTAGATATGTATATGATGGGAAATTCTGAAACTATACAATGTACACGTTTGTTAGTAACATGGTTTAGGAAATTGTGAGTTAAGGACCAATTCCTTCGATTAGTAACGAAATTACAATAAACAACTATAACGTCCAAAAATTGCTTCCAGCTGAAAACAATTGTATACGAGAAATCATATACGTATTATAGCCACGACTTATAACGCCGAGGGTGTGTCAGAGCTTTTTTTTTTCCAGAAAGAGGTGAAAAGAGGGTGTACGAGAGTTGACAGTCCCTCGGGGATTTATTGTAATGTAGGCTTGCCTCAGTTGTGTAAATAGTTCTGCAAATTGCAAAAAAAAATTTTTTTTTACAAATATGGCAGATCCGACAACTTTAAAATCACTTTAATTTAAAAAAACTTATAATTTCGTTACAAACCTGAAGGTGAGAAGGAGAGATCTCAATATCTCTTTCTGAATTGATTTTTTTATGAAGAATATGTTAATAAAGAGTCAATAATTTGATTACTAAATAAGAAAATATCAACGTAGCTCTCTCATTTACTGTAAATACAGCTGCTACACGTTTGTGATTTATTGTATGGATATTATATTATTAATTAATCAAGTTTTCCATCTAAGTCGTAGTTTCTGTCAAAAGTTTAGGAAAACTCGGTTTTTTATCTTTTTACGATATCAATAATCAAATCATTGTTTCTCCAAATAAACAAGTAATAATAGCAAACCCATTACATGTATGTTAAGACCACTTTGCGTGTCACTGGGCAACTTATACTTGTTACAAAAATATTTTATGCAGTGCGATTAGAGCACATTCGGGAATTCGGGCACATCTATATCCTTAGCTGACACGTCATTTGGTCACAGCTATATCTTTAGCTGACACGTCATTTGGTCACAGCTATATCTTTAGCTGACACGTCATTTGGTCACAGCTATATCTTTAGCTGACACGTCATTTGGTCACAGCTATTTCTTTACCTGACACGTCATTTGGTCACAGCTATATCTTTAGCCGACACGTCATTTATCACTGTATCAGTGCTTGCAATCAAAACGAAACAATTTTTATGCAAATTTGTCGCCAACTTTATTTATTTGTTGGATAAAGAAAGAGACAGCTGTCAATATAACCGCTTTCAGATACGTTGTTTAGATTTGTTATGTTAGTATTGAAGCGCACGATGCGACCAAAACGCAACGCACCCATGCAATAAGACAGCTGTCATCGGTCTTCCGAATGCCGAACGAGCTCGAATCCCCTAGTGACACGTAAACATATCGCCATCCCTCTCCAACCTTACCTCTCCCGCACGTTGTTCGCCTGTCGGCGTTCTCTCTCCCGCGCCGCCTTCGTGTCAGGGTCGCCGTCATCCTCGTCGGCAGAGGAGCAGCTGCGAGCCGCCATGCTGTTGTTAGATTGTACGAACGTGTTGCTTTGACTAGTGAGACGGGCATACAAAGGTCACGTGAGGAGGTGGTTCATACAGAATACAACAGCGCCCTCCACGACTTCGGGTAGATATCATGGAATAGCATCAAACATTAATTGTGGAAAGTAAGTTTTAATTAAAATAAAAAAGCACTGTTTTATAGTGCGTATAATATAGCTTGAGCCCTGTGACAGCAGGACAGCGCTATACAATTTGTATTTCTAACTCTCTTTCTCATACTCGAATATGTATAGCGCTGACAGCTGTCACAGGGCTCGAGCTATATTTTACGGACTACAGAAACAAAAAGAAGCTCAAGGTTTTTCTATCAGAAGTTTCATTAAAAAAAAATCTTTCACTAAAATGGATTAAATGGTTTAAAAGATTATGGGTATAAAGCTTTAAATGGGTTAAAAATTATAGTAACTTAGTATCTTATGTGAATCTTCTTCTCTTGATAACACATCAACTTGAAAAAACATTTAAAGGAAAAAATAAAGAGATAACATTTTTATTGAGATTGTCAGTGGCGATAAGTGGTGGATTTAGTCTTGGAGGCTTTTTCTCAAAAATCATAGAAAGCGATGATTTTTTAAATATACGATCAAGCATAAATTTGATTGTTGACATTGCAACAAATAGTTACGCTGGACTTTTCCTACGTAGTTTAATGCGTTAGTTTAATATGTTGTACACTGAATTTAAATGAAACCATAATTAAGGTTGGCGACGACAACGTCGCCAACTTAGAGGAATCGCCACTGTAGATGAAGTCAAATACAACCCGTATCAAAAACTAAGCATAGAAATAGAATACAAATAAAAACTTTTGAATTTGAATTCGAACTAGTCTTTATGACAAAGGGTGAAGATATACTCACTATCTCCTGGTACGCTTGGTACCGGAAGGTTTGGCGAGCGCGTCGGCCGATCCTGACGATGAAGGTTTTGAGTCTAGTCCTGAGTCAGGCGGCTCTTTGCGCTTTTCTACAAGATAAACAAGAAATGTTTCATTTGTGTTGCCTCGTCCTTGAAGACTTAGGAGAGAAGCTTTATATAGTTTAGGAAATATAATTTGCACCAGTTCAGATAATCGGATTAACCTTGGTTTGAACAATAGAGGCACGTGCTCGGTAAATCACGACTCACGGTCGCGACTATCCATAAACTGTGAACAGCTAATGTTAATATTTCTAATCCTCTTAAAATTGTAAGAAAAATAGTTACTATTTTATTTGCCTCGCCTTCTTTTACTCTCCTACTTTCTGGCGCTCTTGATTTTGTGTCTCACCGACGCTGTCCATCACGTGCGGTAGTAGCCGTTACGTGTTATATACAGGGTGCTTGAAAATTCGACCTATTCCTTGAAAGGAGTTATACTTGAGATCATTGGGGGCTCGGTTGGTGATCATTGAACCTTGTTCCTGGTCCCTGGCCGGGTCTCCGGTATGGGTTCGGGCGGTTGATTGGATTTTACCTTGTATAATATATATTTTACCTATCATTTTAATCGTAAATATATTGCTACATAAATTAAATAAACCTTTAATTTAGTTCATGTACATTTATTATTTTATTACATATATTTTCTTTATTAGATTAAATTTGACGTGTAAAAAGTGTATATATCTATACCGGCTTTGCAAAATAAACTATTTGAATTTGAATTCATTTCCCACAAGTTGACCCCTACGAACTAGGGGTCGAAAATGAATGGTCTCCGAGATACGGAGGTTTTTAAGATATTTTTCGAACTTTCAAACTGGTAATCAAAAACAAATAATTTAAAAATAACTACTCCTCTCTCGGCACTTATTTATTATTTTTCTGATTAATGATAAATGAGTGATCATTTATTTAAAAAAATACATGCCCTAAATTCCCATAATCTCAGAAATAAAAGGTCTGAAGTGGAAAGAAGACCTTGTTTACTTTGTAATTTTAGCAATATCGACGTGTTTTACTTGAAAAAAAATTATAATTTTCGACCCCTAGTTGATAGGCATTATTTGTTGGAAATCTCTAGTATAACTCCTTTCAAGGAATAGGTCAAATTTCCTAGTATACATATAGAAAAGAGAAGATAATGATGGTGTTGTTGACGTAGGATGCCGACTGGGTTCAGGCGAATCTCTCCACTTGCAGCTAATCCATCCAATTCCCATTGCTTGAAGCTTTGGTGTTCTAATATCCCAGGTAGAGATGGGTAATGAAATGACACGGGGTATAACCTATGGTAAGTTAAAACCCCAGTTATCACCCGTTCGATCCACCAAAAATGTCTCATAACCATACATGGGATTTAACTCGGGTTATAACTATATTATACTCTCAAGGCCATTTTTTCTTCAAATCTTCCGCTTCTTTTAATAAATCTATCTAAGTATATCTGAGTACGCAAGATACTTAAGGTCTTATTTCTAAATGTGGTCCATCCATCCATCCATCCATCAGCCTAGTTCGTCCACTGCTGGACATAAGCCTTTCCAGGACTTTGCCACTCCCGGCAGGCATCCTGGAAGAATTGCCCATACTCACACACGCTAGGCAGGCGGGTTGGTGGGCGCGGTGCCGGAACCCTCGCACCAGTGACGCCGCTGCCCGTCACCAGTCTGTTCCATATAAGGCCCGGCCATTAGGGATGGATATACCGCCATCCATCGGTCCCAGGCATGGTGGGCCTCCTCGTTTTTTGCCTGTGAGCTGTCCTCTTACTCTCCCCCGAATTACTTCGAGGGGGTCTCCAAGTAAGATGGTGGTACCTCCACAGTCGAGCCCGGCATCAGCTCTGCATCACCTGTTATGTGGTCATCACAAAGTATCTCCTATCTTATGCTATAATACATAAAGCATTCACCAAAATAGTAGAGAGGATGGATACGTACTGGTGTTGGGTAGCGCATGTCGCTCCATTTTAACGGGAGGTTCTCCATGCATGTGTGGTGGTAGCACCGCACCCGCCAGCCGACTCACTGCGGAACGAATTACTTCACTTCAGAACAAACTATGACAAAAACCTGATACGATCCCTGCGTTCCGAAATAGAATTATTTCGCTAAAATCGATTACGAATGAATGAGGTGAATGGCTAATAATCCATGAGTGAAGCAAATGCGTTCATTCATTCGTATGACTTTCGTGGCTCATGCGACGGAGGTGAGGCGATGTGAGCGTTGAACGGAATGGAATGTCAAAAATTGTTTTCGCTCCATTATTTCAGCAGTTCAGATCAGATAAACCATGGTATATGTTTTATTCGGCCATGAGAGAAACAAATGGAAAGTCGTGTGGAACTCCTAGTCGAAAAGGAAGAATATATATATATATATTTTTTTTGTCACTATCTGAGTCTACGTTGAAGAACAGTGCTACAAACTCTTCTTGTTCCATCACGAATCACGGCACTTTGACGAAATAAAATAAAATAATCGTATTGTATTCTGTGGTAAGAGGTTATGGTTAAGATGTATCTTTTTTAATGCGGTCCGAATCATAAGCTATCTTTCACATCGTTTGCTAGCTCACAAATTACGGACCAGTCATCGCTCACACTTTAATTCATTCATAGCTTTTGTCTATGTAATTCTATTTCGGACCGCAAGGATAGTTAGTTCGTATCAGCTATGAAGACGGGTGCAAATGCTTTGCAGTTATTTAAACTTAATTTAAAATCCGGCAACACAAAGTAGAATACTCACTTATTGTTGATTTTTTTAATAGCATTTTGAATAGCATGTCAATAAAATTAAATATCATTTATATATGTATAATATATCAGACATACTTACTGCAGGTCGGTTTTAATGTAACATAATTAAATAATATGTGTTTATATGTGTCTTTTATGTAATAAATAATAATATGACGAAATACACAAATAAATAATAAAGGTTAGGTTTACATAAATTCAATAAGAAAATACACTTGTATAAAATAAAAAATATAGGAATAAGGAATAAATAATATAATATATGCAATACATATATTAAATATATGCCTAACTCTAATGGTAGTGTTTACCGGAATATTGCAACATTAAGGTTAAATGTCAGTCGCTTAGTGTAAAGTGCATAACTTAACTTTGTTTTTCTTTTTGACAAATAAAAATTTAAAAGTATTTTGGTATGTGGTAATTGACGCCAGTAGTTCATTATTAGTGAGGTTTATAAAACAAGAGTTTGAAATTGTATACACGATTAGTCATGGTCATTGACATTGGGCAAGATCATAACTAATTGTGCATTAAATTTCAAACTCATGCTTTATAAACCTCACTAATACTGAACTATTGGCGTCAATTCCCACATACCAAAATGTTTTTCAATTTTCAACTTCTAAACAAGAAAAACAAAATTAAGTTATGCACTTTGCACTAAGCGACTGACGTTTAACATAAATATATCAATTCTATCCTATTTTAAACAATCACCAAACTTTAGACAAGTACAAACTTGACAGGGTCTAAATTCCTGACATGTCAGGAAAATTCCTGTTGTCTGGCACCCTACTTGCTTTTTGAATTGGAAATAAAGTTGAACACGTCGTGGTATGCAAAAAAGCAATGGAACATATACATTAAATAATCTGCTACGTTTCAGTTCTCAGGGCAAGTAAGCCAGGGAAATGTCACACTAATCCTTATGTCGCGGGAATATGAGTGAGTTTACCTTGTGGCGGTTGGTGTGGATGGTGCATCTCCTGACCGTACCCTAGTTCTGGCGCCTCCGCGTGGTTCCGTAGCACATTGATCGCGTCGTCCAGCCTCTCTTCCATACGAGCGCCCTGGATACAACAGATAGAGTTCAGCAGTTTGAACAGAAGGAAATTAAGGGATGGACTTAGAAAAGCAGATGACAATATTTAATTTTAATATTACTGATGACTTAATTGTGCACGGACTATGTTGAATATTTTAAATATTTATTTAAGGCAATTTCAAAAGCCGAAAAAAAGGACGACAGAAGCTCAAGCTCATGCTTTAACAATGTTTCTAACTAAAATAATGAAATCGGTGATCTAGCTGGGGGATATTATTAAAAAAATAACAGAACCAGAATACTCTGAATAAGGGGTTAATGAGGCAGACGTAGGTCACCACATCGGAAAAATATTCGGTTTTATGTATTCTTATCATAATGAACAGAAAATCACTTGTACTATCCCACAAATTTATTTAGTACTTCCTGACCGGTTTCGCCTTTATGGCATTATCAAAGGAATTAATATAAGATCTTAATTACACAATAAATAGTTTACATCAGCCAGTGCGATCAATGACACTAACACATTTTTGTTGTGAGGGTAATCGTTTATTTATCCGCTCTAGTAGATGTATCTAATCGTAGTTCTAGTAGGTATCTACTAGGAAGGATAAATAAACGATTACCCTACGATTAGATACATCTACTAGAACGGATAAATAAACGATTACCCTCACAACAAAAATGTGTTAGTGTCATTGATCGCACTGGCTGATGTAAACTATTTATTGTGTAATTAAGATCTTGTATTAATCCCTTTGATAATGCCATAAAGGCGAAACCGGTCAGGAAGTACTAAATAAATTTGTGGGATAGTACAAGTGATTTTCTGTTCATTATGTATTGCAAGTTCCATCAAGTGCCAACAATCAACAGTATAAATATTCTTATCAATTCTTATCAACCTAACAAATGTTTTTAGACTGCGATAAATCTCAGAACGGACGTGAGACTTCATCTTTTCTTGCTTACTGCTATATAAAAATAGACATAACTTTATTACTCTCAAAACCCACGGGCAACTACAACAATGTGGACGAACAGACGGTCATCATAGGGACTGTTCATTTATTACGTAAGACGGAGGGATAAACCCAATCTTATTTTTTTTTCTCTTAAATGGGGGGGGGGGCAAATATTTTTTACGTAACATATTATTATGTGGCATATTTTCAGGCTGTTGATCCTTTATCTTATTGGGTGTTTAGCAAAAATCTAGTCCAGATTCATTATTGTATGTTTTTCTCTTTAATTTTGGTCTTGTTTTGTACCTACCAATAAAATCAATAAATTTCAATTTTTTATTAATTTTTCCTTTGACATCTAGACACGCGGCAGCGTGTCCAGGTGAGCTAGCACGTGATAGAGATAGATAGATAGATAGAACATTTATTAAGATACAGCGTTTATCTATGCACGTTATACAAATACAATAACAAACGCGGTATGCGTGAGAGCGTAAGTAGGATAGATAAACGCTGCATCTCTGGCCGCGTGCTAGCTACACAGGATCGAATTAGCTTTGATCATTTTCTTACATAAGTGAGAGAGGGGATCTAAAAACGGCCAAAACTGTCTTAGGTACGTAATAAATAAACAGCCCCATATCGACGAGGTCCGTGCTTGCTCGCAAAAACTATAATCTCACGTTCATTCCGACCCTTACCACCGTGCGCAGTAAATCCAATACCTGATTATAGTTCCCGGCTACATCGTAGAACCCGTTACCCACCTGAGTGTCAGCATGGTCCCGTAGGAACACGATCGCCTCGTCCAGTCGCCGCTGCTCGGCCGGCGCACTCTACAGACCACAGCGCGGTGTTACGACCCGAGGGGAGCAGGCTTTCCTTTGTTTGGCGGTTTTTGGGAAGGGGGACCTCAGTTTCTCCTGTTCTCTACCTAAGTTTTTTTTCGTTTTAAGCGGTTTATACGAAGGAGGAAGAAACCTTAGTTCTTTTTGTGGTTTATGAGAAGGTAAATGGTACTTGAGTTTTGTCCTATTTTTGGCGGTTAATGGGAAGGGCTGTCTGGTTTTCATTTTACTTTAGGTCTTCTTTAGAAAGGGGGAAGCTACCGCATCGGTGTCTTAAGAGAAAAGGAATTAACGGCACGGGCCTGGAAGCATCAAAATATTCTGCCTTTAAATCTTTTGGTAGCAGCGGGTGTTGACAAATTAGGTTTTTTGCTCGTGCGTATTGAACAGGCGAATCTAAGAAGGCAGAAAATGCATAAAAATAAGGATAAAGGTATGTTTCGTCTGTTACAAATGTTTCCCGAAACATGTAATTATTCTTATAATAAATAATAAATTACTGTAGGAATGATTAGTCTACTTTTGGTGATAATGGAGCTATATACTATAGATTATTTACACTATACGACAACGGATCAAAACTATCTCAAATCTAGCTAGTATCAAACTACTGAGTAATCAATCAAAATTCACTCTA
Source organism: Ypsolopha sequella (assembly GCA_934047225.1). Taxonomy (NCBI): domain Eukaryota; kingdom Metazoa; phylum Arthropoda; class Insecta; order Lepidoptera; family Ypsolophidae; genus Ypsolopha; species Ypsolopha sequella. The sequence goes on along the minus strand of OW204012.1, from coordinate 15,371,156 downwards.
CATATACATATCTACGTTAATATAAAATTAAAACAAAAAGAAAGAAAGCTCCACACAGGTCGCTATTAAAACAAATATTAAACACAAAATATGGCGGGAGTTTAAGTCACAATCCAACCACATTAAAACATAAAGAATGAAAATACCTAAATATGTTTAAAAATTAGTTACAGACATGCCTTAAAAACATGCTAAACAAAGACAACGAAACCAGAACCTTGAAATAAAGAGGCATTTATTTCAATAACTTATTAGTTTCATAAGTTATGGTTTCGATGCCCAAAAGAAAGTGTTAGCAAACAAATTACCTCATGTATTTGTTATAATTTTTTCATAATAGAATTGTTTCCCAAACACCTCCAAATATTGATAAGCTAGTTCACACTAAAACACAAAATACTAAGTATAGTCGACTCACCATAACAGCAGGAAAGTTGACAACGTGTTGTGCGGGCAACATGGCGGGGGGTGCGTGCGGGGTAGACGGGGCGCCAGGGGGCGGGGACACTCCCGTGCCCACCCAGCTGGCCTGCTGGAACACAAGGACTATTTAGTTCCGATATAGAGTAAGCACGTTTACAAAAAAAAAGCAGCAGGTTGTGTCGGAGATATATACAACCGTATATTATATAAGCGAATACTGCTTGGCATGTTGTACCTTTTGCCATCATATTCAGCTTTGGGAAAGCTTGACATTTACCGTTTTGGACCAGTAACTTTTGCAGTAAAACTTACTTCCATCCAGGTCCGTTGCATCACATACGATGATACGAAACACTTTCTCGTTTCGCTATTATAGCGATCTTGCTTGCTTGGAACAATGTTTAATGTACTATTTTTAATGTACTTATTTTTAGTAATTTGACACTGCCACAAGGCATTTGATGTCAATCGCAGAGAAAAGAAAGCACAAAGAATTTTGTAAACTTCCTGATGGCAGCCCTCGCATTAAACTTACGGAGTCGTTTAATTTTTTTTATTATTGCTATCAAATAAACATTAGTTTATCATTCATGACAACTAATAAGAAATACAGAACAATTAAAAAACGTAATAAGAAAATAATTAATCCTTCGTCAAAAATAAATGGTTATCTTTAAAAAAATTTCACAAGAAGGTCCCCTGTCAAAATACTCTTATTGCAAAGCACTAAATGCGAAAATTATTTGATCTGCGGAATTTTTTCCTGAAGTCGATCACGGAAGTAACGTACAAGTTCTGAATTCAACCCACTAAACGGGGCGCGAACAAAGAAGCGTTCGCTTCAAAAAGAACAATGCAAAAAGCGTTTCATGTAACACTTGGGGAAACAATGTTTTTAGGGTATTTCGACCCCGCTGAAAACGAACTGCCTGTTTCCAAAGCGAAATTTGGACGGGAAGTCCCAAATGCATCCAAGATGGCGCCTAAAACTCTGTAGCTCTATATTTTCTTGTCCGTTTGTTAATGTCAAACACATTGCAATGCTCAAACTTGTTGTAGTTTCCCCAATTGTTACATGCAATGCTTCTTGCACTTTATAGAGATGGGTTTCCTACTTACGGGAATATTATTCCTACTCTAATACTGAATAAAGCGTCATCTAGGGCTAAAGTCTTGAATAAATATAATGCGCTCACGTTTTTTTTACCAACTTTTTGGCTTGGCACTTTGACGGTAAAAATGATTTCATGGGTTAAGTTTAGCAACCTAAGATGCTATAAGATGCTAGTGTCAGCCAACCAGGCATAAATGATGTTATCCAGAAACACTCTCATACCAAGAATATTCTTGCATACATTTGAATACCTTGCGACTGGGACAGCATCACATCGAATTTTAAGCGATTGGAAATAGATTTTGTATTTTGTGCTTGCAAGGCGATAGTCGAGTCAATAAGGTATGTATATAGATGATACATATAACATAGGCCAGAATACTTTCACAATAGGCTATTTGACTAATTTCGGACGTAATTTTAAATGATTATTTATAACATAATAAGCACACTTCTTTGATATTTCCGAGAAATTTTACTGTTTTATTAATAAAATAAATATTTAAGTTTACGTTTTAAAAATCGCTCCGAAAACGATGTTTCTGTAATGGCGCTGGTCACGTGACACGCGTGACGTCACACGCTAGTAAACAAGTTCACATAACCTCAACAAAACAGTGCACCTAAGTGAATTCTCATTACAAAATGTATCCAAAATTGACCGAAAAGTGCTTCACAGATCGAATTTAACACTCAGAAAACATGAAATGCAAACAACAATCAGTCTAGGAATCCATGTTTACTTGCATGTGACGTCACCATGAGTTGCCACCAATCACAGAGCGTTCGCGGCACATTGCCGTCACAGATAAGATATTTTAAAATATTATATTTTATTTCGCGTAATTTGCAAAAAATATGCGTAATTTAGTTTAAATCACGTGAAATATGTCTTTTTTAGGCTATTATCTGATAGGATGTCCACAATTTGTAATGTATTTCCAATGTTGTCAAATAGCCTATTACTCATATGTTAAAATTTTGCGGATAATTTAAAATACTCGCCAAATTTTTATGCCGGTGCCAATGAAACTGGACAGCTGGATGAGGATAACGCAGGACCGTCAAGAGTGGCGAAATATTGGAGAGGCCTATGTCAAGAGTGGACGAACACAGGCTGATGGATGGCCACAGCATCTTCACAGATATTGTTGCAGCGACCGTGGGTTGCCTCTTTTCATGTGACTGAACAAACCAATGCGAACGTGACACTGCTTGCTGCATCTGTCGCACGTGAAGCTTAAATCTGATGAAGCTTTTGTTTTCAATCTGTCGTGATTCGTTTTCCCACTGAACAAGAGTCCAAACAGGTCTATCAGTGCACGTATTTCCCAGTCATTCGGGTTGATAAAGCCAACATAGGGTTATGTGGGGACAGCGAACATCATATTCCAGTAATTTGTCGAGTTTTTGAACCAACCCACCTGTCCATTGCTAGTGAGATGATGGTGCGTGGGCGGCGCCGGCGAGTGCTTCAGCGGGGGGTAGAGGCGCGGGAGGGGCGGTGGTGACTGCACAGGCGTGGAGGGGGAGGAGCCGTACGACGAGAGCGACCCTGCCTCCCCCGCCACGCCGGTCACCGTCGGCGTTGTCGACGCCGCCGCGTACATCTGGAAACATTCGATGTGAGGTACTGTTATAAAAACGTTTTTTTTTTATTTTTACTAATATCAATATAAATATACTTATAATAAATATAGCATGATTACTTGATAGACATATAAAAATAATACGTCTTATATACAGGGTGAATTTTTGAGACGGGACAGTAAGGGCAGGTACCTTAACCGTTATAGTTACAGGAAAATGCTTTTAGGAGGCTATCCATAAATTTTTAAGATATTCTGAACTGCATTTACAGATTTTGGAAAAAATGTACAGTCAGCAAGAAAATGGTCAATTTAGACAAAAACTTTTTTTGATGCCAATCGATTCTGTTTCTTATAAGGATCAAAAGTGTCTATTAAACCGACTGAGGTTTGAGTACTAGAAATGTCAGAAATCGCAAAACACTTTTCCCATACATTTGTACGGAAATACAGGGGGCATAAGATAATTACAGTTTTTGTCAAGCTGGCCTTGTGGTTTACTGTACCTAGAAGCAAAAGCGCCTACCTAAGTAGACAATCATCATAGTTGCATCGATAATCTTCTACAACATTAGAACTAAAACAAATAATAATAAAATAAATCATTTTAAAATGTATTTTAGACACAGACAGACGTAAGGAGCTATTCAACTGGTTTTGGAGATTCTCTAAAAGGACGAATTAAGAGTACCTTCATAAAATTCCACCATTACCACTCGGTTTGACATCACACCGCACCAACAGTTAAAAGAGAATCGAACTTGGTTGTAGCTTTCCTGAACTCTGAGAGTGTTTTCTCTAGACCAATAGTGGTGATTTCGTCAGTTGTACATTCCGTTATTTGAAAAATTTGTTTCGTCTGACCATATTATGTACTTAAGAAATTCGTGATCTCTACTTATTTTTCCTCTTAGCCATCTGCAGAAGGTAATTCTTCGAACATTGTCACCTGGATGTAATGCTTCAACTATGCGCCCCTGTCGGTAGAGTTTATAACCGTGTTTTTTCAATGTGGGAAGCACCCACTTTAAGAGAGACATATCTGGACGATATCCCTGGATCAGATTCCATATAGGTTAAAATAGCAATCTCCATGCCTATGTCGAGTACACGAGGCTGCCGCACTAACTTCTTTTTGAATGAACCATATTCTTTGGGATTCTTCAAAAGGTTTGTAATTACCTTTCTTGATGGTACTTGTCGCAATGGATACTTATTCGCATACCACACCAATGCAGATTCCGTGTTCCTATTATTTACAAAATACGCTTCAATTAAGTCCAAACGTTTGCGATTTAAAGACATTTTTAAACAAGAAGTACATAAATTACAACTACAGTAACCTGAAATGACCTGAAATAACCCAAGAATTCGAATCAAATTCGTAGTTTGAAATTAAAACTTTTTTTTACTTACCTCCTTTTTCAGCCAGTATTCTTTATAGCGGATTATGGCGGATCTACCCATTACAAACATTTTGGCTAATTTAGAGGTTTGACTCTTTTTCCGAAATGTATGGGAAAAGTTTTTTGCGATTTCTGACATTTCTAGTACTCAAACCTCAGTCGGTCTAGTAGAGACTTTTGATCCTTATAAGAAACAAGATCGATTGGCATCAAAAAAAGTTTTTGTCTAAAATGACCATTTTCTTGCTGACTGTACATTTTTTCCAAAATCTGTAAATGCAGTTCAGAATATCTTAAAAATTTATGGATAGTCTCCTAAAAGCGTTTTCCTGTAACTATAACGGTTAAGGTAACTGCCCTTACTGTCCCGTCTCAAAAATTCACCCTGTATACAAAATGAAAAATACCAGGTGACTTTTTGACCATCGTCCAAATTCACACTGGTGGCTTGGTAAGTGATCAGTATCATGCATCAATAACAATTTTGTTGAAATTCGTAAAATGAAATTTCGACTCCCCATAGTGATTCACTCGGGACTGGAACTGAATTTATATGGGAAGCCGAAATTTCATTATACGAATTTCACAAAATTTGTTACTGATCCAAGATACTGATAACTTATCAAGCCTCCAGTATGAATTTGGACGATGATCAAAAAGTCACCTTGTATATATCGTCTTAGATCCAGACCTGTAACAGAACTATAAAGATAGCTGTAAGAAAGTTTAATAAATAAATAAAATAAATAAATACAATACATATTAATGAATAATTTATAATTAGGTGTTGTGTATTATTTATTGTAGGATAAGAATTTAATATTGTATACATACTTATTTATGAAATTTTGTAAGGCACCTTGTTTATAGGAGGCTTATAATAAATAGAAATGTATGTAGGGGTAAACTACTGAACCGATTTTGAAAATTATTTCACTGTTGTAATGGGTAGACTCTTCACTTGGACATAGGCTATAGTTTTTCGCTGGGGACGGGCAGTTCCCCAGGGACATAGTCCTTAACTTCATTCACGCGGGTGAAACTGCTGAAAGGCTATAGTCATGTATACAACGTGTAACAGAAAGGTGTACAAATACAAATATAAAAAATACAAAAAAAATTATTTATACACAAGTAATTTTTACAATTCTTTGGACCCTCCTTTTAAGATAACAATAACCTGTATTAGGAGGGACCGTTCTTCCTTTGTTACATTGTTTTTGTGATTTTGTTAGTAGGAGAAAGGGTGAGATGGTGTATGTGTTTGAGAGGGTGTGTGAGGGTTTGTGTGCGTGTGTAGTGTATGTGGTATAAATATGTGTATGGATGTAATAATAATAATATGCATGGATATACTTATATAATATAATAAATAAAAAAAATATGTTTATAATAAGTATAATAAGATATATACTTATTATAATAATAATAATAAGATGCCGTTTTCATTTTAATGTTATGAGGTAATTCCTGTGTTTTGGTTTTAATTTAGACACAAATAACTGTTAATTATCTATTATACTTATTATGATATATTAAGATAATGGAACCAGTTCATAAGTGTTACCGATGGAACCGATGGAAGAACTACTTATACTATGGAAGTTCCATGGAACAGACCCCGTATCCAAAAAAAAAAAAAAACTGTTTGTAAGAAAAATGCAATGCCGCTCGGCCGAAATGTATGGAAGGGCAGATTTTTTTTGAGATCTCGTGGTTGGTTCCATAGTAAAAGTTGTTCTATACCATTGACTGAATAAGCTTATCTATTTGAGGAGCTTCTTTGTGTAGTACGCCTTGGTCGTTCGCTTTGGAGTTCGCTACTAACGCTCCTGGAAAGCGCCAATGAGACCCAGGAAGAAGCGCACTCGCCCAGTTAAAGCAGGCGAGGCGTTAAGGCGATATTCAAAAGTTTTAGCGTCCCTGTTACTCCATATGCGAAAAAACCCTCAGTGCGAGAGGCTTTGTGCTCAGTGCTTTTTGCTACTTTTTCACGGATTCGTGGAAAAGTAGCAAAAGTCGGTTTTTTATTAATATAAAATGTACTAAAAATGCTATCAAAATTTCGTTTAACCAGGTCCTAGATACTGTTAAAACCCATCTAATAAAATATAATCGCAGTCCATATGTCATTCTAAATTGTCAAACCAGGAGAATTGGTGTCGATAAAGACCTCGTTTCAATAAATATTTCTATCGAGCCGAAATTCTCCAATCGCGTTTCTGTTTTAACAGATCCCTAGAAAGAGAATCCAAAAATAATATACTATTTTTTCAAAATTATACTTTATTTACCGAAGTAGATATAGAAGTTCTGAAATTGTATTTTTTTTTCCGTAGCGCCTTAAACAAGCCGAGAGACTTTCGCAAAATCTACGGAAGTTGGTAAAGGGCGAATACAGATGTTTTATCACACTTTTGAAACGTATACATGCCCGCACTACTACAATCAAGCCAAAACATCTGGTAGTTCAGGAAATATAATTTGCACTGATGAATAGGACGCCTTATCTATTGTGTTAGAATAGGTTCATTATCGGAACACCTGTTTTCACAAACAATATAAATGGAGTAAAAGGTCTTGATACATTCCAATAAGTATTGGTGGTCACACCTGAATGTTTTCAAAATTTAATATATTTTTACTATTTCGTACATAACTGTGTGTGTAAATAAATATTTTGGGAATATTAAGTACCTCTTTTTCTTACAACCTTATTCTCTAACTTTAAACTCTCGCGTTTCGTACACTTTATAATATATATTGTCGGGTCTACCGCGATCAATTTTTACCTTTTTTACGAAAAGGGGGGACACCCGACGTTTCGAGACAGTTGCATGTCTCGTGGTCTACGGGAAACTGGCAAGTATGGCGAGGCGCAGTGATGAGATGCAGGTGACGACCGAAGTATTTTTCTTTTACACTTTAGTCTTTAAGATAAATTGTTATCTTATTCACGCACGGCACACAACACTCACAGTATCCGGAGATGCACTAAGAGAAGAAACCCGCGATTTACATTTCTCGATAACTGGACTCCATGTGGGAGACAATTTGAAACCATCTTCCCGATTGAAATTATTTGGTTGCTTCTTGATTTCAATCGCTTCACGCACAATTCTCTAAGTTCTAAGAGCATTAGAAGTATCAACATTAGCTCTTCACAGTTTATGGATAGTCGTGACCGTGAGTCGTGATTTACCGAGCACGTGCCTCTATTGTTCAATTGTTATCCAAAGTTAATCCGATAATACGAATTGGTGCAAATTATACTTCCTGAACTATAGCACGCAACTGCCTGTAACTACGGTTTATTTCTCTTTGAAATTGTCTAATACATGTAATTATTATCTTTATCTTTCTGAATGACTCGACTGTTTGTTTGTATGTACCTTATATTGATTGATTGATTGAATACTCACAGGCTGTAAAGTAGGCTTAGATACTAGCATTGGGTCTGTGGGTGAGTGGTGGGGGGCGGCGGCGCGGAACGAGGACATCGGGGGGAGCGGCATTTCCGCACCCCCCGCCGCCCCGCCCGCCGCCGGAGTCGCCTCGCCGCCGTGCGCGCCTCCTATACCTGGAACATTGGACAAGAATCGTTAGGGAATACAGGCTATCATATATACCACAGAAAAGAAATGCCAGTATGCATGCGAAGTGAATGTAGTTGTCAGGAATGCGCTAGTGCAGCAACACACAGCAGGCGTACGGAAGGCGGGGGAGGTGCTCGCCGCCCTTCATCTCAGGCCTCGAATGAAATTCAGTTCGCGCACCTACTCAAATATCCTAAATGACGCCTAGACTGAACGGCTGCCTGGACCTAGGGACATGACATTCGGACTCAAGGTTCCTTGCATGATGTTATCCGCTGCTTACATATCCATCCATCCATCCACCAGCCTGTTTCGTACACTGCTGCACATAGGCCTTGCCAAGATTGCGCTACTCTTGGCGGTTCTCCTGGAAGAAATTCCCATACTCACACACGCTGGGCAGGCGGGTTGGCTCGTTACATATACCGGGTGTAAATACATTTAAGTAAAACTACATAAATTTGTGGATATATTAATAATTTGCAATATTCCGCTAAACACTCTTACTATGCTATTCAAAATGCAGACTCAAGCACCGCCCGCCCTCCCGCATAAAACATGCACAAGCAAAGCAAGCAGTATGAGCACAAAATAAAGCAATCTTAAATAACAAGCAAGAAAACTTGTGGCGAAACACGTGTCGATAAGTTTTCTTGCTTGTTATTTAAGATTGCTTTATTTTGTGCTCGTACTGCTTGCTTTGCTTGTGCATGTTTTATGCGGGAGGGCGGGCGGTGCTTGAGTCTGCATTTTGAATAGCATAGTAAGAGTGTTTAGCGGAATATTGCAAATTATTAATATATCCACAAATTCATGATGGACTTCCGCAAAGTAACGCCTTTTTCAATAAATATTAAAACTACATATTCTACCGATCATACTGAACCAGTTTTCCCAAGAAACATGCCCGCGCAAACCATTAGTTTGGGAAATATTCGAGATATAGGCGTTTTTTGAGGCAGCGTCGCCTGTGAAACAGATGTTCACGTGCAGCGTTCTAAAATAGACCTTCCTCCTGCGAGATAAAGCCTTTCAGTTACAGTTGAATATCTTCTTCTCTGAAGGTTTGCGCGGGTATTTTTCTTCAGAGTTGTTCAGTATGATCAATAGAGTACGGGGTTTTATTTAAAGGTCGCAGTCTATTTACACCCAGTATTGAAACGTACCAACAAGGTTTAAAAAAAAAAAACAGTGCAGAAACCCTCCGCACCATACAGCAGGTCGGTCTACTGCAGGCTGAAGCGTCTTCTTTGCGTCTAGTTCGGCGATCAACAACCCGCTTGCCAGCGTTACGGTAAACTCTCCATCCATCCATCAGTCCAGTTTATTGTCGTCGCACCAATGGCGCCGCTGACCGTCACCAGTCTGCTTTATATAAGGCCCGGCAATGGTGGGCCACCTGGTCGTGCTTGTTTTGGAGCTGTCCTCTTACTGTCCCCCGAATAACTTCGGGGGTTTTGCGAGTCCCTCCACAGTCGAGCTCGGCATCAGCTCTACCACCAACTAAATCTAGTTCGCCTAAACCAGATCCTGTCCAGGGACAGCTCATCATATAGTCAGCTGAGGATGAGATCTCAAATGTTTAAAATTTAACCTACTGTAATAGGATACCATAACTGACCAGGTGACGTCACGTAAGGGTCGTGGTGGTAGGGCGGCGGCGGGGGCTGGTAATAGGGCGCGGGCGGCCACTCAGCGCCTGCGTAGTACGGCTCCTGGTACCCCGCGCCCTTCGGCGACGCGTACCGCCCCGGGGAGTCGTGCCCGAACTCGTCGCTGCCATACTGGAAGAGGGAGAGAAGATACGTTAGACACGAGTATAATTATTGACCTGTGATTGTGCGCACGCGCAGCTATACTGCATACCTTTATAACGTTGTCAAATAGTATTTTGTGCAACTGTAACATAATGTGAGACACCGCAATAGAATGCACGGTCTTAATATCTAGTTATGTCCAGTTGCACACAATGCCTATTTTATATAAACCATCAAAAATATCGTCTCTATATATATATTTTTCAACTGAAAATTCAACGAAAAATGGGAAAAGAAAGCGCGAGATTTATCATATATAGTGTTTCTTATTCTTACTTGTATCTACTCGTTCATAATCAGTATCACTTATTCTAACTTGTATCTACTCGTTCATAATCAGTATCACTTATTCTAACTTGTATCTACTCGTTCATAATCAGTATCACTTATTCTAACTTGTATCTACTCGTTCATAATCAGTATCACTTATTCTAACTTGTATCTACTCGTTCATAATCAGTATCACTTATTCTAACTTGTATCTACTCGTTCATAATCAGTATCACTTATTCTTACTTGTATCTACTCGTTCATAATCAGTATCTCTTATTCTAACTTGTATCTACTCGTTCATAATCAGTATCACTTATTCTAACTTGTATCTACTCGTTCATAATCAGTATCACTTATTCTAACTTGTATCTACTCGTTCATAATCAGTATCACTTATTCTAACTTGTATCTACTCGTTCATAATCAGTATCACTTATTCTAACTTGTATCTACTCGTTCATAATCAGTATCACTTATTCTAACTTGTATCTACTCGTTCATAATCAGTATCACTTATTCTAACTTATTTATATCTCTTTCACTCGTTAATTTGTTTGACTAAGTACCGTGAGATTCATTGTCTTACAGCTAAATCATAACATAATATTTTTCTTAGGTTTGACATGGCATTATCATTGTAATTTCAAAATGTTTTTGTCATTCTTAATTGTCAAACCAGAAAAATTGGTGTCGAAAAACACCACATTTTAATAAAACTTTCTATCGAGCCGAATTTCTCCAATCGCGTTTCTGTTTAACAGATCCCTAGAAAAAGATATCAAAAATAATATACTATTTAATCAAAATAATACAAAATTTACTGAAGTTATCTACTTCAAAAGTTCTAAAAGTGTCGATATTTTTTCCGTAGCACCCTAAATTGTACCACTTTCGCACCGCACTGCTACCTAAGGAACGCGTCGCGAATCTTGCGACCATGAAAAAGCCAACAAGGAGCTGTATTTTTGAATCACTCGCCGTGAATCATATATTCACGCACGAAAAAAAAATCACGTGCGAAATTCAATTCGATTGGTCACGATTTTACGTATTTTTGAATCAGTAGAAATCAATGTAAACGGTTTTCGTTTCACGCAGAAAAAATTAAAACCGGAAAGCAATATTTCGTTGATTTTAAAAACCGGCAATGAATGGAGGTGAACGGAACGTAAATTAAAAAGTTATAATGTCATGTCAGTCTCATCGATGCATTTTCTTCTTGTCATTCTTGCATAGTTTCTACTAGTAGAAATCGGAAAACGAGTGGGTCAGACCACTCGTTGCAGAATTCACGGAGAGAATTTTCAAAAATACCGATTTCAAGTTTTCGTATGCGAATCATGCGGATTCATAAGCGAATTGAAATTCGAATGATTCAAAAATACAGCTCCTGGAAAAACTGTTGACAATAATGAATTACGTGAGTTAGGGCTGTTTCTGTAGGAATATATTTTTTAAATACTGTACCACAACCGAACCTGATAAAAAAACCTTGTTGTGACGTAGGACGTAACCACAGAACTATTAGACGCAACGCGCCCGCTCAAAGTACCTTTTTTTTTACGCGGAACATGTCGGCATGGTTACTTCATAACTTGAGAGTGGAGAAAATCCACTTTTGAACCGTACCAACAGTTAAACATAAAGTTTACTGAGACATAAGTAGGTAGTTTTCAAATATATCACATTGATCGTGACTTGATAGTTCAAAACATTTGAACGTAGCCATTAAGAGGCGATGCGAATTTAATTTTTGTCACTATCACTTCAAGCGAAAAATCGCGCAGGTGCGAGAGGGGCGGATTCAGGGCAAAAGGGAAAAAAGTTGGTTTTATACTTTTATTAAAAAAACTGAAACAGCTAGCAAAATTTCAAATATCAAATCTCTAGATATTGTTGAAACACACCTAATAAAATATGTTCGAGTTCAGTATATGGTTCCTATTCGTCAAACGAGAAGAAAAAGTGTGTTTGAAGACCTCATTTCAACAATTATTTCCATCGAGGAAAATTTATTCAAACATGTTTTCCAATTTCAAAACCCTAGATTATATAGTCAAAATGCATATACCAGAAACTTATTGACATTTTCCATGTATTTCATGAAATACACAGAAATGAAACACCCGTATCTTTTTCGCATATCGCCTTAAACCGCGCACTTAGAAAATTACATTTCTTCCTGAAAATAGAAAATAGATCCAAACAGATATGAGGTTACCAGTCCACTCGGTCCACCAAGCTCACACGAAGCGCTGAGCCTCAAAGTCCATAATTAAGTAGCTCACTAATACACGATAACTGTTCTCAATAACATAGCACGCCGTAGCCTGTGGCCATCGGTCTAACTATTTCCCAGGGACGTATGAAGGGGTTACTGGCCGCAAGCTTTTTGACATCTATCTATGTAGCATCAAAGTGTCCCACCGCTGGGCCTCCCCTTGCTGATACCACATATCGCGGTACTTCCGACCACCCCGGTAAAAATGAATGTCCCGCCCGCGCCATCGTCTTTTTGGCCTGCCGTCGATAGCCGTTATCTGGTACCCTCTCGGTAGCGATTTTCGCTCACATATCCGAGTGCGTACATGACATGTTTTTACTCGGTAGATGATTTTTTTAATCATAATAATAATTTTTAACCTTAGTTTATATAGATTGACATTCGTATTCTTTTTAAATTGACGGTTCACATAATTTAACATTATAAATTGAATTATTTTATATATTTATTTGTAATTCAGATTTTAAGGTTTAAGGTCAATTGTTTCTTTGTTTGTGTTTATTTAGATAAATATTTGTACGCCAAATTTGGCAGATTTTTGAGGAATGACATATTTAAGCATATTGTAACACCTAATTTTTAAGGACCAAAAATCAAACAAATAAAGTTTTCTATTATATTCTATATAAACAATCAGAAATGTAATCATCAGATCATGACCAAACCTAAAATGGGACCTACCTGGAAGTACACTCTTCCAAACAAAAAAAGAATTATTCAAATCGGTTCAGAAATGACGGAGTTATGGAGTAACAACGCCAAAAAAAAATACAGTCGAATTGAGAACCCCTTTTTTGAAGTCGGTAAAAAAATCAGTGAGAATTTCAAATACAAACTATGTTCAACTTTTTACCGTGCATCGCCTTACGCAGGCTAAAGCTTTAGTGGGGGTTCGGACCCCCTGGATGGAGGACCCCCCTGAATACGTGCCTGCTATCAACGCAACTATAGGGTAATCTCTCAAATTGTACGTAATAGAGGATTATAGATACGTGGACTCTATGCTAAGTCGATCGATTCGATTTCTCAATCAATAAATATTTTTTTGGGTTCCGTACCTCAAAATGTAAAATCGGAACCCTTTGTCTGTTTTTTCGTCTATCAAGACCCTTTTGGGGCCCGAGAGAGATATATCAAGTTGAAACTAATACTTCTAACAGAAGTCTACGGCCCCATGATGCTGTTGAAAAATCAGGTTTTTGACTCGACGCGAAAAAAAGTTATTGCCCTATACGTAATCAATTTCATTCAAATTTGCTCATCATAAAAACCTATTAGGCACTTCCAGTTAACTTAGAAACCTTAAATTCATTTCACAAGTAGGTCTTATTCGCACTTGACCAGCTTTTTTACGGTTCAAAAATCATAAGACTGAAAAAACAACGGAATAGAAGATCTTATATGACACAGAGATGCTGTCAAAGAGGTGTGTCAGGATTGAAGCAGATGGAATACATGTATGTATGATTAATAATTGAACGCGAACAATTCCTAGAACTTGAAAGTTACGGAGTAAAACAGCACAACAGTTCAAGGAAACTGTGAATATGTTTTAGAAATGTACCAGAATGCTGTCTGAGAAGTGGGCTGATTCTTTTTTTGGTTGTTATACTAATTATCGGGAGAAAAAACCGGCCAAGTGCGTGTCGAGCCACGCGCAGTGTAGGGTTCCGTAGTTGCCTTGCACAATATGCGGACTTCTTCTCCAAGTCCATTTTATAAGTTTGTCTTCTTCTTAGCGTGTCGATGGCATCAAACTATTATTATTTTAAACCTTTCCGGACCAGAAAGAGGCCACTTTTATGGCTCTGTCGTTGGCCTCAAAAAGATCGGTCATCGTGCAGGTGGTCGGGCACGATGGACATGACATGACGTGAGCCATGGTTTGCTGGGTGGCTCCGCAATCGCAGCTCCCGTTATTTGAGAAGCCCCATTTGAAAAGGTTGTGTCTGCAGCGGCCAACCTGGGTGCGCAGGCGGTTAAGCGTTTTCCAAATAGGCCACGGGTATTTGTTCCCAGGTGCCAGCTGCTCCTGTGCTGGGGCAAATGTGGTAGGAGGAGTGAGTGTTTCTCTCCACCGATAACATCTCGCATTTGCTGGACCGTCAGTGAGAGCCTTGGTGCCCTTCAAGAAGCTGTTGCGACTTTTGAGTCGAGGTTGCTCTTGTTGGTACTTGTAGACCGGGTGCTGCGGGTCAGTTTCTTGCTTCAGCTTCTCCACTGCGCTCGTGATCTCCCTACGGACTGCTGGTGGGGCTATGCCTGCAAGTGGGTACAGCATACCGAGAGGGGTTGATTTAAGGTTGGGGTGCAAGAAAGGAGCCTCCCCGAGTGGCGCAACTACTCCACAGAACTACATGTGCAAGCGCCCGGCGCACCCTGGGCAATCAGCGAATAATCAATACTGGTAGACTGATTGGCAAATCCTTTCACCACGATGGCAACAAATATAAGTTTGTCGACTAATACAGATCGCGACAAACTTCTAGTACGCTCGGAAATTGCGCTTCCCAAGAACGGCCCATACATTTTGTTCCTACTGATGCGAATCGCCCCGTGACTAAAAGTTTGGCGCGATCTGTACTCGTTAACTTGTAAAGACTACTTAACTGTGATAGTTTTCCTTTTAATTTCGTTATATATACTACTGCCGTGATTTTTTCACGTCTCCAAATATAACCATTTCACTGGCAGGGGAGGGACACTTGACTCTAACAAAAATTAACACTTTTAAGCTTAATATTTCGCAAACGGAACCCTGGATAGAAATATGGTCTTCTCACACCCCCAATATTTTTAAATTACTTATCCAACGACACCCCGACACTAGGGGATAGATGAGAAAAAAAAATCATCCCTACTCTACGTGTAAGGGAGCCACCCTAAAAAAAATGTTTTCAAAATTTTACTGTACCATTTTATCGGCGTGATAAATATGTAACCCATGCCAAATTACAGCTTTCTAGTACTAATAGTCTCTAAGCTAAGCAGCGGACAGACAGACGGACATGGCGAAACTATAAGGGTTCCTTGTTGTTGACTACGAAACCCTAAAAAGCGGCGATAGCTCAGGCGGTAGACCGCTGGCCTCTCAATCTTGAGACACATGGAATTTATGTACTTGGTACGTCTTATGACGGAAAAACATCGTAAAGGGTTCCGTACCATTATCTATAAAAACGGCAAAAAAACATGTCTGTTGTATGGGAGTCCCCTTAAATATTTATTTTATTCTGTTTTTTAGTATTTGTTGTTATAGCGGCAACAGAAATACATAATCTGTGAAAATTTCAACTGTCTTACTATCACGGTTCATGAGATACAGCCTGGTGACAGACGGACAGACGGACAGACAGCAGAGTCTTAGTAATAGGATCCCTTTGGATACGGAACCCTAAAAAAACTTTATAGGATAATACATTTTATAAATATTTAATTTTAAAAATACTACCAGACAAACGTTCTAACTTTAGCAATCATACAATATCTTTGGGCAGCCAAGTACAAAACGGGCCAAGTTTCCATGCGGACCTACCAATTATAAGCGTTGTGTGCCAAGTTTGTCCCGGCATTGCACAAGCAGAGCTTTCGCTGGTAATTGAGATTATTGTGGATTGCGAGCTTTTGGCGTACACTGGCAGACACGGAAACGGGGACAACTTGTCACAATGTAACGTCAACATAAAAATATTATTATCTGTCAAGATTCAAAACTTGAAACGTTACCTACAACGATGAAACCCATAGACTCTTGGCTCTAAAAAGTTATAAAATTTTGTTTACACATACTTTATGTTTGATTTTGGCTGTTATATTTATTTATACTATGTAGGCATGTAAATTGTATGTAGTTTGTTATTTTTTTTAACTAATTAGGTATCTACTATTAATTTAATCTTATTTCTGTAAAAGTGTTATCGTGCACAATATGAATATCTTATTTATTTCAAATATCCTTATCACCCTTGGTTTGCTGGAAGAAATCTCATATTGAGATAAGCACGCCATTGTACATAACTTTTATTATATAATTTAGAATTAAGTTTTCTGTGTGCAATAAGAATAAGCATTAAAACATTATTTTATTTATCCTGTAAAATTCAAATTTGCAAATTTTCCATTATGCAATTTAAATTTTTCATTATTTTTAAACTATGAACTTCTTCTTTAGCCCTATAGTTATTACTTGAGAAATCGATATCGATTGAAATCTCAAGAATGTGGATGACACAATTTTAAACTGCACCATAATCTTTTTAAACAAGAAGCCTTACAAGCATCAAAAACTTAAATCAAATTGCAGGAATATTTTATAAAGAACTTGGAGTATCGTTTTTTTTACATCCACCATACTTTACCCCGCTAAGTGTAACGATATCCACAACACCCCATTGTCTACTATATTTGGCAAGCAGTGTACATATACGTAAAGTTGGACGAAAAAATGCACGCCATAGAGAGATAAGTAACAAACACTGATTGTGTATATATATATATATATATATATATATATATATATTTACATATGCTGAATAATAAGAAACCCATTGTAACAATTTTAGTTCCTCTGTCCATCTATCTGTCTTTTGTAGGGTTCCGTACACCCAAAAGGTGCCAAATGGGACCCTATTACTAAGCCTCCGCTGTCTGTCCGTCTGGCACAGGAGTCTACAACTTCAGCCGTTATAGGTAGCCAGTTGAAACTTTCACACACGATATGTGCTACTAGGTCTTTAACACGACAAATAATAAAAATAAAAATATATTGACACCCAAGGGATGACCCCATACAGAAAACCTCGAAAATGTAGCGTTTTTTTCAACGACATCAAATTACAGATTTATTTATTTATCATAAGTGGGTAATGTAAGATTATGGGTATTACATGTTAACATCATATTAACTCCGAAACAAGAGAACTCAAAAATATGAAAAAAAAAAACATGGTAACGCGTGATTAATGTCAAATGGCTTCCAGAAGTGTGTTGATCGCAACTGGAGGCGATATGCACCAAATGGTATCCCACTAATATTATAAATGCGAAAGTTTGGATGGATGGATGTGTGGATGGATGTTTGATACTCCTTCACACCGTACCTACTGAACCGATTGGGCTGAAACTTGGCACAAATGTAGTCCTAGACCTGGAATAGGACATAGGCTACTTTTTATCCCATAAAGACTTAATCAACGCGGGCAAAGCCGCGGGCAAAAGCTAGTCACTACTGAGTGAGCCGGTAACACAGATTGCTACGCCAAGGGTTGCTTTTCTCTCTCCGATTACAAACACACAAGAAAAAAGTTTTACACACAAATACAATAAATTACAAGTTATATACATACATGTACAATTTTCAGATTATCAAAATAAATAAAAAATGCTGGCCAGATCATCACCGTCGTTCGGTAGCGTACCCAGAAGGCTGGCAGCATTGCCTCTCCGCCTCATCTTCTTAAGGGTGTGTGTTCCGAGATTCGGGGTTCAGGGTTATGGCTTTTTAAGACGGTAAAAATTAAAATTTCTGAACAAAATAAATACCACTTGTTACCTTACAAGATGAAGTGCCGGTTCATTAAAAAAAATCACGGCAATAATGTATAGTAACTTCAGAAAAAAAAACAGGAATTTCAAGAAAATCTCTTGAATAGCATTGCAGCGCTACGCGTGTAACCTGAACTTGACATCCTGTTTTTTTTTTTCTGAAGTTACTATACATTAGTGCCAAGATTTTTTTTAAATGAACCTGTACTGCATCTTGTAAGGTAACAAGTGGTATTTATTTTGTTCAGAAATTAATATTTTACTATCTTAAAAAGCCATAACCCCGAACCCTGTTTTGCCCAATCTCGGAACTCCGACTCTTAACCTTTTACCCAATCAAATCTGACATCCGTCAACTCTCCATATCCAGCCCGTGCTCTTTCCTAGGCCAGCAGCAAGAAGGTTTCTTATCCCAAGACAAAATATGTTTCATTACACTACTATTATATCTATCTATTATATATTCATACTCTATACTGCCTGAGAATAGATAATAGATATAAATATGATTCCCGTACGTTCCTTGCAAGTTGCTGTGACTCACACAAATGATTCCCTCCCAGTGTAACACGCGAGTATGATGCTGCAAGTAGATACATCGCGTCTCGAACCGTCATATCCGGTGGATGGCCTCTTTGATCGTGCTCTTTTTATATTTAATGTCAATTAAATGCGTTTGTCTTGTCTTGTTTTTATTTAGATGCTGGGATTTTTTTGAGTTCCTCTGTAACACGGAAGCCCTAATAACGAAGCCTCTTTGTCTATCCATGGCATACAAACTATACACACATACAATCATACACTCACGCCAGTCTCTCAGAGGGGTAAGCAGATACTACAGATTTCCATTTGCCACGATCCTGATACACCTCTTTCACATCCATTAATCTAGGGGCACGTTTTAATCACTTTTATATTTAGAGTAGCCAAAGACGTTGATGTGCGGATACCTGTCTAATGAATTTTTAAAATGTTCTTATGATTGGTTGGTCACTGACGCGCCTGACCTAGGACGAAGAACGCTCGCCTAGAAAGTACGTACTCTTCCTTTAAAGGAATCTGGGTTGCAAATATCCGGATATTCAGTTCCACATCTCAGCTGTACGTATGATAAACGAAGACTTGAAACTGAAACGTTGCGTTCAAACTAACGGAGTTCAAAACATTATGTGAAACTTTGCTGCACGCAGACTATTCTGGTGGTTGAAGGTGATAGGGGTGTTAGATCGTGTAATTCCTAAGCTAAATCTGCATATATTAAGGTGATAGGGGTGTTAGATCGTGTAATTCTTAAGCTAACTCTGCATATATTAAGGTGATAGGGGTGTCAGATCGTGTAATTCCTAAGCTAACTCTGCATATATTAAGGTGATAGGGGTGTTAGATCGTGTAATTCTTAAGCTAACTCTGCATATATTAAGGTGATAGGGGTGTCAGATCGTGTAATTCCTAAGCTAACTCTGCATATATTAAGGTGATAGGGGTGTTAGATCGTGTAATTCTTAAGCTAACTCTGCATATATTAAGGTGATAGGGGTGTCAGATCGTGTAATTCCTAAGCTAACTCTGCATATATTAAGGTGATAGGGGTGTTAGATCGTGTAATTCTTAAGCTAACTCTGCATATATTAAGGTGATAGGGGTGTTAGATCGTGTAATTCCTAAGCTAACTCTGCATATATTAAGGTGATAGAGGTGTTAGATCGTGTAATTCCTAAGCTAACTCTGCATATATTAAGGTGATAGGGGTGTTAGATCGTGTAATTCCTAAGCTAACTCTGCATATATTAAGGTGATAGGGGTGTTAGATCGTGTAATTCCTAAGCTAACTCTGCATATATTAAGGTGATAGGGGTGTTAGATCGTGTAATTCTTAAGCTAACTCTGCATATATTAAGGTGATAGGGGTGTTAGATCGTGTAATTCCTAAGCTAACTCTGCATATATTAAGGTGATAGAGGTGTTACATCGTGTAATTCCTAAGCTAACTCTGCATATATTAAGGTGATAGGGGTGTTAGATCGTGTAATTCCTAAGCTAACTCTGCATATATTAAGGTGATAGAGGTGTTAGATCGTGTAATTCCTAAGCTAACTCTGCATATATTAAGGTGATAGGGGTGTTAGATCGTGTAATTCCTAAGCTAACTCTGCATATATTAAGGTGATAGGGGTGTTAGATCGTGTAATTCCTAAGCTAACTCTGCATATATTAAGGTGATAGGGGTGTTAGATCGTGTAATTCCTAAGCTAACTCTGCATATATTAAGGTGATAGGGGTGTTAGATCGTGTAATTCTTAAGCTAACTCTGCATATATTAAGGTGATAGGGGTGTTAGATCGTGTAATTCTTAAGCTAACTCTGCAATATTAAGGCGCCGCGTCCTCCGAAAACGACTCTATTGATAACGGTTTGTTTAAAAATTAACTACCAATATATATATATATATATATATATATATAGTTAAACTATAATAAACAACTTTATTTAAGGAAATTATTCTCGCATATAAGAAACAAAATGAGAATATTGTTCAAAGTCAAGCTGTTTTTAAACTAAAATTAAGTAAAATTGGTTATTTCTTTGAAACCACTAATGATGTTTGTATGGTTCTTGCACTAAAATACAAGGAAAATATTGCTTAGAAAAATCAATTATGGAAATATTTTCCCGTCCATCGCGTCCATGTGAAAAGTATTATTTTCTAATATTTTGCGCTATCCGGAGACATTGTGACGTCGTAATGCAGTGCGCGCCGATATGAACGTTATTTCAATATAGTTTCTGTCGATATTTGTACCGACACAAGTTGACTCAAGGTCGTTGGCGACTTACCTGTCCCTTAAGAATCGTATATTCAGGATGTCTACTTCGTAATATTACTAAGACAATTTGCCTGGACAGGTCCTCTAAAAAGGCCGCTTTAGATGAATCATATTATGATTCCGTTCTAATGCCGTCTCTTTTGCACGCGTGAAAAAACTGTGACTCCATCCTACTTTCAAATCCTTTTACGATTCACCCAAGTCGGCCGTTTTAGATCCACAGGTCTTCAAGTGTCGCAGATGGAACAGTAGCAAACATCCGCTTTATATTACATATTCTTTGTTGTCTAGTACAGGAATTGAACCAACTACCCCGAAACCAATCCATCATCGACAACAGTAACCTAAAACCGAAGCACTCGACGCATGCTTCTGACAGCCCTAATGGATATTTTGTAACTTGATATTTTTTGAGACACTCCAATTTGAAACTTGTGTATGCTTTATTGTATGACATAGGAACTTAGTCCTTATGGAATAATAGAGATAACGATGAGTGCATGAGGGGAACCTCCCCGAGTGACGTAAACTGAGCTACAACCACTAATTACTACAAATACGTGCACCCTGCACAGTTACACCGAGACACAACTAACTGACTAATACTGTCACTTGTACTGGTGGTAGACTTCATGAAAGGAGCCTCCCCGAGTGACGTAAACTGAGCTACAACCACTAATTACTACAAATACGTGCACCCTGCACAGTTACACCGAGACACAACTAACTGACTAATACTGTCACTTGTACTGATGACAGACTTGAAGAAATTATATTCTCGATAAGGGATCGTTGCGGCCTGTAAAAAGGTGTAGTGACCAGACAGTAAAATGAACGCTTAGGTTTGGGCGTATAAAGAGGATGAATCAAAGTAGTGTGACAAAAGTAATGTATGGTAAAGCTCGACAAAGAGGCCATAAAACAGGGGTTCTTGAACTTTTGGTAGTCACGGGCCCCTTGTAAAATTTCAAAAACTGATGGATCCCTTCCAAACCTGATAACAGAGAAAGCAATTACAACTTTTTAATAAATTAAGTAATACTGTTTTAAACTTACATTTCTATTGACTCGAGCACGAACAATCACGAAAAGAAATATTTACTTCCACTTGTCACCGAAAAGAAACAAAGGTTTGTTGTAAAGTTTTTGTATTGTGTATGTTATATAGCCTAATGTTTCGTTAAAGATACAATAGCACTGTGCAGCATTCGGTATCAGATATCATGCCACGGACCCCTAGCACTCACGCTACGGACCCCTTGGGGGTCCATGGACCCCAGTTTAAGAAACCCTGCCATGAAAGGACGTAGGCCGAATTTCCGACCAAATTGGCGTCATACTGAAGAAAGGCAAAGCCAAATAGATAGAAATCTGCGGTCTTTGCCTGCCCCCCTGGGTGAATATGTATGATACGAGGGTGAATCCAAAAGTTCTAAGCCCGACCTACAAAGAGGTATCAAATCTTTGTAAATCTACCGTCATTTGTTAGTATGTTTTTTCGTGATTGATTGTGTGAAGTTGAAGTTCGATACTGCAAGCTATTATTTTTTTGTGATATTTTGTTTAACGCAGTCTGACGGGATTTTTCACAATGGAGAAAATTTAACACCGTGCTGTGATTAAGTACCTCAATAAAAAAGGTCTTTCACCTAAAGAGATTCATTAAGATATGGAAACAACATTAGGGGAATCTGCTCCATCGTATTCCACTGTCAAAAAGTGGGTAGCTGAATTTAAACGCGGTCGGGAGACCATTGAAGATGACCCAAGGAGCGGAAGGCCTTCAACGTCTACCACTAACGAAAACACTGACAAAATTTGTGATCTCATCCTAGGAGACCGACGATTGACCATTAGTAGGATACCTGAGATGACAGGCATCAGTTATGGCCGAGTGCAAAACATTATAACTGTAGAATTGGGGTTCCGTAAGGTTTCTGCTCGCTGGGTCCCAAGATTTCTTTCAGCTGACCAAAAACGAGTTCGATTCACAATTTCGCGTGACTGTTTGGAACTTTTTGAGGCAGATGCTGAGGATTTTATGTCTCGTTTTGTTACCATGGATGAAAGCTGGGTTCATCACCATACTCCTGAAACAAAACAGCAATCCAAACGGAAAAGATCTGGCTCACCCACGCCGAAAAAGGCCAAGTGCGTTTTGTCAGCCAACAAAGTCATGGCATCTGTTTTTCGGGATTCGAAGGGAGTTATTTTATTGGATTATTTACCTAAAGGTGAAACTATAAATTCACGCTATTATTGTAACCTATTACGAAAACTTCGCGAAAAAATAAAAGAAAAACGGCCGGGGATGTTGCGTAAGAGAGTTTTGTTTCTTCAAGACAATGCACGAGTTCACACTTCGGTTGAAACGATGGCTGTGATCCATGAATGTGGTTACGAGTTGCTGCCTCACCCACCTTATTGGCCGCATTTAGCCCCCTCTGACTATCATCTCTTTCCAAATTTAAAAAAACACTTGGTGGGATCAAAATATTCGACTAGAGAAGAAGTGATAGTCGCAGTTAATGACTATTTTGACGACCTTTGAACGAATTTTGAACCCACTTTTCTTTCATTTTCACGGTCGGGCTTAGAACTTTTGGATTCACCCTCGTATATACATGCTGGCACCTGGGAACAAATACCCGTGGCCTATTTGGAAAACGCTTAACCGCCTGCGCACCCAGGTTGGCCGCTGCAGACACAACCTTTTCAAATGGGGCTTCTCAAATAACGGGAGCTGCGATTGCGGAGCCACCCAGCAAACCATGGCTCACGTCATGTCATGTCCATCGTGCCCGACCACCTGCACGATGACCGATCTTTTTGAGGCCAACGACAGAGCCATAAAAGTGGCCTCTTTCTGGTCCGGAAAGGTTTAAAATAATAATAGTTTGATGCCATCGACACGCTAAGAAGAAGACATGCGGATCACAAATTTGAAGAAGCCGCCTCGATAGTGATTATACAGAGTGCGTCGAGGAAACTTGCTGATTTCAATGCATTGACAATAAGGGCCGTCATTTCACCGATCAAATTTTTAAAACTATGTAATGAAAAAATTCAGATGATATATTCAAGACAAATTAAATTTAACTCGCCTATACCGGGTACTCTTCTCTCCCTCAACGCTCTTCTAAACGCCAATCAGGACTGTGATCTGTTTGCTGGCAGAAAATATTGTCAGAGTGTTTGTGTTTTTGTGAGAAGGACTGTTTCTGACTTTATGTGATATTATTATTTATTTTAGTTGATTGTACTATTTTGTGTTTGTGTTACTATCTTTAATTATTGTTATTGGTTTGTCCGTTTTAATTAAAGTAAATAAATAAATAATGATATCTCTACTACTTTTTCCTTTAAAGACCTTTTCAATGCATGTGCTCGTAAAGGCCCACTTTTTATGCATCAAAACCGAACAGAAAGTCGATTATTTTGCCCTAGGGCTTTATTATTATTTTTTTATTTTTTATTTTTTTTGCAATGGTTGGCTAACCTGCAGCCTTTCCTGTGTACCATAGATGTTATACTTTTTTTTCCACTGTTTAACGGCTCTGGATACAGTCCTTTTGAGCCAATTATAATTTAAAGTTCACAAGATTATATTTATTTTCATTTCCTCACACTATGCATTGAAAAACGTAGTATGATACACGGGCGTAAAAGCAATAAATTACTCGGTTACGTTTAAAACACTCGCTACGCTCGTGTTTTAAATCGTCCTCGTAATTTATTCCTTTTCGCCCTAGTAACATAAACTACTATTAGTTGATTGTACTATTTTGTGTTTGTGTTACTATCTTTAATTATTGTAATTGGTTTGTCCGTTTTAATTAAAGTAAATAAATAAATAATGATATCTCTACTACTTTTTCCTTTAAAGACCTTTTAAATCAGCAAGTTTCCGCACCGCACCCTGAAAGTACATTAAGGCAATATGTTAAAGTTTTAGCGTCCCTGTTACTCCATATGCGAAAAAACCCTCAGTGAAAATAGCAAAAGGTCGGTTTTTTATTAATATAAATATTATGTTCTAAAGTTGCTATCAAAATTTCGTTTAACCAGGTCCTAGATACCGTTAAAACCCATCTAACAAAATATAATTGCAGTAAATATGTCATACCAAATTGTCAAACCAGGAGAATTGGTGTCCAAAAAGACCTCATTTCAATATATATTTTTATCGAGCCAAATTTCTCTAATCGCGTTTCTGTTTTACAGATCCCTAGAAAAAGATTCCAAAAATAATATACTATTTTATCAAAATAATACAATATTTACTGAAGTAGATATGCAAGTTCTTAAAGTGTCGATTTTTTTTCGTAGCGCCTTAAGGCGCTAAACGCAATTGGAGAAAAATATTTATTTAAATGAGGTCCTTTTCTCCTGGTCTGACAATTTAGAATGACATATGGACTGCAATTATATTTTATAAGATGGGTTTTAGCGGTTTCTAGGACCTGCGGGCCTATTATGTATCTCTAGTTGCCTTCTGGGTGCCTATCATCAAAAACATAAATATACTATCGAATTCCGATTTCCTAAGGATATGTTCGCACTTGAAGTGACGACACAGATTGTTAATAGTTCAATACCCACTAAAGGCAATTTTGAAATTTCAGTTTTTATCTATGATTTTGATGATATGCACCTAGTACAGTTGGCAACTAAAGATACAGAATAGGGGGGCTGCGGGCCTATTATGTATCTCTAGTTGCCAACTAGACGGGGTGCCTATCATCAAAAACATAGATATACTATCGAATTCCGATTATCTAAGGATATGTTCGCACTTGAAGTGACGACACAGTTCGTAAATAGTCCGATACCCACTAAAGGCAATATTGAATGTAAAGTTTTTATGTAAGTTTTTGACGATAGGCACCCTGTCCAGTTGACAACCTAAGATACAGAATAGGACCTGGTTAAACGAAATTTTGATAGCAACTTTAGTACATTTTATATTAATAAAAAACCGACTTTTTGCTATTTTTCCACGAATCCGTCCCTCTCGCACTGAGGGTTTTTTTCGCATATGGAGTAACAGGGACGCTAAAACTTTTACATATCGCCTTAACATAAGCTTCATTAGGGATCCTTAGACCAAGCTCTTAGCAACAAGTTCAATATTTACGATTCCGAAAGCAGTACATCGTAACAGTGCACCACAACTATTTACTATGTAACACATCCGAAATCTATTAATATCTAACGTTGGAGCGTGCCATGTTTTTTTGGTTATTAATAGACTAGTTTTATATAATTGCTTGCAATGATTCCATTTAGCGTGGGCGCGCACTATGTTGCGCCAAAGATGTTGTGATAGGTAGAATTGTAGAAAACTGCCAAGGAGTTTGGAGGTTCAATTGTAGGAAACTGCCAAGGGGTTTGGAGGTTCAATTGTAGCAAACTGCCAAGGGGTTTGGAGGTTCAATTGTAGGAAACTGCCAAGAGGTTTGGAGGTTCAATTGTAGGAAACTGCCAATGGGTTTGGAGGTTCTATTATTAGCTAATTTTTTAGTTACGTGGTGCACGTAAGTTCCTTAAAAATTATTAAAAAAAAAAAACAGTTTGAACCAAAAACTTCAAACAATTTTTATTTTTCAAAGAAATAGTTAAGTCAAGTTAATATTTATACGTATGTAAAAGACAGGTATATTTAAATAAAAAAAAATTATAAGCAAATAATACAAAGTTCACAGCAGGTTTTCAAAATTAGTAACCAACAAAAAAACGTAAAAATATTCTTAAGGTTGATGCGACGGATTTCGTTCCCAAACGCACAACTTATGATTGTTTTTCTTATTTTTGAATAATATGTATTAAATTAATGTTAATAAATATATTATGTTGGGCTTTTTTAAGCTTTATTTATTTATATCTTACTCGATATATTTCGGCCTACGGTATGGGGCCGTCATTATTCGACTGATGACTATTAATAAATAAGGAAAATAATTAAATGAATGTCATATTATTAATGTGCCATATGGCATTGCGCGGCAATAGTTTAATGTTAATTAAGCTTTTATAGCGTCTTTGCAAAATTTGTTCAGTATGAATACATTATGTAATTTTTAGGGGGGGGGGGGGCGATATTGTATTATTTTTAAAGCGTCATAGGTACCATCTAGCAGGCAACTGACCTCCGCCAGACCTTGGTTTTCTTGTTTAGATAACAAAGAATTACAACTGTGTGAAAGTTGAGCTTGTCCAAAGTGCTTCATTTCTCTGGTCACAAGCTCTCAAACAAAAAACAAACGGCCAAGTGCGAGTCGGACTCGCGCACGAAGGGTTCCGTACCATTATCTATAATAATAATACAAATCGCCCCAAAACTTCTAGTACAATCGGAAGTTGCTCTTCTCAAGAACGGCCCATACATTTTGTTCCTGCTGATGCGAATCGCCCCGTGTTTAGAGGAGACTAAAAGTTTGGCGCGATCTGTACTCGTTAACTTGTAAAGCCTACTTAGCTGTGATAGTTTTCCTTTTAATTTCGTTGTGTATACTACTGCCGTGATTTTTTTCACGTCTCCAAATACAACTGTTTCGCCGGCAGGGGGGGGGGGACACTCTAACAAAAATTAACACTTTTAAGCTTAATATTTTGCAAACAGAACCCTGGATTGAAAAATGGTCTTGTCACACCCCCAATATTTTTAAATTACCTATCCAACGGCACCCCATACTAGGAGATAAACGAGAAAAAAAATCATCCCCACTTTACGTGTAGGGGAGGTACCCTAAAAAAAATCTTTTTAAAATTTTACGGTACCACGTAATAAATATGTATATCTATGCCAAATTACAGCTTTCTAGTACTAATAGTCTCTAAGCTAAACCGCGGACAGACAGACAGACGGACATGGCGAAACTATAATAGTTCCTTGTTGTTGACTACGGAACCCTAAAAAGCAATGAAACTCACCCCACTCTCCTGACTAGTGGCCGGCGGCGGCTGCAGTCCATGCTCCTCATTGTATCTTCTCCTGGCCCTATGCCTCAGCAACGCCGACGCGTCAGGCTGACCAAACTGGAATATCTGATCATCTTTCCCACTTAAAAACACCTTCTCAGCGCCAACAAAGTCCGTAGACACATATTCTGAACGCACCCCGTCGAGTATCTCCGAGGATAGCCGAACACTGTCCGAAGTTTGCCGAAGATTGACGTCTGACGTCTCAGGACGGTAGTTTTCGCATATCTGGTTGAACGTGTTGAAGTATTCTGTTGCCAGGTCAGTTTTCGGTTGGTAATCCAGGTCGGATATCGGCGGAGGATCTGCCGGTAGGAAGTGCTGTTCCATGGTTGAGAAGTCGTGGCGTAGCGCCATATTTGTCAGCTTTTTGCCTTGATTTGTCGATGTAACATTTTGAATGCATCACCGTTTTTGGGGGCGGGTTCTGAAGTCCATTTTATCACTTTGTCGGGATTGAATAATTTGTTTTCGTTATTGCACTGTTTTGTTTTCACTTACACGCTGTCTAGAAATACAAAGTCCATGTTACATTTTGTTACGATAAAATCAACTAGTAAAAGGCCACAGATGTTTATACAATTTCGGATAAACAATTTAGGGACAAAAGACTTAAAACCCACAATCTGGAAACAAAAAACGCCGACAAAGAAGCAAATCGAACCGACCACCCAAAACACTAAGACCGCAAAAATTCATAGACAATAAACCAAAAGCTTAGGAAAAAAAAAACTCATCAAGACGAATATTTCTATCAAAAATTTTGTACAGCGATTTAACGCATACAAAATCAATGTAGCACAAAAGCACCTTTCATCCTACGCTGGTTTATTCGTCCAAGGTCCTATGGGAAAAGGGCAACCCTTTGAAAAGAAAGCGTCATTGCTGGGAATCGAATTCTGAACAAAGAGAAAGCAGGTATAAGACTCGAATTACACCTTGCGAAAACGATTATATCCACCGAAATGTGTCAAGTTTGACGTATAGGTTTAATGAATGAATTCCTGACAATTTGACATCTATACTGTTTGGTATTTACTCAATCAAAAATACTGGACCAATATTTACGCCGGTCACGTTTAAAGAATATACGAGTATCATAAAGGTTAAAATAACATGTAAAGAAAATAATTCTTGTTCATATATTGCCATGAAAATAAAATAGTAACATCCATCCATCCATCCATCAGCCCGTATTCGTCCACTGCTGGACGTAGGCCTCCCCAATATTACGCCACTCTTGGCGGTCCTCAGTCATTCTAATTCAGCCATAGTAACACACGGTAAAAAAAAATCTAATATTAATGCCAGAATAGCCGTCAAGAAAGATTAAAAGTTCAATTATGAATTTCGATCGATACTTAAAATCGTAGTAAACTACCTGAGATTCGTAACAAAAAATACTAAACTTATGCATTTATTTCTTACACAATGCCGCATCCGAAAGGTGCTAGAACCGATTTTTTTGCAATCCGACATTACATAGATGTTAGAATTCACACTTTTCTTTAAGAAAGAAAGTGCGGAATATTATTTATGATTTACCTATCTATCATTTATGATTTACCTATCTGTCATTTATGATTTACCTATCTATCATTTATGATTTACCTATCTATCATTTATGATTTACCTATCTGTCATTTATGAATAACCTATCTGTCATTTCAAAAAATACTTCCCTTAAGAGTCGACTCTTCGCATTTGTTACAAGGTCTCAAGAAATAATTATAATCCCCAAAATACAACGTCCATCTGAGAAAAATTTATACAAATAGTTTGCTATATCCAAAAACATATTTTTAATGGCTTCAAAATAATTGGATTTTCCATAATCATGGAGTTAGCTGTAAATCCCTAAAAAAACTTACTTCGAAGCTACCATAATACCATTGAAAATATGTATAAAAGTTATGTTTTGGGCTTTATTTATTATATTTTGTTAGAAGATCGAATGTCGAAGAACTCTTTTACAAGGCTTACAGTAAATTAAATCATAGCATTCAAATAATTATGGGGATCGAATGGAAATTATCTGATCCTGTTTAATTTTAAAGAAGCCCAAATTATCTTGAAACAGTAGCTCTACGACCCAAATTATACCAATTTACAGTAGACACGCCACAAAATACCACCTGTCATAATGCCTTACATGATAAATAAGTAGTATAAATTATAATAAACCCTTATACTTGGCCTAATTGATACCGTCTAGGGCAGGGGTCTCCAAACTATGGCCCGCGGGACAAGACCGGCCCGATCAATATCATTTCAACACTATATTCTGTCTCTTTCTTACTTGTTAATATTTGTTTTTATGAACAAGCCACTTCAACCACTTGACTAAAAGTCCCTTGGTTGGATAGTTCCTCTATTACTGCCTGCGCCTTCAGCGAGCTATACGTGACACACCTTTCCTGATAAAATAACGATGAATAAATAGTATATTATTTGGATCGTTAAACTCTGCATTTTACTGGAATACCTATATCCTAACACGAGCACCACCAATTCGGCCCGCGGTCGCTGGCCGTACATGTCCGGGTTCTAGCCTCCTATTAGTTTATTTAAAATTCACAAAATTTTATAATAATAACGTTATGTTATTTATGATATATCAAAACTCATAAGCGATATTAAGAGAAACGTTATCATGCGTTCTTGTCTAAAAGTGGTGTTATTATAAAGATGGTATTTATAACCCTACATATATCAAGGTCTGCGCACAGCACGCGCTTCGACTAACTTCTTGCCCGAAATACCCACCAAAATTGCGAACTGCAGAAGATATAATATCTCACTGTCCGGCTAGTCCCAACACGAAAATTTGCGCGTCAAAACTACAGTATTTTGGAATCATGAGCTATTACAGTCTTGGCCCTCAGGACTAAGTGGAGGAATCAGTGTGGCCCTTACGCTAAAAAGTTTGGAGACCCCTGGTCTAGGGTACTGCTTTCGCAAAATTGGAAATCATCTATTATGCAATGGTGGATTGAAAAGAAAATTAAATAATAACTATAAATTGTGTAGAATCAGGGGATAATAGTAGATTGTTATGTACATCGGAAATGGGTTTATTTCCTCGGTTTGAAAACATATCGGCACGACATGAATCCCCGAAGGAGTGTCAGTGGTGCCCCAAGTGTGAACCCGCTTTTCAACAACGATTATTACGTCGCAAATGTGATGGGTGGTAAGCCCTCTATCAATGGACTAACAGCTCCGAAGCTTACAGACCGAATACAAATGAATGTGCACCGCGGGGATTGAACCCACGACCTCTGGATTAGTAGGCGAGCGGTCTACCACTCGGCTACAGAGGTGGTCAAGGCGGCTAGAAAAGAAAAAACTTTTGCAAACGCCAGGGCAATGACATCACGTTTTATGAGGGTTTATTTCTTTAAAGGCGCACCGAGCATTTGCCTTTGTCTCTGTCTTTTTCTTTAAGTATAAAGAGTAAAGATAATAACTAAACTTTTGCACTTTTTCAAGGGTTTTCGTTTTTATTTTCATTATATTGTTCTTGAATAAAAAACTATCGTGTATAAACGCTCCAGTCATCTATGAGCTTTGTAAATGAATCATAATTTCAAATTACTTATTAGTATAGGTAACTTTGCGAATTTATTCTATTGAACCATTTTTATCAAATTGTGTTTCCATCGTGTATACAGTCTAGTATATATACCCAATAGTACCAATATGTTTCTTTAGATTTTAATTTAATTGTTTACTACTACAAACAAGGGTTATAAAAATGTGTTTGACTGTGTAAAAAGCTCGGTGCGCTCTTAAGAATAAAAAGAAGTTAAAGCGCTTGTATAAGTTGCGAGTAATGTGTAAAGTTGCATAATTTGACTGTCGATTTACCTGTGTTCTAACCAGCCAGCATGTTTTTCATTTTGTTTCTAATAACGGTTCCATTAAAACAAAAATCTGTTGTCAATAAAAAATTGATTCCGCGTTTCATTTATTACCAAACTTTTACAAGATCATAGCTTTTATTAAATAAATTCATGGATGTGGCTACAAAAGTGTGTTAGGATCGTAGCAGATGGAAATCAATGGTTTCTGCCTTCCCCTCTGGGAGACAGGCGTGAGTATATTTGTAACTTTTCAGAAAGAAATAGTAGTACACCTGTACATTATAGCTGTTTTTACGATAATAACATCTACGAGGACGCAATAAGAACTACCGCGTTCCACAGCACCGTGTGGGAGAGTGTACGTATAAATAAAAGGCCCCTATACAGTATTTGTTTTCGTGTCACATAATACAGGGCTTCTGTTAACATTCAGTAAGCACTAACCTAAGGGTTGGGTTACAGGAATCCTGCGGGACCATAGCGTTTGTAAGCTTTTTAGACTGGTCGACCGATCGGTTGGGAGATCTGTTTGAATCACTCGCCGTGAATCATATATTCACGCACGAAAAAAAATCACGTGCGAAATTCAATTCGATTTGTCACGATTTTACGTATTTTTGAATCATTAGAAATCATTGTAAACGGTTTTTGTTTCACGCAGAAAAAATTAAAACCGGAAAACAATATTTCGTTGATTTTAAAAACCGGCAATGAATGGAGGT
The DNA here is from genome assembly GCA_934047225.1 of Ypsolopha sequella. NCBI lineage: Eukaryota > Metazoa > Arthropoda > Insecta > Lepidoptera > Ypsolophidae > Ypsolopha > Ypsolopha sequella. Next base: position 15,338,716 of record OW204012.1, on the reverse strand, counting down.
GAACGGAACGTAAATTAAAAAGTTATAATGTCATGTCAGTCTCATCGATGCATCGACATCGACATTTTCTTCTTGTCATTCTTGCATAGTTTCTACTAGTAGATTTAAATTCAAATTCAATTCAAATTCAAAATAGAAACCGAAAAACGAGTGGGTCAGACCACTCGTTGCAGAATTCACGGAGAGAATTTTCAAAAATACTGATTTCAAGTTTTCGTATGCGAATTGAAATTCGAATGATTCAAAAATACAGCTACTGGTCTAGTGTCAGTGTAGTACAAAAGCAGCGGGTTGTGTCAGAGATACAATCGTCATATGTTTAAGTGGATACTACTTATGCCGCCTCTTTTCTCAATCACAGAGGCCACAATCAATAGCGGCCATAGATATCATAATAAAATGTCAAGTGATGGCAGCGCATTCATTTACGACTTTACGAGGTCATATCATAATTTTTGTTGTTCCGATCAAATAAGCATTAACTTATCATCAACAAATAACTAACGTTTAAAAAACGCAATAATCGGAAGTCAAATTATCCTTTATTAAAAAAAGTCGTACCGGAAGTGACGTACAAATTCTGAACATGCCCCCTATAGATACGAGATGCGAACAAAGAGATTTTTTGGCGTCCATGTGAAAAGTATTATTTTCTCCTATTTTGCGCTAGCCGGAGACGCAGTGGTTGTCGTAACAGCCACTTTTCAAGGCACGCTGAAATGAACATTATTTCAATGTCGTTTCCGTTGATATTTGTACCGACACACATCGAGTTGCTTATTTAGCGTGGTCATACGCCTTAAAAAGACGCTTTTTTGGCACCCGTCTCACTTACAAACAGACTTTTTCTTGTGCGAATAGACATCTCGAGTTTTACTTCATCCAAGAAACCCTAAAAAAATCGCTTCGAGTGAAATGAAACTATAAGCTTCAAACATAATTGAGCATTAGACCAAAAAATCAAAACTAACCCAATCACCGAATCAAAATAATCACATTCACAATTTCCCAAAACCACAAACTGCCAGCTCAACAAGTCGGTCGACTGCTCACCCAACTGATCCGACGACTAGGGTGGCGACCACCAAAGAGGGGTAACCCGATCGCTCAAAGTGTTGTCGATAAAATGCTGGCTGGTGAGAAATCAGCTGAGAGATGTGGCGAAATTCATGACAAGTTTTTTAAAAAGGCGTTTCGTTGAAGCCTTACTGCGTGCTTAGTTTTTAGAGTATGGATTTCATGACATGTAAAAACGCTCTTAAAAATTAATATTTCGGAATTTATGCTCACAGTATTTGTATACTTAAGGCGGTACAATATACGAAAGTTCTGCAACATTAGAAAAAAAAACAATTTCCCTGCTAGAATAATTATTAAAAATCTGCTAAAGTAAATGTTTAGAAATAGCAATGAACTATTTTTACAAGGCAAAGTTTTCAGAAACAATGGCTTTTTATAGCTAGGATTTTAACTTATGCCAAAAGCGGCCGTTTTTAGCAAAAGTTTATATTTAGCTCATCGAAGATGTTGTCTATGAAAACTATGCTATGTAAAAATAGTTCATTGCTATTTCAAATTTTTTTTTTCTTAAGTTGCACAATTTCGCATGTTATAACGCCTCAATACTTACGACATGCTGATCGGTAAAAGAAAACACTGTGCGGTAAACTGGCATGCCAAAGAAGCTTGTATTTCTGCCCGAAGTTTGGCGGACTCACGCCCTACCACGTTGAACGTATAAATGGTTATAATGACACACGGAAACACCCCTGACAGTTAATGTTATATATAACTAATCGTTATTTTTGTGCGTATCGTTAGAGCTAGCTTCGCCATCAGTTTTTAACGAAAAAGCTTGTTTATCTCTAGATTTTGATGCCATACAAAAACATTTGTGGTCTCTTTTGTACGCTAATGCATTAAATCGTGTATAAATTAAAATTACTTATCTATCGGCTAAACTATAATTCTTATCCGTCTTCAAATTTAATATAATCAACTCGTAAAAATACAACAAAGTACTTGGAAATCTTGTGTTTTTAAGCTCCTAAACATTTTCAAATGGATTTTTCTTAAATAACAACTTTGTTTCTTAAATTTTAAAACATAATAAGCCTGTGGTTGATCAAAAATATATTGTAATTTGGTATGTAGGATATTACAGAATAGCAATAAAACGTTAAGAGGCTATGCGAATTTTATTTTTGTCACTGTCACTCCAAGCGAAAAATCGCGCAGTGCGAGAGGGGCGGATTCAGGGCAAAAGGGAAAAAAGTTGGTTTTATATTTTTATTAAAAAAACTAAAATATCTAGCAAAATTTCAAATATCAAATCTCTAGATATTGTTGAAACACACCCAATAAAATATGTTTGAGTTCTGTATATGGTTCCTATTTGTCAAACGAGGAGAAAAAGTGTGTTTGAAGACCTCATTTCAACAATTATTTCTATCGAGGAAAATTTATCCAAACATGTTTTCCAATTTCAAAACCCTAGATTATATAGTCAAAATGCATATACCAGAAATTTATTAAAATTTTCCGTGTATTTCATGAAATACACAAAAAAGAAACACCCGTATTTTTTTCGCATATCGCCTTAAGAGATTAAAGATTTTATTCGCAATAAAAAGTTACCTTAAAATCAATTTCCTTCCCATAGGAACATGCATACATATTTATATTCTCACGCCTGTCTACCAGAGAGCTAGTTAGAGACCACAGATTTCCATCCTGTCGTGTGATCGTGTGTCTCTTTCGCCTCATCCACATCCATCAACTTAGTCATACAAGCTCTTCTATTCCTGGTGCTTTTTGACCTCCAATAGCAACCTTTCGAAACTGCCACCGATTCACCCCCCTTACAACAGCTGTTCTCGGACCCACGACCTTGACCCCACCTGATGCCGAGCACCTGACAGATGTTCAGATGTTCGGGACATCTGTGTTTACATCTGAAGCTGTCTTGTTGGGGCACATTGCAGTTGTTCAGCCATCAGGGATTTTTCTACACACGCCTATCTCAGAAAGACCCCTCAAATACCATTGATCTCCATCTGCTACGATCTGACACACTCTTTCGCTTCTTCTACATCCATTAACTGTAGCCCTACCAATTTGATGCTTTAGACTTAGCCTTTCCTGTTTGAATACTCAATGGGTTAACTGTTAGCCACTACCGCGCCTGATGGAAAGGGTTGATAAAACTAAGGATTAGAGAGTAAAAGTGTTCAAAGAAGTTATCCCCGCCCAGGGACTTCCGCAAAATCCGCGGAATAACTGATATTACTCAACTGCTTGTAACCATTCTCCCTTCTATAGCTTGTCATAATTGGGTCGCCGTTTTAGAAATTACTTGGTGTCTGTCCGCTGAAATTATTATGAGGCAGGGCTGCAGCCAGTAATGAATGTGATAGGGCACAGGAAGATTCAAGTAGAGCGCTAAGGGTGAAGCAAAAGTCAGAATTAAGTTAAAAATCGTGATGTCACATCAAATAAGTAAAAATAAACCACTAAAACCAGTGACGTACATCGGTGAAGCAAATCTTAACTTATTTGACAGGACTAAACTTAATTTAAGCGTTCTGTCCTTGTTTTTTCGATAAAGAAAGAAAAAGACAGGACGCTTAAAATAAGGTTAGTCCTGTCAAATAAGTTAAGACGTGTACTGCCGAATACCAATGACTAGTAAAAAAATAAAAGCCGACATTGAAAAAAATGTATGGAGCTAGGGCATGCTACCATGCTCCAAAGCATATTTTCATATTTTTTTTTAATTCGTACGTAGTACTTGACTTTCTCATTGCTATTCCAGCAAAAAAAAAAAAAAAAAAAAGGTAGAAATAAGAATGCAGTCCAGATCGTTGCTCAGATCCATTTTACAGATTAAAAACTAGGCTAGATGGCGCTGGTAGTAATATACATTTAGGTTTCGATGTAACAAAAATTCACCTTCTTAAGAGCGCACCGAGCTTTTTACACACACAAATACGTTTTCATAACCCTTGTTTGAGTAGTAAACAATTAAATTAAAATCTAGGGAAATATATTGATATTATTGGGGATATATACTAGACTGTATACACGATTTGATAAAGTTGGCTCGATAGAACAAATTCGCAAAGTTACCTCTTTTCGAGTAATTTTTTCCTCTTTTTCTCTACTTTTTTATATAAATAAGTAATTTGATATGATGATTCATTTACTAAAATAAAGTTCATAAATAACTGGAGCGTTTATAAACGATAGCTTTTTGTTTAAGAACAATATGATGAAAATAACAACAAAAAACATGGAAAAAGTGCAAAAGTTTGGTTATTTACTTTACTCTTTACACATAAAGAAAAAGATAGAGACAAAGGCAAACGCTCGGTGCGCCCTTAAGGAATGTACGGGGATACCTAATTCTTAGGATTCTGCTTTTCAAAGGTAGGGCATTGCCCCATAACGCCCCCCCTAGCTACGGCCGTGTATGGAGGTGCAATCTAGCGCCATCACAAGGGTTTTCCTTCCTCGTCTTACCACCTGTCCATATGTTCAGGACATCTGCGATTGCCACTTGTGTTTACCAACAGAAACGATCAGCTGGTGTCAGAGTCTGGGCTGGTAAGGTCGTTAGGGTGTGTCTACTTCACACTGCAGCTGAGTGAGAGTGGTACATTTAAAATCTGAGTTCATTTTCAACTATTGAGAGCGGAATAAACGCTGGTGACTTTGGTGCGTGCGTCTCACTTTCTCACACCACTCGTCTGATAATGATGTCTCTGTCGTTCGAGGGGGAATCGAGCCGCGAACGCGCTCAAAATTACCTAAATGATTATAATATCTTCAATTTGACTAAGTTTAAATTTTGTTTCTTTGCATATTATATACCTATTGTTAATTAAATTGAATCTTAACTTGAACCTTGTTTTAGCAATTCTTCCAGGATGACCGCCGGGAGTGGCAAAGTCCTGGAAAGGCTTATGTCCAGCAGTGGACGAGCTAGGCTGATGGATGGATGGATGGATGGAAGGTGTTTATAATATTTTATATATTTTTTTAAATTATAATATTTTATATATTTTTTTAAATGTCGGAATCGACTTAAGAGCTTATCTTCATACATAACATAGCTTTCACAGACCGATAACATTTTAAAACTAAAATATTGATCATGACACCAGCACCCGTAGCAGTGTTTAATCGCACGCGACGTGACTTAGTTGAATCGCAGTTGCGAGGGGCGTCCGGCGTGACATACAGTTTAATCGCAAAAACAATGTGTCACGCTCCTCGCACTTGTGATTAAACGCTAGGCTACGGGCCCAGATCTTTGTGTAATTATCGCCTCTGTTGTTTGGTTCAAACGTCTCGAAGCGAAGGACGGGTTCAAATCCCGTAGGGCATATTTGTGTACGGTCTGTGGGTACATATTTGTGTACGGTCTGTGGGTACATATTTGTGTACGGTCTGTGGGTACATATTTGTGTACGGTCTGTGGGTACATATTTGTGTACGGTCTGTGGGTACATATTTGTGTACGGTCTGTGGGTACATATTTGTGTACGGTCTGTGGGTACATATTTGTGTACGGTCTGTGGGTACATATTTGTGTACGGTCTGTGGGTACATATTCGTGTACGGTCCGTGGGTACATATTCGTGTACGGTCTGTGGGTACATATTCGTGTACGGTCTGTGGGTACATATTCGTGTACGGTCTGTGGGTACATATTCGTGTACGGTCTGTGGGTACATATTCGTGTACGGTCTGTGGGTACATATTCGTGTACGGTCTGTGGGTACATATTCGTGTACGGTCTGTGGGTACATATTCGTGTACGGTCTGTGGGTACATATTCGTGTACGGTCTGTGGGTACATATTCGTGTACGGTCTGTGGGTACATATTCGTGTAAGGTCTGTGGGTACATATTCGTGTACGGTCTGTGGGTACATATTCGTGTACGGTCTGTGGGTACATATTCGTGTACGGTCTGTGGGTACATATTCGTGTACGGTCTGTGGGTACATATTCATGTACGGTCTGTGGGTACATATTCGTGTACGGTCTGTGGGTACATATTTGTGTACGGTCTGTGGGTACATATTTGTGTACGGTCTGTGGGTACATATTTGTGTACGGTCTGTGGGTACATATTTGTGTACGGTCTGTGGGTACATATTTGTGTACGGTCTGTGGGTACATATTTGTGTACGGTCTGTGGGTACATATTTGTGTACGGTCTGTGGGTACATATTTGTGTACGGTCTGTGGGTACATATTCGTGTACGGTCTGTGGGTACATATTTGTGTACGGTCTGTGAGTACATATTCGTGTACGGTCTGTGGGTACATATTCGTGTACGGTCTGTGGGTACATATTCGTGTACGGTCTGTGGGTACATATTCGTGTACGGTCTGTGGGTACATATTCGTGTACGGTCTGTGGGTACATATTCGTGTACGGTCTGTGGGTACATATTCATGTACGGTCTGTGGGTACATATTCGTGTACGGTCTGTGGGTACATATTCGTGTACGGTCTGTGGGTACATATTCGTGTACGGTCTGTGGGTACATATTCGTATACGGTCTGTGGGTACATATTTGTGTACGGTCTGTGGGTACATATTTGTGTACGGTCTGTGGGTACATATTTGTGCCCGAAGTACGGCGATAGAGCCCACCACATACCACGCTAGACATAATAATCGTCAGTGACACGGAGGTGTACGAGTATGACCTTGGAATTTGACTCGGAAACACCTCTGTCACCCCCACAGGGGTTAATGCCGTGACGATGTACATTGTTATCGTAAATACGAGACTACATATATAATAATCGTGCACCAATAAAACCGTTATCGATATATCGGTGTCACCGATCACGTCATCCTTGTTTTGTTCACTACACATGCAGCTGGACAAACAGTAACAATGTTTTAACGTAAATATGATATGGTACTTCATTATCTGTAGATTTGTGTCACTATTAGATTTTAATTTATAATTTAACTCTTACCGGCCGAGTGGTTACAGGCGTAGTTTCAGTTCGTCCGGTCCAGACTTCCGTAGATTTTATTAACACCATTTTCTTTACAGTACCCGGCAGTAAATAATGCACATCGGCTATCTTCGGCTTCATAGAGCTCCATCTCTGTCACCGGACTGTTAGTGCTTCGTGCGACAGAGATGACGCTACGATACGATGTGCATTATTTACTGCCCACACTTGATACACTTTACAACATACAATTAAACTAGCGTACAGGAGAAATAGAGTGTAACTCTAATTACAGGTAAACACTGCAATAAAAATGAGAGGAGTGACGTATGACGACAGTTGCAAATAAAGATGGTTTCCTTTGAATAGATTTTGCGGAAGTCCCAGAACAGACTGATTATATTAATTAATTATTTATTTTATTTCAATTAATTATATTATTTTTGATGATATTAATTATTGTAAACTGCTATTTAGAATGGAGCAGAGGTTCAATCTAAGCTTCTAAATATTTATTAAGTATAGTTAGTTATATGCGTCGAGTATAGTTTTTATTTATTAAATTAAATATGAAGAGGTTCCAAGCACTTCCTCACCAAAAAAGTTAAGTCCTTTTTTAGTTTTCATCAACATCAACTTGAGATTGAAATTTGACGTGCGTGCGACGACGCCCGCCTAACATGCCATCTCTTTTGCACGCGTTGAATTTCGCATGCATTTGCTTGAAGTTGATACAAATGAGAATTACGCGGTAGAGCCCCAGCTCTACGTGCCGTCTCAGCAAGGTTCAGTGAGTCTCCGTATAATCACGGCGGCGCGCGGCGCGCGGCGTGTAAAGCACACGTCTGCGTGTGTGAGTGAGTTCGAGTCTGAGCATTTGTACTAAGATGCACTACTGTATAAGCCTCATATTCATATTCTTTATTGTACACAAAAAACATAGTATTTACACGTTGTACTTAGAGATACCCAGATTGATAAAAATAAGTCATAATTAAAAATATACATACATGTACACTAAAATATGTTAATATACTCAAACCCTATGATTATAAATAACTGCAATATACCTACATAAATAATTATAATAAGCCTCCGCTGTCTGTCTGTCCGTTTGTCTGTCTGTTTGTCTGTCCATCTGTCACAGGGTCTACAGCTCCAGCAATAGGTAGCTATAGTTGACATTTTCCATAATACGTATAAATGTTGTTATGGTCTCTACCAAGTAAAGCAACCAAATTTAAAAAAAATGGCCAAGTGCGAGTCAGACTCGCGCACCGTACTCAGAGGGCGTTGAGATGTTAGTCAGGCGCTACCATTTAAGCAGCTTCTTTTTTGCCGCCTTGGTGTTGCTATGGCATAATATTGTTATTATTACCATAAAGTTTTTAGGGTTCAGTACCCGTATTGTGTGGTGGTACGGAACCCTTAGTGCGCGAGTCTGACTCGCAGTAGAGTAATACGTGATTACTGATTAAGTAAAGATTACAGGAAAAATATAGGGGTCAAGATATTAGGGTTCCGTACTCAGCAGGAGCCACGAATTATTCGAATTGACACTATATGACATCTATATTGTTGTAATTTGCCATGTTTTTAGGGTTCCGTAACCTAATTTCTAACCTAATTGTGTGATACGGAACCTTTTGTGCGCCAGTCCGACTCGCGCTTAGCCAAATAATTTTCTTCTACAGGGTTCTGTAGTCAGCAGGAGCCGCGAATTATTCGAATTGACACCATATGACATCTATATTGTTGTAATTTGCCATGTTTTTAGGGTTCCATAACCGTATTGTGTGATACGGAACCTTTTGTGCGCCAGTCCGACTCGCACTTAGCCAAATAATTTTCTTCTACAATGCTACATCTTCTACTCCGGTTACTTTCTTCAGAATGTAATTTTGTGACCTCTTTTCTTGTGGCAAAATATTAAAACAGTAATGATTTCTCCGGACAGATGCAGCACGGCCCCACGACCGACAGGTGCGCGGTTCGAGTCCCGCCGAGCGCGCGGTGCACGTGCTCAACTTGTGCTTTTGTATCGGATTCGCAAGTTTATGGTTTCCGCTGCACTCCGAGGTCTGTGGGGGAATGAGCATACATACAGGGAGTCAGGGTAATGCCACTCTTCGGAGTTCCGCTCCCATTGTGGTGTTTTGGTAAAATTTGAAAATATAAAATACTAGCTTTTTCCTGCGTGGAAGCGTCTTTCAACTATAGACAGTTTTAGGTTTGGCGGTTACTTTATCAACACTCCATATAGCCTATATGTTGACCAGGTCCTCTAAAAAGGCCGCTTTGGATGAATCATATTATGATTCCGTTCTAAGGCCGTCTCTTTTGCACGCGTGAAAAAGCTCTGACTCCATCCTACTTTCAAATCATTTTATGATTCACCCAAGTCGGCCCTTTTAGATCCCCAGCACTCGTGGCATAGTGTTTAATCGCGCGCGACGCAACTTAGTTGAATCACAAGTGCGAGGAGCGTGACACGACGTTTTTGCGATTAAACAGTATGTCACGCTCCTCGTACCTGTGATTCAACCAAGTGGCGTCGCGCGCGATTAAACACTATGCTACCCGGGGTGTACCCAGGGTCGCTAAGACGCTAATAAAGAAAACCGCATCCTAAATTCCTAATCCGTTGAGCGGTTCTCGAGTCAAATATAGAAAAAAATTGTAAATTTTACAATACCCATATCATGTAAAGTTTCGCAAAAATATTATTTCTAGAAAATTTTGTGTGACTTATTTACTACTTTAACATTAGTATTTAGGGTTCCGTACCTCATACGGAATCCTTAAGGGGGTATATCTTCAAAATCGACACTTTTTAAACACTTTTTCTGCTGTTCAAACCAAGTCGCAAGTTAATAAATTATAAAGTATAAGTTTTTAGGGCTTTTTCTTTTGTTATTTTATTTTCTTAGGATTATTTAATTTACATATATAATTGTTCATTAGGTTTAATTTCAATATTACAATAAATAAAGATCGATAAATTAGTATAACAATTTTGGGACATTTTTCTAGATTTTGGACTATCAGAAACGCGATTGGAGGAATTTCAATCGATAGAAATAATTATTGGAATGAGGTCTAAATTTACATTTTTTTTTTGATATTTTGACAAATTGGGTTAGCATACAGTTTAAAAAATATATATTAAGATGGGTTTTAACAACACCTACATTACTGGTTATGGAAATTTCCATAGCTATTTGTTAATTTTGTATTAATTTAAAACCGAATTTTTGTAAATTTTCCCCGATTCCGTCCCTCTCGCACTGCGGGTCTTTCCGCTTGGAGTAACGAAGACCTTTGCACAGACGATATATCACCTTAAAATATCACTTTGCTATCGATCTGTCTGACTGTGTGTCAAGGCCCTTTCTATAATATCGAACACTGAGAGGTGATAAATAAATAAATAAAAATAAAATATAAGTTTATTGGATATAGTTAAAACAGAACAGAGATTAAAAATAACAAATAAATCCGCAGAGAAGGTAAAAACATTTTCCAGGGGTCCCCAAACTCTGCTTTGCAGGAAACTTGGGGTACCAAATGACAATTTTGTATCCAGAGTTACATCGTTGTACAACATAATACTACGGGAATATTGGTTGAAGCTATAAGGGCGACCTCAAAAAAAAAAAAAAACCTAAAGCTATTTTTGTGCACAAACGTTTCTGACCCCCGGTTTCTGAAAGGCCAATCAATGTTAACAGTAGATTAAAAAATAATTATCTGCGGATTAAGCCAGAAAAAGTGGGAATTTTACATTGAAATCAAAAATTAACTAAGTTAATTATTGATTCATCACTATTCAGACTTCATACAGGCTTTATTTTCACCGTTATTTGATTGGCCTTTCAGAAACTGGGGGTTAGAATCACAAAAGCACATCCCTAAAACCCCCGACCCCGATGCCACCATCTTGCTCGCAAAAACTCTTGCCCTGAGCTTCGTTCCAGGCATGGTGGGTCACCTGCTTGTGCCTGTTTGAGAGCTGTCCTCTTACTGTCCCAGAGAGGGGCACAACCAGGCGGACCACCATCCTGGGACGATGGGTAAGACTCTTATTTTGTACTTGACCGCTTTTTCATTATTCTGTTTACATACGAGACAATTTTCGAAATTTTTAGGGACCACCTTTTTACTGTTTAAACAATTTTTTTTTATTCATTATGGTCTGAGTCTTGCCCACTACCGCGCCAGATGTAGAGTGTCGACAAGATCCAGGATGAAGGGCGCTCGCACAGAGACGATAACGTTAAATTAAACCAAATAATTTACCAATTTTACGATCTTCAGTTGATCACTTCTTTTCTCAATCAACATTTATATTCCATTGCTCAAAATAAAAAAAATGATTTTCACGCCTGTCGCCCTGCACGGTAGTAGCAGAGACTAAAGATTTCCATCTGCTACGATCCTGTCACACCTCTTTCGCCTCTTCCTCATTCATCAATCTAGTCATACAAGCACTTCTATTCCATGTACTTTTGACATGGCCCTTCTTCAGTGTGTCGCCAATTTGGTCATCACACGTCCTTCTAGGGCGGCCTGGTATGTTCCCCGGTATTCAGAAAGCCTACACAAAGAGATCCAGGTCACAAACCCGCCATTACAATTAAACAACAGTCAAGTGCGAGCTTCACTCTTGGACTTGGGTTCCGTATATGATTTTTTATTTTTTCCATTTATTTATTGTGAATTATTACATATTTTTAAACGTTATCATTAGTTTTATTTACGGAACCCAAATCCGTAAACAACCAGCCAAAGCTTGGAGAATCTAAGAACCCTGCACGAACAAATAATCTGTTGTATTGTGCAGACCACATCAAAATTGGGCTAGGATTTCTAGACTTGCCATTACCATACTGAAGAAGAGTCAAGTCAAAAGTGACTTGATTTATGAATGTGAAAGAAGTGTGTCAGAATCGTAGCAAATGGAGATTCTGTTGTCTCTACCTATTCCTCGACGATGTACGAATATTTTAGAGTATCAAAACCATTTTTCACAATAAAAAGCTCAGAAATTCCACGTTTTCTAACTTTCACTATGGAACCTTAGCGTCCATCCCGCTCGCACCCGCGCCCCGGCGGGAACCGAACCGGTTCCTCATCGGAACAGATGTCGGGCAGGTGCTCACTTTCAGGTATTATTGGTATTCCGAGTGGCCAGTTTGAATGTACCAGTTTTGTGGGCAATTTATACTGTTTAGACATTGGTGCCTTTCGGCTTGTGACCGGGGTGGAGATGGGGGTTGTTCTCTAGGGATAACTTAATTGTAGATTATGCTACTAGGGCGAAAAGGACGATTTAAAACACGAGCGTAGCGAGTGTTTTAAACGTAACCGAGTAATTTATTGCTTTTACGCCCGTGTATCATACTACGTTTTTCAATGCATAGTGCGAGGAAATGAAAACAAATATAATCTTGTGAACTTTCAATTATGATTGGCTCAAAAGGATTGTATCCAGATTATAGACAGTGGAAAAAAAAGTATAACATCTATGGTACACAGGAAAGGCTGCAGGTTAGCCAACCATTGCAAACAAATTAAAAAAATAATAATAATAAAGCCCTAGGGCAAAATAATCGACTTTCTGTTCGGTTTTGATGCATAAAAAGTGGGCCTTTACGAGCACATGCATTGAAAAGAATTTTATTATTATTATTATTGTCTCCAAGTAAGATGGTGGTACCTCCACAGTCGAGCCCAGCATCAGCTCTACCACCTTATATACAAAAACATATATTGCTCGTTTAATAATATTGGATGGATAAATAAATAAATAGTAATTAAATAAGTATACAACAGTACATAAAACATCCATTCCGGGTGTACCTGTATAACAGTCACCGCGTCAGAGCAACAAAGTGAATCGGTCGTACATACATGGCGATTGTATCTACGACTCGATCGTTCTAGGAATGCTGCTTCTGCATTAATTACTATACATGTGGGCATTGGTATTGTATGATGCATGATACAGGGTGGAAATAGATTTATACTTATGTTTGCATGGGATTTTGACACTGTTACCCTAAGTTTCAAGTTTACTTAGATTAGGGAACAGCCCCTCTATTCTGTATCTTTAGTTGCCAACTGGACTAGATGCCTATCATCAAAAACATAGCTAAAAACTGAACTTTCAAAATTGCCTTTAGTGGGTATTGAACTATTTACGAACTGTGTCGTCACTTCAAGTGCGAACATATCCTTAGACAATCAGAATTCAATAGCATATCTATGTTTTTGGTGATAGACACCCAGTCCAGATGGCAACTGAAGATACATAATGACCCCCTCTGGGCTACTCCCTGGGTACAGCTTAGATTATAATTATGTAGAAATAAAAAAAGTAAATAAGTTGTTAAAGATTAAAGATAAAGAAAGAAAATACTCTACTGATTTCTCAACGAAACTGTTCAGTTACCTGCTAAAAAAAAAACTGTCAAGTGCTAGGAGGACTCGGGCCCTGCGGGTTCCGTATACACCGTTAAGAGGCTATGCGAATTTTATTTTTGTCAAGCACTGTCACTCCAAGCGAAAAATCGCGCAGTGCGAGAGGGGCGGATTCAAGGCAAAAGGAAAAAAGTTGGTTTTATATTTTTATTGAAAAAACTAAAACAGGTAGCAAAATTTCAAAAATCAAATCTCTAGATATTGTTAAAAGACACCTAATAAAATATGTTTGAGTTCTGTATCTGGTTCCTATTCGTCAAACGAGGAGAAAAAGTGTGTTTTCAACAATTATTTATATCGAGGAAAATTTATCCAAACATGTTTTCCAATTTCAAACCCCTAGATTATATAGTCAAAATGCATATACCAGAAACTGATTATAATTTTCCGTGTATTTCATGAAATACACAGAAAATAATCACCCATATTTCTTTCGCATATCGCCTTAAATACAAACTTATTCCACTTGCAGTTATATCTGACCAACTTAAATTGACACTTACGATCTATTCAATCCTACGTCTAAAGGGTCTGGTTAAGTTGGTCAGTAATAACTTCATGAATATTAAAACATTAGAAATTTTCAGATTTTTCCCTAAACTTGTGCTTAACATCTACCTGTGAAAGAAATATCAGGTTTCTGAGTTAACTGGAAGTGATCTACATTACATGGTGAGCAAATTTGTATGAAATTGATTACATAATACAGGGTGTAAATGCAAAACCAAGAATCCCTTTAGGGTATGAAAGTATACACGATACTGATACGATTACGATAAAAAAAAGTATACCTTAAATTTTTACCAAAAATTATATTGTTTTCCTAAGATCCAGCTACGCACTCTTACCAATGCAGTTCATTCACCCCGTAGTGTGGTAACGACCAATCACATTGAGTAATTATGTTCTGTGCTACTGACGCTATCAAAGGTCAACGACCAGCGAGAGTGTCCACCGGATTAGAGTATTTCAAGTTTAACAAATCGTGTTATTATGTGGTACTGCTACATAAAAAAAATTGCCGCTATTTTTTTTAAACACTGTATTATTCATACTAACATACCCTAGAAGGATTCTTGCCTTTGCTTTTACACCCTGTATATGTATGTAAATAAAGGTCCATAACTTTTTTCGCGATGAGTTATAAGTCTGATATTTTTACAGCACCATGGGGCTAGTAGTATTTTTTTTTTTTTTTAATTTTTCATTTTTTTTAGTAGACTTCTGTAGGTGGTATTAGATTTAACTTGATATCCCCACAAGGGGTGCGAGCAAAATGGTCTTGGCAGACAGACAGACAGACGGACAAGAAAGTGAACCTCTAAATAAGTGCCGTTTTTTCATTACATCCTGTATACAACACGAGTCCGTCTGTAGGTATTTTTTCCGGAATCTTCATTTAATTCTGCAACTACGTACACAAATTCCGGTCTACATATACATATACTCACGCCTGTCGCCCAGAGAGGTAGGCAGAGATTACAAGTTTTCATTTGCTACGATCCTGTGACACCTATTTCGCTACTTCCACTTTTGAGGCAAATTAAGACTTTTTAGGGTTCCGTACCCAAAGGGTAACCAACGGGACCCTATTACTAAAACTCCGCTGTCCGTCTGTCCGTCTGTCAACAGGCTGTATCTCATGAACAGTGATAGACAGTTGAAATTTTCACAGATGATGCATTTCTGTTGCCGCTATAAGAACAAATACTAAAAACCAAAATAAAATAAATATTTAAGGGGGCTCCCATACAACAGACACGTTTTTTTTGCCGTTTTTATAGATAATGGTACGGAACCCTTCGTGCGAGAGTCCGACTCGCACTTGGCCGGTTTTTTTTTTACAAATTGCCCATTTCTCTTGACCACGGATGGATGGAAAGTGTCGATGAGACCTAGGATGACTTAACTTAGACTTAACTTATTTGGACTACAGGTACTTTCTGTATAATTAACATTTTCATGTTACTTAGCCTGAAATATATCCTTTTCATTTTATTTCACAAAGTTAAATGAACTAGAAACATTGTTAACTTATCCCTGACTGACTGCACATGCGCAATGCTTATTTATTTACATTAGTTTTATTCCAAGAAGCTGAATAATAACAATAACGAAATGTATTTTCAACAAACAAACTAACCCGTTCCTTTTTAATACTCTAAAATATCCTTTAAAGACTAAGAAATAAAAGCCAAGATCTTAGAATTATCTAAAACAATGCTTTTTACTTTGTATTTAAAGGAAATGTAACTGAATGACCTACGAAGTAAGACTCAAATTCAAAATTGGTGTAAAACGAATCTTTTTAAATTATGTTTAAAGAAATAACAGCTTTAGAGCCAAAGAACTATGATTGAAAATTGAAAGCCCGAGGTTTGACAACCGTCAGACAGGGAGACGCCAAAGTGATGACGTTTGCACCGGATGACACCGTGCCGGTCATTTCCTAAACTACTCTAAATTCTGATCACGGGTTTTATTAATTATTCTGAACGCGTTTGATAATTTGAGGTTATTAGTGTGTGATGTGCATTTCAAATTGAAGATTAAAAACAATATTTAGATAGAGTGCATTACAAACTAGAAAAGATCAAAAATTTGCACAAATTTCAAATATTCTGAAGAAAAAAAAATCTGACCTGGATTCGAACCTGCAGACTGCGCCCGGGGTACTCACCCTAGCCTAGACCGTCGACTTTTGGCCCGAGGAATATTTTCAAAATATTTGTCAATATTGGTTAGGGTAAGTTTTTTTTTTAAAGAAGATGGACTAGAATAGAAAAAGAAAAAGGAATGCTTATGTGGTTTGGATATGTAGAGAGGTTGAATGAAAGTAGAGTGACGAAATACATTTTTTCTACTACCTTTATGAAAAAGTTCCATTTAATACTCGAAACTAATTTTGAAAATCGAACTTTCCGGGCCCCGTTGCGGAATGACTATCAGGTCAGTTTGAAATATCGTATTGAAATTTCATTTATTGCAAAATTAGGTTCTTTTTGACGTCCTTAGTTTGTTTTTTTTGTTTTTTGTTTTATTCGCCCTTGTCAGGCAGGCAAAGGTTTCAGACCATACAGCCTTGTCATAAGTTGTGTTTATCAGTGTTGTCAGTGTAAGGCAACTTGGGCCAAATCTTCATATTTTAGCAGGTTAAGGCCATCCAATAGACTGGCCACATATAAAAGCCGCTGGCCGAATTACGAAAAAAAAGCCGCGCTTTGCAAAGTCATAAAATACATTAAATTTTAAAGGAAAAATTAAATATTTAAATACAAAAATCAGGTAGTAGAAAAAGTATCGTTCGCAACGAGTAAAAATGGGTTTTCTTACCCTCGGAATGTAAGCTTTCGACGTTCGCCTTCGGCTCGCGTCGAAACTAGCTTCATTCCTCGGGTAAGAAAATCCGCCATTTTATACTCGTCACGAAATATACTATATTGTACGCAAGTGGAAGGTACAGCTTGACCAGGCAGCACTAGAAGCTAGAAGGATGTATGCTGACCAAATTGGCGACATACTGAAGGGCCATGTCAAAAGCACCCGGAATAGAAGAGCTTAGATGACTCGATTGATGGATGTGACAACCAACCTTACTTTCACTTTTTTACTGTATTTGTAATTGGATGTATGCAAATTAATAGAATTTTTCAAGTTTCTGTTTGATATTTAGAAACTTACTAAATTACATTTTATGATTATGATGATATAAATATTGTAAATTTAAATTTAATCTTTGATTTAGTTTTGTGATGATAGGTTTTATTTGCTTGTAACCATCTTATTAAGAAATGTAACGTCATTTTGTACTGGGAACAATAAAAGCTTATTATTATTGTATTCTAATTTTAAACTAAAAAAAATATTTTCTTAAAAATGTTTTTAAACAAACAGACAAAATTAATCATATTTAATGAATTTAAAAAATCTTCATTATTTTGTGTAGGTCTGACTTGAGATTGGATTTCTTAGCAAATCTTTTGTGAAAGAACCGAACAGGAACATTCCTAGCACACAAATACACACACACACCACAGACACACACAAACAAGAACACAACCAATACATATTGATAGAACATTTAAAAGCTAATTGACTTGATAGGCCAATTGAATATGACCGACTTGCCCATAGCACCTCCAATTTGCCAATCTAAATACACCTCTATAACTAACTATTAAAGTTCATTTTCTATTCCGATTATCAACCTACATTACATGTGTACAGGATATTTGAATTAATTTTATAATAGCTTTATGAACAGTTTCAACAAAGTTAATATTATTTAGGTCACCGTAGAAAATACCTAAAGACTAAACCTCTAAGAAAATTACAAAGTAAGCTAAGGATTATAACAGGAAAGTAAGCTCAGGGGAATAACGCTATGTATAAAGGCAAAATGCCTAGTTACAATTAAGGACAAAAGCCCAAAATGCCTAGTTACAATTAAGGACAAAAGCCCAAAATGCCTAGTTACAATTAAGGACAAAAGCTCAAAATTTAAATAAAGCAACAAATACAGGCAGAAGAGTTTGTGCCTTACACGGTCAAGGAGTTTATGGACAGATGTGGTATCTAATCGTACCTACATAGAATATTAATATTTTTGACATTACTTAATCATAATACAATTTATTGTTTTTTCAATTATTATTATTCTATAATTTTATAGTTAATTTTATAATAATTATACTTTAAGTATAACTTTGTAATCTATTCTTTGACATGTAACTATATTTGTTATTAATAAATAAATCTAAATCTAAATCTAAGAGCTTGTATACTAGAACTTGTATTTTCTTATTTTTTTCATGGTGTGTTTGAGAGAATTATTATGTGTTTTTTTAGTTCTCCCTTAAATAAATAAAACCTTTTTTTTCTGTTTATTACGTGTGTACCTAAATTTCTAAATTTCAAATTCCATATTTTAATAGCGTCAGTTAGTTGTTGTTATTGTTTTTTTTTGCATTAGTGTTTTTTTTAATGTTTTACTATGTTTCTATTACTGGAAACTTTTAATGAGCGGTTTTCTGGTTGTTTTTTTTTTCTTAGTTCTTAGCTTTGCCCCAGATGGCGCTGTCCATGTGACCATAGATAAAATGTGTTTCATAGCAATCAATCTCAAAGTGATTTTTCGTTTGTTTGAAATCAGTGCAAATTTTGTCTTTGATTCTGTTGCTAAAGAATACGACAGTGCCATCTAGGAATCTTATTTAACACTAAATTTGACATAAGGAAAAACGCTCATTAGCTATAAATTGTTCAATCTGTTTATTTTTAAGTTACTTTGTGTTGTTAGTATTCCTTAAATATAAATTAATTCAAAATTTCATTGCAAAATAGTTCTTAAAATTCAGGGACAGAAGCTAAATTTGGAAAAATTCAAGTTATGACAGTATTAAAACTAAAATTAAAGCCTTTAGAATCAGCTTTATCGTACTTATTATTTTAGGGACCTCCTTGTCTGTCCTAAATTTAAAGTACAATATAGTGGTACAGTAAAGCCAATTCTGAAGGCTTCAATTTTTGGTGCTGTCAAAGCTTAAAATTTTCCAAAGAAATTTAGCTTATAATCCTAACTATTAAGGACTATTGTGTATCGAAGAAAATTTTATTTATACTGTAAGGTGTGACTCCTTGATGGAACTTCATCCTAACACTAATAAAAGTCTTCTTGTACGAGTTCCACCATTTTATTTACTTAATTATTGCGACTAGTTTCGTCTATGTCGACGATGTCAAATAGACGAAACTAGTCGCAATAATTAAGTAAATAAAATAGTGGAACTCGTACAAGAAGACTTTGATTAGTGAAGAAAATTTTGTTTTGACAGCACTACAGTAGAACGCGGCTATGAAGTCAATCCTGAGACATGCCTCAAGTGTTGTTACACGTTCGATCATTGTATCGATAAAATTCGTCAAGTGTGAGTTAAGTCGAATGCAGTTATCAGACGTATATGAAGGAAAGTGAAAAAAAAAATCACTACTGGAATCGTTTGTATTAATAACTAACTCAAATGTTTACTATACTCCCAGAGGTTAGTAATAAAGAAACAAACTCATTTAATTATTAATATTTATAATTAACTGAAGGAGAATATTACTAATATAACTAATTTTACAATTAAGTAATACGTTTTATTTACATTAATGCATATCATCATAAAACATAAACAATATTTTTGGCTATACGAACTTCTTAACATGTATCGATATATTGTCTGTGATATTATTGACACTCACTATTCTGTCACACGCAATAAGTAAATATGTAATTTTTTCCTATGGTTGACATTGTCATTATTCAGAAACTTCATAGTTGCGCAATGTGTCAGGATTGACTCCATAGCCGCGTTCTACTTTAAAACAAAAATTAAAACCTTCAGAATCGTCTTGAGTGTCACTCCTAATGCAACATATAAACACGTGCCACATATAAAACAGCCACGAGAATTTCTTATACTTGCATAAGTTATAAAACTAAAATTAAAACCTTCAGAATCGTCTTGAGTGTCACTCCTAATGCAACATATAAACATGTGCCACATATAAAACAGCCACGAGAATTTCTTATACTTGCATAAGTTATAAAACTAAAATTAAAACCTTCAGAATCGTCTTGAGTGTCACTCCTAATGCAACATATAAACACGAGCCACATATAAAACAGCCACGAGAATTTCTTACACTTGCATAAGTTATAAAACTAAAATTAAAACCTTCAGAATCGTCTTGAGTGTCACTCCTAATGCAACATATAAACACGTGCCACATATAAAACAGCCACGAGAATTTCTTACACTTGCATAAGTTATAAAACTAAAATTAAAACCTTCAGAATCGTCTTGAGTGTCACTCCTAATGCAACATATAAACACGTGCCACATATAAAACAGCCACGAGAATTTCTTACACTTGCATAAGTTATAAAACTAAAATTAAAACCTTCAGAATCGTCTTGAGTGTCACTCCTAATGCAACATATAAACACGTGCCACATATAAAACAGCCACGAGAATTTCTTACACTTGCATAAGTTATAAAACTAAAATTAAAACCTTCAGAATCGTCTTGAGTGTCACTCCTAATGCAACATATAAACACGTGCCACATATAAAACAGCCACGAGAATTTCTTACACTTGCATAAGTTATAAAACTAAAATTAAAACCTTCAGAATCGTCTTCAGTGTCACTCCTAATGCAACATATAAACACGTGCCACATATAAAACAGCCACGAGAATTTCTTACACTTGCATAAGTTATAAAACTAAAATTAAAACCTTCAGAATCGTCTTCAGTGTCACTCCTAATGCAACATATAAACACGTGCCACATATAAAACAGCCACGAGAATTTCTTATACTTGCATAAGTTATAAAACTAAAATTAAAACCTTCAGAATCGTCTTGAGTGTCACTCCTAATGCAACATATAAACACGAGCCACATATAAAACAGCCACGAGAATTTCTTATACTTGCATAAGTTATAAAACTAAAATTAAAACCTTCAGAATCGTCTTGAGTGTCACTCCTAATGCAACATATAAACACGTGCCACATATAAAACAGCCACGAGAATTTCTTACACTTGCATAAGTTATAAAACTAAAATTAAAACCTTCAGAATCGTCTTGAGTGTCACTCCTAATGCAACATATAAACACGTGCCACATATAAAACAGCCACGAGAATTTCTTACACTTGCATAAGTTATAAAACTAAAATTAAAACCTTCAGAATCGTCTTGAGTGTCACTCCTAATGCAACATATAAACACGTGCCACATATAAAACAGCCACGAGAATTTCTTACACTTGCATAAGTTATAAAACTAAAATTAAAACCTTCAGAATCGTCTTGAGTGTCACTCCTAATGCAACATATAAACACGTGCCACATATAAAACAGCCACGAGAATTTCTTACACTTGCATAAGTTATAAAACTAAAATTAAAACCTTCAGAATCGTCTTGAGTGTCACTCCTAATGCAACATATAAACACGTGCCACATATAAAACAGCCACGAGAATTTCTTATACTTGCATAAGTTATAAAACTAAAATTAAAACCTTCAGAATCGTCTTGAGTGTCACTCCTAATGCAACATATAAACACGTGCCACATATAAAACAGCCACGAGAATTTCTTATACTTGCATAAGTTATAAAACTAAAATTAAAACCTTCAGAATCGTCTTGAGTGTCACTCCTAATGCAACATATAAACACGAGCCACATATAAAACAGCCACGAGAATTTCTTACACTTGCATAAGTTATAAAACTAAAATTAAAACCTTCAGAATCGTCTTGAGTGTCACTCCTAATGCAACATATAAACACGTGCCACATATAAAACAGCCACGAGAATTTCTTACACTTGCATAAGTTATAAAACTAAAATTAAAACCTTCAGAATCGTCTTGAGTGTCACTCCTAATGCAACATATAAACACGTGCCACATATAAAACAGCCACGAGAATTTCTTACACTTGCATAAGTTATAAAACTAAAATTAAAACCTTCAGAATCGTCTTGAGTGTCACTCCTAATGCAACATATAAACACGTGCCACATATAAAACAGCCACGAGAATTTCTTACACTTGCATAAGTTATAAAACTAAAATTAAAACCTTCAGAATCGTCTTGAGTGTCACTCCTAATGCAACATATAAACACGTGCCACATATAAAACAGCCACGAGAATTTCTTACACTTGCATAAGTTATAAAACTAAAATTAAAACCTTCAGAATCGTCTTGAGTGTCACTCCTAATGCAACATATAAACACGTGCCACATATAAAACAGCCACGAGAATTTCTTACACTTGCATAAGTTATAAAACTAAAATTAAAACCTTCAGAATCGTCTTGAGTGTCACTCCTAATGCAACATATAAACACGTGCCACATATAAAACAGCCACGAGAATTTCTTACACTTGCATAAGTTATAAAACTAAAATTAAAACCTTCAGAATCGTCTTGAGTGTCACTCCTAATGCAACATATAAACACGTGCCACATATAAAACAGCCACGAGAATTTCTTACACTTGCATAAGTTATAAAACTAAAATTAAAACCTTCAGAATCGTCTTGAGTGTCACTCCTAATGCAACATATAAACACGAGCCACATATAAAACAGCCACGAGAATTTCTTATACTTGCATAAGTTATAAAACTAAAATTAAAACCTTCAGAATCGTCTTGAGTGTCACTCCTAATGCAACATATAAACACGAGCCACATATAAAACAGCCACGAGAATTTCTTATACTTGCATAAGTTATAAAACTAAAATTAAAACCTTCAGAATCGTCTTGAGTGTCACTCCTAATGCAACATATAAACACGTGCCACATATAAAACAGCCACGAGAATTTCTTACACTTGCATAAGTTATAAAACTAAAATTAAAACCTTCAGAATCGTCTTGAGTGTCACTCCTAATGCAACATATAAACACGTGCCACATATAAAACAGCCACGAGAATTTCTTACACTTGCATAAGTTATAAAACTAAAATTAAAACCTTCAGAATCGTCTTGAGTGTCACTCCTAATGCAACATATAAACACGTGCCACATATAAAACAGCCACGAGAATTTCTTACACTTGCATAAGTTATAAAACTAAAATTAAAACCTTCAGAATCGTCTTGAGTGTCACTCCTAATGCAACATATAAACACGTGCCACATATAAAACAGCCACGAGAATTTCTTATACTTGCATAAGTTATAAAACTAAAATTAAAACCTTCAGAATCGTCTTGAGTGTCACTCCTAATGCAACATATAAACACGTGCCACATATAAAACAGCCACGAGAATTTCTTACACTTGCATAAGTTATAAAACTAAAATTAAAACCTTCAGAATCGTCTTGAGTGTCACTCCTAATGCAACATATAAACACGTGCCACATATAAAACAGCCACGAGAATTTCTTACACTTGCATAAGTTATAAAACTAAAATTAAAACCTTCAGAATCGTCTTGAGTGTCACTCCTAATGCAACATATAAACACGTGCCACATATAAAACAGCCACGAGAATTTCTTACACTTGCATAAGTTATAAAACTAAAATTAAAACCTTCAGAATCGTCTTGAGTGTCACTCCTAATGCAACATATAAACACGTGCCACATATAAAACAGCCACGAGAATTTCTTACACTTGCATAAGTTATAAAACTAAAATTAAAACCTTCAGAATCGTCTTCAGTGTCACTCCTAATGCAACATATAAACACGTGCCACATATAAAACAGCCACGAGAATTTCTTACACTTGCATAAGTTGTAAAACTAAAATTAAAACCTTCAGAATCGTCTTCAGTGTCACTCCTAATGCAACATATAAACACGTGCCACATATAAAACAGCCACGAGAATTTCTTACACTTGCATAAGTTATAAAACTCAAAACAGTAGCTCAGTGAAATAATAAAGTTACAAGTTTTGTAAAACAAACTGCGGCTATTATCAATATTGTTGTAACAAGGAATGTCACGTTCCTGAACAATATGATGAGGTGACCTGTGGTTACAACCACTCGACCGCTAGGCCGCAGGTCGCAGGTTCAACGGAGGGACACATTTCTGTACCGTGCTAGCAAAGGTCCCCGTTACTCCAGGCAGAAAGACCCGCAGTGCGAAAGGGACGGAATCGGGGAAAATTGTCAAAAAGTCGGTTTTAAATTAATGCAAAATTAACTCAAATAGCTACAAAAAATTCCATAACCAGTAATTTAGGTGTAGTTAAAACCCATCTAAATAATATTTTTCAAGTCTGTATGCTATCCTTATTTGTCAGAATATCAAAAAAAGTGTAAATTTAGACCTGATTTCAATAATTATTTCTATCGAATGAAATTCCTCCTATCGCGTTTCTGATAGACCAAAATTTAGTAAAAGGTTCCAAAATTGTTATACTAATTTATTTTACTTGGAACTTCATTAAAAGAGCAGATAAATAACTTCAAAAAGTGTCAATTTTCACGGTATAGCCCCTTAAGGCGCTACGGAAAAAGGATAGACAATTTTAGAACCTACATATCTACTTCAGTAAATAATGTATTATTTTGATAATCCATCCATCCATCAGCCTATAGTTCGTCCACTACTGGACATAAGCCTTTCCAGGACTTTGCCACTCCCGGCGGTCATCCTGGAAGAATTGCCCATACTCACACACGCTGGGCAGGCGGGTTGGTGAGCGCGGTGTCGGAACCATAGCACCAGTGACGCCGCTGCCCGTCACCAGTCTGTTCCATATAAGGCCCGGCTATTAGGGATGGATATACCGCCATCCATCGGTCCCAGGCATGGTGGGCCTTCTGGTTTTTTGCTAGTGAGCTGTCCTCTTACTCTCCCCCGAATTACTTCGAGGGGGTCTCCAAGTAAGATGGTGGTACCTCCACAGTCGAGCCTGGCATCGGCATCAGCTCTACCGCCTTGAAGATAAAATAGTATATTATTTTTGGAATCTTTTTCTAGGGATCTGTTAAACAGAAACGCGATTAGAGAAATTCAGCTCGATACAAATATTTATTGAAATGGGGTCCTTTTCGACGCCAATTCTTCTGGTTTGGCAATTTGGAATGACATATGGACTGCAATTATATTTTACTAGATGGGTTTGAACAATATCTAGGAACTGGTTAAAGGAAATTATGATGGCAATTTTATATTAATAAAAAACCGACTTTTTCCTACTTTTCCACAAATCGTTTTAATTTTAAAACAATAAAAGCACATTCGGCTACACTTTTGGTAACAAATCGTAAAATTTACGTATTTTAGGTGTTTGTTGTTAAGATATTACTTAATTTTCACAATTTTTAGTTCGACTTAAACATAGATCTAAATAATGTTCATGGACTCAGCCTAAAATATTATAATAACATACCATAGACACGCTAAATTGTGGTTACAGCGTTTGTATAGAGGTTTGCGCGTAACGACGCCCCTTAAGGCCCTGCCATTCCAAAATGAGCATTTTGTTTAATTAATATTGTCAGTTCAATATCTCATTCAAATACAAGTTAAATATATGTTACAATAGAGGATAAACTCTAAACACAAGTTGATCTAAAAACGTAATTGAGTTAACTTCACTCGATAGAAAAAAATCACAAAGTAAGCTCGTCAAATTGCGAATAAATGTGTTTATATCAAAGGTGTTCAACGGAGAGAATTAAAGCTTTTTCTGAATTTTCTTTACAGATAACTAAAGACACTTATAGACCCATTTTTATTTATTTCTCAATACTTTTTCAGAAATTCCAGAAAAACCTCGCAAATTCACTGATTATGCGTGCTCGCAGCGAATGAAGCGAGCGTTCTAATTTAGACTTTCTGACAATATCATTGAGTTCAAAATTACTTAATACGATTATTGTGTTGGATGCGTAGGGCCTTAAGCTGTGGGTCCATATTTGTACCGGAAACACGGCGACTGGCTCACCAGCCATCGCGCTGGGACGTTATAATCGTCGGTGAAACATGTATATATGTCACACTCCACACTCGAAACACCACTGACACGCCCTCGCAGATTCATGTCGTGACGGTGTACTCTCGGCCGGATGTTAAATAAATAAATCAATATACGATAGACTTAATTTAATAGGCTTCATAAATATTCAAACGGTGTCCCAAGCGTCGTCGCTTAGTCTGAGCAGCCTACTTTATATACATGTACCTTATGTTATAGAGATACATAGCCATACAAATACTGATTGATACCAAAGTTTTATACGAACCCTGGACAAATAAGCAGCGATAAACTTTACTAATATTAAAAGTAAAGAATATAAAAATAATTTATAGACACGTTTGTAATAATTGTTTACTTATATTAAATAATAATTAATTAAGTAATAATAATTTAGTATGTCAGCTCACGCGAGTTTTAATAATTATTATTATTTAGACTAATAATAAAAAGAAGTAAAATTTGTTATTGACATAAAATTAAATGATGTCCCCTGCTAGGTACTTGAACCGACGAGAAGTCAACAGAAATACAAGTTATTTGAAAGCTTAGAATTCTAAGTTCGAAAGCTTTGACAGCCCAGAAAAGATCATAAAAAAAAAACTAAGGACATAAAATTAAATGATGTCCCCTGCTAGGTACTTGAACCGACGAGACGTCAACAGAAATACAAGTTATTTGAAAGCTTAGAATTCTAAGTTCGAAAGCTTTGACAGCCCAGAAAAGATCATAAAAAAAAACTAAGGTTGTTCCCTAGGGGGACTGGCAGTTCCGTAGTAATTATATTACATTCGCCTAGGTGAAAACGCAGAGAAAAGGCTAGTGGAATATAAAAATAGAAATTTGTGTTTTTGAGGGCGTTATTTTGAATTCAAAGCGAAACGAAGGATTCTATAGTAGAATTCCGAACACAGCGAGGCAGCGAGGGATTCTAAAGTAGAATCCTGAGCGTAGCGAGGAATTCAATATACGCCGCCCGAGCACAAAATATTACTTGGCCCCGAGTGATACACAATTTTTCATCACTATCTATGAGAAAATGAAAAAGCTACGGGTACCTGGTATTTTGTGGTAATAATTGTTGCAACACATTAGCTACATCTGTTATTAGGAATTAATATATCACTATCACTACTCGAACTCATTTTTAATTGTTATTTGCAATAACTTAGCGAAGACTAGCGTGAAAATTTCCAGGAAAAAAAGAAAGAAGAATACACATATTAGTTTTTTTTTTCAGCGGGCATTGCCTTCGATGCCTAACCGGCCAGTAACTTCTTCATAAATTATGCGTTCGACCTCTTTGGTTAATCACGAACGCGGACCAGTCAGAAGAGAGAAAGCGCAAACTCCCATGGGATTAAAATTGACTTTGGCTCCCGCTATCCTCTAAAGCCAACTGTCGTTTTTTCGAATAGGTGTGATAAAAAGCTTATTATTTACTTATTTCCATGTTTTACATATAAAAAAAATATAAATGTATAAAAATTAAATTATAGTTTATTTAAGGGACAGCCTCAGCGGGCGTTCGCGTAGCACTCTGTATATAACCAAAATAACAAATATAATTTTGTCTTAAACCTAATACGGTACACTGGATTTAAAATAGATGTTTATCGATTTTTTCCAGTGAAATGCAAATCGGTATACCCGCTTTTCACCGACGATTATTACGTCCCAAACGTTGTGGGAGGTAAGCCCTATCGCCGTAGTTCGGGTACAAATGGATCAACGCACGCCGACCTAATACAAATGAATGTGCACCGCGGGGATTGAACCTACGACCTCTGGATTAGCAGGCACGCGTTCCACCAGTCGCCCACGGTAGCGGTTAACTTATCACAATTAGTTAAAACAGTAACTTTACCTGCACCCGTAGCACAGTGTTTAATACGCGCGACGCGACTTAGTTGAACCACAAGTGCGACGAGCGTGACATACTGTTTAATCGCAAAAGCATCGTGTCACGCTCCTCGCACTTGTGATTCAACTAAGTTGCGTCGCGCATGATTAAACACTATGCTACGAGTGCTGGTCTCTGCTTACCCTCTAGAAGACAGGCGTGAGTATATGTATGTGTATATAAAAATTATACAATGTCAATACTCGAGTACCTATAATTTTCCCAAACACCTTTTTACATAACAAAAAAAAAACTTTCAAAAATCCGAGCCCAAAATCGGCGGAAGTAAAGACGGATGTTCTAAGTGCAGGGACCGCTACGGTATCAAGTGTCGGGTCGGGAATCGAACCAGGGTCGGAATGGGAGGTGCTAGTCAGATGGGAGGTGGAATAGCAGATTTCAGTGGGGTAGAGAGAAATTTTAAAAATAACAGCATTGAAATTAGTTAAAGGTGTATCCAAAGAAAACATTACGGAGACGTTGTATAACTTACTACTATAATTCAAGATGTGTTTCAAGTTTCACCAAGTGCCGACAATCGCAAGTATAAATTTTCCGTTAAAGCTATAATAGATTAACAAAATCCTAAAAACAAGATAGAGACTAGGTAATTTTCTTGTTAATTTTCGAAGTTCTGACGTGATACTCTTGTGATATACTTGTGTTTTTGTACCTTTTTTACATTAGGATTGTTATTTTAAATTTATCCATAAAATTATATAGTATCTTTATCCTGATTTATCCTTTTTTTTATTGTCACCAGGCTTGCGTGGTGGCAGTCCAAATTTATGCCAGATCAAACAAATAATAAAAATTCCACTCGTGATTCTCTAGTAGCTAACAAATTTTAAATATAATGCTATAAACGAGAGTTGTAATTATTAAAATATTTATTTTACTACTAACTGTTAAAGTGTTAACCGAACCAAACGCGACTCCAAAAAATTAAAAGACAAAAAAAGGAAAAACAAATTTTCATTTCCCACAAGCAATCGGGGCTAATAGAGTTATTTTTCATACGACACCATCATTTCAATTTACCCCGTTTCCACATGAATTTTTTACCGTTTCCCCCGGAAAGGTATAATTTTTTTCCGTGCCATCGGTCTGTTGGACCACGTCAGTGTCCACATGTGCTTATTAGATGTCTCGGTTATTACGGGTTAACAGTGGAAACATGTATTAGAGGGTTGAAACTTTGCATGACGAATGGGGCGGTATTAGGTCATGCTTTTTATGGATATATCATTTTTAGGGTTCCGTAACGAACGGGACCCTATTACTAAGACTCCGCTGTCCGCAACGCGACTGGAGAAATTCGGCTGGATACAAATATTTATTGAAATGAGGTCCGTTTGAACACCATTTCTCCTGGATTGACAATTTGGAATGACTTATGGACTACCATTATATTTCATTAGATTGGTTTTAACAGTATCTAGGACCTGCGGGCCTATTATGTATCTCTAGTTGCCTTCTGTACTGGGTGTCTATCATCAAAAACATAGATATACCATCGAATTCCGATTTCCTAAGGATATGTTCGCACTTCAAGTGACGACACAGATTGTTAATAGTTCAATATCCACTAAAGGCTATTTTGAAATTTCAGTTTTTATCAATGTTTTTGATGATAGGCACCTCGTACAGTTGGCAACTAAAGATACAGAATAGGGGGGCTGGTTAAATGAAATTTTGATAGTAACTTTAGTAAGTAAGTAAGTAAGTAAGTAAGTAGTAAGTAAGTAAATCGTTTATTTGTGAGAATTCGTGTTTACAATGGATGTAAATTCAACCATGTCATGGCGTACAAATATTTGGTTGTATATTTAAATCATGCACTAACAAAAAACACATTGAGAATAATTATAATTATAAAATATGTATGTCAATTAAATAAAAACAAATGTCACTGTATAAATATGTAAAAAAAAAAAAACTTGAAGTTGGAACAAACATTTTACATTAATAAAAAACCGACTTTTTGCTACTTTTCCCCGAATCCGTCCCTCTCGCACTGAGGTTTTTTTCGCATATATGGTCGTCTTAGAGTGAAAACCTTGTAAGGGCGTTATGTGTGATAAATTGTATACGAGGAATAATGAATAAAAATAATGAAAATATTTATAATTTTGCCATTCGAGGTTTGTACTCTAAGCGCCGATCGTCGCCTTAGTGTGAAAACCTGGTAAGGACGTTATAATGAATTTTCGTAAAATTAGCCATCAGAGGTTTTCACTCTAAGGCGACGGTATAGAGTAACAGGGACGCTAAAACATTTACATATCGCCTTAACGTGCCTTCCGAAGCACGCAGACCGATATTGGTACCCGAAGTACGGCGACAGGGCTCACTACCCATCACGCTGGGACATGATAATCAGTGAAATGTGGGTGTACGAGTGTGGTCTGTGACTTGCATTTCACAGTCCACACTCGTAAACACCTTTGACACGCCTTTACACTCCTTCGGGGACCCATTTCATGTCAATGTGGTTTTGTCGCCATCACGTTGGTATATAAATAGACGAGACAGGCCAAGATCCGACATATACGGTACCTAACCCTGTGTTTGACATATTTACTTTTTCCCTTTTATTCTTATAAAACAGTCTGTTTTAAAAGTGATCGTTAAACTCACCAATCCCAAACAAACCCACCAAATATCAGTATGATAAATTCAAATTCAAATTTCAAATTCAAATAGTTCATTTTGCAAAGTAGGTATATAAAATACACGTTTCACAAGTCAAAATTTATTCTTATAAAAAAATATATGTAATAAAATAATAAATGTACATGAACTAGATTAAAGGTTTATTTAATTTATGTAGCAATATATATACGATTAAAATTATAGGTAAAATATATATTATAAAAGGTGAAATCCAATCAACCGCCCGAACCCATACCGGAGACTCGGCCAGGGACCAGGAACAAGGTTCAATGATCACCAACCGAGCCCCCAGCACGAATCCAGGCGGCCGACCAAATCCCACCCTATATACTACATACTAATAGGTTACATATATAAATACATGCCTACCTCCGCCCATTCGGTTAGCCTTGCTAAGAAGAACGGGCAAGAAACTTAGCAAGATTATGTCTTTTTTTTAACATAAAACTTATACTATACAACAAATGACTTGTATCTACTTTAACCAAGGGATAAGAAAATACAAGACAGCAGGAATTCAGGTTAATGAAAAAAAAAGAAAAACATAAAGTTTAACTGGTAGCTCGTTGCTGATACACTGTGGCTATATAAAGTACTATTGTAGGTTATAATAATAGCTACATCCATCCATCCATCAGCCTAGTGTCGTCCACTGCTGGACATAAGCCTTTCCAGGACTTTGCCACTCCCGGCGGTCATCCTGGAAGAATTGCCCATACTCACACACGCTGGGCAGGCGGGTTGGTGAGCGCGGTGCCGGAACCCTCGCACCAGTGACGCCGCTGCCCTTCACCAGTCTTAATAATAGTTATCAGAAGAAAAACGTAAAAATCGACGGTGAAATGTGGGTGTACGAGTTTCAACTGCTTCAGAGACTGTCCACACTAGGAAATACTTCCGACATTCCTTTGAAAATATATTTTGTGATATATTTTTTTATGTCACAAAATTTAATTTTGGTTTTGGAAAAGGAAAAATCTTTTTTTGAATTTTACAAAATAATCAAAATCATGTCTCTAGTATGAGTTTAGGTATATCTATGTCATTATAGCACTCGTATTTGACCAGAGGGTCCAGCACGCACCGTAGATACAGTGTCTTTCCATCATACTAGCTCTTTCACATATCGAAAAACGCGGTATGCGTGTGAACGCAAGTAGGATAGATATACGCTGAATCGATGGCGCATGCTAGCCACACTGAACGACGAAGGTGCATCCGAAATCGATCCACCATCAGCGTTTAATAAAATGCCACCACGTCAGCCTTGTGAATAATTTAGACTTCACGATTGCATATTACCATATCGAGCTTTATCGATTTAAGAAATAATTGTTTAATGCTAGGTGTGATTAAGATATAGTTACTGTTAAGATATGTAGGGAATTAACAATAGTATTTGAGAAGGACTCCTGAGTTTTTTATAGGACAACGGGCACTTTTGTATGGATCCTGGACCAAATTTGTTAAGCCTTTAATAGTGTTGAAACCTATGTCATATGAAAGGTTTCAGAGTGTAGGTACTTCATTAAATTATATGTATACAGCGTTAAAATGGTGTACAGTTGGTAACCTAAAATTGTGTACAGTAAGTAGGTAACCTAAAACGGTGTGCAATAAGTAAATTAAAATGGTGTGCAGTAAGTAACCTAAAATTTGTTCAGTAGGTAACCTAAAATGGTGTACAGTAGGGTCAGTAGGTTACCTAACATAGTGTACAGCAGGTAAACTAAAATGGTGCGCAGTAGGTTACCTAACATAGTGTACAGCAGGTAAACTAAAATGGTGCGCAGTAGGTTACCTAAAATAGTGTACAGTAGGTAGTCTACAATACTATATAGTAGCTAACCTAAAATAGTGTACGGTAGGTAACCTAAAATGACGTGCAGTAGGTTACCTAAAATGATGTGCAGTAGGTAACCTAAAATAGTGTACAGTAGGTAACCTAAAATTACGTGCAGTAGGTTACCTAAAATGATGTGCAGTAGGTAACCTAAAATAGTGTACAGTAGGTAACCTAAAATGACGTGCAGTAGGTTACTTAAAATGATGTGCAGTAGGTAACCTAAAATAGTGTACAATAGGTAACCTAAAATGGTGTGCAGTAGGTTACCTAAAATGATGTGCAGTAGGTAACCTAAAATAGTGTACAGTAGGTAAACTAAAATGGTGTGCAGTAGGTAACCTAAAATTGTGTACAGTGGGTAACCTAAAATGGTGTGCAGTAGGTAACCTAAAATAGTGTACAGTAGGTAACCTAAAATTACGTGCAGTAGGTTACATAAAATGATGTGCAGTAGGTAACCTAAAATAGTGTACAATAGGTAACCTAAAATGGTGTTCAGTAGGTTACCTAAAATGGTGTGCAGTAGGTAACCTAAAATTGCTTACAGTGGGTAACCTAAAATGGTGTGCAGTAGGTAACCTAAAATTGTGTACAGTGGGTAACCTAAAATGGTGTGCAGTAGGTTACCTAAAATAGTGTACAGTAGGTAACCTAAAATAGTGTACAATAGGTAACCTAAAATGATATGCAGTAGGTTACCTAAAATGATGTGCAGTAGGTAACCTAAAATGGTGTGCAGTAGGTAACCTAAAATTGTGTACAGTGGGTAACCTAAAATGGTGTGCAGTAGGTTACCTAAAATAGTGTACAGTAGGTAACCTAAAATAGTGTACAATAGGTAACCTAAAATGATATGCAGTAGGTTACCTAAAATGATGTGCAGTAGGTAACTTAAAATAGTGTACAGTAGGTTACCTAAAATAGTGTACAGTAGGTTACCTAAAATAGTGTACAGTAGGTAACCTAAAATAGTGTACAGTAGGTTACCTAAAATAGTGTACAGTAGGTTACCTAAAATAGTGTACAGTAGGTAAACTAAAATGGTGTAAACTGGGTAACCTAAAATAGTGTACAGTAGGTAACCTAAAATAGTGTACAGTAGGTTACCTAAAATAGTGTACAGTAGGTAAACTAAAATGGTGTAAACTGGGTAACTTAAAATGGTGTACAGTAGGTAACCTAAAAAAATAAAAAGTCCATCTTTACCATCTTTACCATCTTTACCATTTGTATTTGAATTTAGCTGCTTTTAATGAAATGAAGTAATTAAACCCGAAGAGCTTTCCTTAAAAATACCGGTTTATGTTGTGCTTTTAAAAAGTTATAAATATCAGTAGGTACACCGTTATTGTATGTAGATGATACAATAGCTTTTTTGATAAACGTTTATAAATATATTATATTTAACTTTTACGGGCTTTTGATTATTAAATTTATTATTAAAACAATTTAAAAAAATTATAACTCGATATATTTCGGCCCTCGGTATGGGGCTTTATTTATATTTATTTATTTATACATTCGACTTTTTTGATAAAGCTGCTCGATACCATAATTTTAGGTACAGGATTTAAATTAGTACAAATGAGATCACAAATATTTTTGTGTGACATTAAAATGTTACACTCTGCCCTTAACCACAAAGACATTTTTATTCATAACGGTTATTTATTTTACGTCGATACACATTTTGACTAGTGTTTAATGTAGTTAAAAAACAAAAAATAAAAATAAAATTAATGACGCAAGAGCATTCTGTTATTTGTTAACGTTTTCCAAGTAGCCGTTAAAGTTGATAATGGTGTCTATTTGGCGCAACCCAACTTATTTGACAGGACTTACCTTATTTGAGCGTCATGTCCCAGTCTTTTGGATAAAGAAAGAAAAAGACAGAATGCTCAAATTAAGTTAAATCCTGCCTGTTAAATAAGTTAAAAATATGTTACACGGAATCGACACAATTGTTATTTAATTTCAACAAAATGTAATTAATGAATTATACACTTATCTTGGATTATAACATTTAGTAACAGCTAACATCATACATTAGTAGATATGGAATTATTATATCTAATATTGATTGATTATGATTAGTATAGTGAAAAGAAAGCGGTACTTAACTGTTTCTTGAATTTTATTATTATTTCTTTAAATATCAAGCGTGTGAATAAATCTTTGTTGAAAATGAAACTCTTCTACTTGTCCACAGATATTAAGGCGCTACAAAAAAAAATGGACACTTTAAGAACTTGCATATCTACTTCAGCAAATTATGTATTATTTTGATAAAATAGTACATTATTTTTAAAATCTTTTTCTAAGGATCTGTTAAAACAGAAACGCGATTGGAGAAATTCGGCCCGATAGAAATATCCATTGAAATAAGGTCTTTTTCGACACCAAATCTCCTGGTTTGACAATTTAGAATTACATATGGACTGCAATTATATTTTATTAGATGGGTTTTAATGGTATCTAGGACATGGTTTAACGAAATTTTGATAGCAACTTTAGTACATTTTATATTAATAAAAAACCGACCTTTTGCTACTTTTCCACGAATCCGTCCCACTCGCACTGAGGGTTTTTTCGCATATGGAGTATCAGGGACGCTAAAACTTTTACATATCGCCTTAAATCCAAAAATCAGAGGACAAGTAGAAGTTTAATTTTCAAAAAAGATGTTTCGTAACAATCAGGACCATCAACGTGTGAATAAAGAAAATAAAATGTAATTTAGGCAACAGATGCCCGATCTATCGATTTGGTTGTTATTTATTGTGCTTTCTGGGAAAACTGTATTTATGTTATTTATTATACGACAAAATGTTGTATACTAAAGTTTTTTTTTTTGTTAAATGCGCAAACGCATTCGTTGAGAAAATTCGTATGTGTAATTTATTATAGGTACGAAAAAAGTTTTAAATAAGTATACAAAAGTTTTTTTTTTTAAATACGCAAACCTATTCGTTGAAAAAACTTTAACTATCTTACGTTAAAACTTTTTTTAACTTAAATTAAGTTTATTATAAAAAACACTATTAAAAAAAAGTAGGTATTGTACATACCAACCTAATAAAAATTCAGTATGGTTGGAAAGTATATTCAATACTAAAACTTTACAATCCATAAAAAATATTTTAGTAAAACTAAATTCACAAAGCTATTTCATGATTATAGAATTACTTTGTGAGACAAGAAAACTAAAAATAATTGTTATTATATAATATAATATAAATAATTATTTTTTTCGATACACAAAGGAAAAAAACCCACGCAACACGCGCCCTAACAAACTTTTTATAAAAGTTTAAAGACTAAATAACGACCGCCATATTTTTCAACTTTTTAAAACTTCTGCCTTTGAGACTTGGGCACCACGTTCAAACAGCCAAGAAAATCCAAAACAGACCTGTAGAAACAACTGCATCCAAAACGAAGATACGAGTATCCATATCACAGAATCTTACCGAAACAATAAGGTTGATTTTATCGTAACAAAAACACTTTTAAAACAATGGCTGTATAGCATAAACACTGGCCACTAACACTACACGTCAGTTACATCACAATTATTTTTTATTTTTTGAACTTGGAACGCTAGGGCTGCGCCTGTTGAGATCGGTCGCGCGCACGATTCGAGACTGTGGGCCCATGGTCGCCTAACGTTCACTTTCTGAACTGTGTTGCCAGATACAGAATTTGTTTTACCTAATATTGGGTAAACGTTGATAATGCGCCACAACAACAGTTACACATTTTGAGTAGGACAAATAAATACTTCCACGACATAATGTGGTATGTCGTGATGTGGTAGACTGATGTACCACGGAGTTTATAAACATATAATTTTTACTTTTCTATTAATGGTTTTAGATTTAAAGTAAAGACTACGATAAATTAATTTGTTTTTTACTTAATAAATTAAAATAACAATCCAATGTGTCTTCATCCAGCCACGGCTTTGAGTATTAAAGACAGGCTTGCGCATTTATTGTATCTAAAGCATACAGGAACAAAGAAACTTGTGGAAAAGAAGTAACGTCTAAGAAGGTCTTTAGAAAACAGTGATGAAAAAGTCTGACTTTATACAAAAAGAAAGATTTATTTATTTATTTCAAACGAAAATTTCTTTCAGTTAAAAAGTAATAATAACTTTTGCACTTGAAAAATATTGTACACTAAAAAAGTATAAAGCCATCTTCCAATTCCAAACAATCTTCCGCATCTAAAATAGCTTTTGATATATGTATTACATAAATGTTTTTAAAACAGAAATCTAGAACAAGCAAGAAAACAAAGCCCTAAAAAGCCCCACAAAACTTCATCAAACTGACCCCACTTTACCCAAAACTCCCCACTTCAAAGCTCATCCACCACTGGCAACACTACGCAAGCGCGACGTTGCCAGTTCGCAGCTAGAATAGAGCGGGGCGACTACGAATGAGGTTAAAGTTTCGAGCAAGTTTGTGTTTATTTTTCAGTACTAACACAAAGTTCATAGTACAGTTGGTGAAAATTACGTACTTAGATTATATGTATGATTGTATGCGTAATGTGTTTGAGGAGGGTTTTACTGGATGTTGAGTTTTGGGAGTTGGTGCTTTTGGATAGTCTTCTTTCTTAGGGTACAAAAATAGCTTTAACCAAACAAGGTTTTATTTCAAGGTTTTGTTTACCGTGTGACATATATTTAAAGACATGTATCTTTAAATGAAACCACATACTCTACTGATCATACTGAACAACTTTCTCGACGAAACATAAAACGAAAATGAAAAAAATTTTACTTCTTTTGTCTACATTAAAATATTTTCTACACTTTTGTTTTTTAGGGTTCCATAGTCAACAACAAGGAACCCTTATAGTTTCGCCATGTCCGTCTGTCTGTCTGTCTGTCTGTCTGTCGGCGCCTTAGCTTAGAGACTATTAGTACTAGAATGCTGTAATTTGGGATGGGTATACATATTTATCACGCCGATAAAGTGGTACAGTAAAATTTTGAAAAATATTTTTTTAGGGAACCTCCCCTACACGTAAAGTGGGGATGATTTTTTTTTCTCGTCTATCCCCTAATGTAGGGTGTCGTTGGATAGGTAATTTAAAAATATTGGGGGTGTGAGAAGACCATTTTTCGATCCAGGGTTCCGTTTGCGAAATACTAGGCTTAAAAGTGTTAATTTTTCTTAGAGTCAAAGTCCCCCCCCCCCCTGCCAGCGAAACGGTTGTATTTGGAGACGTAAAAAAAATCACGGCAGTAGTATACATAACAAAATTAAAAGGAAAACTATCACAGCTAAGAAGGCTTTACAAGTTAAAACTTTTAGTCCCCTCTAAACACAGGCGAGTCGCATCGGCAGGAACAAAATGTATGGGCCGTTCTTCGGAAGAGCAACTTCCGAGCGAACTAGAAGTTTGGCGCGATCTGTATAGTTGACAAATTTATAAAATGTACTTGGAGAAGAAGTACGCATATTGTGTAGGGCAACTACGGAATCCTACACTGCGCGTGGCCCGACACGCACTTGGCCGGTTTTTTGGTTATTGGTTCACTACAATATGTGGTTTTATTTAAGAGGCTATACCAATTTTATTTTTGTCACTGTCACTCCTAGCAAAAAATCGCGCAGTGCGAGAGGGGCGGATTCAGGACGAAAGGGAAACAAGTTGGTTTTATATTTTTATTAAAAAAACTAAAATAGCTAGCAAAATTTCAAATAACAAATCTCTAGATATTGTTGAAACACAACTAATAAAATATGTTTGAGTTCTGTATGTCGTTCCTATTCGTCAAACGAGGAGAATAAGTGTGTTTGAAGACTTCATTTCAACAATTATTTCTATCGAGGAAAATTTATCCAAACATGTTTTCCAATTTGAAAACCCTATATTATATAGTCAAAATGCATATACCAGAAATTTATTAAAATTTTCCATGTATTTCATGGAATACACAGAAAAGAAACACCCGTATTTTTTTCGCGTATCGCCTTAAGAATACCTGTTCATTTACACTGAGTATATTGTATAGAGATAGAAGTATAGTAGAACAAACTAAATTATGTGAAGCTTTCGTAACGGAAAACGTAGAAAAAGTTGATTATTAATAACAAGATTGATTAAAAATATCTTACAGTTCACAGCACAGTGGGCATTAAGTTTTTTTTTTTAATAGAGCTAAGAAACTTTAGAGGAGACAATAGAGAGCAGTCGGGGAAGGATTAATAAAAAAGTATCTAGGTTAATTAGCTAGGAAAATAAAGGAAAGGGCAAAAACTTGGATGATTGATGCAACGAACAATTTAACTGAGGGGATTTTAAAGACATTTTTAAGAAAATTTGCCGCAAAACTTTTAGAACAGCTACTTTTGAATTTATGTTACAGTGTGGTTGGGCGTCGAAGAAGAGGTTCACAAAAGAGGATTTAGGGTACCTATTTCAACCTGAAACTGCAGAAAATATATTCGGATTAGGAATTCGAGTTAAAGCTGTTTTTTTCAATCATACGATAATTTATCAGACTATTCGTCGCATGAACGTAGAACTCAAATGAATATAAAATGCTAGCGTGCGCTTAAATGTACGAGTATGTGGCTGTAAAATGTACGAGTATGTGGCTGTAAAATGTACGAGTATGTGGCTGTAAAATGTACGAGTATGTGGCTGGAAAATGTACGAGTATGTGGCTGGAAAATGTACGAGTATGTGGCTGGAAAATGTACGAGTATGTGGCTATAAAATGTACGAGTATGTGGCTGGAAAATGTACGAGTATGTGGCTGGAAAATGTACGAGTATGTGGCTATAAAATGTACGAGTATGTGGCTGGAAAATGTACGAGTATGTGGCTGGAAAATGTACGAGTATGTGGCTATAAAATGTACGAGTATGTGGCTGTAAAATGTACGAGTATGTGGCTGGAAAATGTACGAGTATGTGGCTATAAAATGTACGAGTATGTGGCTGTAAAATGTACGAGTATGTGGCTGGAAAATGTACGAGTATGTGGCTATAAAATGTACGAGTATGTGGCTGGAAAATGTAAGAGTATGTGGCTGTAAAATGTACGAGTATGTGGCTGTAAAATGTACGAGTATGTGGCTGCAAAATGTACGAGTATGTGGCTGGAAAATTTAAGAGTATGTGATGGTGTAAGAGTATGGTGTGAGTAAGAAGGAATAAAAAGTAGTAATAATGATAACACTAAAAAAGCTTAAATGTAAACAGTTACAAAACAATTACAGCTGAAAAGATTTTTCAAAATCAATTAGCAAGAATGCCGCTAAAGTGAAAAAACAAATTACCTATGCTATTTTGAAGTGTGGTTTTTAATTTTAATTTAAACTAGCTTTTTTAAATTGTCTTTTCCCACAGTCGAAATTTGGTCTTTTTTTTTTTGTTATTTTTGTCTTGTGATTATCTCTTATGCAACTTTTGTCATTTATATTAAGGCGATATGATTAGGGCATATTTCAGGAAATACACGGAAAATTTTAATACATTTCTGGTATATGCATTTCGACTATATTATGTACGGTTTTGAAATTGGAAAACATGTTTGGATAAATTTTCCTCGATAGAAATAATTGTTGAAATGAGGTCTTCAAACACACTTTTTCTCCTCGTTTGACGAATGGGAACCATATACAGAACTCAAACATATTTTATTAAGTGTGTTTCAACAATATCTAGAGATTTGATATTTGAAATTTTGCTAGCTATTTTAGTTGTTTTTATAAAAATTATAAAACTAACATTTTTCGCTTTCGCCTTGAACTTGCCCCCCTCGCACTGAGCGTGTTTTCACTTGGAGTGACGGTAACAAAAATAAAATTTGCATCTCCTCTTAAGCTGATACAGGATCAGCTAAACACCAGCGCTGTGCAGCTATGTTTTTACATAGTTTTTTTTTTGGTTACTTTACTTCTTACTTACTAACCTAAATGTAAACCTGACTTTAGAAATAATCCTTAGTTCTTTACTGATATAAAAAAAATGCAACCAATCACTACATAGTATAAAACAAAGTCGCTTCCCGCTGTCTGTCTGTCCCTATATATGCTTAGATCTTTAAAACTACGCAACGGATTTTGATGCGTTTTTTTAATAGATAAAGTGATTCAAGAGGAAGGTTTATATGCATAATATAGTAGAGAAACACTGATAATTTTAGAGGTTTCTAATGTGATGTCGTAAATAAACGCATTTTTATGCGCTTACATTGCAAACGCTGGCTGAACCCTACGAGATAGATCAAAATAATGTACTACAGTATTGTACACCTTAAAAAGTTCTACAAAAAAGTCCGCGATGGTATATCTCTATCTCTTAGGGATAACCCACAATAACCATTTTTATCCTTTACTTTTTACGAGAAATAATGGCTTATTTACGAAACGATTTT
The DNA here is from genome assembly GCA_934047225.1 of Ypsolopha sequella. Classification (NCBI taxonomy): domain Eukaryota; kingdom Metazoa; phylum Arthropoda; class Insecta; order Lepidoptera; family Ypsolophidae; genus Ypsolopha; species Ypsolopha sequella. The sequence continues at coordinate 15,297,903 of OW204012.1, read as the reverse complement.
AAACAATACAGCATTAATCCTTATCCAATTAAGTACCTTAAATACTGTAGTATATTTAGTACCAGCATTGCACCCGTGCGAAGCCGGGGTGGGTCGCTAGTATAATATAATTTGAGCAAAAGAACACAGCGCCTGGACACCGTTTTGTTTAGATATAATCCGCCGAGTGAAGTGACAAATCAATTTCGTAACGTAACTAAGGTGTCAGTAGCAAGCATGGATATGGGTCGTGCATTACGATGGTGACAAGATTTACGGGTCCAGTCACCAGGCCCGAAGCCAGGTTTCGTATTTGTGGGGGGGGGGGGGGGGGGACCTGTGAAATGCAAGTCACAGTATGCCCTATCACTGTACTTCGGGCACAAACTGGAACTACAACTTAACGTGTCTGTCGAAGCACACAGACCGAACGCAAATGAGCCCCTAGGGAATTTGAACCCGTGAGCGATTAGTAGCTGAGTAATCGAACCTCAGAGGCGAGAGGATGAAACTTTTAGAAATGCTTGTACATGTTACAATGCTATTTTAAGTTCTCTCCGTGTGTCACACAATAATTATAAGTAAATTAAGAATTATAATCAATAAGTTACTAACAATATTACAATTATACATATTATTTTTTCGGTGTTCAAAGATTCTAGGGCGTTTGTACAGTATACCCCCCCCGCCCCCCTGTGTACGGACCTGCCACCCACTGTGTTGTTACACTGAAACTACACCCTGTAAACACTTCAAATTTACGAGTTCATACAATTTTAGTCTTTATGCGGTTGTCATAAGAAAGTAGTTGTCTATCACCGACAGCGGAAATATAAGTTGCTTCAACTACTGTTTGTTAATGATTATAAGTGCGTTGTCTGTAGCTGAAATGATCTATTTTCAGGTCCTCTAAAAAGGCCGCTTTGGATGAATCATATTATGATTCTGTTCTAATGCCGTCTCTTTTGCACGCGTGAAAAAACTCTCGACTCCATCATACTTTCAAATCATTTTATGATTCATCTAAGTCGGCCTTTTTAGATCCCCTGCTCAAGTAACGTATAAATTGAAAAGATTTCATTGGAGGGTTGTGCGTTCAAATATCAAATCTCTGTTTATAAAGAAATGTTAAATAGGTGTAGTAATCGCATTATGTCTACTTAAGGCCTTGTACAAAACTATTTAATTTATATTAATATTTATTTATCTAAAAATAGTTAATTATCATATTTCAAACACAAAAAAAAGCGCTAGCCCGCAGTGCGAGGCGCAACGTCGTCGCGTAAACGTCTTCACTCGCCCAGATGAAGGCAGTCTAAATCTGCTGAAACTGGTCGGTTATCTCGATCAAAAATAGTTATTGAGGAGAGCCGTTTTGCAACAATCACAAAAAAGTGTTATATTAGAGAATGTATTATTACTTAAATTATATTAATTTTCAAAAGGTACATAATTTGTGTATGTTACCGACCAAACCCGATTTTAGGACAAAATAGTTTGGCCTAGGCCGAACTAGTTTTCCGGAAGTCTTGCAGCGCAGAAGTGGCACGACTGCCATAAATAACTTCGCGGTTATTTTTTTATGACAACCCAAAACCTAAAGGCCTAAAATCGGGTTAACATACATTTTGTTTTGTTTTTTGGTCGTTGAATTTTTTTTATGATAATCTCAATCGATCCTTAATGATAATTCAAATATACTAAGTATTAAGATTTTCTGTAACTATGCCGATAATGTTATCTTTGGCAGACTTGAAAGGATTATAATGACTAACAAATAGGTGATAAACAAAATCACGCGATTTCCTCGGTCAGACTCGAAAACGCCTTATGGACAATAGTTAGAGGATTTTCTAAGGAATTTGCATGACAAAGTGTCATCAAAAGTATAAAGAGGATTACAAAGATGTTATTCATTTTATGTCATCTAACATCTTCATAATAGTAGTTTATGCTACAGGGGCGCAAACTCGCTACGCTCGTGTTTTAAATCGTCCTCGTAATTTATTCCTTTTACGCCCGTGTATCATACTACGTTTTTCAATGCATAGTGTGAGGAAATGAAAACAAATATAATCTTGTGAACTTTAAATTATAATTGGCTCAAAAGGACTGTATCCAGAGCCGTTAAACAGTGGGAAAAAAAGTATAACATCTATGGTACACAGGAAAGGCTGCAGGTTAGCCAACCATTTTTTTAAGTAAAGTAAGTAAACATTTTCTTTATTACAAAAAGCATATAACAAATTATCCTTACGTAGGGCGGCTGACATGTAATCTCCTTGGTCAGAAATATATACAAAAATAATGCTGGCTGGTATGGATTTATATTTGTTTGTTATTCTATTTTCAAAATGTATTACATTCATTTGTTTATTGCATCACGTTTATTTGTCTCCTACAATTGTTTCGAACATGTCGGTAGAAAAAGTGAAAATGGATAAAATCGAGCAGCGTGTGGTGATTAAGTTTTTGACTAAAGAAGGGAATACGTCTTCGGAGATCAGACAGCGTATGTTAAGTGTGTTTGGCAGTTCGTGTTCTTCCGAATTTGTTATAAAGTTTTGGTCAAGGCAGTTTAAATTAGGTCGTGAGAGCCTCGAAGATGATCCTCGTAGCGGAAGACCAGTTTCGGCCGTCACCGATGAAAATGTAGCCAGGGTGAAAAAAATTATATCAGAGGACCGAGGAGTGAAGCAGTGGGAGAAAGCTAGAGATGTGGGCGTCAGTAAAGAGCGAGTCAATGAAATAATTCATGAGCATTTGAACATGTCCAAGGTTAGTGCACGTTGGGTCCCTAGAATGTTGACTGCATTTGACATGGAGAGGCGTGTCAAATGTTGCTAAGAGTTTTTGGACATGAGTCGAGGGAAAGAGGAAGAAATAATTTCTAGAATTGTAACATGTGATGAGACTTGGATTCGACAATGGGACCCGGAAAGTAAGCAAGAGTCGTTACAGTGGAAATTCAAGGATGAGAAGCCGCCTCGGAAATTCAAGGTCTGTCCATCGGCCGGTAAACTTATGGCTACAATCTTTTGGGACACAGAAGGGATTTTGCTCATAGATTATTAACCGAAGAAAACTACAATAAATGCTGATTATTACTCAAACTTATTATATCAACTAAGAGAGACAATAAAAGAAAAACGGCGAGGTAAACTAAGCAAAGGAATTCTGATTTTGCACGATAACGCACCAGTGCATACCACACGCACAACAAAGCTAGCAATTAAAGACAATGGCTTCGAAGCCATTGACCACCCCCCTTATAGTCCAGATCTAGCCCCCTGTGACTATTTTCTGTTTAGACTTCTCAAGAAAGACCTCAGGGGACGAAGGTTTATGACCGATGACGAAATGAAGGCAGCGGTTTTTGACAATTTTGACGACAAACTAAAATTGTTTTTTTTAATGGCTTAAATTCAATATTTGAAAAATTTAATAAGTGCATTTTATTAGCAGGGGACTATATAGAAAAATAAAAATAAACTATCCAGTTACGTATTTTCTTTCATAGTTAGGTAGATTACTTTTCAGCCTCCCCTCGTATATAGACTTAAAAACATAAATACAAAGGTGAGTCTTATAGTAGTTTATGCTACTAGGGCGAAAAGGAATAAATTAAGAGGACGATTTAAAACACGAGCGTAGCGAGTGTTTTAAACGTAACCGAGTAATTTATTGCTTTTACGCCCGTGTATCATACTACGTTTTTCAATGCATAGTGTGAGGAAATGAAAACAAATATAATCTTGTGAACTTTCAATTATGATTGGCTCAAAAGGATTGTATCCAGAGCCGTTAAACAGTGGAAAAAAAGTATAACATCTATGGTACACAAGAAAGGCTGCAGGTTAGCCAACCATTGCAAACAAATTAAAAAAATAATAATAATAAAAGCCCTAGGGCAAAATAATCGACTTTCTGTTCGGTTTTGATGCATAAAAAGTGGGCCTTTACGAGCACATGCATTGAAAATAAAGAAATGGGAAGCCGTCAAACTTGTCAGTTTTAGACTTTTGTTACACCTCTATCTGAAACAATATTCTATACTATACTCGTATTATGTGCCATCTGTATTTAAACAAAAAAATACTGAAAACGCCGATTCATAATGTAGTTGCTTCCATACAAACTAAAATGAAAAGGTGCTTCCATACAAAATAAAATAACAAATTTGGCTTTACATAAGATCTCACAACTTTTTACAGTGGAAGGATTGCGTTGCGAGACTTGACATTTTTGTACATTTTATGTTTTTGTTGGGATCTCATTTCTTTTTATAGGTTATTCTTCTCGGGTAATATTTCTTGCACGTCAGCTACGGATTTTCTTAAAGCCCACTCCCTATCTCTTTTGATTTTTTCAGAGGCTTTGATATTACAATTTTTGACAAGTTTTAAGTGCTTCTAAGTATATATATTTAAGAACTGTTCATTATATTTTTAAAAAAATGCCGTGTTTCATAATACGGTACCCGAAAAGCCTACCGTATAATCTGAAAAAAAAGTCATGGAATGCCGTATTTTACGGCAATAGCCGTAAGAATAACAACCACAGTGCGTGTACTGGACTTTTTCCGTTACGAATTGTAAAACGCACCGTACTCCGCGCTAACCGTACATCTGGTGAGAGCCATCCATGCACCCCCAAACACTTACATGTAAGTCGTACAAATCGGGTGACAGTTACTTACCTGTAAAAGAAAGTATAAAATGTTAGTTACAAATTCAAGCAAAAACCTTTAAAAGCATATGAAAACTATAAAAAGTCAAAAGCACCCGGAATAGAAGAGCTTGTACTCAACTAGATTGGAAGAGGCGAAAGATGTTTCAGGATCGTAGCAGATGGAAATCTGTGGTCTCTACCTACCCCTACGTGAGGCAAGCGTGAGTATATGTATGCTTACTGTAAGTGGGATAAGGTTCTGCTGTTAAATAAATAAATAATAAATACATTTTTAATGCAAGTGCTCGTAAAGGCCCACTTTTTATGCATCAAAACCGAACAGAAAGTCGATTATTTTGCCCTAGGGCTTTATTTTTTTTTTTATTTATTTACGAGAAGTTGGCTAACCTGCAACCTTTCCTGTGTACCATAAATGTTATACTTTTTTTCCACTGTTTACCGGCTCTGGATACAGTCCTTTTGAGCCAATCATTGACTTGCAAAATTGTAACAATGTAACTTTCAACTCTAATAATTAAATTGTTTTCTTTGATTATATTTGTTTTATTTCCTCACACTATGCATTGAAAAACATAGTATGATACACGAGCGTAAGAGCAATAAATTACTCGGTTACGTTTAATCGTAATTTATTCCTTTTCGTCCTTGTAGGATAAACTACTATTATGTAAAGTACATACATATTGAAGTTGCGGAAGCCGAAAACTGGCGATAGCCTACTCGTCCATACGAACAAACTTCCGTGAAAAAAAAATAGAAAAATCGAGAAAAATTTATCTGTTGTTTCATACATTTTAGTCTGGTAACTATGTAACTTTTCTATTGAACAGTTTTTTTTCGCGATTTGATGGTTGGCTCTATAGTAAAAGCTGTTCGTATGGACGAGTACTATCGCCAGTTTCCGGCTTCCGCAACATCATCTTAACACCCTGAATATGTATGTCGTGGTTTTAACCATTTTGTGTGAAACATTGTCACCAACTTTAGGTAAATATACCGCTACCTATTCAAATTATTAAAATTACAATCTTGAATAATTAATAAAATTGCTTTAATTACGAATTGATTGTAAATTTGCGATGGTTGAATAGCAAATTAAAGCACATGCTTTAATAATTCGGTTTTATAGTACAGGGTTGTCCAAACTACGGCCCGCGGGTCAAAACCGGTCCGCGAGCACCACCAATCCGGCCCGCGGTCGCTGGCGGGACATGCCCGGTTTCTATCCCGCTATAGTTTATTTAAAATTCACAAACATATAATATTAACGTGAAGCTATTTATAATAGGATTAAAATTCACAACCCGTTATCATGCGTATTTGTCTAAAAGTAGCGTTATTATAAGTATGTTATTTACAACCCTATTTCAAGGTCTGTCGCAATGGTTAATGTTGTCCGAAGTACCAACCGAAATTGCAAACGGAGCGGAGAACTCTCCTCCCCCCTGCACAATAGATATCTCACTGACCGGCTAGTCCAATACGAAAATTTGCGCGTCAAAACTGCAGTATTTTGGAATCATAAGCTATTTATTATAATCTTGGCCCTCGGGACTTAGTGGAGAAATCATTGTGGCCCATAGGCAAAAAAGTTTGGAGATCCCTGTTATAGTACATAAATATACAAGTGTAAGCAAAACCGTAGATTCAGTCTAACGAGTTTTTAATTACCCACATAGAAGCCCGTAGTAGAACCGCATCGCGGCCAAGAAAATGTGCCGGGAATTATGTTGTCTGAGGTACTAGCCGCACTCGAAACGTGCTGGGCTAGTTTGGTTGTTGGTCGAGGTACTGAGCCACACTCGAAACGTGCTGGGCTAGTTTGGTTGGTGGTCGGAGTATTGATCCGCACTCGAAACGTGCTGGGCTAGTTTGGTTGTTGGTCGAGGTACTGAGCCACACTCGAAACGTGCTGGGCTAGTTTGGTTGGTGGTCGGAGTATTGAGCCGCACTCGAAACGTGCTGGGCTAGCTTGGTTGGTGGTCGGAGTATTGAGCCGCACTCGAAACGTGCTGGGCTAGTTTGGTTGTTGGTCGAGGTACTGAGCCACACTCGAAACGTGCTGGGCTAGTTTGGTTGGTGGTCGGAGTATTGAGCCGCACTCGAAACGTGCTGGGCTAGTTTGGTTGGTGGTCGGAGTATTGAGCCGCACTCGAAACGTGCTGGGCTAGTTTGGTTGGTGGTCGGAGTATTGAGCCGCACTCGAAACGTGCTGGGCTAGTTTGGTTGGTGGTCGGAGTATTGAGCCGCACTCGAAACGTGCTGGGCTAGTTTGGTTGGTTGTCGGAGTATTGAGCCACACTCGAAACGTGCTGGGCTAGCTTGGTTGGTGGTCGGAGTATTGAGCCGCACTCGAAACGTGCTGGGCTAGTTTGGTTGGTGGTCGGAGTATTGAGCCGCACTCGAAACGTGCTGGGCTAGTTTGGTTGGTGGTCGGAGTATTGAGCCGCACTCGAAACGTGCTGGGCTAGTTTGGTTGGTGGTCGGAGTATTGAGCCGCACTCGAAACGTGCTGGGCTAGCTTGGTTGTTGGTCAAGGTACTGAGCTGTACTCGAAATGTGCTGGGCTAGTTTGCTTGCCGCACTCGAACCAGCACGTTGCATGTTTTTACTTGTGTAATTTTTTTTAATAACAAAATAATAAAAATAATTACAACTTTAATCGCTTAATAACAAAAGGTTAGAAAAAGGTAGAATAAAAAATTTAATGTTATTTCATCTTAGCACTCAAAAAAGTAAAACTTAAATGTATGGGAGCCACGATCTTGCCTTCTCAAAGACAATGAGAAGTCAACATATCAATAAATGACGATCATGTAGTACACATTGAGAACACAAAAGAAAATTCAGGTTCCTAAAATTACACCACAAAAATAATTTTAATAAAAACAGAACTTGTCTCAAACAATTAGCCCCATTATCATAATCAAGTCTTACGTTAGTACTTTGAGTCATATTCCACGAAAACGCGACGTTGCCAGACCGCTCCCCCCTCATCGGCGAGCGGGACGGCGCTAGCGTCAGAATGAGACGGGATATGTAGGAGCTTCGTAACTTTGCGACTTTAAAAGTTTTTCTACGCGAGCCGCTTTGGCTTTCAGGAGTTTTAATATAAACAGTAACGTTATGTTGGACATTGCATGACATATTTGTTTATTTAATCAGATGTTTCAATTACGCAGGAAAATCGAGTAAAATACATATTATATTTAATTATAAAATAAAATTAGTTCTTGACCTGTGGGTCTACCGCGTAATTCTCATTTTCATCAACATCAACTTGAGATTGAAATTTGACGTGCGTGCGACGACGCCCGCCTAACATGCCATCTCTTTTGCACGCGTTGAATTTCGCATGCATTTGCTTGAAGTTGATGCAAATGAGAATTACGCGGTAGAGCCCCTGCACAATAAAATCTCTGCCAAAGGATTTTTTTTGTTCTCAAGATCTATGGGCACTTTTCGTAGCGTAAATTATGAAAGTTACAGACACATAGTTGTTTAAGATCGATATCGCAGCCGGATTGTAAAAAAACCCGCCTTTTTCTAATCAATCGAAACAGAACACCTAAATTCAAAATGCACTAAATAATTATTCAACAAAACCTTATTACCTATGCTGCCTATATGCTGCCTTCGCAAAGTTTCCATTGGTTTCTGTAAACTAAAATTTCAAATTTTTTTTATTTTTAAAATTAAACTACTGGAAACTTTGCGATGGCATAATAAGGTTTTGTTAAATAACTATTGAGTGATTTTTTAATTTAAGTGTTCTGTTTCGAATAAATAGGAAAAGGCGGGTTTTTCACAATCCGGCTGCGAACCGCTCTTAAGAAAATATGTTTTTTAAGAAATTTGTTGTTGTTGTTAAAGAAAAACCTTGCGAAAATTGGGTATTAGAGAGGAAAAAATCCGATCAAGAGCGATTCACACTTGGTCAAATTATATTTCATAGTTTCATGAAGATTTCTCGAAATTTATACAGGTTGTTAATATTAAGTTGCGGAAGCCGGAAACTGGCGATAGTACTTGAACATACGAACTAATTTTCGAGAAAAAAAAATCACTTTAATACTATTATTATTATTAGAGTACAATACAAACTTGAAATCGATCAGAAACAAATTTAAAAGCACACATACTTTGAAAATATATCCCGGGCCAGGATTACATAACGCTCTCGTGAGCGTTCAGAATGTGCATTACAAGCTGGTATATCGAATAGTTACAAAAATTCGGTGTACAGGGATAGTGAAAAAATTCGTCGCTCCAGATACAAACCTTGGTAGCGCAGTCGGGAGCGCGCCTGTCACGTAACAAAAGGTCGCAGGTTCAAATCCTGGCCCGAGGAATTTTTTCAAAATATTTGTGCTTTATATTTGTTTCTAATTGATTTAAAGTTTGTAATGGACCCTAATAATAATTACGGAATCCAAAGCGATGAATTTCGCAATATAAATATTATAATCTTTAAAATAATTATGTTTTTTAAGAATTACATCTTAAAAGAATGAGGAGACGCAAAAAATAGAAAACCTAATTTATTTAAATAATAAATAATTTAAATATTATTAGAGTGCAATACAAACTAGAAAATGTTAATCAGAAACAAATCCTCGCGAGCGTTCTGTATGTGCAGTACAAGCTAGTATATCAAGCAGATGCAAAAATAACAGTAGACAAGAATTCGCCGGTCTAGGTAGGAACCTCGGTGGCGTAATTGGTAGCGCGCTTGTCTTGATAACAAGAGGTCGCAGGTTCGAATTTTTCAAATTCTTGTCTTTGGATTTGTTTCAGATTGATATTTTCTAGTTTGTATTGCACTCTAATAATATTTAGAGTATTCATAGCGATGGATTTCGCAAAATAAACATAATCTTAATAAATAATTTCGTAAATCACACGAAAACATGGCAAATAAACCAAGGTGAATGAATGATTGCTGATAACAAGAAGGCTGTTAACCTTTGCAGGACTGTAAGAAAAAAAAACAAGACAAGACGTGACATAATTATATGTAATATTATATCCCACCTGTCCCATAAACATTGAAAAAACCCCACCAAACTTCACACAACCCAAAACTGTTAAATTTCGATACAATACGAAAGATCTGTTTTTCGTACACTTCCCTAAAACTCAAAATGTGCCCAAACACCGGGTAAAAGGAGGCCCAAAAAAGAAGGGCAAACACTAGAGGGTAGAGAAGGGATGCACGTTCGATATATAATTACTCGTTATTAGGAATGTTTGAGGACATTACGCGTATCGGCCGGGGACCCAAGTTCGCCGGACAAGTTCAGGAAATAGTTTTTGTTGGGGAACTACACTTTGTAGACGTCGTTCACAATATCGATGCATATACCGGAGCTTTTTACGTCGTCCGTGTCGTAGTATGAAATAATAAATTTACGAAACTCTTACAACAAAAATCAGAAATAAAACCGGCCAAGTGCGAGTCGGACTCGCGCATGAAGTGTTCCGTACCACTATCTATAAAAAAGGCAAAAAAGACATGTCAAGTTAGACAGTTGAAATTTTCACAGATGATGTATTTCTGTTGCCGCTATAACAACAAATACAAAAAAAACAGAATAAAATAAATATTTAAGGCGGCTTCCATACAACAGACATGTTTTTACGGAACGGAACCATCGTGCTCAAGTTTTTTTTTCGTGCAATTTGCTACGGTTCAAACATGGCATGGCATTTAATAATATTAGCATTATTAAATCACCAGGTCCCTTTATCATCTGTGTGTGTATACTACAACCAGTGTTCAACACAAGAAGGTACCTAGCATTTGTCGCCATTTTCCCATCATTAGATACCCACACTTCAACGTAATACTTTATATTCTCTGCTTCAACTAGCAAAAATATGAAAGATGAAAACTACAAAAGAATAAAGAATGAACTGAAACAAGGTCTCTAAAAATCTCTCGCTAGAAAATTCAAAAGCTTCGGAAATCAACTGTTAAAAAGTAAAAAGCCCCCAGTCCCCCTCACGGCCGCACACCGCAGGCGAGGGGGAACAAGCCGCAAAGAATGCAAAGTTGGTAACTTTAAACGTCGAAAGTTACGAAGTCTAAGAGTTTCAAAGACGCCTGAATGTTTTATTCTTTGAAAGAAGGTTTTTTGTGTTTTACAAATATGTTTGCGCGTTACACGAATATTTTCGGGGTCACATTGACTTTGGTTATTGCCGTAATGACTTGAACTTTTATTACAGTTAATACATTTATGGTAGTTTGTGAAACTGGCACATAAAGTGAGGTTATTAAAACATGAGTGGGAGTTTAAAAAAAACCGGCCAAGTGCGAGTCGGAATCGCGCACGAAGATTTCCGTACCATTATCTATAAAAACGGCAAAAAATTCATGTCTGTTGTATGGGATCCCCCTTAAATATTTATTTTATTCTTTTTTTTTTATATTTGTTGTTATAGCGGCAACAGAAATACATCAATGTCAAAATTTCAACTGTCTAACTATCACGGTTCATGAGATAGAGCCTGGTGACAGACGGACAGCGGAGTCTTAGTAATAGGGTCCCGTTGGTTACCCTTTGGGTACGGAACCCTAAAAATGAGCAGTGGGGAAAAATTAAGTTACTCGTGTTTTGCCATGCAATAGTTCCATGAAACGGCCAAGTGATATTTTTTGACCAAGATGTAGGGCTTGTAAAGGTAGAGTCTTGGCTCTACATGAGATCTGATAACTTTTCAACAGTGAAAGCATTATGAGCTTGTGCGTTTCTCTTACGTAAGATTGATGATGCAGGAGTTCAAAAAAAGGCCAAAACTGTACTCGGAGACACCTCTGACACTCCCTACGGATAAATAACGCGAAGATTTTTTAAGACCTCCCTTTCTGCCCTCCAAGCTTCGCCATGTAGACAAAATTCTGCGTTCAAAAGCAGGCGCCATCTTTCCCAACCCCACCTTTGTCCTCCTGCGTTACATAAATTAGTCGAAGACACATGAAGCGTCTGCTGTAGACGTCTATACCGGGGGTAGCTCTATGTTTTATAGGTGGGTACCTACTTACAAGGAGGTATGCTCGTCTAAAGAGATTAGCGCAAGGAGGTTGTATTCACGAGTTAGGAAGGTAAAATGAGATTGAGCACTGTAGGTACAGGAGATTACATCAAGCTATACACTTGCAGTACTAAATTAACCCCTATAGTGAAGAATATAAGATATAGGTACAAAGTCCAATGTGTATAGCTTGACGTGATCTCTCCTGTACATCATATACATATATATACCTACTACACGTCAACTCAAAAATAAAATGAAAATGATTTAGTATCAAGACAAGTTAATAAATATTTTGAGAAAATCCCATTGCCTTGGTACACAAAAAACATGAAAAATAGAAATATCCAATATATTTTCCGTTTACTTTGGAAAAGCTTATATGATTTTAAGTCTAATCCATCTCTTTTAGGACGCTAAATATTTTAAAGTGCTTTAAAAGATAAAAATGATTAATTAGAAACAAAATTCAAGCGAGACAAAATTTTGAAAAAATTCCTCTGTCCTCGCCTGTAAGCAAGGTCGCAGGTTTAAATTCTGGACCAAAGAATGTTTTCAAAATATTTGTCTTATTTGCAATTTGTTTTTTGTGTATTTATATTGAATTTTTATTTAACTGAAGATATAATAATAATAAATCAAGTATTTCCGAAATATACTTTGGAGCATCACTAGAATAAATAACAAATATTACAAGAATGACTAATGAACGGACTTACTTTTAACTGAAAAAAAAAAAAAAAAAAAAATACATTTCGGCTGTCGAGAAAAACCATCCTGCGGGCCCTTTACTTTTTTCTAGTAATTTTTGTGAACTTAAAGGAAAACCTGCTAAAACCAAAGAAAAAACACATTTGACATGTAAATTGAAGCGCAGAAAGCTAAAAACCAAAAACCACAATTAATTTCGCAACCAACCAATGTAGGTCAGAAGAAAAGAAAAGCCATCGCTTTGAAAAACCTAAACGTTAGTCGGAAATAGAATCATTCAAGCCTGATTATAGGGTGCCGCAAATTGTTAAAGTATAGCCTTCGGATAGCACTGCACAAGTGCACATGAGACGCGGATTTACAATCTATGGTCTGTTTTGAGGCGAATGGATACGCCAACTGCAATTTGGACCTGTCTTTGAAGGCCTACTCCTCCCACACGGGTTGTTCAAAAATGTTCATAAAAATATATGATAGGCATTATAGAGTCAAAAATAAATTTTAAGTTTCATAAACTGTTTTCCTATTGTAAGTTTAGACAAAAAAAATTCGAAGTCATCGAAAGTTTCACATGATTAACACAAGAATTCTCTTACTCCTTCCAAACGCCTAAAGCGATTTTAATTATTATTTCACCAAATTATAGGAAATTTTTAGATCTAAAAAATTTAAGTTCAAAATTTTTTTTTTCGTTAATGGCGTCCATTTGAAAAGTATTATTTCCTACTATTTTGCGCTAGTCGGAGACGCATTGGTTGTCGTAACAGCCACTTTTGAAGGCACGCTGAAATTAACATTATTTCAATGTCGTTTCCGTTGATATTTGTACCGACACACATCGAGTTGCTTATTTAGCGTGGTCATACGCCTTAAACGAATCTATGTTTGCATCTCGTATAGGGGGGGAGGGTCTGTTCAGAACTTGTACATCACTTCCGGTAGAAACAACACGAAAGAAGTCCCGCAGATCAAGGAATTTTCGTATTTAGTACTTGACAATAAAAGTACTTTTAACCCTGGAGGTCTTTCGTGAAAAGAACTTTCATCCATCAGCCTAGTTTGTCCACTGCTGGACATAAGCCTTTCCAGGACTTTGCCACTCCCGGTGGTCATCCTGGCAGAATTGCCCATACTCACACACGCTGGGCAAGCGGGTTAGTGAGCGCGGTGCCGGAACCCTCGCACCAGTGACGCCACTGCCCGTCACCAGTCTGTTCCATATAAGGCCCGGCTATTAGGAATGGATATACCGCCGTCGATCGCTCCCAGGCATGGTGGGCCTCCTGGTTTTTTGCCTGTGAGCTGTCCTCTAACTCTCCCCCGAATTACTTCGAGGGGGTCTCCAAGTAAGATGGTGGTGCCTCCACATTCGAGCCCGGCATAAGCTCTACCACCTCAAAGAACTTTAGGGTAAAAAGCTTTTCCTCACGCATCTCGCGCGTCAGTTGCAGCCAGAAACCTTTTCGATACAAATGCAATAGGAATGAGCAGGCTCAGTTGTCTGCACGTATAACATACGAGGCGTGGATAGGCTCTAAGCTTGCCTTTGTTATTATTATAACAATCATTTGTTATTATATAAATAACAACCATTGTTATTATTTTTGTGTAATATATATTTTTATTATTATACTTCTTTTACTGGGGCCGTGTCGCTTGAAGTTAAAGGTGTTCTGAAAATCGAACTAACAATTAATAAAGAACTTGTAGGAACAGAATCGGTGGAGGGTTTCACACTACGCTCATTCGATAACGCTAAGTCAAAGGGAATAATCTATTCCCATCGTGTGGAGCTAGGTCTAGCAGAAAAATAAACTTTTGATATGAACAGAAAAATATACGTTCTTCTTTCAAAAAGGACGTCCTTTTTTCTGATAATTACTCACAGGTTTTATGTTATTAGGGCGCATTACAGGATAAAAAATCAAATTATAAACAAATTGAGAAAAATCAATCTATTTGAATTTTTTTCCAATAGATTTTTCCATCTTGTAATAAAAATATATATAATATATCCAATTAACCATCCATCAGCCTAGTTCGTCAACTGCTGGACATAAGCCTTTCCAGGACTTTGCCACTACCGGCGGTCATCCTGGAAGAATTGCCCATACTCACACACGCTGGGCAGGCTGGAACTTTTATATTCTCTGCCGGAACACTCGCACCAGTGACGCCGCTGCCCGTCACTAGTCTGTTCCATATAAGGCCTGGCTATTAGAGATGGATATACCGCCATCCATCTATCCCAGGCATGGTGGACCTCCTGTTTTTTTGCCTGTGAGCTGTCCTCTTACTCTCCCCCGAATTACTTCGAGGGGGCCTCCAACCTCCACATTCAAGACCGGCATCAGCTCTACCACCTTCTATAACCCTTTTACTACTTACAAAAACAATAACACAAATTTTAAAGTATAATAACCCATTTCTACAAAACAAAAATTTATTAAAAATTGTTTTTTAAACGTGTGAAACACACTGACGTGGCCACACACTTATTTGTTCCCACAAATTTGTTTAATTTTGGAGGAAAAAAAGAAAGCATGTTTCTTTGCTTTTAAAAAGCCATCCACTTCCTTAAGGCCACGTCACGGAAACAAAAAGGCTGGTCGTGGATATAAATACGAATGAGTCTCCCCTAACACGGTGCAACTAGGAACAGTAGCCATACTTCTTTACTAAGAACCCGCTCCGAATCGTCCTTCATACATATTTAAAAACCATAATAACTCTCGAAAGTGGATCAATTCAATCAAATAAATTTTAGGCTTTCATTTAGATGGTCAATATGAAATGGTGTATGTCCCTGATTTTTTCACAAACATTGCGTTAAAGACCAGAAAAATATTTAAAATAATGGGTTTTCGCCATAAAATCGAGTACTTTTATAATGCTTCGTTAAGTGACTTATGAACATTTAACAAGCAAAGTAAGCACATACACCACTTGGAAGTATCATCAATATTCTTATTAATTAAAACAGAATAAAAAATAACAAGTGATCGAGGCACAATTAAGGTATTCGGAAATAATTATTATTTCCAACGCAAAGGGCGAAACTCGCTCAGCACAGTTCGAACGGCGTGGGGCAAAGCGTGAGGCGCTTGTTTAGATCAGCTAACCAAATATGTGCTTTATTATCGCGATACGTGTCGCTTCGCATCGGAGTTGGCGTCGTCCGGTGGTTCTTAAAGGAAAGTGTCTGTCAGGAAAAATATACTAGTGAATAAAAACCACAATAGAACGCTACAGGAGAGGATCGATGAAAGGAGAGTGACAAAAAATACAAGTTCGTTGATCCAGAAGGGTCAAGATAAAGCTGAGCAAAATTACAAGTGCTTTTTATTTTCAATTTTAGTGAGTAACATCGGTTTTAGTTTTCGTAAAAAATTATACAATTTATACTTTTTACGTATGTTATTTGAAGTATACAGAAATATCTATCCAGATCATCGCAGTGCTGAAGACAAAATGGCATTAAAATCAAATAAAATATGAGTTTAAATCCGGATGCTGAGTATATGTATCATGAAAATATATCAGGGATTTGTATGGTTTCCATCCATCAGCCCGTATTCGTCCACTGCTGGACATAGGCCTCCCCAATATTACGCAACTCTTGGCGGTCCTCAGTCATCCTCGTCTAGCCGCCACCCGCAACGTCCTTCAGATCGTCAGTCCGTATGGTCCAGTTGTATGGTTTATATTAAGAACATTGGCATATTTGTGTTTTTTGTATAAAATGAGCAACCAGTGCTATGAGTTGCTTGCAACTGGTGTCATTTGCTGAGTTTGCCCCTTTTTGCTACTTAGTTATAGTTTTCAGGTTTTTTAATACAAAATACAAAATTTTTATGTTCAGTTTATAGTTTGAACAAATTATCTTTACTGTTACAAAACATTTTATAAGAGGTCAGAATTTAGTTTGCGCACTCAGGTTTGTACAAACCCAGCTCTACTAGAAAGTATGCCTACTGTTCGCGTCGTAACGTCCCTATCCAGCGAATAAACTATTCAGTAATCAATTACCGGATCTATTTGCCGGTTAGTTATTTATCGGATTCTTTCACCGGCGGAATGGCATTCGGCGGGTTATCAAACTTGCACCACTTTATTTAGTAGAGTGTTTACACTGAACAATGGAGAGCTAGCCTTGTATAAGGAGTAGGAGAAATTTGCGTCTTTGGATTTTCATTTGGGCAGAGTGCGGAAAAGTCGCTACAAAACTCGCGATTCAAGGAGTTTTTATTTATTATTTTGGAATTATAAGGATGTGTTTAAAATATGACGGCTGTCACATTTCTTACGATGTTTATTTTGGTATCGTTCAAAACCTAATTATGACTCAAATGAAATGTTTTTTTTTTTAGTTTATTTATTCAAAATTTAGTAAATGGATTACAAAAACCATTTAGATCATAGTTTTGATTAAAACACAAAAGAATACGTTTATCCAGAAAATCACGAATACCCATCGCCTTAAACATCTTTTCAAACATTTTAATGCTAAGATTGATTTTTAGGGTTCCGTACCGAAAGGGTAACCAACGCGACCCTATTACTAAGACTCCGCTGTCCGTCTGTCTGTCTGTCCGTCTATCACTAGCCTGTATACATAAATACAACCATAATGTTAGATAGACCTACAGTTCAGTAAGTACCTATACTCACTATCACCTTAGCAACCAAGTTATAAAGAAATTCCACTACTTCGGACTTTATCTACCCTTTAGCTTTCCTCCCTCGGGTCACCTGTATAAATCTTTATACTACGTATATCTAACTGTATCACCACAATTAAAAAACATCTTTGGCAAGCTAAAATCAGCTCAATCACAGCGGTATAAGAGTCAAAGTAGCGTTAAACGTAACGTGGTTACAAGTATACAGGTAAAAGACGCACGCGCCGAAACGACAGATGTTCACGGTCGGCGGTATTCGGAAACCTTCGGGTTTCTTCGTGTTTAGGGTGATCTTTAGCAAAAAAGGACGCTATGACTTTTTTTTGGACTTTAGGGATCGGGACATGTTCTTACGTGGTAAAATTACATCGCATTGCTATATGATGAAGAAAGCCAAATCAAAATCAAGCAACAGGAATAAAAGAGCTTGTATAAATACAATTGATGAGTGTGGAAGAAGCGAAAAAGGTATGTCGGGATCGTAGTAGATTTTTATGGGTTGCATAAAAAGATATGGTGTTCTACAAGGGAGTTTGCTTGGCCCACTTTTCCGTTTCCCTATTTGTTTTAATAATCTCCCTGAAATGAAAAGTTGCAGGTGAGGAACAGATGTGTCAGGATCGTAGCAATGGAGATCTGTAGTCTCTGCCTGCCGTCTGGGAGAATAAAATACAAAAATACACCACTCTGCAGAGAACTGTTGCCTGGAAGGTTTCTTGGGGACGTTAAGACTGTACCTGAGCCTAGAGCATGACCAACTCCAGGCTATCTAGTGTTCGTTTGAAGAAATTCGGACTCTCCTTGTATTGAAAAAAATATATTTGGTTTATTAATCTTTTCTCTAGGGATATTACGTATAAACAATGTACTAAGATTTACTTTTGTCAAAAAAAAATGTTTTGCACCCTCTTTTTTTGGTTTTCAAACGTTCGCATAAATAACGCGGTTAAGAGATCAACATGATTTTGTTTTCATAAAATAGTTAATAGAAATATGAAGGTACGTATATCACCTAAATTCAATATTTTTTCTCCTACAAAATATTCGCTGCGTGATCACTAGTATTACGCGTCCAAGCAAAAGAGGCCAAAGAGACAACATGTAATCGCCTCTATGAAAAGCAAATAAAGTCTTTGCCATTAGACTTATTGTGCTAGACGGGTAATTAAAAAAAGTTGCTAGGGTCTGCCATCTTCTTAAGGCGCAATGATTGCCGTGATGAAACAACCGGGTGAGAGCAGGCAGCATCAATCTCACGTTATATATATACTATAACAACAAAGTTACGTTATCATTATTTTGTAAGGTTTTATATTACTTGCCGGGGATATAGATTACAGCGTTTAGTCTATCTATAGTATAGATTCTATACTCTACCTACACCGTAAGTCTTCGCCATCGTCGTCGGGTATAATCGACAGCTTTCGTGAGTGATCGGATTTTCGATATGACGTAGATCAGCTACATTACATTTAGGGATGGCTCTACTAAAATAGCACCTTTTTCATTTTTATATTTCCTTTCACTACATAGTATAAAACAAAGTCGCTTCCCGCTGGTGTCCCTATGTATGCATAGATCTTTAAAACTACGCAACGGATTTTGATGCGATTTTTTTTAATAGATAGAGTGATTCAAGAGCTTCCTCTTTTATATGTATAATACATGCCCGTGCGAAGCCGGGGCGGGCGGGTCGCTAGTATTTTATAAACCTACTGTGGTTTTATTTTGCACGGTTATATTTCTTAAAGGAATGTTGTTCGGTATGATCAGTAGATGACATGGTTTAGTTTAAAGATACTTGTCCATTTACAGCTGGTATAATAATTAGAAGGATAATTTTCAATTTAAATATGCCGGTTAAATGGCACATTTTATTTAATTAAATACCCGCACACAGTGTTTTCGAGGACCCGATTTTGTGATGTGTATTGCCATATTACAATAGATATAACTAATTTTAATACCAGAGTAAAATTCTCGTTGCACAATGTGCTTAGTTTTCATATACTTAATATTTTTTAAAGTTATCATATTTTCAAGACCGAAAAAACGGAAAAAATACATATTTACAGAGTGAAGCAACGTAATCGACTTTTAAAGCGATATGCGAAAAAAATACGGATGTTTCTTTTCTGTGTATTTCATGAAATACATGTATATGCATTTTGATTATATAATCTAGGGTTTTGAAATTGGATAAAATTTCCTCGATAGAAATAATTGTTGAAATGAGGTCTTTAAACACACTTTTTCTCCTCGTTTGACGAATAGGAACCATATATGGAACTCAAACATATTTTTTAGGTGTGTTTTAACAATATCTAGAGATTTGATATTTGAAATTTTCCTAGCTATTTTAGTTTTTTTTATAAAAATATAAAACCAACTTTTTCCCCTTGCCCTGAATCCGCCCCTCTCGCACTGCGCGATTTTTCGCTTGGTGTGACAGTGACAAAAATAAAATTCGCATAGCCTCTTAATTAGAGATATTATTATGTATTACACTTTTTACAATACTAATTTGTGCAAAATAAAAAGCCACTAAAGAATTTTTTCAAATTTTGATTTACTTTTTTTTTCAGCCATAAAACACAATTGGGTCGGGTGGTGTTAGTCTTGGATGTTTGTATTTACAATATTTCTTGTATCCAAATTCCTTGTTATATCCAAGATTTATAAGCAATTTTAATATTTAACCACATTTCACAAAATCTGGTTCTCTAAAACACTGTGCCGCATGTGAATTATAATATTACAGTACATTAAACAAACCGATATTATATAAAACAGTAAAGACAAAAAACACGTTTTTTTCTCGAATGGAATCATTAATCACACAGCATATACAAAAATGTAGTAAGTTGTAAAAGTTATTTTTTTATTAATTCGCGACAACCCTGTCGTCGCGTGCGCGAGCGCACTTCTTATTAATTTCATGTAATTATGGTCTCAGCCCTTACATCGAACGCGGAGGGCTCGGCATAAAGGATGGTCCCTATTGAAAATCTCCCCCTTTTTATAACGTGGGCCTTTTTGAGCTGTTTTCTGATCGGTCGTTCAACTTGTCCTCTTTAATAAATGATCCGGTCGAGATTAAAATCACGATGTTACGGGTAAAACGGAAATTTGTGTTCATTTTAATAATACTTTAGAGCAAACATTTTTATATATCTAATATATATTTAAGCATTTTACTAGACAATTGGGAAATTAAGCATTGCTGTGAAGAATAAAATGAAAACCCTATTTAGATTATTGTCAATACTGTTGTCACCGTTATCATCATGATTGGCAGCTGGGGCTCTACCGCGTAATTCTCATTTGTATCAACTTCAAGCAAATGCATGCGAAATTTAACGCGTGCAAAAGAGATGGCATGTTAGGCGGGCGTCGTCGCACGCACGTCAAATTTCAATCCCAAGTTGATGTTGATGAAAATGAGAATTACGCAGTAGACCCACTGGTCTCTCCCCACAGCTGGCTATAAGCCTCTTCGTTACTGTGTCACCAATCCTTGCCGTGGTCGTATCACACCCAGGTTTTACCAGCAATCATCTAAATACTTATTTCAATGCATGTGCTCGTAAAGGCCCACTTTTTATGCATCAAAACCGAACAGAAAGTCGATTATTTTGCCCTAGGCCTTTATTATTATTATTTTTTTTAATTTATTTACAATGGTTGGCTAACCTGCAGCCTTTCCTGTGTACCATAAATGTCATACTTTTTTTCCACTGTTTAACGGCTCTAGATACAGTCCTTTTGAGCCGATTACAATTTAAAGTTCACAAAATTATACATAGTTGTTTTATTTCCTCACACTATGCATTGAAAAACGTAGTATGATACACGGGCGTAAGAGCAATAAATTACTCGGTTACGTTTAAAACACTTAATTTATTCCTTTGCGCCCTTGTAGCATAAACTACTATTATCATCGAACCATCAAGTCACTGGTCTACCGAGTCCTCGTCTACCGCCATCTCTGACCTTCGATTTGTTAGGGATTAAGGCCAAGGCCAAATTTCAAACCAGCCATATTTTATAGCGTCTGATTCAAACGACCCCATTTGCAACATCGAACTGAAAATACAACAATATTCACTTACGACATTTAGCTTTTGAAACTCGTATAAGGGATGGATTAAATATGGAGTCAGAGGGTTGCCATCCGTCCCGGTTTCCCCGGATTTGTCCTAGTTTGGAGGGCGTCCGGGGAGCGTCCGGACGGGATTTGCATTGCGTCCGGGTTTAAAATTTTCGCAGAAAAGTAGCTTCTTTGATAGAAAAATTATAAATGTATAGTTCCTAGTTTTCTTAAGAAGCGAGAAAACCTCAGAATTTTATGTTTAATTATTTTAAGATTTCTTAATTTTGTTACCAAAATTTAGTTTACTTCTTAATTAGATTTGTTTTTATTTGATGATGAGAGAAATAGACTGTTTATTATTTAAATTATTTTATACTTAATTAGGTAATTTTATTTGTGAAGAAAAAAAGATAAGACTGTCCGGGTTTTACGCTCAAAAGTCCGGGGTTTTTGAGCTCCCTGTCCTAGTTTATAGAGTTTACAGTTGACAACCCTAAGTCAGTAGGACAAACTGGTTTGTTGAGTTCAATAAAAAATATAAAGCCTTTATAAAGTCTTTCTTTGTCTGCATCAAAATCAAATATATACTGTTATCTTGAACAGGCACATTTTAAAACATTTCATGTCAGTTTAAGAGCTTATAATGAGATATTTGTATCGATTCGGTGGCACACGTTTAAACTTATTTGACAGGACTAAACTTAATTTAAGCGTTCTGTCCTTGTCTTTTCGATAAAGAAAGAAAAAGACAGGACGCTTAAAATAAGGTTAGTCCTATCAAATAAGTTAAGTCAATCGACACCATTACTAACCTTATTTTAAGCGTCCTGTCTTTGTCTTTTTGATACAGAAAGAAAAAGACAGAACGCCTAAATTAAGTTTAGTCCTGTCAAATAAGTTAAAACGTGTTACACTGAATTCAACACAATTGAGCAAGTCATTTTGCAACAAGTTGAACTAAACTCTAAAACGTTTCGTTAATGTTCAAAGCCGTGAAGCATCGCGCGCTATCAAAAAGCGACAGTTTAAAAAAAAAAAAAAACACCGGCCAAGTGCGAGTCAGACTACTACCTAGCGTGCCTATGGTTCCGGATGATAAATTTAACTTAGTCATTTTATTTCATGAATTTCTCAACTGCTTTATTTTTCCTGTAATATTTACGTAAACACATATTACCATGATTTTTTTCATATTTTTCGGTCCACCAGTTTCGGAGATAAGGGGGGGGGGGGGGGGGGACATACATATTTTTGTGGTTTTATTAAAGATTATAACATATATAATCGGGTCTACCGCGATCAATTTTTACCTTTTTACAATAAAATAAACTTTTATAAACGTTCTTATATTGGTTTTTATGTTGCTATATCGTAGGAAATACGCCGACTTCTACATAACATAATGTTTCAGGAAGAAAGAAGTCGGCAAAAGTGTTGCTTCGGTACCATCGGTCTTTATAGAATTATTATTAACTTTTTAGTGAATGACTGCTGTTACTATTGAAGTCGGTTGCTATTTTTTTGTTAAAAGTTTATTTTATTTCACATTTTTTAGTGTTGCTGGGTTAAATTGTGAAATATGGGTAGTTCTTGCAAACGTGGTTTTAATATGAAACGAAGTTCAAGTGAGTATAAGTAGCTATGTTTGAGTAGCTTCCTGCTATCAATCTCGAGTTATGTACTGTCATTCGTTAAAGAGTTCTACGGTGATGAAGCCAAGATCGAAGGTCAGGTGGGTACACTGGCAATTTTCAAGCAATGCCCTGCAATGAGCACCATAACACAAACTGATTGCCGCAATCCAAAGTTATGTGCTGTTATCCGTTGAGGAGTTCTATGGTGATGAAGCCAGGATCGAAGGTCAGGTGGGTATTCTGGTAATCTCCAAGTAATACCCTTGAATTAGCACCCTAACGCAGTGATTGCCGCAATCTCGAGTTATGTGCTCTGATCCGTTGAGGAGTTCTATGGTGAATATGGTGATGAAGCCAGGATCGAAGGTCAGGTGGAAGAATGATGATTTTCAAGTAATACCTTGTAATCAACACCCAGGTACAAAGCGATTACCTCAATTTCGAGAGGTATGCTGTCATTTTCTGAGGAGTTCCACTGCCTATCTCTGAAGACCTTCATCAGATCATGACCAAACCAAAAATGGGACCTACCTGGAAGTACACTCTTTCAAACAAAAAAAGAATTGTTCAAATCGGTTCAGAAATGACGGAGTTATGGAGTAACAACGCCAAAAAAAAAAAACATACAGTCGAATTGAGAACCGCCTCCTTTTTGAAGTCGGTTAAAAAGGGGACACCCAACGTTTCGAGACAGTTGCATGTCTCGTGGTCTACGGGAAACTGGCAAGTATGGCGAGGCGCAGTGATGAGATGCAGGTGACGACCGAAGTATTTTCCTTGTACCCGCAAAAACACTTTAGTCTTTAAAATTAATTGTTATCTTATTCACGCACGGCACACAACGCTCACAGTATCCGGAGATGCACTAAGAGAAGAAACCCGCGATTTAAATTTCCCGATGACTGGACTCCATGTGTAAGTAAAGTAAAAAGTAAAAAAGTAAAAAATATTTTATTGCTTCGAAAAAAGTTATTACAGTATTATAAAAATCATACAAATAAGTACACTGCACAGAAATAAAAACATACACAATTTGAACAGGGGTCCCCAAACTCGGCCAGGCCAGTAATGCGGGGTACCAAAAATATGTTACGGTGACAATGGGTACCATTACTACAAATATATATATATATATATTTAAAACTAATAAACAAACATAAGAACATGCTTAGAATAAATCATTAAACACAAACATAATTTAAAGTTATCTATTTAAAGTTATCAAAGACAAACTCATTATAGAGTAAAGATTCTGTCCTGTCATAATTCAAAGTAAACAACCAGTCGGCTACCTTGGATTTTGTGGGAGACAATTTGAAACAATATATGTTACTAGCTGACCCGGCGAACTTCGTTCCGCCTAACAGTCTAATAATATCGTGTTAACTTTAGTTAAACTTAATTTAGGATTTCATTAAGGTAATAACATTAATACAACTTTTTTGCAAATACAGAAATGTTTTATTGCTTGCCATTGCGAAAGAAGAATGGCAGGGACCCATGTAGTTTCAGTACCGTTGTAGGCTTAGCGTAGGGTATTGAATATATGCAGAAATAATAGTTCTTGGAATAACTAAGCGATTTTAAAACTTGGGGTTTAGATGTTATTTAATGAACGCTATATAAATAGGTTTCTTTTATATGCGTAGTTTTGTCAACAGATGGCACCACATGCTGTTTGCATTCGTAAAATTAATTAATTAATTAATTGTTATTCGATAACTTATCCGATATTTTATTACTTATTCTGCTATTCGGAGCGGATAAGAATACACCAAAAAAGAGATAACTAACATCGATCCAGCCGATCTTGAGTTATAAGTGGTGTAACTAACACGACTTTGTTTTATATATTTAGATAATGTGTACAAAACGCGAGAGTTTAAAGTTATTTATTAAAGATTTCTCAAAACCAGTGCCAGTAAATATAGTAAAATTGTATATTTTTACGATCAATTTTATAATATCTACAATTTGATACCCATAAAGTTTTTAGAATAATATTTTTTATCTTTCTTACTTTTGTTTTGGAAATATTTCGAACAATTTCAAATTTTTCATATTTTTTTTACATTGTGGTTAAATATTTATGCTATGTAAATTAATGCTATTTTGTGCCAAATTTATTTCATCTTTAACGGTGCTAAAGTTAGGCTGTGTGTGACATACTAGTTTTTCGGAATTTATGTGCATAGTATTTGTTCTTACTTACTACTTGCTGAACGGTAAAGGAAAACATCGTAAGGAAACCTGCATGCCCTAAAAAACGTGTATTTGTGCCCGAAGTACGGCGATAGGGCTCACCACCCATCGTCGGTGAAACGCGGGTGTACCGAGTATGGAATGAGACTTGCATATCATAGTTCAAACTCAGCACACCTCTGACAACCCCTCGGGGATTCATGTCGTGACGATATATTCATATATTTATTTTATTATTTAAGAGCCTGTATAACTAAATTAATGGATGTAGAAGAGGTGTGTTAACACCGTAGCAGATGGTAAATCCTGTAGTCTCTACCTACCCCTCCGGGAGACAGGCGTGAGTACATGTATGTATGATAATGATTTTTACTGCACCATATTATTGCCGGCTATAAACATAACGGGCTACAATAAAAACCTATTTGATATAAATGTCCTGCACGACCCAAAACGTGTTATTTCTAATTTTATACCGCAAATAGCAAGTAAAGTGTTAAATTTAACATTTAATAATGAGTTGCTCTACCGCAGCTGGAGGACTAGATCTATCTGGTACTTACACCGGCTACTGCAGGGATAATGTCTTTTAGAGAAAATTCATTTATTTAATTCATTAACAAAAATATATTGCATTTGAATATGTAAATTATACTTAATACTAAGTACTTATGAGCTAAATTACAACTTATTCATAATTGTATTTACAGATACAAAATATATTAAATAAAACAACAATCTTAGTTATATTAAGTAACAAGTTACATGTCACTCACTGTATAAAAACATTTCTTCAACAAGAACTGTTTTAGCTTATTCTTAAATAAGGCATGACTGCGGGTCTACCGAGTAATTCTGATTTGTATCAACTTCAAGCAAATGGATGCGAAATTCAACGCGTGCAAAAGAGATGGCATGTTAGGCAGGCGTCGTCGCACGCACGTCAAATTTCAATCTCAAGTTGATGTTGATGAAAATGAGAATTACGCGGTAGACCCGCTGGTTATCATCTTAAGGTCTGTAGGCAATTTGTTAAGTAAAAAAAACCGATTGAAATCTTGTTGCATGATTTGCGAAAGGAAAGAAATCATGACACGTGAGAGCTAAGAAAATGGGAGAAAGCAGTAGTGGGCTTTTATTAGGTTAAAGTTAAAATGTGTAATATATTATTACAACTATCTTTTCATTTAATTAACGGGATAGTCAATTAAAATAACAAATTGGTTTCGAACATATATCGTTACGATATGACTCCCCAATGGGGTGTCAAAGGTGTTCCGACAATACTCTGTACACCCGCGCTTGACCGACGATTATTACGTACCAACGTGCTGGGTTGTGAGCCTTATCGCCGTACTTCAAGCACAAACATATACATATACTTAATAACAAATAATTCTATAAAGACCGATGGTACGGAAGCAACACTTTTGCCGACTTCTTTCTTCCTGAAACAGTATGTTATCTAGAAGTCGACGTATTTCCTACGATATAGCAACATAAAAACCAATATAAGAGGCGCGACTTCTTGATAACATAATGTTTCAAAAAGAAAGAAGCCGGCAAAAGTGTTGCTTCGATACCATCGGTCTTTATAGAATTATTATTAACTTTTTAGTGAATGACTGCTGTTACTATTGAAGTCGGTTACTATTTTTTTGTTAAAAGTTTATTTTATATAGACACATTTTTTCTTAACTCGTTCCGTTATTGATTTAGATAATAACAAAAGAACAATAAATACGGAGCGCGTTGTGGTATTAATAGAATTAAATATCAGAAAATAAAGAAACGAAAACTAAAACACACTGTGAATCTGATATGCTCAATGTTTTGAAACCGAAATTGAATTTTAAGTTCACATTCTCGAAGAAAGGTCGAGGTAATTATTACAGTTTAAAATGTAGGTAAATTTTGTTTTTGATTGATTTGATAATAGTAGATTATGCACTAAGGGAATAAGGCAGTGTCTTACGTCACGGGCGGCATATTGAACCCTGAGCGTAACGAGGGACTCTAGAGTTAACTCCTGAGCGTAGCGAGGGAGTTATATAGAGTCCTGAGTAAAGCGAGGGGTTCAAGCTGCCCAAGACAAAGACAGGCTTTATTCCAGAGGAGCATACTCTCCTTTTCACACCTTCTGCGAGACAATAAAAAGCTCGACATTTTTTATCAACATTAATAATTCAATCAAATTCACTGACAATCACAGCACCAAACACCGTCTTTTGTTTCACATTCTTTGTAAACGCTTTTTTTCTTTTTGTTCAATTCTGCTTATGGTGGCCAGTTCGATTTTCGAACAAACCTCTTTACAATCCCATATGCGCATTTGTTTTCCACGAGTTTCCACACGAATTTGACGTTCCAAATTTAAATTACTTTAATCTCTAGGGATTTTCATATAACTTTATATCCCTTGAGATATAAAGCGTTACTTTACGTTGAGGTTGCATTATATGTAATTGGACATTGTCGAGCAGGTGGTGTGAAAAGATAACTTTACCGACCCCTGCTCTACATAATTGAAAATGTATGGTTTAAGCAGCGAATGCTCTCTCTCGCTCCTTCAACCACCTTAATCATTGCAATAAAGCAGTGTAGGTCCTTAGACCTGTTGGACAGCTTGTTGCAATAACACGAGTTGTTTGTGGTCGCGACAGGAGCTACGGAACCCGCCACTGAAGGGTTCTTTTGGTTGCATTATAATTATAATTCATGTGTCGGTCATTGTTGTTCTATCAATATTCGATTATGTACGGTAATAAATAAAGTACTCACATCTTCATGACATTTATCGGTGGAGGGGTGTTACCGAGTATTGACTGCGACTTTAAGTTTCACGTCTGAAGATATACAGGATGTTAAGATAAACTCACGGAAGCTGGAAACTGGTGATAGTACTCGTCCATACGAATAACTTTTACTATGGAGGGTATAATAGTAGTTTATGCTACAAGGGCGCAAAGGAATAAATTACGAGGACGATTTAAAACACGAGCGTAGCGAGTGTTTTAAATGTAACCGAGTAATTTATTGCTTTTGCGCCCGTGTATCATACTACATTTTTCAATGCATAGTGTGAGGAAATGAAAACAAATATAATCTTGTGAACTTTAAATTATAATTGGCTCAAAAGGATTGTATCCATAGCCGTTAAACGGTGTAAAAAAAGTATAACGTCTATGGTACACAGAAAAGGCTGCAGGTTAGCCAACCATTGCAAATGAATTAAAAAAAAAATAATAATAAAGCCCTAGGGCAAAATAATCGACTTTCTGTTCGGTTTTGATGCATAAAAAGTGGGCCTTTACGAGCACATGCATTGAAAAATATATATTCACTTTTGAAACGCTTCTTGACTTGTTTTATATACAAGGTGAATTTGTAAACATCGTCCAAATTCATACTTGAGCCTCGGTAAGTGATCTGCATCATGAACCAATATAATTTTTTGTAAAATTCATGAAACGAAATTTCGACTCCCCATAGTATTCTGTGCCATAGTGATTCACTCAGGACTGGGAGTGAATTACTATGGGAAGTCGAAATTTTATTGTACGAATTTCACAAAAATTGTTATCGATTTATGATGCTGATCACTTACTAAGCCTACAGTATGAATTTGGACGATAATCAAAAAGTCACCTTGTATATGTATAGGAGTAAATATTTGGACCCGAAATATATCTTGAGGTATTTAATTTTATAATATAAAGTATTTTATTTAATTATTTATAATACATATATATTTTACTACGGCGCTAACTCTCGAATCGCGAAAAAAAATCAGCTGTTCCACATAAAAGTAAGTATAAAAGTAAGCTACCCGACCAAAATGTATGAGACAACTGTTTTTTTTTTTTTTTATTTCTTAATTTTTTTTCACTTAATGTAGTTCGGACGAGTGCTAGCGCCTAGCTTCCGCAACTTCATCTTAACACCTGTATAAGGTGACTTATGTTACCATAGCAAAATTCATACTGGAGACTCGGTAAGGTAAGGACCAATGTTCAACGACCCATTTTGTGAGAAACGCAAAATAAAATTAAGGCTTCCTATTCAGCCGGAGTTGTTCGTAAATTAGGGACAAAAAGGGCAAAAATATATTTTTTTCGTATTCTGCAAAAAAAAGGTCATTGAACCTTGGTCCTGACCACTTATCGAGTCTACAGTATGAATTTAGCTGTATAAACAAGAGTTTTTAGTACTTTAGGCACAAAGAAACACTCCTTGGTACACAGACCGCATACTAATAAAGAAAGACAGAAAGATCTAGCCCCTACGGGATTTGAACCCAAGACCTTAGGGTTCGTAAGCCGTGACCCGACCACTGTGCCACAGAGGCGGTCCTTCTTGGATTAAAGCAAATATGGATGACACAGATGGGGGCGACAACAGATCACTCTATTTGGTTCCGTCACTGCTGGATACCGAGATATGACGTCATTTGAGAACCTATTAGCGGTCATACAGCGCGCACGACTTATGAATGTTATGAATAATTAATTAAATATGGTCAAAAATATAAGACTCTGTTATGGTGTCCCTTATTAAAAAATATATATATTTTATTTTTATCCCTAGAAGTATGCTGACCAAATGATGACTTACAGAAGAAGGGCAAAGTCAAAAGTACCCGGAATAGAAGAGCTTGTGTGACTAGATTGATGGATGTGGGAGAGGCGAAAGAGGTGTGACAGGATCGTAGCAGATGGAAATCTGTATTATCTGCCTACCCCTGCGGGAGACAGGCGTGATTATATGTATGTATTTTATTTTTTAACGGGAAAATATACAAAAAAGTCGGTTATAAATTAATATAAAATTAACTAAAATAACTATGAAAATTTTCCATAACCAGTAATTTAGGTATTGTTCAAACTCATCTTCATAAATATTTTTGAAGTCTGTATGCTATTCCAATTTGTCAGAATATCAAAAAAAATGTAAATTTAGAACTCATTCCAATAATTATTTCTATCGATTGAAATTCCTCCAATCACGTTTCTGATAGACCAAAATCTAGAAAAAGGTCCCAAAATTGTTATACTAATTTATTTAACTTGGGACTACTTTTGAACAGCAGATAAATATTTTCAAAATGTGTCGATTTTGACGAAATACCCCCTTAATACTAATAACACCAACCGATGTGGTGATCGTTGAACCTTGTTCCTGGTCCATGGCCGGGTCTCCGGTATGGGTTCTGGCGGTTGATTGGATTTCACCTTGTATAATATATATTTTACCTATCATTTGAATCGTATATATGTATATTGCTACATAACTTAAATACACCTTTAATCTAGTCCATGTACATTTATCATTTTATTACATATCTTTTTATTAGATTAAATTTGACGTGTAAAAAGTGTATTATATACAAGGTGACTTTTTGATCATCGTCCAAATTCATACAAGAGACTTGATAAGTGATCAGTATCTTGGATCAATAACAATTTTTGTGAAATTTATAAAATTAAATTTCGGCTTCCCATAGAAATTCACTTCCAGTTCGAGTAAATCACTATGAGAAGTCGAAATTTCATTTTTACGAATTTTACAAAAATTGTTATTAGTCAATGATACTGACCACTTACCAAGCCACCAGTATGAATTTGGACGATGATCAAAAAGTCACTTTGTATACCTACTTTGCAAAATAAACTATTTGAATTTGAATAAACATTATGAGTGTAACAACACTGACAACAACCACCTGCGCTGGTCTGTCTATTGCAAATTTAAAAACGAAGGGCTAGAGAGAGCGTATTTTCAAAATCGAATAATCGAATAACTCGACGAAAAACATGAATTCCTATCTAATTATATTGCAGGGCGGGCCCATTCTATACCTATTAATCCAAACTAAAGACATTAAAATCTCTCTTCTGCCAATGTCAAACCAATAAATGGTATATAAATATTCATTAAACATAATAACATGTATACATAATATTTCGACGAGCAGACAGTACGTCGACGACTTAATAAGGATTCCGTCTGATGATTCTTTAGTTCTGCTACATGTATCTACCATATCTTTTATGTATCTATCTATCTATTTGCCAAAATAATAACATTATAATAACATATCCTACCTTAAAATCCACAAAATAAAGCACACCCACAATCACATACTGACACAACACGGATACACACTCAGACACACCCTTTCAAACACTTTAATATATTTTTAGTAAATAGTTATTAGGTAAATAGACACTAAGAAAAAATAAATGTATTTCATATATTTAATACAAAAATTGAAGGCACAAAAAAGAGAGGGGCCTCTTCTAATACAAGTTTTTGTAAAACCTAAAAGGAGAGACCCAAACATTGTAATTATAAACTTGTAAGGAAATAAATAAACATTTTAATTTGATAAGTATAGCAGGTGGTAGAGCTGATGCCGGGCTCGACTGTCGAAGTACCACCATCTTACTTGGAGACCCCCTCGAAGTAATTCGGGGGGAGTAAGAGGACAGCTCACAGGTAAAAAACCAGGAGGCCCACCATGCCTGGGACCGATGGATGGCAGTATATCCATCCCTAATATGGAACAGACTGGTGACGGGCAGCGGCGTCACTGGTGCTACGGTTCCGGCACCGCGCTCACCAACCCGCCTGCCCAGCGTGTGTGAGTATGGGCAATTCTTCCAGGATGACCGCCGGGAGTGGCAAAGTCCTGGAAAGGCTTATGTCCAGCAGTGGACGAACTAGGCTGATGGATGGATGGTATATCTATATATATATTTTTATATTTACCAATAATTAAGTAATAAAATAGTCGTGTCTGTACATTTAATGTCTTTGAGGAATTTTAAATGAAACTGTGCTGAGGCCAAAACTCCTATTTTTATATTTTTTGAAAGAAAGAAAGAAAGAAAGAAAATAAATTTATTGGCACATTTACAAAAAAATTTACTTATAGCTAACATAGTAGAAAAAGGTTTACTTAAGTAGGGAGTAATCTATAGATAAAAATAACAACACGACAAAAGGATGTAGCTCAGCTATGTGCCATCCAAAACATGCTTTGGTTGGCGCTGGTTTTCAGCTAGTTTTCAGCTTTTAGCAGTTTTCGTTTTTTTGTCCGTCTGTTTGTCTGTATTCTCCGTTTTAACTTGACGACCACTCAACGGATTTGGACAAGCTTACGCTTGGTCACTACAGCACCTGATGGAAAGCGTTAAGGCGATATGTAAACGTTTTAGCGTCCCTGTTACTCTACCTAATATGCGAAAAAACCCTCAGTGGGAGAGGGACGGATTCGAGGAAAAGTAGCAAAATGTCGCTTTTTTATTAATATAAAATGTACTACAGTAACTATTAAAATTTCGTTTGACCAGCCCCCCTATTGTGTATCTTTAGTTGCCAACTGCACGAGGTGCCTATCATCAAAAACATAGCTAAAAACTGTAATTTCAAAATTGCCTTTAGTGGGTATTGAACTATTAACAATCTGTGTCGTCACTTC
The DNA here is from genome assembly GCA_934047225.1 of Ypsolopha sequella. Lineage (NCBI taxonomy): Eukaryota > Metazoa > Arthropoda > Insecta > Lepidoptera > Ypsolophidae > Ypsolopha > Ypsolopha sequella. The sequence continues at coordinate 15,265,389 of OW204012.1, read as the reverse complement.
AAGTGCGAAAATATCCTTTGGACATCGGAATTCGATAGTATATCTATGTTTTTGATGATAGACACCCATTCCAGAAGGCAACTAGAGATACACAATAGGCCCGCAGGTCCTAGATACTGTCAAAACCCATCTTATTAAATTATAAATTATAAATTCATCATTATAAATTATGATTGTAGTCCATATATCATTCCAAATTATCAAGCAAGGAGAAATGGTTTTGAAAAGGACCTCATTTGAATAAATATTTTTATCGAACCGAATCTCTCCAATCGCGTTTCCATTTAACAGATCCCTAGAAAAAGATTCCAAAAATAATATTCTATTTTATCAAAATAATACCTTCTTTACTGAAGTAGATAATATGCAAGTTCTAAAAGTATCGACTTTTTTCCGTAGCGCCTTAATGACATCTAGCTAGAATGAAACGCGCTCACCCAGAAACTGTGAAAGTGAAAGACGGCAAAACGTCCAAGGACTTCCGCAAAATTTACGGAAGCTGTATTAAATCTAATTTTACAGTTTTTTTTTTATATATATTTTTGATGTTTCCTGGAGCATTAGGTTGAAGAATCAAAGAGTTTCAAGGTTCCCACATATGGCGGAACCCAACAAGTAAATAGTGAATTAAAATTCATAAATAATAATAGCGGAATGGATGAGGCTTCGATCAGGTAGCCCGAGACACCACCTGGCGAGGAATTAGCATACTGATCGTGATGTCACGGTCTACTATAGATACTAGTATAGTACAGGAGCCGCGGTAGCTTAGTCTTGAGAACCAGGTTCGATCGCTGCCGGTCGAGCAAGCACCAATCAGTTTATCGGAATGTTTACACTGTTGATTGTTGGCACTTGGTGGAACTTGCAATTCATAATAAACAGAAAATCACTTTTACTATCCCATAAATTTATTTTCAATGCAGTTACTCGTAAAGTTTTCTTTTTTGTGTAACAAAATTATGCGGAAACCGACGTGAAATAAAACAGTACTGAAATCCTTTATTTCACGTGTGAAATAATAGTATATTTCATTACGAGTGCGGAAAGCCTGTCATTGCAAAGAGTTCCGACAAATGTCTACCCGAGCCGAGGCGCAGCCGAAGGTGAGGGTTGACAGTTGGAACAAGTTGCAATGACGGTTCCGCACGTGTACTGAACAACTATTTTTAATACAGTTGCGAAAAAATGAAGCAATTTAATAAAATAATAAAAACACAATAAACTCAACTAACTAATACTCCACGCAATAAATTCGTCGTATGTAGATACGTAGCGACTTTTTGACTTTTCCGGTAAAATGTTCTCCGAAGCATTTTGTGCAATTATACTGAGTTCCGGTGGTGTTAATTCAAATAAAATATCGTCAAAATTACTCATTTTGTGCAACAAACAACTAAACCCGCAAAGAAAATTTTTGGAAAATGGCGCCAACCGTAAAAGAATATAAGCAGAGATTTTTTTTTGTTTTCTTCATCTATTCTGGGTAGGCAAAGGGAACTATGCCCATATAGCCAAGTCTTCAGTAGAATTTTTTTATTGATATGAAATGAAAATGAAATTTAATGAGATGAAATGAAATGAAACCTAACCTAACTCATCGAATCAAATCATTAAATCTGATATTGAAACAAATTAGTAGCTTCTTTTTAGAAATATTTGCATGAATCATAAAAATTTCTATGAATTTTTTTTAGTAAAAACTTTGTGGTTGTTTTTTTCTTTTTAATAGACATTATTTTGACAGTTGGGAAAGAGAACGCACGAGTTCGGAAAAGGTAAAGAAAAAGCTCGAGTATGTAATAGCCCACATCCCGAACGCTATACGTCCCTGCAATACGCCACTTTTTGAGCAACTGTATTAAAAAGTAATTTTTTAAAGTTTTTGACTCTGTGGTGCATGGTGCAAGTCATAAAATTTAAAAAATTACAAAGATGCAAGGAGGTTTTGCTGTCCAAAAAAAAACAATTATTTATAAGTATGCGCGCTCTAGCAATAATTGAATGATGATAAACACCATAACCCATTCGATTCTTGATTATCTCATTTAAAAATACGTGTTTTGTTTCCGCAAACAAAAATATGTTTCACATTATTGGCTGTATGTATACTGTACCTTTGCCTCAAGAAAGAAAAAACTGTGTGAAACGCGCGCTCTGCAAAGAAAGCACGCCATTTTGTTGTAAATAGGCTTTGGTGAAATAATAGTTATTTAAGATACACGTGCGGAAAGTAAGGTTAAAGTTTCATTAGCACGCATTCGGATAAAAACCTTTTACGCTCAAGTATCTTACAACATTCTTCAATGCATTTTGCGAGGAAATACAACAAAAAAATAAGTATAATAAAGAATGGTTTTTATCATCATTCAATTATTGCTAGAGCGTGCATACTTATAAATAATTGTTTTTTTTTTTTGGACAGCAAAACCTCCTTGCATCTTTGTAATTTTTTAAATTTTATGACTTGCACCATGCACCACAGAGTCAAAAATTAAAAAAAAAATTACTTTATTTCACGCGTGAAATAAAGGATTTCAGTACTGTTTTATTTCACGCGTGAAATAAAGAGTCGGTTTCCGCATAATTTTGTTACACAAAAAAGAAAACTTTACGAGCAACTGCATTGAAAAATTACTTTCTTTATTATACTTATTGTTTTGTTGTATTTCCTCGCAAAATTCATTGAAAAATGTTGTAAGATACTTGAGCGTAAAAGGTTTTTATCCGAATGCGTGCTAATGAAACTTTAACCTTACTTTCCGCACGTGTATCTTAAATAACTATTAATACTTCCTGACCGGTTTTGCCTTTATGGCATTATCAAAGGAATTAATATAATATCTTAATTACACAATAAATAGTTTACATCAGCCGGTGTCATTGGTCGCTCTGGCTGATGTATACTATTTATTGTGTAATTAAGATATTATATTAATTCCTTTGATAATGTCATAAAGGCGTTGCTAGGATAGGCCATCCTCTTAAGTATTTTTGCTATCTAGGTCAGATTGAAAAAATTTAAAAAGTATGTTACGAGTTACGAGTGACAGTCCACACTCGGGAGACATCTCTGATACCCCTTCGGAGTTGTATGTCGTGACAATATGTATGTATACTATAACATCGAGGTTCGACCGCAGGGTAGCAACATTTATACCAATGATAAGTCAAGTGGACACGACTCGATTTACGAACAGGGAAGAAACAAAACAGGTGTGTCAGGACCGTAACAAATGGTACTTTGACTAAGCAGTTCGCAGAAAATTTTCAAGCACTGCTTGGGTGACACTAAATCATCCGTCAAGTTTTAAAATATGTACATAACGAGAAAAAAACAGCTACGAAATGATATCTTTATGGCGTTGAGTATAGGTTTTCGATTTGTACTTCCAACTGAAAGACATGGTTTTTTTCTTTTTTACTAAAAGTAAGTTTTCAATCCATGCAAGAAGATCTGGAAGTACAGATTAACTAACGCAAACGACGAGCAAAAACAAAAGGAGAAAAAAGTATTTTTGTACTGTATTAAAATAAACCAAAAGTAGAGACTTACTAAATACCTAATGAACAAAAATAACTTTTTTCTAATTTGATTTGATACATATTACGAGAAATGTATCGTTTATTATAGTTTTATGTAGTTTAGGTACATATTTATTACAAAAAGTTTTATTATAATTAATATTCTGAATCCCGAACGATCTCTACCAATATTCTATCATTTTTGTTGCGTATTTTCTAAACAAGAATCAGCCTTCCCATATCGAGGTACAAGAAACGGCTTGTAAGAGGTCACATTGGACATAAATGTGACAAAAATAATTTGAAAAAAAAAAAACTACTCGTGAATTATTCATAATTATATAATTATATTTGACATACGCTTGTCCCGTGATATATGGCGGGTTTCTGACAAAACTGCATTTATGATGAAGCTAGTTATTAGCTTTTATAGATTCTAGATGATCTATAAGTGAATTATTTATTTTGGAGATTTGAATCTAGAGAACATGAAGTGACAATGGGGATCCAGACTGCCAAATTATCCCTGTAGATGGCGCATCGTTGATCCGGTCATGAAAATATGTCATTTCAGTACCTTATACAGTGTGTCCCTCGTACAAGTGCACATCCGAAAAGGGGTGAAACTAGATCTCATTTTATCGACAAAAAAATGTTTTTTTTTTTTTTTAGAAAATCTTTGTTTTATAAATTTACGTTTTAAATTTTTTTTTGCCTACCATGGAGACTATGTATAACCTATGTCATAACTTTTGATCTATCGCGAGTAATGCAATGAAATAAAACTGTTATAATCCTTAAGAATAGACGTTGCATACCAAATCAAAAACAAAACATAATCAACTACCATTACCATAAAAATAATTTCCTAAAAGGTTATTTCTTTATTTTTTCCGTCTTTTTTTTCAGTAATTTTATTCCTATTTATCATTGCCTATTCCATTATCTTTCTAATAGAAAAAAATACAACGTTCTATCATAAATGCAATATTTTCTACGAGCGGTTAACCAAAGGCACTGCGCTCTCGTCCCATACAAAGGTAGGGTATTTTTTCAAGATTAAGGCGATATGTAAAAGTTTTAGCGTCCCTGTTACTCCATATGCGAAAAAACTGTCAGTGCAAGAGGGACGGATTCGTGGAAAAGTAGCAAAAAGTCGGTTTTTTATTAATTTAAAATGTCCTAAAGATGCTATCAAAATTTCGTTTAGCCAGGTCCTAGATATCGTTAAAACCCATCTCATAAAATATAATTGCAGTCCATATGTCATTCTAAATTGTCAGACCAGGAGAATTGGTGTCAAAAAGAGCTCATTTCAATAAATATTTCTATCGAGCCGAATTTCTCCAATTGCGTTTCTGTTTTAACAGGTCCCTAGAAAAAGAATCCAAAAATAATATACCATTTTATCAAAATAATACATTATTTACTGAAGTAGATATGCAAGTTCTTAAAGTGTCGATTTTTTTCCTGAAGCGCTTTAAAAAAAAAAAAAAAATTTTTCTTTGTTTTTGTCGATATATTTAGATCTAGTTTCACCCACTTTCGGATGTGCACTTGTACGAGGGACACACTGTATGTTATTATGGGTAGTTTATTGTGATTTTCGGTTAATTTCTTGGAATTATGGCTTTGTGTGTCGTACCAGGTTGCTTTAATAATGGTGTTAATTTTTTCTCGAAAAACATTATAAAAATAACAAATATACAACTTGTTCCCGAGACAACAGCGATCTTGTATTATTATATAATTATTATACTCATATTCATACTTTTTTTTTTCTGTTTGTTATTCTACATAGTTTGTCTAATTAATAAGATTTACCTTCTTTTTGGAAAAATTAAAACCTAATGGTAATACTAACCCACTAATATGATATTGTAATATTTGTATGTATCTACTAACCACATTCCTGTTTGTATTTTTTTGTAAATAAATATTACACTAACACTTTGATTGGTATAATTTATAAATAAGAGAAGAAACTGGCTCCTGAATCTCAGTTTTAACTTTTTGGGAGTCAGTTGCTTTAAACCAATTGTTACTTTGTGTTGGAAAATAAATACTTTTTATGTTTTTATATGTTATATTATATTTATTATTTGTGAATCTGTTATTTAAGTTTGTTTGTTTTTTTCTTGTTTTATTATTCATTAAGGCGAATGGATACACCAACTGCAATTTGGACCTGTCTTTGAAGGCCTACTCCTCTCACACGGGTGGTCCAAAATCTTTCATAAAAATATATGATAGGCATTGTAGAGTCAAAAATAAATTTTATGTTTCATAAACTGTTTTTCTATTGTAAGTTTTGACAAAAAAAATCGAAAGTCATCGAAAGTTTCACATGATTAACACAAGAATTCTCTTACTCCTTCCAAACGCCTAAAGCGATTATTAGAAATTTTTAGATCAAAAAAATTTTAGTTCAAAATTTTTTTTCCGTTCATGGCGTCCATGTGAAAAGTATTATTTTCTCCTATTTTGCGTTAGCCGGAGACGCAGTGGTTGTCGTAACAGCCACTTTTCAAGGCACGCTGAAATGAACATTATTTCAATGTCGTTTCCGTTGATATTTGTACCGACACACATCGAGTTGCTTATATAGCGTGGTCATACGCCTTAATATTTGCTTATCGGTGGTCTATTGGGTTATGAGTCATATATAGGATGCTTTGTGGCTCTTTATATGTGTGAGTCGATTATATACAGACAGACAGCTGTCCACCAATAGACCACCGACTGGAATAATATATTTTATTGAGGAAAACACTCAAAATCCAAAAATAATATTGTCATTTAGGATTTACGTACTCAACAGAACTGGTTATCAAATGACTAACAATCTAGATTCTAGAACATTAAATATGAAAAAATGTTATATCGATGCGTATGGTAACATCACGCGCAATCCTCCATACAAACGCAAACACAAAATTGTGAGGTGTCCATGGAATGTTTTTATAATTTATTCTGAGTCCATTAACAGTCTAACAGAAAGGTGTAAACATATTTGAAGAGCTTATTCAGTCAATGGTATAGAACAACTTATACTATGGAACAAATCCTGTATCTCGAAAAAAAAATGTAACTGTTTCATAGAAAAATGCAATGCGCTCGGCCGAAATGTATGGAAGGGCAGATTTTTTTTTGAGATTTTAGGGTTGACTCCATAGTAAAAGTAGTTCTATACCATTGACTGAATAAGCTTTTCAAATATGGTTACACCTTTCTGTTACACCTTGAATACCTATAGATCTATGCCGCGAATTAGAACTATAAATATAGAGAAATTTGAATCATATCGTTACTACAAACCCTTAACCCCTGCATAAAAATTAGTAACTACATAAGAACATAAATTTTACGGATTTTTACCGAATTTGTTTTTATTGTTTTAGACAAACTCGACAGCTCACAGGCAAAAAACCAGGAGGCCCACCGTGCCTGGGACCGATAGATGGCGGTATATCCATCCCTAATAGCCGGGCCTTATATGGAACAGACTGGTGACGGGCAGTGGCGTTACTGGTGCGAGGGTTCTGGCACCGCACTCACCAACCCGCCTGCCCAGCGTATGTGAGTATGGGCAATTCTTCCAGGATGACCGCCGGGAGTGGCAAAGTCCTGGAAAGGCTTATGTCCAGCAGTGGACGAACTAGGCTGATGGATGGATGGATATACAAAATCGAAAATGTTATCTATATTAATTTTAACCAATAACATTATTATGTTTTTATAGCGAAATCCGCACCGTAAGATACACCTTATCTTTGTATAAATAGGGGTTTCCGTTACGATCTAACCCCAAAATAAAAATACCACTTGTTATCAAAATCAAATAGATGGACTTGAAAATTCTCGAAAAAAAAAAACAACTTTGTTAAATATATTTACATATTTATCTTAGGTACACGCACGTGCTGTTTGACATTTTTAGGGTTCCGTACCAGAAGGGGTAAAACGAACCACTATATTCAGACTTCGTTGCGTTGTCCGGCCGTTTATAAGTCTGTCAGTGTGTATGTGTCGTGGATAAATCGCAAAATTGGGCGAATCATGAAGTTGAAGTATGAAATAGAAAGTCTTTCAATAAAAAGTCAAAAATAGGTGCGACGACGAGCGGAGCGAGTAGCGTGTAAAGTTTTATTGTTACTAACTAACCGAGTATCCAGTGTGAATTCGGGCGGTTGATTAAATTTCACCTAATAAAATACGAGTATGCGTATCAAATTGTACATATCTATAGGTATTAAACAGTTGTTTATAAAAATATATAGTAACGCTATATTTACTTGAATAATTTCGGAAAAACTACAAAAATATTACTACGTCTCACAATATCTTTAATAAATAAAAAAACATACAAAAAAACTTTCAAAACTCGAATGTAGGTAGAAGGTGCTAGTGAAAAATACTTTGCTGGCACGGTTATAGAGGCATGACCTTGCATGCGCAGAAGTGATTTTTTTTTCGGTCCGTCCGTATAAAATTGTATGCGCAGATCCCCTCTACTTTTTTGCTTGTGCCTCTAGAACCGTGCCGGGGAGTGTACTCAGAAAATTAAACCACATGTTCTATTAAATACAGATTAACTTTTGTTTTACACAAAAAAAAAAAAACAATAACGACGAATATTATGTATAAAACTTATTATTTTAGTATATAAGGTCTTCCACTTTAAATTAAAAGTAATTTAGGAGGTGATTCAGTATCGTTAATACATCACATTCCATTGCAAAGCACTTTTTTTTGCGCGAACTTTTTTTTCACTTCTCAGTACAAAGTGGTCCGATCAGCTGACTCAGTTTGTATGGACAAGTGAAGAAAAAGTTCGCGCAAAAAAAAGTACTTTGCAGTGGAATGTGATGTATTAACGATACTGAATCACCTCCTAAATTACTTTTAATTTCAATTGAAAGACCTTATATATTAAATTAAAAAAGTAATTTAAATTTAAAACTAAATAATCCTATGAAATATTAAAAACTTTAACAAACTAAACTGCTAACAATAAATATATTACAAACTAAACTAAAAATTGTATTAAAAAATCATGTAGGGAAGTGAATTTTTTATTCGCTATGTTTCAAAAACTTGTCCATGAAAATGGAAAATTAAGATTTGTAGATTGTAATACAACCTGCACAGAACCTCGGCGAGTCACTTCCACTCGCACTTGACTACATTCAAGTTTCTAAATATCACCAATGACGTCATTGTTAGTGACGAAAATGTTTATATTGTTGTACTGTTCGTCACACGGGAAAATAATATGAAAAAACTATTTATTTAAATGCTTATAATTATTCTTATTCTTTATTGTACACAGAAAATAAACATTTACAAACATACTTCAAACAAATTGAGATGTACAAAGACAAACTTATCTCTATATAAAAATTTAATTAAAAAATTATGTAATATACAAAAACCTGATTTCCATATTTAATAAATAAATTAGTTACTAATCTACATACATACATATATACAATCTATATACTCACGCCTGTTCCCCAGACGGTTAGTCAGAGACTACAGATTTACAGATTTCTGCCACGATACTGACACACTTCTTTCGCTTCTTCTACATCAAAAAAGTTGGTTGTGAAAGTTATTCAGTACGATCAGTAGATAATGTGGTTTCCAGAGGTTAAGAGGTGTTCCAAACTGTGAACTGTGAAATGCAAGTCGCAGTCCACACTCGTACACCCACGTTTCACCGAATATAATGGCCGGTAAAATCTGGGAATTACGTAGATAATAATACGAGGAACAGTTATCGTATCCGGTATCGGTTTAGAATCGTTCCCGCGGGCGCTTGAACCTTGTAGACCGGGAGCTGGCGATTATAAACATACATTACTATCATGCTTAAGGCCCTGCCATTCCAAAATGAGCATTTTGTTTAATTAATATTGTCAGTTCAATATCTCATTCAAATACAAGTTAAATATATGTTACAATAGAGGATATACTCTAAACACAAGTTGATCTAAAAACGTAATTGAGTAAACTTCACTAGATAGAAAAAAATCACAAAGTAAGCTCGTCAAATTGCGAATAAATGTGTTTATAGCAAAGGTGTTCAACGGAGAGAATTAAAACTTTTCCTGAATTTTCTTTACAGACAACTTAAGACACTTATTGACCCATTTTTATTTATTTCTCAATACTTTTTCAGAAATTCCAGAAAAACCTCGCAAATTCACCGATTTATGCGTGCTCGCAGCGCACGAAGCGAGCGTTCTAATGTAGACTTTCTGACAATATCATTGAGTTAAAAATTACTTAATACGATTATTGTGTTGGATGCGTAGGGCCTTAAGAGGCTATGCGAAATTTATTTTTGTCACTGTCACTCGAAAAAACTACGTCGAGGAAAACTACGTCGTAAAGAAAGCTATTAACATTCCAAATAAACCAAGAGGGAGAGGACGACCACCATCAATCTGGTGGTCCAATATCGAGAGGGAAATTAAAGACCAGAACCTGCCCACAATAACAACCCGGGATAGAATATCCTGGCGCCGACATACGAGGAGGCCCGACCCCAGCTGAACTGGGAAGAGGGCTAGAGAAAGAAGAAGACTCCAAGCGAAAAAACGCGCAGTGCGAGGAGGGCGGATTAGGGCGAAAGGGAAAAAAGTTAGTTTTATATTTTTATAAAAAAATAGCTAGCAAAACTTCCAAAATCAAATATCTAGATATGGTTGAAACCTATTTATTAAAATATAATTGAGTTCTGTACACGGTTTCTTTTCGTCAAACGAGGAGAAAGTGTGTTTGAAGATCTCATTTCAACAATTATTTCTATCGAGGAAAATGTATACAAACATGTTTTCCAAAAACAAAACCCTAGATCAGGGGTCGGCAACCTTATGACATAGGAGGGCCACAAATGCTACCAGGGAATCAGCGAGGGCCGCATTTTGTGTAGTATTGCGTCTAAATGTGCATCTTTTAACCGAGAACAAAGCTTGCTTGTTAGGTAGTTTAGAATGGAAAATGTCTGCTCACACAAATACCTGTATTTACTACCAAATATAGTTATCATGCAGTGGTTGCGAACCTTGCGGGCCACACCACAGTGGTTCACGGGCCGCATGCGGCCCGCGGGCCGCCGGTTGCCGACCCCTGCCCTAGATTATAGAGTAAAAATTTATTGAAATACACAGAAAAGAAGCACCCGTATTCTTTTACACATCGCCTTAATGTGATTATTATATTTTTGAATTTATAATTTATTGATCGAACCGATCACTGATCATAAGTTTGTAATCTATAAAATGGCTATAGGATGTATTCTAATCCCGGTTCGAAGCTTCTCACATCCAAGTCCGGTACGTTACGCCCAAAAAGATTCGGTCGTACGTTTATCGTCCGAGCATACGTCCATGTGTTTCATCATGTAGTATTACAAGGCTGAGCTGAAAATCGGCGGCTGTCTGCATGTGTATCAGCTAGCTGTATGCCGAGCTTAGACCTTTTTGTCTTTTCACTTTTGTATTTATTGTTTTGTGTATTAGCACATTTGTAAGACAAATAAATTATCTTTTATTTTATTTATCTCTGACAATGCACATTAAGACGAGGCTTTCCTTAGGCGCACAGCGGCTTTGCAATTATAACCCGGTAAAGTTGAAAATCGCGTGCGCCAAAATGCGCGCGAAACGATTCAGAACGAGTCTAATTTTAAAATTAAAATCGACCAAAATTACGATATTGCATTAAAGTCATTTTTCAACGTACATTGGTTAATAAACAAGATTTTCGTATTGATAGTAAAATATGACACATACAAATCAAATCGATTAAACCAAAACCAAAAAAAATACTCAAAAAGAGACCATTTTCCAAAATAAAATCTATCGGGCGAAAGTTTTCCAATTAGGTAACGCTACTTACAACGTAAAGATAAAGGTTTGAAAAAACATATAAATAAGTTTAATATTGATTGCGTCTGTGGTAAATTCCGTACAATCGTTCAAAAACTGTTGAAAAAGGAAGGCCTCCTCTTAAAAGTGTGATAGAGATGGATATACTTCGTCGTAGCCCGCAGATTTATTTTACGTCTGCAATAATATAACGTTAATTTCTATTATAGTAATATTCGCAAGTGTAAGGTTATTTTTATATTCGTTCGGTTCGATTGATGGTTATTGATGGAATATCAATTTCAACAAAATCATACACAAATTCTTGTAGTTTTATTCCACAAATGTATATTTTCAAATGCACTTAACCTATCTGTTTCCTATGACCTATCATCGGGCCAACACATTATTAATTTTAACATCAATTCAACAGTAATTTAAACATTTAAACTACGTAACATCTATAAAACTAATTTTTCAATGCATGTGCTCGTAAAGGCTCACTTTTTATGCATCAAAACCGAACAGAAAGTCGATTATTTTGCCCTAGGGCTTTATTATTATTATTTTTTTTATTTGTTTGCAATGGTTGGCTAACCTGCAGCCTTTCCTGTGTACCATGCTGTGTACCATAGATGTTATACTTTTTTTTCCACTGTTTAACGGCTCTGGATACAATCCTTTTGGGCCAAACATAATTTAAAGTTCACAAGATTATATTTGTTTTCATTTCCTCACACTATGCATTGAAAAACGTAGTATGATACACGGGCGTAAGAGCAATAAATTACTCGGTTACGTTTATCGTCCACGTAATTTATTCCTTTTCGCCCTTGTAGCATAAACTACTATAAAATAGTAGACAAAGGTTAATCACCCAGCTTGCGTTTCAAAATTATATTATTACTCCATCAAGACCAAGGTCCGCACCTGTAGGTTACCCAGGTAACTGGCTCCCGGTCTAAACCTCGATTCCCGGCCGAGTTCTGATCTGAAATAGCAGGGTCAAGGAACTTGTGCAAAAATGTGTGTGTGTGTGTGTGGTTGTGCTGTGTGTGTATCACCCTTTTGTTTATGTACTTTATGATCGAACGTTTATTAGGCTATTGGCTTTCTTTGGAAACGCTTTGATTTCTTTTCGCGAATCGGAAATACTCGATTGATGACTAATTGTAATTGCATTGGAATAAAATACTATTTGGCAAACGAAATGTAGGTGGTAGAGCTGATGCCGGGCTCGACTGTAGAGGTACCACCATAAACCTACCCGAAGTTATTCGGGGTACAGTAAGAGGACAGCTCTCAAACAGGCACAACCAGATGACCCATGCTTGGGAGCGATTCATGGCGGTATATCTGTCGTCGCCATATCGTAGAATTCACCATTTCATGATCAGCGGGCCTATTATGTATCTCTAGTTGCCTTCTGTACTGGATGCCTATCATCAAAAACATAGATATACCATCGAATTCCGATTTCCTAAGGATATGTTCGCACTTCAAGTGACGACACAGATTGTTAATAGTTCAATACCCACTAAAGACAATTTTGAAATTTCAGTTTTTATCAATGTTTTTGATGATAGGCACCTTGTACAGTTGGCAACTAAAGATACAGAATAGGGGGGCTGGTTGGCCATATCGTATTTCTGTTAAAATTGGGAGGGTCGCCTTCGCTCTGCTCTCCAAATGTATTTACACGTAAACCTAACACGCTCCTATTTTTTTTAAAGATTTTTGATTTCATACTTATATGGCCAATTAAATCATGAAATGGTGAATTCTACGATATGGCGACGACAGATATACCGCCATGAATCGGTCCCAAGCATGGGTCATCTGGTTGTGCCTGTTTATGAGCTGTCCTCTTACTGTCCCCCGAATAATTTCGGGTTTAAATTATGTAAAGGTGTGTTAATTCGAAAACCATTACGAGATTTAGGTTTAATAAGCCGTCCTTACGAAGTTTTGGTCTAAAAAAAATTTCATGATGAATTTTTTTACGAAAAGGCTGCAACTTACATTTGCCCTCTTGTGACGTCAGGTTAGTAATAGCTGTTTAGAAATGTGTCCTTTGCTATCAAGATAAATTTACAATAATTTGCTTCAGACTAATTTGACAGCTAGATGACAGATGAGTAGACTGACAGAGACAGACCAGTTTTTTATAATAAGCAATCTCACATCACAATCAGTATAATGTCTAAATTCTCAAGTGACGTCATATCGGACAATACTTCAAAAAATCATGAAAAAATAATGGTTAATTTATATACCAACATAATAAAAACTATGACCTAAAATGTCGTATATTCTCAAAAAAAAAATGTAGCCATGGAAATTCCCAGTTCTTATCTAAAACAGCCTGCTGACGGGCAGCGGCGTCACTGGAGGTGCGAGGGTTTCTGCAACGCGCCGAGCGTGTGTGAGTATGGGCATAACTTCCAGGAGGACCGCCAAGCGTGGCGAAATCTCGGAAAGGCCCATGTCTAACAGTGGACGGACCAGGCCGGTGGATGGATGGATGGAAATGAAATTTGGGCTAAAAAGAGGATATGTCGCTCTAGCAACGGTCACCGTTACAGTAACGGTGTTACTCCACGCGCAGACCCGCAGCGCGAAAACGACGGATTTCAAAAAAAATTGCAAGAAGTCGGTTTTATTTATGCTGAGATTGTTATAATAATAAAAAAAAAGGTTTATTGCCAAAAAATACTTAAAACTAAACACATTAAAACTGTACACAGGTTAAAATAGAAGAAAAAATTTTTTAGACATTTCCGGCAAATGGTAGCATGCTCAGCAAAGCTGCTAATCTCATAAAAATCGAGCAGCGTTGATTTTCAGCATACCCCAGACAGAGAACATAATTTAGAAAAAAATCAAATAAGGGCGCAGAAGGACGTGTAAAATTCAACACAAAAAAAAGTGAGAAAAGGAATAATAATATTAAAACAGTAGGTACATTTTAAATTTATAAGTACAGAGGTATTTAAGTAGTGTAGTGCGTGTAGTGTCTGTAATAAATAATATATTAATCAATGCAAGTGCTCGTAAAGGTCCACTTTTTATGCATCAAAACCGAACAGAAAGTCGATTATTTTGCCCTAGGGCTTCATTATTATTATTATTTTTTATTTTGTTACAATGGTTGGCTAACCGGCAGCCTTTCCTGTGTACCATAAATGTTATACTTTTTTTTCCACTGTTTAACGGCTCTGGATAGTCCTTTTCAGCCAATCATAATTTACAGTTCATAATATTATATTTGTTTTATTTCCTCACACTATGCATTGAAAAACATAGTATGATACACGGGCGTAAGAGCAATAAATTACTCGGTTACGTTTAAAACACTCGCTACGCTCGTATTTGAAATCGTCCTCGTAATTTATTCCTTTTCGCCCTTGTAGCATAAACTACTATAAAAATATATAAGTATATAGATCGCTCCAATTCAACTTTTACACTATACAATTCGAAAAAAGTGGATTTTCGGGACAACATAGTGTTGAGTTGAACCCTGTCACGACTTCGGACACAAATGTGGACACACAGCGAAGCACAGACTGGATTTGAACCCGCAACCCTGTCGAGAGTCGAGACTATCGAACTGTAGAGGCTGTCAGGTATTTATTTTAGTGTTATAATATAATTAATTATATATTTTACCTCAACGCATAGATGACGTCGACAGAATCAAGGATTATCTGCTTTTACTTACCTGAAAGGAAGAAATACATTGTCAGAATAATTAAAATTGAGAAAATCAAGAAATCTAACAATATGTATGATACATAACAATAAATACATCTAAATAAAAAATAAAAAACAAAGCTTGTGCTCGTTTTACAAAGTGTAAATAAATGTACAGTAAAATAAATCTTTAAATGAAGCCACCTAATCTACGGATCACCTTGGAAAACTTTTCTAAAGGAACAGAAGTGCGCAAATAAAAAAAATTTGCAGACTTGATAAAAAAAATCCAAGCAATATATTACATACACATACTCACGCCTGTCTCCCAAGGGTTATGCTGAGACTACAGATTTACATCTACTACGATCCTGACACACATCTTTCGCCTCTTCCACATCCATCAATCTAGTCATACAAGCTCTTCTATTCCGGGTATTTTTGACATTGCCCTTCTTCAGTACTTCACCAATTTGGTCAGCATACGTCCTTCTAGGGCGGCTTCGTCGAGCTCTACCTTCCACCTCTAATTATCTTGTACAGACTAAATCCAATTTAATTGTTCCTTAAAATTATGATTCTACTAAAAATTGTGCAAGCTCCTAAACTATTCTGTCAAATTAAAGTATGAAAAGTACATACATACACACATATACTCACGCCTGTCTCACAGAGGGGTAGGCAGAGACTAAAGATTTATATCTGCTACAATTCAGACACACATTCATCAATCTAGTCATACAAGGTCTTCTATTCCGGGTACTTTTGACATGGCCCTTCTTCAGTATGTCGCAAATTTGGTCAGCATACGTCCTTCTAGGGCGAACTAGTCCAGCAGTACTTTTACTTGCGCACCATATAGTATATTTCATTACGAGTGCGGAAAGCCTGTCATTGCAAAGAGTTCCGACAAATGTCTACCCGAGCCGAGGCGCAGCCGAAGGTGAGGGTTGACAGTCGGAACAAGTTGCAATGACGGTTCCGCACGTGTACTGAACAACTATTTTTAATACAGTTGCGAAAAAATGAAGCAATTTAATAAAATAATAAAAACACAATAAACTCAACTAACTAATACTCCACGCAATAAATTCGTCGTATGTAGATATGTAGCGACTTTTTGACTTTTCCGGTAAAATGTTCTCCGAAGCGTTTTGTGCAATTATACTGAGTTCCAGTGGTGTTATTTCAAATAAAATATCGTCGAAATTACTCATTTTGTGCAACAAACAACTACAACAACCCGCAAAGAAAATTTTTGGAAAATGGCGCCAACCGTAAAAGAATATAAGCAGAGATTTTTTTTTGTTTTCTTCACCCATTCTGAGTAGGCAAAGGGAACTATGCCCATACAGCCAAGTCTTCAGTAGAATTTTATTGATATGAAATGAAAATGAAATTTAATGAGATGAAATGAAATGAAACCTAACCTAACTCATTGAATCAAATCATTAAATCTGATATTGAAACAAAATAGTAGCTTCTTTTTAGAAATATTTGCATGAATCATAAAAACTTCTTTGATTTTTTTTTTAGTAAAAACTTCGTGGTTGGTTTTTTCTTTTTAATAGACAATATTTTGACAGTTGGGAAAGAGAACGCACGAGTTCGGAAAAGGTAAAGAAAAAGCTCGAGTATGTAATAGCCTACATCCCGAACGCTATACGTCCCTGCAATACGCCACTTTTTGAGCAACTGTATTAAAAAATATTTTTCGTCACTCTATTTTCATTCGTCCTCTCTACATATCCAAACCACCGAAGCATTCCTTTTTCTATTCTAGTCACAATATCTTTCAGGCCACACCGATCCCGTATCTTGATATTTTTCACTGTATCATTCAATGTTAAACCACACATCTCACTTATATCGAAACAGAGTCCTCTGAAGCCATTCCAATATTGATAAATAAAATACCAAAGATGGCTCTAAAAAAAGTTTTCATGTCAAGGTTTAAGATTATTAGAGCAAAAACCCGTTTATATTATTTATGGATTAAATTCTGTACAAACTTTATTAAACTTTTAACAGGGCAGATATTTCATAGCACCATTGGTTTTTTTTTTAATAATAAAATTAATGAAAAAAGTTGTCATTTTGACTTTTTTCCAGGATCCGTCCCTCTCGCACTGCGGGTCTTTCCGCATGGAGTAACAGGGTAGTATGCAAGCGGAACCTATCCTCTTAATATGTATTCCGGCTAAAAAATCATCAGTTCCACATATTTAGGATTAGCGATATTCTTAATTTATGTATTTCTTCAAACCTTCTATTTAAACAGACACTGTCTGTTGTGCTATTTTTAACCGACTTCAAAAAGGAGGCGGTTCTCAATTCGACTGTATGTTTTTTTTTTTTTTTTTTTGTGGCGTTGTTTCTCCATAACTCCGTCATTTCTGAACCGATTTGAACAATTCTTTTTTTATTTGAAAGAGTGTACTTCCAGGAAGGTCCCATTTTGAGATTGGTCATGATCTGATGAAGGTCTTCAGAGATAGGCAGTGGAACTCCTCAGAAAATGACAGCATACCTCTCGAAATTGAGGTAATCGCTTTATACCTGGGTGCTGATTACAAGGTATTACTTGAAAATCGACATTCTTCCACCTGACCCTCGATCCTGGCTTCATCACCATATTCACCATAGAACTCCTCAACGGATCAGAGCACATAACTCGAGATTGCGGCTATCACTGCGTTAGGGTGCTAATTCAAGGGTATTACTTGGAGATTACCAGAATACCCACCTGACCTTCGATCCTGGCTTCATCACCATAGAACTCCTCAACGGATGACAGCACATAACTTTGGATTGTGGCAATCAGTTTGTGTTAGGGTGCTCATTGCAGGGCATTGCTTGAAAATTGCCACTGTACCCACCTGACCTTCGATCTTGGCTTCATCACCGTAGAACTCTTTAACGAATGACAGCACATAACTCGAGATTGATAGCAGGAAGCTACTCAAAGATAGCTACTTATACTCACTTGAACTTCGTTTCATATTAACACCACGTTTGCAAGAACTACCCATACTTCACAATTTAAACCAGCAACACTAAAAAATGTGAAATAAAATAAACTTTTAACAAAAAAATAGCAACCGACTTCAATAGTAACAGCAGTCATTCACTAAAAAGTTAATAATAATTCTATAAAGACCGATGGTACCGAAGCAACACTTTTGCCGACTTCTTTCTTCCTGAAACATTATGTTCTCTAGAAGTCGGCGTATTTCCTACGATATAGCAACATAAAAAGATAAAAACCAATATAAGAACGCCGACTTCTAGATAACATAACGTTTCAGGAAGAAAGAAGTCGGCAAAAGTGTTGCTTCGGTACCATCGGTCTTTATAGAATTATTATTAACTTTTTAGTGAATGACTGCTGTTACTATTGAAGTCGGTTGCTATTTTTTTGTTAAAAGTTTATTTTGTTTATATATGTCTGTAGAAAGTATATCATAAACCGGCCATAAATCCAAGATCCCCGCTCACGGCTCACAAACCGCCTTATCATGCGCTTGCGCCGACAGGACCATTGTTCGAAATTTAAACCGAATCCAAAAGAAAAAGAAACGCGAATACGAGCAGAAAAAAACGACGATCCGGGTCCCGAACATCTGGCGTTTCGGATTAACCACCCCCGCGCTACACCCCCGTCGGAACAGGACGGATATTTACATATCTAGAGAGAGCGAGAGGGATGGAAGCATTATTGTAAAAGGCACCCTTGGAACGGGGGCAAAAAATCAAAATTAGGTGCGCGCACGCAGGTTCCGTTTCCGAATTTGAATCTCCGATCTCATGTTCAAATGAATCAGAATTTTAAAATATTTAATTGTTGATTTGTGAATCATGAACATGTATCACCATATTTAGGAGGTATTTCCTGGTAACAGCATTCCTGAAATTTAGTATATTGTATTTTAGATTTGTCATGTCACTTAAAATAACGCGAGAGTTTAGAGCTAACCTGAAATTTAAAACTAAATACCAGATTATATTATGTTAAAATGATGATGAAAGGTTGCCTGGAAAATATTGCTATTAGCAATAAGTGCCGTCTTTGTACACAACAAAGCCGATTCTGAAGGCTTTAATTTTAGTTTTTTAGTTGTCAATACTAAATTTTCTTCATTGCAAAATAGTCCTTAAGTGTGACAAACAGAAGTTTAATTACTTTGAAATAATTTGAGTTTTGGCAGCAATAAAACTAAAATTAAAGCCTTCAGAATCAGCTTTAATGTCTGTCTTTTATGTGAAAATGTGTTGTAAATTATGTTTGTAAAGGTAAAAAAATAGTCATAAATAAATAAAAATAAAATCAGGAACATATTTATGAAAAGAAGCAAAACCATGTCACAAAATAGATATACCTACTATTTACGTTATATTATTATGTTATGTTATCGTTATATAGTTATTTTGTGGTCTTGTTTTGAGAATGTATATGCTACAATCAATTTGTATTTGAAACTTATCAAGTTATCACAGAAGCATATGAAGTTCAAGAAATACACAGTGCGACCACAATCTAACTATATTATGAACGATAGTAAAGGCGCTGGTATCGTCAGTTTCTAAACGCTCGCTGTGTTTCAATTTGCATCGCCTCGTCATTTTGTAGAATCCGGCAAATTGTGAAATATAAAATCGAAAATCTTTCAGCAAAAAAAGACACAAATAGGTGCGAAGACAGGCGGAGCGAGGACGAGCGTAGGATTACATGAAAATACAAATTGGAAGCCGAGCTAAGCGGAGCGGAGCGAAGCGACCCTCAGTAGTTGTAACAGAATTTCGATATCTAGACGAGTTGCAGATGCAGTAAAACTTTTTTGTATGATGTTGGCGTTAGTTCTGCTATTCGCCACGTTCATTTGGATCATGGTCGTATTGTACAGTGGAGACCGCATCAAGTAAGGCACATTGAACTTTGTACCTATCATATATTCTTCCCTGTAGGGGCTAATTTCGTACTGCAAGTGTATAGCTTGATGTGGTCTCTACTGTACTTAAATAGAGACTATTGAAGAAAATACCAAATGACATCATAACATTAATTTGGTGTGAAAGTACATTACAAATACATCATGATTTAAAATATACTTTTTATGTCAATAGGTGCCAGTGGTTTTCTAGCTTCGAATACCTATATATGTCATATAATATTTTCTACTCGCCTGATGACGACCCCACTGAGGGGTCGAAATATAGCGCCTAAAACCATTTAATTAAGTGTTTATAGTTATGTAAATTCCAAATATAAAAAAAAAGACCTTAAACAGTATTTTGTACAAAATATTTATTAAAATATTGTCACAAATAAAATAAGAGAAGAATTTCTAATACCGCAAAAGTTTAAAGGATTATAACATCACAATGAAATAAGAGAAACAACATTCTTTTACGAAACAACAATGCCGAAAAGACAATCACAAACACGTTATCTAAGAAACAACCTGCCGAAGCCAACATCTGGGGCCATTACCTATTGTTGTCACCAAAAAACAGTAACTGTTACCACAAATTAGCTTAACTACCTAAGCTGTTATTTCTAAACAAAACGCAATTGTCAACTTTCGTTCAAAAACAAGAGTTTAGAAAAATTCCCACGCAGGAGACAGGCAGGAAATAAGCGAACTTATGCCTTCGTAAATTAAAAAAAAAAACGCCCGCATATAAAAGCTTCGGCCAAACATCTGTCCACCAACACAACTATACGGCCTTCCTTCTCTTTTTTGCTGCATGGAAGGGCATACGCCTGCCTCTTTCACTCGTATAATCAAGTAGGCAGGTAGAACTTGTCTCGAAACCCTTACGAGTCGCGTGCGCATAATGTGCATGTGTGGGTAGAGTTACAAGTGTGCTGTGGTACTAATGGAACCCGTATTCGAAAATAAAATAAAAAATATAAATTAAGTTACATTAAAAAATACATAAGAAGATGATCTACTATTACTGACTGGATGTTTAGTCGCTGAAAAGCCAATAACTGGTGATAGTATACGCCTATCTGTTATAAGTGCTACATCAGTGAACTGTTTTAAAAATAGACTAGATAAATTTTTAAATAAATAAGACTTAAAGTGCAGTGATATACACAGCATCAGCTTCTAGCTGCTTGTGTATAATAAATAATAATAATAATAATAATAATAATAATAATCTTTTATTATGGAATTCAGTTTATATTACATATTTATATAAAAACACTTAATAAAATAACAATTTCCAGATATATTTCGACATATGGTCGGCTTCAGTGGAATTTGATACAATAATATAATTTTAAAATGTCACAAAATGAAGTGGATGATTGACAGACAAATGAGAGACAAAAGAAAAAAAAATTATAATCATTAAAAATAAAAAGTATATATATATAAATAAATAAATAAATAAATATAAAAATGAATAATCAATCAATAACAAAGATAAATAATCATCCACCCATCTCCACACTCCAATTCAAAAACCTACCCACTCAACACATCATAATATACATTATATATATAATTATATATAAATATGTATACATTATAATGTGATAAGTAGGCAGGTCTCTAAATTGAAGCGTGGAAACGGGTAGATGATCACTTATCTTTGTCTGTTAAGACCCGGACCGTAATGGGCACCAAGCGACCAAATATATGACTCCTCCCATGTCCTTAGTTGGATGTCTGTGAGTGGTGGTGAAAAAGATTTAATGATTCGTGCGGTGAAGCAGTTATTGAATGTTTTTATGGAACCAACCCTGAAATCACAAATTTGTTGTTCGATAAATTTTATTCCAGCAGGGCGTACTTTGTCTATGCAATAGCTTTTTTTTAGTTAACACTCCGTTACACGCGCATCTAATAGTTACACCATTCCACGCGTGGGGCACAAGGGTGCCCCAATTTATAATTAAATTATTTTAAACTACAACAATTGAAAAGAAAAAAATCAAGGTTATTATAAATAAGTGCTAAGGATTAACATGAATGTCTACAAATATTTAAACTTCTAATAATTATTAAAACAATTCAATAAAAAATAAGTCACGACGAATTTTCTCAAAAAGCAACATTCAATCTAAATGATCGGTCACGGTACTGAAAAGCGTGTCCTTGCATTAGTACAATCTTCCTAGAAAACTTTTTTATGCAAAGATGCTGTTGAAACTTGACTAGTGCAAGCAATGATATACAAGCTGCAGGTACTCAGGAAAAGAAGACTGTCACTATAAAAGTGTTCAAATAATTACAAAATATTCATTATATGTGCCCCGCTCGTGTAATAGAGTGTTACATTTGTTTGTATAAACAAGTAAAATCACCAGTTTTCAACATTTCAGTGAAGAAAAATGAACCTAGTATAACAACTAGTAGCGCCAGCAAAATTGCCGCGAGGAAAACGTTGATAATGAAAATACTGTCAAACATATAAAGCAATTTACCGGAGATCCAAAGAGAGAAAGACAAGCGATAAGACTGAACACAATCAATGAATGGAACAAAGACTAAAAACAACAACAAAAGATAACAATTTCGCACGGGCTTCAAAGAGTAAAAAAAGTAGTTTACCACAGTGGAACCATAAACCTATCTAATTGTTATATGACTAGCCATAAACTATCTGTAAACAGATCTTTCTCACGTAACAGGTATTTATGGCTCCACGACATTTCAGATAAATAACAAATGGGTTTAAAAATGACAAAATAGAAAAACAGGATAAGTTAAATTATGTAGAAGAGGAAGAGAGTATGAATAAAAGAAGAGCGACAAAAGAAATATATGTAGCACAATTAAAAGGAGATGAGATAGGGCAATCAGAACGTGTGCTGAACAAATTGATGATTGATGATTGATGATTGAGCTCAAATGCACCCGCAAGAGTAGTACTTATATAACTTGGATAATTAATGTAAAAGAAGAGAAAAGGTTGCGGCAGGATCTTTGCAGAAGGAGACCTGTAGTCAATGCCTACTCTTTGGGAAGTAGACTTAAGGTTAAACGTCAGTCGCTTAGCACAAAGTGCATAACTTAACTTTGTATTTCTTGTTTAGAAGTTAAAATTTAAAAACATTTTGGTATGTGGCAGTTAACTCCCAATAGTTAAGTATAATTGAGGTTTATAAAGCATGAGTTAGAATGTACAATTAGTCATGATCTCGTCCAAACAGAGTTAAAACAGCATTTTAAGTTGGTTTTGAGAAGATCATGACTAATTGTGTAGACAATTTCAAACCCTTGCTTTATAAACCCCACGAATACTGAACTTTTGGCGTCAAATGGCACAGTTCAAAAAGCTTTTCAATTTTAAATTTCTAAACAAGAAAAACAAAGTTACGTTATGCACTTTGCGCTGAGCTACTGACGTTTTGACTGATGTAGGTATTAAGAAATTAAAATAAAAGATAAGTCTATTATGCCCTTCCTTAGAACTTATTATCACGGATCAACAGACAAACACTGCCATACTGATTTTCGACAAACGTTAAAAAGTAAAAAAAAAAAATGTAACTTGCATCAAAAGAAAGCTGAAATTTAAACATCGCTCAAGACGAATAAACACCATGACTTTTCTCCAGAAGTTGCTTTTCGAACGATTGTCGCACAAAACTCAACCAATAGCAACAATTCTACCATAGTAGTCCATAAAAATAAGGGTGGGGGACTTCTATATGCCCCGCGTAGCATAACCAGGGGCGCCATCGCACCCTACTCGTGTAGGGTTTTTTGCGCTTTTAGAAGGTACTCCAGACCCGGGATAGAATATATGGACTTTTATACGAGAAGATAATGTTTGGAAAATGGGGCGCAAGTGCCAAAATGGCGAGGGGTTTTGAACATGGTTTTGGGTGTAATTTTGAATGTTCGTCTCCAGCACCTCATGGTACATTATAATACATGCATGGTCACGACATGAATCCCCGAGAGGGTGTCAGAGGTGTTGTCGATTTCACCGTTAGTATAAAGTCCTGCTTTGATAAAATCCTAAGGGTTTACATTTCGCTTCAACCTGCAGAGATAATCTCATCCTGGACATGAAATACAAATCTCCATAACCGATCCTGATATACCGCGAACCTGCCAGATTTTAAAACTTTTGTCACTTCTTATACATATTCAATCAACACGCGAGTCGTTGGCCGTTCTGTTTCTGTATATATCGCCAGTTTGTTTAGTGATATCGAACCATGTTCCACCATCCTCACTTGACTCGAGCGATATTTTCTACCAGGAGTATTTTCCATATCCAAAAGCCAATGTTGTAAAAGCTTGAGTTTTGGATCAATTGTGAACATATTTTTGCAGGCAAAAAGCGGACACACTCTTGTGCTTTTATTTCAAAAATATATTTTTATGACGAGGTTACATTCATCTGTGAATTTTGGACAGCAATTAAAAGGGTTAACTTAGACTGCCAGTTACCAAGAATTTGTGTATCATGGTGTTCAATCAAGACCAAGAACCATCAATGGAATCCATCAAGAAATAAACGCTTTTAAAGAAAAATATTGCCAGTTCAGAAACAGAAACTAGCTTGCCAACAACGTCCACTTTACAGACAACAAAAGGATTCCCCAGATATCTTTTAACCCACGTATCATCGTCCAGTGGTGGGCAATAACTGGATCATTCATCAGTCCACCGGGAGCCGGTCAAAGCCCCGGCCAGCTGCTCCCGACGGAGACGCAAAAACAAAAGAATCGCGCATCCTGCGCGGGCGCAGACTTGCCAACTTAGCGCTTCGGGACCAACGAGTGTGCGATGCTACCAGCTACTACGCACGGGCCGAGGAGAATAGTGCCAAAAATATCCCCTGGGACATTTGATTTTTATACCAATTTTTAAATTAAATTAATTCATATTTATTTATTCAAATTTATATAGGTCATATTTCACGATCAATACAAAAATATTGTATACTATAATTCTTACATACATACATATACTCACGCCTACATACATATATCACTGCTACGATCCTGACACATTGTTTACTATCGCATCTAAAAATTAAAAAATACTCTTATCAAATATTGTAATTTTAATTAATGTTAATCTTGAAACTAGACTCATTCTGAATCATTTTAGCGCACGCGATTTTCAACTTTATTAAAGTCAATCTCCGGGTTATAATAGCAAAGCCGCTGTGCGCTGAAGGAAGGCCTCCGCTTAAGGGGCTCTAACGCTTTTGTTTCTGCTGTAAACTTCAGTTATTTTGTAATCACGGCTATTACATTAAGGACCTTCAACCCTTAATTATAATTTCTTTATGTAATAAAGATGTTTTTTCTAGTTAGTATCTGCGTGTGTTTGTTTCGTTTCAATCGGTATTGAAATATGAAAAATGAATCCCTTTTTTTCGTGAAATTCATACTTTTTCTTTTAAGTAATACAATTAAAAGAAGGTTAAAAGTATATTTATTTATAAAGTATAATTAATAATTTTCTCGAGTCAAAAAATACATATCTACCTTTTTCTAATTTTGACCATCTACATTGATAGAACTGAATCCAATGCAAAACTAATGTTTAGTATTGAGAAGCCCCTTAAAACATCTAACTTGGTCACCTAAAAGCTTCTTCAAAATAATCATACCTATGAAATTGCCGAAATTTTCTTACAGATTCACGAGTTCATAATTCCTGTAATTCAATAGCTATTTCAATTATTTGTTTTTTTGTTTGAAAGTTGATTTCAAGATTTCACATCTACGTATTAAATTTTGTTTTTATTTTTATTTTGATTATAAAAATGAAATGTTCAAAAACAGTTCGTCCTAAATGCCATCCTTGTTAGACCTTATTCTTACCCCTAATTCAGACCGAATTGCGTGCCATGGCCAGTTCACGGCATCTGGCTTTTCCCATCATGACCTTATCTATGCCTCATACAAATTGAAAATTCCTAAGCCTAAGCCAAAGATCATACTTCAGCGAAACTTTGCTGCCATGTCTGTTGACAAACTTATAATTGATGCTAAGGCCATCAATTGGTCCGAGTTAGAGCATGCCGAGACAATTGATGACAAAATAGAACTATTTAACAAAATAGTGACTGAACTCTATGATGTCCATGCTCCTATACACCCAGTCCGTATGAAACGTCCGCCTACACCTTGGCTTACTGGAGAAATACGTAAGGTCATGGCCACTAGGGATAAACTCAGACGCAAGCATAAAAAACACCCATCTGAAAGCAACTGGAATAGGTTTAAAAGTGCTAGGAACCACTGCAATCAGATGGTTAGGAATGCGAAACGACGCCATATACACACTTCTATCGAAAAATGCAATCCTAAAAATCTCTGGCAATTTCTCCGTACTCTGGGGTTTGGCAAATGTCGGCAAATTCTTAACCCATCCTTGGATATTAATGGATTAAATAAACATTTTTCCTCCCCCCCACACACCATTGATCCAATATTAAAAGATAGTACCATTCAACGCATCTCAGCTGCTCCTTCTCTGTCTCATCATACTTTTGATTTCACACCAGTTCTCGTCTCCGATATTCGTAAAATTATTCTCTCTATCCCAAGTAAAGCTGTAGGCCACGACACTATTGGCCGTGATCTTCTCCTCCCTATTCTGGAAATCATTCTCCCTGTCGTTACCCACATTGTGAACTTTTCTCTAACATCAAATACTTTCCCTGCATCGTGGAAACTGGCATACATGGTTCCAGTTCCTAAAATTTCTGAACCCTTGGAGTTCAAAGACTACCGTCCAATCTCTATACTTCCTTTTCTCTCTAAAGTTCTCGAACGGGTGGTCAATCGTCAATTAATGAATTTTCTTCACTCAAATGAACTTTTAAATCCATTTCAATCGGGATTTCGTCCATCCCACAGTACATGTACTGCTCTCATTAAGATTACTGACGACTTTCGTAAAGCTATGGATGATAGGCAACTCACCCTCCTTACCCTTCTTGATTTCAGCAGCGCTTTTAATTGTGTTGACTATGATATCCTCCTGGCCATCCTCCGTTCTTTAAATATTTCTGATTCAGCTACTAAGTGGTTCCATTCGTATCTCTATGGCCGACAGCAGCGTATACGCTCTGATGATAATTTCTCTGATTGGTGTGACGTTACAGCTGGCGTCCCTCAGGGTGGTGTGCTATCCCCTCTTCTATTCTCCGTCTTTATAAACACCCTCACATCCGTCATTAACTTTAGTTGTTATCATATGTACGCTGACGACCTGCAACTCTATATGTCCTTTAAGCAGGACCTAATTTCAGTAGCTATACAGAAAATGACTTCTGACCTTGACCACATCAGTAAATGGACAGAACAATTCGGACTCCTTATAAACCCATCAAAAACACAGGTCATGATAGTTGGCAGCAGGGCTCTCATAGACAAAATGGACCTCAGCTCACTTCCCCCAGTCTGTTTAAATAGCACACCTCTTAAGTTCTGTAAATCTGTAAAGAATCTGGGGCTCTATATCCAGAACAATATGTCATGGGACCTGCATGTCTCTGAACTTAGCAAAAAGATCTTTGGATCTATACACTCTCTTAAACGAATGCAAAGATTTTTACCATATTCTGCTAAGATCATGCTGATTAATTCACTCTTGCTCCCCATCTTAGACTATGCCGATGTCTGTTACCCTGATCTTACTGAAGGATTGTTAAATAAGCTTGATCGTCTCCTTAATTTATTCATACGGTACATTTTTGGCCTCCGTAAGTACGACCATGTGTCGCAATCCCGTTCTGATCTTAACTGGCTTAATATCCGAAATCGACGTAACGCTCATATTTTAACGCTTCTTTGGAACATCCTCAATGATCCCCTCTCCCCCTCTTACCTGAAAGAAAGTTTCGTTTCCCGTGATTCCCTTGGTCGCCTTCATCGCCCAGAGAACCATTTACTTTTGTGCACCCCCTCACATAAAACTGACATGTTTACAAATTCATTCACAATTTACGCAATACGTCTTTGGAATAGCTTACCACTCATTATTCGAGAGTCTTCATCAATAGCTGTTTTTAAAAATAGAGTCATGCAGCACTTTTTACATATGCAAAGTAATTAATAGCTCATTTACTTTTATCAATCCTTGTATGAGTTTTGAATCTTTCTCTTAATTGCATATTATATTTAAATAATATGTATTTGTATATATGTATGTATGTATTTTTTATTATTTGTATTTTATAGTAAGTACATTTGTTTTATATGTAGATTATGTAGATATTATGCTCCGTTTGTTTATATGAATATTTTAATGCCTCTGTCATTTATTCTACGATAATATATTCTGTATATTCTGTATTGTTTCTACGATACCTTTCCCGGCACTACCCAATAACGATCCACAGCACCAAAGGTTAACTGGAAGACAATGCTAGATAGCATTAAGTTCGCCTTCTGTACAATTTTTAGTGCAATAAAGAATTTTATTATTATTATTATCCGTTTCCATGATAAGATTCGTAATATTTTTTTATAGCTGACACTTCAAAAATTAAATTAATGTTGCTGTTAGCTTAATTTTGTCTCATTCATACACTAAAGAAATGAGAAAATTTGGATTTATCATTCCTAAAAAAAAAATTTAAAATGTTAGTACTGAAAATTGAGTTTCCTTCAAATTCTCTATAGAAAACGGCAATTTCATATGTAAAGACCTAACATCAAGCGCGCGTCTAGATGCTAAGCACTGAGACAGTAAATTTTTATTGGTTCCTCTACCTTACTAACAAGCACGTGTCTAAAGGGACCTTGACACAAATCCCTCCTTGACTATTTCGTATTATAGCGATGCTTGATGATTTAGATAAAGAAATAGTAGATTGTATCACAAGGGGGCAAAATAATATTTTTACGTCGAGGGCGTTATTTTGAATCCAGAGCAGAGCGAGGGATTCTAGAATAGAATCCTGAGCACAGGGAGGGATTCAAAATACGTCGCCCGAGGAAAAATAATTTTGCGGCCGTGTGAGACACTCAACTTTTCATCACATCTATGAGGAAAAGAAATAAAAGGCGCTATTAGATACAAATCTAGAACTTATTTAATAACAAAATGATATTCGGAAAAGTATTATTTCTTTGAAATAGGCTAATTTTTGGAAATAGGCCAAGAAAACAGATCCCGAAAAAGTCCGCTCCGTTTGAATTTTTCCATATGAGAAAATTATCATACGCTTTCAAATATTTTTCTCGGGATTTACATGGTAATAGGTGCTCTATCACATTAAATACGTCTCTTATATTTTCGGGTGTTAATGTAACACTTTCACTATCTGACGAACCCATTTTTGTTTAATTATGTATATATTAAAATTAAAATTATTCTATGAATGGTATTCGTACCGAGCACGTAGTTCGCGCGTTTATCATTTCATTTTTTTTTTTAATACAGCCGTCCGTGATGCCGAGATACCCGGCCAGTAACTTTTTTATACAATATTTTCGTTCGAACTCTTTGGTCACGAAACGAAACACTATAAGGAACAACATTCATGTTCCAAATTCAAAACTCATTATTGCTCTATAAAAGTCTCTTGCAGAAAATACCTACTTTGTTCGCACTTATTGAAGAACCAATCATCGTTTTTCGAATAGATGGGATGAAAACCTAATTATGAATTGCAGAAATTGAACCTGGCTATGTATTTCGTATGTTATATAATGCGACAATTTTTTTCCTCTGTATCTTAGTTTTTCTATTTTTTTTTCACAGTTGTCTGACAGGGATCCATTTGCGAATTTGCGTGTTGCTGCTGGCCGGTTTTAAAGGCATCCTCTTTAAACATTTCATATTACAATTGACTATAAATCGTATTATTTTAGGAACCCTAACAATTAAGTTCAAAATAGGGCCCAAGTACCGTATATCGTAATTTTTGGGTACTTAGGGACATCTGCCAAATCCAGGGCAAGGAAACCGTAAAATGTTAACCCGATCGACGCTTCGCACACCTTTACAACAATTTCGAAAAACATTAAATCCCAAATTCCTCCACAACCACCGCCTCAGTTTTTAGGGCAGTGATTATAAGGGCTACAATCCCAAAATTCAAGGTACAATATACATAGTATCATGTCAAATATCACCAGGGAAAGTAAGTCAACTCATATAACTTTTATTACCTGATAATAAAGGTTATTATGAATGAGCACAATCGTCTTATTACCGTGGTAGGTAGAGCACGTGAGAGTCTGAAGACGAAGCGCGGGCGCACGCGATTGCCGTCCTGGCACCAGGTGCAAGCCCCCTCCTCCCCCGCGCTAAGCACTGAACAAAATCCAATGTGAAATGGGGTTTTGAAAGCTCACCCGTTTAGGGAGGGGCGACGTATGCGGTCCTGTCGATATCGATATTTTGCATAAAATATTTTACGGGTGTAAATGGACAGGTTTTTCGAAGGCCTACTCCTCCTATACAGGTGGTCCAAAAACTACAATAAAAATGTATGATAAGCATTACGTCAAAAATAAATTTTAAGTTTAATATATGGTTTTTCTGTTGTTATTTTTGACAAAAAAAATCGAAAGTCATCAAAAGTTTCAGATGATTTATGGAAGAATTTTCTTACTCCTTCAAACGCCTGAAGCGATTTCATTATTCTTTCACCAAATTAAAGAAAAAATTTAGATCTAAAAAATGATTGTTCAAATTTTTTTTTCGTCCATCACGTCCATGTGAAAAGTATTATGTTTTCCTATTTTGCGCTAGCCGGAGACGCAGCGGTTGTCGTAACAGCGACTTTACAATGTGCGTTGATATGAACATTATTTCAATGTCGTTTCTGCCGATATTTGTACCGACACACATCGGGTTGCTTATTTAGGTTGGATATCCACCTTCAATGAAACTATATAACAAACTTTCACAAAAAATCTAAAAAAATTGGGCCTGCCAATACCATGTCTAAGGAACTCTAAAAAATATCAGGGCCTCTTCCGGGATCGGTTTGACGAAAAATCCTAAACCAGACAATTAAATATTGAACAACAAACAAAACTGTATTCATCAATGCTAATTCAACGCCAGATGCTCTCGGAAAACCTGCCTGAATATTTTGTTTTTTAAAATTCTTTCCAAGCGGAGGTTACTTTACGGAGCACTAGGAAATTTAAAACTTTTCTTGATACCTACACTGTTTCACTACTTCTTTGTTGTATTTCTTTAATAATATTAAGAAATAATTACAACGGCCAAAATACAACTTTTATATTATACGAGCAATGTACGAGCAATAGCTTACTATACGCATAAACGTATTTTAAGGATATTATGGTAGCTTCAAAATGATTGGATTTTCCATAACAGTGAAATTATAAATCTTTAACAAAAAAAAATACGATTAAAAGGGGTAGTAATCTAAAATCAGAAATCGAATTATGCTTTGTTAAAAAAGTCATTCCAGAAGTGACGTACAAATTCTAAACACGCCCCCCTATACGAGATGCGAACAAAGAAAAATCCACTTCAAACATAAAATAACTGAGAACCCAACAGAACCCCTTTACGGGACTTTCGATTTGAAAAATCAGCGCTGAATATACAGATCGTCGGGTCTCTCTAAAGATGTAACCTGACTCTTTATTTATATTCAATCAAATTCGGCGGATGAGCCAACACTCAGACTTGCAAAGTTGATGTCTAGCTCAACCACGGTAGCTGGCATAGAATTTAAATTATTTTAAAGATAAATTACATAAAATGTAGTTTAAAAAGTCTGCTGTGACATTTATTTTTTATTTTAAGAGACTTATTTATAACCGTTTGAATATCTGCATTAAT
Organism: Ypsolopha sequella; assembly: GCA_934047225.1. Lineage (NCBI taxonomy): Eukaryota > Metazoa > Arthropoda > Insecta > Lepidoptera > Ypsolophidae > Ypsolopha > Ypsolopha sequella. The sequence continues at coordinate 15,233,519 of OW204012.1, read as the reverse complement.
AATTAAATTAATTAATGATTATAAATTAATTGATTCCTATATTATTTCAGAAAAAGCTCGTAATCTTTCGTCTCTAATCGGCAAACGGAATGCCCCATCAGAGTAGAGAAATAATACTATCGATATGTAACTATCGACAGCTTATCCATCACTTTAATTAAAATGGTACATCGAATCGTATGCACAGGTATAAATGACATCGCACGGGAAACTTAAAATCAGTATAAGAATTAAGTACTCGTAACGATATAAAACCCGATTCATCAAATTTTATACAAAAATATATTGTAAGTCTCTGTGTAACTAAGACCCCAGTCTCCAATTAGACAGTTTGGCATGGTTTGGCAGACAGGTAAATCTTAAAATTAAAAACGTAACATTATTTTTGCAGCAAAATTTCATCATTATTTTCAACTAGCTATTGCCCGTGATTTCTTTCGGGTGGAAGAAGATAATGCGGCCACAGTGTAATCCCTTGATAATCAAAATAAGTTTATCGAACAGTGATCTCCCATCCTTCTTTCTTTGTAATCCATGTCTCAATGCCATAGACAAACTACCCCCAAGACGACTCATAACAGGCGGCCGATTTTTGTCAACACGTTTGACAAATCGAGCCAATATGAATTTAAAATTTCAAGTTTTTTTCGTTTTATATAAAATTAACATTAACAAATCGTAGGAAAATTACAGGAAATTAAGGAAAATGTAGTTTAGTAAGTACTTTAACGGATAGTTTTCTGAAATTTTCACCGTAAAAACGTTTTTTGAGCGAAAAACGTGTTTTTTAAGAGCGTGCGATGTTTCGGTTGTCGTGACAGCCACGGTTCCGAGCGCGCTATTTAAAACTATAGTTAAAGGTCATAGAGTTCAGTTCTACTTGATGCAAAATGAGGTGCTCAATGTCAGGGATAACGGACCCTTAACATCTTCCCTTGAAAATGGTGTAAAATCCGAAACCGGTTGAGAGAAAACATAAATAAAGTGAAACTACTGTACAAGTGCTTTTAACTCAAGATGTAAAAATATATCTTTATTACTATACTTACTTGCACTGGTTTCGAGAAATCTTTGAAAAACCACAAAAAATGTATGTCCCCCTTTATCTCCGAAACTGGTACAACGAAAAATATGAAAAAAATTTTGATTACATAGATGAAAACTGGCCAATTACAGAAATACTATAGCGATAAAAAAAAATTACTCAAATGAGAAATAAAAAAAATACAAAATTTATATCAATACAATATTGATATCAGTAAGTGATAAAGAGCTGTTGTAAAAATATATAGTAAAAATATACAGTATTTTATTTTTATATTTACTTGCATCTATTTCGAGAAAACCTATAAAAATAACAAAAAAATGTGTGTCCCCCCTTATCTCCAAAACTGGTGAACCAAAAATATGAAAAAAATCATGGTAATATTTATGTTATGTTTACGTAGTTTAAAACGGTTGAGAAAAAAAGTTACAAAATTGAATTTTTCACGGAAACGGAACGGAACCTAGTACCTGTACGCAATTCTTACTCGCACTTAAACATTTTTTTTTAAAAATCGTTCGTGACGTCTACAGGCCTACGGATTCCTAAAAAAAAAATTCGAATACTTATAGTTTCACTTTATTTATGTGAACTCCCAACCGGTTTCGGATTTTACTCCATTTTCAAGGGAAGATGTTCAGTGATATATTTTAATAAATATCTTCCCTTGAAAATGGAGTTAAATCCGAAACCGGTTGGGAGTTAACATAAATGAAGTGAAACTATAAGTACAAGTGTTTTTAATTCAAGATGTGATTCAAGTTTCACCAAGTGCCGACAATTGCAAGTATAAATTTTGTTAGGCATGCTTGTCATAATTTAATATGGGTTACTTGTAAGAGTCACCGACAGTCCATTTCACTTCCTATCGCCGTAATATACCTATAGTTTGACGTCCCTTCAGAAGTATACAGAGCGAAAACAGACGTGAACATACGGGATTTGAACCCGCGAGCACCGAATTAGTGGTCCATACATTTGTACCATTAGAGCACAGAAGCGGTCTAAGGCTTTCAAGGTATAACATATCCAGTTATGAATTATTAAGAGGATGGCAAACCCTAGCAACTTTTTTTATTACCCGTCCAGCGGGCCTATTATGTATCTCTAGTTGCCAATTCGACTGGATGCCTATCATCAAAAACATATACATAGTATCCAATTCCGATTGTCTAAGGATATGTTCGCACTTGAAGTGACGACACAGTTCGTAAATAGTTCAATACCCACTAAAGGCAATATTGAAAGTGCAGTTTTTATGTAAGTTTTTGACGATAGGCACTCTGTCCAGTTGACAACCTAAGATACAGAATAGGGGGGCTGGTCCTCTAAAAAGGCCGCTTTGGATGAATCATATTATGATTCTGTTGTAATGCCGTCTCTTTTGCACGCATGAAGAAACTCTGACTCTATCCTACTTTCAAATCATTTCTTGATTCACCCAAGTTGGCCTTTTTAGGTCCCCTGCACAATAAGTCTAATGGCAAAGACCTTATTTGCTTTTCATAGAGGCGATTATATGTTGGCTCTTTTTCTTGGACGCGTAATACTAGTGATCACGCAGCGAAACAACAAATTGGTGTGTTTTTAGCTAATACTGAAATATTTTGTAGGGAAAAAAATATTGGATTTACGTAAAATCCCTTCATATTCCTATTGCCTATTTTATATAAAAAAAACAAGTTGATCTCTTAACCGCATTTTTGAAACGAACGTTTGAAAACCCAAAAAAAGAGGGTAGAATTTTTTTTTTGACAATAGTATAAATCTTAATACATTGTTTATAGGTGGAATCCCTAGATAAAAGATCGATAAATCAAATATATTTTCTTCAATATGAGGAGAGACCTAGCTTCTTCCAATGAACCCTTGAAAACCTGGTGTAGTTGATGTTCTAGCGTCAGGTGTTCACTTAAATGACAATTCGACAACGTTATGTATCAACTTTTCCTTGTGGGCGAAGCTGATACCCTTGATAACTCTATAAAGCATGAAGAATGCTTTATCTTCAAGCGTTATCCCGATATGGAGTTGGCAGGAATAACAAATCAATTGTTTTAGTATTGCAGTTTTATTAGCCCCGGAAGGCTTTAGATGCTTGTTATATTTCTTGTTAATCTTTAAAATGGACCAGTGGGTCTACCGCGTAATTCCCATTTTCATCAACATCAACTTGATATTGAAATTTGACGTGCGTGCGACGACGCCCGCCTAACATGCCATCTCTTTTGCACGCGTTGTATTTCGCATGCATTTGCTTGAAGTTGATACAAATGAGAATTACGCGGTAGAGCCCCCGATTTGGATGGCGATGTATTGTTTTATTTATTTAATTTAAAATGGGTCCGATTTAGACTGCGATGTGTTGTTTTAAATTATTTAATTTCTTAACTATATTTTTATATTATTTAGTTTATTACTTAACTTTTAATTCAGCGATCGTGAGTATTGTGCACTTCCCCCCGGTCAGTCACAACGACGAGGGGATTCGGAGAAATGTATCCAGCTCCAACTCTTTCATTTAACACTTTTCTTTCCTGCTCAGTGGAAGCGGGCTGCTCAGAAATCTCGAGATTTCGAGGTGTTTTTATTTATGATTTTGAAATTAAAAGGATGGGTTTGGGTGTAGCTCGTAAGCATGACATCTAAGTGCAACGCATAAAATTAAAAATAGTAGTTTATGCTACAAGGGTGAAAAGAAATAAATTACGAGGGCGATTTAAAAAACGAGCGTAGCGAGTATTTTAAACGTAACCGAGTAATTTATTGCTCTTACGCCCGTGTAATACTACGTTTTTCAATGCATAGTGTGAGGAAATAAAACAAATATAATCAAAGAAAACAATTTAATTATTAAAGTTGAAAGTTACAATTTTGCAAGTTAATGATTGGCTCAAAAGGACTGTATCCAGAGCCGTTAAACAGTGGGGAAAAAAGTATACACTTACATTTATGGTACACAAGAAAGGTTGCAGGGTAGCCAACTTCTCGTAAATAAATAAAAAAATATAATAATAAAGCCCTAGGGCAAAATAATGGACTTTATGTTCGGTTTTGATGCATAAAAAGTGGGCCTTTACGAGCACTTGCATTGAAATAGTATATTTCGTGACGAGTATAAAATGGCGGATTTTCTTACCCGAGAAATGAAGCTAGTTTCGACGTGAGCCGAAGCCATTTTGTATTCGTTGCGAACGATACTTTTTCTACTACCTGATTTATGTATTTAAATATTAAATTTTTCCTTTCAAATTTAATGTATTTTATGACTTTGCAAAGCGCGGCGCGGTTTTATCTTATTTTTCAGGCTTCGGCCGGTGGCTTTTATTTGTGGCCAGTACAGTATCATTTTGCGAAAAAAGAGTGTCAAGAGGCGATATAATCGATTATGTCGTCAAACTAAGGACGACAAAAAGAACCTAATTTAGCATGAAACGTAATTTTGCAATAAATAAAATTTCAATACGATATTTCAAACTGACCTGATAGTCATTCCACAACGGGGCCCGGAAAGTTCGATTTTCAAAACTAATTTCGAGTATTAAATGGAACTTTTTCATAAAGGTAGTAGAAAAAAGTATTTATTTAGAAACGAATAACATTATTGTAACATAATATCCGATATCACAAGTAACATATACTTGTACCTACACACATGTAGTTAGTTACCTTGAGATATGGCACGTTCAACAACATGATACACGTTACTATATCACTCGATGACCTAAATGAAAATGTTGCAATTTAATTGAGGAAAAGTGTGGATTAGAAGCTCATATCATTGAAAATGTGGGCGTGGTATCGCTTAACGTGAGGATCCTGGTTCGATTCCCGGTTAGACTTACCTAGATTTGTGAAACAATCACAAACACATATAACTTTGAACTCTCACGTTTCGTACACCGCGATCAAATTTTTTACCTTTTTAGGGTTCCGTAGTCAACAACGAGGAACCCTTATAGTTTCGCCATGTCCGTCTGTCTGTCTGTCTGTCCGCTGCTTGGCTTAGAGACTTTTAGTACTAGAAAGCTATAATTTGTAATTAATGGAACCAGAATTTTTTCTCGGTGAACTATGCAAAAATATTCAAACCTTGGATATCGTTGCACATACTCTAAAGTAAACAGCAAAAAATAAAAAAATAGGGTTCCGTATTCAGATAGTGCTGAATTAATAATTCATTATCTAGCCCTACCATTTTAGCGGATTGTTTTTGTCGCCTTGATGTTGCCTTGGTATCTATACTGATGTTATTTACCATAATGGTTTTAGGGTTCAGTACTCGTATAGTGTACGGAACCTTTTGTGCAAGAGTCCGATTCGCATTAGCCCGGTTTTTTTTAAAGCGATATGCGAAAAAAATACGGGTGTTTCTTTTCTGTGTATTTCATGAAATACACGGAAAATTACAATCAGTTTCTGGTAAATGCATTTTGACTATATAATCTAGGGATTTGAAATTGGAAAACATGTTTAGATAAATTCTCCTCGATTGAAATAATTGTTGAAATGAGGTCTTCAAACACACTTTTTCTCCTCGTTTGACGAATAGGAACCATAGACAGAACTCAAACATATTTTATTAGGTGTGTTTTAACAATACCTAGAGATTTGATATTTGAAATTTTGCTAGCTATTTCAATTTTTTTATTAACATTATAAAACTAACATTTTTCGCTTTCGCCCTGAATTCGCCCTGAATCCGCCCCTCTCGCACTGAGCGTGTTTTCGCTTGGAGTGACAGTGACAGTGATAAAATTCTCATAGCCTCTTAAAGATTTTTCATCACAAGTGCCCTTGGTTCGTTATGTCTGAATCGACAATGAGCCCATCACCTACATGATGATTTTTATGAAAATTAAGCTAAAAACAGTAGTAAAATGACGAAGTTATTGGCAATCAAAGTGAGCTTAACGGCATGTCTCGTGACATCATTTGACTTGATTTTATGCTAACTTCTATAATAAATAATAGGAATTCTTCAAAAATTCAAAAAAGTTTTTTCTTTGCTATATCTAATTAGTCAGTACTATAAAAAATATACTAATATTTCACTACAGGAGACGTGTCCATTCTTCAAAATCGTCTGAAATATTAATTTCTGTCGTTATTTATGTAAATTAAAATCGTCGACTTGTTTAACTCAACACATCAGCTCGCTAATAATGCTATTAGTTATTTTAGAAAGCATAACTAAATGTGGTGACACGTCACCGTACTTTTAATATCAAATTAAATATTATACTGCACTAGAAATATAAATACACAAAACTACTAAAACACACAGTGATAACAAAAAAAAAAACTATACAGTTACACAAGCAAGAGACAACCACAACAAACATTACAAATCTAGTGATATACTACCACATATTACACCCATTGCGGCGGCATATGGGAAACAGACAACTGCACTCCAAAACTAGGAACTAAAACTACAAAACACGCAATATTAAAACTAAACAAGCGAGACGGTAACACACGACAATCACAAATGTCAAATCTGCAGTCAAATCGCAAAGTGTCTAACCCATTGTGGCGGGACATCGGCGTGTGGATGGCGTCTGTCCGATTGCTGATGCCCGTTGTGTGCACACGACGTCGCCGCCACGCCGTACTGAACATAACAGGTGAGCGTGAGACATGGTGGTACTTGCGAGGTGTAAAGACATGTGAATGATCTATATAATAGTAATCATACTGAACATTTTTCTCTAGAAATGTCCCCACGCGAATGGATTGATTTGTTAATTTTTAAATAATTTCAGACGTAAGAATACCACGTGAGCATTTTATTGACGTCAAACAAAAAATAATTACTTGTGTTTGAGCCCGAAAAGAATCTCCGTACACAGTGCCAAACAGAAGCCCACAGCGCCCCACTCAAACTTAAATAATATTCAGACCACACGATTAATAAAAAAATAAAAAAACTTTGTGAAAGTTGTTCAGTATAAACAATAGTAACTCACTAAAAAAAAAATGACTCACATGTGATTAAGACAAAAGACAAAATATAGAAAACACACACACTAAACCAATAATTTGCCTAACGCCTAGATGTGGCCACATGTGGTCATAATTTATTGATTTAAAACATAAATTCGGTGTTCTAGCAACCTTGTTATTTTATTTACATTAAGTACCAAGCCTAGATGATCATTCACGTACCTTAGCAAACCAAGATTTATAGACTTCAGTGAGTTTGTGCAGTTCTCTAGTCAGTTTGTGCAGTTCTCTAGTCAGTTTGTGCAGTTCTCTAGACAATTTGTGCAGTTTTCTAGTCAGTTTAGGATTTAACGTTAAATGATACAAAGTATGACCGATCTGTCATTATGATTTAATTGGTTTGTCAAAACCAAAGACGATCAGTGTCCTATTTATCAAAAGTTATGAGTCTAGTTTTAACAACAAATGGGATATGTGAAAGTAGCGAGTGACGTAAACTGAGCTACAACCACTAACACAATTTATGTTTCTTAAAAAAAATAATAAAAAAACATTACATTTAGTTCCACTTTATGTGTCAACAACAAAACACGTATTTTAATCGCAAAAATTACACTCTTTATTACTTCTCGTAAAAATCATAGTAAGTCTTAGCTGCAACGTATGTTATTACGTATTTAATTGTTCTAAACATATTTAACTTGAAAAAAGGGTTTTCGTCGCTGGTTTAGCGAGATGATAGCACTGTACAAAGTTTTAAAATCAATATCTATAAAGTGACTTAAGGCCCTCGTTGGGCGCCAAAACGTGCCATTCTATACACCTTAATTTCTTTAGATTTTTCTCATCAAAACAGTGTTCTTCCCTTTAAAATCTATCAGAATACGAGGCATTCATCCTATCTTCTCAGTAAATTGACGATTCGGCCAAACAAACGATGGATGAACAATAAACGCGAGAGGTTACTAACAGGCTTCCTAAGGGACAGAATAACCACGACTATAAGCCACACTATACACTAACTATCACCTCTATTACCAGGGAATAAAAGCTAAGCCATGTTTGTCAGTAATGGTAGGTTAATCACTTAAATAAATGCTTCGGATGAAACGGTGGACATCGCTCTGTTTATATCCGTCCTTAGAAAACTATTAACAGGGACAAGGGTTTGGTATGGCTTCAGGAATGTCAGGGGTTTATGGGGAGAAAATAAAATTGCTATAAAAAGCGCTAGCTTGTTTCTTACCATAGAGAAACTACCTCTAAGGAGGTGCAATGACCAGTGATCGGAATAGGTAGAGTATATTTACCTAAACTTTTTGGAACATAGTCATAAAATCTAACCTAAATAAATTAAAAAAAATGGAGATTTCCATACGGCTTTTTACAAACATAATTTAAAACTACGAAATAGGTAACCAAGTTCCGTGGTTACATCGGCCGCCATTTTGGTTTTAAATTGGCAAAGATAAAATTATGTTAAGGTATGTTAATTCGAAAACCATTTCGAGATTTAGGTTAAATAAGCCGTATTTTCGAAATTTTGGTCTAAAAAACCTTATAATGATGAATATTTTTACGAAAAGGCAGCAACTTCCATTTGCCCTCGTGTGACGTCACTTGAGTAATGGCTGTTTAGAAATGTGTCCTTTGCTATTAAGATAAATTATAATGATTTGCTTCAGACTAATTTGACAGCTAGATGACCGATGAGTAGACAGACAGAGAGAGACCACTTTTTTATAAGCAATCACACATCACAATCAGTATAATGTCTAAAATTCTCAAGTGACAAGGTCGGCCAATTCTTTAAAAAATCATAAAAAAATAATGGTTAGTTTATTTTATTTTATTTATTTATTACACTTTTTGTACCTTTACAAACATAATTTACAAGACATTTTCACATAAAAGACAGACATGGCACTTATTGCTAATAGCAATATCTACAGCCCTGTACACCCTGGTGTAAATACAAAACCAAGAATCCCTTTAGGGTATGAAAGTATACACGATACTAATACGATTACGGTAAAAAAAGTATAACTTAAATTTTTACCAAAAATTATATTGTTTTCTTACCAAAAATTATATTGTTTTCCTAAGATCCAACTATGCACTCTTATCAATGCAGTTCATTCACCCCGTAGTGCGGTAACGACCAATCACATTGAGTAATTATGTTCGGTGCTACTGACGCTAACAGAGGTCAACGACCAACGAGAGTGTCCACCGGATTAGAGTATTTCAAGTTTGACAAATCGTGTTATTATGTGGTACAGCTACATAAAAAAATATTGCCGCTATTTTTTTTAAACACTGTATTATTCATACTAACATACCCTGGAAGGATTCTTGCCTTTGCTTTTACACCCTGTATATACCAAAATAATGAAAACTATGTCCTAAAATGGCGTATATTCTCAGAAAAAAAAATCTTTTAAAAATTGAGGTATGGGATTTAGAATTGTTTCTGCTCAGTAACTCCGTTGTTTTCAACTTTTATACAAAATTGGTAAGGAAGGAATTAAGTCGCTGTAAAATTGATATACAGATAGACGTACCTAAAGGCGCTACGGAAATAAAATCGACACTTTAAGGACTTGCATATCTACTTCAGTAAATAATGTATTATTTTAATAAAATAGTACATTATTTTTGGATTCTTTTTCTAGGGATCTGTTAGAACAGAAACGCGATTGGAGAAATTCGGCTCGATAGAAATATTTATTGAAATTAGGTATTTTTCGACACAAATTTTCCTGGTTTGACAATTTAGAATGACATATGGACTGTAATTATATTTTATTAGATGGGTTTAAACAGTATCTAGAACCTGGTTAAACGAAATTTTGATAGCAACTTTAGTACGTTTTATATTAATAAAAAACCGACTTTTTGCTACTTTTTCACGAATCCGTCCCTCTCGCACTGAGGATTTTTTCGCATATGGAGTAACAGGGACGCTAAAACTTTTACATATCGCCTTAAGAGTCCTTTTCTAATTAATCGAAACAGAACATGTTAATTCAAGTGTCCTTTTAAAATATGTCCTCCTCTCCTAAGAATATCTATGATTTACAAATGGTTTTGGTATTTCGTTTGTATGAACTAGGGTTGTTCCCTATAGGGTTACTATGTAGCCGATTCTGAAGACTTTAACTTTAGTTTTAGTACTGTCAAAACTAAATTTTCATCGTTGCAAAATAGTTCATAAGTGTGAAGAACAGAAGCTAAATTACTTTGGAAAAATGTAAGTATTGACAGCACTAAAACTAAAGTTAAAGCCTTCAGAATCGGCTTTAATAGGTTACATTTTCCTAGATTTTAATTTAATTGTTTACTACTTCAAACAAGGGTTATAAAAACTTGTTTGTGTGTGTAAAAAGCTCGGTGCACTCTTAACTGCGTCTTACTTTGAGGTGTGTACCGATATTTAGAAGCACGCGTTTCTGCCGTCTTATATGAAGACATAATATTGTTTTACTTATTTATACTGTGGTAGAGGTTAAGAGGAATGACGTCATCCATTACATTAACACATAAATCGTGCATGTAACATAGATCATACATAACTATAACACGGCAAAATTGAAGTGTCTTGTGAATGCCAAACAATTTTTCTTTTACCAATATAGGAGAAGGTTTCTCTTCAACAAAGATACCCTAAAACAAAAGCTGGTTTGAAACTGGATCAAGTTCCAAACATCTGCTCGTTGCATTCCATCATATATGAAGGTATGAATCGACTTGCTCACTATCTACTTTGATAATGAAAATAAATATATATACAGGGTGGAAAAAATTTAAGGGCCCTGGAGGGGAACTACCTTAAATACTTTAGTTAGCTCATTTTACTGAAAGGAAACATTCCTTTATTTTTTAAAAGAAACAAAACTGTATTCAAAGATATTCTGAAATTCGCTTGTTTCACCCGGGAATCGAAAAAGCTAAAAATTTTAAAGAATAAGCCCTCGCTGTTTTATTATACGAATCGGTAGAATAATTGTTCAGGATAAAATTTTTCTAATAACCATTTGGTCTTACACTCATCTGTTGTATGAGATACCCATGAAATTAAATATTTATTACAAGTTCTTTATTAACAATACCTAGTACTGTTCACTCGTAACAAGTAAATAACACGTTATAATTTTCTTATCTCTCTTACATCCAAAGACATCGTATGAAGTACAAGCTTGCTAATGTTATTTATCTTAAGTACCTTGTTGAAGACTTCAATAAGAAAATCGTTAAATGGTAATTAAATGGTAATAAATCTATGCACAGCACAATTCCTTCTTGCACTAGGCGTACTGATGAAAAGTTTAAAAAGGGAACGTATTTTAACGATAACTTTCAACATTTTTAAAATCAATAAAAGTATTCGTTTGAATTTCAAATTTTGTTTTGTTTTGCTTTCATTCCGTGCTGTCATTGTGTAATAATGGCGTGTCATTATTACTTTACAAGTGAATGGTACTAGGTATTGTTAATAAATAAAATATTCAATTTCATGGGTATCTCGTACAACAGATGAGTGTAAAACTAAATGTTTATTAGACAAATTTTATCCTGAACAATAATCCTACCGTATATATATATATTCGTATAATAAAATAGCGAGGGTTTATTTTTTTAATTTTTAGTTGGTTCAGTTCCCGGGTGAGACAAGCAAAGGACATCATTCAGCGTTCATACATTTTTGGGCTAAATCTGAAAGTGCCGGCCAAAAAATTATAATGTTATATTTCGATAAAATGTGTCATTATATTCATTTTTTGCTATGCTACCTAAGTTGTAGGGTCATTCTCTACTTAGTTAGATGATTTCGAAAATTATTATTTTTGTATTAATTTTCGAAAAAATATCACATTATTAATGATTTGTTGTGCAGAAAAGATGTTTTGAACATATTTTACTATGAAATCAATGCACAGGGGTTATTCTCTGTACTCTTTCACCAGCTATAAATAGTCATATTCATACGTTTTCAATAAACTAACCTGAATTTCACTTATCTAACTTAATAAATAATTAATTAATTGGTTTAAATCTGAATAAAACGGTAACATGGAATAAAATATTTATTTGAAAAAAAAAAACAGTAATAAGGTTAATATTCGTTCTGTCTGACTATTATATTTTCCAGACCCTCTGCCGGTGGAACTATGGTGGGATCATGCCGCGCAAAACCCATGTACCATATGATAGTCATAACGTGTGCACAGCATCCTAATGTACGTCTCCCAATATTGCAGCTACAGTAGTAGACTCATATAAGAGACACGTTCTTCTTTTGTTGCAAGTTTTACGCACACGTTGAGCTGATCAGGGCAGTCCATAGCATCATTACATTTAGACATATAGGAATGTCATTCTGATTAAACAACAGTGTTGATCACTCAAAATGCAATGCAGGGTTCAAAATTAATGACGACAACATCGTTTTAACAATAAAATATAATATATCACTCTTTAGTGCAAAAATAACTGTAGGTCAATACTTACTTGATTTTCCATTAATTCTTCTAAAACAATCTGAGCAATATCGATGAATTCTTGCTCTCGAGAAACCCAGGTGTACCAGCGCCTCCCCCCAATTATTTCACGACACCTTATACACAATTGTTCGTCCATGATGTAAAAACAGTAACTGTCCACTAACCAGAGGTCGCGTGCTTAGAGATAACCGTCCCATGTAACATAAGTCCCATGGATAACTAAATGTTAATTAACCCTTTCTCCTTTTTTTACTTGTACTTACCACCGTTAATTGTGTGACAATTACGTGTAGATAAGGATTTAGCGTCTCGCTCCCTCCTATGGTTGCGCTTATATTTCTATCTCACCTGTAGCGAGGCTGATTGCGTCAGGTAAAAAAACCCAAACCCAATCTATAATTATCCTTGTTTACGCAGAAACGGGGTTTTAGACACTGATTTGTACTCAAAGTAATATTTTAGTTCAATTATAAATGTGCCATACTCTAAGACTTATTATAGTATAACATACTCGTGATTATGTTTGTCTACACTAAAACAATCTATTTTATGACATCAATCATACGCCTTTATAAAAAGCATAAAATATCGATTTTGAGCTCACAGAATAAAGCAAAGAATGACCCTACAGCTTTTGTCTCATAATAACAAATAAATACAATTACATATTCTAACGAAACATAGCGTTATTTTTGTTTGGCCGGCACTTTCATACTTAGCCAAAAAAAATATAGATTTTTCGAAGTCATATAATAAAGCAGAGAATGACCCTACATATTTTGTCTTGTAGTAACAAATAAATCTAATTACATATTCTAATGAAATATAAACTTATATTTGTTTTTGCCGGCACTTTCATATTTAGCCCAGAAAAAAATATCGATTTTTCAAACTCATATAATAAAGCAGAGAATGACCCTACCGCTTTGGTCTCATAGTAACAAATAAATATAATTACATATTCTAACGAAATATAACATTATATTTAATTGGCCGGCACTTTCAGATTTAGCCCAAAATGAATGATGTCCTTTAAGAAGATCTTTGAATGCAGTTTTGTTTCTTTTAAAAAATAAAGGAATGTTTCCTTTCAGTAAAATGAGCTAACTAAAGGATTTAAAGTAGTTCCCCTCCAGAGCCCTTAAATTTTTTCCAGCCTGTATATAACATTATACAAGGTGACTTTTTGATCATCGTCCAAATTCATACTAGAGGCTTAGTAAGTGATCAGCATCATGAATCGATGAAAATTTTTGTGAAATTCGTATAATGAAATTTCGACTTCCCATATTAATTCACTCCCAGTCCTGAGTGAATCACTATGGGGAGTCGAAATTTCATTTTATGAATTTTACAAAAATCGTTATTGGTTCATGATGCTGATCACTTACCAAGGCTCAAGTATGAATTTGGACGATGTTCACAAATTCACCTTGTATACATTAGTACATTACGATACGAGAGCGATGAAACGTTCAGCGCGCAGCGTGCGTAAAGCGGTCATTTTACGCACGGTGTGCTATAAAATATATTAAATTATAACTCACACCTGTCTCCTGGAGGGGTAGGCATAGATCACAGATTTCCATTTACTTCGGGCCAGAGACCAAGTACCAACCTCGGGCAAAAAAACATGCTTTTTATTAGGGTTCCGTACCCAAAGGGTAACCAACGGGACCCTATTACTAAGACTCCGCTGTCCGTCTGTCACCAGGCTGTATCTCATGAACCGTGATAGTTAGACAATTGAAATTTTCACAGATGATGTATTTCTGTTGCCGCTATAACAACAAATACTAAAAACAGAATAAAATAAATATTTAAGGGGGCTCCCATGCAACAGACATGTGTTTTTGCCGTTTTTATAGATAATGGTACGGAACCCTTCGTGCGCGAGTCCGACTCGCACTTGGCCGGTTTTTTTTTATAATAGGGATAACAAGGAGGTACCTACTCGTAAATACTAAATAAAAGATATTACGGAAGATGTCGAATGGTAGACAAAGAGAACCGCTCTTAAATCGTCGACGTCAATCGTTTGAACCCGACCTATTCAAAGTTGTGCACTTTATCAAAACACAACTGTTACCTACTAGAGAATAAAAAAACTTTAAAACTAGTTTTTGTATAACAAGACAGAACATTTCGTGTTTTATGACGACCATAAAACTTTATCTCTTCCATAATCAAATAAAAAGATCCTAAAATCAAATCAAAATCGACAAAATGTATATTTAGTAATAAATTAAGCAAGTAATTAATACGGAAAATACTAATTTAAAGTATCTTTAAAGGCACGAGATAAATTATTGTAATTAAATGTGGGTAATTAACGATAGAAAGTTGGAACAGGTGACAAACTGACAAACACACTGTATGGGCGGGAATCGCGTTGTAAAAGAAAGAACCAAGATAATATTATACAACGTGTAACAGAAAGGTGTAACCATATTTGAAGAGCGTATTCAGTCAATGGTATAGAACAACTTTTACTATGGAGCCAACTATGAAGTCCCAAAAAAAAAAATCTGCCCTTCCATACATTTCGGCCGAGCGGCATTGCATTTTTCATTTTTTTCGAGATACAGGTTTTGTTTCATAGTAAAAGTTGTTCTATACCATTGACTGAATAAGCTCTTCAAATATGGTTACACCTTTTTGTTACACGTTGTATATACTTAAGGTGACATGCATGCCATACTAGCTGGAGGCTTGGCAAGTGATCAGTATCATGAATCGATAACACTTTTCTCCAATTTCGCAAAATAAATTTTGTTGACCGCCTGGTATTATCTCAGGGCTAGGCTTGCGTTAGTTGGGAACATGAAATAATGAATTTCTCAATATCATCATTGAACCATGACAATGAGAACTTACTGAGTCTTCAGTATGAATTTGGCTTAAAATAAGGGATAAAAATCTTAAATCTAGATTTAGTCGCTAATTTCTGTCACATTGAACTACTTTATACTTGGGATATCTCTGATGGATAAAATCCGAAACGAAGATATCCGTCAGAGATCGAAGGTGACCGACATCGCCTGCCGAATCAGTAAGTTGAAGTGGTAGTGGACTGGCCATATCTGTCGCCGACGTGATAACCGTTGGGGCCGTAAGGCATTGGAATAGAGACCAAGTATAGCAAAGCGCAGCATAGGCCGCCCTCGTGCCCGCAGGACTGACGATCTGAAGGACGTTGCGGGTGGCGGCTGGATGAGGATGACTGAGGACCGCCAAGAGTGGCGTTATATTGGGGAGGCCTATGTCCAGCAGTGGACGAATACGGGCTGATGGATGGATGAACTACTTTCAAAATTCACCGCCTGACTTTATAAACGGTTACAACTTGAGAACTACAGGTCGGATTTTGATACGGCTTTCATTGTTTCATGCAAGGTTGCACAAAGAAGGTTTAGGCTACGTATCAGCTATGACCAAAGGGGACTGAGCAGTGACAATTAGTGATAAGTAATGATTAAGCAAAGCGTATTTAGGTATAATTGTAATAAATTTTATTAAGTACATACGGCTTGAACACTCACGTGTGATTGTTGTTGACTATATGCCGACCGTTTCACTGATACAATTTCGGCATTATCAAGGCCTTGATAATTTTAACTAACTGATTTTAACTTTTAACCATGATTATTCAGCTCCCAATATTTCGGCGCAATTCGCTTAGATTAAATTATGTTAAGGTGTGTTCATTCGAAAACCATTTCGAGATATTAGTTTAATAAGCCGTATTTTAGAGCTTGTGGTCTAAAATACCTCACGATGATGAATATTTTTACGAAAAAGCTGGAACTTCCTTCGAGTGACGTCACTTGAGAAAAGGCTGTTTAGAAATATCTCCTTTGCTATAAAGATACGTTTATAATAATTTGTTTCCGACTGATTTGACAGATGGATGACAGATATGTAGACAGACAGAGACACAGTCAGTATAAATGCCTAAAATGCCCCAAGTGACGTCATATCTGAAAAATCATAAGAAATTATGATTAAATTATATACCATAATAATGAAAACTATGTCCTAAAATGGCGTTTATCTGCTGAAAAAAAAAATCTTTTAGAAATTAAGCAATGGGAATTGCAGAAGCTATGAACGCGTGTAGACTTAAGGTTTCTCCCAACGCCAACGACCTTGAACTGAGTAACTTTATAACCATTTTATACGGTAACTATAGCATTTTTAATAAAAGAAAAATACATAGTAATCTACATGATACAAATAGTGATGTGGTTTTTCCTGAATTTTATTTTAATATACAGAAATGAAGCAAGAAAATTCTAAGTTTACCCTTATTTCTCGATTTTTTGTCCACTTGTAACAATATGACTGGTACAGTTTTTATCGAAACAGTATATAAATATTTAATATATTTAATATAAATAATATTAAATGGTTTTCTCAATTCTTGGAAATTAATTTTATTTTAGATAAAATAAATCAAAAACACACTATTTTCGCACTTGTCAGCCGCAGCGACTGACGTAACAGCCATGTTGCAGTGCGAGCTGATAAAGACTTTATTTTAATATGATTTTGTTCGAAATTTCAACCAGCACGATTCGAGTTGGTAATTTTTCCGACGGAGGCACCTTAATTAATAATTTTATGATTTACAAGGTAAGCTGCCTCTTTATCAGTGCTGAACGTAGAGTGTATAGAAGTGTATAGTGCGATTCAAAAAATTCCTATACCGTTATGTTGGTAGCATTTATATGATCCAATGCATGGTCATCAGTCACCCAGTCAAGTCTGGTCAGCTAGGGTGACTCAGACCAAGCCTCACTGAAGAAGTGAGAGGCCTACCATGTCCTGTAAAGGACTTACAATGAATTTGACATTTTGATCAATATTTTATATCACTGATTTGTAGCTTGTGACGTAAACATTGTACTGTTAAAAACAACTAGGCCATATAGCAGATGACATATGTATTTCTTAATATAATTAATTATCTAACTTGTTTTGAATTTTATACCTAATTTATATTTAACTAACATAATGAATTTTGCATGAATTTTTGAATGTACAGCAATGTTATTTTTGTTTGATAATGTTAATTTTCTCAAAAATATGTTGTAATGCTTTAATTACATATTGCATAGACATGCCAGAAAGTACTTCATCCTGTAGAGCTATTTCAAGTCTCCAGGAAATTTGAATAACTGTCCAGGAAATTCGTATGAAAATCCATTACATACCATGTTTTTTTTTTTTAACTATCCGTGTCTATGTTTTAAATGACTAAAGAGTTTAGCGGCTTAAGAGTTTTTTTTTAGCGGCCAGTATAAAAAGAAAAAACATTACAATTTCGTGTTCAGAAAACGTTTGCTATATTTTATAATTGAAAATATATTATTTTTATTGATTTTATAGTTATATTTAAAACCATTGAACACTTAAAATTTAACCTCAATTTTATGAAGAGGGCTGGCCGTATACATATGCGCAACGAAAAAAAAAAAAACGAAAAAGATATTAAAAGCGGGAAATTATGTTGTTGCATAATATTTTCATTTAAAGTTTTTTGTGTAAATAAATTACAAAATGAGTTCAGAAGAAGGCTCTGATATAGATTGTACTCCTCCAGATCTAAAAGCGGAAGCGGAATTAGCAAAAAACAACTTGCTTCCGCCAAAATCTAAGGAAGGACATTTAAACAAATTATGAAAAGTTCATCAAGTGGAAAGCAGATAAACACACGAACAGTCGGAAAATGTGTTTTTGGCTTATTTCAGTCACCTTAGCCAAACAAAGCAGCCTTCCACTTTATGGGCGATGTATTCCATGCTCCGATGTGTTGTGCTCAATAAGAATAAAATAAACTTGAAAAATGATAACAATTTGACGGCATGGCTAAAAAAGCAATCAGATGGCTATATAAGCAAGAAGTCTAAAATATTTCCAGCCAACATATAGATAATAAATATCTAGTTATAAAGGTAAATAAATAATGTAATATTATTTTATGGCTCTAAAGTTATAAATAGGCCTTTAATTCATTATTAAAATTGAGTTTTTTGTTGTAGGTTGTTCTTATCATGGGAGTAAAAACGGTGTATGTAGAAGTCTGGAGCTTGGGAATCTTACTACAAAAGACGTCAAACACCGCGATAGCATTATTTTAGTAAAATTGCGTGACACATAAAACAAACTCGATCGATTGTTTGTTATTCAAGATGAGTTTGTTAACGTAATAAAAAAACTTAAATAATTTGAAAATATCTCGTTTTATTTTTGAGAAAAGCACTATACATGCCTCGACCATAATTAGCTATCCTGGACTCGTATATAAAAGTCCTCGCCCTACGGGCTCGGCCTTTTAACTTACTCGTCCAGGATATCTTTAATTACTGGTCTCAGATGTAATGTACTATTACTGGAGCTATTTATTAAGAATTTGTTATTATTTCAATGTCAGTGCATGTAATTTTATTATTTTTGTGGTAAATAAAGGCTTTTATTATAATGCATGGACAAAAAAAAATAATCATCCTGTTTAGATGTTGATGGCAACATTATGAATCGCACTATAAAAGTATTAGCAGAGGTCATTTAAAAATCGATGCCCATTTTCAAACCTTTCATTATATTCCAATTAACCATGGATCCTATAATTTTCCTTTTACCCGTCCGTTTGTGAGAGAGAACATACAAAATGACAACATTATTAAAGGGCTAAGTGTTGAAGGGTTGTCTTTATCTGAATCGTCTAATTTCCATGACAATTTTCTTATCTACATTCCTATTATAAGTTGGTTTGTTGTTAAATTCACTTATACGTTTTCAACCAATCAATGGATCTCGATGAATGTCATGCAGCGGGATAGATTATACTTTTTAACCGACTTCAAAAAGGAGGCGGTTCTCAATTCGACTGTATGTTTTTTTTTTTTTTTTTTTTTTTTTTGGCGTTGTTACTCCATAACTCCGTCATTTCCCAACCGATTTGAACAATTCTTTTTTTGTTTGAAAGAGTATACTTCCAGGTAGGTCCCATTTTGGGTTTGGTCATGATCTGATGAAGGTCTTCAGAGATAGGCAGTAGAACTCCTCAGAAAATGACAGCATATCTCTCAAAATTGAGGCAATCGCTATGTACTTGGGTGCTGATTACAAGGTATTACTTGAAAATCAACATTCTTCCACCTGACCTTCGATCCTGGCTTCATCACCATATTCACCATAGAACTCCTCAACGGATCAGAGCACATAACTCGAGATTGCGGCAATCACTGCGTTAGGGTGCTGATTCAAGGGTATTACTTGGAGATTATCAGAATACCCACCTGACCTTCGATCCTGGCTTCATCATCATAGAACTCCTCAACGGATGACAGCACATAACTTTAGATTGCGGCAACCAGTTTGTGTTAGGGTGCTCATTGCAGGGCATTGCTGAAAATTGCCAGTGTACCCAACTGAATTTCGATCTTGGCTTCATCACCGTAGAACTCTTCAACGGATGACAGCACATAACTCGAGATTGCGGTAATCATGTTGTGTTAGGGTGCTGATAGCAGGAAGCTACTCAAACATGGCTACTTATACTCACTTGAACTTCGTTTCATATTAACACCACGTTTGCAAGAACTACCTATACCTCACAATTTAACCCAGCAACACTAAAAAATGTGAAATAAAATAAACTTTTAACAAAAAAATAGCAACCGACTTCAATAGTAACAGCAGTCATTCACTAAAAAGTTAATAATAATTCTATAAAGACCGATGGTACCGAAGCAACACTTTTGCCGACTTCTTTCTTCCTGAAACATTATGTTATCTAGAAGTCGGCGTATTTCCTACGATATAGCAACATAGAAACCAATATAAGAACGCCGACTTCTAGATAACATAACGTTTCAGGAAGAAAGAAGTCGGCAAAAGTGTTGCTTCGGTACCATCGGTCTTTATAGAATTATTATTAACTTTTTAGTGAATGACTGCTGTTACTATTGAAGTCGGTTGCTATTTTTTTGTTAAAAGTTTATTATCTCAATATTTTGGACAGATTTAAACAAAGCTCTAAAAAAAACATAACATAGGATATAATCAATCAGATTAAAAATCTGCATAGACAACACGATTTTAAAGTAATGTGAATTATGTATATATAAGTATTATTTATTTTTCAATGCAAGTGCTAGTAAAGGCCCACTTTTTAACCGACTTCAAAAAGGAGGCGGTTCTCAATTCGACTGTATGTTTTTTTTTTTTTTTTTTTTGGCGTTGTTCAAAATTCAAAATTCAAAAAGTTTATTTTGCAAAGTAGGTATATATAATACACGTTTCACAAGTCAAAATTTTAATCTTATAAAAATATATGTAATAAAATAATAAATGTACATGAACTACTTAGATTAAATGTTTTTTTTAATTTATGTAGCAATATATATACGATTAAAATTATAGGTAAAATATTATTATACAAGATGAAATCCAATCAACCGCCCGAACCCATACCGGAGACCCGGCCAGGGACCAGGAACAGGTTCAATGATCACCAACCGAGCCCCCAGCACGAATCCAGGCAGCCGACCAAATCCCATCCTATATACTACATAGTAATAGGTTACATATATAAATACATGCCTACCTCCGCCCATTCGATTAGTCTTGCTAAGAAGAACGGGCAAGAAACTTGGCAAGATCATGTCTTTTTTTTTTAACATAAACTTATACTATACATCAAATTACTTATATCTACTTTAACCAAGGGATAAGAAAATACAAGACAGCAGGAATTCAGGTTAATGAAAAAAGAAAAACATATATATCTTTGCCTACCTGTCTCATATAGTCTATTTCCTTTTACAGTCTGTAATTAATTAATGTTAACTCTTAAGAGGAATCAAAAGTTAGGAAATTATATTAATTAATTAAATTATTACCTACTTTCATTAAAATCAGTATCACTATAACACCATGCTTCACCATCATCCAAATATTCATTTATTTTATAATATGCCTTTTTCAGTAGGCCCTGCTTAATATACTGTTTAAACTTATTCTCTGACAAAGTAAGGACCTCCTTTGGAAGTTTATTGTAAAATCTTATACCATGTCCTACGAAAGAGGTACTCACTTTGGCGAGTCTGATTTTTGGAAAAGCCAGTTTATACTTATTTCTGGTTTCCTTACAATGTTGCTCACCAAGCCTTGGGAGAGACTCAACATTTTTTCTGACATATCTAAGGACTTGGTAAATATATTCACAAGGAACAGTTAATATATTAATTTCTTTGAACTTTTCTCTTAATGAATCCCGGTGCTTCATATTATAAATAGCCCGAATTGCTCTCTTCTGCAAAACAAAGACTGCGTCTGTATCCGCGGCTCTACCCCATAACAGCATGCCGTATGACAAGATGCTGTGAAAGTAACTAAAATAGACTAGTCTAGCAGTATCTACATCAGTAATTTGCCTTATGCGTCTAACAGCGTATGCGGCCGAACTAAGTCTACCACATAGGGCTTCTATGTGGGGACCCCACTGAAGACGAGAGTCTACTGTAATGCCCAAAAACTTAGTTTCGTTAACTAACTCCAGCTTGGACCCCTGCAAAAGCAAATTACAATCCACTTGAATTACATTTGGTAACGTGAATTTTATACATTTCGTCTTTTTTGCGTTTAAAACTAAATTATTTACAGTAAACCAATCAAGCACTAGTGATAAAGTTGTATTCGCGTCGTCAAGGATATCTTTACGTCTATTAACTTTAAAAATAAGTGACGTGTCGTCTGCGAATAGTACTATCTTAGTTAAGTCTTTAATTAAATAGGGAAGGTCATTTATGTAAATTAAAAACAGCAAGGGCCCCAATATGGAACCCTGCGGGACACCCATTTTAACTAATGCTCCACATGATTTTACCCCGTTAATGTCTACCTTTTGAATACGATCACTAAGATACGACTTCATTAACGCCAAAGATTTGCCCCTCACTCCGTAGTGATCTAATTTACATAAGAGTGTTTCATGATTAACGCAATCGAAGGCTTTCGAGAGGTCACAAAATACACCAAATGCATCCTGCTTTTCTTCCCAAGCATCAAAAATATGCTTAACTAAAGCAACTCCTGCATCTGTGGTTGACCTCCCTCTAGTGAATCCATACTGTTCACAGTGAAGCAATTTATTTAAATTAAAATGAAATAACAATTGATTAAAAACAATTTTTTCAAAAACCTTACTCAAAACCGGTAAAACTGACACAGGTCTATAGTTTGATGGGTCACCGTTGTCGCCTGATTTAAAAAGGGGGATCAATTTACTAAACTTCATTAAGTTGTTACTCCATAACTCCGTCATTTCCCAACCGATTTGAACAATTCTTTTTTTGTTTGAAAGAATATACTTCCAGGTAGGTCCCATTTTAGGTTTGGTCATGATTTGATTAAGGTCTTCAGAGATAGGCAGTGGAACTCCTCAGAAAATGACAGCATATATCTCGAAATTGAAGCAATCGCTATGTACTTGGGTGCTGATTACAAGGTATTACTTGAAAATCGACATTCTTCCACCTGACCTTCGATCCTGGCTTCATCAACATATTCACCATAGAACTCTTCAACGGATCAGAGCACATAACTCGAGATTGCGGCAATCACTGCGTTAGGGTGCTGATTCAAGGGTATTACTTGGAGATTATCAGAATACCCACCTGACCTTCGATCCTGGCTTCATCATCATAGAACTCCTCAACGGATGACAGCACATAACTTTAGATTGCGGCAACCAGTTTGTGTTAGGGTGCTCATTGCAGGGCATTGCTGAAAATTGCCAGTGTACCCACCTGAATTTCGATCTTGGCTTCATCACCGTAGAACTCTTCAACGGATGACAGCACATAACTCGAGATTGCGGTAATCATGTAGTGTTAGGGTGCTGATAGCAGGAAGCTACTCAAACATGGCTACTTATACTCACTTGAACTTCGTTTCATATTAACACCACGTTTGCAAGAACTACCTATACCTCACAATTTAACCCAGCAACACTAAAAAATGTGAAATAAAATAAACTTTTAACAAAAAAATAGCAACCGACTTCAATAGTAACAGCAGTCATTCACTAAAAAGTTAATAATAATTCTATAAAGACCGATGGTACCGAAGCAACACTTTTGCCGACTTCTTTCCTCCTGAAACATTATGTTATCTAGAAGTCGGCGTATTTCCTACGATATAGCAACATAGAAACCAATATAAGAACGCCGACTTCTAGATAACATAACGTTTCAGGAAGAAAGAAGTCGGCAAAAGTGTTGCTTCGGTACCATCGGTCTTTATAGAATTATTATTAACTTTTTAGTGAATGACTGCTGTTACTATTGAAGTCGGTTGCTATTTTTTTGTTAAAAGTTTATTTTATTATGCATCAAAACCGAAAGTCGATTATTTTGCCCTAGGGCTTTATTTTTTTTTTTAATTTACGTATGAGAAGTTGGCTAACCTGCAACCTTTCCTGTGTACCATAAGTCATAGAACAAGAATTGTTTTGTAAAGTATCAGTAAAGTTTAAGTTTTATAGGACGTCAATATTAAAATACACGTCGCGTATTGGTTATCTATTGCATACCACCATCCGGCGCACGCGCAAGAACGTGTCCAGAGTCCAGTACAAGTATAATTGATCCATGTAATTGTTGTTTCATCTCGTCCAACCAGTCCGGCCATTGTACTACTCAGCCATTTTGGTTTTTTCAAAGAATTTCAATACGGTAATTGGATTTTGGAAAATTAAGTCATTGCGCACAAAGCGCAGTTTTTTGACTCTTAAAGGTCATGTAGACTGAATAGGAGTTACTGTGAACGGTAATTTTGAGGTTTCTGTTTTGTTGTAATAACAAAACTGTACAGTGGCGACCCCAGGGGTGGTCATAAGACTCATAACCCCCCCCAAAATCGTCCACGCTAATTCAAAAATTAAAGGCTGATCCCTTTTAAATTAACACGTTACCTGTGCAAGCAAAAATTGGAAAACAACCCAACAAGTGCAATACTTTTTTTTTAATTGTGTAAGTCAATTTAGACGTTAAAAGTCAGATGTGCAAATTTTGACAAGTCTCTTAGTTTGTTCGAGCCGCGTACATCGAAATGACCATACATGAGACACCCACAGGGAACGTGTATATGTGGCAGGCAAATAGTAAAATTCCGCCGTTTACAAACGGCGTCGTCAGTTTCTATACGCTCGCTGTGTTGTAATTTGCCCGCCGTTTGTAAAATGATTTCGTCATTTTCTAAAAAGCCAAAACCGAAATTCTTTCACCAAAAAGTGAAAAAGAGGTGCGACGACGATCGGAGCGAAGAGGAGCGTGTTAGGTATACATGTCAGTAGATACAGGCGACCTTCAATACTTCTAACAGAATTACTATGTGCCGAGGCAAATTAGAAAATGCCGAATTCTACTATTTGACGAAGATTCTTCAATTAGCAAAATAACGAGCGTTTAGAAACTGACGACGCCGTTTGTAATTTTACTATTTGCCTGCGAGGTATATCAACATTCCGAGCAAACCCTTAACGTCTCGAAAATAATCACTACATTTATTGAAACGAGTAGTAAACTTCCTTATAGTTTTTAGATTTCTGTTAACTCTTAATGATATTAAAATAAAACAATTATTATGCTTAACTTGTTTTACTTTTTACTTTTACATCAGATAAATTTTAGAGTTCCTAAGTTGCTCACTCGTAGTACCATACCTAAAGTTGTCTTTGTTCTAAAGTCTGTAAAAAAAGAAACAGGTAAAAGAGATCCACTATACCGAATGTGCAAGAGTCATAATGAAAATTTCTTGAATATCGACTTCAATAATTGTTCATATATGTGTTATAAAAGACAAGTGAAGAAAGCGCTTTCTGACTATTAATTAATCTTTATAATTTTCTGTGTGAATGTTAGTTTTAAGATTGGTTGTGGGTTTTAGCTTTGTAGTGTAATTCTTTAAACAAAAATATAATATTACTTTTATCTTTATCTCCTGTCTGCGTCACTTCAAACATTTATATTATCTGTGAGTATGCTAAGGATAGTGGTACAATGAAAAAATACCTATAACTTTACTGTAAGACATTATGTGCCTCTCTCTGTTTGTACTCCTTGTTTGTAAATAAATAAATAAATACTGTTAGAGTTGGTCTTGGAACTGCACTTGAGCAAAGAGTACCCCCCCCCTCCCCCCCCCAATCTGAAGCTGCGACCACGCCTGCCTATGTAGTTGTAATTAGTCTGCGAAACTGGGTCGAACCCTTTATTTCAGTGTTTGTAACAAGAGAAATGATTTACACTTAAGAGGCTATGCGGATTTTATTTTTGTCACTGTCACTCCAAGCGAAAAATCGCGCAGTGCGAGAGGGGCGGAATCAGGGCAAAAGGGAAAAAAGTTGGTTTTATATTTTTATTAAAAAACTAAAATAGTTAGCAAAATTTCAAATATCAAATCTCTAGATATTGTTGAAACACACCTAATAAAATATGTTTGAGTTCTGTATATGGTTCCTATTCGTCAAACGAGGAGAAAAGTGTGTTTGAAGACCTCATTTCAACAATTATTTCTATCGAGGAAAATTTATCCAAACAAGTTTTCGAATTTCAAATCCCTAGATTATATAGTCAAAATGCATATATCAAAAATGTATTAACATTTTCCGTATATTTCATGAAATACACAGAAAAGAAACACCCGTATTTTTTTCGCATATCGCCTTAACGCGCGCTTCGAAGAATAGTCTTTTTTTGGGTTCTTACTTTTTATTTTTTGTTAATCTGTCACGACAGACACGAGTGTCAATGGGGAGGAGACGCAATCTAGAGATTTTACAACGTGATAGAATCATAGAAAATTATAGAAGCGTTTTTTTTTTTTCGTTTTTTCCTTGTGCTATATTTGGATCTTACACATCAATCTAATATGCGTAGCTCGAAAAAAAAAAAAAAAAAAACATGTATTGGCTTTCGTTTCTTGACAGCACTTAAAAAGGCGACAGTATTAGGGTTCCGTAATCAAAAAAGAGAAAATGTAACCCTTATAGTATTTAAAATCCGTCTGTCTGTATGTCACCGCTACTTTTCTCTTAAACAGATGAACCTTATTTATTTTATTACATTAATATAAGATAATTGAATTGATAATAACATTAATATTGATTGAAGAAGGACAATGTCAAAAGTACCCGGAATAGAAGAGCTTGTATGACTAGATCGATGGATGTGGAAGAGGCGAAAGAGGTGTGTCAGGATCGTAGCAGATGGAAATCTGTAGTCTCTACCTACCCCTCTGGGAGACACGCGTGAGTATACGTATGTATATATTACGTTCATAAAAATAAATGAAATGTAATCGAATAGTGGTAGAGCTGATGCCGGGCTCGACTGTGGAGGTACCACCATCTTACTTGGAGACCCCTCGAAGTAATTCGGGGGAGAGTAAGAGGACAGCTCACAGGCAAAAAACCAGGAGGCCCACCATGCCTGGGACCGATGGATGGCGGTATATCCATCCCTAATAGCCGGGCTTTATATGGAACAGACGAATGACGGGCAGCGGCGTCACTGGTGCGAGGGTTCCGGCACCGCGCTCACCAACCCGCCTGCCCAGCGTGTGTGAGTATGGGCAATTCTTGCAGGATGACCGCCGGGAGTGGTAAAGTCCTGGAAAGACTTATGTCCAGCTGTGGACGAACTAGGCTGATGGATGGATGGAATAGTTACAAAGCTTACTTTACTGTCTGGAGGAGTCGGTCTCAAAACTTACCTTCAGGGAGGGTAAAAATGTGGCACAACAAAAATAAGTATTTTCTAATCCCAACTTGATATCAATTGAGAGAGAGAGACTTGAGGATGTTAAAACGTATTCTATAAGTTAAGGCGCTACGGAAAAAAAAACGACACTTAGAACTTGCATGTCTACTTCAGTAAATAATGTATTATTTTGATAAAATAGTATATTATTTTTGGTATCTTTTTCTAGGGACCTGTTAAACAGAAACGCGATTGGAGGAATTCGGCTCGATACAAATATTTATTGAAACGAGGTCTTTTTACCGACTTCAAAAAGGAGGTGGTTCTCAATTCGACTGTATGTTTTTTTTTATATTTTTTTTTTTTGGCGTTGTTACTCCATAACTCCGTCATTTCTGAACCGATTTGAACAATTCTTTTTTTGTTTGAAAAAGTGTACTTCCAGGTAGGTCCCATTTTAGGTTTGGTCATGATCTGATGAAGGTCTTCAGAGATAGGCAGTGGAACTCCTCAGAAAATGACAGCATACCTCTCGAAATTGAAGTAATCGCTTTGTACCTGGGTGCTGATTACAAGGTATTACTTGAAAATCATCATTCTTTCACCTGGCCTTCGATCCTGGCTTCATCACCATATTCACCATAGAACTCCTCAACGGATCAGAGCACATAACTCGAGATTGCGGCAATCACTGCGTTAGGGTGCTAATTCAAGGGTATTACTTGGAGATTACCAGAATACCCACCTGACCTTCGATCCTGGCTTCATCACCATAGAACTCCTCAACGGATGACAGCACATAACTTTGGATTGCGGCAATCAGTTTGTGTTATGGTGCTCATTGCAGGGCATTGCTTGAAAATTGCCAGTGTACCCACCTGACCTTCGATCTTGGCTTCATCACCGTAGAACTCTTTAACGAATGACAGCACATAACTCGAGATTGATAGCAGGAAGCTACTCAAACATAGCTACTTATACTCACTTGAACTTCGTTTCATATTAAAACCACGTTTGCAAGAACTACCCATATTTCACAATTTAACCCAGCAACACTAAAAAATGTGAAATAAAATAAACTTTTAACAAAAAAATAGCAACCGACTTCAATAGTAACAGCAGTCATTCACTAAAAAGTTAATAATAATTCTATAAAGACCGATGGTACCGAAGCAACACTTTTGCCGACTTCTTTCTTCCTGAAACATTATGTTATCTAGAAGATAACTATCTAGAAGACACCAATTCTCCTGTTTTGACAATTTGGAATGACACATGAACTGCAATTATTTTTTATTAGATAGGTTTCAACAGTATTTAGGACCAGCGGGCCTATTATGTATCTCTAGTTGCCTTCTGGACTGGGTGTCTATCATCAAAAACATAGATATACTATCGAATTCCGATGTCCTAAGGATATGTTCGCACTTGAAGTGACGACACAGATTGTTAATAGTTCAATACTCACTAAAGACAATTTTGAAATTTCAGTTTTTATCTATGGGTAGTTCTCCACTAATTGGAAAATCGTTGTCCCTGCAAAGATTTTGGCGGTAAATTGAATTTTCTCCGTTGAATCAAAGGTTATACGCAATAAAAACTACAGATCCTTCTGATGTAAACAAACTGTTCTATAATTTTACTTTTTAATTTTTTGTAAAACATAGCAAAAAACAGTACCCTGGCATGTCCCCATTCCAAAAATCACATTTTGATAGAAGGTTTTGGTGAAACGCTGCTTCATAATTACTTTTGACGCAAAGTATTCAGAAGCTCATTGAAAAAAGAACATCTATGATTAAAAATTGTACATCATAATTAAATTTAAGTATTTTATTTGCTCAACCTCATTGTGTCCTCAAATTTTTGTAACAGTTCCCTGGCTAAAATTTAAAATTTAGACAAAAGTTATCTATGGCAAGAAACATCTTTCTTTTGAGTGAAATGGAACGTAACTAGTGTGAAGTTTGATACAGTGCCGCTGCGAGACGCTATTTTGTTTAGTGCTATCAGTTCCGCAGCAGGCAGAACACGTGTCAAGGCCGTCACGAAGAACAGTCCACTGGTAAGAATTTTTCTTTGTGTTTTTTTATTAAATCCGATAATATTTTTAGAATTTTGTTTAAATTTAATGCTCTAATAAAATAATGATATATCTGATATTTTTCTAAATAATCAGGGTTTCCAGTGAAATTTACAGTCCCCTGGTGACAGTACCCTGTACTCATGCATGTCAGTGGACTGTTTATTGTTACAAGGGACTGTTTATTTGTGCTTAACGTGATACTTTTTAAAATAGATAATATACTTTATGTAACTTAACTTCAAATTTTACTATATATAACGTAACTTTTAAATAAATTGTTTCAGATATGCCAAAAATATGCCATCCAAGAAAAAGAAAACACTTTCTAGAGAAGAAACCCTTCAAAAAAGAGAGAAGCAAAAAAACGGGATATCAGCGTCTTAAAGATGACCCACAAGAGAAGGAAGAATTGAAACAGAAAGAAAGATTAAAATATCAGAAAAAAAAAGAAAAAGGCTTACGAAAACGTGTTAAAGACATGAACCCTCGTGAGCACAGAGCTGCCAAAAAGAAACGGAAAGAACCCTGCTCAGTCTACCGGTCTAAAAAAAAGGGTTTGAAAGACATGACAAATACTTTTTGCGAGAGAACACACCGGTTTCAGAACCTGAACTTCCTCCACCACGCCCTGCATCCAGTAATCAAAGTGAAAATCGAAAGAGAAGGGCTAAAAAACAAAGAGAAAAGCTTAACAAACAAAGATATGAAGATAGCTGCTTTAAAGAAAAAGTATGAAAGGTACAAAAAGAGGCTGTTACGAATAGAAACTGGAAAGAAACAGTGCAAATCTAACCTAACACAAAATTGAAAAGAATGTTAGATACTCCAGAAGCGCGAAAGGAAGTTGTTAAAAAGGCCTTATTTGGTGAAGTGTTAAACAAGCAGTTAAAAGAAAATTATTCAAAACTGAAGACCAATAGAGAAACAAATGTTTTCGAAAGTAATTTCAGGAAACCTAATTGAAAAGTACAAAATATGAAGACACAAACTGTCTCTTACAAAAGAGTTAAGAAGTTAAAGCTGATGCCTTCTTCATTAGAAGTACCCAAACTAACACGAAGAGACAAAATTTCTGACCAGTGCCTGCGGGAAATTCGTGAGTTTTTTGAAGATGACAGCAATAATAGAATGGAAGCTGGAAAAATGAAAAAAAAATTATGTGAGAAAACAAAAGAGATATCTTTAAAGAATAGCGGTTTACATTTTTGAAAGTTTGTAACGTTAAAGGCCAAACTTCCAAAGTATGAAAATGATGTCTCTGACATCATTTTCATCTTTTGATCAAATTGAAAACCCAGATTTGGTCTTAAAAGGAAAAAGAATGTTTCACAAATTCAGTTTCGCTTTAGATGTTTTTGAAAAATAAATTGTCATTTGAAATTCTGTGTCAGTGTATCGTTAATTTGTTATATTGTTCATTATTGTACGATTACGTATTAACCTATCTGTGATTTGCATGTCTTTTTTAATTTTAAGTCAAATACCTTTGTAAAATGCTTCTAATTGTGATACGAAGTTGTTGAGTTTGGAAAGATTATCAATTCAACTACGAGTGTAATTTTGTTAAGATTGAGCCATAAAGTGCCTTTGTTTTTGAGTTTAATAGACAAATAAGACTTTGTTGGGATATTTGTCCATTTCTTAAGTAAATTTAATTTCTAATAAATTGTATTGTTTTTATTACTTTGAAGGTAAAACAGTCTTCAGTCAATATGTCAGTCCCCTGTGCAGTCCGTCAGTCCCCTGTCGAGATTTTCCAGAAAATCGTCAATAATTCTGAAAATTGCATGGTGAAAGTCGGGTCTTTTAGGTCATTCAATTTGTTTTTTTATTAACTGTCCCTCCATATGTTTTTTGTTCCAAAATTCGCGAAAAATGTGTTAGGACACCTTTGTAGGAGCGATTTTCCAATTAGTAGAGAAGTACCCCTATGTTTTTGATGATAGGCACCTCGTCCAGTTGGCAACTAAAGATACAGAATAGGGGGGCTGCCCCCCTATTGTGTATCTTTAGTTGCCAACTGCACGAGGTGCCTATCATCAAAAACATAGCTAAAAACTGAAATTTCAAAATTGCCTTTAGTGGGTATTGAACTATTAACAATCTGTGTCGTCACTTCAAGTGCGAAAATATCCTTAGGACATCGGAATTCGATAGTATATCTATGTTTTTGATGATAGACACCCATTCCAGAAGGCAACTAGAGATACACAATAGGCCCGCTGGTTAAACGAAATTTTGATAGCAACTCTAGAACATTTTGTATTAATAAAAAACCGGCTTTTTGCTACTTTTCCACGAATCCGTCCCTCTCACACTGAGAGTTTTTTCACATATTATGGAGTAACAGGGATGCTAAAACTTTTACATATCGCCTTAAGGCACTTTCATGACATTAGCAACTAGATGTGTATCGGTAGGAGTCGGTAGAAATATCTATGGAAACGTCATTGAAATAACTTTCATATTAGCGCGCATTGCAATGTGGCTGTTACGTCATCCGTAACCATGACGTCGTCGCTGCGTCTCCGAATAACGTAAAATAGGAGAAATTGACGTTAAATGTCAGTCGCTTAACGCAAAGTGCATAACTTAACTTTGTATTTCCTGTTTAGAAGTTAAAAATTGAAAAACATTTTGGTATGTGGCAATTGACGCCAATAGTTCAGTATTAGCGAGGTTTATAAAGCAAGAGTTTGAAATTGTATATGTTGCAGTCAAAACTCATAGCCGGTCAAAAGTAGTTTTGACTGCGAAAATCAGTCAAAACTGGTTTTGACTAAGTTGGTCTGAAGTAATTTTGATTAAAAAGTATTTCTGGGTTGTCATTAAAAAAATAACCACAAAGGTCAGGTATGGCGGTCGCGGAACGTTCCGCGACTTGCCATACCTAACCTTCTAACCTAACCTACCGGCTCTCTTCTGCGCTGCAGGACATCCGAAAAACTAATTGTGCCTGCGAATATCAGTCAACACTACGTCCTTAGTCAAAACTAGTTTTGACCAGTTATGACTTTTGACTGTGACATATACACGATTAGTCATGATCTTTTCAAAACCAACTTAAAATGCTGTATTAAAATTGTTTGGACAAGATCAGGTCTAAATGAGCATTAATTTCAAACTCTTTCTTTTTAAGCATCACTAATACTGAACTGTTGGCATATCTGCCACATACCAAAATTTCAATTTTTAACTTCTAGACAGGAAAAACAAAGTTAAGTTATGCACTTTGCGCTAAGAGACTGACGTTTAACCTTAATACTTTTCACATGGATGCGATAGTCCTTTGTTTTTTTTCGTGTAATATTTTTGTTATTAATTAAATTATATAACCATTAGTGTATTGCTTGAAAATAAATAAAGCCGATTCTGAAGGCTTTAATTTTAGTTTTAGTGCTGTCAAAACTGAATTTCATTCATTGCGAAATAGTCCTTAAAAGTTAGAAACAGAATCTAAATTACTTTGGAATAATTGTATGTTTGACCAGCACTAAAACTAAAATTTAAGCCTTCAAAATCGGCTACAATAACGCCAATTTGAGGTGTAGTTGCATGAGCTCGGTATTTTTTTCTTTTGGAAGCAGATATCTTAAAGTATTTGTTAGGTAAAAAATAATTGATATGTGGACCTTCACGGCGAGTGCTGTATTTTTCATTTATTTTAATTTCTATCCACTGACCAATTAAAACAAAGCAAGATTTATTGCATTCCGCTGGAGGACGCTGAGAGAAAATTTTCGTAAAATCCTCATTTACATCAAGTGTACATGAAAATTCCCTAAAATATAGACGAGCTTATGAATTCCAAAATTATTACAATTTTTATGAACAGATAAGCACGATTACTCACGGAACCCACAACGCTGAAGCAACACTCGCACTTGCCCAGTTTTACAACTACACAAGCACCCCACTGAAAATTATACATTTTGCAATTATGACTGTAACTAGTTTTGGCTACATTTGAGCACAATTTACTACAGATAATAGCCGGCTCGGACGGACGGACAGACGGACGGCAGGTGCGTACATTACCTGTTTCAGAACTAACAATACAGATACAATCATAATTGACACGGGAAATTGACA
Organism: Ypsolopha sequella; assembly: GCA_934047225.1. Classification (NCBI taxonomy): domain Eukaryota; kingdom Metazoa; phylum Arthropoda; class Insecta; order Lepidoptera; family Ypsolophidae; genus Ypsolopha; species Ypsolopha sequella. The sequence continues at coordinate 15,200,072 of OW204012.1, read as the reverse complement.
TTTTGATGTGCAAAATTATTTTTAAGACAATCTTCAATACACATTCACGGCTTTAATTCGATACTACTGGTAAATGCTTTCGAGTTCATGATTTTTTTAGTGAAAGATATGGTTACAAGAAGACATTAAAAATTTCATAAATTCTATGCATTTTTTCGTAACGAAACGTTTGACAGTTGTAACCAAACGCAATTTCGTGACGTGGGGGTGCTCTGATTCGGTTTTGGTACAGTTTCAACCTATACCTCGGGGTATAGGTTGAATCTGTACCAAAACCGAATCAGAGCACCTCCGACTCCACGCAGTCGTGTGGCTACTACAACTAGATTGTATATCGAAAACCGGAGGCGTCGAAGGGGCGCGCCGCCAGCGTGCGGTGAGAAAAAGCCGGTGCTCGGCTTTTTGGTCGCCAAGGCGACCAGCCTCGCTAGCTCAGGCTTCGTTCCTTTGCCTGCGACGAATTGCACGTGTCAGGTGCCGTGCCCCGAGCGCCGGAGCTAAAGAAAGAGTCAATTTTATCCATAAAAAGTAGTTTTCATATTCTAAACTGCGTAAATTATTAATTTGGACCAACATAACCTCAAAATTTTAAAAATGAATATCTCAAAAACTACGCGGTTTCGCAACACCCCCTTCACAGGGGAGGGTCAACCCCCTTCCCCCCTTCCCCACCCTCACCCCCTCCCCTTAACTATTTACCAGTAGTACTAAATTCCTTCCACATTCACTGCTACGGGCGTTGGTCGGCAAAGTTGAAGGAAAGGGACCTAGAGGCAGGTTACCTACCCTCTGGTAAAGAACTGATAGGCTTACCAGATGCCTGAAGATACGCTGAGAACAGACGCAAATGGAAAATAACTGATAATGACGATGATGATCAACTCTGACCGTTTTCGATCACGGCGACCACTTCGACTCTTACCCCTCGGTCATAGCTTCAGGCTTTGAGAGGCGCGCCAAGCGGTTCTTCTTGCGACGGCGCCGGCGGAGAGAACAAATGTATGAAGTTGTGAAGTCGGCTTCGAGTGACTTGCGCTCTCTCGACGGCGGTGTGCGGGGAGGCGGGGAGCTGCGCCAGTGATCGAGCGCATAGGAAAAACCTAGTGTCGAGCGCTTTGAGCGAGCGAGCGCGCTATACATGAAGGCGCCGACGGGTGTCGTGGCAGGGCAAAGCCCGTCGCAAAAACCGCCTGGAAGCGCAGCAAGAAGCGCCACCAGAAGCTTGAACCTATGGCCGACCGGTTAGTCGGTACGAGGCTGATAAGCCCAAAATGGCTAATGTAGCCGATCTTACTAGTAAATCCCCGCGCACACTGAGCGCACGTGGGTATACCGTCTATATAATTTACGGGTGCGGGTGGTCGGGCTTTTAACTCATCGCGTTTGGCGGCGAGATCAGTTTTGCACTGCTCCTCAAATTCGCGTACTTGCCTCTGTAGAAGCCCGCGCCATTCGGAGCGCTGTGCTGCCAATCATCTGATTGCCCCACTGAATCTGTACAGTCCTGTATCATCCTGGCTGTAACAGAATACCAGCGTTGTGGCGTAGTATGCATACATTATGTTTGTATAAGTATGTATTATTGCGTCACAGCACCATGCTGAGTTATGGCCAATTTGGTGACGTTGAATGCATGGGATAGCTTCATCCTAATCTTTGACTATTGTGATTAATATGTTAATTATAAGTACTAGTTTTAAATTAATAGTTATTATGTACCTATATGTTGCTTTTCCATGTATTCTTTTTGTCCCCAAATAAATTTCTTTCTTTTCTTTATTTCTTGAATCTTTCTGAAAATAACTACTGTAGCTAATACTTGCGATTGTCGGCTCTTGGTAAATTTATATTATTTCCATCAATACGCAGTATTTGTGCGATGTATGTAAATAAACCATCTAATACCTTGATAATGCCAATAAGGCGAAACTAGTTGGGCTATAGTAAAGTTTGTGTAACTGTACCAAATGTTTTATTAATCCAACTACTGTCAGGATAAGGAACTTCGCATCCGGGGACACAACCTTCAACATTGAAGAATACAAAACGTGAAAATACATCCTGTATAAAGCAAACAATGTAAATCAAACTATACAGGGAAACATATTAAGACTAACACACGCGGTTTTTCCAAAGCGACAGCAAAAATACGAATATAGGGAAAATATAAATCAAAAGAAAAGAAAAGGTATCGGAGTTAAAGATTTATTACTTGCATGGAAGGATATAAAAAGATGTAGGGCGGCGTTTTAGGAGTTTATTTTACATAACATCTCTCGATTTTCCTCTAGAAATAAAATCCCTATTTAATCTTATGGAATAACAATAAATGCCTACCAATTCTAAGAGGTAATGCCGCCAGTGTCCAGGGTACTCCTCCCTGAGATGACAGCCATTTTAGCTCAATTTTTTATCTTTAGGAATTATTATTATTATTTCAAGTACCTTTCTGTTACTTAAGTTTTTTTAAATTAAAATATTAGTTATTATTTTAATTTAGATTAAGTTTAGCTTTATAGGTATAATAACGTTATAGCGTATGTTTGCGCCCGTATACGACGCTTCACAAACATTCTGTGTGTGTGTGTGCGTCCAACAAGTTCTAGTTGTTTTTTAGTTTATTAAATGTCATTAGTGTTTATAATCATAATGTGTTGTGGACTTTATCTTATGGGAAATAAGATTAAGTTTAGTTTGTGTAAAGTCTCTTTACTTTGTGGTCAAAGGCCTGCGCGCCTAGCTACCGCAGTCTCGTTAACTCTGTCGGTACAAGCACTTGTCATTCTAATATTGTAAAATTTGTTTAAATCTTAAATAAGTAATTCGTTTCCAAAGTCCTTTTTTCTTTTATTTAATTATCACTTTGTTCCGTCGTGAACAAAATTTGGCGACCGTTACAGGACTCGATTCGAAATCAAACTACATGACCTTTTGCTTAACCGAGGACGAACAGAGGACAACGCCACGTACCACGTCGATTTGCTTCGTCCTGAGTGGCCTGGAAGGCTACCAGAATATTCTACAGCTACGTTGTGTACAGTACGTGCAGCACAGTCCCCGTCCCGCTGAAGAAAGCCAGAGGACACGGGATTCATCATAATATTCCAACGGGATCTTGATCAACGGAACGAGAGCTCCACCAGACTATTGCATCATCTTCACCTGCTGACGTGTCATCAAGTGAGCTCGTTCCTTTTCTTTCCTATTATATCACCCTTGATTTGTGCATTCAGGGGGACTAGTTCTTTAAATAACCAGTGCATATTTAGTGCTTCCATGTGCGCCTACCTACCCCGGTAATTAAAACCTGGGCCTAATTACGCACATGCCTATGCAGTATGCCTATGCAATATTTTAATGCAATTCTCATCCATCGCAGTAAGTGTGCTTTGGCTATTTTTGTTGCAAATTAAAAAAAATAAAACGCTATAGTACAAAGTCTAATAAAGTTTTACTAAACTAGATATCTTAAATCAAATAAACTCTGAACGCTAATACGAGTAACAACGCATTTCATCAAAACTTTGCTTATTTCAATACATTGCTATTTCATAGAAACTGCACACATAACAAATTATAAGCGGGTACCTAAAACTAGTTATTGTGGCCAGCCGCCCCGGTCCGCTTCTTTGTTAAACCAAGTAAACAAGTAATATTTTCTTAATCTATTTTGATGTTTCGACCATATGTATGAGTTATAAGGTGCAAACTTCTTTGTACGTACGTAATCAATGATAATAGAAATTGGTGTTGATTGTCACTATACTTAAACGGTTGTATCGCGATTTATTTTCTTTGCACTTCTTTATTCATTCTATAAATAGACGATCACTATTCGCTATCTATAACTAGATATACACGCTTGCCCATAGCACGTATGATCATTTAGTACCTGCTTCGTATACGCACACGCTTGCAACAATCTATTTCAGTGTTCGAGTCCTACAGCGGGATTTGTGATCGCTTGTTACGCGGGCCGACTACTGTGCTTGCGCTGCCTTCGAATCAGCTACCTCGTGATCGAAGCGCTGCGCGTCGCACCGCTGAGCCGCCGCGACACCCCGGCACTGCGTCGTGTGTTGTTAGCAAAAGGAGGAGCGTATGCGATTTCTCTTTATTATTTTTGTATTTTTTATTGAGCGAATTTTTGTTCATTATGCCCTTAACCGAGGGTATTGCTTTGAAGTCTGAAATGAGTATCAAGGATTTAAATGCTAAACGTAGTTCCATTAAAGGCCGTGTCACAAAGTTTAAAAATAATTTAGAAGCTTTGGAGCCTCTCGAGACGATTTCTCCTTTTGAAATTACTAAACTCAGAAGCAAGTTAATTAGGTTCGAAGAATTGTTTGCCGAGTTTAATGATGTGCAAGGGCAGATTGAAGTGATCAATGTGTCCACTCAGGAGCTGGAGTTATCCGTCAGGGAATCTTTAGAAAATGAAATTTATCATTGTATTGCTTTGGCTCAGCAATTTATTGACAAACATAGTTCTCACGATCAAGGTGAAGGTTCACGCTCGCGTCGTTCAACCTCTCATTGCCATCACCATGATGATAGTGGGCCTCTAGGGTTTAAGCTGCCCATAATAAAAATACATAATTTCGATGGAACTTATTTTAAGTGGCTTGAGTTTAGGGACACTTTTACTTCTCTTGTACACGAAAACACTAAAATTAGTGACGTTCATAAATTCTATTATTTGAATTCCTACTTAGAAGGAGAAGCAGCTCGAGTAATTTGTAACTTGGAGGTAACTGAAAAAAATTATGTGGAGGCTTGGAAGCTTTTACGCGAACGCTATGATAATAAGCGCCAATTGATTAACAACCATTTGAAATCTTTGCTTAGTCTTGAGACCGTGCGAGAGACTGAAAAATCTCTGCGCTTTATTGTTGATCACGTGACCAAGAACTTACGAGCTCTTAGTACTTTGGGGTTGCCTACTGAGAAGTGGGATATGTTAATTATTTATATAATTGCTGAGAAATTAGACTCGAAGACATATTTTAAGTGGGAAGAAAATAAAAATTCTTTGAGTGAAATCCCCAAGCTTGACGATTTTTTTACCTTTTTAAGAAACCGTGCCGATGTTCTTGAAACTGTCAATCGTAGCAAACATGCACCTAAACAGACGTCCCACATAGAACATGCTTCTCCTCACCAAGGTACACGAACCAAGACACAAGCAAGGGCCATGGTCGTCTCTTCTGACTCCTCTAAGGAAACTTCACCGTCTTCTTTTACTGGATGCCTCTATTGCAAAGGCCAGCACCGCCTTTACGAATGTTCTGCATTCAAGACCAAATCGGTTGAAGAAAGGATGTCTCTTGTGTCGTCATTAAAGTTATGTCACAACTGTTTGAGAGTTGGTCATAACACGCGTCGTTGTCGACTTCCGGGTGGGTGTAAAATATGTAAACAGCGACATAATTCTTTATTACATGAATCGTTATGTAAAAAGGATCAGAAGGACGAAGAGGTACCTGAATCCGTCTCTATGTCTGCTCATTCTTCTTCAGAGGTACTACTCTGCACTGCTCAAATTGATTTGAGTAATCCTACTAATAACAAAACTATTACAGTGAAAGCAATTTTGGACAGTGGCAGTCAAGGATCATTCCTGTCCCAGCGCGTAACTCAAATGCTTCAGCTTCCTTCTCAGCCTGTCAAGATTGATATAGTTGGCATCGGTGACGCTACACTGAAAGTCAAACCTAAACGTTGTGCTGTAAGCATTAAATCTAAACATAGCTCTTTTAGCGCCACTATGTCTTGCCTTGTGCTGCCAACAATCTCAGGTAAACTACCTAAAGCCTCGTTTAAGCCGCCTGTATTAAAGCTGGTACATCAAAACATACAAGGCGGCTTTCTCAGCAAAATACTTTCAATCGAGTTGTTCTTAGAGGAATCAAAAACAGATATTTTGTGTGTAACCGAACATCATCTACATGAACATAATATGCATTTTAATGTTAATAATTTTAGTGTTCTTAGTTGCTACAATAGATTAAAAATACAAAAAGGTGGCTCCATGATTGTTGTAAAAAATAGTATAAAAGCAAAGGAAAGAAAAGACATTGTAAAACTTTCTGTAGAACATCAACTAGAATTAGCTTGCATAGAAATGAGTACATATATTATTCTCTGTGTTTACCGACCCTCAGGACAAGATTACAACATTTTTGAAAAAGCAATGGAAGAGGTTTTAAAATTATTATTTGATACAAAGAAAAAAGTTATTATATGTGGAGATTTTAACGTAGATTTACTAGAAAAATCGATTATGCGCTCAAAATTATTACATTTATTCAAATCATTTAATTTGTCTAATGTGTTCTTAGAACCTACTCGAATTACTCGGGATACTGCGTCATGCCTCGACAATATATTCTGTGATTGTGAGTATTCAGACAATAAAGTAATCAACCGCTTGCAGTCCGATCACAGTGGCCAAACTATAACCATTAAACAAAGCGTAAAACAACTGCCCAAAGAAGTCTTTTGCAGACCTATTACAACTCTCAAAGTAGATTGTTTCAAAGCAAATCTAGAAGTTAAATTAGCACATTTTAATCTTCTCCAAGACGATCCAAACGCTCTCTTTACAGACCTTTTCAACATAGTCTCTAAAGAGTTCGAAAATACGTTTAAGATGCAAAAACTTTCTAACAAAAGTAAAATCACCTTCAGTGACTGGGCGACACCAGGTATTTATAAAAGCAGAAATCATTTATACGAATTATACGACATAAAGTCCTACAATAATAATGTTAAATTCACTGAATTCGTGAAAAATTACTCACGCATCTTTAAATTGGTGTGTTTAAAAGCAAAAAGTATCTACTTGAATAAAAAACTTAAAAGGTCCGATAACAAAGTAAAAACAGTATGGAACATCATAAATACTGAAACTGGGAAAAGTAAGAAACGAGATAACGAACTTAAGTTAAGTATTAACAATGAAGTCGTTACAGGAGATAAAGAAGTTGCGAATGCCTTTGAACAATTCTTTACTGAAATTCCTTCCTTAACAACTAAAGATTTAAATTCAAGCCCTAGGCTTGCGCAGGATCTTTTAATAGATCACGTACCTCAGTGTCTTTCTGTATTTGCTTTTAAACATATTAATTCATTAACTGTAATTAAAGCATTTAAATCGCTTAACTTGAAAAAAACCGAGGACTTATGGGGCCTATCTGTGAAAGTTATAAGTTCTGTTATTGATTTAATAGCTCCTTATTTGGCATTAATTTTTAATAAATGTGTAGATGATGGTATCTTTCCTGACTTAATGAAGTTTAGTAAATTGATCCCCCTTTTTAAATCAGGCGACCACGGGGACCCTTCAAACTATAGACCTGTGTCAGTTTTACCGGTATTGAGTAAGGTTTTTGAAAAAATAGTTTTTAATCAATTGTTATTTCATTTTAATTTAAATAAGTTACTTCACTGTGAACAATATGGATTCACTAGAGGGATGTCAACCACAGATGCAGGAGTTGCTTTAGTTAAGCACATTTTTGATGCTTGGGAAGAAAAGCAAGATGCATTTGGTGTATTTTGTGACCTCTCGAAAGCCTTTGATTGCGTTAATCATGAAACACTCTTATGTAAATTGGATCACTACGGAGTGAGGGGCAAATCTTTGGCGTTATTGAAGTCATATCTTAGTGATCGTATTCAAAAGGTAGACATTAACGGGGTAAAATCAAGTGGAGCATTAGTTAAAATGGGTGTCCCGCAGGGTTCCATATTAGGGCCCTTGCTGTTTTTAATTTACATAAATGACCTTCCATATTTAGTTAAAGACTTAACGAAGATAGTATTATTCGCAGACGACACGTCACTTATTTTTAAAGTTAATAGACGTAAAGATATCCTTGACGGCGCGAATACAACTTTATCACTGGTGCTTGATTGGTTTACTGTAAATAATTTAGTTTTAAACGCAAAAAAGACAAAGTGTATAAAATTTACGTTACCAAATGTAATTCAAGTGGATGGTAATTTGCTTTTGCAGGGGTCCAAGCTGGAGTTAGTTAACGAAACAAAGTTTTTAGGCATTACGGTAGACTCTCGTCTTCAGTGGGGTCCCCACATAGAAGCCCTATGTGGTAGACTTAGTTCGGCCGCATACGCTGTTAGACGCATAAGACAAATTACTGATGTAGATACTGCTAGACTAGTCTATTTTAGTTACTTTCACAGCATTATGTCATACGGCATGCTGTTATGGGGTAGAGCCGCGGATACAGACGCAGTCTTTGTTTTGCAGAAGAGAGCAATTCGGGCTATTTATAATATGAAGCACCGGGATTCATTAAGACAAAAGTTCAAAGAAATTAATATATTAACGGTTCCTTGTGAATATATTTACCAAGTCCTTAGATATGTCAGAAAAAATGTTGAGTCTTTCCCAAGGCTTGGTAAGCAACATTGTAAGGAGACCAGAAATAAGCATAAACTGGCTTTTCCAAAAATCAGACTCGCTAAGGTGAGTACCTCTTTTGTAGGACATGGTATAAGATTTTACAATAAACTTCCAAAGGAGGTCCTTACTTTGTCAGAGAATAAGTTTAAACTGTATATTAAGCAGGGCCTATTGAAAAAGGCATATTATAAAATAAATGAATATTTGGATGATGGTGAAGCATGGTGTTACAGTGATAATGATACTCGTAGTAAGTTATAATTTAATTAAATTGTATAATTTCTTAACTTATGATTCCTCTAAGGTGTAAACATTAATTGATTATAGACTGTAAAAGGAAAAGGACTATATGAGACAGGTAGACAAAGATATATATGTTTTTCTTTTTTTCATTAACCTGAATTCCTACTGTCTTGTATTTTCTTATCCCTTGGTTAAAGTAGATATAAGTCATATATTGTATAGTATAAGTTTTATGTTGAAAAAAAGACATGATCTTGCTAAGTTTCTTGCCCTTTTTCTTAGCAAGACTAATCGAATGGGCGGAGGTAGGCATGTATTTATATATGTAACCTATTAGTATGTAGTATATAGGATGGGATTTGGTCGGCCGCCTGGATTCGTGCTGGGGGCTCGGTTGGTGATCACTGAACCTTGTTCCTGGTCCCTGGCCGGGTCTCCGGTATGGGTTCGGGCGGCTGATTGGATTTTACCTTGTATAATATATATTTTACCTATCATTTTAATCGTAAATATATTGCTACATAAATTAAATAAACCTTTAATTTAGTTCATGTACATTTATTATTCTATTACATATATTTTCTTTATTAGATTAAATTTGACGTGTAAAAAGTGTATATATCTATACCTGCTTTGCAAAATAAACTATTTGAATTTGAATTTGAATTTAATATAGAGCATCTAAACTTAGCAGGATTTACATTAGCAGATCCTAGTTTTAATCAGTCGTCTACCATCGACATGCTTATTGGAGCTGATCTCTTTTGGGACCTGGTAGGATCAGAGCAGCATTCTTTAGGCAATAATAATCTGGTATTACGAAGCTCTAAACTAGGGTGGCTTGTAGCAGGTCCAATATTTCCCATACAAACAGATATTAAAAGGCAATTACATTGCAATATCTCCCAAAATGATAATCTACTCGATCTCAATGATGACTTAGCAAAATTTTGGGAATTAGGGAAGGTCATAGACAGGTCAGCATTATCCAAAGAAGAAAAATTGTGTGAACAGCACTTCCTTGCAAACACCACTCGTAGTAGTGATGGTCGTTTTTTGCGTCAAACTTCCACTTCGTGATGTTAGAGACGGTCTAGGAGATTCGTTTTAAAATTGACCGTCATGTGTACTGGTCAGACGCTAAAGTAATTTGTACTGGTTAAAAACTTTTGTAGCCAATAGAGTCGGTGCTATCAAGGAACTTACTGATGCGGCCTCCTGGCGCTATGTTCCGACATCCCAAAATTCCACAGATCTTGTATCGCGTGGTGTTGATCCACAACTGATACTTGGATTAACCATTTGGTGGGAGGGTCCTTCGTTTTTGAAGCTAGGAGAGTCTTCTTGGCCGCCGCTAATGGATACCCAAGAACTTGTAGAGGTGCCAGAGATCAAAGCTCATCCCGCTTTGGTGGGGTAGCCTCCTATCGATCTCTCTAGGATATTTAAGTTAAATATTGCTCAATGTGCTTATGCACGCATTCTTAGGTGGTTTCACAATGCTAAAACGGCAAACTTGAATAACAAAATTGTAGGGCCTCTGCTAGCACTTCGGCACTTCTGGGTATAATTTTGACAAACGGCACCCTATTCTTCTGCATGGTGACAATCACCTTACTACACTCATTTTTCAGCATGAGCATGTACGACTTATGCATGCTGGTCCACAGCTGCTTCTCACGTCTATAAGAAATCGCTTCTGGCCTGTAGGTGGGCGAAATCTAGCAAGACGCACAGCGCGTCGTTGTCTTTTATGTAGCCGCTTCAGGGGTAAACCCATGGCAAATATCATGGGTAATTTGCCGCCAGAACGTGTTATGCCAAATTTTCCATTTGTTAACGTGGGGACGGACATGGCTGGGCCCTTCTTGATTACTGATCGAAAGGGAAGGGGGTGTAAAGTAATTAAATGTTATTTGTGCATTTTCATTTGCTTCAATTATAAATGTTTGCACTTGGAAGCCGTGAGTGAGCTCTCGAAGGAAGCCTTCCTATTAACGCTCAAGCGGTTTATTGCACGAAGAGGATTGCCAAAAAAAATATTTTGCGATAATGGGACAAACTTTGTAGCCACGGCTCGTGAAATTAATGATTTTTTGAAATCCAAAGATAACACATCTGCCATTTTAGACTTCACAGCTCAGCAAGGCATAGAGTTTGTGTTCTCGCCCGCATACGCTCCTAATTTTGGAGGACATCACGAGGCCGGGGTGAAATCGGCCAAATTTCATTTACGTAGAGTCATGGGAAACGCACACTTAACGTTTGAGGAGCTATGCTCTCTGTTTGCACAGATTGAGGCTATCCTCAATAGCCGTCCCTTGTGTCCCCTCAGTCCTTCACCTGATGACCTACAGCCGCTTACCCCGGGACACTTTTTGATCGGTAGGCCACTCACCGCGCTACCAGCTCCATCCTTGATAGACTGCAACACAAATCGCCTCGACCGCTATAAACGCCTCGAGCAGATCCGACAACACTTCTGGAAGCGTTGGTCCAACGAGTACGTGGGAGAGCTCCAGCAGCGCACCAAATGGCGTGTCAGATGTAGAGACCTTAAGATCGACGACATGGTCTTACTGAAGGATGACAGCACGCCCCCTCTCTGTTGGCGTCTTGGCAGAGTAAGCAAGTTATTCCCGGGTCCCGATGGGGTCCCACGCGTCGCTGATGTCTCTACAACGCGAGGATTAGTACGTCGCGCCCTAAATCGTATTTGTCTTCTGCCCACGACGGACTACAAGGAAACTTGAAAGCTTTTGTGGAGCTTTCAATGGCCCGGAGGATGTTTGCGCCCGTACGACGCTTCACAAACATTCTGTGTGTGTGTGTGCGTCCAACAAGTTCTAGTTGTTTTTTAGTTTATTAAATGTCATTAGTGTTTATAATCATAATGGGTTGTGGACTTTATCTTATGGGAAATAAGATTAAGTTTAGTTTGTGTAAAGTCTCTTTACTTTGTGGTCAAAGGCCTGCGCGCCTAGCTACCGCAGTCTCGTTAACTCTGTCGGTACAAGCACTTGTCATTCTAATATTGTAAAATTTTGTTTAAATCTTAAATAAGTAATTCGTTTCCAAAGTCCTTTTTTCTTTTACTTAAATATCACTTTGTTCCATCGTGAACAGCGTATAATTAATTAAATATCAATGGGCACAATATAGAGTCGCAAAACTCGGCATTGGGCGCTTTCACACTGGTAGCGATACCGACACGATAACTGCACGATTTCATCGGACTGGTAATAGTGTCGATTCGGTGTAACACGACTTAACTTATTTGACAGGACTCAACTTAATTTAAGCCTTCTGTCTTTTTCTTTCGCGTTTTATTATTTACTAATGAATATTTTTATCAAAACGCAAATATCTATGTACCTTTATTTACTTTCAATTTAATTTTAACATTTATCTAATTTACCTAAGACTTAGTTAGCTAGCCTTTTTACTGTTTACCTATTCCAATTAGCTCAACGATGTCAAATAGACGAAACTAGTCGCAATAATCAAGTAAATAAAATAGTGGAACTCGTACAAGAAGACTTGTGTTAGTGTTATTTTAAGCATCCTGACTTTGTCTATTCGATACAGAAAGAAAAAGACAGAAGGCTAAATTAAGTTGAGTCTTGTCAAATAAGTTAAGTCGTGTTACACCGAATCGACACTATTACCAGTCCGACAATATCGTGTAGTTATCGTGTCGGTATCGCTACCGTCGGTGTGAATGCGCCCAGTGCCGAATTTTGCGACTCTACCTATATATTATGCCCTTTGATATTTCATTAATTATTATTATATTCATTACCAGCGGATGTCGCGTTACTCACGTGGGTCCCGTTCCTCTCGATCACTTGAGAATTTCAATGTAATAATAAATAATCAAATTGTCAACTACAAAATCTACGGAAGTCGGTAAGGGACGAATGCCTGATAGTACGCAAGCCTCTCCCGGTACGGCTTCTCATGACGTCATGCTGGGACAAGACGAGTCAGCATGGTTCTTTCATGAGGGTGGTGACAAGTCGAAGTCTACCACCAGTTAGAATGAAGTTCCATCAAGGAGTCACACTTTACAGTATAAATTATTGCTTAAAATAAGGTTGGTTAGTCCTGTCAAACAAGTCGTGTGACACCGAATCGACACCAATATCATACATTTACAAGCACTACAAAACGCTTTCACACTGTGATTACGTGGGGTGAAGGAGGGTAGCGGGCGGGGCGACACGTCGCACCACTGCATCATATCATAACGATATCAGCCCGACATCGTTGTCGTCACGTGTCGGTGTCGTTATCGTCCGGTATGAACGACCATTCCCTTGAGGTTGACGATGGTCTAGATATTAGGTTAAATTAATGAATTTATATATGTAACCTATTAGTATGTAGTATATAATTATAGATTTTACCTATCATTTGAATCACATATAGGTACATATACTATTGCTGTATAAATTAAATACACTTACCTTTAATTTTGTTCATGTACGTTTATTAAAGTCTCGTAAAAAGTGTATTACGTGTACACAAAATAAACTACTTGAATTTGAAGTCAGGAGGAAACTGTTAATTGTAATTTATTATGCGTTTTTTTTTTCAGTTACATAGATAGGCAAGGCAAAATCCATCTATAGGCAGAGATGAAGACTAGAAGCTCTTATACAACCATACTGTAGTAAGTATGTGAAATAATTTACACGAGTAATAGAAATTAGGCATGGAACATTTCTCAAGTAGAATGTGAAAAATCATATGAAACGCGATTTCATATGTCACAACTGCTACCTTCCTTCACATGGTCTGTTAAAAATCACAGATCATTCGCATAGAAGAGAGAGCGAGTGAGTAGGGACGAATCGTACTACAGCGGGCGTGTTAGAAGGAGGAAGGCATATTTTGCTGATTCGTCACTACACTAAAAGGGACCCGTATGACGCATTGGTGAACTTTGTCCTTGATTAACGAATGAGAGTATTTAAATAATAAACCTTAAAGATAGATGCCGTAAAGTAATAATTGTACTAAGTGTGACATCAGTGCATTGCACATGAGAAATCATTTTCTGTGAAATCACTGTGAAATGAAAATGAATTAAATGTAGCAATCATTCCCGTGCCTAATAGAAATAGAGACACATAAAGGTCATTTATTTAGCGTGCGACTTTCAATAGAGCTTAGCACTCCAGTCTGGTTCTAAACTTCTTGGTTAAAGGTCGGCTGGCTTTTGAACCCTGGAGCAGGATAATGGAGAACGGACGCAGCAGGATAATGGAAGGTGATGCTGAAGATCGAGGGAAAACTGGAACTGACGGGAACCAGCGTTTAGTGGAACAATTTGGATAAGTGGATAAGGTTTCAAAAACATTCGCAATGCAAAAAACAAGTTCGATTGTCTTTGATTATAAACGAAGTTTGATTAATCAACCTGTGTGACTATTTTTTGTGGCCAGTTTTAACCAGGCTGCTATTTCTACAAAGGAATTCAGGAAAGTTATAGCATTTCGTTGTTTTTTTTAACAGAATAAATTACTTATCGAAATAAACCGCCGGTCCAGTTGGTCCTATGAAACATAAACATGAGCAGAAAAGTTCATAGGCGTAACTATTAAATAAAATAAAAAATACAGTACTTACCATTCCATTGTCCATGCCTCCATATGGCGACTGATATCCCGCCTTTTCTGTGACTGAAAAATAAATGACCAATCACGATTAGTTATTTGAAATTTGAAGCTTTCGAACACGCGCTGCGTTCCGATTTGATTCACGCGTTCCTCGAAAAAGAAGTGTTTCAAAATCAACCATTTAAGTTTTACCTTATTTATAACGTCCTCGTGTTATGCCATTATAGTGATTTATTTTATTATTAGAGTCAAACGGTCCAACTTAATCCAAATTAGTTATATTTAAATGAAAAATCTTAAAATTAAAAAGCTTTTTTTTGTAAATTACTAGAACTTAATTTATACCTATATAAAATATATATACATATATATATCGTCACCCCGAGGGGGTGTCACAGGTGTTCCGGGTGTGAACTGTGAAATGCAAACACTCGGTTTCACCGACGATTATTACGTCCCAACATGATGTGTGGTGAGCTCTATCGTCGTACTTCGGGCACAAATACACGCATTCGGGCATGCAGGTTTCTTTACGATGTTTTTCTTCACCGTTCAGCAAGTGGTAAGTAAGAACAAATACTATGCACATAAATTCCGAAAAACTCACTCCGCGGCCGCTTCGGTACGATTATAAATAAATATGTTTTCAATGCAAGTGCTCATAAAGGCCCACTTTTTATGCACCAAAACCGAACAGAAAGTCGATAATTTTGCCCTAGGGCTTTATTATTATTATTTTTTTAATTTATTTACAATGGTTGGCTAACCTGCAGCCTTTTCTGTGTACCATAAACGTTATACTTTTTTTTTCCACTGTTTAACGGCTCTGGATACAGTCCTTTTGAGCCAATCAAAATTTAAAGTTTACAAGATTATATTTGTTTTATTTCCTCACACTATGCATTGAAAAACGTAGTATGATACACGGGCGTAAAAGCAATAAATTACGTGTTTTAAATCGTCCTCGTAATTTATTCCTTTTCGCCCTTGTAGCATTAACTACTATTATTTCATTATTGCGAAATAAAACCATTTTCATATATTTAATAAATAAGATAAAACTTAAGTATTTTATTAAGTTTCTATTGTCTTTGTATTTAAGGCTCACTTCTAGAAATTCTAAAGGAAAATCTAACGTTGGATTGTCAAACTTTGCTTACTTAATAAAAAGAACCCAGTGTTCCTCTATAAAATACGTACTATTACTCGTACAAATTCGAAAGTGTGTTTGTTGGTTTGTCCTTCTTTCACGCAGCAACGGAACGAATTTTTGCATAGAGATAGTTTATGGGCCGGAGGGTGACATAAGCTACTTTTTATCCCAGAAAAATGCAAACCAAATCAGCGTGGGCGAAGCCGCTGGCAAAACCTTGTTGTAAATAATTCAATTGAATCTTGTCCTAATTTATCTTGTGTCTCGTGTAGTTTTAATGTATGTGATTTCATGTGTGTTTCTAATTTTGTTATCTAAATAAAACTTTTATTTAAATATTTTCATGCAAATCAAAACAGACGTTACAGCAATAAAAAATAATCATTAGAACCGCACCTCTTTTGGATTTAATTTACCGGAAAACTATTCACCGATAACATTTTTAATCTGTTAGGGTACGTTCATGTATCAATCCGATGAATTGTCAAATCAGAATAACTGTCGAAAAAACCACTTATCGCCCCAACCAGTACTCAAATAGGGGTCGGAAAAAAAGATGGAATTAAAAAATAATATCAACGTTTATTTAAAATGTCTGTGTTTTTTTATGGAATAATAAAACTGTACCCTTTGAAACTTTCCACATCACCAAAAGTTAACTGGCAGAGAATGCTAATTAGCATTAAGTTCGCCTTTGTGCATGTGCATTGTACATTATTTTTGTGCAATAAAGTATTTACATACATACATGCATACTCTTTTAAAAGCTTTTTTTTTATTGTGCAACTAGGCAGAGGAGTTTCATATTACAGTGCATTACAAATTTTTTTTATTGTGCAACTAGGCAGAGGAGTTTCATATTACAGTGCATTACAAATTTTTTTTATTGTGCAACTAGGCTGAGGAGTTTCATATTACAGTGCATTACACATTTTTTTTATTGTGCAACTAGGCTGAGGAGTTTCATATTACAGTGCATTACAAATTTTTTTTATTGTGCAACTAGGCTGAGGAGTTTCATATTACAGTGCATTACAAATTTTTTTTATTGTGCAACTAGGCTGAGGAGTTTCATATTACAGTGCATTACAAATTTTTTTTATTGTGCAACTAGGCAGAGGAGTTTCATATTACAGTGCATTACAAATTTTTTTTATTGTGCAACTAGGCTGAGGAGTTTCATATTACAGTGCATTACAAATTTTTTTTATTGTGCAACTAGGCTGAGGAGTTTCATATTACAGTGCATTACAATTTTTTTTTATTGTGCAACTAGGCAGAGGAGTTTCATATTACAGTGCATAACAATTTTTTTTTATTGTGCAACTAGGCTGAGGAGTTTCATATTACAGTGCATTACAATTTTTTTTTATTGTGCAACTAGGCAGAGGTGTCTCATATTACAGTGCATTACAAATTAGAAATCAAACAGAAACAATTTTCAAGAATTTGAACCTGCGACCACATGCTTACTGCACCACCGAGATTCTCACCTAGACCGACGAATTCTTTCACCATACCTGTACACCTAACTTTTGCAGCTACTTGATATGCTAGCCTGTAATGCACATACTACATACGTTCTTAAGGGTTCGTATAATGTCAACTGCACAACTTCAAATGACCATTTCAGATTAATCGATATAATAATAATAATAAATAATAAACGCCCTTGTGAGCGTTCAGTATGTGCATTACTGAACGCTCACAAGGGCTTTTATTCTTTTATACGTTTTTACGCCTAGTTCATTCCGAACAGACGAGAACGAAAGTAATGTCATTTTACTATGGTAATGTAGTCTAATCTATATTATACGAGTGTTTATTAAATCGATTAATCTGAAATGGTAATATTAGAATAAGCAAAAACAACCAAAGTACATTCAAAATGTAGCTACAAAAACAATGTGCTTCCGGAAAAACCACCAACGTCAGTAAAGTTTCTATGAAGAATAGCCAAGAAATAAACGATTTTTTTTTTCTTTTCTTTTACAAAATTAAGTATTTTCATATATCCAAGTAACTAATTTTATAAGGTTTTATTTACCTATGCCCAACAGTGGGTAGATGTGGGCTGATTGATCTTGATATTTACTTCCTGTAAAATTACAGAAAAGTGACATTGGTTGTTTTTCCAAATCACTCTTGCTAAATTATCCACGAATTTTGTTTCAACAAACACATTTTAGAAAATGCCATCCGAAGGCCGCGAACATCGAGCAACTAGCCCAGAGAGAAGAAATACCGGTCCGTCACGATTCCACCAACTAATCAGTGTTTTTGCATAGATTTGACTATACTACGTTTAGCGGGACGATGCGAACCGGGTCATTCGCCCGACTCACGACTGAAGTCATACATGTCGGAACTATCGTTTTCTAAAACTAAGTATCATAATACTGATGGGTGAATGGACTGCTTTGCATTTTTTCGATAAATAGCATATACATGGTGAATTTGTCAACATCGTCCAAATTCATACTTGAGCCTTGGTAACTCATCAGCATCATGAACCAATAACTATTTTTGTAAAATTCATGAAACTAAATTTCTACTCCCCATAGTGATTCACACAGGTCTGGAAGTGAATTACTATGGGAAGTCGAAATTTCATTATACGAATTTCACAAAAATTGTTATTGATCCATGATACTGATCACTTACCAAGCCACCAGTATGAATTTAGACGATGATCAAAAAGTCACCTTGTATATGCATCTCACTCCCACTTACCGAAGATTCTCTATTTCTATCACGGCGCGGTGTTGGCTTAGCTAATTACAGCGCGTTAAATTGCATCAAAAGTTGGCGGAATTTATTTCAAACAAACAAAGAGTCATTGCGCCTCTTCGGGGTTATACCTCAATGGCCACGAAGTCTCCCAAAACGCCAACCTTAAACTCCTCCAAGGAGACGATTATGTAAATAGACTTTATAATTGTCTCGGTTAATTGTGCCAGAGAATTTATTAAACAAAACCCATTATTTGGGCATTCTAATGAACCGTTTCCGAGTGTTAATGCGCCCCCCTGTTTAGTTAATCGCCCCCCATCCCCAACCTTTGTTGTGGGTAGTCACGAATTGTCTACCGTCATGGCTGACGATTTATAGAAAGATCTAGGTTAATTAGATTATTAATAATTTCCTGAAGAGATGAATAAACAATTTGCGGCTGAAAAGACATGATAAGGCAAAAAAAAAATTAAAGATATTTGTAAATCCCCGAAGGATGTCAGAGGAGTTTTCGAATGCGGACTATAGTGACACAGCAACACTCGTGACACCCTCTTTTCATTGACGAATTTAACATCACAACGTGATAGGGCATGCAGGTTTATCTGACAGTGTTTTCTTTTACCGTTCAGCAAGTGGTAAGTATATAAATACTATGCACATACATATATACTCACGCCTGTCTCACGGAGAGATAGACGGAGACTACTGATATCCAACTGCTACGGTCCTGACACACCTCTTTCCCTCCTCGTCATACAAGCTCTTCTATTCCGGGTACTTTTGACATGGCCCTTCTTCAGTATGTCGCCAATTTGGTCAGCATACGTCCTTCTAGGTCGGACTAGTCGAGCTGTACCTTCCACTTGCGCACCATACATTAATTTCATTAACTCTACATACAAATAACAAAACAGATTTGAAGCCTTTAAATTTAGTACTTTCACAACTTCAAATGACCATTTCACAATGTGTAACTTGGTCAATCGGTTTAATAAAAATAACATAGATCAATCGGTTTAATAAAAATAACATAGATCAATCAGTTTAATAAAAATAACATAGATCAATCAGTTTAATAAAAATAACATAGATCAATCAGTTTAATAAAAATAACATAGATCAATCGGTTTAATAAAAATAACATAGATCAATCGGTTTAATAAAAATAACATTTTGGAAAAAACGCAAAAGCCTATACGTAAGTTCGCTCTATAGAAAAAATATATGAAATTACCTCTAAATTTCATGTTTTTCTATTGTTAAAGGTCATTTAATCTAGAAGTCGATTTATTAAATAAAAACGCAGTTTTTCGTGAGCGCGTGCATCTTGGTGGTCGTAAGAGCCACGGCTCAGAGCGCGGTATTTTAAACTAAAAGAAAACGTCGTAGAGTTCAGTTCTGATTGGTTCAAAATGAGGTGCTCAATCTGAACTTATACGGACCCTTAAATGGGTGATGCTCACTCACACGTTTGGAATCAGTGCTCATCTGAACATAGTGATAGTTGGACGCCTTAAGTGCACTTAAAGTTAATCATTTTAACAACTATAGTAGTCTGATCAGGGAACCTAAAAAGGCCGACTTGGGTAATCATAAAATGATTTGAAATTAGGACGGAGTCAGAGTTTTTTCACGCTTGCAAAAGAGACGGCATTAGAACGGAATCATAATATGATTCATCCAAAGCGGCCTTTTTAGAGGACCAGTTTTCTGACCGTCGTAGGTAGACAGATTGCGCATACTCATAAGTGTGCGCGCGTCGGCATTATGTTAACGCATGCACTCAAAAACAATGCAGTTGATTTTAGGTGCCAGGGCTCATCTTAACTTATGAAATCTTTGGTTAATAGAAGATAGGCCATATCAATAGTCACATAAATAATTATTCATGAGATGAAACTATTAACAAAATCATTGGCTAGAGGAGGCACAAAACTAAATGAAATTATGGTCAGAGCGTTGTTAAGTGCTATTACATTTTTCCAAGGTAATTTAACTTCTGTTCCTGACACTTAAGGACTATTTAGCATTGAAGAAAATTTAGTTTTGACAGTACTAAAACTAAAATTAAGAGGATGGCATACCCTAGCAACTTTTCTTATTACCCGTCCAGCACAATAAGTCTAACGGCAAAGACCTTATTTGCTTTTCATAGAGGCGATTATTGTTGATGTACTAGCGTCAGGTGTCCCGTTAATGCCTTCAGAATCTGCATTACTATGCACATTAATACCAAAAAAACTCATTCGGTGCACGCTCGAACTGCTGTGACAGCAAACGGAAAGAACTTCGCGGGAACAAGTTTGTGTCCGTAAACAACGGATCATTTACAGGAGTTTTAGTCCCATAAAAATACATAATGTACTAGCTGCAGTACCCCGCTGGGGCACATTAACAATGTGCCCTAAGTGGGGGTGGTGTGGGGTGACCATGGGTTGTGTCAAATACGGGACTAACGGGAAACAACTGCTGCTGCTGCTTTTTCATAGGCGCAATTTGACATGAACCATATGAACAATTAAATTAATTTATAAAGTTTTCTCTTGTGTTTTTTAGAAGATTAGTTACGTTTTTGGTGTTTTGAATACAATTAAAATACGGGTAGTATTTAAACGAGCGAATATAAATTCAAATTTAAGGTGTCAATGCTGCTGAATATAGCGTACAAAAATACTAAGTGGGCGAAAGACTGTAGTCGAATAAAAATGTTGAAAACGGCGACTTGAAAATGCAAATTTGGGCTGAGTTGAATAATTCTCAGGCGAACAATTTTCTATTAAATTTTAAGTAATAAAACTAGGGACGTCGCTTCGCTCCGCTCGGCTCCTTATTTTATCTTACATGTAAACCTAACACGCTCCTTCCCGCTTTGCTCGTCGTCGCACCTATTTTTTGACATTTGGTGAAATATTTTCGATTTCATACTTTAAATTCGCCCACTCAGTATTTTTAGTCGCACGCTTTGGTATTTATTCCGGACACCTGAAGTCGCTAATAATATTTTTATTCACCCGATTAATAATTTCCCTTAAAAATACATACGTAGTAATACTTAGATTGAATTGAATGATATAAAGTGCCAACTTCGAAACAAGTTAAACGGTGTGATAACACTTATCACCTTCACAAATTTTTCTAGAGGTTGGTACTGTCGCGAATTTTAGAAGTATTTTTTTCGGCCTCCATTCACATGTTTTATTTTTGTTTTTTTTTTAATATTTGGTGGATGTTTAAGGTCGGTTTTTTTATATTTGGTGGATGTTTAAGGTTATTTTTTAGGATGGATCGATTGAGCTTAACTTTTATCTAACGGGAATTTAAAGCAATTTTTTTATGGTACCACATTAAAATTCATGTCGTGTTACAAAGACGTATGGAGCCGAACATTTAACACGTTTTTAACGTAGCTTTCTTTCTGCTACTCAAGCCCTCTCTACATACCCATGTCCCGCGCAACTCCAGATCGATGGCTACCCTGTCTAAACGCCACGAAGTGCGCCGCGAGGCGAGTAATCTAAATTATATGGTCGTCTGCTTCCATTCGAACTTGTCGTGTATTTCGGAGAAATATGGACGAAAACTTGTCTTCTGGGTTTACACTGGGAAAGTGGTTGGAGGCAGTCATTCGTCCATCACCGACTTCCGTAGATTTTGCGGAAGTGTCTTTTGGTCTCCCGGTTTCAACTAACTCCCTATGGTACATGAGCCATTTCACATTGCAACTATTGCAACATTCAACAGTTCGTGATAGTGGTAAATGCGCTTTCAACTAACTCCCTCTGGTACATGAGCCATTTCACATTGCAACTATTGCAACATTCAACAGTTCGTGATATTGGTAAATGCGCTTTCAACTAACTTCCTCTGGTACATGAGCCATTTCACATTGCAAATATTGCAACATTTAACAGTTCGTGATATTGGTAAATGCGCTTTCAACTAACTCCCTCTGGTACATGAGCCATTTCACATTGCAACTATTGCAACATTTAACAGTTCGTGATATTGGTAAATGCGCTTTCAACTAACTCCCTCTGGTACATGAGCCATTTCACATTGCAAATATTGCAACATTTAACAGTTCGTGATATTGGTAAATGCGCTTTCAACTAACTCCTTCTGGTACATGAGCCATTACACATTGCAACTATTGCAACATTCAACAGTTTTGATAGTGTTAAATGCGCTTTCAACTAACTCCCTCTGGTACATGAGCCATTTCACATTGCAAATATTGCAACATTTAACAGTTCGTGATATTGGTAAATGCGCTTTCAACTAACTCCCTCTGGTACATGAGCCATTTCACATTGCAAATATTGCAACATTTAACAGTTCGTGATATTGGTAAATGCGCTTTCAACTAACTCCTTCTGGTACATGAGCCATTACACATTGCAACTATTGCAACATTCAACAGTTTTGATAGTGTTAAATGCGCTTTCAACTAACTCCCTCTGGTACATGAGCCATTTCACATTGCAACTATAGCAACATTCAACAGTTTTGATAGTGGTAAATGCGCTTTTAACTAACTCCCTCTGGTACATGAGCCATTTCACATTGCAACTATTGCAACATTCAACAGTTCGTAATAGTGGTAAATGTGCTTTCAACTAACTCTGTATGGTGCATGAACCGTCTCACATTGCAACTATTTATTAAAATATTACTACTTATCATGGAAACGGATGGCATTTAGGACGAACGTGTGTCGAAGATTTAAGTTTAGTTATTAAACTGACAATAAAAACACAAACAAGAGGAGATATGGTAAGGGTGCGTAGCGCTTGCGAACGCATCTGGCCAAAAATGGGCTTGATACAAGAAGACCAAATGTCGATAGAGATGTGATGATGTTTTGTGTTGTCAGTGGCTAAAGGTTGATGCACCGCCCTCTTTTTGCATGTGTACTATTAGTGTGAGAATATGAGTACAAAATTCAAATTCAAATAGCTTATTTTGCAAAGTAGGTATAATATAATGTCATGCACTTTTTACAAGTCAAATTTAATCTTACAAGATATATGTAATAAAATAATATAAGTACATGAACTAAATTATAGGTTTGTTTTAAAAAAACACTTGTACTTATCCACATATTACGTACAACTTTATTATGCCCGACCGGTTTCGCTATAAAGCATTTTCTAGGGCTTTTTACACATCGTAACTAACAAATAAATCTTATATGTAAACTACAATCATGTCTAAAATGACGTGCAATAAATGAAACAACAAACAGACATAAGGGGAATTTCAAATCAAAAATGGTCGGTAAACGATGGAACTAAGTTGAGTCAAACGTTGTGATGGAATTCTATACAATATATTACGGATTATGTCTCATTGGTCAACGTTGTGTAAACAGTTGGATTAGTAAGAGTTTAAGTGATGGGGATGTCATATTAAAATATTTTTACCCATAATGGTGGAAATTTGGAAACAATAAAAATAAAAAATATTACAAATTAAAATTAAAATTAAAATGTGTATGTCATAAGAATTGTATAGGAACAAGATATTAAATATGATTGGGTGAATATAAATAATTAAGAAATGTCAAATGTTATAAATGAAATTAAAAATAAATTTATAACATTTGACATTTCTTAATTATTTATATTCACCCAATCATATTTAATATCTTGTTCCTATACAATTCTTATGACATACACATTTTAATTTTAATTTTAATTTGTAATATTTTTTATTTTTATTGTTTCCAAATTTCCACCATTATGGGTAAAAATATTTTAATATGACATCCCCATCACTTAAACTCTTACTAATCCAACTGTTTACACAACGTTGACCAATGAGACATAATCCGTAATATATTGTATAGAATTCCATCACAACGTTTGACTCAACTTAGTTCCATCGTTTACCGACCATTTTTGATTTGAAATTCCCCTTATGTCTGTTTGTTGTTTCATTTATTGCACGTCATTTTAGACATGATTGTAGTTTACATATAAGATTTATTTGTTAGTTACGATGTGTAAAAAGCCCTAGAAAATGCTTTATAGCGAAACCGGTCGGGCATAATAAAGTTGTACGTAATATGTGGATAAGTACAAGTGTTTTTTTAAAACAATGTTTTATAAACTCCACCAAGTGCCAACAATCACTAGCATCTACTAAATTATAGGTTTATTTAATGTATGTAGCAATATATACGATTAAAATGATAGGTAAAATATATTTATACAAGGTGAAAGCCAATCAACCGCCCGAACCCAATCATGTTTTTTTTAACATAAATTTTATACTATACAAATGACTTATTCTACTTTAACCAAGGGATAAGAAAATATAAGACATATGCCGTACGTATAGTTTTTGTGTATATGTCGGTGAAATAAGTGTGAGGAAACGTGTAGACATCTGAACACGAACAATTAGAGTACCAAGGCAAATCTTCTGATACTGATACCTATGGTATTTCATTTTTCACTGAAACAATTCAAGAACAACTTAATAAATTTTAAACTTTTCTCTAGTTCATTTAAGTAAGTTTTAATCCAGGGAAAACGCAATAAAAAACTTCGAGCAAAAAAGGCTTTAATGGAAATTACTTTCGTTTTTTTAAGTGGCTTCCGAGTCTTTGCCTAAGTACTTATTTTAAAGAGTTAACCACACAAAAAAGAAAAGCTTGTAATAGTAAAAACAATACATCTGATTATGTTAACACAGAAACCTTAATCGACGTAATTTTAGAAATCGTAGACAAGAAACAAAAGGGAGCTGAACAAGGAAACAATGGTGGCATGGAGAATAGCGAAAGGTATAACAACTAAGCTGTAATAGGCAAAGCTACTGCAGTTTAAGCAGATTTGTGTTTTTTGGATGCAAATTGGAGCCTACAGTCCAATTTCATGTTGGTAGGTCCAACCGTTTGGTCTGGACGTTGCTAGATCTGTCAGTCAGTCAGAGTTTTCTTTTTATCATAGAAGAATAATAGATAACTAGTTGGGTATTTTAGTTAATGTTTTTATAGATAATAAACATTTTTCTCTCTAACTTCTAGAAGTAGGACCGGATTAACATTCGGGAATAACGCACAAAATAAAGACGCGTATTCGACACACACTTTAATAACTTTTCAATGCAAGTGCTCGTAAAGGCCCACTTTTTATGCATCAAAACCGAACAGAAAGTCTATTATTTTGCCCTAGGGCTTTATATATTTTTTTTTATTTAGTTACGTGAAGTTGGCTAACCTGCAACCTTTCCTGTGTACCATAAATATTATACATTTTTTTTCTCCACTGTTTAACGGCTCTGAATACAGTCCTTTTGAGCCAATAATAATTTAAAGTTCACAAGATTATATTTGTTTTATTTCCTCACACTATGCATTGAAAAACGTAGCATGATACACGGGCGTAAGAGCAATAAATTACTCGGTTACGTTTAAAACACTCGCAACGCTCGTGTTGTAATCGTCCTCGTAATTTATTCCTTTTCGCCCTTGTTGTAGCATTAACTACTATTACAGTTGCAGCCAACAAAACTAGATCTGCCACTACCCCAACCCTGTAGGCAAGTCATAATAATAATAATAAATAATAATAGCGATATTTCCCGGTGACGTCACAAAACGCATGCTTAATCCAAATTATACACCACGACGATTTACCAGCGCTGAGCGAGGGGCGAACTCGGGTGCTATGGTGGGACAGTAGATAGACCTCGTAGAAATACAGTAGGTCCTAGACTAAAAATGCAGTTCCTTTACGACATCTAATCTAAATTAATCATTTGCCAGAAAATAATGTGCTATTACGCAGTTTTTGCTGAGTTATGTGTTGTTCAAAGTGTATCAAGAAATTGAAATTGAAAATTCTTTCTCTCGTGTGTACCATTTCTTCCTGTGAGATGCTGATAAACACATATTATGTCATTGACCTGAGAAACATTTCATAAATTCGGTGTTCTGCAAGGAAGTGTGTTTGGTCTAATTCTTTTCCTAATTTATATTAATGATCTCTCTAGTGTTACAAATAAAAAATAAATATTATGGATGTTCGTATACGGAAATGACAATATACAGTGTTCAAATCAGACTTGTGGTGCTATATTATGAAAGCGAAATTCCACTCACTCATCCATCACGTATGTAATCTCCAGAACTATAGAGCCTATTAACTTGAAATTTGTATTTATTTATTTATTCGGAAAACTTACAGCACAAGAAATAGCATATAAACTTAAAAGAAATATTACAGAAGGCCAATTACAAGTTTCCACTTATAGTTATAGATTAAGTCTTCATACATAGTACGAGATTTTCTGCCTTAAATTATTAATATTCTTAAAAATGAAGGTTCCTTAATACAACCCATCCATCTGCATGGTTCATCCAATACTGGACATAGGCCTTTCTAAGATTTCGCCACTCTTAGCGATCCTCCTGTTAGAAATGCCCATACTCACATACGCTGGGCAGGCGGATTGGTGAGCGCGGTGCCGAAACCCTCGCACCAGTGACGCCGCTGCCCGTCACCAGTCTGTTTTATATAAAGGCTATACCGCCATCAATCGGTTTCAGACATGGTGGGTGGTGGACCACCTGGTTGTGCCTGTTTGAGAGCTGTCCTGTCGGTTCCAACCCACCACCAACTAACAGTGCATTTTTTATATTAAATTTAAGGTGTAACACAGGATGTCCAACTGTCTAACCCTTCAGCGGGGGCGGAGCCGTAGACAAAAGCTAGTAGATAAATAAATTCCCGTAACGGGTAAGCATGGGGTCGTTACTGTCCCCTCAGTTCACATCAAAGGGAGTCCCGGAGACCCCTGTCCTGCCCGGGACACATCAACGGAGCGTGATAATTGTTCCGCAAGTGTAAATGCGATATTATCTCCTACGGATACTTTGTTTTAAATAGAACTAGAAATAAATGTATATATACTTTGACACTTGGTGATACTCGTATCTAATTGCTTTTTATTTATTTTTAACTGGCAGGGAAACACAATTTTCGGCTTAGCGATTATTTTATCAACACCTCAAAAGCCTCTATGTTGACCAGGGTAACTAGGAGTTAAAACGGAAGATACATGACAACGGACAGACAGACCAAAATTAATACTTTATTATTAGTATGTATATATCATTGCGGTATAGAAGCGCAGAAAAAAGTAACTATGAGAAGCCGTACCGGAGAGTGGCTATAGGCTAGAGATACACCGGGTATCCGGCTAGGATCCGGTACCCGGTAGTTTCGGTACTTTTTCAGGATCTGGCCAGATACCGGATTATTATGCTGGGTATTGGATAGTGTCAAAAAATTAAGAAAACAAATTTTTTTCATAGGCAAACGTTTATTAAATAAAAAAATTAACTTTTTTTCTTAAATTGACGTAATTTTAATAAACAATCTAGTATCAAATCAAATTAACAATCATAAATTAAAACGTCATTGAAAATGTTATGTGAATAATTTGTGTTTTTTTGTGCAATGTATGAAAGGAAACAAATGTGCGCCATTTTTTCCCCCTCTTCCTCACCCCACAGTGCTTAAGCTTTATGAGCGGTGGGTTTTAAAAGGCATTTTAATGCCGGATGATTTTTCCGGATACCCGGCAAAACCAGAATCCGGCCCATCTCATAGGCAGTTGCGTGGTAGTGGTATCACTCATTCGTTCACCACCGACTTCCGTAGATTTTGCGTAAGTCTCTCGACAGACTGACAGATAAACAGAAGTGGCATGCTATTCACGCTTTTTTATAAACATAAGGCCGCGCTTTTTAACCACCACATATCAGAATACTATCAAAACACAGACTGTCCCCAGGAGTCCAATACTAAACAATCATCCAGAAAATCACAACGCAAGTGAACTAGGGTGACACAAAATTATCGACACTAGATCGCATTTCATACAACTACCCTCAAGTCTGTCCCCTAGCTATCGCCATTGTGTTTCATAATCCAAATTATAGACCGACTCTTCGTTATTTAATACTTGGTACCGTAAAAATAGTTCTTATTGTATTGTCATAGAGCATAGTATATCAAATAGGGGTAGTTTTATGGGTGACAATGCCTTTTCCACTTTGCACATAGTCATTATTGTCAGGGGATTAAATATTATATGTACTCGAGTACCTAGTTTATATTTATTTATAAACGCTTTGTTTATTAGGCCAAATGTTAATCAAATAATTAGATAAGTTTAATGAAATGAAACCAACTGCTCCACAGATTAATTATCAGCCATCACAATCCCTACTTCCCTTCTAATATAATGCGAAAATGTGTATGTTTGTCTGTCTGTATGTTCCTTTTTCACGTCAAAACGGCTGAACCGATTTTGATGAAATATGGAATGGAGATAGCTTGAGACCCTGGGTGGGACATAGATAACTTTTTACAGCGGGAATAAGTCTCATTCCTATGGGAATATCACTTTTAGCGCGGGCAAAGCGGCTGAACGGACTTGGTATTTAAGTTGATAGTGTGAGACCCTGGGAAAGATTATATTTGGAATGGAGACAGTTCGAGACCCTGGGAAAGATTATATTTGGAATGGAGACAGTTTGAGACCCTGGGAAAGATTATATTTGGAATGGATACAGTTCGAGACCCTGGGAAAGATTATATTTGGAATGGAGACAGTTCGAGACCCTGGGAAAGATTATATTTGGAATGGATACAGTTCGAGACCCTGGGAAAGATTATATTTGGAATGGAGACAGCTTGAGACCCTGGGAAAGATTATATTTGGAATGGAGACAGTTTGAGACCCTGGAAAAGATTATATTTGGAATGGAGACAGTTTGAGACCCTGGGAAAGATTATATTTGGAATGGAGACAGTTTGAGACCCTGGGAAAGATTATATTTGGAATTGAGACAGTTCGAGACCCTGGGAAAGATTATATTTGGAATGGAGACAGTTTGAGACCCTGGGAAAGATTATATTTGGAATGGAGACAGTTTGAGACCCTGGGAAAGATTATATTTGGAATGGAGACAGTTCGAGACCCTGGGAAAGATTATATTTGGAATGGAGACAGTGTGAGACCCTGGGAAAGATTATATTTGGAATGGAGACAGTTCGAGACCCTGGGAAAGATTATATTTGGAATGGAGACAGTTTGAGACCCTGGGAAAGATTATATTTGGAATGGAGACAGTTTCAGACCCTGGGAAAGATTATATTTGGAATGGAGACAGTTCGAGACCCTGGGAAGAACATAACCTAATAGGACATTACCTACTTTTTACACTTTTTATCTACTCTATACCCAATTCTGGAGTCCACGCAGACGAAGTCGCGGGTACCAGCTAGTTGTATATATTTTTTTTCTAATTGGCACGGGTTCATAAGCAAGGGTGAAAAATTATTTTTTTGGCATCATTTTCATATGAAAGATAATTCAATTACATTTTAAATTCAATATTCGGTTTTGGGTCAACATAAAATTTCAGGTTTCTATCTCATTCTGTCTTAGAGCTAGAGACAGACAGACAGACAGCGGAGTGACATTAATAGGGCTTTGATTTGCCCTTTGGGTACGGAACCCTAAAAACGAGAGGTGGCGTGGGACAACCGGTTGGGACAAATTTCTAACGTACTATAGCAAAAGTGTCGTCACGGTCGAAGTCTTACACTTTTTTCAGCCTAGCTCTCATTCGCCAAGCGTCTGGAGTGTATCAATCTAAGAACCTTCGTTACAAAAAACTAATCTTAAACACATTTCGGAATACAATTTAAATGTTTTCTTGTACGTGATGAAAGATATTCAATATGATCAGTAGATATCGTTTCGACGCATTTTGCCAAATTCGCAATTTACCAAAATCAGAATTTTTTCATTATGCGTAGAACGATGAAAGCAATACGGCAATTACCAACTACGCAAACTGTACCAAAAACGCAACCTGCCAACATCGATATTGAAGATAAAGGGAGAATTTTTAGCAGCCTTGATTATTTTGAAATCTCATGACGCCTTATGTCTTGACCAACTTGTGACAGACGTCAAAGTGACAGATGTCAAAAGTGACAGATGATTTACATTTTACACAGTATTTTATTGCAAAAAGTGACAGATCTTTTATTTCTTACACAGATTTCGTGACAGATTGTTTATTTATCTTATGTCTTACATATTTCACCTGTCTTATTTTATTACATACCTAAGTTCCGCATACAAAGATTGAACAAACATAAGTGAAAGACAGAAATAAACACCAACCAATTTACTTTGAAATACAGATGTCAGTATGTCACACACAATGTAATAACTAAATTGCAGGCTACCTGCTTTTATACTTGCAGGTCTAGTAACCTAGTTTGATGAATTATGGAAATATACTAACATCGTCACGACATCGATCCTCGAGGGGGTATCAGAGGTGTTACCGAATATGAACTGTGAAATGCATGTGACAACTGACAGCCGGTATCACCGATGATTATTACGTTCCACCGTGATGGGTGGTGAGTTGGTGAGCCCTATCGCTACATCTCAAAATATGGACACACGGGTTAACAGGACATGACAAATATTAATTTTAAATTCACTTAGATTAAATTATGTTGAGGTGTGTTAATTCGAAAACCATTTCGAGTTTTAGGATTAATAAGCCGTATTTTAGAACTTGTGTTCTAAAAAAACCTCATGATGATGAAAGTTTTGACGTAAAAGCAGCAACTTCCATTTGCCTTCGTGTGACGCCACTTGAGAAATGGCTGTTTAGAAATGTGTCCTTTGCTAGCAACATAAATTTATAATAATTTGCTTCCGACTTATTTGACAGCTGGAAGACAGATGAGTAGACAGACAGAGACGGACCACTTTTTTATATAAGCAATCACACATCAGTATAATTTCTAAAATTCTCAAGTGGCGTAATATCAGACAATTCTTTCAAAAATCATAAAAAATTATGGTTTATTTATAAACCAATATAATGAAAACTATGTCCTAAAATGACGTGAATTCTGTGAAAAAAAAAAAAAACTTTTATAAATTAAGCCAAATTGTGTCCCATATAAAATATTTAACGACATATTGCAAATCCATACTATTTATGAATGCGAAAGCGTTAATAATAATAATAATAAACACTTTATTGTACACAAAAACACAGATAAATACAGATTGGAATTAAGAGAAATACAGAGCAAAATACACTTGAATAAAATAAAAATCTAGGAATAAGGAGTAAATAATATTATAAATATATACCTAGCTCCGCCCAATTAGTCTTGCTAAGAAGAAGGGCAAGAAACTTAGCAAAATCATGTCTTTTTTTTCGAGTATCAGCTATAGCTATAGGTGATAGCGCGATTGTATCAACATCTAAATATCTGAGCAGGTATAAGCAGTTAATTAAATTAAAACTGTAAATACAAGATCAAATCGTCGATAGCAATCGAAACGAAATCTCTATTAAAATTAAAATCCGGCACTCTATAAAGATATCGCTATTCTCAATTAGCTTTATCGCAAATCTCATTACACGATGCAGGATCTCGTAACAAAGCAAGCCCTACAATTAATAAAAACTCGAATCGTCCCTCTTCAATGAAAACAGGGCCAGTGCGAATCGGACTCGCGCACGAAGGGTTCCGTAAAACTGAAAATATGGGTACGATACGAAACGTTAAAAACATTTTGGTAAATAGCAACAATATAGATGCCATAGCAACATCAAGGCGACAAAAAAGTCGCTAAAATGGTAGCGCCTGACAAACAACTTGGCATCCTCTGAGGTGCCCTAATTTTTATTATTTGTGTTTCACTTTTGAGTATGTACTACAATCTTACTAAATTTAAAACTTATATGTATTTACTGTCTTTAAGATCGAGCTTGAACTAATAACGTTAAATAAATGCTATTTTTCGAGGCTTTTTATATGGAGATTGCAATTTCATTTCATTTTTGCAATTTTCCGTGATAGAGGCCGCAGTAACGCGTATTCTGGGAAAATTTCAACTAGCTTCCTAGGTTTATACCTAAAGCTGTAGATCCCTGTGACAGACGGACGGACGGACAGACAAAGTAGATGCTTCGTAATAGGGTCCGCGTGGTATATTTCCGGTACGGAACCCTAAAAACTCGAATCGTCCCTCTTCAATAAAAATGACCCTCAAAAATCGCGAAAATAGAACTCAATAAATCATCGGCCCCGCTTTTACGGTGGATTAGCAAGGAGAAAAAAAGCTGCGACCATAGAGTAGACTGGCGTACTGGCTGGAATGATGGCTGCTGCGGATGGACTTAAAAAAGAAAAACAAATTTGGCGCGAAAGCACGTGGCTGGCGCGCGCCATTTTGAGTGCGGTCGCTGGTGTCGATTGCTGGTAAACTTTTACGGGTTACCATGAATATTGCGGTGTGACTATGGAATGGTTTTTGATACAGATGTAAATAAATAAATATTTATTCAGACCACAAATTGCGCATCAAACCTGTAATCTACAAGTGTAATGAGTAAAAAAAATTATCGAAAATGAAGTTTCTTTGTAGCTTTACAAACCTATAGCCTTCAAAAACGATAACGTCAGAAATACACACACACAACAAGAATTAAACAAAACCCGATCAGTATAACACAATTTTTTACCGTACACTTCGAGTTGTCAAAATCAGTATTGAATTCACAGCCCGCATTATATGAGGATTTTTGACAGCTCGAAGAGCGCAGTTAAAAATTGATTAATATTATATCATTGCAGTATAGAAACGCAGAACCGGGATTCCCGGTTCAGAGCTCCTCACATCCAGATTTACTTTTCTTTCTGCGTTTCTATACTGCAATGATATAATGTTAATTTATATCTCCTTGAGATGGATAAATCGCAAAGTGTTCAAACATAGAAATTTATTTCTATCATATATATTTTTTTAATTGAGTTTTAATCCAGTGGTGATTTTGACAGCTAGAAGAGCGCAGTTAAAACAATTGAGTTTTAATCCAGTAATTATACCTAGCTCTAATTTTGGAAGTGCAAAGCGGGGGATTTATTTTCAAAAAATCATGGTAGCCCTTTCAAGAGACGCCCTCGACAATATGTCCACAAATTTGTATCTCCACCGACATATTCACATAATAAACAACAAGTGCTATCAATCCAAAATGGCGCTTCGACGGACCGGCGCGCCGGCGCCGGCGCGTGCCCGTTTAGGGAAAAATCAACAAATTATAGTCACACGAATAAACGCCATAATGGCTACCTTATTGATCTAATACAAATATTAGGGGCCGATATTTGTAACGAAATTATATGATTAACCAAAAACAGCTTCCAGATAAAAAAAGTCTACAAATATATACATTTTTAAAAAATATTATTTAGAGATAGAATACAACAGATATAAAACAAATTTAATATTTTCGATATATATTTCGGTCCACTTTAGGGCCGGCATCAGTCGAATTAATGACAAGTAAACTAAGGAAGACATAAAACAATATACAATTACATGTACTACATCCCAATGAGTTCGAATGAATTTCTTATTTGATTAACTTACCTATGGAGTTTAACCGATTTTTTTCTCTTTTCTAATTAATTTTAAACCATGAAAACTCTAACAAATAATCCAAGACTGTCAATTTTTCAAGTTTTTTCGTTTTGTATAAAAATTTAGAATATTTACCAAATTATATGAAAATTGCAGGACATTAAAAAAAGTACTTCATTGAGTATTAAATGAGATACTTTTCACCTTGAAACATTTTTTGTAAAAAAACGTGTTTTTTGAGAGCGCGCAAGCGATGTCTATTTTGTTGGTTGTCTATTTTAAACAATAATTCAACGTCATAAAGGTCAACCTACTTGATGCAAATACAGTTCTTTTTTCAAAAATTTGGTGTATTACAATTATTCTCTTTAATGGTTCTACCTAAACTGGCAGCGCTATAGTTCGTTAGGGTTGTCCCTCCATGCTGCAGCGGGGCGTGAAATTTGACGCGATTAATCAAAGTAGAAAAGAAGTGTGACATCCCTGTCCGTGCCCGCGGGTTGGAGAGTATTCATAGTTGAAATATGAAATGAAATAATTAATTTTATTTTATAAAAAGAAAACCATGTTTTGGACATTAAAATACCTAGCTGTTTCCAAAATAATAGTGAAGCCAGGAAGTCCAAGATAACTGGCCAGGTGCGAGTCGCACTCAAGCACAAAGGGTTTTGTACTATCACACAATACGCATCATCAAGGCGACAAAAAACAAGCCGCTAAACAAATATTTCAGTACCCTCTAAGTACGGAATCCTATTTTTATTATTTGTTGTTTTTCTTTATACTATGTGCTAAACTACAATCTGATCAAATTTGAAACTTGTATGTATTACCGTCTTTAAGTGGCAGGTAGTCGTCAACGACCTTGAGTCGACTTGTGTCGGTACAAATATCGACATAAACTATATTGAAATAACGTTCATATCAGCGCGCACTGCATAACCACGTCGCTGGGTCTCCGGATAGCACAAAATAGGGGAAAATACTTTTCACGTGGACGCGATGGACGAAAAAAAATCCATGCGTGATTTTTCTAAGCAATATTTTCCTTGTATTTTAGTGCAAGAACCATACAAATACCATCAGTAGTTTCAAAGAAATAACCAATTTTGCTTAATTTTAGTCTAAAAACAGCATGACTCTGAACAATATTTTCATACTGTTTTTTAACGCAAGAATAATTTTCAGAAAAAAAAAATTTCCCAATACTTTAAATAACACTATATATTTTTTTCATAATTTTAAACATCTCATTTTCAGTAAGAGTAATTTTCGGATGACGCTGGAACAGGCGCCTTAAGATAGGGCTGAAACAAATAACGTAAAAAATGCTAGATTTTCCAGGTTTTTTTTTGGGGATTTCATTTTTTTTTATTTTGCATGTTAAAGGCCATATTAACACGTATTCTATGAAAATTTGACTGTAGACCCCTATGACAGACAGACAGACAGGCCAACATACAGCGGCGGCTTAGTAATAGGGTCCCATTTGGCACGGGACGCAAAAAAAAAGTGAAAGTTTCTTAAAGAAAAATCGTCAGTTGTGTTTGGACTAATATTGGAATCAGGACATGGCGACAGTGCTGGAACTACTTACATCAATATACTCACACCTGTCTACCAGAGGGGCAGACAGAGGCTACAGACTTCCATCTACTATGATCCTGACACATCTCTATGACCTCTTCTACACCCAACAATCCAGGCATCAGCTCGTCTATTCTGGGTCAGCATACGTTCTTCTAGGCGGCTTGGTCGAGCTTTTCCTTCCGCTTGCTCATGATATATTTATTTCCTCATCTCACATACATTAATTTTCTATATATGCCCAAACCACCTTAGTATTAATTGGACTAAATTATATTTTAGCATAGACCAAGTAAATATAGTAATATATATAATCGGGTCTACCGCGATAAATTTTTACCTTTTTTACGGAAAGGGGACACCCGACGCGACGTTTCGAGACAGTTGCATGTCTCGTGGTCTACGGGAAACTGGCAAGTATGGCGAGGCGCACTGATGAGATGCAGGTGACGACCGAAGTATTTTTATTTTACCCGCATAAACACTTTAGTCTTTAAAATTAATTGTTATCTACCCGATTATATATATTATAATGTGTACGCAACGCGAGAGTTTAAAGTTATATAAATATAGTAACTACAACATGTTTCAGGCCGGAACAATGCTTTATATGAATATCACTATCACTACATAGTATAAAACAAAGTAGCTTCCCGCTGTCTGTCTGTCCCTATGTATGCTTAGATCTTTAAAACTACGCAACGGATTTTGATGCGTTTTTTTAAAATAGATAAGAATATAATACATGCCCGTGCGAAGCCGGGGCGGGTCGCTAGTGTTTTATATAATTAAATGTCAAACCACATTTATATCTACTTTAACAATTAATAGAACGTTAGATATACCAAATCTCTAAATAAATACGCACCAAACGATGTAAACAGAGCTAAGGCACACTATGAATACGACCCGAAACCAACCCCAAATAATCCAGTTCGGATCACGGTCGCCAATATTCGTTACATTAACTACATGTCCGGGGTTCAGATCAGTCCACTACAGATATTGACTTAAGGTGAATGTGACGGATTTCGTTCCCAAAACTTTCTTTCTTTCAAAATTTTCAATAAAAAGTATTGAACAAATGTGATTTATGGCATGACATTCTACAATGTCATTGTACGCGACAATAGTTTGATGTCAGTTAGGCTTTTCTAGCAAAGTTTTGTTATTTTATGCATTATTTTGTAAATGATCCAGCACAAAACTTTATAGCATGTTTATAGTTTTTGTACAGAATTATTTACAAATTATTGCATAAAATAACAACCACTGGGCTAGAAAAGTATAATTGAGATTAAACTATTGTCACGTATTATCATAAATCACATTAATTTAATACTTTTTTAGGGTTCCGTACCCAAAGGGTAACCAACGGGACCCTATTACTAAGACTCCGCTGTCCGTCTGTCACCAGACTGTCTGTATCCCATGAACCGTGATAGTTAGACAGTTGAAATTTTCACAGATGATGTATTTCTGTTGCCGCTATAACAACAAATACTAAAAAACAGAATAAAATAAATATTTAAGGGGGCTCCTATACAACAGACATGTTTTTTTTGCCGTTTTTATATATAATGGAACGAAATCCGTCGCATCCACCTTAACGCAGAATCTTTATACATGTCGTCGGCATATCGTGGAATTGGCTATATCATGATCTGCCTAGGCATATCATGAATTCTGCTAAATATCAGGCGACCCCTATATAAAAATATATAGTAATATATATATATATATAGGGATCGCCTGCAGGTGGCAGAGCTGATGCTGGGCTCGATTGGTGGGTTTTTATCTGTTGCGATCCTGACACCTTTTTCACATCCATCAATTTAGTCATACCAGATTCTATACTATTCTACACTATATAGTGCACATAAATTCCGAAAAACTTATGGGTCCATACTCGTCCTGCCGGATTTGAACTCGGGTTTCAGGCTTGAGAGGCGCCCTACGGCCGGTTTTCATTTACCATTGTTATTTTAAGGCGCTACGGAAAAAAAAACGACACTTTAAGAACTTGTATATCTACTTCAGTAAATAATGTATTATTTTGATAAAATAGTATATTATTTTTGAAAGCTTTTTCTAGGGATCTGTTAACACAGAAACGCGATTGGAGAAATTCGGCTCAATAGAAATATTTATTGAAATGAGGCCCTTTTCAAGACCATTTCTCCTGGTTTGACAATATAGAATGACATATGGACTGCAATTATATTTTATTAGATGGGTTTTAACAATATCTAGGACCTGGTTAAACGAAATTTTGTAAGCAACTTTAGTACATTTTATATTAATAAAAAACCGACTTTTTGCTACTTTTCCACGAATCCGTCCCTCTCGCACCGAGGGCTTTTTCGTATAACAGGGACAGAGAGTAACAGGGACGCTAAAACTTTTACATATCGCCTTAACAAAACTGTCTGTCCCGGAGTGTACAACACAGTTTTTACGACCATAGACTCCAGGGCTCGATTAAGCCAAATACTGTCTATTATACTTTTTGAGATTTTAAATATTATTTAGAGTGCATTACAAACTAGAAAATATCAATCAGAAACAAATCCAAAGACATGAATTTGAAAAAATTCCCCGGGCCAGGATTCGAACCTGCGACCTCTTGTTATCAAGACAAGCGCGCTACCAATTGCGCCACCGAGGTTCCTACCTAGACCAGCGAATTCTGATTGATATTTTCTAGTTTGTAATGCACTCTAATAATATTTAGAGTATTCATAGCGATGGATTTCGCAAAATAAACATAATCTTTTGAGATTTTGTTGTGTGAATAATCTTAATGCATGTAATTATTTTCATTTGATAAATTTATAGCGTAATTTTTTAATTGTAATTTTATAATGGCTTTGTACTAATTTAGCTTTTAAAATAGTATATTTCGTAACGAGTATAAAATGGAGGATTTTTTTACCCGAGGAATGAAGCTAGTTTCGACGCGAGCCGAAGGCGAACGTCGAAAGCTTACATTCCGAGGGTAAGAAAACCCATTGTTACTTGTTGCGAACGATACTTTTTCTACTACCTAAGTTATGTATTTAAATATTTAATTTTTCCTTTCAAATTTAATGCATTTTATTACTTTGCAAAGCGCGGCGCGGTTTTTACCTTTTTTTTTCAGGCTTCGGCCGGCGGCTTTTATTTGTGGCCAGTATTATTAAAAAGAGTGTCAGACGCGACATAATCGATTATGTCGTGAATCGGAACGCAGGGAATTTCGATTGTAAAGACAAACTAAGGACGTCAAAAAGAACCTAATTTAGCATGAAATGAAGACAAACGTCAAAAAGAACCTAATTTGGCAATAAATGAAATTTCAATACGATATTTCAAACTGACCTGATAGTCATTCCGCAACGGGGCCCGGAAAGTTCGATTTTCAAAACTAATTTCGAGTATTAAATGGAACTTTTTCATAAAGGTAGTAGAAAAAATAAATTTTGATTTGATTTTATTTGTCTACTTTCACCCAGCCCCGTCAGTACACTACGATACTCAAACAAATCAGCCCCAAAAGCAAATAATTTACCTAAATAAAAAACAAACGTTACTGTTTGTCCTTCACAAACACAGACTAGTGGTCACCCCACTGTACTGTAAAATAGCCCCTATTTCCAGTCATTAAGAACTAAACAAGTTGTGTTGGTTGAGAATGCGGACTGAGTCAATACAGGGATTTTCAGTGTGGCTTTACTTCGGTTGAAGTTACGGCAAAATTGTGGTGTA
Organism: Ypsolopha sequella; assembly: GCA_934047225.1. Classification (NCBI taxonomy): domain Eukaryota; kingdom Metazoa; phylum Arthropoda; class Insecta; order Lepidoptera; family Ypsolophidae; genus Ypsolopha; species Ypsolopha sequella. The sequence goes on along the minus strand of OW204012.1, from coordinate 15,161,056 downwards.
AAGTTTGATGTGCTAGACAGAGATAGCTTATCGTTTCGCAACTTCCTCGGTGAAGAGTATCCTCTAAGCCAGCGTTTCTTAACCTTTTTTTGTCCACGGACCCCTTAGGAAATCAAGAACAATTTGAAGGAACCTCTTAATGAAAAAGCAGCAATAAATTTCGGAACATTTATTTTAGTTCTACAAATTACAATAAAATATACTTTTTCATATAAAATACGTTAATGAGAAGGTTGGTGCTGCTTTTTTGCAACTAAATTAGTGATAATTGGGTTTATATCACTACTGCGATTATAAAGTAATAGCCTAATCTATTACTAGATTAGGCTGCGGGGTCCGCGGACCACAGGTTAAGAAACGCTGCTCTAAGCCTTAGGCAGGGCTTAAATAACCTAAAAACAATGGGTTAAACCTTTTTATTGCGATACACATATTTTTCGCCACCGACAAATATCGGTACCGTTATTTTTTTACCCTACCTAAACCAACAACATGAACGTTTTCCTTTCGCCCGCGCCGCGCCGCCGCGCTTGCTCTTGTCACGAATGTCAAATTCGGTACCTACCGTAATATACCTCTATAATATACCGTTTTTTTATAGTGTAAACCTAAACGGTTAAAATGGGAATACTTCTTTTCCACAGTTTGGCATTCACAGACTTAATTCTTGTGACAGAGCTCGAAGATATCAGTGAATCTGCTACAACCGAGGAACCTCTAAGTTCCTCGGCAACACCAACACGCCTCCTACAAGATCTTTTGGCTGATCTAAAAAGCTTAACGCCCCTGTACAGATTTATTATTTTATACTGTAATCAGGGTTCGGCAACCTTTTGATATAGGAGGGCCACAAATGCTACCAGGGGATCAGCGAGGGCCGCAGTTTTTACAGTATTGCATCTAAATGTGCATCTTTTAACAGAGAACATGGCCGCCGGTTGCCGACCCCTGCTGTAAATAAACTTTGATAAAATTGATGAGAAAGTGATAGAGAAAAAAAAAATGCCATATCTACAGGCTCAAAAGGACGAGGATCCAGAGCCGTTAAAACAAAAAAAAAAGGGAAAACAAACAGCTTCTTAGAGCTATTGCTTTTTTCACGGGAGCTTTTACTACGGTTTTCATGGCGTACAGTCTTCCAACAACTCACGGTTCACCATCGGCATAAAGGTGATATTCGTACATAATGGTATATGATTATTGCAAAACGGCACACATCAATAAGTATTTTTGACCGGGATGACCGACCAGTTTCAGCAGATTTAAGAATAAGAATCATTTATTTAAGTGCCACAACACACACGGAACAAAACAAATTTTAAATACAACTTTTTTAACTAAAAATAAAATTGATAAATACCACACTGATACATATATAAACATGTCATGTGTCGTGGCAATAAAAAGGACCCCAACTCAGCATATACTACGGGTGTTACCAGTAACATCCCGCAACGCTGTTATTCTGCTAGGGCCTGCAGTTGATATATGAGCACAATCTGCGATTTAGACTGCCTTCTTCTGGGCAAATGAAGGCGCTTCCGTGACGACGTTGCGTCTCTCACTCGATGAGAGACTCGACGAGACGACTCGCCCAGAAGAAGGTAGTCTGAATCTGCTGAAACTTTTATTTATTTATTTACTGGTCGGATGTCCCGTTTAAAATGCCTATTGAGGAGAGCAGTTTTGCAATAATCATGTTTTATCCTCAAGTTTAATTCATTTCGATAACGGTATATGTTATACTCGATTTTAGATAAATTATAGAATGTAGTCATTGAACATATCAAAGAAAGAGATAGTCAAAGGCACCCGAAATAGGAGACCTTGTTAATGCGCTACGAAAAAAAAATCGGCACTTTAAGAACTTGCATATCTACTTCAGTAAATAATGTATTATTTTGATAAAATGAGGGACCTGTTAAAACAGAAACGCGATTGGAGAAATTCGGCTCGATAGAAATATTTATTGGAATGAGGTCCTTTTCGACATCAATTCTCCTGGTCTGACAATTTAGAATGACATATGGACTGCAATTATATTTCATTAGATGGGTTTTAACGGTTTCTAGGACCTGGTTAAACGAAATTTTGATAGCATTTTTAGTACATTTTATATTAATAAAAAGCCGACTTTTTGCCATTTTTCCACGAATCCGTCCCTCTCGCACTGAGGATTTTTTCGTATATGGAGTAACAGGGACGCTAAAACTTTTACATATCGCCTTAACTAGATTGATGGATGTGGCAGAGGCGGAAGATTTGTGTCAGGATCGTAGCAGATGGAAATCTGTTGAATCTGCCCACCCCTCTGGAAACACAGGCGTGAGTACAGGCATGTACGTATGCAGTAATGTTAGTGTTAAAGGTTACTCCATGGGAGATCATTAGTCTTTATATAATAAAAAGTTTTTAGCTATTAAAATGCGCGTTCTAATGGCCTGAGTATGTCCCATGTCATAAAACTTTATCGTTGAGGAGGTGGCAAAAAATCGACTCCTGCGCATCATGGCGTCTTTTACCATAAACGAGGTGAGAACGGGACTGTTCGAATGTTAATTGCCACGATTTAGATTTCTGCGACGCAAATTAAAGATTCTTTGCAGAAAATGAAGTTAATTCGCGGAATGTATACCTTTTTAGCGATGTTACGTTTAAAACTAAAGAACTTGCTAATAAAAATACTTTTAAAGAATTGGTTAAATAAAAACAATTAAAAAAAAGTTGTCCTTGTCCATAAAAAAGAAATTGCAATTGTCTACACCTGTGCCCGGAGCACAATGTTTAATCGCGCGACGCGACTTAGTTGAATCACAAGTGCGGGGGGCGTGACATATTGTTTAATCACAAAAACATCGTATCACGTTTCTCGCACTTATGATTCAAATAAGTCGCGTCGCGCGCGATTAAACATTATGCTACGGGTGTTGGTGTAAGTTTGAAAGAATATTGAAAAAAAAAAACTGTAGTAAGTACAATTTTTTTTATTAACATTAAATTAACATTATATCATTGCAGTATAGAAACGCAGAAAGAAAAGTAAATCTGGATGTGAGAATCCCGGTACAGAGCTCCTTTGGACGAATTTATATCTCCTTGCGATGGATAAATCGCAGAGTGTTCAAACATAGAAATTTATTTCTATCATAGTTACTATTTTTTTTATTATGGAATTTGTTTATTGCACGTACCTCCTGAAAAATGTGATAACCGAAACCGGTTGGGTGTACTAATCTAAAAGGGATAACCTTGTCCTCTAAAAAGGCCGTTTTGCATGAATCGTATTATGATTCTGTTTTCATACCGCCTCTTTTGCAAGCGTAAAAAAACTCTAACTCCATCCTACTTTAAAATCATTGTATGATTCACCTACCCCCGGTTTCTGAAAGGCCAATTAAAGTTAACAGTAGATTAGAAAAACTTTAACCGCAAATGACGGTGAAAATAAAGCATATATGAAGTCTGAATAGTGATGAATCAATAATTAACTTAGTTAATTTTTGATTTCAATGTCAAATTCTCACTTTTTCTGGCTTAATCCGCAGATAATTATTTTTTAATCTACTGTTAACATTGATTGGCCTTTCAGAAACCGGGGGCTAAGTCGGCCTTTTTAAACCCCCTGACTGACTGACTGATCTACCAACGTCCAGACCAAACGGCTGGACCTAGCAACATGCCATTTGTCCAGTAGCCTAAGCATGAAAACATCTCCGTATCGTTGCGTTTGAAACTAAACTTAGGTAGCCATACGTAGCTGTTAGTTCCGCTACTGTCCGCTTGGAGCGGTTTCCCAGATTCCATACGATTTTGATGTAGTTTGAAACGCAACTATACGGAGATGTTTTCATGCTTAGGCTACTGTAGGTTCCTTGTATGACGTAGACATATACTAAGAAAGGATTTGAGGAAAATTCCCACGGGATCAACGCCGCGGGCGTCCGCTAGTAGTGTAAATAACGTTAAAATATTATCATTTCTAAACAAACAACGTAATCGGAGGGAGCGTGCCCGACGTTTTGTGACAGATATAATTTCAATATTTACCGTTGACATTGCTTATTATCGATTTTTATATGCGATTATTGACCCCTGCTGGTTTTTTAAACTTTTAGATATACTAGTAATAAAAGTTGGACATATTAGTAACTAGCGCACGCCCCGCACCGTTGCTCGCGTGGATCCCGTTTCTCCTGATCCTATGGGAATTTAAAAAAATCCGGCCTTATCCCTTGTCTATTTTTTGTTTTATTTAATTTTTTTTATCGGTCTGCCAACAGAAATGACACTTAAAAAAGTTAATAGGTATATAAAGACAAACACACACATGTACGAGTGTATCCCCAATTATAGGCAAACACAGCATGCCTAAGCGACTTGTTAAAACACAAAAGACTAATATTCTAAGTAATTTTAAATTAAGTAAAAAAGTAAAGCTAAAACTGTATGAAACGTTGAACTTAAAATTAAAAATTATAAACAGAACCTCTGTGCAAAATTTCAGCTTCCTAGGTCCAAGAGTTTGGGCTCGGCGTTGATGAGTCAGTTAGTGGATGGGTCAAGTGATTTGCACACCATATAAAAGAAAACAAAAGAAAAAAATTGTAGCAAATATGATGATAAATTAAAATGAAAAAGACATGATCTTTCTAATTTTCTTGCCCTTCTTCTTAGGAAGATTAAACGAGTTAGGCATATATTTACCTATATTTATAATACAATTTTTCCTATATATTTTTTCAGAATCTTTACACTGTTGATTGTTGGCACTTGGTGGTACTTGCAATACATAATGAACAGAAAATCACTTGTACTATCCCACAAATTTATTTACTGGCTGGCTGATGTAAACTATTTATTGTGTAACTAGCTGACCCGGCGAACTTCGTTCCGCCTAACAGTCTAATAATATCGTGTTAACTTTAGTTAAACTTAATTTAGGATTTCATTAAGGTAACAACATTAATACAACTTTTTTGCAAATACAGAAATGTTTTATTGCTTGCCATTGCGAAAGAAGAATGGCAGGGGCCCATGTAGTAGTTTCAGTACTGTTGTTAGGCTTAGCGTAGGGTATTGAATATATGCAGAAATAATAGTTCTTGGAATAACCAAGCGATTTTTAAAACTTGGGGTTTAGATGTTATTTTATGATATCAGAACGCTAGATAAATAGGTTTCTTTTATATGCGTAGTTTTGTCAACAGATGGCACCACATGCTGTTTGCATTCGTAAAATTAATTAATTTATTTATTGTTATTCAATAACTTATCCGATACTTTATTACTTATTCTGCTATTCGGAGCGGATAAGAATACACCAAAAAAGAGATAACTAACATCGATCCAGCCGATCTTGAGTTATAAGTGGTGTAACTAACACGACTTTGTTTTATATATTTAGATTAAGATCTTATATTCATTTCTTTGATAATGCCATAGAGGCGAAACCGGTCAGGAAGTACTAAATAAATTTGTGGGATAGTACAAGTGATTTTCTGTTCATTATATATATTTTTTATTTCAGTATATACCTACATATATTTATAATATTGTTTATTGCTATATATTTTTATTCAAGTAAATAGTTTTATTTTATTACATTTAAAGCAAACATTTACCTATTATTTTTTAGAGTATCTCCCTGTATATTTTTTCATTATATAAAACTATTAGATATAGATTATTTAGTTACATTGTTTTTTTAATTTTACATTGAAAACCGATCTGTATTAATTGTATCTGATGTGATCACATAAATATACATATATTTCATTTAGAAACGACTGTGATAGTTAGACAGTTGAAATTTTCACAGATGATGTATTTCTGTTGCCGCTATAACAACAAATACTAAAAAACAGAATAAAATAAATATTTAAGGGGGCTCCTATACAACAGACATGTTTTTTTTCGCTGTTTTTATAGATAATGGTACGGAACCCTTCGTGCGCGAATCCGACTTGCACTTAACCGGTTTTTTGAAAATAGCACGATAGCATTACTAACTCGGAACCATTCTTGTCCTTTCTTGTCAAATGAAATTAAGAATGTGGCATGTGGCGAGTCCAAACGGTTATTAAAAAAAGAAAGATTACGCACTAAATGAACGTGTAACTTTTACAGTTTATTGGTTTGGCGTCCAGTAAAGAGGCACTGAAAAAAAAAGCCTTGGAAAATTTTAAAGTTTTGATAAATAGCGAGGTCGGAGGCTGATTGTGAAAAAATACAAAACATTTTTTTTTCGTTCTGTCACTCCGTAGATAAATCTTTTTATGATTAAGAAGACAAGAACGGGGCATAGAGAAAGAGAATACTCGTCGAGTTTGGACAAAAATCCAAAATTCGCATAGAAGCTCTGTCGCACCCTATCACCACCTCCTTGGATCGGTGATACAGCTTTTCTACATTAACTAATAACCGTCAAAAGTAGAAAAAAAGCGTGGGAGCAATGTTAACTAATGAAGATAGACAAAATTAACAAAAAAGAAGATTTCTTTTGATGTGTCAAAATAGAGAATCTAGCTTATTTCTTGGTAACAGTGTTATCTAAATACTTAGTAGACAGAACGAAAGGATTGGCTGCCATCTTGAATTAGCTGTCAAAATCGAAGAGATACACGCTTTATCGAGCATATCGACTACTGTGCTAGCTATGCTGGAGAGAGGCGGTAAGTATATTATGTATGCACTTTTTAGTATGTATAATCTCAGATAGATTTTTCTTTGTATTTATATAGTCAATATATATTAGGTAAGTATTACATTCATTTTCGTCATTTAAATTAAGTGCCAACACGTGAAGATCAAATCAGATATATTTACCCCATTTCAGGAAAGGTTACTTAAGGTCAAATAATACATTTAATGTAACACAATTATCAGTTAGAGATATGATTTCAACGTCAAATGATCTAGTTTGCTCAGCTGCGTGTACGCTGGCCGCTGATTGGTCAGAGAGCGGACCAATTAGGGCACAATATCTCAAAGTCGAATTTAAGATATATATTTTTGAGAATTGGTACTTTATAGGTATATGCATGTCATGTTCGTATAATTAACTAGGTAGGTAAACTTAATTTTAACCAAAGCATGCCACCTGATCAAACAAAATATATTTTTAATGCAGTTGCAGCACCTACAGCTAACTGTAGAAAAAGACAGGCAACAGGTAAGGAAATTTCGAAACATAATTGGACATACCTATATAATTGTAAGGGAAGTATAAGCCGAAAGGATTTCTTATTATGCACAGAAAGTCTGTACGACAATATAAGGCCCTCATATCAAAAATCATCTATGTTTTTTTTCCGTCCATCGTGTCCATGTAAAAAGTATTATTTTTCCTTATTTTGCGCTATCCGGAGACCAGTGCGCGCACCGAGCGTTTGCCTTTGTCTCTATCTTTTTCTTTATGTGTAAAGAGTAAAGAAAATAACCAAACTTTTGCACCTTTTCCATGGTTTTCGTTCTTACTTTCATCATATTGTTCTTAAATAAAAAACTATCGTGTATAAATGCTCCAGTTATCTATGAACTTTATTTTAGTAAATGAATCAACATATCAATTTACTTATTCATATGAAAAAGTAGGGAAAAAGAAGAAAAAATTACTCGAAAAGAGGTAACTTTGCGAATTTATTCTATCGAGCCAACTTTATCAAATCATGTTTCCATCGTGTATATTGTCTAGTATATATCCCCAATAATACCAATATATTTCCCTAGATTTAAATTTAATTGTTTACTACTTCAAACAAGGGTTATAAAAACGTGTTTGTGTGTGTAAAAAGCTCGGTGCGCTCTTAAGAGGCTATGCGAATTTTATGTTTGTCACTGTCACCCCAAGCGAAAAATCGCGCAGTGCGAGAGGGGCGGATTCAGGGCAAAAGGGAAAAAAGTTGGTTTATATTTTTATTAAAAAAGAAAAATAGCTAGCAAAATTTCAAATATCAAATCTCTAGATATTGTTGAAATAAAATATATTTGAGTTCTGTATATGGTTCCTATTCGTCAAACGAGGAGAAAAAGTGTGTTTGAAGACCTCATTTCAACAACTATTTCTATCGAGGAAAATGTATCCAAACATGTTTTCCAATTTCAAAGCCCTAGATTATATAGTCAAAATGCATGTACCAGAAATTTATTAAAATTTTCCGTGTATTTCACGAAATACACAGAAAAGAAACACCCGTATTTTTTTCGCATATCGCCTTAAGAGAATAAGAAAAAAATGCAAGTAATGGAACCGCAGACTAAAAGTCTACAGATTTGTTATTATTATAAATAACAAAGATATCTTGTCAATTATAACATACGGCAGCGATAACCCCGGGGTTACTACGTATTGATCTCTAGTGAGTAGTTAGTAGTAGGTACTTGTTTATGAGATATTGACCTCGCTTCACATCTATATGTGGCAGGCAAATTGTAAAATCCGGCATTTTAGAAACGGCGTCGTCAGTTTATAAACGCTCGCTGTTTTGCAATTGGCCGTTGCCCGCTGTTTTGTGATTGTAAAATTACTTAGTTATTTTCCAAAAAGCCGAAATTGAAAGTCTTTAACAAAAAAGTGAAAAATAGGTGCGACGACGAGCGGAGCGAGGAGCGTGTTAGGTTTACATGTAAGTACATATTGGGAGCCGAGCGAAGCGAGGAGCGTGTTAGGTTTACATGTAAGTACATATTGGGAGCCGAGCGAAGCGGAGCGGAGCGAGGAGCGTGGTAGGTTTACATGTAAGTACATATTGAGAGTCGAGCGAAGCGGAGCGGAGCGAGGAGCGTGTTAGGTTTACATGTAAGTACATATTGGGAGCCGAGCGAAGCGGAGCGGAGCGAGGAGCGTGTTAGGTTTACATGTAAGTACATATTGAGAGTCGAGCGAAGCGGAGCGGAGCGAGGAGCGTGTTAGGTTTACATGTAAGTACATATTGAGAGTCGAGCGAAGCGGAGCGGAGCGAGGAGCGTGTTAGGTTTACATGTAAGTACATATTGAGAGTCGAGCGAAGCGGAGCGGAGCGAGGAGCGTGTTAGGTTTACATGTAAGTACATATTGAGAGTCGAGCGAAGCGGAGCGGAGCGAGGAGCGTGTTAGGTTTACATGTAAGTACATATTGGGAGTCGAACGAAGCGGAGCGGAGCTAGGAGCGTGTTAGGTTTACATGTAAGTACATATTGGGAGTCGAGCGAAGCGGAGCGGAGCGAGGAGCGTGTTATGTTTACATGTAAGTACATATTGGGAGTCGAGCGAAGCGGAGCGGAGCGAGGAGCGTGTTAGGTTTACATGTAAGTACATATTGGGAGTCGAGCGAAGCGGAGCGGAGCGAGGCGACCCTTAATAATTCTAACAGAATTACTATATGCCGAGGCAAATTATAAAATGCCGAATTCTACTATATGACGAAGATTCGTCAAATAGCAAAATAGCGAGCATTTTGAAACTGACGACGCCGTTTGTATAATGCCGAATTTCACTATTTGCCTGCGACACATAAGTACATCTAAATAATCTTCGGGTTCCGTCAAGAGTTTGTTCTACTGTCCGTCTGCAGGGAAATATTTAACAAAACTATTTCAGAGCAGGGCGTGAAATGCAATCAACGCCCTCGTGAGCGTTCTTATGTGCATTACTAGCTGGTGTATCAAGAGGTTACAACATTTCGAAGAGTCTTGTAGATGTCGCTGGACACACTGGATAAGTAGCTAGCCCGCGATAGGCGGAGTTATATAATTATATATACATATATAATATTATATTAATTATATAACTAAACGAGTTCGAGACACGGCTGAGTTTTATTTTTTCAGAGAATTAGATTCCAATAGATTTCTCTATCTTATAATGCATTATAATAATATTTAGAGTTTCTCAAGTGATGAATTTCGCTATTTATCATATAATTTTACAAAATGTTGCCAGTATTCATTTTACAAAATGTTGCCAGGATTCAATTTTACAAAATGTTGCCAGAATTCATTTTAACAAAATGTTGCCAGTATCTATTTTACAAAATGTTACCAGTAACCATTTTACAAAATGTTACCACTATCCATTTTTTACGATTCCGCCAACCTATGTTTATGCTACCAAAAGTCTCAAACAGATCAAACGTTACGATACTGACACATACAGACAGACGGACAACGGAACCTCAACACAATGCGCCTTTTCAAACTTTGGGTTTGGTTACGGAATCCTAACAAAATGGAACATTTTACGGAAACCGTACATTTGTGTACCACCGCCGCTTGCGACTTCAAAAATGGTTTCAACTCCTCGACGGTACCCCAACAAAGTTTACGTCCACTTTTTACCGATCAGTAATGCCAAGCACCAGTGGGTCATGCATACACCACAACTGATAACTCCGTCCACGCTTCACTGATAACGGATTCAATTTGAACGATTTGTTTACAATTTTATATGTAATTTTATATGTAATTAACGTTACTTGTGAGAAAGTTAATGCGCGTTAATTAATCACACACGTGATATATATTCACGCCTGTCTCCCAGAGGGGTAGGCAGAGACTACAAATATCCATCTGATATGATCCTGACACACCAAATTAGCTTCTTTCACATCCATCAATCGAGTCATACAAGCTCTTCTATTCCGGGTACTTTTGACATGGCCCTTCTTCAGTATGTCGCCTATTTGGTCAGCATACGTCCTTCTAGGGCGATCTGGGGCTCTACCGTGTAATTCTCATTTGTGTCAACTTCAAGCAAATGCATGCGAAATTCAACGCGTGCAAAAGAGATGGCATGTTAGGCGGGCGTCGTCGCACGCACGTCAAATTTCAATCTCAAGTTGATGTTGATGAAAATGAGAATTATGCGGTAGACCCGCTGGTCGATCTGTACCTTTGTATTATTATATCCTTTATCGTACACACACAAAAAACTCAAAATAAAATTACAAAATCGAAAATAATATGCACAAAGGCGAGCTTACCTCTGCAAGAGTTTCTTCCAGCCAACCAGTATTGTGGTTAAAGTTAAAATTAAAGAGGTTGGCAGCAAGCGTACAACTTAAACATAATTGTTAAATAAATTGTTAAACTACGAGTAAATAAATAATGTAATTTAATTTACACAACACAATATTGTGTACGTTAGCTTTTGCCCACGGCTTCGCCCGCGTTGATTAAGTTTTTGTATAGTGGTATCGAATCCCATCCCATCCTATCCCACTATTGCTATTATCCCATCCCATCCCATCTCATTAATATTCAACGGCGTGAAGGAGTAACAGTACATCACTTTTCTATAGGAACTTGACACCCCATTGCCTTCCAATGGGAACTGATTTATGGGATAAAAAATAGCATATGTCCTATTCCAGGTCTAGAACTACATTTGTTCAAAGTTTCAGCCCAATCGGTTCAGTAGTTTCGGCGTGAAGGAGTAACAAACATCCATCCATCCAAACTTTCGCATTTATAATATTAGTGGGATAGGATAAACAATATATTCCACTTCGCAACATAAATTTCTTTCGTCACTCTTCTTTAATTTAATTTTAACTCCAAATATTTATGTGCCCATGTGTTTTCATCATAATTTCGCTAGAAGTTCGCCAAAGACCGACGTAAATCAAAATTTTGTATATTTTCTTAATCGCTTGTTAATGTATTTTATATTGCAGAACATTCTGTAAAAATGAATTTCCGGAGAACTTTACTTTCGTCTCTTTTTCCTTTATTTATATTGTATAGATTTTAACGTTAAAATTAGAAAAACTCACTTTCAAATTCAAAGATTCATGAATTGATAATTCCTGTAATTCAATAGCTATTTCAATTATTTGTTTTAAAGTTAATTTCAAGGTACATCACGTATTAAATTTTGTTTTTATTTTCGGTTTAATTATAAAAATTAAATCATCAAAAACAGTTCGTCCCAAATGCCATCCATTTACATGATAAGATTCGTAAACATTTTTTAAAACTGAAACTTTTTAAAAATTAAATTAATGTTACTATTAGCTTAATGTTTTCTCATTCATACATATAAGAAATCACAAAATTTTAATTTGTCATTCCTAAAAAAAATGCAAAAATGTTAGTACCGAAAATTGAGTTTCGTTCAAATTCTCTATAGAAAACGGCAATTTCATATGCAGACCTAATAATACCACAACAAGCCAATGACGAAACGTACCAACTTTCTCGAAAATTTCATAACATATCCTGTATTGTCCGAAGACATTTCCAAATGGCACACTACGATAAACTGACCACTGGGCCAAGGGATTCTCCGCCCTATCACCAGTCATTAGAAGTCACAAACAAACCAAAACATAACATACCTAAATAAGGATGGTCACGTATCATTCTCAAAGGTAAACGTGTCTTTTAAATCATCTCCGCTTTGATTTGTCACGTTATTTCGATAAGTACAAGCAGGTAGCAGTACTCAATTAATTTTCGATCTTATTACCATGCAGTGAAGTCTAAATGTAAATTTTCCGCGGTACTACTACTGTATGTACATATAAACAAGTAAAGTATAAACTTTAAACAAGCTTTAAAGTTGGTGTGCTTGTTTTCATTTACAACGAAATGCATAAAATAACAAATTTTTGCCGGAAAAACCTATCGACTTTCAACTATGTTCGTAAAATACTATAAATCACATTTTCAATGCATGTGCTCGTAAAGGCCCACTTTTTATGCATCAAAACCGAACAGAAAGTCGATTATTTTGCCCTAGGGCTTTATTATTATCATTTTTTTTATTTATTCACAATGGTTGGCTAACCTGCAGCCTTTCCTGTGAACCACAAATGTTATACTTTTTTTTCCACTGTTTAACGGTTCTGGATACAGTCCTTTTGAGCCAATTATAATTTAAAGTTCACAAGATTATATTTGTTTATTTCCTTACACTATGCATTGAAAAACGTAGTATGATACACGGGCGTAAGAGCAATAAATTACTCGGTTACGTTTAAAACACATAATATTTAACTTTAATTTAAACAATAAGAAAAACAATTTTAAGTTGTGCATTTCGCATTGGACACGAAACAATCCCCCTTAAGAACCCGCTCCGAATCGTACTTCATACATATTTAAAAACCATAATAACTCCCGAAAGTGGAAGAATTCAATCAAATAAATGTTAAGCTTTCATTTAGACGGTCAATATGAAGTGGTGTTGTCCCTGATTTTTCCACAAACATCGCGTTAAAGACCAGAAAATATTTCAAATAATGGGTTTTCGCCATAAAATCGAGTACTTTTACAAGGCTTCGTTAAGTGGCTTATGAACATTTAACAAGCAAAGTAAGCACATACACCACTTGGAAGTATCATCAATATTCTAAATAATTAAAACAGAATAAAAAATAACAAGTAATCGAGGCACAATTAAGGTATTCGGAAATAATTCTTATTTCCAACGCAAAGGGCGAGACTCGCTCAGCACAGTTCGAACGGCGTGGGGCAAAGCGTGAGGCGCTTGTTTAGATCAGTCAGCCAAATATTCAACAGTTAAAACTCCCTAGGCCTAAAATTCAACGAGAAATTGGAGATTAAGATGAAAGATTTTTTTCAGTGCAAGTGCTCGTAAAGGCCCACTTTTTATGCATCAAAACCGAACAGAAAGTCGATTATTTTGCCCTAGGGCTTTATTATTATTATTATTATTTTATTTATTTACAATGGTTGGCTAACCTGCAGCCTTTCCTGTGTACCTTATGTAATACTTTTTTTTCCACTGTTTAACGGCTCTGGATACAGTCCTTTTGAGCCAATTATAACTTAAAGTTCACAAGATTATGTTTGTTTTATTTCCTCACACTATGCATTGAAAAACGTAGTATGATAGACGGGCGTAAGAGCATTAAATTACTCGGTTACGTTTAAAACACTCGCTACTCTCGTGTTTTAAATCGTCCTCGTAATTTATTCCTTTGCGCCCTTGTAGCATAAACTACTATAAAAAAGACATACTCTAAATATAGTAACTTATTATTTACTGTAAAACATGCATAATCTAATAACTTACTACCAACTTACAAAAGCAAAATCAGAACAAACCAGTTTCTATTTAGATTTCATCACTTTGCTCGGTATATAATAAAGTACCACTAAACCATTGCCTACGGAACGCCAAAAGTTCCCCATAAAATGGTTCCGTAGGCGAATAAATCACTACAGCACGACGAAGAAAGAGTAAAATATGGGACACTTAAAAATATTGATAGTTGTTACGAAAATAAGCGAGTTTTACAGTTTCGTCAGAGTGCTGATGCACGGTAAAACTTTGTGTTGCTAACAGGCACGGCAATTAAATTTATCCCTGCGAACGGACCGCGATGAAACTTGTATAGCGGGATACAAAATAATACATCTTTATTATTATTATTACACGATAATATAAACAGAAAAGAGGTGAAATAGTTTATAATAAAAAAACCGGCCAAGTTCCGTACCATTATCTATAAAAACGGCAAAAATAAAAACATGTCTGTTGTATGGGAGCCCCCTTAAATATTTATTTCATTCTGTTTTTTAGTATTTGTTGTTATAGCGGCAAAAGAAATACATCATCTGTGAAAATTTCAACTGTCTAACTATCACGGTTAATGAGATACAGCCTGGTGACAGACGGACAGCGGAGTCTTAGTAATAAGGTCCCGTTGGTTACCCTTTGGGTACGGAACCCTAATAAACAAAAAAGATCGATAAGCGAGAGATAAAAACTATTATCGACAGTTTTCGGCTTGGCTGTTATTTTATCAACACACCTTAAAGCCATTGATGTATACTAATCAATACGATAATAATAAAGAAAACCGCATCCAAATCCGTTGAGTTCAAACAAAACATACAGACAGATAGACAAAAATTATAGAAATTGTAGTTTTGGCCTCAGTACAAAACTGATAACCCACTTCAATTAAAATTTTGCAAAAAATACTCAATGTACAGGTACGACTTGATAAAATAACCGCTAAGCCGAAAACGAGGCAACGATTGAATAAACGCGGGCGAAGCCGCGAGCGAAAGGCTAGTATAAGAATGCGGTTCACCTAGCCCACAATATTTTCGTCTGAATTTTACAGCGCGCTCGTTTGCTATAATATCGTGGGAAAATTATCTCCCTCTTTAACCGCTTGGTCGCGTAATGAATCACTCGATAATGCAGCGTTCCTCAAACTTGCTTCTGCCACGGACCCCCGACGAAATTGACGAGACACTTAAAAGCAACAAAATTTTAACTGAGTGTGAAACATGAATACAATTCGTCTCTATGAACAACTTTTTCTATGTAAAACAGAATAAGAAAAATTTATTGCCAAACACACGAAAGTCGAAAATGGGTACAATCATTTACCTACTACAATTTAGAAAAAGCAAAAGACACACATGTACAATCAAATTACCTATTACAATTTAGAAAAAGCGAAAGACACACAGGTGCAACCAAATTATAATTTATACTTGCAATAGTCGGCACTTGGTGAAACTTGGATAGCATCTTAAAGAAAAACTCTTGTACGCAGTTTCACTATTATTTTTTATTTCCTCACACTACACCCAACTCGGAAAACAACATTATTTGTTTATATGTATACGTAGTTTTCGTTTTTAAGACCTAAAAAGCCGGTGAAAATTGATTAATATTCGAAATCGGTTGGGTGTAGTGTGAGGAGATAAAAAGTAATAGTGAAACTGTGTACGAAAGCTTTTCTTAAAGATACAATCAAATTACCAATTACAATTTAGAAAAAGCAAAAGACACACAAACAGTTTGTACACAAAATATAAACAATTAAAAATAGTATTTGGACAAATGGGAACACCTCGGCATTTTGCTGACGCTGTCAAACAGTGTGCAGCGCTGGTTTTCAGTAAATTCAAATTTAACATTTCCCCATTACAATTGTATTTAAGGAAATATGAATGTAAAGAGCACCTTACATCCCGATTAACGTTTCTTCTACGTTTCTATACCGCACCTATACAATGTAAATTTGTATCTCTTTAGAAAAGAATAAAAAAGAAATAAGTTAATTCATAAATACAAATGCATACTCAACACAAACCTAACAAATGTGAGGAAACTTGCATGTCCTAAAAAGCGTTTACTTGTGCCCGAAGAACGGCGATAGGGCTCACAAACTCACATTGGGGCATAATAATCGTCGGTGAAACGCGGTTGTACCGAGTGTGGACTGTGACTTGCATGTCACAGTTCACACTTGGAACACCTGACACCTCCCGGGGATTTATGTCGTGACGATATTTTCTCTTATAATTAAATTACATGACGCCGTATCTTTTATTGTTCTAATAGCACATTCCAAATCCAAGAGTTCCGTTAAAAAAAGAAACTCCTTTCCAAATAATTATAAAACAAGGCACCTAAAAGCCACAGTTTGAGAAACACTTGGTTTTTAATCGATTAACGATTCTCTATAAATACGGGTTTCGAGGTTACTGCATGAATAGAATCTTTATGTTAGCCTGAGAGTGTTTAAAGTTGCGACACGAGAAAAATATTCACTCGACTGAGGAAAATATAATACAATTTTTTTGTTTATATATATGGCCAAGTACGAGTCGGACTTGCGCACAAAGGGTCCCGTACCACAATACACAATGAGGGTACGGAACCCTAAGAACGTTATGGTAAGTAACAAGGCGCCAAAATGGTAGCGTCTGACAAACAAAGCACCCTAATTTTTATTATTTCTTTGTTTTACTAGAGTAGGTACAACAATCTGACCAAATTTGAAACGTGTGCATCACGTTAAAAAATGTTATATATAACGTTAAAAAAACCGGCCAAGTGCGAGTCGAACTCGCGCACGATGGGTTCCGTACCATCTATAAAAACGGCAAAAAAAAACATGTCTGTTGTATGGGAGTCCCCTTAAATATTTATTTTATTCTGTTTTTTAGTATTTGTTGTTATAGCGGCAACATAAATACATCATCTGTGAAAATTTCAACTGTCTAACTATCACGGTTAATGAGATACAGCCTGGTGACAGACGGACAGACACCTACCAAGAACCCTAACAAGCTACTTCTTCGAAGGTTTTTGTATGGATTAATTTTTTTTGCCGCGATATAGGCCATGGAAACATATTGTATTCTGTCAAAATTTCAGCTGACTACCTATAACGGCTTTGTAGACCCCTGTAACCATAGACAATATTCGTCTATGCCTGTAACAGATAACAGACAGCTCGAGCGGAGGCTATCTCGATCTAATGATATAGCCATAGTTATTCCTCTCACAATGAGCCGGCTATACTGAAGAGATACTGCTATTCCAAAAACCATTGAGTAACTTATTGGCACAACCTCTGCATAATTAAGTACCTCAGTATATTGTATTACTGAAAGATTCGTGGTTTAGATTCATCAATCATCAATCAATACATATAACAAAACAGTAGAACCCGGTGTGTCTGTATATTGAAGTAAAGTAATCAAAATAGAAAGGGTAATACAGGGTGGCGCAATAGAACGTGCATTTATTAAGTATAGGCTAAAAAAATAAATACAAAAGGTATAGTTGAAATAAAATATAGAATGATTAGGTAATTAAATGTAGTTTATTTTTTAAAAATAACATCATCTAAATGACGGCCCTCTCGAAGACGGCACTCCTCTAAACGCGAACGCAGATTTGTGAAAACTCTTGTCAATAAATCTGAGGTGATAGCTGCCATTTCCCCACGGATATTTTCCTTTAACTGACTGATGTTCCTCGGATTGTTCATGTAGACTTTATGTTTGAGGTATCCCCACAAAAAAAAGTCAGGAGGCGTCAAGTCAGGGCTACGTGGGGGCCAAGGGATATCGCCTCTTTTGGAAATTAGTCTTGCAGGAAACATCTGTCTCACAACCGCAATAGAGTCATTTGATGTGTGACACGTCGCTCCGTCTTGTTGGAACCAAGTCCTCGTATTCGCTATTCTCGATCTCGCAAGTTCTGGAGTCAAATATCCCTGTAACATCGCAACATAGCGGTCGGTGTTAACGGTGATGTTTCGTCCGAGTGAATCTTCAAAGAAGAAAGGGCCAATAATTCCTTTGCTTGAGATTGCTGCCCATACCGTTACTTTTGGACTATGCATTGGTTTTTGATGTTTCATTTTTGGATTCTCGTCGTTCCAATAGCGACAATTTTGTCGGTTTACGAACCCATTTAAATGAAAATGAGCCTCGTCGGAAAAAAGGATGTTGTCAAACGTGGAAAATCGACTAAGCATTTCTTCAGCAAATGCCAACCTTGCTCCGAAGTCGGCCTCTTTTAATTCCTGTGTTAACTGGAGCTTATAAGGATGCAGTTTAAGATCCAACTTCAAAATTCGCTGTAAACTTCGTCGCGAAAAGTTTAAAGCCGCCGATCGCTTCCGAGTAGACACTTGCGGATTTGTTTCTACTGACTCCTTCACCCTCTCAATATTGTCTGTGGTCCTAGACGTTCTTGGTCGACCTTTTGCTGGTGGTTTAAACGTGGAACCGGTCTCTTCAAAACGCTTTATCCATATTTTAATTAAATTTGCACTCGGAGCTTCATTAATGTGTGTTAATCCATATTCAGAACAATACATTCGCCTTGTAGAGATGTATGAACGACGGTTCTCGTAAAACGTGCGAACACAAAAAGCGCGACGCTTCCCGTCGAAGTGACTCATGGTTACTAAAACTCCACGAGTGCCACTATCCAACCACGCTAGGCTCCCCTCGCCCGTGCACTGTTTACCCCGCGAAAAAAGATGACGCAATATGCACGTTCTATTGCGCCACCCTGTAGAACACAAATAAGCGATTTTTAGAATTCCTTTGTCTGTATGTCTGTTTGTTCGCGCACATCTCCGAAACCACTGAACGGATTTTCATGTAGTTTTCACAGGTGGACAGACCTTAATTTGGATTAGAAGCTTTGTTTAATTAAAATCGGGTGTCTAAAAAAGTTATCGTCATTTAAATATTTTTGGAATTTACTTTTCTACTGTTAGAACAGCAAATAATAATTCCTGGCGATGAAAGCCTATAGACGTAACGAACGATTGTTCAAAAGAAAAAAACGACATAACTTTGGTTAGAATCATAAATATAATAAACATTTAATTATTTCGTTTGAATAGCTTCATCTATTTTGGTAAATAAAAAGGGTTGCAGCAATTGTATATATAACAGATGGTGATATTTTCTTTGATAAAATGGACTAGAGAGGTAACTGACAATTAAGTATATATATATAATATATACATAAGTAAAAAGATTTAACAAAATGTATTAATACTGAAATTGCTACGCGAGAGTGATTTTCTCCTGGCACGATTGTATTTACACTCAAAAGGAGAAATCAACGTCATATATTGTTAAAACGATTTGTTATCCAATAAACTATATTTTATATTTATATTTATTTTAAGTATATTAAATACTATTAAAACTGTAAAAGAAAAGTTCTGTGTCTGTATGCACATTGATGATATTCCAAAAAAAATAACAGTGTAGAATACTGCAACATGAAAAAATTTCGGAATTTTTATCGGTATTTAATACATCACGCAAACACTACTGAACGTGTTTTGATACGGTTACCACCAGAGGATCCTCAGCAGTGAGACATGGATTACAATGAAAGAAGGTAGGGAGATCACTATTATTATCAAACTTAAAAACTGGGATACTTTTCCTTGCAGGATTCCTAAGGGATTACACTGTGGCCGCATTATCTTCTTCCAAGCGAACGAAGTCGCGAGCAACAGCTATTCATCAATATATAGGTATATAAAAAGAGAAGTCCTGACTAACTCACTCCCTCACTGATTCATCAACGCCCATTCCAAACCCTTGAACCTAGAAAGCTGAAATTTTGCACAGAGGTTTCCATTATAATGCAGACAAGGAATAAGACCGTTTTTTTTTTTTCAATTCCCACGGGATCGGGAGAAACGGGATCCACGCGAGCAACGTCGCGGAGCGTGCGCTAGTACCTAATATAAACAGCTACTCACGATATATTAGTCACGTTTCACCTGACTAGTTTCACTGTAATCGTTCAGTTTCTTCAGAGGCAAAACGGTACGATTACAGTGAAACTATATAATATATCGTCACGATATGAATCCCCGAGGTAGTGCCAAAGATGTTCCGAGTGTGAACTGTGAAATGTAAGTCACTTTAAACTCTCACGTTTCGTACACATTTTATCATTATCACTACATAGTATAAAACAAAAAATGCGAGAGAAATAAATAGAGATTTTATAGTACAGAAAAAGAGTATACGCGCAATTTTCAATTTGGACCCCACTGTGTCATGTAAACCATATTTTATAAGAAACAAACTGCTGTCCCTGCCAAGACTATATATTTATGAAATGGCATGTTTCACGAAATCACATACAAATTTATTCCTAAAGTATAGTGATAGATACAATTTTAATACTAGATACCCAAACAAACTAATAACTCCAAAATACAGAACGGAATTTTGCCAAAGAACCACATATTTTATGCAAATAAAGATTTTTAATAAGTTACCAGACAGTCTCAAAGAAAAGCCCTACAATTTATTTAAGAAACTTTATTTAACACAGCAATGTTTCTATGACATTAAAGATTTTTCAATGCATGTGCTCGTAAAGGCCCACTTTTTATGCATCAAAACCGAACAAAAAGTCGATTATTTTGCCCTAGGGCTTTATTATTATTATTTTTTTTCATTTATTTACAATGGTTGGCTAGCCTGCAGCCTTTCCTGTGTACCATAGATGTTATACTTTTTTTTACCACTGTTTAACGGCTCTGGATACAGTCCTTTTGAGCCAGTTATAATTTAATGTTCACAAGATTATATTTGTTTTCATTTCCTCACACTATGCATTGAAAAACGTAGTATGATACACGGGCGTAAAAGCAATAAATTACTCGGTTACGTTTAAAACACTCGCTACGCTCGTGTTTTAAATCGTCCTCGTAATTTATTCCTTTTCGCCCTAGTAGCATAAACTACTATTTTGAATTTAAGTACTGTTGTAATATAGCAAATTTATAGTTACTTAGAAATTAGTGATGTTATTATAGAAACTTTATGAATAGATATTATAAAATGTATACCTACTATAAAATTTGCATGCCTGAATAAGGTAAACTGTGCTGAACAAATTTTGTGTACCTCACCATCTTTATGTATACCACAATTTATGCAAATAAATTTTTCTTTCTTCTTTCTTTGTTTCAAAGTCGCTTCCCGCTGTCTATCCATATGTATGCTTAGATCTTTAAAAAATTTTCTTTCTTCTTTCTTTCTTTCAAAGTCGCTTCCCGCTGTCTATCCCTATGTATGCTTAGATCTTTAAAACTACGCAACGGATTTTGATGCGTTTTTTTTTAATAGATAGAGTGATTCAAGAGGAAGGTTTATATGTATAATACATGCCCGTGCGAAGCCGGGGCGGGTCGCTAGTAATATAATATAAACGGGTCTACCGCGATCAGAACGTCGGGTGTCCTATTCGTAAAAAAGGTTAAAAAAATTGATCGCGGTAGTCCATACTATAATATATGTATAAGTCACAGTCCACCCGCGTTTCAGCAAAGATTATTACGTCCCAACGTGGTGGGTGTTGAGCCCTATCGCCGTACTTCCGGCACAAATCAGTCAAACTAGTCTGGTGAAATCTGACAGCGTGTGTATCTTTTTATACATTATACAGGCTGTTTATTTTTTTAATTTTTAGTTGCTTCAGTTCCCGGGTGAGACAAGCAAATTTTAGAAGATCTTTGAATGCAGTTTTGTTTCTTTTGAAAAATAAAGGAATGTTTCCTTTCAGTAAAATTAGCTAACTAAAGGATTTAAGGTAGTTCCCCTCCAGGGCCCTTACATTTTTTCCAACCTGTATATATTTTATATGTATTATTAAGTATCTTGGTATAGTACGGTACACGAAAGGAACCTCCTTGAGAGGCGTTAACTAAGATACAACCAATATTGCAAATATACTCGGCGCACCCTGCCCAGTAGACCAAGCAATACAAGTCCTTTCACTTCAACTGGTGGTAGCAGTGTTGCCATTGCTACGGAAATCCACAACATTTGAAACTATTAACCAGCTAATTTTAATATCTGAAATGAAAGTAGGTAAAAAGCTAAGGGATTTGTATATTACCTTTTCCCAAAATTTGGATGTTTACATGCAAAAATTCTTTTTTTAATCTTGGATTTTTAAACAAGTCTTGAGGGCATAATGGCTCAAGTACCTTTGCCGGTAACAATTTTCATTTGTATAAAAAATGGCGTGACCATAGAGCATGATAACTCAAATGTCTGTGACACTTGACATTGACATTTAGGTTTTTAATTTATGAATTGATTGATTTTGAATTGTTTTTTTTTTCAAAATATCTCTAAAACTAATAAATAAAAAATATATTGCACCGTGTTTAGTAATAAACCTTCCAAAAGTAATAAACATTTCAATGGAATTTCAATTATCTTACCTTAAACGAGATGAAATCTTGTGGATTGCCATGTTCTATGACAGTTGGGCAAGTAGTACTAAAAATATACGGTAAATAGCAAAATCCCTTATAATGTTGACTTCTTATAATGTTAAATTTGTAAAATGTTGAAATTCCCAAACTGCCAACTTTTTTTGGCTTTTCATATCGTAAGTTGAATGAATTTCCATTAAGTTGATACTGCAAAATTTTGCATGACTACAATGTTAGACAAAAATGTATCTATATAATTCTATTCTACTAAATGTTAATTTATTCTAATAAATGTTAGTTTAAGTATATTGTGCTTTTTTAAGCTTTTTTTATTTCTTTGGTTTCTTCGAATGATGACGGCCCCATACCGTGGGCAGAAATATATCGAGTAAAAGCGTATTCTTCTACCAAAGATATATAATTTCCTTTTATATACTTTTGAGATGAATACTTACAATAAATTCACTAAATAAGTATAGTTTTGAAATAGGTCTGTCTCTCGGTCAGGTTTAACTGTGTAAATAATTGTTAGTGGATAATTTACAGTTAATAAAAAAAAAAATTACCAATTTTTTTTTCCTAGAGCCATGTTTGGGCACAAAGTTTGTTTCTAGAAATTCGGGACCACCCCTTTTTTATAGACTAGCATTTTTCCCGCGGCTCAGCCCGCATTTATTCAATCTTTGCCCCATTTTCGGCTTGGCGGTTGTTTTATCAACACCCCACAAAGCTGTTAATCAGGATCACTACAACGATAATTAAAAAAAAAAGAACGTAATTTTTCTTTAATATTTCACAAATACAGACAAATGGATAGGTAATTTAAAAATATGAAAAAGGTAAAATTAAAAATATTGGGGTTGTGGCAAGACCATTTTTCGATCAGGTTCCGTTTGCGAAATATTAAGCTTAAAAGTGTTAATTTTTGTTAGATTCAAGTGTCCCCCCCCTGCCAGCGAAACAGCTGTATTTGGAGACGTGAAAAAAATCACGGCCGTAGTATACATAACGAAATTAAAAGGAAAACTATCACAGCTAAGTAGGCTTTACAAGTTAACGAGTACGGATCGCGCCAAACTTTTAGTCCCCTCTAAATACTGGGTGATTCGCATCAGCAGGAACAAAATGTATGGGCCGTTCTTGGGAAGAGCAACTTCCGAGCGTACTAGAAGTTTGGCGCAATCTGCATTATTATGATAATGGCACGGAACCCTTTGTGCGCGAGTCCGACTCGCACTTGGCCGGTTTTTATTTTAGTATAGATCTATGGAACAAAACTAGCCATCCCACGCCTGTCTCCCAGAGGGGTAGGGAGAGACTACAGATTTACATCTGCTACGATCCTGACACACCTCTTTCGCCTCATCCACATCCATCAATCTAGTCATACAAGCTCTTCTATTCCGGGTACTTCTGACATGGCCCCTTCTTCAGTATGTCACCAATTTGATCAGCATACATTCTTCTAGGGCGGCCTGGTCGAGCTGTAGGCTTCCATACATAAATCACACCATAAATGTCTTTCATCACTCTACTTTCATTAATCATCTCACTAACTAGCAGTGGCGTGCACAGAACTTTTTTACGGAAAAGCAATCAGAAAGTCAAGTACGACAATAAAAAAAATATGAAAAAATTTAAATAACACTTTGAAAAAAAAAGTTTGTATGAAAATGTTCACTCTAGGGTAGGCAGAGGCAGTGCCTACCCTGGCGTCATACAAACTTTTTTTTTTTGAAGTGTTCATTTAAATTTTTTCAATTTTTTTTTATTGTCGTACTTAACCTTTTGATTGCTTTCCGGGAAGAAGTTCTGTGCACGCCACTGCTAACTAGTCATGGGTTACATTATGAATGAAATAATATATTTATTTATTTCATTATATAGGTACTTATGGTATGTATTTTATGCATATAATAATGAAAATGCATTTATTTAACCACAAAAAAAAAACACAATACATGTATAAAGTGCACTAAGGTGGTAGAGAATTACCTACCGAAGTATCACTAGATAAAAATATGTTCAGCAGGCGAACAGGGCGTAGGAATTTAACATTTAATTAATTTGTTATATTAATAATAATATATTAATAATAGAAGTAAATACATTATTATTATATTATATTATTTATATTTTATTTTTATATTTAGGCAAACTTTGTTTTGGTGCATGTGTATGAACACTCTCATTTAAATTTTAATTGTTTCCTCAATGGTTTGCTGTAATAGATCTCTTATTAGAGATAAGCTCACCTATACATATGTACATACCTTTTACTGTAACTGTTTGTGTTCATGTTTCTATGTACAATAAAGAAGTATATTCTAGTCTCTTACATGAAGATATTCAATAAAGGAAACGTCTAGATAAAACGTTAAAACAAAAATAACATTTCGAAAGCTAGACGTAATGAGGCACAAAATATATTTTGTGTGTTTGTTTGTACAAGTGTCCCCTGCTAGTTAATTTATTCTGAACAAATCCAAAAGTTAAACACAGTTTAGTCATGCACTGTTTTGTCCAAAATGGTACTTCGGGTGTCTTTATTTGACATCCATAGATATGTTTTAAACAAATATGTTGATAGAACATTTCATATTTTATAGGAATTATGCATGTTGCATTCTTTATGTCAGGCACTCATAAAAGTTGGTTAAACTTCTCAATTATATAATGGTTAATGCTTAAGATGCATATGACAGCCAAACCTTTTAAGGCGGGGTTCTCCCAATTTGTCCCTTTTCAAATCCATTTTAAACAGTGAAATTTTGATAATAAATTCTGAAAAAAACATTTCATATTTCAATCTTTGATCATAAACATAATATTTCGGCGATACGCGATTACTTGCATTTCCCTGCATCCAATAAAATTGCAAAGATAGGTCTAAGCTGTGATGAAAATATCATTTTATGTATTAGATTTGTGACAATAAAACTTATACCGGTACAAAATGAGACAAAAAGCGGCCGTCATATTAAAATAACATCCTTCTAATTCCAAAATAATAAATACTTGTAATAAATATACATATTTTGCTACACATGCTACAGCATTTATTTTATTTTTAGTTTTTGGTTAATTAAAACTCTGTACAAAAAGTTATTTCGAAATATATTTCGGCCCACATTGGGGCCGGCATCAGTCGAATTATCTTTTTTCATTGGTTACATTATGAATTATTAATTCGACTGATGCCGGCCCCAAAGTGGGCCGAAATATATTTCGAAATAACTTTTTGTACAGAGTTTTAATTAAACAAAAACTAAAAATAAAATAATAAATAAAAACACTTTGAAATCGTTGCTTGCACTGAACAGGATAGTCAAGTGCAAAATGAAAACGTTGGAGCAGGACCAATTTTTTTGGATACCCTCGCCTTAATTCTGTAGATACATACTGAACTGAGGAGATATGGTAAGGGGGCGTGGCGTTTGCAAATACATGAGGCCAATTTATGTTGGTGAAATAAGTGGTAGAAAATGTGGAGACATCTGAACACAAGCAATTAGAGTAACAATGATCTGAGCATAAATACAATAATGGAAAATTTTATAATTCTCAAATATACATACTATATTTAAATCATGGGTTATCAAAATTAACCAAATTAAAATACAACATATTTCTGTTTAATAAATAGCACTTGATTATAATTTTTTTGGAAATCTATCTCTAAATAGAGACAATAATTTTTAATGTAATAAAAAATTTATAAATCTATTGAATAAAATAAATTCTCCCGAAAAATTATCTCAGAGGGGCCTAAAAGTATTTAGGTACACAGCAATGTCTATCATGAATCATTTTTAAAGTTTTGTTTTGAATCAGTAACTAAATATTGGTGATTGTTTATACTCACGCTTTTAAAACAAGGGGGGGTAATCATGGGGGGGTTAATAGCGGGAATTAATTATATGGAAATATTATTAATGTTATTTTAATGCATTTTTATTAAAGATAATTTTTTTAGGAACTTGCTTATGCCTTTTGGGTCATCACTTCCTTGACCACCCCTTGGGCATGCGCCTGATTATATTTTTCAAGTTTTTACCTCCAAAATTACATTAAGTCTAGATCAGGTTTATCTAGCAACAACAGAAAGAATGTTAAAAAAAC
This sequence comes from Ypsolopha sequella, assembly GCA_934047225.1. NCBI lineage: Eukaryota > Metazoa > Arthropoda > Insecta > Lepidoptera > Ypsolophidae > Ypsolopha > Ypsolopha sequella. The sequence continues at coordinate 15,134,450 of OW204012.1, read as the reverse complement.
AGATGAAAAAAAGAAAATAATTAGTTAATAGAATTGATTGATGACTCTTGATGAAACTACATATACTTAGCAATGAAAAATCTTACTTATTTTTAGTATTTCTTTTTATATAAATTTCTTATCTACTTTCTTATTTGCCTAAAACAGTGTTCAATGAAAACAGAGACATGTTGAAAAACAGTGCTGCTGTGTAGATGTACCCTCACAGCAATATGCTGAGCAATGTCTTTTTAGTCATCACTTTTTTTGGTAAAATTGTGAACCTAGATATGAACTATTTGGGACAATTAAATTTATTTATTTTCATTTCACTTGTACTAGATCCACAGTATTTGGGTTTCTGCTGTTCTAACGTAACGGTTTCATTTTAACATCGTCAGGCGATACAGGTCTGAAAAATAGGTAGCTTCTTATTCTGGGTCTCAAAAATATATGTACCCTTGAAAGATGACATGAAAATGAAACTGGTAGCTAAGAACAAATAAATACTGTGGAACTAGAATTAATAAGGAAAGATTACAGTGAAAAAAGAGCACAGACAAATTTTGCAGCAATCCACATTGTACTGAAAATCAAACCTGCTCGTGAACATGCTCACGATGGCATTGGCGCTGGCCCGAACTCTGCCTACCACCGTTGGCCTATGCTGCATGGTCGCGTAGAAGCAATCTACTCGCTTTTCCGCGAACATTCCCGATGCACTACAGAACCGGGGAAGCCCCATCAGCATCCTGAATGCATTGTTGTATTGAATGCGCAGAGCGCTGTACTGTATTTGCGTATAACTGACCCACAGACTGCTTGGGTAAAAGGATGTACAATAAGCTCTAAAAAGAGTGATTTTAGCTTCAGTGGAACAACGAGCAAATCTGCGAGCTATCATGTTTGCTCTGACACATAGGAGTACACAATTTTCTTGGCAAAAGACCTTAGTTGTTTTCAGCAAAACTAATAAGAAATCTTTTGTTTACATGATGTATAGGCAACGAAAATAAACATAAAAGACAGCTAATGCTTAAAATATGGGCAAAACTGTGCTAGCATCGTAAAACGGTGTGATATGCATCAGCATTATCAAATCTTAGGTTGAGTAAATAAACAAAGTCAGTGTAAACACAGGCGTAAAGAGGACATAAAAAACGGTGATTCGCGATCAACTCTAGACTTACGACTTCTCCTGGGGCAGGTAAACATCCAAAATACATTGCCAAGAAGCTTGGAGACCCGCAAGACACAGAACGCGTCTTCAACGAAGAATTCACAGTGGAACCGTGGTTAAAAGATAAATAATAGGTATTTAAAGGCCTTCAGGCTACCGAGCCGAGGCGACGGTGCTCACGTCAAAGCAAATAAAATCCACGAAACAATCATCTTCGCAGCCGTAAACTAAACAGAGGCACAATGGATCGAGCACACTTGACAATCAAGAAACGCGACCAAAACATAGCCTAAAAAACCATGATATCGCGATAAAAATGGCTAATTAGGTATTGAAACACTCGCGTCAACTAATCGAGATGATTGCGGAATGCGTTTCGTGGAATTTTGTGTACAATTCGGGGCGAATTTTGTAAAAATGCTGTTGGGTTACTTCACTGAAAATGGCATAACACGCAGACGTTTTGGTCGATTTTCACAATGAAACACTTCACTTAACCGAGACAGTTTGTTCGAGGAACGCGAAACGGGCCACGGTATGCATTTTTTCACTCACCTTGTTGTTTATTCGCTATTTTATTGAAACAGTTTTGAAAAACTTCGTATAAATGCATAGGCTCGTCATCGCTCGTCGCCATTTTGGAATTTACTGTCGAAATTGGGCATAGACAACATAGATCTCAATTATAGGTTGTGTTCCATCAAAACACATCTTGCATTTATTGATAAACGTTACCTTCAAATGGATGAATAAATTAGAGTCGTACACTAAGGACACATGGACAATGGTGAAAGCATGCAACTTTACACATATATATTATGGATAGGTAACAAAAATATTTCAAGGCTTATTATCATAAATAAAATTCATATTACATATTTATAGTATATTGTGTTTAAATAAAGGTATTTCAGTATACTGTTTAAAAAACCAAAAAAAATTAATCAAATATAAGACAAGAGAAGTCAATTATCATTTTATGTTGTTAAGGTAGAGTTATTCTCAGAAAAAAATATAAAAGAAATCGTTTAGGAATTAAGCTATGGGAATTGTTGAAGTCGTTCATAAACCTTGTCATAAATGTAAAATTCACTTTTGACAGTTAAGTTTTACACCCCGTATATTCAGAGGTAAATTTTCATATTGACGTTTGTCATCACATTACGCGTGATTTTTGACTTGTAAAGCCTTTTATTTTGGCAATAATGATACATTATAAACAAAAAATATCCTTTGCCACGTAAATAAACTTCTTTTACCAAGTGGCCGTTCCAAAACGATTAGTAAATTAATTCCGTCTCAATCGTATCTCTTTCGCTTTTATTAAGTGAACTTTTCATTTGTGCGGCATTTAGGAACGCTACCCTGCTATTGAAACATATACCCTGGCAATGGTTTTGATTCGGTGTAACACGAGTTAACACGACTAACATAATTGACACGACTAACCTTTATATATTTATTTATAAAATGGTACACCAACAATGTAAACACAAACATGTTAAACATGTTATGTATATTATACAGTAAATTTATTTATTTATTTAGTTTTATTAGGGACATCAACAGCAATACATAAAACTTAATACAATATTAACAAAAAATACAAGAAATAAAGCCAATAAGAGATATCCACAATAGTACATTAACGGGCCTTGATCTGATGTTGCCATCAATGACGACAGGTCTACACAGCATTATTAGAAATAATTAGCAATTATAAATCAAATTCTATTAGGTACACAGAAACCAAAACATGGCGCGTAATGTGATGACAATATAATGTCAAATTAAAATTTACCCCTGATTACGCCTACGCATACAGCAGACTCCAATATGGAATAGTCCTTTGGGGTAATAGCACAGACTTTGATAAACTCTTAATGTTACAAAAAGATGTATTAGAATACTCGCAAATATAGACCAAATGCAGACTTATAGAATCTATTTTATAAAATACCAAATACTTTCCTTACCATGCATATATATCTTAGAAGCTATTAAATTCACCACAACACACAAAGTATGTACTATTCCCAATCTACACACGCCCACAAAATTTACGACCAAAAAACAGGCTAGCTAATCCCACATCTACTCTACAAATTTTAATGATACATTAAAGTCCCTTTGCAATGTGTGTAACAATCCCGCACTGGCTAAATCTCAGAATAAGGAATACAAATAGAAGCCTGGCTAAAATAAGAACTGGGCATTAGCCATTGTACTCATCTAACGTAAATTACTCCTGTGTACGAGTGAATGAAACGACGGACCGCACTTACTTTATATTTTTTCCTGGTGTGTCACTAGATTGAACCAAACAAATGTCAGATGGATGTAATTTGGATGTATTTTAAAAATTATAATACCATCAAATTAAATATGTCTCATCATTGTATCGTTGTGTTGTAATATCGTTCGTAGCGTGCATCACATCTTAATTTGGTGGCATCGAAATGTCTAATGCATTTTGCGAAAGTTTACAGCTTCACCGAGAGAAATTAAATATGTTTGTGCTCTTCCTCTCAAAATTCGTGAAAGTGTGATTTATTATTGTTTATGTTGATTGTTTTTTTAACATTGTAATAAAATGTCTTGTGCGATTGAAGGCTGTAAATCGCATACAGGAAGAAAAGAAAACAACAATGAAGCAATATCATTTCATCGGTGAGTTCTGATAGTTTTTATGTTAATAAGTTGCAGGATCATACCTAAAACTCAGTAACAATAATAGTAGTTCTTGTAAATCATACTCGTGTTCAATTCTACACCGATATTTACCTGTTTTATATAGATTTTCTGCCGACTATGAGAGGTTATGTTTTTTCGTATAGTGATGTACTAAAGTCCGTGTGGCAAACTATCGAACATTGGTTCCCGCGGCAGCCGTGCATAAATGATAATCCATCTATCAAAAAAACATAGTTTCCAAGAACTCTGTAGATGGTGTTGAACTGACTACGTTGCCAGGTGCCAAAGCCAAAACGATTGAAAAAAAAAACATTGCGTCACGTCACATACGCTCGTCGGTTGATGACATGTGTGCTGAGCATATTATGTGCGAATGCTTTGTTATGGTCCGTCCAGGTTTAAAATGTACCATGGCTTGTACTCATTGCGCTTTACGACTTTCATCTTTAGGAAAAAGATGTATGCCTCCATTTTTATACAAATCCACAAGGCACAGACTTCTCTTCTTTTTCTCTTGGGACATTTTCTTTCTGGCGTAGAAAACTCATAAAAAGACTGCTAATTATTTTTTTCTTTTTCCTTGTTGTTATCATTTATTTATTTTCAAAATGTCATTGTGATGTGATGTGACAATGACATTAATTACTTTTTTATGCACGTTTCGTTTAACGATCTCAAAATTACATCCAAGTGCAATAATCAAAAAATTATGTGACGTTCCGTTCCTTGCAGTAACTTACCAAGTTCAGCGCCATCTATCCAGCGACTAGGGAAGAGTAAAAAAAAAAGAAAAGAAAATCCCTCATTGCAGCGCGAGTTAAAAGAAAAATAATGCCGAATAAATATCGCTATATTTTTTTGTTACAGATTTCCAAAAAGGGAAGAATTAAAAAGTGAATGGCTTAGACGAATAATTTGACCAAATTGGGCAATTAAAAAAAGCAGTCATATTTGTTCGAAACACTTTACGTCGGATTCTTTTGGACCAAACGAAAATTTAAAATGGAGACTTTTAAAAGCAGATGCCTTACAAACGTTATATTTACCAGATACAGACACATTGGTAACCTTTAAATAATTATGTATAATTGCATTATCCATCTTGTTTATAGGTACGTGCTTGTACTATACTATAGTATATTAACTCGATAATTTTTCAATTTTAGGCAACAGAACCAGTACCTATGGATGTCTGTGGTTTAGAAAAGTGCATATTTCTATGTTCGCAAATCGTTCTGAAAGGCCTGTTCGTTCACGTTACTGCCGTGATCGACTTCACGAAGAAATTCCGCAGATCAAGACATTTTCGTACTTAGTGGTTGACAAAAAAAGTACTTTGATAGGGTAGTTCTATCGTGAAATGAATTTTGGGAATGCTTATTGACTTGAACTGCGTATAATTTGATTTCTTATTACAGGTTATTAGGTATTTTAATCGTTCATTATTTGAATTAGTTTTTATTCAAGATAAGTTGTTGTTTATTTGATAGAAATAAAAAAAAATTGAAATTACCTCTGTAGTAATTGCGCTGTCATCGCTCATCATTGACATAATATTATTATTACGAATCCTATAAGTCTATGATTATTATGATTTCTATTGTTGCGATTAATTCCTTCCTCCTTAATTGAACAAAGACGCGACATCAACGAACATCTATTTGATTAAGTTAAGAGGCGACTTAAAAAGTATCCACTTAAATGGTTTACGGTTGTATCTAGTGTATGTATAACATGAAATTATAATAATAAATAGGTATAAAAACTTTCCCTTTTATATTATTTACTGCTGCGGCTCGACTTTACCACTATCTTACTGGCAAACCCACCCGAGTTAAGTTATTCAGGGAGAGTGGACAGCTCTCAAACGGGCACAACCAGGTAGCCCACAATGTTTAAGACTGTTATAGCTGGGCGTTAAACCAAACAGACTGGTGACGGGCAGTGGTGTCACTGATGCGAGGGTTTTGGCACCATGCTCACCGACCCGCCTGCCCAACGTGTGTGGGTATGATGGGCATCACTTCCAAGAGGACCACCAAGAGAGGCGAAATCTTGGAAAGGCCTATGTCCAGCAGTGTAAAAAAGACAGGCTGATGGATAGATGGACTGCTGCTGATTGATTAACACATGGAATATGACAAAATCATCAAATTTATTTGATGAATTGCAATGGTACAAACAAAATTCACATGAAATCATCGTCTTTTTTTTGGTCGTAGACATTCGAAAAAGAAAATCTAAACAGAAAACGAAATAATTTTCGACTTTCTACGCGGGCATCTACCTAAGCCATTATTCATTCAACGTTAAGCCAACAATTGGCTTTAGTCATAATACTCCTACAGCAACGTTTTAAAATAAACATACAGATTGCATTGAAACCGTTGACCAACTGTTGCCAACTCTATCGTAATATTTTCGTCGAAACTTCCACTGAATTTTTGTTTTTACCTATAAAAATTTATGTTTACGAACATGAAATCCGATGGAATAGTGCAAATACATTATAATTTCTACTAAATAGTTCGTCAATCTTATAAGAAACGTTTCTATAATTTTACATGTTCTGTCAATGTTACAAGCAATGACTTTAATTATTCCTTACAATGTCGGGAAAAAATGTGAGGGCAACACTATTGCAAAAAAGAAAATTAAAAAAAGTGGCCATTTTTTTTAATATTAGGTGAATTTAGACATGGCCTAACAATCCATATAACAAAATTAGGCTTAGGAACGACTTCAACAACGGGGGAACGGGTGACAGTTAATTTTTACCTTATCCTGGCGGCGTTTAGGAACGCTACCTAGGTAAGAAGGTACGTAACAGAAAAGAGGTGGTCAGTGTGACCATTTGTGGCAGATTTCGCTCTTAAATTTTGTTTGTGGCAGATCATGCTGACGATTTACAAAAGAGGCAGATTTTGGCAGATTTAAAAGATTCCAAGAAAATTCACATTACCTAATTTGATTTACAAAGATTTTGCTTTAAACGTTGCAAAGAATTTTCCCAACATAGTTGACGAAAACAACATTCAAAAAGTTGATGATGAACTTCGACAAATTAAATTTGATAAGAGTGTAAGAGACTTATTAGAATCAGGTGAAAGTAGCACCACCAGCACAATTTTGAGTGTAGACAAATTTTGGGGAGCGATAGGAAAAATCAAGGACGTGAATGGGGCTATAAAATACCCAAATATTACAAATTTCGCCAAAGCTTTATTATGTTTGCCCAAGTCCAACGCTTCGTGCGAGAGAATATTCTCTCAGGTGAATTTAAATAAAACAAAATTAAGTAATAGGTTCCTAAACCAACATGTTTCAGCTTTAATTATAATAAAAGAGGGGATTAAGGAACACGGAGACTGTATCTCCTTTAAACAAACTAAAACATGATCAAAAAGATGTCTTCAAAATCTTTGTACTACACGAAAAAAGAAGACGAAAATTTGGAGGCAAATGTTGACACTTAGAGTAAATGTTACTTATAGGTTCATACAATTTATAAGAAAATTGTTAAATAACTCCATTGAATTCGTGTGTATTTTTTTCCGTTTCCATGAAGGCATGTTTCTGGCATTTTTTGTTAGAATATGAATGTCTATGGATACTTATATGTCAACGCTCTCTTCTGACTGAATGGCGGAACTGCAGAATAAAGCTGATACTAATAAAATCTTCTTTTATGTCTTTATTTAAAGACTCTGCTATAATAAATAAGTAAATTCAAGAGGTTATGCGCCCAGAATATTGCCCAATCAGTCAGATGGCACAGAAACTACAGTAAAAAAGTGGTGTAAAGAAAAAGTAAAGGGTGACGCGCAATATAAAGAAAATTGCTACAATGGCTTCAGCAACCCAAGCTATACCGGCGTCGGCGGCATCGGTGCCATTCCTTGATGGCACAAACTTTTCCAACTGGATATTTAGAATATTTACGTTAATGGAAGAAAAAGACTGTCGACATGTTGCAGACAACGACTTAAGCTTAGATCAAATCTACAAAAAGATTAAAGAAGATGAAAAGTTTAAAAAGGGAGATGCGAAAGCCAAAAGTATAATAGTGCAGTCGCTAAAAGACAAACACTTAGAGTATATCAAAGATAGTAAAACAAGTAAAGAGATGGTACAAAACCTAAGAAAAATGTTTGAGAGAAAAAGTACTCTCAGTAAGTTGTATTTACGTCAAAAACTGCTAACCCTGAAACACCAAATGGAAGAAAATTTAGAAGATCACTTCAATAAATTTGATTCAATAATTAGGGAGCTTGAGGGTGATGGCAAGTTAGAAGAAACTGACAAGGTGTGCCACCTTCTCAGTATCGACAATCAGCTGTACCAACCAGTCATTACAGCTCTCGAAGCAGCTAATATAGAGTTGACGCTGGAGTACACTAAAAGAAAATTGTTGGATGCAGAACTGAGGCATAAAAATCAAAGTGTATCAAAAGATGAGTTTAGTTTTACTGGCGAAGTAAGAAAATGTTATAAGTGTGGTGAGACAAACCATTTTATCCGAGACTGTCCGAAGAATAGAGGTAGAGGTAGAGGCCGTGCTAGAGGACGAGGTAGAGGTCAACGACGACCTTCGACTGCAAATTTAGCATAAGACGACTTTAGTTTTATTGCATATGCAGGCACAGCTTCACAGACTACTCAAAATCTGACTCTTGTTATTGACTCGGGTGCTACTTATAATATGATCAATGAAAACTACATGAACTTGATGGAAGATATTCAAGAAATACCTGAGGTACATATCAAAGTAGCTAATGGTGAGTTAATAAAAGTAAATAAGAAAGGAAAATTAAAGTTGAAGTCACAAAATAATGTGACAATGACAATGGAAGCATTGATAGTGAGAAACCTCTCTCATAATCTTATTTCCGTCAAGAAACTCAGCAGTAAAGGGTGTGAAGTAATATTTAAGAAAAATACTGCAGTGATCAAAACACCTGTGGGAAAAATAAAAGGAAAGTGTGATGGAAGTTTGTACATACTAAAATGTACACCTATAGAGCCGAGTTCACTTGTGACAAAGGACAATAATACATGGCATATGAGGTTAGGTCACTTGAATCGTGGCGGAATGAAAATCCTAGGGCTACCGCAGTCAGATGAAAAATGCTCTGTTTGCATGAAGGCTAAAGCAGTAAGAAACCCTTTTAACACAAAATAGTTACCCAGAACAAAGAGAGCTGGAGAACTGATTTACTGCGATATTGGGGTCCATTAAGCCCAGAAACAAATAATGAAGAAAAATACTACTTGACCATAATTGATGACTACACACACTTCACCGAAGTATACATACTGAAATATAAAAGTCAAGCAGCAGAATACATAGTACAGTATTTAAGAATAATGGAGGCAAATGGAATAACTGTGACTAGAATTAGAACAGATAATGGTGGAGAATTTCAAGGAAAGGAGCTGAAAAACTATTGTAATAATAATGGCATAAAGCAAGAGTATACATGCAGCTACACCCCACAGCAGAATGGAGTGGCGGAGAGATTAAGTAGGACTCTAATGGATAAGGCAAGAGCACTTTTCTTAGACAGCAATCTCCCGAAGTACCTATGGGGAGAAGCCTTAAGATGTGCCACTTATCAGCTGAATAGATCGCCTACTGTCACATTGAAAGGAGATACACCTGCTAATGCAATGTATGGAATTACTAAGATTGACAACCTAGTTATTTTTGGCAGCAAGGCATGGGTGGTAAATCTCCCAAAGAAAAGAAAATTAGAGCCTAGAGCAACTGAAACAAGAATGGTGGGTTACAGCGGAAATGGTTATAGACTTTGGAATCCAGAAACAAATGAAAAAGTCATCTCAAGAGATGTTAAGTATGATGAAAATGATTTTACATATGAGAAGAAAATAACGAACACTAACAGAAGCCAAATATACTATGAAGAAGAAGAAGAATATCAAGAAAATACCGAGAGACAAGAACAGAAAGAAGTTGAACCAAAATCAGCGGTGGAGACACGGTCCATAGAAAATGACACGCTTCGTGAAGATACAGAGAGACCAAAACGCCAAGTAAAACCACCACCGATATATAATGATTTTGAGCTAAACCTGGTATATGCTCTAATAACAGACGGTGATCCTCTCACATACGAGGAAGCAATTGAACAAGGGCAAGAATGGCAAGAAGCTATTAATAAGGAAATAAAATCTTTGCAAGACTTAGAAGTATGGACAGAATTTTCATTACCAGAAGATCAAAAGGCCATAGAGACAAAATGGGTTTTTCGTACCAAACAGGATAGATCTAAGAAAGCTCGTCTCGTTGCCAAAGGATTTCAGCAAGATAATATGAGCCAAGAGCTATATTCACCTGTGGCCAAAATGACAACTATAAGACTGATGCTATCACAAGCTATTACAAATAACTGGGAGATAAGACAGCTAGATGTACCATCAGCTTTTTTGAATAGTCAGTTAGATGCAGACTCAGAAGTCTATATCAAGATACCGGAAGGAGTGAATATGCTTGATAAGAATAAAGTATTAAAGTTGAGAAAGGCCCTGTATGGACTTAAAGAATCACCAAGATGTTGGAATGAAACAATTAATAAGTTCTGCGAGTCTATCCAAATGAAAAGATCTACATATGATGTATGCCTGTACACAGGACCAAACATATGGCTAGTCATATTTGTTGATGACATTTTATTAATTGGAGATTCAGAAAGTATTGATTATACAGTACAAAAATTGAAGTCTGAGTTCAAAGCAAAAGATATGGGCTATGTGAAGAGTTTTCTAGCTATTGATATTGAAAGGAATGAAAACACGTTAACATTATCACAGGAAAGATTTATTAATAAATTATTACAAAAATTTAACATGAGCGACTGCAATGCTGTAGCTACACCGATGGTCACCAACTTTCAGCCTGAAGAAAAATCTGAAAATAAAAGAGAAGTACCATATAGAGAGCTCGTGGGAAGCCTTACTTACCTTTCTATGATGACCAGACCTGATATTACGTTTGCTCCTAGTTTCCTTAGCAGATACCTAGATAAATACACTGAAGAATTGTGGAAAGCAGGAAAAAGAATTTTAAAGTATCTGAAAGGAACAAAGAAACTCGTATTAACGTACAAAAAATGTAAAGAAAATTTTAATATTTTAGCATTTACCGATGCGGATTGGGCAGGTGATAAATCTGATCGAAAAAGCAAGTTGCAGTTGCCCTGTCAACCGCAGAATCCGAGTATGTTGCAGCAGCTATGTGTGCAGCCGAGCTTATGTACATCAAAGGACTATGCAGTGAATTTGGACAGTGTAGTACAGTGATGTTTATAGATAATAACAGTGCTATCAAGATGATTTCTAACTATGAAAACACAAAAAGATCAAAACACATTGATATTAAGGTACACTTCATAAAGGACATTGTTTACAAAAAGTTATTACAGGTGAAATATGTACCAAGTGAAGAAAACGTTGCTGACATTATGACAAAGCCTTTGTGTTGTGACAAATTTAAATATTTTAGAAATAAACTGATATGTTGTGCTTAGAGGTAAATTAGGTTATGTTCAGTTCGATCAACTTCTGTCTGATTTATCTGAGGTCTGATTGATGACTGAACTGACATGTCGATTGACATTTGCGAAGCTTGTTATTTTTTTTTGGGTTGCCAGTATGGTAAAAATTAATTCCCAATTTCAAGTCAAATTGTTTGATTTTTATTGAAGATAATGTTAAGCAAGATAAAATAAAATTAAAATTAGATACTTGAAATTGAGAGGGGGTGTTAGAATATGAATGTCTATGGATACTTATATGTCAACGCTCTATTCTGACTGAATGGCGGAACTGCAGAATAAAGCTGATACTAATAAAATCTTCTTTTATGTCTTTATTTAAAGACTCTGCTATAATAAATAGGTAAATTCAAGATTTTTGGCGCCAAGTGTGGCAGGTTTTGGCAGATTTTTTTGCCCACTCTGTGGCAGATTCAGCATTTATGAGATGGTCACACTGGAGGTGGTGTACGTGACATTGGCTAAGGGTACAAAACAACGGGCTGCGCATTTTAATACTCGTTTCGCCATATTTTGCCGAATTTTGTTTGACATAAGAGAGCCTACAAAATTTTCGAGTGCACTTGAAGAAATATCACAGTTTATCTACATGTAACATGTTTTCATTGAATTCATTAAATAGCCAAAATCAGGTAACGAAACCGCTCCAGAAAATTTTCATAAGAACTCCACGAAAACATAGAAAAACATTTTTGTTTGTCACCTAACCATAACCTGTAATTCGTTTTCAGATTTTAATTAGTTTTAGCCAGTTATCGTCTCGGTACTCGAGTCTTTACAAGCAGCGGAAGCAGCACAATGGCAAAAACAGGAATGTGAGAGGGAAGGAGAGCGCTATCGCTCCGTATGACGCAACAATATGCCAAGATAGTTTAGGAGAATGTCTCCGGAATTTCGATAAAGGAGTCCTTAATGAGATGCGTAACGTTGACCTCCGAGCATTGGTGACCTTAAACAGACGTCAAAAGACCAGCCTGACCTCAGCTAGGAAAGTTTCGTATATATCTGCTGAGACGTTTGATAAAAACAAGAATGGTTGGGTACCACAGGCATCGCCGACGATAACCGTCGATTTACGGGGCAAAAACACAAGATTTAACCTGACAGACAACTTTGTTGGGCTTCTAGCAAGGAGTTTACATCAAAATAGTTTTAATTACAATGTCCAAGTGCGAGGATTCAAAACGGAGAGAGGGGTGCATGCAGATCTTAAAAGGAATCCTAATATCATGAATAGACTGCGTAAGTTTTTGGGTCAGTATGATTTAGATGTGATTGGTAGCTTTCTTGGGATGTGCTGACTGTGCAGTTTATCCTTTATAGTCATGTCTCGAATTAATAACAAAATTCACCATCTTAGAAACTTCAAAAATGACTGGAATCCAATTGAGTGCATTATAAGTAGAGATCGGATAAGCTGATAAAAATTTACCTAAAGTTCATGCATTTGCTAACATGGAATGCACTTTTTTATAGAAGAAATATCTTGATTCCAGGTTCGACTAATTCAGTATTGTGTATAATACAATCATATTTACCCAGTATTATTTATATATTTAGCTACCTCTAGTTGCAAAGTACGACTGAAAGTATATTTTTGGAATATTAGTGCAAGTGGCATGTTAAAACTTTGCTAATTTACCAACCTGATCTCAGACATTTAAGTCTGTTCTCTTTTTCGCTTGTGATAATTATGACTTCCACAGATCAATGTGACATTGCAATACTACATAGTTGACTGAAGTTGTTTATATTTTAGAAGTTTGATTCTTTTGTAGGTAACCTATCTACACTTTCTTTTAATATTGTTGCATCTGATTATCAAATCTCTAATTATGAGATAGAAAGTCAATGGGGATCTACAGGCAAAGCTATTTACAGATGGCGCTAGCATAGTTCCCACCATTACATACTACGGGTTGGCTATGTCAAACTTTGTTTTGTATGTGTTCTGGTTTTCCTACCATTTTTCTCGAATACCTAGCATTTTTTGTAACTTCCGTTTATCACCTGTATTCCAATATGTTATTATTATGTTATTAATTTTTAATATGGGGTTCTTCGGAAATAAATTAACACCATTAGTAAAGCAACCAGGCCTCGTAGCACAGTGTTTAATCGCGCGAGATGCCACTTAGTTGAATCACAGGTGTGAAGAGCGTGACATACTGTTAAATCGCAAAAAACATTGTGTCACTATCCTCGCACTTGTGATTCAACTAAGGGGCGTCGCGCGCGTTTAAGTACTATGCTACGAGTGCTGGTATGGCACACAAAGGCATAATTCTAAGATATTATTTGAAAATCACAAAAAATTGTGCAAAAACCATAACAATGTACTGAAATGACAGATTTCCGGATTGATGATTGATGATACAGGTATGATTTGGCAGTGTGGATCCCCATTAGAAACAAATTCGCAGAGAAAAATAAATCTCAGATACACACATACATATGCTCACACCTGTCTCCCAGAGGGATAGGCAGAGACTGCAGATTTCCATCTGCTACGATTCTGCCAAACCTCCTTTGCCTCTTCCATATCCATCAATCTAGTCATACAAGCTCTTCTGTTTCGTGTACTTTATCTCCATTTTGGTCAGCATACGTCCTTCTAGGGTGGCCTGGTCGAGCTCAACTTTCGACTTGTGCACCAAAATTTCTTCCAATAATCTCAGATAAGGTCCCGTATCCTCTACCTATCTAATGACTCCTCCAGTTTGTCCACTGACATCTACTAATTGTAAGTAAACACTAATGTTGTGTCCATTTCGAACCTTATTCTCTAAGGAACAGAGATGGCTCTGTCAGAACTACAGTTTACTACTACTTACTTACTACATTTATCAAATACACTAATATATGTATTGTAAACATTAATGTTTTTATTCCTAAAGCATATTTAGTCTGATTATACTGACATGTATGTACTCTCCCGAACTCCCACTATGTCGCATACGTTAGCCACACCCTGCAAGTTAACTTCTCCATGATATATATATAATATAATATATATAGTCGCGTATCGCGAAATAAATTCATGTTATTCGATCCGTCTTAATACCTTACAATTTTGTATAAGGAAATTGAAAATAAACCATGTTATTTAAGACTAGCCCTTGCCCGCGGCTCTGTCCGCGTTTATTCGGTCTCTGCTCCATTTTCGGGTTAGGCGTTATACCTATGTAACTTCTAACAGTAGAAAAGTAATAGGAAAAAATCTTTAAAAAACGTGTATTTTTTTTGTCCGACATCCGATTTTAATGAAACTGTATAGCCTATATTCTGCTCCATATAAAGCTCTGTTTTGCTCAGTCCTATTTTTTTTATTTAGAGATGCAAGAAACATCTTGAAAATAGGTCAGACCCTTTTCTTTGGATAATCAAAATGGTACCTTCAAGGTATATTTGACCAAATTCACAACCATCATAGTGAAATGTTGGCTCCTACATTTTTGTATAGTGGTGAAAGCTGCCAAAATACTGGATAGTGGAAATATTTGGTTTTGTAATCTTTTTATGTTTTGTAAACAAAGAAAAGTATGATTTGGTTAGTTACTTACCCTCGCACTGAATAACTGAGATAACTTTGTGATAAATACTAATTGCTTATGATACAAACACAAACATAAAATAATTTGGCCAAGTGCGAGTTGGACTCGGACAAAGGGTTCCATACCAACACAATACAGACATGGAACTCTAAAAACATTGTGCAAAATCAATTAGAAACAAATATTCAGAGAAAAATTAATTCTGTACATTTTTGAAAAACTCATTTATGCTCAACTGGCTCATTCGGAACCCAGTTTTGGTTACCCCTTGTTTAATGGCTAAGGCCAGCAAAACATAATTTAATTAAGGCAAGTATTGAATAAACGCACAACAGAAAATACTAAAAATGCTACTACAGTGTTCTATCAAAAATACTAACTGCACATCAAAACAATACTGACTTGCATACTAAAATACTAATTGTGCTCTTATAGGATTACTGGGTTGTCATAAAAAAATAACCATGAACGTTTTTTAGTGTATTATATTAAAATAGTATTTTTGCACACTAATAAGAATATTCCTTTAATTAATATAATGTAAACCCTCAGGCATCAACATGACCCCAGCAGACAACAAGCCCCCCGCCCCCCTGGGACCCGAGGCGGCCCCGCGACTTGAGAAGCTGCTGCAGGACGAGGTGCCTCTCTCGCACCAGCAACGCGACAAGATAAAAATCGCCTTCGCCGAGGGGTATCTCGCTGGTAAGTAGGTGGAATATAACAACATGACCCCTGCAAACAACAAGCCCCTCGCCCCCTGAGCCCCGAGGTGGCCCCGCGGCTGGATAAGCTGCTGCAGGATGAGGTGCCTCTCTCGCACCAGCAACGCGAAAAGATCAAGATCGCCTTTGCCGTAGGGTACCTCGCTGGTGAGTAGGTGGATTATAACAACATGACCTCTGCAGACAACAAGTCCCCCCCCCCCACCACCTTGGGCCCCGAGGCGGCCCCGCGGCTGGACAAGCTGCTGCAGGACGAGGTGCCTCTCGCACCAGCAACGCGACAAGATCAAGGGTACATCACTGGTGAGTGGGTAGAATATGACAACATGACACCTGCAGACAACAAGCCCCCCGCCCCCCTGGGACCCGAGGCGGCCCCGCGACTTGTAAAGCTGTTGCAGGACGAGGTGCCTCTCTCGCACCAGCAACATGACAAGATCAAGATCGCCTTCGCCGAGGGGTATCTCGCTGGTGAGTAGGTGGAATATAACAACATGACCCCTGCAAACAACAAGCCCCCCGCCCCTTGAGCCCCGAGGTGGCCCCGTGGCTGGAGAAGCTGCTGCAGGATGAGACGCTTCTCTCGCACCAGCAATGCGACAAGATCAAGACCGCCTTCACCGAGTTGTACCTACCTAGTGAGTAGGTGGAATTTCCTCTCACACGTATTCCATTAACCCGGAAAATCTACATGTCATGTCATGGGCACATACCCAATGTATGCAGTCCTGTTGTGGAAAACTCACTCGAACATATTTCACACCAGAAGATGTAGCCAAGACACTCGATACATTTAAAGATGACACTGCAATGGGACCATATAGATTACCAGCAATATTAAAAAAATATATGTAATAGACTGCTGTGTTCGTAACTTACTCACATTATGACCCTGTCTTTAAGAGATAGGAAAGTGCCACAGGCAGAGGTCACTCCTGTCTATAAAAAGAAGATAAACTTGATCTAAGTCACTATCACCCGATAAGTTTAACATGTATTCCCTGCAAAACATGTTAAACTCAATTGTATAATTTAATGGACTAAAGATTGGCTCTTTGGTTTCACACATCGATCGGTAACAGAAATTCTCAACTCTCATATACAATCAACTCAAATTCTTTAAAAATAGTAACATCACAGAAAGTCTACGAGTTACAATAATTAGTAACCTGAAATGGGATGTACGTACACATTCTCCAAGTTACTAAAAAAACCAACTGGATAACTTGCATGTTATCCAGTTGGCTTTTTTTAACCGATGGTGAGTGGCGGCACCACGAACCCTATCTCAAGGGGACACACATGCACATGCGCTTACACACACACATACACACTGCAACACACACCCCGCCTCTGCGCTTGCCTTTACCAGCCGACCAGAGTGGAAATGCAAAAGCGGAACCTATGCTCGAGGTTGGAAGTGTAAAATGTCACAACACCGGGGGCACTTGACTGTATAAGGATATTGCGCCCTGCAGACTCACCTCTCGACAACCTTAGCTGCTTATATGGTGTTGCCCCCTGGCTGTTCCATGGTGGCTAGATGGTGGCTCACAACAGCTATCCTGCTGGGTAGTTATCAAGCAGCAAGTCACCATCTGCCATACTTAAATGTGTGAGAGATTTTCGAGGCAGATGTCCGTTATCTCACTCCATAGTCCTGTTATCCGGCCCATTTAGTATCCCATCCTCGCTTCCTTCCTGGCAATAGTTTGACAACTGTGGGAGACTGTCCGTAAGTGTATCTCAATGATACATTGAGGGAGAGGCCTCCATGGATGCAGCAATCTCACATTTAGATTAAATGGTATCGAAAGGCCTCTTCAATGTTGACTTCGGCTCCATGAACGTCTTTCAAATAACCGGGACCCTACGGGCCCGTGACTGAAAAGTGTACCTATATAATAATTATATCATAGAATTGACCACATCCATCCAACCACCAGCCTCTCTTCGTCCACTACTGGTATGTCCTATGCCTTTCCAAGATTTCGCCACTCTTAGCGGTTCTCCTCGAAGAAATGCACGCGTAATCGGGCAAATTATCGCTCTATCCCTTCTTCACCCACTGAATAGTCCCTGCCAGGGCGGGCCGCCGATGATTTTAGCCTTGGCGGAGTGGAACAGGCCGTTACAATCCTCACCTGTTGGTTCCAGGGTCTCATCCTGAAAATGCGCGCGGCACGAAGGCCTCCAAGTATCTGAAGCTGGTGCAGCAGCTGCTCACCATCGTGCTATTCCTCGCCATCTTCGTGAGTCTCATGGCGTCTGTCAGCGGGACCGTGTTCAGGTGAGCTGGGTTTGTGGGCCACAGAATGTGGGCATGCATGGCCGCTAGCTCATAGAAAGATGTTCAGAATTCAACAAAGCCATAGTAATCTGTTTTTTAGGGTTCCATACATCATGATGGAAAAGCGGAAGCCTTAAAGGATCACTTTGTTGTTCGTCTGTTTGTGTGTCTGTAAGTTTTTCAAGAAACGGGTTGAGGTATCAAGTTTAAATTAATATTCAATTCTAGTTATTTATAATGCTGTAAATCCGAATTCTAATTTAACGCAATAAAAAGATTTCAAAGCGTATTTTAAAGTGAAACCCATTTATTTTTCAATTCTATAAATAAAATTTGGCGAATATAAGTTGCAGTTATATTTCGTACATAATAAGAAGTTACATTTTTGTTCAAATCGTTAAAGTGAACCTTCATCTGTTTGCTTTATACTTTTACAATTACTTTAAAAAATATGTATAATGTATTCTAACCACATTTCTATAAATTTATTAAATAATAATTGCGTTAACCCTTTGTATCCGTCATCATTTAGAAACTGCCTGCTGAATCGCAGTTATAACTTGTTTTTAGGGAGCCAGTTGCTTTATTCTACATATTACAGTCTTTGTATTATAATAATTTTATTGCAAAATAAGTTTTTTTTTGTTATCATGGTGCGGAACTCGGTCAGGGCTCGAGTTCTACTCGCATTTGACCGACTTTTTTTGATTATACCAAAGCCTTCGACCGTGTGACTTGGCAAGTTATGGTCATCGCTTTGGCTTAAATGGGTGTCCCCTCCTTACTAGGTATATCTCACGGTTCTTTATGTCGACTGATTCAATGCGAATTGCAGGATCCAGCTCGGTAACCAAGTCGAGGTGGACCCAGAAGACATCTCCGTGACCTTCGACGACGTGAAGGGAGCCGACGAGGCCAAGCAGGAACTTAAAGATGTCGTAAGTACAAACTTTGAACTTTTTCCGTACAATTTAAGAGGCAATTTCGCTAAAGTCGACACTTTTTAAAGTTGTTCACCTGTTTATCAAAACAAGCCACTAGTCTGTTAAATTAGTATGTTAATTTTGGAACCTATTTCTAGTCTCCTGTAGAACAGAAACGCGATTAAAGAAATTTGGCTCGATATGATTAATTATTGAAATGAGGTTTTCATCAACACTTTTTCAAGTATATCCAATATTCAATAATATTTTATTAGCTGTATTTTAATTGGAATGGAGACCACGTACAGCAAAGCGCAGCGTAGGCCGCCCTCGTGCCCGCAGGTCTGACGATCTGAAGGACGTTGCGGGTGGCGGCTGGATGAGGATGACTGAGGACCGCCAAGAGTGGCGTAATATTGGGGAGGCCTACGTCCAGCAGTGGACGAATACGGGCTGATGCATGGATGTATTTTAATAATATCTGAATTCTGCTAGTTTGAAATTTTGCTAGCTGTTTTAGTTAATATTATATTAATTTATAATTGACATTTTGCCATTTTAATTATTCAAAAATTGTTATTACTTTCTATAAACTATGATGTTAAGAATATCAATTAACGTTTTTTTTTTCTTTTTTTGTTCATTAATGTATTCATGTTATTTTATTATTTCTATTTTTAAATGTAATGCATGCTATATTTATATAATAATGTTAAATCTTTTTTTCCCAATATTCTACCCGCATATGTGCACATTCTGCGAGAACGGGGACAAGCTGAAAATCAGCGCTGTGAAGACCAATTTATTTTTCTATCACAGCATATAGCTGAGCTCGTTCCTTTTTGTCGCATTCTTTTTAAAACAAATTTCTGTGTGATATAATTATGTTTGAAAGACAAATGAATAATTTCAATTTCAATTTTTCCAGAATCCGTCCCTCTCGCACTGCGGCTCTTTCCGCATAGAGTAACAGTGTCCGTTGCAACTGTGACATATCCTCTTAATCCTCTAATTATAATTTATTTTAAACTCAGGTGGAATTCCTAAAGAACCCGGAGAAGTTTTCGACCCTAGGTGGCAAGTTGCCCAAAGGGGTGCTCCTAGTGGGTCCCCCGGGCACCGGCAAGACATTGCTGGCCAGGGCCGTGGCAGGGGAGGCGAGGGTGCCGTTCTACCACGCGGCAGGGCCGGAGTTCGACGAGATATTAGTCGGGCAGGGGGCCAGGAGGGTCAGAGATCTGTTTAGTAAGTGGTTTGACATTTTAAGACGAAAATGAAAAATATACAGGGTGTTATCGTTAAGTGTGGACCAAGCGATTATTCCGTAACTATTACAGATATCAAAACATTTTAAACCGATATCGAAAGTACGTCACCTAATCAGTAAAATGACATCGATAACTTTTTGAAAATCAAACGAGAAGTATCCAAAAATTTGACATTAAACATTCCCATACATTTAGTATAAGATTAGTAGAAAGGTTTTAGTTTCCTTATTTAAAAAGGTTATTTTAGCTTAGTACTGATATTAAAGGAAACAATTTATTAACCTAACAAAGTAATAAAACTATCTTTAATTGAATAATATTTATTTCTTAGTAAGTACAAAATTTTGTATTCAAAGCAGATGTTCGAAGTGACGTCCTTGTTGTGCGATACAATGTTTGGGAATGTTAAATGTCAAAATTTTGGATACTTCTCGTTTCGTTTTCAAAAAGTTATTGATGTCATTTTACTGATTAGGTAACGTACTTTCGATATCAGTTTATTTTTTTTTGATATCTGTAATAGTTACGGAATAATCGCCTGGTCACACTTAACGATTACACCCTGTATATATTTTTAGAAACTAAAAATGTTTACATACCTACATTATTAGTTGATGGGACATCGTTTTAAGTAAATTAAATGCCTGTGCCAGGATATCCCGCTCTGGGTAGTTTTACAAAAATAAACTCTCACAAATAACATGCTGAAGGTTAAACGCCAGTCGCTTAGCGCAAAGTGCATAACTTAACTTTACATTTCTTGTTTAGAAATTAAAAAAATTAAAAACATTTTGGTATGTGGCAATTGACGCCAACAGTTCAGTATTAGTGAGGTTTATAAAGCATGAGTTTGAAATTTAATGCACAATTAGTCATGATCTTGTCCAAACAAAGTTAAAACAGCATATTAAGTTGGTTTTGAGAAGATCATGACTAATTGTGTATGTAATTTCAAATTCTTGCTTTATAAACCTCACTTATACTGAACTATTGGCGTCAAATGGCACAGATTAAAAAGCTTTTCAATTTTAACTTCTAAACAAGAAAAAACAAAGTTAAGTTATGCACTTTGCGTTAAGCGACCGACGTTTAACCTTAAGCTTGCATTTTTAACAAAAATACTTAATCAATACATACAGGATGTAATAAGACAGCGAATTTTAAATAAAACCACACTATCTAATGATAATATAAAACATCGGAGAAGAAGGTATTCAACTGTAACTTAAAGACTCTAACCCACAGGAGGAAGGGCTATTTTAGAATGCTGCGCGTTAACAGTTGTTTCACGGACGGCGCTGTCTAAAAAAACGCCCGTATCTCTGCGTTACGCCAGGGCCACAGCTTCAGGCTTCTAGCGGCGCTTCTTGCTGCTCTTCCAGGCGGTTTTTGCGACGGGCTTTGCCCTGCCACGACACCCGTCACCCTGCCAGTCACTCGAAGCCGGACAAGACGCGCGAGCGGCGACCCGGCGACTTCATACATTTGTTCTCTCCGCCGGCGCCGTCGCAAGAAGAACCGCTTGGCGCGCCTCTCGAAGCCTGAAGCTTGTGGCCGAGGGGTTACGGTTCACGCATTTTAGTTTGAAACTCAAATATTACCCAAATGGTTCACGCGGTATGTTTCTCGGGAAAACTGGTTCAGTATGATCGTTAGAATGTGTAGTTTCATTTAAATGTAGCAGTCTGTTTACATCCGGTATATAAAAGAGACTCCTTTCTGTCTGTCTGTTTGTTCACGCACATCTCCGAAACCAATAAACGGTGGACAGCGGGTCTGCCGCGTAATTCTGATTTGTATCAACTTCAAGCAAATGCATGCGAAATTCAGCGCGTGCAAAAGAGATGGCATGTTAGGCGGGCTTCATCACACGCACGGCAAATTTCAATCTCAAGTTGATGTTGATGAAAATCAGAATTACGCGGTAGACCCGGAGTTTAATTTGGATTAGAAAATAGGCTTTGTTTCATCAAAATCGGATGTAGGAATTAATAAAATTATCGTCATTGAAAGATTTTTGGAATTCACTTTTCTACTGTTAGATATTAGAAGTTACATAGCAAATAATAATTCAGCGCGATAAAGCCCTATAGACGTCACGAACGATTGTATAAAAGAAAAAAACAAGAAAACTTTGATTAGAATTATGTAGCGTATACAATTTTAGTACATAAAAAAATCAACAGGTGGCGCTATTCATTATTAGAAGCGCATAAATAAACATTTCATTATTTCGTTTAAATATCGTCATCTATTTGTGTAAATAAAAAGTTTTAATGCGAATTTAGTTTCAGCAATTGTATAACAGCTGGTGATTGAATTGATTAAAACGGGCTAGGTAACTGAAAATTGTAAAGCTATAGTATATTAAATTCTATTAAAAACTGTAAAAGAAAAGAGCTGTGTCTGTCTGTACAATCATGATATTCCAAAAACATAGCAATGTAGGTTAATGGTAAAAAAAACTAAATTTAATTTTAGTTATCAAACTGTTTTCAGTTTTTCAGAAACTAAATATAATTCGTAGATGTAAAACTTTGAAAACTACTTTCAAACAAAAAACAAATAATGGAAATTGCTATGGAATTACAGGAAATAAAAATTCATGAATCTGTAAGAAAATTTCGGCAATTTTCACCTAATAATAATAATAACATGTGTTATGTTTGTTGTTCTACAGAGGCGGCTAAGGAGCGCGCTCCGTGCGTCATTTTCATAGACGAGATAGACTCTGTCGGTGCTAAGAGAACTAACAGCGTGCTTCATCCTTACGCGAACCAGGTGAGCGTTTCGTTAATTGATATACCTACAATACATACTCTGAGATCCCCTTTTACAACCTTAAGGGGCTGCACAATGCTAAAATTCAGTCCTGCTCTAACGCTTTTGTTTTTTAACCGTCTATCCTGCTCTAATCAGATGCTGCGCACGCAAAACTTCAGTTATTTTGAAACCACGGCTATATTAGGACATTAACTATAATTTCTTTATGTATTTGCGTGTATTGGTTTCATTTCAATCGGTTTTGAAATATGGAAACTGAATCGCTTCTTTCGTGAAATTCATGCATTTTTCAAAGTAATATAATTGAAAGAAGATTGGAAGTATGTTTATTTATAAAGTGTAATTAATAATTGTCTTGAGTCAAAAAACACGCCATATTTTTTTCAAATTTTTGCCATCTACATTGACGCAACTGAATCCAATGAAAAACTAATGTTTAGCATTGTGGAGCCCCTTAAGAGGCTTCGTTACGCGCAAACTTCCATACAAACGCTGTCATCACATCGTGGGGTGTCTATGGATTGTTATAATATTTTACGCTGAGGCCATTAACATTATATAGATCTATGTTTAAGTCGAGCTAAAAACCGTGAAATTTGAGTAATATCTTAACAACAAACCCCTAAAATACGTGAATTTAACGGTTTTTACCAAAACTGTAGCTGGATGTGCTTTTATTGTTTTAGATAAAATAAAAAAATTAATACGTGTCAAACATCGAAAATGTTATCTAGATTAATAATAACCAAAAATAAATCTATAATCTAATAATCTATAATCTTTATTGAAAACGTTTGAAAAATGTAATGTTTGAAAACGTCCACAGTCTTGCCAAAATGTGTTTTTTCCTGAAACAGGTTTTCAATTTTGCGCCCGCGACGAAATCGGCACGATTGTATTGTCCTCGCAAGTTTCATGGAGCGTGCACCTTATAGCGAAATGAAACAGCATTACATTTAGCCACGCCCACAACTGAGTTGATCCTCCTTAAGGTAGAAAACTGATTGCATCATATTGTCCACCCCGTACTATGAAACGCGGTAAGAAGCGTTAGCGATAAAGAAGTGTATGAAAGCGATACGATGAAAATGTAACGGTTGAAATGTTACAGTTTTGTCGTCCTAGCCCTCATCCGCCAATCGTCTGGAGTATAAGTATTTATCTACTTAAATTCTTCTGAAATTTAGCACACAATTGATATTCCAGACAATAAACCAGCTGCTCTCAGAGATGGACGGCTTCCACCAGAACGAGGGAGTGATAGTGCTGGGAGCGACCAACCGGCGTGACGACTTGGACCAGGCGCTCCTCAGACCGGGGAGGTTTGATGTTGAGGTATATATAGGGATATACAAGGTGTAACATAACGAGGGAGTGATAGTGCTGGGAGCGACCAACCGGCGCGACGACTTGGACCAGGCGCTCCTCAGACCGGGGAGGTTTGATGTTGAGGTATATATAGGGATATACAACGTGTAACAGAACGAGGGAGTGATAGTGCTGGGAGCGACCAACTGGCGCGACGACTTGGACCAGGCGCTCCTCAGACCGGGGAGGTTTGATGTTGAGGTATATAATATAGGGATATACAAGGTGTAACAGAACGAGGGAGTGATAGTGCTGGGAGCGACCAACCAAAATTTTGTTTTCGATCACTTGCACAAGAAAACTCAAATCTCTTGATGAGTGTTCTAACTGACGTTAATACTAGGGATGCATCCGATACATACCGATATATCGGCGATACTTTGTGTTTGTCGATCATCAATCCATCCATCAGCCTAGTTCGTCCACTGCTGGACATACGCCTTTCCAGGACTTTGCCACTCCCAGCGGTCATCCTGGAAGAATTGCCCATACTCACATATGCTGGGTAGGCGGGTTGGTGAGCGCGGTGCCGGAACCCTCGCACCAGTGACGCCGCTGCCCGTCACCAGTCTGTTCCATATTGGGCCCGGCTATTAGGGATGGATATACCGCCATCCATCGGTCCCAGGCATGGTGGGCCTCATGGTTTTTTGCCTGTGAGCTGCCCTCTTACTCTCCCCTGAATTACTTCGAGGGGGTCTTTTTGATACAAGAAAAAGACAGAACGCTTAAATTATTTATAAGTCCTGTCAAAAAAGTTAAAACGTGTTACACTGAATCGACACTATTGTCATATTACCATCTCTTATTAGGCATTTCTCAAACTGTCTGGACATTATAAATAACTAGCGACCCGCCCCGGCTTCGCACGGGTACAATGCTGATACTAAATATACTACAGTATTTAAGGTGCTTAATTAGATAAGGATTAATGCTGTATTGCTTAAAATCGCTTCGTAGATAAGCCATTATTTCTCGTAAAAAGTAAAGGATAAAAAATGGTTATTGTGGGTTATTCCTAAGAGATAGAGATACACCATCGCGGACTTTTTTGTAGACCTTGTTAAGGTGTACAATACTGTAGTACATTATTTTGATCTATCTCGTAGGGTTCAGCCAGCGTTTGCAATGTAAGCACAAAAAAATGTGTTTATTTACGACATCACATTAGAAACCTTTAAAATTATCAGAGTTTCTCTACCAAATTATGTATAAACCTTCCTCTTGAATCATTCTATCTATTAAAAAAAACGAATTAAAATCCGTTGAGATCTAAGCATACATAGGGACAGACAGACAGCGGGAAGTGGCTATTTTTATACTATGTAGTGATGTCTTGTTAATAAATAAATAAAAATAAAATACATAAAATAAATATTATTAGAGAGCATTACAAACTAGAAAATATCAATCAGAAACAAACCCAAAGACAAGAATTTGAAAAAATTCCCCGGGCCAGGATTCAAGATGTCTTGATAACAAGAGGTCGCAGGTTCGAATCCTGGCCCGGGGATTTTTTTCAAATTCTTGTCTTTGGGTTTGTTTCTGATTGATCTTTTCTAGTTTGTAATGCACTCTAATAATATTTAGAGTATTCATAGCGATGGATTTCGCAAAATAAACATAATCTACATACAAATAATTTGGTCCATACAATTTTGTTCTTTGCCAGGTGAACGTGCCGACCCCAGACTACGGAGGCAGATGCGACATCCTCTCGTTGTACCTCGCGCGTGTGATCCACAACTCTGACGTGGATGTGGACGTGCTAGCGCGCGGTACAACCGGCTTCACCGGAGCTGATCTAGAGAACATGGTCAACCAGGCCGCGCTCAAGTGAGTCACCACTTACGTAATACGTGCTAGCGCGCGGTACAACCGGCTTCACCGAGAACATGGTCAACCAGGCCGCGCTCAAGTGAGTCACCACTTACGTAATACGTGCTAGCGCGCGGTACAACCGGCTTCACCGAGAACATGGTCAACCAGGCCGCGCTCAAGTGAGTCACCACTTACGTAATACGTGCTAGCGCGCGGTACAACCGGCTTCACCGGAGCTGATCTAGAGAACATGGTCAACCAAGCCGCGCTCAAGTGAGTCACCACTTACGTAATACGTGCTAGCGCGCGGTACAACCGGCTTCACCGGAGCTGATCTAGAGAACATGGTCAACCAGGCCGCGCTCAAGTGAGTGACCACTTACGTAATACGTGCTAGCGCGCGGTACAATCGGCTTCACCAGAGCTGATCTAGAGAACATGGTCAACCAAGCCGCGCTCAAGTGAGTCACCACTCACGTAATACGTGCTAGTGCGCGGTACAACCAGCTTCTCCGGAGCTGATCTCGAGAACATGGTCAACCAGGCCGCGCTCAAGTGAGTCACCACTCACGTAATACGTGCTAGCGCGCGGTACAACCGGCTTCTCCGGAGCTGATCTAGAGAACATGGTCAAACAGGCCGCGCTCAAGTGAGTCACCACTCACGTAATACGTGCTAGTGCGCGGTACAACCAGCTTCTCCGGAGCTGATCTCGAGAACATGGTCAACCAGGCCGCGCTCAAGTGAGTCACCACTCACGTAATACGTGCTAGCGCGCGGTACAACCGGCTTCTCCGGAGCTGATCTAGAGAACATGGTCAACCAGGCCGCGCTCAAGTGAGTCACCACTCACGTAATACGTACTAGCGCGCGGTACAACCGACTTCACCGGAGCTGATCTAGAGAACATGGTCAAACAGGCCGCGCTCAAGTGAGTCACCACTCACGTAATACGTACTAGCGCGCGGTACAACCGACTTCACCGGAGCTGATCTAGAGAACATGGTCAACCAGGCCGCGCTCAAGTGAGTCACCACTCACGTAATACGTGCTAGCGCGCGGTACAACCGGCTTCTCCGGAGCTGATCTAGAGAACATGGTCAAACAGGCCGCGCTCAAGTGAGTCACCACTCACGTAATACGTACTAGCGCGCGGTACAACCGACTTCACCGGAGCTGATCTAGAGAACATGGTCAACCAGGCCGCGCTCAAGTGAGTCACCACTCACGTAATACGTACTAGCGCGCGGTACAACCGACTTCACCGGAGCTGATCTAGAGAACATGGTCAACCAGGCCGCGCTCAAGTGAGTCACCACTCACGTAATACGTACTAGCGCGCGGTACAACCGACTTCACCGGAGCTGATCTAGAGAACATGGTCAACCAGGCCGCCAATAACCGACATGTTTTTATTTCTCAAATATTTTTTTTGTTTCATTTTCCCACTAAGTGGAAAGGCAAAGGGATCTTAGCCCATACAGCCATGTCTGAGGTAATAGTTATTATCTATTTATAGACACTATCCTCTTGTGTTGAGGATCATCTGAAAGGTCTCCTGTCTTAGTCACTGTCCTGCCTTTTTTTTTTCTCAAACTTGGTCGTTAATTTTGTAAAACCAGTAACTGTCAATAGGCTGTGTTCAGTTTGATCGTCGAACGACGCCCACCTTACACTGACAGCAGGATAGCAATAATTAAATTTTATGTGTTAAATGGTTTTAATTACATATGTAAAACCAACAAAATTAATCTATTTTCGGTATTATTATTATTGAAATTTTAAAAATATAGCAAACGTTATTACGAATACGAAATCGCAATTCATTTTATTTTTCTTTTTAAACTTGCCGCTTAAAACCTTATGATCGCCAAACTCCTTAGTCTCCCAAAAACATACACACGGGTAATTAAAAAAAAAAAAAATTTGGTATGTAATACATTTTCATACGAATTTACTGGACACTTGAAGTAGTTCTCCAGGATGAAATACTTCCTGGCTTCTCTTTGCGGTATGAAATGATAACATTACAATATATTTTAGAATATTGTTTTGATGTTTTGTATTACCTCCTTAAACGTAAATATTGATTCAACCCCACTTGTTTACAGAGCGGCTATAGACGGCGCTAAAACAGTCACGATGAAGTACTTCGAAGACGCAAGAGACAAGGTAATATATATGTCAAAACAAATACAGTTTAGCCAACCATAGAGGTAGCAATATTAGTATTAGAGTTACATAACCATACAAATGCAATGATACCAAAGTTTCATACAAATCAAATAATTATAAATAATTGAAAATATTGGATTGAACGGGCTTTGGCGACTTATTGAAGAAAGGTAATGTCAAAATGACCCGGAATAAAAGAGCTTCTATGACTAGATTAATAGATGTGGAAGAGGCAAGTAGTCTCTGCCTGCCCCTCTGGGAGATAGGCGTGAGTATATGTATGATATATGTATGACTTTATGGATAATGTTCTTTTGTGAACGTTGGTCAGTATTATCAATATGTAGTTTCAATCAAAGGTACCAGTTCATGTACACCTGGTATATCCCTGCTACCTCTAAGCTTCAGGCTTCTGGCGGTGCTTCTTGCTGCGCTTCCAGGTGGTTTTTGCGACGGGCTTTGCCCTGCCACGACGCCCGTCGGCGCCTTCATGTATAGCGCGCTCGCTTGCTCAAAGCGCTCGACACTAGGTTCGTCTTGTGCGCTCGATCACTGTTTCAACCGCCCGCCTCCCCGCACACCGCCGTCGCGAGAGCGCAAGTCACTCGAAGCCGGACAAGACGCGTGAGCGGTGACCCATGGCCGGCTCTATAGAACTTCATACATTCGTTCTCTCCGCCGGCGCCGTCGCAAGAAGAAGTGCCTCTCGAAGCCTGAAGCTATGGCCGACCGATTAGGGATCAACAAAGCGTGAAGATAGCTGACACTGCGCAATATCTCCTTGCGCAAATCCATTGCTCGTTGACTTTCCAAAAATCTTATAGATTGACTCGGACTGTGGCTTAAATTTTCATTGTGAAGCTATTAAATATATAAATTGACACTGTTGGGGTCTTAAAAATGTAGACTTCTACTGTTGAGAACAGGCGTCATGAAGCGACCAACTCAGTTGTGGGCGTGTCCAAATGTCATGACGCAGTACAAGGAAGTAGACAGTAATTTAACTTGGCGGTGTCCTTGAAATCAAAACCTACAGCCGCTCGTTACCTAAACACGCGCTAGGGCTGCCAACTGACTGTTTACGTATTTGATAATGCTATATTAAATTGTCGCATTATTTAATTTAAACAGCCATACTATCCACAACATATTTGCTAAAACGCGCAGGCGCGGCTTACAGTGTCAACGCGGCAACGTGCGTAAACTGAGTTGAATCGAGTTTTGGGAGGGGTTCGTTTTGGCCCGTTTGTATGAAGATAGAATACTGTCTACTTCCTTATACTGTGGTTATGCTGTTTCATTTCGCTATAAGGTGCACGCTCCATGAAACTTGCGAGGACAATACAATCGTGCCGATTTCGTCGCGGGCGCAAAATTGAAAACTTGTTTCAGGAGTAACCACATTTTGGCAAGACTGTGGACGTTTTCAAACATTATTTTTAGTAAGATTATGTTTATTTTGCAAAATCCATCGCTATGAATACTCTAAATATTATTAGAGTGCATTACAAACTAGAAAATATTAATCAGAAACAAATCCAAAGACACGAATTTGAAAAAATTCCCCGGGTAAGGATTCGAACCTGCGACCTCTTGTTATCAAGACAAGCGCGCTACCAATTGCGCCACCGAAGTTCCTACCTAGACCGGCGAATTCTCCCATCATACTTGTCTACTGTTATTTTTGCATCTGCTTGAAATACTAGCTTGTACTGCACATACAGAACGCTCACGAGGGCGTTATGTGATTTCACGCCTCGTTCTTAAGAAACAGATGGCGCTGTCGTCGCTACAATATTGTTGCTTCAGACATTTAAGAAATTCACAGTTCTCATTAACTAAGATTATGTTTATTTTGCGAAATGTCTTGATAACAAGAGGTCGCAGGTTCGAATCCTGGCCCGGGGATTTTTTTCAAATTCGTGTCATTGGATTTGTTTCTGATTGATATTTTCTCGTTTGTAATGCACTCTAATAATATTATTTTTAGTTATTATTAATCTCGATTACATTCTCGATGTTTGACT
The DNA here is from genome assembly GCA_934047225.1 of Ypsolopha sequella. Lineage (NCBI taxonomy): Eukaryota > Metazoa > Arthropoda > Insecta > Lepidoptera > Ypsolophidae > Ypsolopha > Ypsolopha sequella. The sequence continues at coordinate 15,104,088 of OW204012.1, read as the reverse complement.
CGTATTAGATTTCGGTTTGCGGCATTATGCTGAGTCGGAGCCTTTTTCTCTTTGCCGCGACACTCATACCACTAGGATAAATTTAAGTTACTTTCTTTTTGGGTTTTAACTTTATTTAATTTTTGTTTTCTTTTATTTAAGTTCTACTTTGTTTTTTGTATGTATGTGTCGTGTTTTTGGGAAATAAATGTTATATCTATCTATCTATTAATTTTAGATTTTATCTAAAACAATAAAAGCACGTTTTTGTATAAATAATATTCCATAGACACCCCACAATTTGGTGGCATCGTTTGTATGGAGGTTTGCGCGTAATGATGCTCTTAAGGTCTTACAAAGCGAAATTCATACTGTTAATATCTAAAATATCTATATTTCTGCTGTAAAGTTAATGAATATCTAAATTTGAAGGTCCTGATGGGTCCAGAGAGGCGCTCCAGGCTACCTGATGAAGAGGCCAACACTATAACCGCTTACCACGAGGGCGGGCACGCTTTGGTCGCACATTACACGAAGGTATTGTACTTTGACAACACTTTGCTTTACAGAACGTGTTACCACACCTTGAACTTGCGTCTCTAATGTTATAAAACAAAAAAACGTTTGTACGGACTTAGTTTTCTTTGTGAAATAAGTGGGAGGAAACGACTGACGAGGAGACATCTGAAATATAATATTTGTGGTCATAGCAGTCTAATGTTATTAACACTTGTATCGTAACGACATATTATCTGTCGAGGGGGTGTCAGGTGATTTCGTGTGGAGACTGTCACCGTTAACACTTGTACAGTGCTTTCAAAGTGATAATGCGCATACAAATCTTCGCCACCGTTCGGCAAAGTTCGTATTTCCTTACACTTTCTATACAATCAATAAGGTCACGTGGTACGTCCGGTCGCTCGGCTATAGATTTGTATGCGCATTATTGCTTTGGGAGTACTGTAAATATTGTTTTGGTTATAATAATGTAAATATTTCATTGTAGGACTCTCACCCACTACACAAGGTCACAATAATACCTCGAGGACCTTCTCTGGGACACACGGCCTACATCCCGGCTAAAGAAAGGTGAATATTTATTAATAATTATTATGTACAGAATGGCAATGTAGTTGTAAAAAAAAACAATGAAAAAAATATCAGTCAATTTGCATTTTTAGTTGAAAATTAATATAAAAAAAACCGGCCAAGTGCGTGTCGGGCCACGCGCATTGTAGGGTTCCGTAGTAGGGTGCACAATATGCGGACTTCTTCTCCAAGTACATTTTATAGGTTTGTCGAGTAATACAGATGCGCCAAACTTATAGTACGTTCGCCCCGTGTTTAGAGGGGACTAAAAGTTTGGCGCGATCTGTACTCGTTAACTTGTAAAGCCTACTTAGCTGTGATAGTTTTCATTTTAATTTCGTTATGTAAACTGCTGCTGTGTTTTTTCGCACGTCTCCAAATATAATACAATAGGTAATTTAAAAATATTAGGGGTGTGAGAAGATAATTTTTCGATCCAGGGTTCCGTTTGCGAAATATTAAACATAAAAGTGTTAATTTTTGTTAGAGTCAAGTGTCCCCCCCCCCTTTGCCGGCGAAACGGTTGTATTTGAGGACGTAAAAAAAATCACGGCAGTAGTATATATAACGAAATTAAAAAGAAAACTATCACAGCTAAGTAGGCTAAGTAGGCTTTACAAATTAACGAGTACAGATCGCGCCAAACTTTTTGTCCCCTCTAAACACGGGGCGATTCGCATCAGCAGGAACAAAATGTATGGGCCGTTCTTGGGAAGAGCAACTTCCGAGCGGACTAGAAGTTTGGTGCGATCTGTATTATTATAGATAATGGTACGGAACCCTTCGTGCGCGAGTACGACTCGCACTTGACCGGTTTTTCATAGATAAAAAGTAGCCTATGTCACTCTCCGGCCCATAAACTTTCTCTATGCAAAAAATCACGTCGATCCGTTGCCGCGTGAAAGAAGGACTAACCAACACTCAACAACCACACTTTCGCATTTATAATGTTCAGTGGAGATCACATCAAGCTGTACACTTGCAGTACTAAATTATATGGTACAAAGTCCAATTTGCATAGGTTGTTGTGATCTCCACTGAGGGGAACAGTTTCATGCCGGCTAAAAATTGGAAAACGAGGTTGTCTGACCAAGCAACAGATGGCAGCACTTGCATCACGATATCTTTCTACTTCAAGTTTGGCGAGTTGCGTATTACATAACTCTTTGGATGTGTATAAATACACTGACTGAACTGCTGGCCTCGTTCCAGGTACCACGTGACGAAGCAGCAGCTGCTAGCTATGATGGACACCATGATGGGTGGGCGTGCCGCTGAAGAACTCATCTTCGGACCTGAGAAAATTACTTCAGGTAACAGAAAAAAGCAAAAAAAAATTGCTGGTGATAATTAGCATACTTATTGCATGTGCATCCACCATCCCACCTCCTTCTACGACGCAGCCAACGCTCAGCGCACGAGCAATGCGTGCAGTTCGCCGATTGGCGGCTGCCAGTGCCCGTTTGACAACCACGGTGAACGCCGCGTCGTCGTTCTAAGAATAATAATCTCGTCTTGATAATGCCGACATTGTATCGATGAAACAGTTGGCATATAGTCAACAACAATCACACGTGAGTGTTCAAGCTGTATGTAATAATAATTTAGTATGTCAGTTCATGCGAGTTTTAATAATAGCATACTTATTATGAAATAATTGTGTAAACCGAACGTTACCGATCAATTATTAAAATCGCCTATGTGTTGCGCGCGGCATAACGACAACATCGAAAATTAGTTGCTCCGTCAATTTATTTTTTATTATGCGGTTATAGTAGTTTTTAATACCCTTAACTTATATCATCATTTAGCTAAAGCTTTTACCTAAATGACAGTGCCATTACATAAGTGTTAACTATAACGTGCATCAAGTAAATTGGTAAAATATCTTAATCCAAGTCTCGCTAAACACATTGCGAGCGGAGCGGTGATTCATACCCATAGACCGGCTTGCTGCAAACCACTGATTCTCAATCCATCGGGAGGCCCTTGAATATTACTGAATCAACAATGGAGTGCGCTAAGTGCAAAAACGTTATAGCGGTTACTCAAAAGCGGCTAAAGTGCACTAAATGCCAGAATAACTTCCATCTTGATTGCCTAAGAATAAATTCCGAGGAGGTTGTGCGTAACTCTTGGGTTTGTATGCAGTGTAAGCCTAAACCACCCAAGGCTAAAGCAGGATCTACAACTGCTGGTCAACTGAAGGACAACACAAACAACCTAACTCCTGAGCGTCTTACACCGTCTGTAACCGCAAACTCGACTGGAACATCCGAAAACGATGAAAGTTTGATTATCCTTCTAAGGCGCCTCTCAGATCAGGTTGGAAGCATAGAAAAAAGGATGGAATCATTCCAAAAGGTGCAAGACGATCTTAAACAAGTAAAGGAGGATGTCAATAGTATCAAAGTGTCTTTGAGCGAAAGGATGGACGACTTGAGCACTAGGATTATAGCTATGGAGAATGAGGTCGAGTCTCTCGCCAAGTGTAAAGAGGATGTAGAATCTCTTAAAAAACTTGTATATGGCGTTATCGCGGAAACTGATAAAAATAATCAGTGGGCTAGACGCTCTAATATTGAGTTAATTGGAATACCAGAAAAGAGAGGTGAAAATTTAATGTTAATCGTCAAAAATCTAGCCCAAAAGTGCAACTTTAAACTGCAGCCAGACGTGGATATCGACTTTGTTACACGAGTAGCGGCCAGAGGAAATTTGGTGTCATCAGAAGACGAATCAAAAGCAAAGAGATCAAAACCCATCTTAATTAAAATGCAAGCCCGTTTCAGAAAAGATGACTTTTTGGTTGCTCTTAGAAAGTTGAAGAATTTAAAAGCTTCTGATATCGGCTTTACCGGAAACGAAAATAGAATATTTGCCAATGATCATCTAACTGCAAAAAACAAAACCCTTCTACGTCAAGCAAAGATCCTGGTCAAGGAAAAGAATTATGCTACGTGTTGGGTGAAAAACTGCACTATTATGGTCCGGCGTACCCTGGAGTCTTCGGTAATATATATTAATAATGAGGTCGATCTAAAAAAGATAAAATAGTAGGTGATATCATATATTGTGTCTTTTTAAAGGTTTTCCTTAGTCCTTTGTATTGTTTAAGAGTTTTTTGTATTTCATGTTTTTGTATATTTGAACCTCAGCAAGATATGCAATATTGTTTGGAGATATCCATACTTAAAAGCTTGACTAATATTGAACACAAGAAACTGATGCGAAGTTTAAGAACCTCAGATGGCTCTAAGCCGATAACCGACCTTTTGAATCGCTTTGCGAATGTTCTTCGGATAGTAGAAGTTGTCGCGAGCGTCTTTTTGGCCTACCCTCTGTTTAATTATTCAATAACAATTAATCATTTCGTCTACAATTATGTTGCCTCTAATCTCAAACTTATGAAAATAGGCCTTTACATTCGTGTGTGTTTATTAGAGGATTATGTTAAATTTAATTATTTCAATACACTTTCGGTAAGTAGAAAATGTAATAGTTACGGCCATACTCGTATTAAAAATAATGGCTCATACAGACTGCATTCAACATGCGATTCAAAAAGTACCTTTGATATTAGGACTCTAAAGCTATCTTTCCATAATTTTAACAAATTAATATCTACAGCTAAATTCGTGTTGTTGAATCTGTTGATAGTGCGACATGAAGTGTTTTTAAAATCTTGTATGAGCATGATTTATAGGTTTTCTAGTTGTTTTTTGTCTGTTAAATGACTCTAAATCTTAGAATCTATTATCAGAATTGCCGTGGTTTACGGACGAAAACTCATTTATTTCTGAGGAACTTATTATTGCAGGACTGTTATGATATTATTTGTCTTACCGAAACTTATCTACTGCCGGGAATTTTTGACAGAGAAATTATGGATGACAGATTTTTAGTTTTTAGATGCGACCGCGATTATGCCGCTCGCAATATGAAGGCGGGAGGGGGGGCGCTGGTCGCCGTACGACGTGAGCTCGTCCTCGCGGGTGACTCGAGCGTTGAGCCGCCACACTTTGACGATGCGGAAGTTGCGCACGTCACCATTAATACGAACCATGCTACGTCACCCAAACTGATAAGAATCTACTGTGGTTACTTTCCGCACGGATCTCTACAGATTCAATCTGAAATTAAATATTTCGAATTCTTATCAAATCTATATTTGTCTCATATGGATGACAACTATATTATTCTAGGTGATTTTAACATTACTCACGCGTTGTGGTCATTATCTACAAAAAACAACGGCTCTTACGATCTCATTAACCCATTAAATGGTTCCCTTGAACATAACTTACTTGAATTTTTAAGTATTACTGATTTTTGTCAATACAATCATATCCCAAACATTAATGATCGTTATTTAGATTTAGTAATATCAAACTGTATTTGTACGGTAACTCGGTGCCCACCCCTCTCCCTCCCCGAGGACGCGCACCACCCGTCACTTATGATAGAAGCGCAAGTAACCTACAGGGAGCGAAGCTTACCGTCTGCTCCGAGGATCGTACGTAGGTTCTTTGCAGCTGATTACGAAAAAATAAACTATTCGTTAGCGCAGTGTGATTGGGGGGCTGAGCTGGGGACTGATGATATAAGAACGGCAGTGGATAGGTTTTATGTTGTATTGAATACACTAATTAAACAACATGTTCCAATTAAAGTTCCCACATATGGCCAAAAATATCCTATCTGGTACTCGAAAGGTTTGATTAAGTTAATAAAACAAAAAATTAGAGCGCACCGACGTTGGAAAGTATATGGTAGACAATGGGATTATGAGATCTTCTCAGAGCTTCGTAAACAACAAAAAGAAGCTCAATCTGTATGTTATGATTTATTTATTTCGCGTGCAGAAGAGAATATACGGGCTGACTCAAAGCATTTTTGGACTTATATTAAGTCCAAGAAGAGTAATTCATCAGATTTCCCTGACACTGTTCACCTTGATGACCGTGTCGCTGATGATGGTAAGACAATGGCTGAATTGTTCAGCGACTTTTTTGCTGCTGTATTCGAACCTGATTGTCCACCTCTTACATCCCTAGAATCTAACCAAAATCAAATTCTGGGTATTCATTCTGTAGAAATTACTGTCGATATTGTGGAAAAATATCTGAAAAACCTAAATTTGTCTCAAGGAGCAGGACCGGACGGAATACCCCCGGTGTTTTTGCATCGGTGTGCTGGTCAACTTGCCGTTCCACTGGCAATGCTCTTCCGTAGGTCCGTAAATACCGGTATATTTCCAGAATGCTGGAAGCAGTCTTTTATTGTGCCTATTTTTAAAAAAGGCAATAAGCGTAATGTTGCCGATTATCGTGGCATCTCTAAATTAACGACAATAGCAAAAATGTTTGAAAAAATTGTATATGACAATATCTTTCCTTGCATTAGACCTTTTTTAACAGAATACCAACACGGCTTCTTAAGTGGACGCTCCACTGAGACTAATCTTTGTGAGCTTACAGACCGCGTGCTCTCATCTATGGATCAGGGCTTTCAAGTAGATGCGATCTATACTGACTACTCCAAAGCCTTTGACAAAATTTCTCACTCAATTCTTATTCAAAAATTGGAGAATTTTGGTATACATGGAGACCTTCTGCGGTGGTTGGAATCCTATTTGAAACACCGTACGCAGGCAGTAACCATTAAAGGTTATACATCCTCATTTATTCCCATTACCTCTGGCGTGCCCCAGGGCTCTCATCTGGGTCCCCTTCTGTTTAATATTTTTATTAATGACGTTATCCTATCACTTCAATATTCTAATGTGTTGTTATATGCGGACGATAAAAAAATATTTTCTGTTATTAAGACTGAAGCAGACTGCATACTACTGCAAAGGGATCTTGATAATTTAAGTAGATTCTGTAACGCCAATAAACTACATCTGAATATAGAAAAATGTTGCGTAATAAGTTTCTCAAGAAAAGTACATAGTTTAAATTTCAACTACACATTATGTAACAGAACACTTGAAAGAGTGGCTGAGGTGAGGGATCTTGGGGTTCTTTTGGATAGCGAACTTTCATTTCGAGCCCATATGGAAAAGATTGTAGCGAAGTCTTACCGAATGCTGGGATTCGTGCTTAGGCAGGGCAAGGAATTTAAAAACGCAAGCACACTTATCACTATTTATAATGCATTAGCAAGATCTCACCTTGAGTACGCCTCTGTAGTCTGGAATCCAGTATATCGTACTCATATAAATTCCTTGGAAAAAATTCAGAATAAATTTTTAAAACATCTTAACTATAGAGAAAGAAAGTGTTCTGACTTCAATTTTCAGCCAGATTCGATTGCGTCTCTGGAAGATAGACGCGCCTGCCGTGATCTTTTATTTCTATATAAAATCATCCACAATTTTTCAGATTCTCCCTACCTTTTAAGTAAAATTGGATTTAAATGTCGTGCTTTCACTACTCGGAAAAAGTATTTGTTTAATATACCATTTGCAGGTACTAACTACGCAAAAAATAGATTTTTGGTCAGAGCTTGTGATCTTTATAACAAAGACTTTATTGATCTCGACATATTGCATCTTTCGCTGGGTCAGTTTAGAGGTAAATTATTTAATACTTTTAAAAACAATTGTTAGTTTTTTTATTAATTTTGTATATGTCTATCAATATTTTTATTTTAGTTTTTTTTTTTCTTTATGTGCCGGTAGTTTATGTAGCTTGTTGTGTGTGTTTTTAATAATTAGTATCTTGTGTTGTTGTTAAAAAAAAAAAAAAAAGTGCGTTAATTAATTTTACTACTAAGATTTCTGTGGAAACGATTTTGGTTTTGTATTTTATATATTTTTAATTGTAATTATGTTATAAGAAAACTGTATGTTTCCCAATAAATAAATAAATAAATAAATAAATAAATAAATAAAAAATACAATAAAAATAAAAAAGTAACTGCTTCGATAGCTGTAAATTTCTACCTAGTTGGGATTGTCGTTAGCCGAGGAACAAAGAAGAAATTTTATTTTTATTTTAATATTTTAATTATGTAAGGGTGATTTCAATTTATTTTTCTGCTTTGCTTCGGGGCACCCCTACAGTAGTTAAAAGCTACGAAATAATAAAAAAATTTTTTGGTTATGAAACCCCTTTTTTTAAATATTTTAATCTACATACATTGAGGGATTTTCTTCATTGAAAGGGTGCCCCTTGGTAAAGAAAAACAGACTGCATAAAAAGTTAACCCAAGTCACTTGGTGCAAGTGGGCCTAACACCTTCAATATTTCTTAGGCGCTTCATCAGACCTGAAACAAGCCACCTCGATAGCCTCCCACATGGTGCGAGAGTGGGGCATGAGTGAAAAGGTCGGTCTCCGCACCATGGAACCCTCCAGGGGGATGCAACCCAGCGACAGGCTCGGCCCGCAGACCAATGAGTTGGTGAGTGTACCATCATACATAACAGATCGGCCCAGAAATTACGTGGCTATTCAAACGAAAAATATGAGATTCTTTTACATATTTTCAGGTGGACGGCGAGATAAGGAAGATCTTGTCAGAGAGCTACGAACGAGCTAAGGCTATCCTGAAAGCGCACGCCAAAGAACATAAGGCGTTAGCTGAAGCCTTGTTGAAGTAAGTTCACGCACATACATCATACTATATATATACTATATATATACAGTAGTACATATCATTTATGTAATGCTCGTAGGAATCTCCGCCACTCTTCGACAAAGGTCGTATTTCCTAACACTTTCTATACAATCCATGACAGATAGCGCACTTCAAACTAGAAACCCAGCCAGAGTAGTATATATCCTTTATACTACACCTGCTCGGAAAGTACCTTCTTTCTTTGTTGAAAACGATGCAGAAAATACGTCATTACTGTCATACAAATATGCGGGCGGAAAAAGTGTATGAAAATTCATTGTTAACGTGCTTGAGCGGGCAGAAAAAGTATATGCAAATCCATTGTTAACGTGCTGTTTATTTTTTTAAATAACATAAAGAATGAGCAAGTGGCCAAGTGGCCAGTTTTATTTTGCGAACTCGTACATAAAACTCGAAAAATGATACTGGCCACTTGCTTTTCCTGCGCATAATAAAAAATAAGAAGGAAATAAAAAGTGACAATCGCACGCGAGTCAGTCGGTTTCTTTTATTGTATCTTGATTAAAAGTAAAATGATACTATTTCCTCGCAGGTGTAGTGTAAAGCACTATGTATCACTCGGGAGAAAGTGCGATTCCCAACTCGTGTGTATTGAACAAACTACACCCTCGTTGGTAATCTTCCCCTTTCTTCCCTCGGTGAACAATGTACTATTATGTAATGCTCGTAGGAATCTCCGCCATTCTTCGGCAAAGGTCGTATTTCCTAACGCTTTCTATACAATCCATGCAAAAAAAAAAAAAAAAGACAGATAGTGCACTTCCAACTAGAAACCCAGCCAGAGTAAATAAAAATCCTATCTGAGTACTGAAAGAAGATGTAGTGACTAGAATAGAAAAAGGAATGCTTCGGTGGTTTGAACATGTAGAGAGGATGAATGAATGCGTCAGAGATACAGCATCTATCTATGTGCTCTCACGCATAGAGAGTAAGTCTGATGGAGAGACGTTGTATCGACGGTGCGTACTAGTCACCCAGGCCGCCCTAGGAGGACGTGTGCTGTGACCAATTTAGCGACATACTGAAGAAGGGCCATGTCAAAAGTATCCGGAATAGAAGAGCTTGTATAACTAAAGTAGAGCCACTGAGTGATGGCACTTATGACAGCTGCATTTAGTGATGAGGTACATTTCAAATTTCGGTTAAAAAAAAAATCAAGTGTGAGTTTACTCAACATTAGACACGTCATTCAACATTCAACATAATGATACAAAAGGAAAATGTGCCAAAACCAGTGGCGTAGCTATCGGAGCGCTATGCGGTGTAGTGCTCCGGGGCCCCCAAGAGATGTTTAAATATCTAAATCGAAAAAAGTATTTTACTATCATTTATTTTCGTTTAGTTTAACTTCGTCATTGTTTTGTTTTTAATTAAATATTATTGCGTAACTTGGCGACCTCAAACACGACCTATAAAATATGAGAAATAAAAAAAAAAAAACTTTTTTTCTATACGAATTCTATTGCACAATAAAGCAACATTCAAATCGAAATATAATAACCGAAACAAGTAGTACATCACTATCAACAATGAAGTATTACATTTTTTAATTCACACTTGCTTATAAATAATTACGATACTTTGTAGGCGTTTAAACGTCATAGGCGCCATCACTCGATGGCTCTTCTGTAGATTGATGGATGTGGATGAGGCGAAAGAGGTGTGTCTGGATTGCAGCAGATGGAAATCTGTACTATCTGCCTGCGAGACGGGAATGAGTATATGTACAGTCTCCGACACGTTTATAGAGGCATGACCTTGAATGCGCAGAAGTGATGTTTTCGGTCCGTCCGTATAAAATTGTATTCCCAGATCCCCATTGCTCATGCCTCTATTTTTTTACATACTTACTCTCACGCCATTCCTCCCCAGATACGAGACGCTCGACGCGGAGGACATAAAGGCAATAATGGCGGGAGAGAAGATCAAGATCGAGCGAGGGAAGACCAGGGAGAGTAAGGACAAGGACAAGGAACCCCATCCTCAGAGCGGAGGCCCAGCTGGGCTGTTGACTCCCACACCGCAACCGCAGCCGGCCTAGCTCAGGTGAGTGGAGCCGGGTACACTCACTAGCGAGCTGTAACTAGTGTTACCATTTCAAAATGGAAAGATGCCTGTCTAAGGTGCCTAAAATGTCAGAATTTTCAGGAAAATGCCTGTCTGAGGCAAACACAGGAATGAAAAAAATACTGAATCTTATAGTAGTTTATGCTACAAGGGCGCAAAGGAATAAATTACGAGGACGATTTAAAACACGAGCGTAGCGAGTGTTTTAAACGTAACCGAGTAATTTATTGCTCTTACGCCCGTGTATCATACTACGTTTTTCAATGCATAGTGTGAGGAAATAAAAAAAATATAATCTTGTGAACTTTAAATTACTATAATTGGCTCAAAAGGACTGTATCCAGAGCCGTTAAATAGTGGAAAAAAAAGTATGACATTTATGGTACACAGGAAAGGCTGCAGGTTAGCCAACCATTGTAAATAAGTTAAAAAAAAAATAATAAAGCCCTAGGGCAAAATAATCAACTTTTTGTTCGGTTTTGATGCATAAAAAGTGGGCCTTTACGAGCACATGCATTGAAAAAATATTTATTAATTTCACGTCTGGTTCCAAGTAACAGATGGCGCTGTCATATATGTGCATGTCAGTAAGTGTTTATTTTTTATTTCAGGTAGAGTCTGGACGTCCTTAGCTACAGAATTCGTATATTTTTATCGCATAGGAAAGGAAGGGGCAATGTACAAAACAAGTTACTGTAGTTAATACAAGTTCACCGAAAATTTTGCAGGAATCTGGTGTTACGTTATGTTTTTTTTTTCTTTGTTAAAATGAATACAAAATAAGTAAAATATGCGACACTCTTTCAGTTGGTGTTTTAATGTAGATTTGTGTAACTATTATATTTAATTTATATTTATACAAGTTGACATTAATTTATAAAGTCAAATTCATACACTCGGTAAGTGATCAGTTTCAAGGTTAGATGACCCTTTTTGAGAAATTTGTTTTTTTTTTGCCTCCCTTGCAAACGCAAGCCCAGCTCCGAGTCAATTACTATGAGAGGTCAGCATTGCAAAATTAGCAAAAAGTGTTATCGATCCATGATACTGATATCAATATACCTTGATACCAAGCCTCCGGTATAAATTTGGCTGCATAAATTAATGTCGCCTCCCTATATAAGGTGAAATTTAATCAACCGCCTGAATTCATACTGGAGACTTGGTTAGTGATCAGGAAAAATGTTTAACGACCAGTAAGGTGAAATTCGAAAAAAACATTGTTTTGCTCCTTTACTGCCTATACTAGGATTTGTAATTGAGCTAGTCCAGTGTGAACGCGAGCAAAATCATTTTTTAACGATTTCCAAGAGAGTGGTAATTGAACCTCGTTCCTGATCACTAGCCGAGTCTCCAGTATGAATTCAGGCGGTTGATTAAATTTCACCTTGTATATTTAACTGATTGCTTTTTGCAATACTACTATAATCGTAATAGACCATCTTACATATTAAATCTTGAATTTCTAAATGAATTGCAAACTTAAATAAATTATAAATATATTCTATTATATATATTCATATTTTTTTCTCAAATAGTAACTTAAGTATGAATAATAAATCTTAATATTAGAATAAGAAAAAAAAAATCAACTGCCTTAGCTTTTTGTTATGTAATTCTTATAATCAAGCATAAATTGAAACGACACTCCCGCGGGGTTACAGACGTGGCGGGGGGAGGTAGTTTTGACTGCGCGGCCGGGGTTACCAGGTCCTACGAGTATAAAAAGGCGGCTTTGGATGAATCATATTATGATTTCGTTCTAATGCCGTCTCTTTTGCACGCGTGAAACAACTCTGACTCCATCCTACTTTTTCACCAAAGTCGGCCTTTTTAGATCCCCAGATGGGTATAATTTGATTGTCGTAATAAATATGTAAAATTCTCGTACATTCGTTTTTTTTAATAAAAAAATCTATTTTGTTAAATGTAACGTTAAAGTACTTAATGTTTTTTTATAAAAATGTACAACAACTTTTACGTTGTGCGGGATAACTTACAAAGTAATGCATTAAGTAACACAATTTTACTAGAAAGGCCTAAACTAAGGTCGTATTTAGCCATGAATCACAATTATTTTACACTTTTTATTCCAAAAAAAGAATAACAATAAGTTTCGCGTTTAGGGACGCGATCTGTCGCATCCACCTTAAGTATTAAAGCTCACTTTGTATAAAAAAAAAAACTATAGAAGACTTTACGTACAGTAAAATCTTCGCCTTTGTTCGGCAAAGTTCGTATTTCCTTACACTTTCTATACAATCAATAATGTCACGTGGTACGTCTAGGCCTATAGATTTGTATGCGCATTATTACTTTGGGAGTATTGTACGAGAACCCGGTTTGCCTCGTACATGAGTTGAAATTCACGTAGGTACATACAAGAATTGTCGTACAACTGGCAACCCAGTGCGCGGTTGCGACTGTCGGCGAGTGACGCGCGCAGTTGCACGCGCTTCCCTTCCCCGCTACACCACCCGCACTCCGCTGACATCTAAAGTACCTCGTCCCCGCTAAAGTCAACGCCAAAATCCGTGAGACAACTTTGACAGGTCGAAAAGCTCAAATGTTGCCATTTTCCGCTAGTGCTGTCTGCATCGATATAGTAAAATGTTGTAATTGCCTTAAATGAAAAAAAAAAACTTATCCAAGCCTTTACTAATAATATCTTAAAATGAGCGGAAACGCCTGATAAGTATAATAAGTTATCGTCTAATTTTAGTACAAACTAGTTTGTTACTTTGATAAAGATAAACAAACTTTCTGGGCTGCGTTCAGTTTGATTGCTCAACGATCATGATATCTCTTTTGCAAGTGTTGAGTTTTTATTTGCTGTCCTGTGTCAGTGATGAGCGAGCAATCAAACTGAATGTAGCCCTGACCCGGTTACAAATCGATAATGAAATATCAACTTTAGCCGCATCACTATTTACATTTTTCTATATATAGCAACACTTTATCTGTCAATGTTGTCTCACGGATGATGGTTTCGACCTCAGAATATTCTGAGGTTTCAACTTTACATCTGTCACCCCACGGGACGGTCTCGCACCATCTTGTTTATCTATGTTATAGTGAGAAAAGTAATTACACTGGCGATATTATGAGTTTTAGAACGCGACCTAAACATTGTAAAAAGTCACTAGTGTTATCGAAATCAACAGAAAATTGTTTAGTTTTGTATAATTAAATTTAACTATCAAAATTAGAATGGTATTTCCATATTATTGTCTTATTCGCGAAGGATGTACTTATTGGATATTCTTCAATCGTTTTAGGTTGCTAAAAAATTGCTTGAAGAATTAATTGGCAGTCAAAGACATCCTTTTCTGAGCTTTATTTTTTTTTCAAGGATGTGTCACTAATTATGCATCTCATGCATTAACGCTCGAAATATCACTGTATACTAAGACCCAAGCTGTGTTACTACTAAACGGTGTTTAACTTTAGACAGTGTTTGAATCTGTTGTGGTCGCCTTTTCTTTCATATCGTAAAAAAGTGACAGCAACAGATTTAACCCTTAAATGCATGAGATTTTATTTTTGTATGAAATTGAAAACAGTGATAGAAAAATACCAAAAAAAAAAATATGAAAAAAATTTAAAAAGATGTTTCTTGATTGAAAGGGGGTTTTTACAAGTAAAAAAAGAAAAAGAAAACAAATTTAATTCGCTATAAAAATTCAATCTTTTAGTTTTTCTTTTTTTTTTATTGGGTACTTGTAAAGCTGAACTCTTTGTGACTTTAATATCAATAAACTATAAAAATATGTGCAAGCAGAATATTTATTATATTTTTTTCCCAAAAGCTCTCTTTGACGATTTCCCCGCCAAAATGCGAGAAAATACAAAAAAAAAAAAATCAAGGAAAATAAACGAATGAATGTTAAATTAAAAAAAAATTGTAGTTGTTGCCAAACATATTTTTAGCTCATACAATCATATAGTTATAATTTTAAATTTTTTTTTTAAATAATAAATAAAAATTCCTTTGTACCGTTTTCGACCCAAGATGCATTTAAGGGTTAAACACTGTCTAAAGTTAAACTCCGTTTTGTAGTAACACCGTAAGCTTTTAATTTCGTTGCTATTCGCGAATAAAGCAATAAGTTTGAAGGTAATCTGAGGCGCGAAAATAAAGACTTTACTTAATAGATTGTTTTTTATTTATATTTATTTTCTCTGAACTACAGACAAAATACTTTTCCTACGCAAACTCCGTAGGTACATTAGGTTTTTGTCTTCAGTCTGCATGCTTCGGGAGGTACAGTAAGGGGCTCCACAATGCTAACCATCAGTTTTGCATTGAATTCAGTTCCGTCAATGTAGATGGTAAAAATTTGAAAAAAAACATGGCGTGTTTTTTTCGCTTAGATTCAATTATGTTAAGGTGTTTTAATTAGAAAACCATTTCGAGATTTTGGTTAAATAAGCCGTATTTTAGAACTTGTGGCCTAAAAAAACCTCATGATGATGAATATTTTTACGAAAAAGCTGCAACTTCTATTTGCCTTCGTGTGACGTCACTTGAGAAAAGGCTGTTTAGAAATTTTTTATTTTTATTATTTTTTTAATTTTTATATAAAATAAAAATGTGTCTTTTAAATAAATTTATAATAATTTTCTTCCGACTGGTTTGACAGATGGATAGACAAGCAGAGACAGACCACTTTTTTTTGTGCAATCACACATCACAATCAGTGTAATCTGAAAATTCTTTAAAAATCATAAAAAAATATGAAAACTATGATCTAAAACGGCGTATAATCTCTGGAAAAAAAATCTTTTAGGAATTAAGCTATGGGAATTATTAATTAAACTTTATACTTAGCATATAAACAAACTTTTAATCATAAGACTTTTAAAAAAAGCATTAATTTCACGAAAAAAGGCGATTCAGTTTCCATATTTAAAAAAACGAAACCAACACACGCAGATACTAGAAAAAAAGGCATTTATTACATAAAGAAATTTTAAATAATGTTTTAATGTAGCCGCGATTTCAAAATAACTGAAGTGTTGCGTGCGCGGCATCTGATTAGAGCAGGATAGACCACAGAACATTTAAATCAAATGTTCTGAGGGATAGACGGTTAATAAACAAAAGCGTTAGAGCAGGACCGAATTTAGGTAGCCGCTTAACCTGTAGGTCAATATTAGTGCACGAAGCACGGCGGTAGGGCTCACCACCCATTACGCTGGGACGGTATCACAGACCATTCTCGGACATACGTCAAAAGCTCCCTAGGGCAGGGTTTCCCAAACACTGGTGGGTCGCGAGCAGGGTTGGATTCAGACCCTTGGAAAATTATTGTCTATGGGAATTAAAAATATACTACTTGGCTAAAATTATACTACGATTCGTTTTTCGTCGATTTTTGTTTTGAATTCAAATAAAATAGCCTATTTGAAAATGAAATTTTTAAAAAATTTACTAAAAATATTATGTAAATAAATATTAAATACTGACTTTTTTGTCTTTATAAATGATAAGAATAATATAAAACAACTTAAAATAAAATTTTAGTGAAATATATTTCGGGCCATTCGGCCATGATTGTGACTGATGCCGGGCCCGAATGGCCCGAAATATATTTCACTAAAATTTTATTTTAAGTTGTTTTATGTTATTCTTATCATTTATAAAGACTAAAAATATTAATGATTTAATAAAAGAGCCCATTTGTTAGTGATATTTTAAAAAAAAATTACTTATAAATATTCATAACGCACAAAAATTCCCTATATTGTGGGGTAAATGTTAAAAAGCACAACGCCTCAACCAATAAAACAAGTCAGTCAGGCTGAAGATAAAATTATGGTATTTTTACGTAGTATAGTTCCATTACATTACTACATGTCATGAAAATATGGTACAAATAGTATAATTTGTACTATTTACTACTACGAAATCCAACCCTGGTCGCGAGCGAATATCGAGTGGGCCCTGCCTGTGAATTGGATTTGTAACCCATTTCTAAACCACCTACCAAATGTTATGTCAATAAAAGCAAGTGACCAATTGATTTATCAGAAGATTCGCCACTAAAAATTGTTTCAATCGAAAGCAATTAACGAAATTCTGGTTCTCGATTTCTGGTAACTATCCATGCCTGTTTGATGAAGCAATGAAAGTGTTCCTCCCTTTTACTACCTCATACCTATGCGAGGCCGGCTAAAATGGTGAACATTAAAACTAACTACCGAAATAAATTGGACTTATCAAACTCACTGCGATTAAAAATAACTCGAGTTGAAGTTGATGCAAAACTGTAATGGCGAATCATAGGAAACAATTTCATACTTCACATTGAAATAACTTTTTTGATGTAGTTATTTATTTAATTAAGTAATAAAAAATTGTTTCAAAACTTTGTTTGTTATTTGAATAATAAATTATTATTGATACTGGTAACGGTTAAATTTTCTAGAGGTGGGTCCCGAGTTTGTAAACTTGTATTAGATGGGTCGTAGCCCAGACAACTTTGGGAACCACTGCCCTAGGGGAATCATATCTTGACGATGTATAGGATGTAGTTGGATTGTATAATCAGTTGTTTTACAATACAGCTAAACTACATAAATATTTTAAAAACGAATTTAACTCTTTTTTAACTGTGCAAGAAGGCACATATACAATTTTAATGAAAGTACAGCTTAAGATTAATAATCAGTCGTTCGGCAAAAAGAGCACAACTTAACTTTGTTTTTCTTGTTAAGAAGTTAAAAGTGAAAAGATTGGTCTGTGGCAAAACACGCCAATAGTGATGTACAAGTAAGGTTGATGAATGAACAGCTTAAATAGTGATGTACAAGTAAGGTTGATGAATGAACAGCTGAAAATTTAAAGCACAAATTAGCCGTGATTTTGTCGAAACAAACTTAAAACAGCATTTAAGCTTTTATTCCAAACTGTTGATTTATATATCACTTATAGAAAAACTATTCCCCATTAGGTAACACATTTACACTTAATCGTATATTTATATATGATATCATAAACTAATCATACACTTAGGTACAATTTACAAAATAAAATAACTGTTTATATTACTTATAGCACTGGGCGCCCTTTGGCGAAAATAACTTCATAGTGCTTCCGTGTTACGGAGAATTTTAGTATCGGAGCACACATATTCGAAACTATTATTATGTGCTAGGTTGTTAGTTTTACAGTTTGAGAAAGAATCTGTTAATGTGTCGGAAGCCTGCTTTGGGTATTATTAGTCCCAAATTCTTTTTTTTCTCTATTTTTGTATTTTACTAACCCTAGGATAGGCCTAATTAAGTTTTTCTGTAATACTAACCATTTAAGTAAATAAATAAATAAACCTAACTTATACTCGTAAATTGCTACAGACCAATACCTTTTTCACTTTTAACTACTTACCAAAAAAAAAAATGTTAAGTTTTGCACTTTGTACTGACCGACTGACGTTTTGCCTTAACGACGTTCAGTCGTTTTCCGAAACGACTGAACTTTAACACGCACGTTTGTATAAACGTTTTGCGTTATTCAATGCGGCGGATCAACGTTTAGCGGTTTTGTAAAACGGTGTAAAATTAAAAATTGATGGTGGCCTATTTTACGATTAGGATTGACTAGCGACTCGCCCCGGCTTTGCACGAGTGCAGTGCTGATACTTTAATATACTACAGTATTTAAGGTACCTAATTGGATAAGGATTAATGCTGTATTGCTTAAAATCGCTTCGTAAATAAGCCGTAATGGTTATTGTGGGTTATCCCTAAGAGATAAGACATATACCATTGCGGACTTTTTTGTAGACCTTTTTAAGGTGTACAATACTGTAGTACATTATTTTGATCTATCTCGTAGGGTTCAACCAGCGTTTGCAATGTAAGCACAAAAACAGTGTTTATTTACGACATCACATTAGAAACCTCTAAAATTACCAGTGTTTCTCTACTATATTATGCATGTATTATACATTTAAGCCTTTCTCTTGAATCACTCTATCCATTAAAAAAAACCGCATCAAAATCCGTTGCGTAGTTTTAAAGATCTAAGCATACATAGGGACAGACAGACAGCGGGAAGCGACTTTGTTTTATACTATGTAGTGATTTTTCATCATGACTAAACATGGGTAGCAGTACTGTCGAACATAACGCAATGACAATCCAGCTGGATGTCGTTTAGTTGTTTTATAACGGAGCTGTTTTGTAAAACAGCTGATTATACAATCCAACTACGACTGGTATAACAAGTATTATTATTTCTTGTGAACATTATATTCAACAATTTGAAATGAAACCCGATTGTTACTCTTATTACTATATTAAAGCTTAGTGTAATCAGTGAGAGGGAGTCTGCCGAGACCGGAGTCTGTGAACACTCGCAGTCTGTCGCAGCCGAGGGCCGACCGGAGGTTGCCGGGGCTGACGCTGGGCCGGGTGTCCTCATCCGTGCTGGAACAAGTGGACTTGGATAAGTTATCTATACAGGTTGGAAAGTTAAAGGGGGGCAATAAGATCAGCTACCATATACGTTATAGCTACAACAAAACGGCTTTACGAGACCAATCCTTACTTTTGGAGCGTTTTACTTCCAAAATTCGCGTAACATTTTCTTTATAGAAGCTCTATCGAACCATATCACCACCTCCTTGGGTATGTGATGCAGCTTTTCTACATAAACAGCATAAACGTCAAACAGTAGAAAATAAAACCGCCCAAGTGCGAGTGAGACTCGCGCACCTAGGGTTCCGTATTGTGGATGATTAATTTAATTTTGTCATTTTTTTTTCGTGAATTTCTCAACCGCTTTATTTTTCCTGTAATCTTTACGTGAACACATATTACCATGATTTTTTTCAATTTTTTTGGGCCACCAGTTTTGGAGATAAAAGGGTGGACATACATATTTTTGTGGTTTTTTAAAGATTTCTCGAAACCAGTGCCAGTAAGTATAGTAAAAGTATATATTTTTACAATCAGCTTTTTAATATCTACAATTTTTCATATATTTTTTTACATTTTAATATGTGAGCAAATTAATGCTATTTTTGTGCCAAATTTCATGTATTTATCTTCAACGGTGCTAAAGTTATGAGGCTGTGACATACGGACGGACGGACAACGGAGTTTCACCATAAGGTTCCTTTTGTACCTTTTAGGTACGGAACCCTAAAAATAGCGGTAGCAATTTTAGCTAATGAAGATAGAACAAATAAAAAAAAGGATTTCCTTCGATCTGTCAAAATAGAAAAACTAGCTTATTTCTTGGTACAGTGTTATCTAAATAGTAGAAAGAACGATATGATTGGCTGATATCTTGAAATAACTGTAAGAATTGAAAAGATACACGCACTATCGACTACAATTATTTTGATAGATTCTCTTCCTGATAAGGAACTTAGTGAATAGGGTCAACCGAGGTCAGGTTATAAGAAGTCCCAGAAAACGTTGAATAAGATTACCATACATTTTTATATGTAAATTTAAAAAAACATCCTGTTTGTTCCTCTCACTGATGAGGAACATGCGTATCTATTGGGTCAACTACAGTCAAGGTATTAGAATATACGAAAATATTTATGGAATAAAAGTACAAAAATTTGTGTAGGTATAATTTATTGAAAATAATTTTCATAGATTTCATTGTCATGTTATGACCCTTAATTTAATTTAGGACTGTTTTTATCTAGTGAGCACGCGATAAAGAGTTGACTCAATTTGTTGAAAGCTTTAGATCTGAACTGAAATGTGTGACGCTTCTGGGTAACCTTATAGGTTTATTTAGACATTTCTATGTGAACGAAGTGAATTTTATGACTTGGGCTTATGTGATTTCGATGTCGTAAAAGTGTGGGATTAGACAGGGGGGCATAACAACGCCAAAGCTATTCTACCTATACATGGATGCCCTGATCGCCAGGTTCAAAAGTCAGCACGTTATCGTTAGGTGCCATAAATGAAACGGATAAATGTGATTCCAAAAGATGCTGTTTTCACGTATTTACAAAAGTGATCGTTAAATACGTGTTCTAAGAGTCTAAGAGAGCGAATCCAAATGATATGATATAAATGTATTGATTTATTTAAGGATGAATAAACTTAAGATATTAGAGTTGCACTTTCAAATGAGTTTACATGTGATACAAAAGAATAATCATCGAACTTTTTGATAGCTGGCTGGTTGAAATTGCGTATCTTGAGAGCACATTTTTCCTATATATTTTTTAAGACTACATAGGTATTATATTATATCGATGGTGATGGTAATGGGATTTAACTCACCTGGTCCACACAGACATGGGTGGGTCAATGCAAGTTCTGCCGTCAGTCAGTTTCGCTGCGAGTGACGTTCGCAGTAACTCATTGACGAAACTCTTCATAGAAGACAACAGCACTGCGTGGACGGCACTGAAAATATAATTAAAGGTAAAACTAAAAAGGAACTGGGTTGATTAGTTAGTCGCATGCAACCGAACGTGGGCAAAATTCGCTACCGAGTGGGTGACAGATGATGGCTATCGACGGCCAGGTGGACTAAAAAAGCGATGGCGGGATTATCTCCACACATTTTCACTGGGGTGATCGGAAGTAGCGTAGGACCTTGATACAATACAATTCAATATAGCTTTATTGTCACACCACCTACGAATAATAATTCTCTAAAAGCGAAACTCGGCTCAAAAAATTGTTCCACGAAATAGAACCACTTAAGCAACATAAAAATAATGTGTACGTTAGTACCACATTTATAATTATAAGTTACACCGACAGAAGGGGCATCAAAATTTACAAAAGGGATAGAATAAGAATAAGAAACATTTATTGCCAAATACACACAAAAAAGAAAAAAATGAGTACAATAAAATATTAAAACATAAAAAGTTAAAAACACAAACAGTTCGTACACAGAATATAAACATTTAAACAAAACATTTATTTGGACAAATGGGAATAACTCAGCATTTGCTGACGCTGTCATACAGTGTGCAGCGCTGGTTTTCAGTTATCCCCAGCTCTTAGGGTAGTGTTCAGAGCAGAAAGTAATAAGGGTAAGTACACAATAAGAGAAGGGCTGTACATAAGTGTGTAAGGTTTATGTTGTGTCTGATGTGTAGTGTTATGTATGATGATGAAATAGTAAATTTATTTTAAATTCAAAATATGATGAATGTAATGTAATGAATGTTGAGTTTTAGATGAGGGCATTTTATCTATATATAGGTTTATTATGTTTATTATGATGTTACAATAGACAACTTACCTATAAGAATATCCATTCCCAACGTCTTCATTCCGCAGTTCAAGACCAATATCCGAACACTTTCTCTCGACGAACATGAACCTTAGTCTATTATCTTCACTGTCAACAGGCAACACTGTCAAACTGTCAACTTCCTTCACCACCTCCTTCTTCACTTTGACAGGCGGGTCACAAACCACGTCAACATCTTCCTCCTGCTCCGTCAAGTCTACCACTTCTGTCAGACTGTCATTTGGACCTGTCAAAAACTCATCTGGACTGAAAATTGAAAGGCTGTTTTTGGTCGAATCCGGGAATATCTGTTTTATATTTGACTCAAATTTCCTCGTGTTTTCCAAGTCGTTCCACGACGACCAGACTTCGTTGTTGGATTCGGAAGTTCTGTTAGTAATGTCCTCTCTGATTGGGTTGTAGCCGTGGAGTCGTGAAAACAGGAGGATTTGTTTCGTCCGCCATTTTGGTTCCGCTTGACAGTGCTGCGTTAGGATTTTGTTGATCAGTTTCGCTCTCGACCACTGCGGATGAAAATTAACAATTATGAGTATTTTTTACTCCCAAAAATACATACCTAATATTATATTTAAATAATAGTAGTTTATACTACAAGGGCGCAAAGGAATAAATTACGAGGACGATTTAAAACACGAGCAAAGCGAGTGTTTTAAACGTAACCGAGTAATTTATTGCTTTTACGCCCGTGTATCATACTACGTTTTTCAATGCATAGTGTGAGGAAATGAAAACAAATATAATCTTGTGAACTTTAAATTATAATTGGCTCAAAAGGACTGTATCCAGAGCCGTTAAACAGTGGAAAAAAAAGTATAACATCTATGGTACACAGGAAAGTCTACAGGTTAGCCAACCATTGTAAATAAATTAAAAAAAAATAATAATAAAGCCCTAGGGCAAAATAATCCACTTTTTGTTCGGTTTTGATGCATAAAAAGTGGGCCTTTACGAGCACATGCATTGAAAATAAATTAAATGACGATCAAATGGGGATTCTTACTGTCAAATTAATTCCGCATAGAGGGCACTGTGTGTTTGTGTCTGTTAGCTTGTCAGTTAACATACAAATAATTTAATAATTAAGATTATGTTTATTTTGCGAAATCCATCGCTATGAATACTCTAAATATTATTAGAGTGCTTTACAAACTAGAAAATATCAATCAGAATTCGCCGGTCTAGGTAGGAACCTCGGTGGCGCAATTGGTAGCGCGCTTGTCTTGATAACAAGAGGTCGCAGGTTCGAATCCTGGCCCGGGGAATGTCTTCAAATTCTTGTGTTTGGATTTGTTTCTGATTCATATTTTCTAGTTTGTAATGCACTCTAATAATATTTAATTAAATAATTTCCTACTTTCATTGAAAAGTTTAAGCAATGGGTGTTTTGTGTGGCTTTTGGATGTAAAGGAAAGGTAACTTTAAAATTTCCTACTGATGTAAAGTTGAGAAAAAAGTGGGAAAAGGCATTAAGGATACTGAACTATAAATCGTCTAGTTATTCTAAGTTATGTGCCAATCACTTTAAAGAAACTGATTTTAAAACAACTTCAACATTGTGTTTTGTAAATATCTTACCCATATTTTAAGTATTATTTACATTATTCACCAAATTACTACCAAAAATAACAGCTATCACCACAGTCACAAGAAGTGTACCTTAAAAGCTTTTGGTTTTCTTTCCCATTGGCAACATACTGAAGAAGGGCAAAAGTAAAAGCACCCAGAATAGATGTGGAATGAGGTGTATCAGGATCTTAGCAGATGGAAATATGTAGTCTCTGCCTACCCGTCTGGTAGACAGGCGTGAGTATAATATACAACACAACGTGTAACAGAAAGGTGTAACCATATTTGAAGAGCTTATTCAGTCAATGGTATAGAACTACTTTTACCATGGAGCCAAACCTGAAATCTCAAAAAAAAAATCTGCCCTTCCATTCATTTCGGCCGAACGGCATTGCATTTTTCTATGAAACAGTAAAAAAAAAATCGAGATACAGGTTTTCTTCCATAGTATAGTATAGTTGTTCTAAACCATTGACTGAATAAGGTCTTCAAATATGGTTACACCTTTCTGTTACACGTTGTATAAATGACAGGAAACTTACTTCAATATTTCTTCTTTTCGCAAAATCCAGTTTCCAATAAAACTTCTCTGTCTCTACAGTGAACGGGAAATGCTTCAAAAAATCAGAATCTCTCGGAGCGTCTGAAATAAGCGGTATTTTACTCAACAAGAAGTTTACCGCCACTCTCGAACACGAAAACCTTTTGACAGCATCACACAAGTGTTCATACAACGTCATTTCATTATCTACCACGGTAGAAATATCACTTATTTGTAGGAAGGCAACATTATCCACGTCCATATTTTCTTTTTGAGGTACTTTTTGTTCTGGCGCCACTGTTTCTTCATCGGTAAATTTAGTCCATCCATTACCCAGATAGCAGTGATCGTTTTCAATATGTTTAAAGCTATTTTTTAGTTTTGTGTTAACCTTTTCTTTCACTGGTACATTCATTTCAGGTTTAAGTTGACTCTTGACTTCAGGTTTAAGCAACGAAACGCCTTTTTTGGCATTTTTTCTGACGTTTTTCAAACCGTTAGGTTTGATCGGACTAATTTTTGCCGTTTTCGTGTTTCCTTTAGAGTTTATGACTATTTCCTGTACTTTACTCAAGTCTAAGTTTCTATCCATTTCTAAGTAGTATATTTTCCCTGTAGTCGGATCCATGTACTTCATTATCCTCTTTTTAGGTGAATTTGTTTGATTTAGTAGCTCACTTGGTATATTCTCTAATGCTTCTTCTGTTACACCGTAATTTATCGAATGTCTATCAACTGGCTCTTGGAATTCCGTTTTGACAACACTTTTAGAACTTTTAACAGTACTCTCAAATATCTTATCACTATCATTTGGAACTTCGATGTGATTTTCAGAAACGATATCTTGAATAGCGTCTTTTTGTATGACACTACTATCGATCAAGTTTTCTATATCGCATTCCTTTTTCACTGCTTTGATTATCATTTCATCGACGTCCAGCTCTGTAGTTTCATTATTGAAGAAATCCAACCAACTATCGACTTGTTTGTTAGCATCATCAGGTTCAGGGGGTTCAGTATCAGTTTGTGGTGGTTCTTCAGGTATTTCTTGTAAAATTTCTTGTTTAATTTCGGTGTCTGGTTTTTCCTCTTTAAATTCGTATTGTAACATGTCTTGGTTGCTGTACAGCCACACGTCGACGATTGTTTCTGCACCTGAAATATATATACATTGTTTAATTTTTAATTTATCAATAACCAGTGAACGAAAAAAGCATAGAAGTATAACCCCTCGGCTACAGCTTCAGGCTTCGAGAGGCGCGCCAAGCGGTTCTTCTTGCGACGGCGCCGGCGGAGAGAACAAATGTATGAAGTTGTATAGAGCCGGCCATGGGTCGCCGCACGCGCGTCTTGTCCGGCTGCGAGTGACTTGCGTTCTCGCGACGGCGGTGTGCGGAGAGGCGTGCGGTTGAAACAGTGATCGAGCGCACAGGACGTACCTAGTGTCGAGCGCTTTGAGCGAGCGAGCGCGCTATACATGAAAGCGCCGACGGGTGTCGTGGCAGGGCAAAGCCCGTCGCAAAAACCGCCTGGAAGCGCTTCCAGAAGCCTGAAGCTGTGGCACTGGCGTTATAAGATAAGCGCTGTAATGACACTATGAAAACTGTGCCATGTTTAGAATGGCGTCTACTCCTATGGCATTAATTGTCATCAATGATATTATAAGGTGTAGACAGGTTACCTACACAAGATTCGAACTTTACGAACGGAACACAACATGAATAAACGTAGTATTGCAATGTCACATTGACACGTGGAAGAAGGACAGCATCTCATATTCATCGGGAGCGAAAAAGAGAAATACTTCTCCTGTATGTCGTCCCGTACGACGTCCGTTGTGCGTCGACACCGACGCGACACTGAGTTAAGGTTTGCCAATTAACCAAGTTTTAACGTGCCACTTACGGACCACCTTTTACACCTTTTCTTCAAATATAATTGATTGTCATAATGAATCGGCCAATCACGGCTGGCTCTGTATGGCTTGATACACAGTATTCACCAATCATTTACTAACCGTCTGGTACCATTTTAGAATGATAATTTGCTATAAACGCGTCCTCTATATTTTTTCGTACACTTATTGATTATCTACACAATGAAAATAAACGACAGACAAAAAACCAATCAAACATGGTGCACAAAAGCGGCTCTTATTGCTAATAGCAATATCTTCCAGGCAATCTTTGAATGAAAACGGAAAAGTAGTAGGTGAAATAATATAAGGAAAGTGTAAAAGCTAATTAGAGAAAAAAAGAAGGACATAAGGATAAAATTTTAAGTATAAATATACCTTATAATTATAATATTGACTTATACATAAAATACATAATATACTAATATATCTCAGATTTACCTAAAGTCTGCAGCCCGGTGTAGTTCCTGTCCAGTTTGATGGTGTGCGTGACCATGGCTGGTTTGTTTCTCTCGGGCAGCGCGAAGTGTAACTCTATTTTGGCGGGAAACTCTCCCCAGCCGCGACGCGATATGTGGTAGGGCGGCTTACTGGAAGGAAAAGTTTATATTCAGGTTAGGTTTACATGTAAATCTGTCTGGAAAGCCGAGCGAAGCGAGGTAACACTCTTAATTTTACCAGAAAATCATGTCGTATAATCGCGTAATGAAAGAAAGAAAGAAAATGCGTTTATTTTGAGAGCCACACCATTACAAAAAACCAAATACTCTAAATAATAAACAGGTTCTAGTTTTTTTTTTCATTATTTAAAATTAAATAACTGACGAA
Source organism: Ypsolopha sequella (assembly GCA_934047225.1). Classification (NCBI taxonomy): domain Eukaryota; kingdom Metazoa; phylum Arthropoda; class Insecta; order Lepidoptera; family Ypsolophidae; genus Ypsolopha; species Ypsolopha sequella. The sequence goes on along the minus strand of OW204012.1, from coordinate 15,077,203 downwards.
TGCATTTATGTCGTAACTTTGTCGTTGTATGATGGCTTTAACTACTTCTTCGTGAAAATGTGTATTATGGCGTTACGGCTGACCGATCATTTATTTATTTATATTTAAGGTGTGTGATAATAAATATTTTTACTCAATAAAAGCTTTTTTCAACTGTTTTATTATATATAAATATACAGACTTTTATGAATATTGTAGTATAAATTAAATAAAAAAGAAAACTCGATATATATTTCGATCCACTTGGGATCGTCGTCAGTCGAATATTCGTAAATTCATAAATATTCATAAAAGTCTGTATATTTATATTTAAGGAAAACTAACAGCACAAAGTAACTTGAAAATAAACAGATTGAACAATTTACAGCCAATTAAAAGTTTCCACTAATAGTAACATAATGAAAAAAAAATATTAATGCAAAAAAACAATAACAATAACCAACTGACGCTAATAAAATTTGAAATTTAGAAAATTAGGTTCACACATAATAAAAAGAAAATTAAAAAAAAAATCATACGAAACTATTCCGATATGGTGCGACAACGAGCGGAGCGAGAAGGAGCATGTTAGGTTTACATGTAAATCTGTCTGGAAAGCCGAGCGAAGCGAGGCGACACTCTTAGTTTTAACAGAAAATAATGTCGTATAATCGCGTAATGGGACAGTGATTTTCGCGAAAAAGTAGTTTTCGCCACCATACATATACTATACACATATTGTTCTCAATAAAAGAAAATTTTGCCGTCTGTAAGCCTTATCTTATATTATGTAAACTATCGATATTTTATCTTACGCGTAGTAAAAAAATAGATTAATAAGGAGACACTTCGACAGAGCCGCGGGCAAAACCTGGTACAGCACAAACCTAAATTAAAACTCACTCGATATGCACGGTATGGTGCGGCGCGTACGAGTGGTGCAGGTGCGCAGTGACCGCCGTCACGATGCGCGATATGTCGTCGTCGTTGCCCGCGCGCACGTACAGCAGCCACTTGTGTGTCGACTTGTCCGCGCACGACGCGGGCGGGGCGTACTTCGACGTGTTACCTGGGGAGAGGGGGGGGGGAATATATCATTAAAAATATACAGTGTGTTGATTTGGTCCACAACTTGCCTCACAGTATACAGGTGTTTATTTGAAAAAATCAGAATAAAAATAGGTAATATCACTTGAATGTCCTAAAATAGGTATTACCACTTGAATGTCCTAAAATTATCTATTATTAAGTCCTAATGTATTTTCAAGTTACTTAAATGTAATGAAATGATAGGTAATATAATTTTTTCTTTCTCTATTCATGTAATTAATTTAATTTGAATTAATATTTTTATTACTATAGATTAGTTAGTTTAATATGTAAGTACTATGTATGTACCTAATATGTAAGTAATTAATTATAGCATGTTCACCCAATTTATTAACTACTAGCTTCTGCCCGCGGCTTCGCCCGCGTGGCTTACAGGAAACAAATTACATTTTTTCAGAAACAAACATTATAAGTGCTCTCACTCCCTCTGGGAGTCAAGGTGTAGTGCTCGGCCGAAAAACTTGCATGCTCAGACTACGAACGCGCCCTGCTCGGCCTTCGGCCTCGCGGGCGCGTTCTCCGTCCTCACATGCTCGTTTTTCGGCCTCACCAGAATGCCAAACACGGGGACTCACCGATCAAAGTTTTTCCGAAAGAGTGTCAAAATCCCTATCAGTTGTCAAAAGATTTCAAATTTGAATACAGCAGCGTAATTGGCGACCCCGAATGCCCCTTGAGTTTTATGCAAATCGGAATACTTTTTTTGGACCTGTCAAAAAACTGTCAAAACTGTTTAATTTTTTTTGGTCATGTAGCCCCAGCTTGACCGATCACAATAGTTGAAACCCGAACTCCCTACGATTAGCCGTTCGGGAGATATGGCCGATCAAATGTTTGGCAATTTTTTTTTTCGACTTTTTTTTTAACGTCATCTAGATCTTGCCGAGCCCTTTTCTTAGAGTACCATGAACATGGGTCGATAGCATTAGCTGTTTGGGAGATACGGGCCTGTAAAGTTTTGACACTTTCGGCGGGTAGATCTCGTCGAAACCTTTTCCTAGACACCCATCAACATGGGACTAAGTCTAGCCGTTTGGGAGAAACAGGCCGTCAAAGTTTTCACATAAAAAAAGAATTTTTTTTGGTACCCCGTGGTCCAACCCTTTCAACCTTCCATTCCAAAAATATTTTGCTGGGATATTGAAAGATATAGATAGATAGATAGATAGATAGATAGATAGATGGACAGATAGATAGATAGATAGATTGTGGATATATAGATAGATAGATACCTCAAAAGGAAAAAATGGAATCCTAATAGGATCACTTGTGTGGCTGTCTGTCTGTTCGTCTGTTACAGCCGATTTGCTCTGGCACACATACTTTCAAGAATTTTCATGTCCACTATATTAAATTTCAAAATCGATGCCATTTTCATAATTAACGTCCCAAAAAACCATAAAAACGACACCCATATTGATATTTACACATTTCAACATATCAACCCCATCGCACCCCAACAGGGGATGATGGTATTTCACGTCCACTACGTTGGATTTAGAAATCGTTGTTGTTTTCGTAATCAGCGACCCGATAAACCATACAAACGATACCCATGTTGGTTTTCAGACTTTGTCACCCCATTTCCCCTTTTTAGGGGTTGAATTCAGGAAATGCCTTTTTTACGTCCACTACGTTGGATTTTAAAATCGTTGTTGTTTTCGTAATCAGCGACCCGATAAACCATACAAACGATACCCATGTTGATTTTCAGAATTTGTCACCCCATTTCCCCCTTTTAGGGGTGGAATTCTGAAAAAACCTGAAACATATGTTTACTCATTTATAGATAGGAGTACTCTTGTGAAGTCTCGAATAAAATAGTCTAACTAATCTTGTTTCCCGATACAAACTTTGGACCCCCGTTTCACCCCTTTAGGGGGTGAATTTTGAAAAATCCTTTCTTAGTGGATGCCTACACTATATAAGGTATCTATATGCAAAATTTCAAGTCTCTAGGACCAGCGGTTTAGGCTGTGCGTTGATATATCAGTCAGTCAGTCAGTCAGTCAGTCAGTCAGTCAGTCAGGACTTTGAATTTTATATATACAGATAAGTAATGTTTTTTTTTGTTTCTAATTTATAATTTAATGTTTAACATGTTTTCAATATTTTATATTATATAGTTTTGGAAGGACCCAGTCTCTATGTCACCAGGGAATCATAGTATGGAGACTAGTGTCACAATTTATTATGTAAGTTATCTGTTGGTGTCAATAAATATATTTTTCATTTTCATTTTCATTTGTAAATGTTACTTATACTAAACATTAATAAAATCAATTAATTTAAACTTATTTATAGGTATAAACCTAATTTTAACTTTAAACTTAATCTAACATAGACTTAATCTTAAATTTAAATTTAACATCAACTTACATTAATATTTAACTCAACATTTTTTGCAAGCAAGTTATTGTAATAACATTAGTAAGAGCGGTCTCGTCGTTATCCAGGTTTATATAAACTTAAAAGGATAAGGACTACGTACTGTTTACCTCATCCATCAGCCTAGTTCGTCCAATGCTCGACATAAGCCTTTCCAGTACTTTGCCACTCCCGGCGGTCATCTTGGAAGAATTGCCCATACTCACACACGCTGGGCAGGCGGGCTCTTTTATTTTCCTTTTGAATACACCAATGGAGGTGCTATCCCTGATAGTGTGAGGAAGGGAGTTCCACAGTTTCTACAATTTCTACTAAAAATACTCACCAATAATAATCCTGTACCGATGTTTCTGTCTGTTCCGCGTGACTTCGTCAAGTTTGATCACACTCTCGACCTTAGGATCGTATTGGCGCGGCACCTTCTTCGGCCGACTGCCGCTCGGCTCGTCCACAGACGGTCTCTTTACCTCAAGGTTGTCTGGTTCGGACGGACGCAGCGACTTGGTAGTGTCGGCTGCGATCGTGTAGTTCCTTGTTTGCAGCATCGCCTGGGATTGGATAAAAAGTCAATTCGCTTAGATTAAATTGAAGGGTGTTTTGGGAAAACAACCAATGTCACTTTTCCGACATTTTGCAGGAAGTAAGTATCAACATCAATCAGCCCACATCTACCCACTGTTGGGCATAGGTAAATAAAACCTCATAAAATTCGTTACATGGAAAAATCCTTATTTATATTTTTTTATTATTAAACTTGGATATATAAAATACTTAATTTTGTAAATAAAAACTAAAAAAAAAAAATGTTCATTTATTGGCTATTCTTCATAGAAACGTTACTGACGTTGGTGGTTTTTCCGGAAGCACTCTGTTTTGTAGCTACATTTTGAATGTACTTTGGTTGTTTTTGCTGATTCTAATATTACCAGATTATTAAATGTACAATAGAGAATCCATAGAGCAAAAACAAACAAATTCGAAAAAATTGGACATTGGTTGTTTTTCCAAAACAGCCTTCAATTGTGTTAAGGTGTGCTAATTCGAAAACCAGACAGGTAACTCCTTGCACTGCATAGCTCCGTGTTTGTTTAACAAGCTGCCCGATCACATTAAAAAAGCGCCTACGTTGCGAACATTAATTTGTAAGCAAAGTCAAAGCATTTCTTTTAGAAAAGGCATACTATTCCGTAAAAGAATACCTATCGGATGATGTTACATAAAAAACTGTATTTGTTGAAATATAATAATTGAAATATAGAATATAACCTACTGTCCTACTTTAATTTTATAATAATGTAATGATAAATTATGAATAAATGAGTATGAGTATGAGATTTAGGTTTAATAAGCAGTATTTTCGAACTTGTGATCTAAAAAACCTCATGACGATGAATATTTTTACGAAAAGGCTCCAAGTTCCTTTTGCCTTCGTGTGACATCACTTGAGAAATGGCTATTTAGAAATGTGTTTTTGCTATCAATATAAATTTATAAAGATTTGCTGCTGACTGAACATAAAGTGGATGCGCTCACGCAGATACTCAGGTTCAGTAGGACTTTTTAAGATGAGGAAGAGGCAATACAATATGCTTTATCATTTATATATATATTTCATTCGCCGGTTTTAATAAACATTGCCATTTTTAGGGTTCTGTAATCAACAACAAGGAACCCTTATACTTTCGCTATGTCCGTCTGTCTATCTGTCTGTCTGTCCGCGGCTTAGCTTAGAGACTATTAGTACTAGAAAGCTGTAATTTGGCATGGATATACACATTTATCACGCCGATAAAGTGGTACAGTAAAATTTTGAATTTTTTTTCATGGTACCTCCCCTACACGTAAAGTGGGGATGATTTTTTTTTCTCGTCTATCCCCTTTTTATCTAGGGTTACGTTTGCGAAATATTAAGCTTAAAAGTGTTAATTTTTGTTAGAGTCAAGTGTCCCCCCCCCTGCCAGCGAAACGGTTGTATTTCGAGACGTGAAAAAAATCACGGCAGTAGTATACATAACGAAATTAAAAGGAAAACTATCACAGCTAAGTAGGCTTTACAAGTTAACGAGTACAGATCGCGCCAAACTTTTAGTCCCCTCTAAACACGGGGTGGTTCGCATCAGCAGGAAGAGGAACAAAATGTATGGGCCGTTCGTGGAAAGAGCAACTTCCGAGCGTACTAGAAGTTTGGCGCGATCTGTATTAGTCGACAAACTTACAAAATGTACTTTGAGAAGAAGTCCGCATATTGTACAGGGCAACTACGGAACTCTACACTGCGCGTAGCCCGACACGCACTTGGTCGGGTTTATAGCAACCCATTGCTAGACCTAGACCCCTTCAGCATAACTGAAAACTGTAAAATGTGAGAGATCGCTCCAATCACCACACCTACTTACACTGTAGTCCTTCCTGACTTTGTTCCTCGGTGACCTGTGTCGGAAGATCTCCTCCAGGTCCACGGTTTGTTTCCCCACCAGCTTCCGCACAGAGGGGTGCAGGCGTCGCTGGCCTTCCTTCAGCAGTTTGGATACCTGGAAGTGATGAGGAGTTGGGATCATTGTGGACTGAACCACTGATGTTTTAAAGAATTGGTGGACAATGATGTGGATTGGGGATTTCAGGCAGTCACTTAACTAGTGGTAGACTTCTTCCGACCCTAATAAAATATGGAAGCCAGTGTTGGGCTTTCACAAATGAGACTATTAAGGGGCAGGTAGCCGAGAACGCCAACGACCTTGAGTCGACCTATGTCGGTACAAATATCGACAGAAACTATATTGAAATAACGTTCATATCAGCGCGCACTGCATAACCACGTAGTTTGGTCTCGGGATAGCGCAAGAAAATAATACTTTTCACTAGGACGCGATGGAAGGGAAAAAAATCCATAAAAGATTTTTCCAACTAATATTTTCCTTGTATTTTAGTGCAAGATACATACAAATATAGTGGTTTCAAATAAATAACCAATTTTATTTAATTTTAGTCTAAAAACAGCTTGACTTTGAACAATATTTTCATGCTATTTCTTATACGCGACAAAAATTTCCTTAAATGAAGTTGTTTATTATAGTTTAACTAACAATATGTCATATATAATAAATAATATATATAAATATTTTTAATAATTTTTAAACATATCGTTTAAGAGAAGTAACTTTATCAATTGAGTCATTTTCGGAAGAAGTGCCTTAACTAAGAGAAGTCATGTGTCACAGCAGACAAAAGGGTTTAAGACTCAGCATATGCTGTAGTCTTACATAGTAAGACTGACAGCGCTGATTTTCAGTCCGAGCCCACGTGGGTAACGCACGAACAAACAAAATAGCGCAAGTATCGTTTATGTAGGTACACCTTTATATTACCGTTTATATAAATCCATCTCAGGTGGTAGAGCTGATGCCGGGCTCGACTGTGGAGGTACCACCATCTTACTTGGAGAAACCCTCGAAGTAATTCGGGGGAGAGTAAGAGGACCAGGCAAAAAACCAGGAGGCCCACCATGCCTGGGACCGATAGATGGCGGTATATGCATCCCTAATAGCCGGGACTTATATGAAACAGGCTGGTGACGGGCAGCGACGTCACTGGTGCGAGGGTTCCGGCACCGCGCTCACCAACCCGCTTGCCCAGCGTGTGAGTATGGGCAATTCTTCCAGGATGATCGCCGGAAGTGGCAAAGTCCTGGAAAGGCTTATGTCCAGCAGTGGACGAACTAGGCTGATGGATGATGTTGGATGATAAATCCATGGGTTTAATTTTAAATCATAGGTGTACGTGATAAATAGGTTTCTACCAAGTGCAACATGACAATAAAAAATAACAAAATATATATTTATACAGATAATATAAGTAGTAATCTTTGTAGGTAAATATAAAAATGTAAATAAATGTAAAAAAGTAAACACAATTCAGTTTCTAGTGTTAGGCAGGTGAGGACTTTTGTATGTTGAGAAGATACTTTATTAATTTATTTTTAAAGTGTACTTACACTGATGGTGAAGACTTCATCGACAAGAGCACAGCTCAAAATTAAATTGGAAATCTTGAAAAAACTTAACTTAAGGTAACATAGCGGCGGCGGTGGAATGTTGTGCCAACATTTTGACGCCGTGTACCTTAAACTACCCCTCAATGCAGTAGTTTTGTGTTTTGGAAATAAATGGTGCTATATCTACCTACAAGATGACCATTTGATTTACCATAATAAGGGTTCACACTTACTTTATGCTGTGTCCCAAAATAGGGCATTAGGACACACCAACCATCACACTGAGATGTGATAATTTTCAGTGAAACATTTTGTAAGAGAGTGACTGTGACTTACATTTTAAAGTCCATACTTGAAAACACCTCTGACACCCCCTTTAAGGATTCATGTCGTGATGCTTCTAATGTCCTTATTGTGTTTCCTAAATACACTCACGTAAAATGCTGAAGTTTCTAGTGTTGGTTTCATAGTAAAAGTTGTTTGTATGGATAAGTACTATCACCAGTTTCCGGCTCACGCAACTTCACAAATTATATTTTAGTTTTAAATTCATTCACACTTTGAGTCAGTGAGTGTACCTCTGTCTTAGCTCTGGGTTCAGTCTGATTAGCAACTTCATCTTGTATTTGACTGGTGTTGAGCTGCAGCCGTTGCTCCTGATAGAACCTTGTAACGATTGCAACCCGCAGCTGTTGTAGAAGATGGCGGGCTGAGGCGGTGCTGGGAACATGAGACATCCAGTTTATTTACAAGGAAATACTATCCATTAATAAAAAATTGTCTAAATACTTGAACAAAGAATTATTAATTTCAGAGAAATTATTAATTTCATTTATTTATATATGTAACCTATTACTATGTAGTATATAGGATGGGATTTGGTCTGCTGCCTGGATTCGTGCTGGGGGCTCGGTTGGTGATCATTGAACCTGTTCCTGGTCCCTGGCCGGGTCTCCGGTATGGGTTCGGGCGGTTGATTGGATTTCACCTTGTATAATAATATTTTACCTATAATTTTAATCGTATATATATTGCTACATAAATTAAATAAACATTTAATCTAAGTAGTTCATGTACATTTATTATTTTATTACATATATTTTTACAAGATTAAAATTTGACTTGTGAAACGTGTATTCTATATACCTATTTTGCAAAATAAACTTTTTGAATTTTGAGATAAAGAAGCATAAAAGGATTGAGGATCTGTATGAAACTGAAAGTAGGTAGCTGAATGAAAAAACCATAGAAGACATGTTTTTATAAAGTGTCATTCGAAAATGGTACCAAACTCTCAAAAAATATCATATCATTTGTCATGTGGCTCTGAGCCATCAGTGAAAATAACATAGTAATAAATATAGTGTTGATTAGGTTCTATTACAAGGTAGGTTATATTCACGATAGGTAATAAAGAAAAAAAATTAAAAATATTTTTTTTTTTCGAAAATTTGTTTATGTTTTGGGGGAACAAAAAACGTCTAGTGTATGACTGGCATGATGGAATTGACCCCGCACTGGCGAAACTGCGGCAGGGTGGGGAGGGGCACCCCTGTAGGTAATAAATAACACACCAGGCATTTATCAAGATAATTTTAGGACATACCAGTGACAGTAGGAGCTATAGAAGCTAATAGTGTTACGTTACACCTGTCCTTATATACAAGGATGTGAAGCATCACCTTGGCTATTCAATCTTTTTATGGACAGTTGTTTAAATGATTTAAAAGAGCATGAATGTGGACTGAAGTTAGGGGAGTTGCTTATCAAATGGTAATGATTATAGATGATGCCTTTCAAAAGAAAGTAATGAAAATAAATGTAGGAAAAACAATGGTTATGGTGATAATGAGGGATGAAGCGGTGACAGAGTGCAAGGTTAAGATTGGAGATGAGGAAGTAGAACAGGTTAACAAGTTTCTCTATCTGGGTTGTCTATTTACACGCAATGTAAAGTGTGACGGTGAAATTGAAAGAATAGTGAATGTGGGAAATAAAGTGAACTGAGCCTTATACTCCTTTATGGGTAGCCAAAATGTGACTGCAAAGGAATGTTTAGCGGTTCATAATGGAGTGTTGGCTCCTACACTTATATATGTTAGTGAATGGTGGGTATGGCAAGATAAAGATCAAAGTAGAATTAATGCATTGAATAATAGAGTGAAAAATATTGTCAATCGTGAATGTTGTGGCCTGAAAGAAGATGTAGTGACTAGAATAGAAAAAGGACTGCTTCGGTGGTTTGGACATGTAGAGAGGATGAATGAACTGATACATGAAGGTAGAGTGATGAAAGAAATTTATGGGGCACAAGTCGAAGGTAGAGCTCGACCAGGCCGCCCTAGAAGGATGTATGCTACCAAGGTTGGCGAGATATTGAAGAAGGGCAATGTCAAAAGTACCAGGAATAGAAGAGCTTGTATGACTAGATTGATGGATGTGGAAGAGGCGAAACAGAAGAGGTGTGTCAGGATTGTAGCAGATGGAAATTTGTATTCACGCCTGTCTCCCAGAAGAGTCGGTTCTGGGAGACAGGCATGAATATATATGTAGGTATGTATGTATGAAAAAAATGGCAGTGTTCGCATAGGCATGTCAAAATGACTGGTAAACAACTGTAATAAATTTAACGTAAATATGGTCAAATAATGTTTGGTAACAACATGATTCAAAAACTAAAAACTCAGCATTGCAACCCGTGTGTTCCTAACCAGCCTAGGTTTTCTTAATGAACACACTTCTTAAGTGTTTTGTTCTATCAGCTGATCATCATCTTGAGCTATTGAAACTGCAACAGAGCTCTAAATTGCATTAAACTCACACTGTTATCTACTTTTAAAAACAAACAGCAATTTACCAAACAAAACAAACAAATTGACAACATACATGACTCATATCAACACTTTTCCTAGTAAAAGAAAATAACCTCGAAAGCTGACGCATTTACACGGAGTTAAGCGTCATGGAATTATACTAACCGCTGGTCGATCAAATTAATCTCATTCTCTCTGGCCTCCAGCTCGTTTGAAAACTCTCGGCAAATAATGGTTTTGATTTTCTGGACCCTATCGACTTCTGCAAATAATTCAGGCTCTTCCTTGATACTGGTCGATGTTCCAGCATAGTCCGGGTCGTGGTACTCTTCTCTGGGCTCCATTTAGCTTGTTTAGGAAGTAAACACAGTAATACGCCCAAAAATAACTGCACAAAAACAAGTCACACGGTACTCTTACAAATTACCACTCGGTGGTCATTTAACACTTTTTAAAGCACTTAGTTTGTTGTAATGAGTGGTGGTGTATGACGAGATTGTAATAAAGGTGGGTTGGTTGTTAATTAATATGAATAAACATGAAATTTATAATGAAAATTGTAGAAATTGTTCAATTTACAATTTCCGCGTTTTGACAGTTATGAAGAAAGGTCACTCACCGGCCTATTCCGGTGCTTCCATTCGTTAATCAATTTCATTCGATTACGAATTCGATTAATTTCAAATCGAGTTCAACTTCGAACTGTTCGAGTGAATTTTTTGTTTGTCGTGTATTGTGTACACAGACCCCCGTTCATTAATTAACACTTTCGTCAGGTTCCAAGACTGACAGCAGGATAGCGTATAAAATTTTCAACGCGTGCGACAGAGGCGGCAATAAAACCCATGTCGCGATCCCTAGTTTATGAACGTGCCCAAGACATTGTAAATACCATGGTATAATAAAACAAGGTATGTTCCTTGGTGATGTGTGGAGGTTTTGTGTTCCAAAATGGGGGAACTTGAGTACGTCATCACGCTATCGACGGTTCTCAAACTTTAAAATTCGGGAATCGTGGAAATTTGTATGTCCTTAGAAATAAATTACTAGGAATGCATGTGGATTTTAACTTTTCAGCTGCAGAGGGATGGGTGTGGCGGCTAAAGTGGGAAGTATTCAATAAAATGTCCCTTAATGGCTTTATGTAGTCAGAAGTCGCAAAATGAATTGAACACACTCTCGCTGTGAAAGAAAATACTAGTGAAAATTCGCCATTCAAAGTAATAAATAAAGCGTATGGAAAACTCTACACTAACTTCTGCACGTAACGAAATTTAACGTGATCTTAGAGCTTCATATAAATATTACATAAAATTTGTCACTATAACTTACTTTTTTTAGAATAAATACCACACATAGACCAAAATAATTACTACGAAAAAAAATGCAGCAAAAAAAATACATGAACGTGAGAGAGCACGGAATTGATAAATTCACGAGGAATTTTTTATTATTATTTTATCTGGTCTTTTGCCTAGAAATCATCCCCAAAAAATTTTAATTATTCATGTAATTTTTTCGAAGGATATCCAGATAGTGAAGTCGACCAAAAAAAAAAAAAAATTTTACATGTCGAAAAATAATGTTGGAAAGAAACCATTATTTATTAATGCGTAAAAAAAAATGTGATACCGTATGCCAATCTTACGTCTCGGTTAAAAAAAATAGTTGCAACTCGAAAGAAGTGATTAAACGCATAATAAACAGAAACGCAGCCATGAAATATCATGAATAAGAAAAAAACACATTATATTTTTTTTACATTCTTATCACCATATCTGTTTTCCCTTCTTAGATTTTTTTGGTGTCGTGCTAAAAGTTGCTACTGCTGATCTATGGATTGGCATAGGTTTCATTTGTGGATAAAAGGTTTTCAAATTTTGGACCAAACGCCAAGGAAAGAGTTGCATCATCCTTTCAAACTTGTACAATTACAGCCAATTTGCTCGTGGAAACTCGCAAAATAGAACATTTTTTCACAAATATGAGATCTAGATACATAACAGATTGATTTTTCGCGCCCCGAAATACCTTGTATGTACTGTAAATATTGTAAAAATCCTTGTAAATAGGAAACGATGTAAGTATATATACAATTATATTGGATAAATGGGGTAAGTAGGACTTACAATTTCTGATGCTGGCTTTTGGGCCACAATAGCGAAGCCACTCTTGAGCCATCAATTCATTTTTGGGAAAAGTAAAAAGTCTAATTATTCCGCCTTTTTCAGAGCGATTTTTACAATTACGGATCGCAAAACCGCCCATTATTGCTTGATGAGATTATCAATTTATCATTTAATAATCAGCTCATCTGCAACTGGGAAACGCGCTTCAACCTTTGGGAATCTCTGTGTAGAGTGAAAACAAACTATTAAATTCACTCTCGTGCAACAAAGATGACAACAAATGGAAAAAACGCCATTAGATATTGCCAGTATTATACGCTTATTTTTACTCAAACGTTTCACACAACTTCTGCAAATCTGATCATAAAGATAAGCAAAAAATCAAAATTAAATTTGTTTAAGTTTAATTTCAACAACAAAAATACTCATCAATGTTATGAATAGTATAAACCTTTTTGTAAACAAAATAACTTAAAACTATTTTCCTTATCATGAAATAATGACATAAAATGGCAAGCACGTAAGATGACGTCACCAAGGTCTGGTGCGTTCCAAATATTTAAAAATATCAGTGTCGCCGTACGAGCTCTCGTGTCATTCATTCGCACTCATACAAAATTTTATATGCTATCCTGTTGTCAGGATTCAAATTGTAGCAAGCTTATGTTTTGGAATGGAAACCAAAGGAACAGACCATGTTTTATTCGGCCATGGTAAATACTTGTATATATATTAATATATATATATATATATGTCGTCGCCTTATCGTAAAATTGACTATTTCATGATCTGGTTGGCCATATCGTATTTCTGTTAAAATTGGGAGGGTCGCCTCGCTCGGCTCTCCAAATGTATTAACATGTAAATCTAACATGCTCCTCCTCGCTCCGCTTCGCTTCACTCGTCGTCGCACCTATTTTTTACTTTTGGGGAAAGATTTTTGATTTCATAGGTACTTTACGATCTGCCCAAACCTCAGAATAAGGAATACAAAGGAAAATTTCTAAGGAAACCTGCATGCCCTAAAAAGCGTGTAGTTGTGCCCGAAAATTTCTTTATTCATCAAGATTTTCATTTAACTAATGCCTGACATAAAATATAAAATTTGTAAATGTAGAAAATTAATAATCAAATTGTAACATTGAAAACATTTAAAATTATATATTCCTAATACTCAAACACATATTACAATCAGTTCTTTAAGTAATATAATATCAAAAATAGAAACTCTTACGGTATTTAAGTGTCTGTCAGTTTGTGTGTCCATGATTATGACTAAAAAGGTAAAAAATTTAGTTTTAGAAATGTGATATTTTAATGATAAGAACCGCAGCTGCGTACGTTCTTTTGTTTTGATGCATTATTGTCTAGCACGTTGTTATCTCGTCGGTTTTAGTGACTTCGATAGCTTTTTAAGATATTTTAAATAAAAGTAAGTAAAGTAATAAAAAGGATGTAGCTTCGGCAACAGTCGGCATCGTGCGTATAATGGATTTACTGAAGATTCTAAGAAATGAGTGTTCTTGTTTGTTGTGATTGGCTTGCACGTGTTTACCTCGACTGCTACGCTGTCGTTAGATTGTTATGCGTTGTCTTTAAATCTAAAAAATTTTCATTATATAATAAAGACAAGGTATACGAGGGATTTTCTGGGAGCAAAAGTAAATAAAAGAATGATAATCATGCAATTCTTTTATTTAAAAACAATCAAAGGATCATAGCTATTGTCAGTGACTTTGAAATCTACTACTTAAACTAAATGTTGGTAATTAATTACAAAAAAAATAGGTAGTTATAACTTATAACTGCCTATTTTTTTAAACTTAGCTTCATTGTACCGTAAGTTTTCTTTTGGGAATATTTTTGATTTTTATTTTCAATGGCGGCTATTATATGCGGCGGGTCTTTTATTGCCATAGAACGCTCAAGGCGCGAGTCAATTAATTCTGGCAGTAGACAATTATGATAGAATTGCGTTAAAGGGCCAAGCATTTTTGACTCCCAAAATAATTTATCCCTTTCTATATATTCGACTTTCATCGGTTGCTGCTCACTCGTCCAAACTGCAAAAATGCAAGTATTTTGTTCTGTGATAGCCAAACTATATATAATTAATATATATATAAGCTTTTTAATACCTACAATGTGATACCCATATTGTATTTTTATAAAAAAAAAAAAAAAAAAATTATTTTACTTCTTTTTATATTTTTAAATCACTATAGTTTTCCCGGTTATTGGTCAGTTCTATCTATCTATAATAGACATTTTTTTCATATTTTTCGGTCTACCAGTTTTGGACATACACATTTTTGTGGTTTTTTTAAAGATTTCACAAAACCAGTGCCAGTAAATATAGTAAAAGTATATATTTTTACAATCACCTTTTTAGTGTCTACAGTTTGATATCCATATTGTATTTTTAGGATATTTTCTATTTTTCTCACTTTTGTTTTGAAAATATTTTAAACAATTTCAAATTAATGCTATTTTTTGTGCCAAATTTCATGTCTTTATTTTTACGGTGCTAAAGTTATGATGCTGTTCACAGCGTACAGTATTTCAATACGGACGGACGTAGATTAGACTTTATTTTATCGAAACAGGGATTTCTTAAGATAGGTATTCAAAAAATATTTTATCCATAGTTGTTTACTTATTAAATGATAAGTGCAATATTCAAGTAGAGCAACTTTCATGGTACAGTTCGCCTCTCCATAAGAATCTACGCGAGGGAAAGGGAGCAACCGTGCGAGCGGGAGGTAAAATGACGTCGAGCTACACAACACACGTCTGAACGCTGCGATGTCCCAGCGAAACTGAGGGAAATTTCGACGCGTTTTGTGTTTTAAACTCTCGATAAGTTTCGATTTGATAAATGTTCTTAAAATAATTTTTTAAATACCGTTTTTTGTTATTTCACTTATTAATAGTTCTATTCTACGTGTTTTAAATTTGACTACGCTAAGCGATAGTTTTCAAGTAGAAAAAAAATATTTTAGCAGTGGTTGAATTCATAAAATCACAACTACTTAAAGCACTCGAAATAAGAAAACTAAAGTATTATCCAAAAAAGTAACCAGGTAAGATTATTGTTGAAGATATGGAAATAAATGATACCTGAATAAATTTCTTGTTTTTGTCATAATTTTTACGTGACGTGTGCATGAATGAGACTCTGAACGCGTAGAACATAAATAAAGGTATGTTTAAAGCCTAAAAAACCTATTAAAAGTAGCATTAAAGTAAATGAAAAAATATGTTTTGAAATCTTCAAATTCCACACCAAAATTTAACGTAAAATGTATTTTATTTATTGCTTTCTTACTAACTAAAATAAAATCTTTCTTTTCTGATAATTCTGCAAGAATACTGATTTTTAGGGGACTGGAAAAAATATTATGCTAAACGAAAGATATCCTTTCATTAATTCCTTATTTACACAATATAACATGTGTCCCACTGGGGTAGACAGAGACCACTTTGCTATTAATTCTCTTGGCCTCCTTCTAAAGCAAGAGGATGTCACCAAAAAGGTCGGTGCCTCCTGCATTCTCTTTTTTTTTCACACTTTGATACGATATAATGTGTGGTAAGCAGATTGGTCTTGGTTTATTTATCGTAGTCAAAAATCGACATCGTTACATCACCAGCAAAGCAACGAACTAGTGACAACCTACCTAATTATGAAAAAACTAATACATATCCATCTCTCTCTGACGCACTAGAATGTCGTAAGAAAATCAAGGATAGGTGTCTTTCTCCGCGTATTATTTTAGCCAGGCTTCTATTTGTATTCCTTATTCTGAGGCCCAAACAGATGATGAAATGGTCAATTCTACGATATGGTCACGACATATACAGTGCGCGCCATACATTTAGTCGCCTCTGAAGATAGTCGCAAGAGGCGACGCAAATAGCTGTTTTACGTGTCAGGGGGACGTTACAGGAGCGAGGGCGCGGAGCACAACCCGCCTGCATGCCGCACCACACCCTCGCCATCTAGCAGGCATCAACAACTCTATGGGCATCAACACTATGCGTTAGTGTAAGTGCTACGTCCGTACACTATATACACACACCCGCGTCAGAGAATATCCCGCGTGTTGCATGAAAAGTACCTACTAATAAAAAAATTATGTGTGGTTCTGATTCATTAAGTTTATCGTTGATTCTGTTTGTTATAGTTTATTGTTTTTCTTGCCTTTATTTGTTGTTTTGTTGACTTCGTTTGTTAAAGTGTATTGCTATGGCTCGCGGAAATTATAACGTTTTAAGGCAACAATGTAGGAAAATGGTGTTTGAGGTACATACATTCATTATAGATTCGGACGAAAATCTTCCTTCTTCAAGTAGGGAACCAGTGTTTATAGATGGTGTATCACCTCTGTAAATAAAGTAACAACATATTTGCTTACTGTACCTATATTTGTGGATTATAAATTTACTTATTTTTAATATTAATGCGTTTTATTTATATAGTTAAGATTGCACTAAAATAACTTAAAAAAAAACATACATTATATAGGTACATAAAAGTGTATCGGAAACCTTTTGAGGTTTTTAAAATAAATAAATAATGCAATAGGTAAGTACAACCACAGAACATTTCAATCAAAATGTTCTGAGGATACAACAAATACACCTTCCTACTTATATTAAATATTTAATAATCAACCGTTGATATTATTGTTTCCTTGACAGTACCTGCGCAAGCTTGCACTCGTAAGCCGAGCTCGTAAGCCGAGTGCAAGCTTGCGCAGGTACTGTCAAGGAAACAATAATATCAACGGTTGATTATTAAATATTTACTATAAGTGGGAAGGTGTATTTGTTGTACAGTGGAGACCACATCAAGCTATACACTTGCAGTGCGACATTAGCTCCTACAGAGAAGAATATAAGATAGGTACAAAGTCCAATGTGTCTTACTTGATGCGGTCTCCACTGTACCTACCTATTGCATTATTTATGGCGACTAAATGTTTGGCGCGCACTGTACATACAATGTCCTATAATAAGTGAATCAAACGGTTATGAGAGGTAGCTTAGCCAATGATCATAAATTATACAAAACCTCACTGAGCTTAGCCCAAGTCCTATCAAATAAAATAATCAAAGGTGAAACAAAAAATGTTGGTGGTTTTTAGGGTTCCGTAGTACCTAAAAGGTATAAAAGGAACCTTTATCGTGAGACTCCGTTGTACGTCCGTCTGACGGTCCGACCGTATGTTACAGCCTCATAACTTTAGCACCGTTAAAGATAAAGACTTTAAATTTGGCAATAATATTATTTTATAAAAATACAATATGGGTATCAAATATACGGAACCCTAGGTAGGTACGCGAGTCTATAACTCACACTTGACCAGTCTTTTTAATAATGTCTTTAATCTTACCAAGTTGTAAAGCGGTCCATTTACTCCTCAGTACTATGATATTTAATTTTTGAAAGCGGTACTACCGACATGTACCACTTCCGTCGATGATTATTGTGGTACGGAGGTCAGGTTAGGAGCGGTCATAGGCCGGTGGCTTCTTTTGTGCCCAGCGAGAGTCGAAACGGCGGCAATTCCTTTGATGCAGAGTGGCAGGTGTCAGTCGGGTAAAACAACCCGCAAAACGTTTGCATTACCTACCAGATACCTACTATGGGTCTCCAAATAATTTTGAGTACCTACTGGCAGCCAGCATAGGACAGTTACTATGTATACTTTTTGCTGGCGACATTTCAGAATTTAGACTGAACTGTCACTGACCTAGGCTACGTTTCAGAACGTGTGATCTTCGTGCGAAATTTCACTCGTTTTTAAGAAAGAGACAGAGCTATATACTAGAAAGAGAAAGAAAGATCTGGTTTCGAAACGCTTGCGAGTGATTCCCGTGAGAAAAGCGTTTTGAAACGGTCTGGAGTGACACACGTCAAGTAAATACATAACCTCAAATCAAAATAAATAAATTAAGTAAAGTACCTAAATATCTATTGCTTTTAATATGGATGGCATTGCAACCTTTGCATTTGCAAGCCATAATCCTGTCGAAGCAGTTTCGAAACATTTTCCCGTATTCGTACGGAAATGTTGAATTCTGTTTTCAAAAATTGTCCGAATCCCGAGAAAACTCCGAAATGACAACTGTCAGGCGAATTTTAACGGTACCCAAACAGAGTTAGAAATCGCACTTGTCAGTGCGATATTCACATTCCCCGAAAGCGTTTCTAAACACTTAGCGCAACTGTCAGGTAACAGTTCGTTTACCCTCGGTTTCACTCGGGTCGATTTTTGAACGATGCAGGGTAAAATTCGCATCGCTCCGAGTGATAATCGCACGTTACGAAACGTACTCCTAAAGGTCTTTGTAACAAGCAGTAACAAGGTTATAAATTAGAAAAAAAAAAACTTAGCTGTCAGTTTTGCTGACGTCCGTATTTCGTTGTTATTTTCTATTCTCTACTTTTTTATCAATTTTATTACTTTCCACTATCAAACGACCGCTGTAACGTCCGCATCGTTTGTTAATCGCCACCTAGTGTCTTACAACGTGATGCCAGTGCACTAACTCAAATGGAACCTCGCGATCTGTCCAAAGGCGAGGAGATGACTGACCCGGGTCGCGGAAGACCATTCTTTTATCCAGACAGCAGCAGTGACACGGAGGAATACCATAGAGACACAGAGGAACGTCGCAAGCGTCTATCTAAATGCAAAGGGCCTACCATCCGAGCACGACTACCGTCATCCACGATGCCTCCCAAAAACCAGTCCAACACCTCCACACCTTCAACTTCGAGCCAGCAGGAGCCGCCCAGAAACGGGCTGAAGAACAACCAACTAGCAGATGACAGACTGACCCTTGTAGTAGACAATACGAGGTTCGTAGTGGACCCTGCACAGTTTACGGCCCACCCTAACACCATGTTAGGGCGAATGTTTAGTTCAGGACTAGAATTTACACATCCGAATGAGAGAGGAGAGTATGAAGTGGCCGAGGGTATATCTGCGACAGTGTTCAGAGCAATCTTGGAGTATTATAGAGGCGGAACGATTAGGTGTCCTCCGACAGTCTCTGTCCAAGAGTTGAGGGAGGCGTGTGACTACTTGCTGGTTCCTTTTGATGCTAATACAGTTAGATGCCAGGTGAGGACATTAGTAAAAAATATTTTGATTTCTTCCTTTGCATCAGGGGACCTAAAAAGGCCAACTTGGGTGAATCATGAAATGATTTGAATGTAGGATAGAGTCAGAGTTTCTTCATGCGTGCAAAAGAGACGGCATTACAACAGAATCATAATATGATTCATCCAAAGCGGCCCTTTTAGAGGACCAGGAGCAAATATAATGAGCACCAGACTTTATGACACCTCTGAAGTTCTTCTGTCTCTTTCTATCTCTGTAATCTATTTCTCTCTATCGATGAGTGTGGTTATCAGATCACAATACACTACTATTTTCCACTAAAACATCCACGCTTCGATCACAAACCTCAACAAACATCAAAAATTATGGGGAAAAATTGGCTTTCAAATATGATTGTGCAGCTAGCTTCAGGCCACTACAAACCACCTTAGTACATTTGGTTTATTCTGTTTATTTAAATAACCAACTTTCCAAAGAGCTGAGAGTGGTGAATCTGTTTAATCTAATAACCACACTCTGTATCTCTCGCCAGAACTAACTTTACACATGCATCATAAAGTTAGGCTATTTTAGATTTCATTAAAGTAGAAAGAAACAAATGCCTTCTTGAATAAATTTCACATCAACTTAATATATCTTATGTTTGTGTAATATGGAAGTCTTGATAAAGTGCACAAATAAATATTGCAAGTTTTCCTAGCCCTTTCTGCTTTTTACAAAATAATTATTTTATAAGTATTGTAACCAATCAATACCAATGAAGCCTTAAACCATAGGTAAATCATACTGAGCCAAACTCTCCACAAACTTTGGCAGATTAATTGGTGTATCAAGTAGTCAAGTGATGATATGTATGTGAACAAACTGTACAAGTCACTGTAATGGGCAGGGGCTGGGATAAAATTGATTTTGCCATCTTGTATTAAGACCCGTTTAGCAGCTTTTTTTAATTAAAATTGGATGTCAGAAAAAAAAATTATCATCATTTAAAAATTTTTGGAATTAATTTTTCCACTGTTAAAATTCCTGGTGTTAAAGACGTCACAAACAATTGTTTAAAAGAGAAAAAACATGAAAACTTTGTTTAGAATCAACAGGTAACGCTGTTCATAATTAGACCACAGATAAATAATTGTTCTCAATAGATGGTGATACCTTCTTTGATGAAATGGGCTTGCTACTAATAACTGAAAAGCTAAGTATACTAAATACTATTAAAAAACTTTAAAAGAGCTGTGTATGTCTGTTAATTGATGTTATTCCAAAACAATTACAAAAAAGAACTGGAATTTTTGTCAGTACATCACGCAAAAACTACTGAATGGGTTTTGATGCAGTTACCACTGTTCGATATTTAGCAGTGATGCATGGATTACAAAGAAGGAAGGAAGGGAGATCACTGTTTGATAACTTATTATCCAACTTAAAAACTGGGATACTTATATTACGGGATTCCCAAGGGCTGCATTATCTTCTTCCAGGCGGACAAAGTCGTGGGCAACAGCTAGTAAATAAATAAAAATAAAAATTGTTCTTAGTCATAAGTTGTATTTTAGGCATTATAATTATTTGTTACTAGCTTCTGCCTGCGAAATTATTATTTTCTTGATGTTTCAGATTTTTTTTCTTGATGATTGTGACACTCATGTCAAATGTAACAAAAATGTGTAATGTAGTTTAACTTCTTAACTAAGTACGCAAATTTTATTTGTGAAAAATATTCTGATTTAATATGCTAAATTTTCCAAATGTGATAGCATGTAAAAAGATTCAATTTTACCCAACAGAACCTCCGCGGCCTCCTCCACGAACTCTCCAACGAAGGCGCCCGTCGTCAGTTCGAATCATTCCTGGAGCGCCTCATCCTGCCCCTGATGGTGCAATCAGCTGAGCGGGGAGACAGGGAGTGTCATGTGGTGGTGCTGCTAGACGATGACTCTGTAGAATGGGACGAGCAGTATCCACCCCAGATGGGAGATGAGTATAGCCAGACAGTGCTATCTACACCGTTGTATCGGTTCTTCAAGTATATTGAGAACAGGTGGGTGGGAAGATGTGGATTATTAAGAGGCTTCAGAAGCAAAACTGCCTTTAGAGAAGTTTTTAAATTGCTTTAAACTTTTTATATGAAACTTCGAAAAAAATATATGAGATTTATGTACCCATGTCCCGTAATTGTGATGTTTTAAAACCTTTAAAGCTCTAACCTACAACGAGTAAATGAATACCTTTCAAATGCTTTAAAAAACTGATAAAATGCTTAAACTTTTAAAATTCAAAGATGTCAAGGTTAAAGCTTGAACACAGACACGAGCAATACAAAAATCTAACATAATGACGTTTAAAACTTTTAAATATCAAATGTAACATGTGTAAAAAGTATTATTTTCTCTATTTTGCGCTATCCGGTGACGCAGCGATCGTCGTAACAGCCACTTTGCAATGCACTCTGATATGAACGTTATTTCTATTTTGTTTCTGTTGATATTTGTACCGACACATTTCGAGCTGCTAATCTAGCTTACGGAAGCCCCTTAAGTGCGCTTTTTCGAAAGGGAGCTGGCAACACTGCCCAAATTTCTCCATCTGCGATGATTCTGACAATTCCCTTTTAGACCATTGGCTAAGGGCGTTTGTGCACTGTTACGTACAACTTAAAAACGGATTCGAAATTCATTTAAGAATATGACATAGCCAAAACAAAAACCAGTTCCGGGCGTGGCTTATTCTATTTTACGATAGCGCGTGGGGGGAAATTCGTCCCGGTCTCTAAGTTCGCGTCACCATAGCAAAAATACGAATAGAGTGGACGAGGCAGGGTCAAAAGTAATACGTATTTTATTTTATCTAATTTATTACTGTATTTCGATCATCGTCACACGGCATTGATCCTACTTGCTATCACGTCGGGACGTAAATTTATTATGGTCGGCTAAAAGTGGTTTTTTGAGTGTTTGATTTATCAGTTGACCCTCGGAACATTTCAGACACTCCTTTAGAGATACATAATAATATTGTGGCGGTTAATTGTCACCATTACCCATTCTTTAAATATTTTTCGCCCGTTGAGCTGGTTTTACACTTGCGGGAAAATAAATTGGACCAAAAATTTCTTTACAAAAAATTTTTACTAAAGTTGTTATTACAAAAAGTGGAAACTAACAAATATTCTCGGAAGGAATGCACCACGTCACTACCTATCTCACTGTAGCCTATATCAATTATGCCTCTCTCATTCAACCACGTTTAACTGCGTTCCTATCTCATTCCAACTCATTTTAAATAGCGTCACTATTTATCTCACTCTAACGCGTGTTAAATGGCATTTCTAATGAACGTCAAATATTTTTACTGCCCGCCACTCTTTCATTCTAAATTCTAATTATTTTAAAAAATACGCAGCTCCTTTGGTAGTAAAATAGCAATAACTTTTTTTTCAAAAGTAATACACAGAAATTGCCAGATCATTTGAAAAATAATATTTGATGAGCCGTTATTTAAGACAATTTGCAAAACTAACATAGGACATTTTTTTTCAGGGTGTGGTATCGAACTAACCTAATTACAAAAAATTGCTCATAAATTGGGTTTTTATTTTTCTTCCTGATGTAACAGCATTTCAAGGTTTATTTTTGACTTTATCAATAGCATGACTATTCAGAGTTGCGCAACAAAAATTTTATTCTTAGAATTTAGAACTGGTTAGCTTTGACTCTCAAAAATCTATTCGAATTTATAAAAGTACCATCAACTCGAAGACTATCTACTTTTTGCTGAGGTCATAATTTGATATTCTGGTCAGTCATGAGCTGGCCTACCAGCCTTCCAAGGGAAAGAGTTGACTTTTGGGACACCTGTTTACCCTTGCGATAAATCGCCAAGTGTTTGAAATGTTCAGGTCTCTTTACGCAAAATGAAAAAACAAAACTCTTTTAGGATTAATTTGTTGTCCCTATGTTTGTCTGTTTGTCCGTTTGTCTAGGCAATTTTTCTGGGTAAAATCAATAAATGCTAATATTTACAGCCCTGTAAAATATACATATTATAACGTTTTTATGGCCTTTTGTTTAACTTTTTCATACATATTTTCTCCTTATGAAAATATAGAGATCAACACTTTACATAATATTTTGCATTTGAAAGAAAGCACAGAAAGGAACTCTAGAACAAATAATGTAAAAAATATTAAACCATATCTTTCTATTCTAAAGGGATTAATAATTTACTGTTTGTTCAATGTGGCGATAGCTTTGTTTATTATTTTTTTCTTTCTTTGTTACAAAGATAACAAATATTTTCATACAACGTTTTCCTTAAGGGCTATTTCTCCGAATTTGTAACAAAATATTAAGAAATAATTATAACGGTAAAGTACAACTTTTAGCTAAGACAATTTATTGTTAAAAGTTTGCTATATGCATAAACATATTTTAATGATATTATGGTATCTTCAAAATAATTGGGTTTTCCATAAGCGTGATATCAGATTATTTAAGAAATTTACGGCTGGTATCACGACGACGGATAAGCCAATTATTTTATAACTATTGTAATATAATTAAAAATATGTTAATGCATACAGCAGACTTTTAACTATAAGTTTTCTTAACTAAAAGTTGTATTTTTACTTATTGAAATTGTATTTCTCATCAAGAAGTGCAAAATGACAAGATATTCAAAATAAGTTAATTGAATTTGTGAAATGGTTTCAGGTCAAAACAGTTTTCCATGAAACGGTAATTGTTTATACTTAGCAAAGTGTGTAAACTTAGTCATCTTAACATGAACGACGCCTGTATTTCTGTCTTTTTTATTTCCGGTATAGATAAAAATATACAAACTTGTTAAACTTTGCGTAAAAACGAGGCAATATTGACGATATCCTGACAGCTATTATGATGGTGTTTTACCAAATTTTGCTTTTTGGGCTGTATAGAGACGTAGTTAGATGTCACTAGAATATACTCATGAAAAAAGATATGAAGAAAATAAGCTGTAGACTTCACATTCGGTTTATAACTATTGTATGAATTTTAAGAAAAATACAGGGGTAAAGGGACCTCTTAAGGAAAACCTTGTATTAAACTATTTGTTATCTTAGTAAAAAATAATTCAAGGAAAAAAATAAACAAAGCTATCGCCACATTGAACAGTAGATAATTAATCCCTTTAGAATAGAACAACATGGTTTTCATATTTTTTACATTATTTGTTCAACATTTCCTTTCTGTGTTGACTTTTAAATGCAAAATATTATCTCAAGTGTTCATCCCTACATTTTCATAGTGAGAAAATTTGTATGAAAAACGTAAAAAAAAAACGTAAAAACCTAAAACGTAATATAAATAAAAACGTCAAAAGTATGTTTTTACAGCTCTATAGAGGGCCGTTTATATTGGTATTTATTAATTTTACCCAGAAAAAATTTTCTAGACAAACGGACAGACAGACAAACATAGGGATAACAAATTAATCCTAAAAGAGTTTCATTGTTTTCATTTTGCGTAACAGAACCTGAACATGTACCGACAGGATTATCTACGATCTAGTAATTTTGCCATGCACTGTAAATATTTCAAAATAAATTTCTATATTTTAAATGCTTGGCGATTTATCCCAAGTAAGTGTACCTATATAATTTGCAAAAAACTTCACTT